>JAWNPQ010000156.1:14672500-16015775 GCA_035047465.1 Drosophila sordidula | reverse complement strand
CTTTCCTTTTCATGTCATTGCCTTCTCTGAAACATGGTTAAGGCCTGACATTCATGACATTCTCAGTTTGAATCAAATTTCTGAAACTTCGCGTAGTGGTGGTGGCGTGTTTACTGCTGTTGATGCTGAATTATTTTCGGAGATAGTAATACTAAACTTTAGTAAAGATATAGAATTTGTTGCCGTCAAATTGTGCATTAAAGGTGTTTGCCTTTTTATTACTTGTTCCTATATTCCTCTATGCACTTCTCTGCTGTGTCCGCTATATTTATTCCTGCTATATTATTTCCTGTCGGGGTGTTAAGCCCAGGTAGTAAGCCCCCTGAACGAGTTAAATTTCGGAAAAGCGATTTTGCCAAAATATCTCAGCTCTTATCCCAAACTGACTGGTCTCTGCTTTACATGTGTAGGGACTTGGATAATGCAATTGCGATTTCATAATAATTCCACTTTAAACCATATTTTTGATACAACTACAACATCTTTGTAGATCTATAATTTCACCCAGCCAGCACCGGTTTATAAAATATAGATCTACTACCACTAACTATTGGGAATTCTTTTGTCATTAGAGGATTTCAAAATAAAATGCAAACAAAAGTTATTTACACTGATTTTAGAAAGGTGAGCACAATTACTAGGAATTTTTTACTGCTTTCTCTTAATGCAAAATTTGCTATCCATAACCCATTTCGGATCTTATGTTCTAGTTATAACAATCTTTTCCATGTAATAAATAATGCTTATTCTATTCCTAATCTTAACGTCAGTCCTTGCTTGGATTCGCACGTTAACAAGCCCTTGCTTGGATGTATTGTTCGTTAGTAGCTTATAGGTATTACCTAGGTCCTATACCCAAAAAAGAAAAAACAAACAGAAGAAAATCTAAATGCAACACAAAAAAAAATGGGACAAAATCCATTCCGCACATTGCACCCAACAGTCCCAGCCCAACCAATGATTTAAATATATAAGTATGTACAACTGATTAATAGATATATTCATTAGCTTTCAGTAATCTATAAGCTTTTTAAAATCGGTTACGACATTCTCGATCAATAATGGAAGCTCACCTCTGAAAAAAACCACTAAAAAACAACAGATTTTGAAAATTTAAAAAAAATATCTCGCCATGGTTTTTCGTCATATGGGGCTCCATATGTATCAGAAAAACTAGGTTTGGCCAAAATATCAATTAGGCTGTTACCTAGTGTTATTGTAGGAGTAAGGAAGATTTGGATTTTGACGATCAAATAAAGAATACCTATTCACTAAAGAATTAAATATCGAATATAATTGACTCAAACACATATTTCACGCAAATGCCACATGAACACCTTTTATCCGGCAATCCGGCACAAAGCTGCTCTTCCGGCAGTATTCTTTCCATCGACCACATCCCCGATAGCTGTCTGTATATACATAGTTAGGCAAAGAACCTCTGTTTAAAAACAGCAAGCCCTCAGATTTAGCAGAGCCCACTACAAAAAATGCACATATTTCGTAAAGTCGTAGGCTAATATTTTATAACCTATCTAATATAATAAAATAAAATTAAAATTAAATAAAATCTCGAAAATTAAACTCTCGCCTTTGTATTCTGTGTTGGAAAACCTTCTCTTAAGATCGATCCGCCTCCCTCCCGCCTCCACTCCCGCCTCCACAATTTACAAAAATTTATATTTCAAAAGTAATACTGATTTCGTCTGTTTTAAGCAGTTATTGTACTGTGAAGGAGTATAACATAATCGCTTACAATTGACTGCAACGTTCTTACTTTTTTATTAATAATATCATTGGCTTATCTACATGATTAAGCTCTCTAACCAATACTAATCTTAATAATATATATATCTAATAGAATGTTTGTTTATATGAAGCCTAAATGGTTACAATAATTATTCCTTTTTCAAATTGGCTGATAGCTGATTAGCTAAGCTTTTATGCTTGGTCTATATTAAGAAAAATATTGGTTTTCGTGTGAAATCTTAATATTATATTATTATATATTTAGTTTGGTATTGTTTCGATCAAATTTTAAGTATTCCATGGAAAAAATGTTGGTTATAAAAGAATAATTTTAAATGCAGCATATACTGTACATGCAACGACACCCGTGGTCTGAGGCAGAAGCCAAATGTACAAATACTCGGGGGTTTTTCTTTAGGACCCGAAAATTTGCTTACCGATCCAATATCCACTACGTTGTTGGTCACGTCATTGGTGATAAGATGCGTTTGTCGAACACTGTGAGTCCAGACGGTACCAGTGGCTCTCTTGCAGAAAGTGGTTCCCACCGACCTTGCCCTTTATTTGACTTCAATGTCATCCAGAATAGCTGAGCTGGTGTAATTTATTTTGACAAAGGTACTGCAAGTATTAAATATCGTTACTGTTTTTATTTATTTTTTGTCTGTCTGTTGTTGTAGACTTTGAAATTTATTTATTTCGATCTGATCACCAAAATCAACCTTTAATGCCCAATATATTTATGTATTGAGAAATTTTCTTTATATGTCCGGTATCCGTGTTTTCAATGTGTCTCAAGGGTCGTTATCTCTTGATATTCTTATTATAGTATTTATATTACTTCGTCAGGTTAGTTGTTTTGTGATGTCGATTTCATTTTTTATAATCTGAAGAAAATATGAAGTACACCAAATTCAATCTAAAACACATTTAATAATTCTTTACTTAAACTTCTTAATGGACCAATCTACCTTTTATTAGAACCGTCGTATGCGAATTAAATATTGCCTATTCTAAGCAAACCAATGTGAACTTATTCCCTATTCTTTTTTCACAGTTGTGAACCAATCGGCTGAACTTTGTCAAATTACGTTCATAAATCTAAATGGAAGGGCTCCAAATAGCAAAAAAAAAAAAAAACCACAAGGAAAAACATTGTCGGATGTAATCGACTGCGTTATACTCGTTCACAATATACAGTAGTTATTATTGCTAGTTCTTGTTATTGTAGTTCAATTTCATTGCAATAATTTGTCATATTCTGTCATAAAATTGTCCAAGAGTGTTTACCAATAAAGACAACCCAGTTTACAGAACAAAGAAACAGAAACGGCAGGCAAGTCAGCGCCACCTATTGATCAACTTCAACAACATGAATAAATGTATATTTTATAAATATTATCACCGCACAAAAGTATGCTAGGATTGAGTAAATTCTAAATTCACATAAAGATAGTATACAAAAGTATGCTACGATTGAGTTATTTCTAAATTCACATTAAGATATATTGATTATCGAATAGCCAACCCCAATGGGCGTAGCCGAAATCTTTTAACACTTTATCTATGGGTTTACACGAGTATATATTCCAAGTTTCAAGGCTTTTCACTTCATGAACAAGTATAAAAAATACCCTGAACCCTGTGTTCATACATTTCAGTCCCCTTGCATTCACACACACATACAGTCACATATACACACGCACACACACGCGTACATGTAAACGCAGACTGTACGCTGTGAACAGCTGCTGCGCTTGGGCCCCACTATGGAGACTAAGTTCGTGTATAACTTCTAAGCTAAGAATATGATCTTAATGAAACTTTCTGGGCTTAACAAGAGCATTGAAATCTATGTACAAACCAAAGCCCAACTCCGTAGTATTTGAATTACACATTTTTCAAATAGGGCAATGGGGGGAGTTATCCAAAATCCGATGCATTTCCTGCGTATGCTTCACGCGAACAGTTTGAACTAAGTTTGGCTGCTCTAGGTGTTATGGTTTTTAAGATACCTTTAAAAACAGAGTAAAATACCGATATTTATCGATAATAAGAAAAAGAGATGAGTTATCGCTGATTCGAATTAAACTTGATTAAAAAGTCCAAGATCAGCTTTCTAGCGTCTGTAGTCTCCGAAATCGACGCGTTCATACAGATGGACGGACAGGCAGACGGACCGGGCTAGATCAACTTGGCTAGTGATGCTGATCAATAATATATATACTTTACGGGGTCGGAGATGCTTCCTTCTGCCTGTTACATACACTTGCACAAAACCATTATACCCGGATTTATTCATTTTCAATATATTCAGGGTATACTAAAATTAATTTTTACCGGACAATTATAATTGGCGCACCCGGTAGGATAATTATCAAGTGACGATCCTATAAGCTATACTTCAAACTAATATGTCAATTTAGTATTGAGACAATCGAGCATAGGAACTCATTTATTCTGTATAGGAATTATATAGTGACCTGCATACACAATATACAAATCGATCCAATTGACAATAACAATTTTGACGTTTTTACTATACTAACGTAGTAGAGGGATTCCGAAATGCGTTGAATTAGAATATAAGTTATATTTAACTATAATTAAATGGATGTTGGAAAATTACCAGAATTATACAATTTTATACACAAATGCTATGAATAATACCTTAATGGTATGTAATAACCATAATAACAATCAAAATAAAAATAAAATTATAATAATCAAGCAATCAAAGCAAAATAATGAGAACTATCAAACAGATATTCCAGAATTTTAACAGAAATGAGGGTAAAGTTCAAAAGCAACAACATTTTCGCCATGCAAGCAACCTAAGATCCAGACATAAACTTTTTCCTACTCATCAAATATTTGGTATACATGACTTTTCTAATGAGATGCAATCAGCACTAAGTAATTCAGGCGACGTCTGCAGAGGTGCTACTTTTATTTTTGCACAAAATCATCTTATAGTCCGCGACAAATCACAAAATGACGAATGATATTTAGCTCAGCTTGCAATTTGCCGCGCTTGAAGTATTCCATCCGACTCCATTCATTGAGTAGCGTTATGTAAACATTAAGTACCATACGCATGCGAGGCTCCTCTTCAGAATTCAATAACCCAGGAACTCACAAGTAAATCCAGACGGCGCTTGCTTATTCTCCGAACCGATTCGATTGTATAAACAATTCATCAAAAAAACTCCGATAGAGGAAGTAAAAAAAAGAAAATTTAAAAAAAAAAAAAACTTAACGAATACAAATATATTCCGTAGGTACCACGAACGATTGTAATAATAATGGTAATGCTAATATCAATTATTATTATTAATTATATTATTTAAAGACATGTCACAATAGTAATAGTAAATGAATAAAAATCAACAAAAATCTGACGTTGGTAAAAAAAGGATTAAAATCGGTTGTAAGCGGTTATAATTTTTGTACGCATGGGCACAAAATACATGGACAATGTACAAAAAATGTTTCATAAAATAGTATTAATAAGATCGAAACCAATAATACAAGCATTAAACCGTTCACATGAAAACTTTGTAGACAATATATTATGTATAGAGAGGGCAACCGCCACCCAAAATTATAAACATGTAAGAGTGCACTAGCCGGGAGTTCCCAACTAGGAGATACCCCGAACACAGCTGTTAGCTGACGTTATGTACATTTTAATTAACATTGCAGAGGTGGAATTAATTTCTTTTACCCATTTTAAATGGGGACTATAAAAAAATCAATTCGAAATTAGCTATCTATACAAAAAATTTAAAATCTGAAAGAGATGTCTGAATTTAAATACTAAAATAAAGTATCATATGGTCTTTTACTAAAAGGTTATTTATGTATGTATATATACTGTCAGCTCCACAGCGTATTGTATATTAATATAATAGACAACACAATAGTACATAACTGTCTACGATTAAAAGCAAATCGAACGTAAGCTTTAGTTCACTTAATAAATTAATAAATTCCCGACAACTGCTTATTCGGAACCTAATATTCATATAAACAGATTTTCGAAGCTTCGTTGCTCAACACAGTTAAAACCAAGGCTGCACCCAACCGGTTAGAACCCGGATCATCCATTATTTTTAAAATTTAAACCGAACTTGTTTGTAGCACGCGACTTACGGTTTTTTCGTTACACAACTGACTCCTTAGAAGCAGTAGCCAAAAAAGAGTTTTAATCAGTTTTGAGTTTTGTTTGTGAAGAAATTCTAAAAGATAATTAGGGGATCCGAACTCAGGTTCGAACCAAAACCTGGGTTCATAAATCTAAGAAACCAGGTTCATGAATCGAACCCAGTGGTGACACATGGGTTCGAACCGTGAACCAATCCAGCGACATTATTTTTTTGGGTTTGCAGTCCTGCTTAAAACACAATAACAATACAATAAACAGAGCCACGTCTACAGCGACTGTGCTTAGAATGCAGTCGTTCCTGCTGCTTAAAAGCTTTTGTAAACAGTCGAAAGACCCAAAACTCGAGTTAATTACCCTCAAACCAGCCACAACGATTCTTCTTAAATATAATGTTAAATAAAAATAAACATTATTCACTTCCATGAACCTCTGGGGTCAACCATATAATCTCTAAGGGTTCATCACACCTTCTGTCCTTCTGATCTGCACAGCCCACTGATTTTGATAAGTTGTTTGTTGTCTAGTGAAATTTGTACTGTTTAAGTTAGAATTATTTTGCTGTAGCTAACATTACAGAATTCTTAGTCACTATCGTCATCTTCCTAACTTTGATTTATGTATATACATTAAATTTAATATATTTCGCTTTTTTTAATTTGTTGGATTTTTTTTTTTGTATTTTTAAATTAAAAAAGACTAGAAAATTGTTAATTTTTTAATAATAAACAAAATTATGCAATAAAAATTAGGTATAGTATAGATAAGACTTGCACTGCATATTTCTGGATAACATTTACTTTTACTTTTTCAATTAATGTATTTGATTTAATTCAGGCAAAAAACATCTTACTTACATAATCATTTTCCTGCTACAATAATTCATCGGAGACGGCAACGCGGGTTGTAGCTTAAAAACGACGCTGGTTGTTATTTGGCTGAATTGTTTCAATATAATTTGAAGACATTTTTATATGTCTTGCAGATTATAATATTTAGATACTCCCTCAACAGCCAGCCGTTGTTTGTTTGTTTTTTTTTTATTGTAATACCGCTGCTTGTGCTCGGAGCATTTTGTAAATGTCTAATATTTCTAGAAATTGGGGCGTGTTTGTTATGCCTAGTAACCGCATATTAACGAGTTCAGTTTTACGATTTATCATTAATCATTTAACCCAGTATTGGCCACTCAGCGCACGACCTTATAAAAAGCATTTGTTGTGGTCCGTTTGAGGATGTTTTTAAAACTGACTTGGTTTTCCAATTTCAATGCTCAACTCATTCGTTTTGTTTATTAAAAGTCCGAGGCAGAGAGGCTGCAGAGAGCAGCAGCGGAGGCTGTGGCTATGTTACTTTCTTACTCGTTCAAAAAGTGAGAGCATATTGGGTTTGTGCTATGTCCACCTAGCTGTCCGTCCGTCTTTACGTATGGCCGCAATTTTTCGTCACTATTGAAGATAGAGACTTGATAACATACTCGTGTATACGCCCACCGGGGCGTGGCAAATCGATAAAAATCTATATATCTTTGGGGAGGGTAAGCCGTGAAAATCTACATCCCCCACAATTTTAGAACTAAACACCAAATTTGACAGATGACCATCTCCAAAGGCCGAGCCGACAATTGTTGGCCACGCCCACCCCTGCCCCTACGCAATACATATGTAAATCTTTATTTTTCCAAAATTACAACAAAAACTAAGAGCGTTTAGAGCTGTAATTGCACGGTGAACGAGTATTGCCCAGTCGAATATACCCGACTGCAACGTTCTTACTTGAAGTTTCAGAGAGTTATGTCTTTGTTCGATGCATCAGCATATTATGCTCGATGGCCCTAGCGACTGATCATATTTCCTTATGACAACAAAGAGTTTGAGTGCACACATTTATATACATATTTATATACGTACACATTGACGAGTCCAAAACCATAATCCGAATATGTGGCTATGTTATTTTCATACTCGTTCAATGTTTCCTACGTTTATTGATCATATAATGTGATGTTCCTGATAATGTCAGTCGCTACTTTTCATAAAATTGAACAGTGGATAACAGTGGACGTATTTTCAGCCCAATCTTTAATCTATTTATCTCATTTTATTATGAAGGTATTGTACATAAACTATATATCGAAAATGCGCCCGTTAATCTGGAAATATGCGATGCGATGTACGAGTTAAATCAGTTTGAAAATGCTAAAGCAGAATTACATAACAATACACGTATTTTCAAGGGAAACAAGACAGCTGCGTTTAAAGATCGATTAATTGTGGTAAGTTTTATTTGACAAAAGCTGTTTACATTAAATGCATTAAATGTTTAATTAAATGCTTACTTATTAAGGTTGACGAGAATATTAAAGACGCTTGTGGTGATGGCTTGAGTCCATTTATTTTAGAGAATGAAAAGCTCATGTACCAAATGAGGGGTATTCTCGATAAACGAATGAAGATTGACCAACGTCCGCTTTGGAAAATACTAAAAGAACAAGAGAAATGCGATATCCTAAGCATACCTCAAATCGAAGTTTGTTTTTTATCATTTTAAATATACATATATATATTTTGAAATGGTTTATTTAATATTTAATAATTTAAATTATTAGGAAAAAATCTTGTCCCCACTCGAAATTGCAAGACGAAAGCGTGCTTTTGACATATGTAATCAAGTCTACATAGATAAATCATGGATTGACATTCTATTCTTAAAGAATTTAAGAGGGTAAGTTTTATGAAAGATAAAATTCTAAACAAATATCCTTGTATATTGCTGAGATTTAATACAAATGACTCTGTAATCTTTCTTGTTTGAATTCAAATAAACTCATGTTCATGGAGATACAAAACATCTCCCATATGAACATTATCGGCTAGAATACCTAATTATTATACTCGTTTACAAGGAGAAACAAGTAAGAACGTTGCAGTCGGACGTAAACGACTGCGTAAAACTCGTTCACAGTACACGGAAATTATTATTGTTATTTTGAAAAAAATATAGAATTTTTATATTTCGTAGGGGCGGGGGTGGGCGTGGCCAACATTAAGAGAAGGTCACACAAGCACTTTCTGCCAAATTTAGTGCCTCTAGCTCCAAAATTGTCGGAGGTATAGCTTTCCCGATTTGCGGGGGCGGGAGTAGGTGGGAGTGGGCGGGAGTGGGCATGGCCGGGAAATTTTCTTTGGTGACTCTAGCTCCAAAATTGTGGAAGATATAGGCTTTCGCACTTTGCGGGGGCGGGAGAAGGTGGGGGCGGGCGTAAGTGGTTTTTTACCACTATTTAAAGGAACTGACCACAAATCTACCTTTCAAATTTGGTGACTCTAGCTCTAAAACTTTGGAAGACATAGCCATTTCTGACTTTTTAAGGCGGGGTGTCTGGGGGGCGTTGCAGTGGGCGTGGCCGGGATATCAAGGTCTCAATCTTTTGAGGTCAACAGAAATCTACATACCAAGTTTGGTGTCTCTAGCTTTAAAATTGTGTTAATTATACACGTGTTACCGTTTTGAGCTTGTAAATATATCGATTTTAGCGATTACGGAGGCGGAAGGGGGCGTGGCCAGAACATTCTGTGATGTTTGAGGGACCTTACCAGTAATATATATTCAAAATTTGGTGACTCTAGCTCTAAAACTGTGGGAGATATAGCCATTTCCGATTTTTTATAGTGTTATAGTGTGCGTGGCCGGGAAAACAGGGCCGCATTTTTTGGAGGAGATCACCAGCTATCTACATACCAAAGTTGGTGACTCTAACTTTAATATTGTGGGAAATATTCAACTTTAATCGATTTGCGATTTGAGGTGTATCGACATGTTATCGATTTGCCAGGCTCCCAGTGGGCGTGGAACAAAAATCTTAACACTTTGTCTGAAGCAGATAACTACAAGTATATATGCCAAGTTTCAAGTCTCTATCTTCAATAGCGTCGAAAAATATTGCGATCATACGGACAGACGGACAGACGGACGGACATCATGACGGACATTGAACAAAACCAATATACTAGTTTCACTTTGTGAACGAGTATAAAAACTGTGCAGTCGACTTTTCGAAGAAGGGCCGACTACAACTACAACTAAATACCAAGTTTTTTCTGTGTCCATTCTGTGATGTTTGGGGGAGCTATATTCCAAATATTTACGCCCGACTGCAACGTTCTTACTTGTTTTTTATATGATTCCTACATTTTAAGCATATGTCTATTTCAGCAACCCTAACTTGCTCTTGGACCAGTGTAAAAATTCAAAGGATTTCTTAAGCGCATTAACTGTAAATCAATATGAAGCAGTAAAAAAGTTTATGGTATGTTCTAACAAACTAGTACTAAACAATTTTAATGTTATTAAACTTACTGAATCTAGGAAATGATACATGCCCGCTCTCCGATGTACTACGTGCGCTACAAGAAATATTCAAACAAGGAACGATTGCACAAGTTCCGAGAGGCCTTACTATTTCGTGTACAGTATCAGACACATAGGAACATGATCACCTCTTTGCAAACAATTAGACGTCTTCGAGCCGAAAAAAATTTATTTGTGAGTAAATTTCACACAAACCAATTTTTATTTGTCCGTCCGTCGGTATGAACACGTTATTCTCAAACTATATGAGCTAGAGACTGAATTAGGTTCTCCTGAGCACGCACTCTTTATTTTAAATTATCGAATACCAGAAATGTTTTTTGAAGTCGAAGAATATCGTTTTTAATCCCATTTTTTTTGGGCATACATCCAACAAGCATCTCTACCACCAAATTTGGTATGAAAGTTCCCGTATTTGAATATTTCGATACTTCCCCGTTTCCCCAAAAATTTAGGAGAGTGCTTTTTAAAAGGTATAGCTTTGCGCTTTGCTTTATAAGTACACTCATTTGGATGCCGAAAAGTAAAAATAAGGGAGTAAAAAAGTACTGCCGCTGAGGAAAGTGTCAATCCCCTAAATTATCCAGTGGTGTGGGTTTTCCCAAATTCGTAAAGCACGTATTCATTTATTATGTAGTGGTTAGACTAGGAGTTGGTTAAATATATTTTTATTAATTTTTTCTAAAGAACTTGGAAGTAAAGACTATAGTTGTTTTGCGAAAATATACCTTATTGGATATTTTGGATACGTCAACTCGGATCGCAAAAATCGACATATCACCCTCAGTGGTACGGGGAACCAAATTTTTAACTACGCCCACAAATTACAGAAATCCCTATTTACCCAACACCAAGTCAGCAATCGATTGTGAACAATTCTAGATTTTTATTTTATTTTTTATGTGTACACATAGTGCTAGGATACATGTTTTGGTTGCTATTACACTGTGAAAGAGTCGGCTATGCCCGAATGGAAAATTCGGACCTTACAAGTTTTCATATCCTATTCTTATTTTTCAGAGGCTTTCTAATTATATTGAAGAGGTAATGGGAACTTACGTTGTGCTGAAAACTAATCGCATAATGCCCTGGAAATTTGAATTTATAAATGAAGTGTACAATACTTTGGCCTTAGCTATGTCCGAACAGTACTTTGTTCCTAAAAATATGAAACAAATTGATAAAAACCCTCTTTTACACCTTTTGCATCATAACATGGACAAATCAATGGATCTACCTACGTTTATTTTTGGAGACCGATCCACACATCAGGATCAGGATTCTGTGGACCCAGCACAAACAAAATCCAGGTGCATGTTGTTATTTTCTTAAAATTTCTATTCCTAATTTCTTGTTTTAAAGACAAATGATTTCGCACCTTGAGAAGCGCATTTTGTTTGCGAAATACTCGATCGAAAAATGTTATTTACTTCATCAAATTGCATGTATTCATCTTAAAGCAAATCGCAGTGACGAGTGTTGTTTTATTGCCCGCAAGGCCATACAAGGTTTGACATGAATCAACATTTAAAATCTACTTCATCTATAAAGCCAATTTACCTTAGAAACCAAAAATTGCAACAGTTACATATGGAGTTTTCTGAGCACCATAATCATTGTAAAGTCAAATGCAGCTCTTAACAAAATTGAGACGACCAGAGAGGCGTTGTTAAAGGCGCTTAAAATCTGCAAGAAGTTGAAATCTCCAACACTAACTGAATTTGTGGAAACATGTATCAGTTGTAATGAACGATTTTCTGTAAAGACGAGTATCAGCGCTAGTCGACGGGAAAGCAAAATGTCAACTCGCAACAGCGAATAACATTTAAAAACATAAAATGTACAAATGTTCCTCCTCCCCTTCAATGCAATCTTGATTAAGACAATAAAATTTCAAGTGCACAATTTTGCGTTATAGATTGTCAAGAGTGCTCTAGTCGGGAGTGCCCGACTAGAAGATATCCGAAACCTAGCTGCGAGCTGTCGTTACATACAGACATACCTTGATTGTCCGTCATGCTGTCCGTGTTCGCCTGTCCGAATAAACACAACTTTTTCCAGAGCTATTGTAGTTAGAGACTTTATATGTATATATGTCTGTGGTTATCTTCTTCAGATAAGTAAAATGGAAAATCGATAAAAGGTGAGTATTGAAACTAGTCACCAAATTTAGTGTGTAGATTCCTGATGACCTTCCCTAAAGATCACGGCTATCAAATCCCGGCCACGTCCACTAGAAGTCCAGCGACCCAAAATAATCAGAAATATCCATATCTCCCACAATTATTGTGCAATAGTCCCTATATTTATAATATATATATTACTGGAAAGCTCACCCAAAAATCACAGATAAAATTTCCCAGTCACTCCTGCCCCCTCAAATCGCAAACACTATTTCCCTCAGTTTTAATTCCAGTTTTAAAGTCATATTTACAGTTTTAGAGAATTATTTTATTATTTTACTCTAAAAACCTCTACATTTTTCGAAGACGCCCAATAGTGGTGTGGCAAATCGATCACATCTAGCCCACTAGAACGACGCCCAGCCACCGCGCTCCAAGAATCGCGAAAGCCTACATCTCCCACAGTTTTAGAGATAGTCACCAGACAGTGTTTGGGTGACCTCCTCTTAAGATAGATCCAAAAAATGTTGGCCACGCCCAATCCCGGCCCTACGAAATATAAAAATTCTATATTTTCCAAAATAACAGGAACTTCTGTGTACTGTGAACGAGTATTACGCAGTCGGTTACGACCGACTGCAACCTTTTTACTTGTTTTATTTTAAAACTGGAAAAAACATTTTTTGTTCGTCACCCGTCATCCTTAATTCATACAGTATTAATTAGGCGTCGTTTAAGATATTAATCATTGAAATCGATGCTGAGATGGCTGAGACTTCACCATTTCAGAAAACCTGCTCTATGCCGCAGTTTCGTATTCACACATACATATAAGTCAAGTTCTGAATTCACATTAAGATATTGATATTATTATTATGCGCTCAAAAGTGTACTCCGATTGAATGAAGTCTAAATTTAAGATATTAAAATATATTGAATATCGAAGTGCCACGCCCCCAGTGGACGTAACCGATTTCTTTTTAACACTTTATCTGACGCGGGTATACACGAGTATATATTCAAAATTTCAAGTCTACATCTTCAATAGCGCCGAAAAAAATTGCGTTCATCCGGACAGACGGACAAACATTGCACAAAACCAATATAATTCGTGAACGAGTATAATGAATTCTTAGTATTCCAGTTTTCCAGTTTTCTTTAACACAACTTTTCTGCCACTAACGTTACCGACAATATGTGAGATATGTAGTGGCATTGGGCTTCACCTGAGCCCCTTAAAAATGGGTAAAGAGTGTACAATTGTTTTGTGCAGAACTATGTAATAGGCAGAAGAAAGCATTTCAGACCCCATAAGGCATATATGTATATTCTTGATCAGGATGACGAGGCCCTGTCTGCCTGTCAAATCTGTCCGTCTATATGAACGCAGCGATCTCGGAAATAACAAAAGCTAGAGACAAAAAATCTTCGACTATAGATTCTGTTATACCATACGCTTTTAACACTCTCTTAGCATATTACGGAGGCAATAAATTTGGCATACGCAAGTTAAAAATATTTCGGATTTTGGATATCTTTCTCCGCCCGCCTCATACTTATATGAAAACAAGTAAGAACGTTGCAGTCGGACGTAACCGACTATGTAATACTCGTTCACAGTACATGGAAATTATTATTGTTATTTTGAAAAAAAAAATAGAATTTTTATATTTCGTAGGGGCGGGGGTGGGCGTGGCCAACATTAGGAGAAGGTCACACAAACACTTTCTGCCAAATTTTGTGCCATTTCTGATTTTTTAAGGCGGGGTGTCTGGAGGGCGTTGCAGTGGGCGTGACCGGGATATAAAGGTCTCAATCTTTTAAGGAGGTCACCAGAAATCTACATACCAAGTTTGGTGTCTCTAGCTTTAAAATTGTGTTAATTATACACGTGTTACCGTTTTGAGCTTGTAAATATATCGATTTTAGCGATTACGGAGGCGGAAATGGGCGTGGCCAGAAAATTTGTGATGTTTGGGGGACCTTACCAGTAATTTATATTCAAAATTTGGTGACTCTAGCTCTAAAACTGTGGGAGATATAGCCATTTCAGTTTTTTTTGGGCGGGGGCGCTGGGGGGCGTTCTAGTGGGCGTGGCCGGGAAATCAGGGCCGCATTTTTTGGAGGAGATCATTAGCTATCTACATACTAAATTTGGTGACTCTAACTTTAATATTGTGGGAAATATTCAACTTTAATCGATTTGCGATTTGAGGTGTATCGACATGTTATCGATTTGCCAGACTCCCAGTGGGCGTGGCACAAAAATCTTAACACTTTGTCTGAAGCAGATAACTACAAGTATATATACCAAGTTTCAAGTCTCTATCTTCAATAGCGTCGAAAAATATTGGGTTCATACGGACAGACGGTCAGACGGACAGACGGACGGACAGTATGACGGACATTGCACAAAACCAATATACTAGAAACTAGTATAGTTTCACTTCGTGAACGAGTATAAAAAAAACACAACTCAGGTACTACAGCCTGTGCTTTAGTTTGTTCATACATATGGATGCCTATTAAAAGTCCTGAGAATCTCATGTCCTACTCTTAGCTTCGAAATTATTCCAGGATTTCGTTTCTATAGTGAACTTGACCCTGACGGAACCACGTCCTTTCCAAGCCATAGTTAATCAGGACCCCAGATCCTACATATGGATAAAATGTTAGTTTTAGTACTAAATTTAACAATTTTATGCTTGTTAGTCTGGAAGAGATTTAAAGAAGTAATATTCCTTATATCGCTATACGAGCACATTCGTTCTAAGATTGGCTGCCTCATCCTTAAAATATTAAGCAGTTATCGAAATAGCTCAAGCTAACTTTTTGATGTACGCAAATATGCACTACATTCCTCCCTAACAAAAATCAATAATTTAATAGGTTATGCAAAATTTTAATGGTAACTTATTTCTAAGTCATACTGTACATTTTGGATATTTTATCTAAGTTAATTTAGGTACACAAGTTTCTCTTACACTAAAATAATATCTTTTTAAGCAATCGAATGCTTGGCTGTAAGCCACTTTGGGGTCGTTACATTAACAATTACTTAACGACTAAAGCTGAGGCATATACAATCTTTCTTATTCAACGTTAATATACAAGTCGGTTGAACTTTGTTCAGCCTTGGGATAACTGATGACGGTTGCATTCGATTCGTGTTCGACTTCAAAGTTGGGTTGGCCGTGTGACTGTTGAATACCAAAGGCCAATGGGGCAGTGTTCGTCGTTTGGTCATCTACAAAAAAATCTGTAAAGATAGTATTGACGTAAATAATAGAGTGCAAAATAATACTTATAATAATTGTTATATTGTAGCAATTTAAAACTCACAAAAGAGATTAACTTGTATATATCGAAATAATAAACAAGATTTAATGTAAATGAATTTAGCCAATTTACCTTTCAACACATAAATCTCTAATTTAACTTCTTGATTTGTAAATTATATGTAAATAATATGTAGATAGCTATATTTCTAGTCTGTAAAGGCTACATCGTGCAGTTCGGGTGCCGTTGGCAAAATGTTTACTGCAAGAGATGTTTAGCCAGTTCAATTTATTATGATGGAGCGATGTGTCTTGACATTAATGACATAAATACAACAAACTGTTACTAACCCGATTCAATGCCATTCCATTCACTGACTACAGCATTACGATATTGCTGATGAGCAACAGGATGATCCTGGATTGGCCCTTTATAGACTTGCAAGTCGGTACATAGTTCGTGATTCGTCATGTCTTCAAAATCAAATATTTCGGCCACTTTAACTTTGTTGGTATTATTATCTGTATAATAGTACGCATATAATGCGTCATTATGTGCTGCCATCTTAAGCACATGCTCAACATCGCTCTCTAAAGGTGTAGCATCACTGTGAAATTAAGAAATGTTAAGTAGAATGTCTTCACTTAAATGATTTTCAAATTTACTTACCACTCATCGACAAGAATTGACACCTGTGGGCTATACAAATGGTTGGAGTGAAGGAGGCTCGCATCAAAATGTGGCTGATCGTAGAGCTGTGTGGATAGGGGTCTTGTAAATAATTGTAAAGAACCGAAAGTAGAAGTGAATACTAACCGTAAATTTGTTGAGGAAACGTATATGCATGGTATTGTTAAGCTGAACAATAAACTCTTCAACTATTTGTCGCATTTGTTTTGTCAGCTTTGGCGTTAAGGTGGTGAGTCTTGGAGGTAAAAATAAAAGATATTAAAATAATAATAATAAACGCAATTCAACTTACTTCGATATTGTAGCCAGAAAGAAGTCCATCGGTACGGTAGCTGGCAGCGAAAGTAATTTAATACCACGATGTTTAAAGATCCAATTGGCTAAGCCCTTGTTAGCTTGCTCTATATAGTCTTGTATAACATCCATCACGGTCTCTGGCATATTTGAGCTCAACGCGTCCTATTATATTTTTTAAAAATAGATTAGTATTTTGAGCAAACGAGCCAGTATAAAGTACGTACCTTTCTATGCTTTTTGCATTCACGGCACTCTGATTCAACTTCTTGTGACGTTGCAACTGTTTCAGAAACTACATAAGTGGACTGAACAGCTACACAGCGTCTGCAATTAATTAAGTTGTTGCGATGTAGAAATTGCAGAGCATCATCGAACCCCTGCTGACAGAACTTTGAGAGGAACTCTGCTCGCGGCGGAAACAGAATACGCACAAAGCGGTTGATATTTTGACGCGATATTTCGATACTGGTGTTGGCCCAGTTTAGGTGGAAGAGCTGCGAGCTCTGGTCACGTGGACATATGTCGCTCTCGCCGCAAAAGGGACTCACAGTAATTGTGTTTTCATCCAGAATTGGTAAGTTGTCCGAGAACGCACCGTCCATATAGCGCACACCACGGAAGCGCGGTGGCAAAATACCAGAAAAGCCGGGAATGAAGCATGCACAGAGCAGTGCCTGCAGTACCTCTTCGCGCGAATCGAACTCAGAGATAATAACGTTTTGTCCGTCGTAAACGCGTGTTAGCGAGATGTGCAAGCGTCCGCTGACACGCTTGTGAGCGTCTTCGGGCAGATGTTTCTGGAGGCCCTCAAGCAAGCAAGTTTGTATATTGAACGACGGACTGAAAGGCCCAAGTGAGTGGCGGCGCGCTTCGTTAACCACGCGGAAGAAATCAGAAGTCATGCTACCTTTAATGATATGTAAGAAAAATTTACTATTTAATACATTTACTTTTTTCTTAAATCACATGCATGTACACGTATACACATATATGTATATACACGCAGTTTTGCGTCATTTCTTCTGTTTTCAATGATTTGAGATGACTGATCACCTAGTTAAGTGATAGTAAATGACGTGTGCACCTTGCGTTGATTTAGTTGTACAAGTATTGGTTTGGCCTCCATCAGGCATATAACCGATAAGCCTCTATAAAAACTCATTTCTGTGTAATCAATCGTTTTGTCTTTGCATTAGTTCTGCATGCGATGACAGCTGTTTTATTTATTTTTTTAATTAAATTTAAATCCAGCTGATAAGAATCCTCTTTTCCTATTTGTGTATATTTGCATGTTTGTGACACGCACTTATGTATTTATTTTTAAATACTCTATTTTAAAGCAAAGACAGAAGACAAGACAAGTTAAACCTCAACCAGGTTTGTGCAATGTCCGTCATGCTGTCCGTCCGTCCCTCCGTCCGGATAAACGCAACTTTTTTCGGCGCTATTGGAGATAAAGGCTCGAAACTTTAGATATATGTATATAATATGTATACTTATAGGTTTCTGCTTCAGACAAAGTATTAAGATTACTGTGCTACGCCTACTGGGAGCCTGGCAAATCGATACCATGTCGATACACTTCAAATCACACATCGATAACATGTGTATAATTCGCACAATATTAAAGCTAGGCACCAAACCTGATATATATATAGATTGCTGGTGACTCCGCAAAAGATTACGACCTTGATAATCCGGCGACGCCCACTAGAACTTCCCCCCAGCCACATCGCTCCCACGCATATATCTATATCTACCACAGTTTTAGAGCTAGTCACCCAATTTTAAAGGTAGCTAACTGGTCACTGACGATAGTTTTAAAACTGAGAGACAAGTTCGCAGACCAAGAATTTATATTCATTATAGAGTCATAGAGTCGATTGTATCTTCTCGAAGGGTAAATAAATAAAAAATAAAAACTCACAACCTGTTTATACTTTTTAACGCAATTTTTTTTAATTCTTTAATTTTTTAATTTTTATATGTTTATCTATACATATTTCAATTTTGAAGTCTATAATTAGAAAAAATTGTTTCTCAATAAACTGCGACTCGTCAAAATGTAGGATTTTGTTACCACACATTTGGACCGAGCATCGCCGGTTATAACTTGTTAGTCATTAATATAACTACGAACCAGCGATATAAGGAAGCAGCAATTACAGCTCCTACGCATACATCCTCAGGAGACAAAAAATAAAAATAAAATGAATGCAGTTCAGGAACAGGGGTAGTTAATCATGAATGTTTGAATTAATTCACTAATTCATTTTGAGATAATAGGTGAGAACAAAATCATTCGACATCCACATTTGTAAAACTATACCATGTGTCAATAAAGAAACTTAGTTAAACTGCAGCCCAATTCCAAGTCGATTACTTTTGGCCCTAGGCTTGTTTGCACTTTTGATAAGCCTGTTCCCAAAAATAGGCGCTTCTTAAATAACCTAAAATAAGGCAAGCTATATTCATTGAATGTTCCCAAGCAGCTAAAGAGGGCTTTGCAAGATATTTACTTATACACATAATTCACGATGGGGGTAGTTTCGATATAACGAGGGCATGTGGTGTTTTGTTTAATTCATGGGATAGTTACATGTACAAATGCATGTAAGTTGCCTTGGGAACTGTACTTTGTAACCATTTAATAGGTCAGTCACACAGCTGTTTACTTTTGGCCTAGCAGCTGGTATATTTATTTCATATAGACATGTAATTGTGTACCATTGCTAAATTGCTTCCAAAACTATATCAGAATATACTCTTTGAGGTTTAACTATGTGCATATATAAATACCATGCGTGTATATATGACTCGTCTATATACATAGTTTTATACAAAAAAAAAAAAAAAAAAATACTTGTTTCAATGTAGGTGTGTGTATGTGTAAAAAGACCCCACAAGTCACAATAAAATGGGCTGATAAGGCCCGTCCCAGTGCAAAACACAGCTGCTAATTTATTGTAAATAAAAACACTTTTTATAAGTATGTTCATATGTATATACATAGTACGAGTATTTATACTGATATATTCCACATTTCATTATGTCTAATCAAATAGGAAACTCATTCACTTTGTTTTGCCGAGTTGCTAAACATAGGCCAAACATTGACGTCAATTGTAAATACATATGCGTATGAATGTTCTATGAAAGCATGTATACGGATTTCAAATGCTGAGGCCCCATTACTTTCTATAGTCAGTTTAAAGGTATGACTTACAAAATATATACATATGTACATGCACGTGTGTACTTTTGTGCCTCGTATATCTGATGACTGATAGCCGACAAGTTGATATTTTGAAGGTCTATCATTAGTTCCAAAGTTCAAAGTCATTACGCCAAAGAAAAGAAAACAAAACAAAATGATTTGATTGCAATTAAGAATGATAGGACGGCCGTTAAAAGTGAACTGCTGCAATTAAGCTGGAACAGGTGAGGCATACGCTGTAACGCCGTAATGAATCTTCTACCTGACTGCCCACCGAACTTTCTACAAGGTAGTAGAAAGATGCCGCAGCGACAGTAACAGGTAAATGTGTATCATGCATACACGCCAGATTGTATCTCATGAACATACGCATCTGTTTCTGGACTAAACAGGAGAAAATTGGGAGAAAGGCTGTGCAATCGGCGTTATTCAGTGTATTATTGCCATCCTTTAAGTACATATTATTACAAAGGAGAGCTTTCTTTTGAATGTTAACAGTAAGTTGCGATGAATGAACAAATATTCAACACATCTGACGATTCTACAAATGATTAGGTCGCTAAACAAACAACAAACGAAACGTGCCCCCACAGATAAACAAGGTCGACCTTCACAAAAATATATATACATGCGTACATATATATGTGTGTGTATATGCCAGCTTATATAAATATGTAAACAACACTCTTGTAAGTTTATTTTTAGGGCCTGCTACGTTTTAGAAACATTTACAAACGTATATACAATTGTATGAATGTTTGTGTATAGTTTTGTGTGTAGTTTGGGTTTTGTTTTTCCGTTTTTTATCTCGACAGCGACGAGCCCCCCAAAAAAATGGGAGTGTGCACAGCTGGCAACAGATTGGTGTGTGCGTGTAACTCTGAAGCTGCGTAGTTGGCATGGTATGTTGGAAGTGGGTAATGTGAACTGGTCAGCGAATGTGCTTTCACAAGAGAAACAAGTTCGCATCAGAATACGAGGGCGGATCAACAAGTAGCCGTGTTTGGGGCGTGGCTGAGACGTTAGGTTAATTTTATTAAAAAACATCAGTAAATCACGCATTTAAATTCATTCACCATTGCTGCATTGCATTACACAATAAATTCCAGCCTTACCCACCGATTTTTTTTTTTTTGTTTCCCCATAATAAAATAGTTTTTACATCCGAAAAGAAAGCCTATTTTGAGAATTTTAAAGTCATATTTTCTAAAGGAAATAAAAAAAAAGTTGCCGCAAGTTGGCAAATATGTGTGAACCATTAAAGGAACTATGTTGCAAAAAAAATTGTTTTTTTCGTTGCGGTTGCATGTCTAACACGACTTATTGATTCACCCTCGTAGACAAACGATCATTGCTCGGCATACGCCTCAATATGAACCCTTATTAACAAAGAGAATTTTGAGCTCAAGTCAGCAAAGAATATACAAATGTATGTATGTGTGCATGTGTGAATATAAAAGTTAGACATACCCAGTGGCAAATCGCAGAGCAGGCAGCATGCTGCCAGGGAGCCAGCGGAGGCGCCTCCAATTTTTTCTAGAAGCAAGTGCGGCGCGTACTTTTTAAAGGAGACAGCGACGCCGACATGGTATATTCCAAGAAAACCACAGCCAGCAAAAGACAAATTCATAGTTAATTCTTCTGTGAGCAGCACTTAGAGGATATTGTGATAAGAACGTTTTAATTTTCGCGCTTTCAGACTGGACCGTTTGCGTAGGAAATATGTATAGCTCTATATACAGGGCCACGCTGTATAGAATGAATTGACTTTGCCTCTTTTTTTGTATCACTTTGAGCTTTAAGCTAAACTGATATATTTTGTTCGACTTTTCTATATACTTCCACACACAACTAACACGAACCGTTACCCACAGCTGCTTTAATAACAATGAATAAATGGAATTCGTTGTCCCTATCGACAACTCTGTTAGTATCGATAACTTTGTATTCGCAGTCGCTTATTACTGCTGCCCTCCTACAGATAGTTATATCGATAGCTGTATCGATGGTTTTGAGCGCATATTTCAAGAGTACAAAGATAATAGTATATTTTTTAATTAAATTATTATTACTATTATATAGATTGCTATTATTTTATTGGTATTAACCCTTAGTATGGTAGTTTTGCATATCTGAAACATCCCGTTCAAAATGGAATATCTTTGTGCGTATATACCCGTATAGAATTTAGTAGTTTCTTTGTGCTTCGCTCTGGTTACACTGAAATCTTTAACATGTCCATAAAAGAATATTTTTCCCGCCGAATTTGTGACCTCCGAATTTTGTACTCAGGGAGCATTTTATTGTCTATTCGTCATTCGAAAAGTAATTATTAATTGTTTTAGAAATTTTAATTGAAATTAAAAACAAAACCGAATACATATATATTTTTTACTCCTTGATCACCTCTGTTGTAGAAATGCAACATAGAACATTTTTCAAGCATAACTTCTAAACCATTTTTTGCAAATGTAAACAATGTAAAATTTGTTACCTGCATGTTTTCCCATAAGAAACAACATATCTTACATATCATACGTACTCAGCATATTAAAAAATGTTTGCAATTCGCCCCAAGTTATTAGATTTTTATTTGCTATGATTTATCGCATTTCTTATCGATGTTATGAACAATTTTAGAGTATCATACCACAAACAGCTGATATACCAATGATGTTAAGCTGAAATTTTAAAATATAAATATAGCATAATAATATAATAAATGAAAAATTACAAATTCCAATCGTGCCGCCAATACGAGGATGTATTATTTGACTTGTTGAAGAACAATTTTATACTCAATAATTCTTCATATGCAATAAACTCATTGCGCGATGTATTAATTGGGCCATTTGTTAAAATAAAAAATTAAGCAAAATCGTAGAACAAACTTTTTTTATTCTGAATTTCCCGTCTAAAGACAAAAATCATATTAAAATTTGTGATGCGAAGATTTAAGATTGGAATCACTCCTTATAGTTAGCTTACAATAAAAGGATAGGCTCTCCTATTTACGACTGTAATTTCAAAATTTCCAATTAAACCCTTAATTTTGTTCATTAATTTTACGCGTTGGCAGATCAGAAAATATTTCAAAATCGTTTAAAAACAGTAGTAATTGTTTTTTAACTGCATTTGTTATTAATTATCTCAGATGTTAGTATAAACTTAGTAATAGTTACAAATAACAACCTTCTGACATATCTGTCGAATTACTACTATATTTTTATCGTAAACGTATAATCAGAGACCGCTAATAATGTTTTTATAACATACACTTTGGTTTACTTACTGAGGATATAAAACATAATTTAAACTTAATTATTAATTAAGCATTTAAACTAAATTTAGAAAATTATCAATCCCGTTTAAAATTTATAATAAGAGTTATAATTATTACGGCCCCTGTTTCATATACTACACTTGTTGCTTTTTTGTATTTCTCGAAGTTTCAACTTCGTTTTCGTTAAGTATTATTATTATTTTCAATGTTCTTCCATTTACTTGGTAATGAAAATTTAAAATAATCGCAGCATAATATCTTGGGCCCTAGCTTCTGTGAAGGTCTAAAATATTAACATAAGTACCTGTTACCTTAGGTATTAAATTAAGATTTATTTTCAATGTGTTCCCAATGATATTCATAATATTTGTACTGTTCTAAATAAAAATGTAGTATCGTGCCAGCATAATTACTTATGAACTAAAATTGTAACAAACTAATCGATAGTTGCGCTAGGCTTATCGATTATTACGGCAAAATTTGGGCGCGGCGAAGAAGGTTGCGGTGCGGCGAAGTCTGTTAGTTTTGTGCTGCGCTTGCTAAAAAAATAGATATATACAAATATTGCACATTCACGAAAAATGGAATTGTCAAAGAAATTGCAAGCGAGCGGCTGGTAAGTACATCAGCACGCAAAGTAATCACGTGTTACATCAACTAACCATCAGGCACCTAACCGAAGAGGGCATCAAAACACTAACAAGCGCCGTCGGCGACGACGACCCCGACCCCTGCAAACTGATTAATGAGGCTTTAAACGTGAGTAGAAGGCAACTGCAGCTGCAGCTGCAGCTGCAACTGCAAGTCGACTAATCGTGTCTGTTGCCCCACTATTTCAGCGCGACCTGCGCGACATTGGGGGCGGCGCCTTGCCGAGCAAACGCGACGACGGCTGCGGCACGATTGCGGGCCGCATTGTGCTGCAGGTGCAGAGGGTGCGCAACATCGCCGCGCCGAAGAGCAACGAGGAGTCGAAGGCGGCGCCGCGGCTGCTGCAGCTGGAGCTGAGCGATGGCCAGGCCTCGTTGGCGGCGCTGGAACTGGAGCCAGTGCCAGCGCTGAGTCTGAATGTGGCGCCCGGCACAAAGATTTACTTTCGCGCCGAGAAGCTGCAGCTGGTCCAAGGCTATCTGCTGCTGCGTCCCAGCGACTTTCAGATACTAGGCGGCCGGGTTGAGGCGCTCTACGAGAAGTGGGACTTTGCCCGCACCATGCTCAAGTACGCACGCAGCGGACGCCCCATGAGCGGCTCCTCGGCACCGCCGCCGTGGGTGGCCTTTGGGAAGAGCATCGAAGCGAATGCCGATCGCAACTTTAAGAGCCTCGCACCGAGTGCGGACAAGGATAAGCCCGCGAAGGAGAACGACGAGTTCAACAGCATGCGCAGTGAAGCCATTGCCGTGGCTAGCAAGGCGGGCGTGAAGAAAGTTTTCGGCGGCGGCGGCCAGAATATCGTTGATCACAACATTAAGAAAATACTCGAGAAGGGCTACAGCAAGGAGGAGGCGAAGACTGCACTGCAAGCGACGCGCAATAACCTGGAGCGCGCTCTCTTCAATCTCAAGCGCCGCAGGGACGCAGCTGACGGCATGGGCGAGACCCATGTACGCGGCGGACGGGGCGAGAGGCCGGGCAGAGAGCCGAAGCGCGGCGCCAGCCTCAAAGACGAGGCGGAAGCCGCAAAGCCGGCTGCAAATGCCACACTCTTTGACTTCCTCACTACGAAACTACGCACGACGGACGCCACAGCTGCCGAGGAAGTAGCCAGTGAAGCCACAAAAATCACATCAAGTGCCGCGAAGCCGCTGGCCAGGCCATATGAGAGCGATTGCCGGGCGTCAAGTGGCGTCCAATTGGGCGAACGCACTCGATTTGAAAACAATGTCTCCACCAGCTTCGCTGCGAATCGTGGCGGCCACTCTGGCCGCTTCCAACGCGGCGGGGCACGTAGTCGGGGTGGTCGCGACGAGCGCTCGTCTCGTGGAGGGGGCAGCAGCTACAATGAGCGAGGTGGCGGCAGCCTGCGTAAACAGGACACCAACTCACGGCCATCTGAGCCAGCACTCGCCAAAAGCGCCAACCGCAATGGCCACGACAATCCAGTATCGAGCAAGAGCGTCCCTGAGGGCAAGCAGGAGAGTTCTGCGAAGGAACAAGGCAACGGTCGTCGCCTCAACGAGCGCCAAACCAATCGCAATGGAAATGTTCGTGCCGAAAATGGAACTGCCGGCAGTAATCACAACAACAACAACAACAGACGTCGTCAACAAGGCAGTGGCACGACTGCTGGGCCAGTTGCTGTTCCCGCTGCCAAGACCACCAGTCAAGCCTACAACGGCAGTAATGATGAGTTCAGTAATCGCTTGAACAAAGTCGTCGCAGAGACGGCAAATTTAAAGCTGGGCAACTCCAAGCGAGAGCAGAGGCGCGGCGGGCGGCAGAGTGGTGGACAGTCTAGTCGTCAGTATTGTGAGCCACAAGGCACGTTCAATCAAACACAAAAGCCAGCCGAGAAGACGCTTCCAGCTCAGCGACAGCAAAAACTGCAGCAGGAGAAGAATGCCCGACAGCAATCGAATGCCAGTTGCACTCAACTGCCAAACGGTTACACTTATGATCCCAGCAAGATCATGGGATTCCAGACGAAGGAGACGAATGAGTTTGCAATGAGTTTATTAAAGAGCCAGGGCCTGACTATTGCACCACCCAATCTCCACACGTCTCCGCAGTCCCCACCGACAACCAAACAAACGAACACCCTGTCTTCGGCACAAACAAACCCAGCTTCCAATGTGCCGTCTAATCCGCAACCAGCTGCGATTCCGTCGCCGCCGCAAGCCTTTGGCCTGGGTCCGTGTGATTCTTGGATGTGGGAAAGTGGTGATTTGTGTATGGCCAAGTATTGGGATGATGGCCGGGTAAGTGAGCTGTTTGTGAAATGAATGCGCTCCTTGCTACTAATTGGTACTTGTGTTTTCTTTCTTATAGTACTATGAAGCTGAAATAACGGCCGTCTCTGAGAACACTTGTGTGGTGTTCTTCCTCGGATATGGAAATCACGAAGAAGTCCTCAAATCTGATATTCTGCCAATTACCGACGCCCAGAACCGACCATTGACCAACATGTCCCAGCCACAGACGCGCCATCGTGGCGACCGCCAGGCTCAGCAGCAGCAGGTGTATGTGCCACCACACAAGCGGGATAATTAGGGAGAACGATACACATGTTTATATGCCTGTCGAACCGAACCTATTCAATTTAAATTAAATGTGTCGAATAAATAATTCCAAACATTTTTACATGTACATTCTCATTCATCACGACTGGAAACAAGTGTCGATGGTTCGGTTCACGGTTCGAAGCAATACCTCGCCCTTAGGTTCGACTCGTGAACCTGATTTTCCACATCAATTCACGCCGGTTTAAGTTCGAAATTGTTCACGATATTATTTAATTTTCTTCTGTTTTGTTTTGTAAACAAAATTTTTGGGCTTAAAATCAAGGTTGCAAGCCGGGTTTGAACCGAACCGGTTCGAACCCTGAAGATTCATTATTTTTAACTTTTGAACCGAACCCGTTTGAGAAAAGACAGCCGAACCTGAACCAGAACCAAACCATACTTATTAAAGAATGGTTTGGTTTATACATTTCATTTATCTATACGTACATAGGCACGCATCTAACGTATTCTTCGTTAGATCACTGACGCCAACGATTTGCAAAGCTAGTTTCGTCTCTTAGAGTTTCGCGCTTATAAAAAATTTTTTTGGTGAACAAATTATTAAAGAGAATGTAAAGCCGCCCAACCCGGGTTCGGACCATAACCTGGAGTTATAAACTTGAAAAACCAGATTCATGAACCGAACCCAGATTTAATACATTGTTTCGAACCGAACCAACGACATTATATTTTTTGGTTTGCAGCCCTGGATAAAATCTTTTGTTCTACTGAAAACCAAACCATTTAAAAAAATATATTTCTGCTCAGGTCAAAGTTCGGCTGAGTTTTGGGTAACTCGTTTAATACATATATATTTATATACATATATATACATATTTCATTGGAGACCTTAAGAAAAGATATTTTAACCGGCTCGAACTCGAATCGAATACGTATTTTAAAAATCATAAGCCCACTTAAAACGAACTACCACCGATGTCCGAATCCATATCTATTTATTAAAATAAAAGTAAGAGTGCCCTAGTCAGGAGTAGGGAATACCCTGAATGCTGTATTTACAAACATTTCAATCCTCTTGACTTCACACGCACACACACAAATGCATGTCGCAACCTGTGCACTTTACTCGGCGGGTGCGCTTGCCCCCCACTATAGAAACGAAATTCTTGAATAAGCTAAGAGTATGATCTTTATGAGATTTTCAAGACTGGAAATAAGCATCCATATGTAGGTACAAACTTAGTTCAAACTGTTTGAAAAAGGTCCACTGCGACTCAAAAATTAAAAGTTTTAAGAACACTTTTTTTTATCATATATGTAATAGTAAAGACACATTTCAGTTTAACTAATTTATACAATTTAAACACATATTCTTTTAACATGAAGAGCATATCGCCTGCAAAGTTGCATAAGTGCATGTATTCTTTAATATTATCTTCTTTACGATAGATGATACATGATAAAGAGTATTCACAACATTTTTTCTTACGACACACGGAAGCTAAATATAATCCAAAAAGTACAATGCAATCCCGATTAACTGTAGATATTTAGTTTGTATTAATACATTTTTTAATGTCATGATCGGCTTTAAAAAATAGCATTAAATTAAATATAAAAAAATTAAAATTAAACAAGTAAGAACGTTGCAGTCGGAAGTAACCGACTGCGTAATACTCGTTCACAGTACACGGATATTATTATTGTTATTTTGAAAAAAATATAGAATTTTCATATTTCGTAGGGGCGGGGGTGGGCGTGGCCAACATTAAGAGAAGGTCACACAAACAGTTTTTGCCAAATTTTGTGCCTCTAGCTCAAAAATTGTCGAAAGTATAGCTCTCCCGAGGGCGGGAGTAGGTGGGAGTGGGCATGGCCAGGAAATTTTCTTACCGGTCCTTAAAAGGGGTGACCAGCCATCTACATTTAAAATTTGGTGACTCTAGCTCCAAAATTGTGGGAGATATAGGCGTTCGCACTTTGCGGGGACGGGAGAGGGCGGGGGTGGACCCTTAGTTAGAAGAGCTGACCACTAATCTACCTTCAAAATTTGGTGACTCTAGCTCTAATACTTTGGAAGATATAGCCATTTCCGATTTTTTAAGGCGGGGTGCCTGGGGAGCGTTCTAGTAGGCGTGGCCGGGATATCAAGGTCTCAATCTTTTGGGGAGGTCACCAGCAATCTACATACCAAGTTTGGTGTCTCTAGCTTTAAAATTGTGTTAATTATACACGTGTTACCGTTTTGAGCTTGTAAATATATCGATTTTAGCGATTACGGAGGCGGAAATGGGCGTGGCCAGAAAATTTGTGATGTTTGGGGGACCTTACCAGTA
The DNA here is from genome assembly GCA_035047465.1 of Drosophila sordidula. Classification (NCBI taxonomy): domain Eukaryota; kingdom Metazoa; phylum Arthropoda; class Insecta; order Diptera; family Drosophilidae; genus Drosophila; species Drosophila sordidula. Next base: position 15,987,083 of record JAWNPQ010000156.1, on the reverse strand, counting down.
ATATATATTCAAAATTTGGTGACTCTAGCTCTAAAACTGTGGGAGATATAGCCATTTCCGATTTTTTATACGTTATAGTGTGCGTGGCCGGGAAAACAGGGCTGCATTTTTTGGAGGAGATCACCAGCTATCTACATATCAAATTTGGCGACTCTAACTTTAATATTGTGGGAAATATTCAACTTTAATCGATTTGCGATTTGAGGTGTATCGACATGTTATCGATTTGCCAGGCTCCCAGTGGGCGTGGCACAGAAATCTTAACACCTTGTCTGAAGCAGATAACTACAAGTATATATGCCAAGTTTCAAGTCTCTATCTTCAATAGCGTCGAAAAATATTGCGTTCATACGGGCAGACTGACAGACGGACGGACAGCATGACGGACATTGCACAAAACCAATATACTAGTTTCACTTTGTGAACGAGTATAAAAACTGTGCAGTCGACATTTCGAAGAAGGGCCGACTACAACTACAACTAAATACCAAGTTTTTTCTGTGTCCATTCTGTGATGTTTGGGGGAGCTATATTCCAAATATTTACGCCCGACTGCAACGTTCTTACTTGTTTTTTATATGATTCCTAAATTTTAAGCATATGTCTATTTAAGCAACCCTAACTTGCTCTTGGACCAGTGTAAAAATTCAAAGGATTTCTTAAGCGCATTAACTGTAAATCAATATGAAGCAGTAAAAAAGTTTATGGTATGTTTTAACAAACTAGTACTAAACAATTTTAATGTTATTAAACTTACTGAATCTAGGAAATGATACATGCCCGCTCTCCGATGTACTACGTGCGCTACAAGAAATATTCAAACAAGGAACGATTGCACAAGTTCCGAGAGGCCTTACTATTTCGTGTACAGTATCAGACACATAGGAACATGATCACCTCTTTGCAAACAATTAGACGTCTTCGAGCCGAAAAAAATTTATTTGTGAGTAAATTTCACACAAACCAATTTTTATTTGTCCGTCCGTCGGTATGAACACGTTATTCTCAAACTATAAGAGCTAGAGACTGAATCAGGTTCTCCTGAGCACGCGCTCTTTATTTTAAATTACCGAATACCAGAAATATTTTTTGAAGTCGAAGAATATCGTTTTTAATCCCATTTTTTTGGGCACACATCCAACAAGCATCTCTACCACCAAATTTGGTATGAAAGTTCCCGTATTTGAATATTTCGATACTTCCCCGTTTCCCCAAAAATTTAGGAGAGTGCTTTTTAAAAGGTATAGCTTTGCGCTTTGCTTTATAAGTACACTCATTTGGATGCCGAAAAGTAAAAATAAGGGAGTAAAAAAGTACTGCCGCTGAGGAAAGTGTCAATCCCCTAGATTATCCAGTGGTGTGGGTTTTCCCAAATTCGTAAAGCATGTATTCATTTATTATGTAGTGGTTAGACTAGGAGTTGGTTAAACATATTTTTATTAATTTTTTCTAAAGAACTTGGAAGTAAAGACTATAGTTGTTTTGCGAAAATACCTTATTGGATATTTTGGATACGTCAACTCGGATCGCAAAAATCGACATATCACCCTCAGTGGTACGGGGAACCAAATTTTTAACTACGCCCACAAATTACAGAAATCCCTATTTACCCAACACCAAGTCAGCAATCGATTGTGAACAATTCTAGATTTTTATTTTATTTTTTATGTGTACACATAGTGCTAGGATACATGTTTTGGTTGCTATTACACTGTGAAAGAGTCGGCTATGCCCGAATGCAAAATTCGGACCTTACAAGTTTTCATATCCTATTCTTATTTTTCAGAGGCTTTCTAATTATATTGAAGAGGTAATGGGAACTTACGTTGTGCTGAAAACTAATCGCATAATGCCCTGGAAATTTGAATTTATAAATGAAGTGTACAATACTTTGGCCTTAGCTATGTCCGAACAGTACTTTGTTCCTAAAAATATGAAACAAATTGATAAAAACCCTCTTTTACACCTTTTGCATCATAACATGGACAAATCAATGGATCTACCTACGTTTATTTTTGGAGACCGATCCACACATCAGGATCAGGATTCTGTGGACCCAGCACAAACAAAATCCAGGTGCATGTTGTTATTTTCTTAAAATTTCTATTCCTAATTTCTTGTTTTAAAGACAAATGATTTCGCACCTTGAGAAGCGCATTTTGTTTGCGAAATACTCGATCGAAAAATGTTATTTACTTCATCAAATTGCATGTATTCATCTTAAAGCAAATCGCAGTGACGAGTGTTGTTTTATTGCCCGCAAGGCCATACAAGGTTTGACATGAATCAACATCTAAAATCTACTTCATCTATAAAGCAAATTTACCTTAGAAACCAAAAATTGCAACAGTTACATATGGAGTTTTCTGAGCACCATAATCATTGTAAAGTCAAATGCAGCTCTTAACAAAATTGAGACGACCAGAGAGGCGTTGTTAAAGGCGCTTAAAATCTGCAAGAAGTTGAAATCTCCAACACTAACTGAATTTGTGGAAACATGTATCAGTTGTAATGAACGATTTTCTGTAAAGACGAGTATCAGCGCTAGTCGACGGGAAAGCAAAATGTCAACTCGCAACAGCGAATAACATTTAAAAACATAAAATGTACAAATGTTCCTCCTCCCCTTCAATGCAATCTTGATTAAGACAATAAAATTTCAAGTGCACAATTTTGCGTTATAGATTGTCAAGAGTGCTCTAGTCGGGAGTGCCCGACTAGAAGATATCCGAAACCTAGCTGCGAGCTGTCGTTACATACAGACATACCTTGATTGTCCGTCATGCTGTCCGTGTTCGCCTGTCCGAATAAACACAACTTTTTCCAGAGCTATTGTAGTTAGAGACTTGATATGTATATATGTCTGTGGTTATCTTCTTCAGATAAGTAAAATGGAAAATCGATAAAAGGTGAGTATTGAAACTAGTCACCAAATTTAGTGTGTAGATTCCTGATGACCTTCCCTAAAGATCACGGCTATCAAATCCCGGCCATGTTCACTAGAAGTCCAGCGACCCAAAATAATCAGAAATATCCATATCTCCCACAATTATTGTGCAAGAGTCCCTATATTTATAATATATATATTACTGGAAAGCTCACCCAAAAATCACAGATAAAATTTCCCAGTCACTCCCGCCCCCTCAAATCGCAAACACTATTTCCCTCAGTTTTAATTCCAGTTTTAAAGTCATATTTACAGTTTTAGAGATAATTATTTTATTATTTAACTCTAAAAACCTCTACATTTTTCGAAGACGCCCAATAGTGGTGTGGCAAATCGATCACATCTAGCCCACTAGAACGACGCCCAGCCACCGCGCTCCAAGAATCGCGAAAGCCTACATCTCCCACAGTTTTAGAGATAGTCACCAGACAGTGTTTGGGTGACCTCCTCTTAAGATAGATCCAAAAAATGTTGGCCACGCCTAATCCCGGCCCTACGAAATATAAAAATTCTATATTTTCCAAAATAACAGGAACTTCTGTGTACTGTGAACGAGTATTACGCAGTCGGTTACGACCGACTGCAACCTTTTTACTTGTTTTATTTTAAAATTGGAAAAAACATTTTTTGTTCGTCACCCGTCATCCTTAATTCATACAGTATTAATTAGGCGTCGTTTAAGATATTAATCATTGAAATCGATGCTGAGATGGCTGAGACTTCACCATTTCAGAAAACCTGCTCTATGCCGCAGTTTCGTATTCACACATACATATAAGTCGAGTTCTGAATTAAGATATTGATATTATTATTATGCGCACAAAAGTGTACTCCGATTGAATGAAGTCTAAATTTAAGATATTAAAATATATTGAATATCGAAGTGTCACGCCCCCAGTGGACGTAGCCGATTTCTTTTTAACACTTTATCTGACGCGGGTATACACGAGTATATATTCAAAATTTCAAGTCTACATCTTCAATAGCGCCGAAAAAAATTGCGTTCATCCGGACAGACGGACAAACATTGCACAAAACCAATATAATTCGTGAACGAGTATAATGAATTCTTAGTATTCTCTGAGTACCAGTTTTCTTTAACACAACTTTTCTGCCACTAACGTTACCGACAATATGTGAGATATGTAGTGGCATTGGGCTTCACCTGAGCCCCTTAAAAATGGGTAAAGAGTGTACAATTGTTTTGTGCAGAACTATGTAATAGGCAGAAGAAAGCATTTCAGACCCCATAAGGACGAGGCCCTGTCTGCCTGTCAAATCTGTCCGTCTGTATGAACGCAGCGATCTCGGAAATAACAAAAGCTAGAGACAAAAAATCTTCGACTATAGATTCTGTTATACCATACGCTTTTAACACTCTCTTAGCATATTACGGAGGCAATAAATTTGGTATACGCAGGTTAAAAATATTTCGGATTTTGGATATCTTTCTCCGCCCGCCTCATACTTATATGAAAACAAGTAAGAACGTTGCAGTCGGACGTAACCGACTATGTAATACTCGTTCACAGTACACGGAAATTATTATTGTTATTTTGGGGCGTTCTAGTGGGCGTGGCCGGGTCTCAATCTTTTGGGGAGGTCACCAGCAATCTACATACCAAGTTTGGTGTCTCTAGCTTTAAAATTGTGTTAATTATACACGTGTTACCGTTTTGAGATTGTAAATATATCGATTTTAGCGATTACGGAGGCGCAAGGGGGCGTGGCCAGAAAATTTGTGATGTTTGAGGGACCTTACCAGTAATATATATTCAAAATTTGGTGAATCTAGCTCTAAAACTGTGGGTGATATAGCCATTTCCGATTTTTTGGGGCGGGGGCGTTCTAGTGGGCGGGGGCGTTCTAGTGGGCGTGGCCGCATTTTTTGGAGGAGATCATTAGCTATCTACATACTAAATTTGGTGACTCTAACTTTAATATTGTGGGAAATATTCAACTTTAATCGATTTGCGATTTGAGGTGTATCGACATGTTATAGATTTGCCAGCCTCCCAGTGGGCGTGGCACAAAAATCTTAACACTTTGTCTGAAGCAGATAACTACAAGTATATATGCCAAGTTTCAAGTCTCTATCTTCAATAGCGTCGAAAAATATTGCGTTCATACGGTCAGACGGACAGACGGACCGACAGCATGACGGACATTGCACAAAACCAATATACTAGTTTCACTTTTTGAACGAGTATAAAAAAATCACATGAAAAAAATTATGTTTTTAAGTCGTTCCACATCGTAAGTGTTAAATTTTTTAATTAAATATTAATTCTTACTTTTATGTACATACATACAGGTCACCAGCACATATATACTTACAGTGTATATATGTATTAAGGACATATTATTTATACACATATCCGCAAGCCTCAAGCTGCGCATTTTTATTCAGAGGCTGCGCTTGGAAACTAAATTGTTGAATAACATCTAAACTAAAAGTATGATCGTTATGAGTTGTACAGGACTTAAATATATCATTAAAATCGACGTACAAGCCAAAGAGCAAGATTACATTTCTTTAATTGCGTTTGGAGAAGGTTGCGGACGCCAAAAAATTGAAAATTCTTGACGCTTTAAAAAATATAGCATCTCCATCAAGAATTTATATTATATATTTTCTGGCAAACGTCGCCAAATAATAGCAGCTCGAATTGCGAATGCTGTTAAGTAATTTATTTAATTTTGTTCAGTATTACTTCATATATATTATACATATAGTACTCCATTTGTTTAATAATTATTAAATAAAGTTAAAATACATAACACAATACATATGTATGTAATCATTACTTGAATCACATTGGAAAAAATGTAACCTTCGAAATGTCACGAATCGACTGAGATAAATATTTATTAAAACAAAAGTACAAAAGATTTTTAAATTAAACAAAATTTCAAAGTTCCATACATGCGTTAGATTTTCTAAATATGTGGGCTTTAAAATAGTGTCGGGTTTCGGTCACGTTCGACATAATGGAAATTCCCATATATATGTTTTTTTTAACAACTGCTATTTTCCAGCCGATCTCGATGAAACTTTTTGCAATGGATTCTTTTTGCGCCATAGTATATTCAAATATTCATTTCAACAAACCTTGGTGTCTCCAGCTTTAACAATCTAAGAAAAATTTTAAAAAATTATTTTATCGATTTTTTTTATTGATTTTAGGAAAGCGGTGTAAACTTGATATGCGCGTGCCATGGACGACTTTATATTTGAAAAGTCTCTAGATCTTATAGTTACTATACAGACGGACGCGCAGACAGACAGACAGACATGGCTATATCAACTCTGTTGTGATGCTGATCAACAATATTGTATACTAACTAGGTTCGGAGATGCCGCTGTCTGCCTGTTACATACATTTGCACCAAGCCCTTATACCCTTTTTACCCAATGAGCTCAAGGTATAACAAGTAAGAACGTTGCAGTCGGGCGTCACCGACTGCGCAATACTCGTTCATGGTGTAATAACAACGGTAAAAATGATTGAATTAATATGAACAAGTTTACTTTGCCCAAGGGTATTTACAAATAATTAAATTAATAATTGACGAATAATTTAAAATAATAACTTTTGGTACATTTATAATGCATCAGTTAATTAAGTTGTCACAAAACTCAACTCAAGTAATGAGACGTATGTATACACAATTGCAAAAAGCCGCATTTAAAATTCTAAGAATTAGAAAAAGTCTGGCAAGCTAGCGCCTCCTATTAATCAAGTTTAGGAACAAGAATTGTTATAGAAAACGTTGGCTTGCGCATCATTGATGTTGTGCCATGCCCTGCAATGAATACAGTCGAACCTATTGTTCAAGTTTAGAATTATTACTACTATTAAGCGCACAAAAGTATAACTACAAGGCGTAAGGATATGTTATGTAATTCGTTCAGTATTGTATTTTTAAATTCATGTTTCTGTTTGTTTTTACAGGGTATACGAGAGCGGCGCAGTCGCGGTGACTGCGATTCCCTGCAGCCCTGCGAATCTCGCATTTTCACAACCTACATACAAAGTCGGAAAACCTTTTACCAACCCGAACCGCGCACACTGCTCTATATATACTACACAACGAAGCTGATATCGGTATGGCAATAGTTATTGACAGTCTAGCATGTAATTAGCATGGTAACGGGTTTTACCCGGCATTGCCCGACTTTACGTCAAATGTTGGCGCTACTTTTTAAATTTAGTAGTATGCACTTGATTAATTATTTAAGTTTTAAGAATCTTAGGCAAGGAGGTTGCAAGTTCGAAACCAAGGCTAAAATACGCAATTTGTCTTAGCCGAAGTTTATATATAAATTGGGTATTTCCCGCTCCGTTTCAGCAGATGATTGAAGAGCGCCCCAGCTACGATACCACCCAGTTTATAGCGGATGTTGGCGGCTCTCTGGGCTTTCTGCTTGGTCTCTCCGTGCTGGGCATCTTGGAGCACGTAATTATGCCCTGGAATTTCTCTCTTTTACAACTTACCTGTATTTACCTATGTACTCGCATTCCAGTTGACTTTATTCTTTTGCGGCGATTGCATCAGGCGCCTGCAGCTGAAGAACGAGCAGCGCAATCGCTCCGACAGCCCGGAGGATGGGCAATCGCAGGCCAGCATTGAGACGGTGGACATCGATGCCGTCTACACCGTGGAAAAGGCGCACTTGGCCAAATATTAAAGGCCACCAGGCTTGGCTTTAACTTAAAATTAAACTTGTGTCTAAATAAATCTCTTACATTTATTCAACGTTACAAGCTAGGAAACTACTTTTAATTATATAACAGCTCATGGGATTAAGGTGTTGTTTATACAAGAGTCCGGCCCTAGAGCAGCCAGGAGCGCAGCTGAAGACCGCAGGCAAGGAGGGCGCTCAGACTCACAGTCAAGGCGGCCAGCTCGGGCAGCGCCTTGGGCGCATCGCAGGCGGTGTGCTCAATGGCCTCCTGAACGCTCGCCGTGAAAATGCGGAAGTTGATGCTGCCCGGATATAGTTCGTCGTAGATGAAACTCTGCAGCTGATTGGCCAGCACCCAGAGACGCCGCTGGTCATCCACCTTGACGTCGCTGGGAAAGATCAGGTTGTTGTTGTTCGCATAGACGCGATCCTGGGCGCTGTAGCGCATTGAGGTTTTCCAGCAGGCCACCGCGTTCTGATTGGGCAGCGCGTAGAAGAGCACGCCAGTCTCCGGATCCAGACACTGGGCGCCCGCCTGGCCATTGGCGCCACGTGAGCCCAAGACCTTGAACTCACGATAAATGGCGCCCGAGGTGGCCAGCGTCTTGTTGCGCAGCACGGAGCTGTTCACCGAGAACTCCATGGTCGAGCTGAGTGGGTGAAAGTAGAGCGTCGAGTAGCTATCCGACTGGGACTTGGACAGCGCCAGGGCATAGAGGCCGTCGTCCCACTGGAACTCGATGCCACTGATGCTAAAGTTGCCCGCCAGCGGATCGGGATGAAAGAAATGATGCTGGACACGCCAAGACTCCTCCTGCTGCCACGAGTACACCACCAGACCAGGACTGCCCAGATCTGCAACATAGGCAAAGCTGTTCTCACAGTCGCCGTCCTCCACAGCCAGATTGGCAAAGAACGAGCTCTGCTTGCTCTGACCCTCCGGCAGGACGTGGCGACGCAACAGATCGTCGTTGTGCAAATCGTAGATCAGCAGCTGTGCCGCTCCATAAAGCTTCGTCTGCTCCAGCACGCCCGCAATGCGCGAATCGAGCACCCAGAGGCGGCCACAGCGATCGGCCTTCACCCGAAAGGGGGAGACGAGCTCCGGATCCCCATCGCTCAGGCTGTGCGCCACCCAGCTGGGGTAGGGTGTCAGCGCGGGCATCTTCGATGAGGTGTCTGCGGGGCAAGAGAGCACACAATTTACTACCTGCACCTTATTTGGAGCCCAACTTAGGTGAATGCTCCACAAACGGGCTGTGCACTCGATTTGCTTTTGGCCATTTGCATTGCCGCAGAGGACAAGTTTCGTCAGCTGCGACATTTATGGAGTGCAGCTTGTTATAGTTTATATGTATAGGAATAACCATAAAGGGTATCTGGGAAGTGTTTAGGATATAACAGGCAGAAGGGAAGGGAGCTGCACAATCCTATAAAAAGCCTTTCAGAAACTCACAAGCGTTGTCAAAATAAGGTAAACTGGAGTTTCCTTATTCATTAAAACAAATACATTCAATTTGATAAGCTATCGAACCCTTTTCGGATTGCCCAAGATGAAACACTTAGACATCTCCCAATTATTCCTATTTAATATATAATATTTTATAAAGCTTGTAATTGCTGACATTAAATAGGATATCTTGAGAAACAAGAGGTTGTTATATATATCCGATTTATCTAACCTGTCAAAAAAATACGGATCTATTGCAAGTTTCATCTAGATACCACATATTTGCTAACAAAATTATAAAATGCAAAAACCTGGCCAATACAAAGGAAATAATTAAGGTATGTGGATATATCTTTCAATCGATCGGAACTATTTAAGTTAAATATATGTGCGCAAGAAAATGAATATTTCCTCTCATATGTTAAATTATAAACAATATCTAGCAACCATATTGTTTTGTACACAATCAGCTACACATACATATACATATGCATACATTTCCATATATATATACTAACTATTATATATCTATATATATCTATACTACCCACAATCTTTGTAGTTTTCATTAGTTGCTTATATACTCAATTCCAAAGTTTTTTTTAATTATTTATCATGCTGTTATATTCAGTCCGCTGGTAAGGCCCATGGGTTGCACTTAGCGAAAAAAGAGGTTTTAAATTAAATTAAAAATTAAAATTATATTTTACTTTTCCTCAAAATTAAAAAATTGCATACTTCAAATAGGCGTCTAACACTCTTAAAAGAAGATAACAATTTTTGTAGAATAAGTTAAGTATATGTTGAAACCAAAAATTAAAGTGCCTAAAATGAAAATTTGGTAGTCAAGTTGAAAAACTACAATCCAGGCCAAATCTTGACAACATTTCTATTAAGATTGCTCCAAGTGTAGACATGACAATGCAATGGCTGAGATTTCAGTTGCCAGTTCAGAGCAATTTCCGGCATTATGCATAAACAAAACTGCAATTATATTCAAATGTAGCCGAGCCCCCCCCACCACCTTATTTGATCTACCCCCACTAATTGCAACTGCAACCACGGTCAGTGCAAACGCTTACCATTAAGATCAAGGTAGGCCAATGAGGCTGGCACTCCGTCGCGCCATTTGGGCAGCGTTACGAACAGACGCTGGCGATAGACCTCCAGGCCGAATGGAATCACACTGGCCGGCTTGAAGCCGCCGCGCTCGATGGCCGACCAGCGTTGGTCGGGACTATCGTACTTGAAGTCCATTTCCCGCCATTCGTAGGCCACGCGCAGATTGTCTTTGCCGGCGACCACGCCCACGCACAGCAGCAGGGCTGCAGTCACAGCCCACGCGGTTGCCATAATTAAATCTCCCAGTTAGCTGCAAATAGATGTCATAGACCATATTGATGAGGGGCTCAAACGACAGTGGGAAGCTCCGTTAGCGCCGACCTTCACATAACCAAAAAAACGCGACCAAAATAACAAAATAATTCAGTGATTTCTTCATTCACATTTAGATATATTGATTAAGTCGAATTGCAACGCCCCGCGGAGGCATGGCCGAAATCATATACCACTTTATCTGACGCGGGTATTTTTTTTTTTTTTTTGTTTGGACGTAGATGTACTAACGAGCAGTACATTCAAGTGGCCCAACGACACCAAGCACGGGCTTGTTAACGCGCGGACCCAGGCAAAATGCCACCCACCTCCCGCCCAACCGACCGAGGGGCGCGCCGCATAACGTGCGGTGACGAAGATCGCGAACAAATTGACAGATGACAAAGGACTAAAGTTTTAAGGATAGGAATAGAAGTAGCTTTACTTATTATTCGGAAAAGATTATTATAATTAAAGCATAAGATACGAAAAGGATTATGAATAGAATAGTTACTGACACATTTCAAGAGATAGCGGTAGAAAATTCCTCGTATTTCTACTCGGAACCGCAAAACTAATTTGGCTGATTAATTCGGAAGAATCAATTTCCCCATTGATTAGTTTGTGTAAGAAGATTACACCAAGCATGGTTCTACGATTAGAAAGAGAGGAAAGATTTATTAGTAAAAGTCTACTATGGTAGGAAGGCATGCGAGAATTAGTATTCCAGTTAAGACCCCGGAGGGCAAAAAGCAGAAATTGTTTTTGTATAGATTCAATTCTATCCTGATGAACTTTGTATTGGGGACACCATATACAAGACTATAAATAGATAAAGTAACATAGGGATCGTCAAATTCTTTCGACCAGCGCTTTCTGAATCCCAGGACTCCAAAAGCTCGGCAGTAGAAATATGCTTGTCAAACTTAAGCTTGGGATCAAGAAGAATACCAAAATAATCAACGGACTCAATACGCTCAAGGGGTTTAAAATTAAGGAAATAATTATTGAAAAATGGCATTCGTCTATAGAAGGACATAAATTTGCACTTACTGGAATTAAGATTTAATAAATTTACTTGACACCAGGTTTTGAAACTGTCAAGGTCGGATTGCAAACTTTGGCCAGCTAGAGAATTAGTAGAGGACAGGCAAAGTTTTACGTCATCGGCGTACATAAATTCCCGAGAGTGGTTTATTACAGAAGGAAGGTCATTTATGAATAAGGTGAATAACAGCGTACCAAGGGGACTTCCTTGTGGTACTCCGGAAGTAACTTGAACAGGTTTAGAGACAAGACCTTTGAAGTAAACTTTTTGGGTTCTTAAGGATAAATAGTTAGATATTCAGATAATTAAGTTATTTGGAAATCCCAGAAGATGAAGCTTATGCAGTAAAAGCGAATGATTGACAGAGTCAAACGCTTTACTGAAATCAGTGTAAATGACATCGGTTTGCATTTTATTTTGGAATCCTTTAATAACAAAAGACGTGAATTCCAATAAGTTAGTGGTAGTAGATCTATATTTCATAAACCCGTGCTGGCAGGGTGAAATTACAGATCTACAAAGATGTTGTAATTGAAAAGTTATCAACTTCTCGAAAATCTTGGGAATAGCGGACAACTTAGAAATACCTCTATAGTTTTGAACATTAGACTTGTTTCCTTTTTTAAGGAGAGGAATAATAAATGATTCTTTCCAAATATTAGGAAATGAACTTAACTCCACGGACAAATAAAATAATTTATACAAAGGCTTTGAGAGACCTTCAGCACAGTATCTAAGCACGCAGCCTGGTACTCCATCCGGTCCCGGTAAAAATACGGGCTTGATAACCATTAGCTCTTTTAGTAGTGAACTTTCTGTGATCAAAGGCCCAAAAGTATATATTCCAAGTTTCAAGTCTCTAGCTTCAATAGCGACCAAAAATTGTCGTTTATACAGCAAGACGGATATTGCGCAAACCCAATATACTCTTCAGTTTGTGAACAAGTATAACAATCTGAATAGCAGTTTTATTTAATGCAACCGTCACTTTTGCTACTCACATGTTACCGACAGCAGATACTTGCCAATCGCACCGCAAAATGTAAAATTTGTATACATATGTATGTGAGATATGTTCATTCAAAATGGGTAAAGAGTGTATAATGGTTTTGTGCAAATCTTTGTAAATGGCAGAAGAAAGCATTTTTAAATATTTCGGATTTTGGATACCTTCCCCCATGAAAAAATATCACGCCGAAATATTTCGGCTATGTCGACTCCCGCCCTACAAATTGCAAAAGTCTAATTTTTATATATTGTAAATGTTATTAACTTTATTTAACATTAACGTACAATTTGAATTTGAATGTTTATTATATATTATTATATAGAATTGCATTTCTAATTACTTTGTTATTTGCAACCTTGAAGAAATATCGAAATTTTGTTATTACATTAGTTTTACGATACATTTATGGACACACTGAAACTAACAGTCAAAGCGAACGGACGCGAGAGAAAAACTAATTTGAAACCACACCAGAAAAGACATATAATAAACGATTAATATAGTACAAAAACATAACGGTTGGTTTTTGTCACAACATATATATAAAAAAAAAATAATAATAATTATTAATGGCATCGTTGACTTTTGTAAGCTGTTATACTGTAAACAAGTATTTTGTACATTTTGTTGGCTATACGTTGCTGTTACGTTCTGACTTTCTTAAACTTATATTAACAGAGACAGTTTAGCCGAAATGTAAAATATATTTTTTTTTGTTCGACGGAGGCTCATCAACATCGTTGGAAAATTACTTTTTCAAGACACCTGCAGCTCCTGAGCAAGAAAGCAATCGATCTTTTTGGGTCGTCTTTAACTTTGTCCTATCTGCAGTGTGTCCAAATGCCCGAGACTAAAATTAAGAGCAATCTTTTCGATTGCATTACAGCATCCCTGATAAAACCAATAAAATCCTCTATAAAAAGCAACTGTCAACCAATGGAATTTATTTACAATATTATAAAATGGCGGTTTTGCTGGAGAAACATCGATGCTTACCCACATCGAGGGTTCGATGTTTTTGGGGGAATAACATCAATTTATCGACATCTGCTATGTTTACCCACATCGATGTTTCGATATTTTTGAGGGATAAAAATACCGTAGGTAAAGAACATTCGAATCAAATAAGGTTTGTATTCACTTCACTTTGTTTTTTACGATGATTTCATTTCCGGCAGCAGAGATTGACATTATTGCGTAGTTTATCGAATGTAAGCAAATTAAAGTTGCCGATAAGCCAAATGTTTTTCCGCATCGAATATTTGGTAACGGCTTCGAGATGAGCAAATAAGATATGCGCACTATCGATAGGAGTCTTTATAAATGTAGTATTTTTGCGGCGAAATGTATTTAAAAGCAAATATATTGAAACGAGTTTTTTTTTTTTGTTTTTTAAATAAATATAAATTGAAATCATAATTATGCTTGTTTATTTCATAGTTTACATAATAAATATATAATATAAAATATAATATAAATAGACAATAGTTTCGTTTTGTTCGTTTGAGTCCCATTATCGTTCGTTTTGTTCGTTTAAGTCCCATTATCGTTCGTTTTGTTTGTTTGAGTCCCATTATCGTTCGTTTTGTTCGTTTGAGTTCTATTATTGTTAGTTTTGTTCGTTTGAGTTCTAGTATCGTTCGTTTTGTTCTTCTAAGACCCAGTATCTTGTTTAAACTTCAGATATTAGGTAGTTTATTTAATAGAGCATTTTTCTTTTATATATATAATGTCATATTAACCAAATTTTTTAATTAAGATTTAATTTCAATTTATTCAATCACGTAATTGCCTTATGTGGCGCCAGGTTTGAATTTGTTATCAAACAGTGCATTAAATAACAAATTAAATAACAAAAGCAAACAAAACAATTTATTCGTATTCTTGAATAGGATCTCTTTATCAACTATCAACCTAATTATTTGTGTTGTTCAGTTGCCTAAAACCCTGAGCACTTGGACATCTCATCTACCGAAGACTGTTTTTTGCTCTTTTTTTAATTTATTTGTTACATTCGTTTATTTTTGTTATTTAGTATGGGATATAATGCGCTATTTGATATCAAATTGAAATTCGCGCCCTATAACTTCAATATGTCGCGAACGAACTATAATTGGACTCTCTGAACAAAACGAACCATAATCGGACTTGAACGAACGATAATCGGACTTGAACGAACGGAACGAACGATGAACTATAGTCTGGGATGTAGTTCGTTCGTTCAGTTCAGTGAGTACTTCAATCGAACTTATTCAGAACGATTCGATACAACTCTAATATGGACACACTTAGACTTAGACGGCGGGACAAAGCTTCAGGTTGTGAAATCATGCCCATGATGCCCAATTTGTTTAAAAATAACTCATTAAGTTATTATCTAAGCAAAAAAGAAATGTAAAATTAATTGTTGTAATAGAATTATTAAATTAAAACATAAAACATTGACAATACCTGGTCATATCACAATAAGAGCAGAGTCAATTAAATCATCATTTAAATACAACTGGTTAGACTTACTCCTAAAAAATGCCCAAATGGTATGGGTTCGTTATTCAACACTAACGCACGTTTTACGGTCTTACTGCAACAATCAAATGTTCACCCAAGACAGATTTTACATGGCGATATTACAAAATACGAAATCGGTCACACTGGTAGCACGTGTTTAGGAGCTAGATTCGAAGCAACTTGTGTTTTGAAATAAATAAGATGGTTAAAGTAAAATTGGAGCGCGCGGAAGAAACAGATGTTTCAATTAAAATAAACGAAACTGTGACTGTTAAGGAGGAAGAGACCTATGATGACAAATTAATATTTGTGAATGCTATAGCAAAGCCAATGGCAAGCAAGAAACTGGCCAAAAAGTGCTACAAGTTAGTCAAGAAGGCCATGAAACACAAAACCTTTTTGAGAAATGGATTAAAAGATGTGCAAACGCGGTTGCGCAAGGGCGAGACTGGGTAAGGCCTAATATCCCAATAAAGCACAAATTTCTCAAGTAATCTTTGGTGTCTCAATCACAGCATTTGCATCTTTGCCGGCGATGTGACGCCCGTGGACATCATGTGTCATTTGCCCGCAGTTTGCGAGGAGAAAGGCATTCCTTATACATACACCCCGAGTCGTGCTGACCTGGGCGCTGCAATGGGAGTGAAACGGGGCACAGTGGCCTTGCTTGTGCGCCAAAATGATGACTACAAAGATCTGTACGATGAAGTCAAAGATGAATTGGCCAACTTAAATGTTCCAGTTTGAGTACCTTGAATATTGCTGCATTCTCTTTAAGAATTTGGTTTAATAAGTTTCAAAGTAGTTTAAATCTACGCATTTGCCTAATAACGTAAGGATTTATGCGAAAACAAAATATATATATATATTTAGAGATATATACCACTAATATAGTTTGCATATTTGGGTGAAATTTGTAAAATCCACATGGGCGTATTTAATAATCGTAGCGTTTTCTTTTGTTTCGTATTTTTAAATACGTTTCAGAAATTGTTATTAAATTATATGTCAATTATAAGTGTAAACTCGGATATTTGATAATACATTCAAATGTTACACTTTTCCCAATCACTACGAAGAAGCTTTAATAGAATTTAGTATAAATTAAGCAAAAATTTGATCCGAACGGGTTCTTCAACCCGAAATCCCAATATTTTTAACGAAACCGAAAGGAACCGATTCAGTCTTTTAATGGTTTGGCTTAATTTAAAGCGACCACAGATGAACATTACAAATCGTACATCGCGATTTTTAGTTTATCTAGTTCAAAATACGAAATCAAGTGAGATTTCTAACGATACGTGTTTTCAAATTGCAATTCACATTTCTGTTGTCAACATTTTAGGAGATTGGCAAATATTGTACGAGATTCAAAGGAAAAAGTGGTAGTGAATCTGTGTAAAATTGGCCCCACCAAGCGCTTGCTCCCATTTTTACCAGCGAAATATTCCGGAGCTGTTTGGTCTCGCTGCATGCTTTGAGGCTTAGTAGAACGCCGTATAGTGTGTCTCGCTCACACTGGATGGTGCTGCTTCGTATCTCGTGGAACTCCCTGCATTTGTATCTATGCATATGCACATAAGCCGAGCGTCGCAAATTTTTCCTTTTTCAGCCACAGGTCTTCCCTTTCGCATGAAGACCAAAGTGAAATATTTAAAGGGTTCGCCACATCGGCATAATCTCCTAGAATTTTTTACATTGATTATTGGTGAGGATACCAACATAAGCGTTGCTGTGTTTGAAAAAAAATGTTTTTTTGGGACAAGCATACTGTGGCTCATCGCTTATTTCTACCAGCCCCGAACAAAAGCAATAAGCAGCTATAATAATTATACTACAAAATAAGAAAATTAAATAAATGTTGGTTGTTAGTCTAATGGGATACATTTCAAATTTAGCTTTTAAACATTTTATAAAAACTAAAAACGAAAATAGCAACCAAAAACATTGCAGCTTTTTTTGGATTATAAAATATAAAATAAGAATTTTGAGTGTTCGAACCAAAACCTGGGTTCGTGTATGTATATGAAAAAACAGGTTCAAAGGCGAAGCATTGGTTCGAAAAGTGAACCGAACCAACGACGTTTATTTCTTGGGTTTACAGCCCTGCTAGTCATTAGGTTGTGCTTTCTCTTTAGTAAAATTGACAAGATAATCCTCTTGCTACAGCTATTCAGTCTAGTTTCTCTATGTACGGTAAGTGAGAAATTTAGATTTGCATAAGAAACCTTAACAAATACAAATTTAACGTTGTTTTATAAGGATTGGATTGCTAGAAAATTGATTAACATTTGTACCTGATAAAGTTATTTGTCCTCGTTGCTTAATAACATACATATATGGATGAGTTACCCACTCAAATATTTTAAATATTTATAGAATTGCATTTATAGCAGTTAAGAAAGTTAAGAAAGGAATTAGTTATAAACTAACAATGCAGCTTTTTTGAGAATAGAATCTGGCTACTAGGTTTACGCTAGGCCAACCCGTACATTTATATACTAGTCTAGGCATTTATAAATTAGCGAAGGATTCGAACTAGGGCCCTAGTTAGTCTCTAGCACCAGTGATTGCTCATATTTTCGCATGCCTCAGTAGTACCTAAAATTTGATAATAAACAAAGTATCTTTTTAGGAACTGTTTTAAGAGAGAAATAAAGTTAGATTTTTTTGGTGTCCCTTAGGGATTTTCAAAATTTTTTTTACGTGTGTATTTTTATAAATTGGTTTACACAGTTTTTAATTATGTGTAGTTTGGATGCGGTTTGTGTTTTAAATCAGTATTCAAAGTAATTTGTGCTTAATAAAATGTGTTAAGACAAACTGACACATATAGAACTATAATTTTTATTCGTTACTGTAATTTAATATTAAATATACATATATATATATGTATATATATACATATATATCTCCTAGAGTTTATTTTGTTGTTATATAAATGATTAGATTTTATAAATAATTACATTCATTCATTTGCATATGCATTCAAGTCGCTGGCCAAATACATACATACTACGAAAGATCGAACCCGTGGGAAATACTGGGAAGAAAATATTTAAATCATACCATGCGCTTAGAATTATCGTTTCCAACTTGATAATGGAAATGGAATATTCCAGGAGGCAGCATAGCCCATACTTATCCAGTTTATTCGTCCAATAAGCAACAGATGTAGGGCATCAAGTTAGGCATTTTTGCTTATGCCGACAGAATAAGTGTTCTTACATAGATTCTTGTATGTTTATGTACGTACATACAATCATTATCCCATATAGCCAATATATATATTTAAAGTACAATTATGAAGCATTATATTTGTACGATATAAGTACGTAAATAAATTAAAGTTTTGAATAAAGACAATAATGTATTTGAGTACATGATAAATTTTCAGTTTCTAATTTTGAATGGTCAACTGCTGTACAAAACTCAAGGTACAATATATGTATGTATTTATAACTCAAGCGCACTAAGGCCAAACTGAACATTCTCGTAGCATATGATCTACGACTAATAGAATGGTTATAAAATACAAACTTTGCTGAATTGCCTTATAAACTAGCTAATTGTTTTTTTTTTTTTTCATTTTTTTTCTTTTATTTTTGTATTTTTTTGTTTGTTTATTTTATAAGTTATCTTTTAGTTTCAAGGGCTGGGTGCTCAGAGCGACCCTGCTATATACGAAATGACAGCGCCAGGGGCGTGCGTGGGGCGGAACGGCCTGCTGCGGCATTTGTAACTACTAAACATATGCATATAATATATAATAATGTAATAATATTTAAAACTACATATTTAAATTAATTGCGATTAAAAAAAGCAAACGGGAGAGCTAAAATTAACAAGCAATTCATTTTCTGTTTTTGAGTTTTTCTAATTTTGCAATTTTTTTTTTTTTTTTTTTTTTGTTTTTATGTTTTTTTTAAGACTCTATAGTCTTTCTTCTATTAAGACTTTGATGCCACATGCAGCAGGAGAGGGCTTTCGCCGCCGCAACGACGCCATGGGCCCATGCGCTCACTGAAAATAGTTGTAGAAGCCTGTAGTTGCCTGTCCCAGTTCCCGTATAGCCGCAAATGGGTCCTTTTCCAGGTCATTGGTTGGTTGGGAGGGTTTTGATGCATGGAGAGGCCGTGCTGAGTTCATTGCGGGCTGCTGTTGATGTGCTGATGTTGCTTGCGGTCCTTGACTGAGCACAGCAGCATATGTGGTAGCTGAAGACTGAGGATGATTGACGGTGTCGGTAGAAACCTGGACAGTCTGTGGCGGCACGGAGGCAAACAGGTCCAAGTCATGTCCGCTTTTCAGCGTGTTATAGTTGTTGTGGATTAGGCCGTGTCCATGATCGGGCTTGACGGAGTGCTCGGGGACCACATTATTACCTTGAAACAAGGCCTCAATAAAATTGGTGCTCGTGTCCAGCCCGGGAAACAGTCCGGGCATATTGTTGTAACTGTTGCCCCCATTACCAGTCATTGGCTGACGACGATAGAGCGGAACAGAACTGCCATTGTTGTGAAGGCCGTTACTGTTGTGACTACCATTGTTATGGCTATTGAAATTGTTGTACGACTTGTCGTTAAGCAAAGGGTTTCCGGCTAAAAAGACATCAATATCGTGTTAATAAAAATGAAACATTTGTATACAAACCATGCTAATACAGCTAGAACTCACTATTGGTCATAAAGTTAGGAACACCGGCGTTATTACTGCTGGAAGTCGGATGGAGGGGTGTTCCCGATACCGGCCCTGTCATGTGGTTAGCATACATGGCTTGCGGTTGCAGTGGCCCCGGATTTGGTGCATGTTTTGCCAGAGCCAAGGGTGGTTGTTGTGCCTGCTGGCTTTGCATCATTGTAAAGAGCCGACTTTGTTGTTGCTGCTGTTGTTGCTGCTGCTGTTGTTGCTGATGTTGCTGTTGCTGAAGTTGCTGGTGTTGCTGATGTTGCTGCTGCAAATCGACGCCATTCATCATACCATTGGACAGCGGCATACCCCCCGCGCCTGCTGGCGCTGTCGTTGTGCCCACCATGCCGAGCACGTCACGTAAGATGGGCTGCGCAATTTCATTGGCACCATTCATAATCGAATTGAACACAAGATCAATTTGCTGGTTGAAGTTGTCCAATGGGGGCGACGATTCGACGGATTGCTGGCTTTGAGTCTGTGCCTGTGCTGGGTACATCATCGGGTATTGTGGCCGCTGAGGCTGTGGTCCCATGACAGCGTGCGGATTAGACAGCATCTGCGGGCCCGGTATTGCCTGTGGCTGTGGCTTATGGCCCTGTGGATGGTGCGGTTGCTGGTGACCCTGCTGCTGTAACGTGGCCATCACCTGGCGCAGCATATCGCCAAATTTATTGGCTGCCTCTTGGCCAACAGACTCGAGCAATTTAAGGTACCACTTATATTGCTCTTCCTTTGAGTTGAATGCCATCTCATAGATGCTCATATTAGGGGGCAGCAGCTCATGAGCAGACGGAAATCGCAAGGCGCTGGGCGACGGTTGCTTTCCGGCCGTGTACATGTAGGGGGCAGGTGGGGGCTGCTGAGGCGGTACAGCCGTCTTGTCATAGTTGGTGTAACCAGACCCAGCGCCATTGTGACGTAGATAAGGTGGTGGCCCGTTTTCCATTGGGCTCATCGGGCCGTTTGGCACGCTACCGCCACGCTGAATGGGCAT
Organism: Drosophila sordidula; assembly: GCA_035047465.1. Classification (NCBI taxonomy): domain Eukaryota; kingdom Metazoa; phylum Arthropoda; class Insecta; order Diptera; family Drosophilidae; genus Drosophila; species Drosophila sordidula. Next base: position 15,966,371 of record JAWNPQ010000156.1, on the reverse strand, counting down.
AGGTGGCTGACCATATAGATGATGTTGTGGAGGAAGGGGCTGCTGAGGTGGCGGCGCCTGGCCGTGGTTGTAAAGCGTCTTCTTAGCTAGATAGCCCAATTCACTTGGATTTCGTAGTAGATTGGCTGTAGTTGTCGCATTGGCTGCCGTTGGTGGCACGCTGCCTCCTCGAAGTGTCTGCAAACATTCGGAGATGTTTAAATCAAAAATATTTTTGGATTCATCATCAGTTGTTCAATGAACTAAAGTTGGTGATGTGCGATTTGAATTGGCTAATCAAAACAAATACCAAATGCTGATTGGCTAATTCCAACTTTTCTAGAACCAATTTTGGGTCAATGATACAGGGCAGAATAAGATGAATATGAACTAAAACTTTGATTGACTTTTGAGAGTTGTCCACAATGTTTAGAAATGCTAAACAACCCTGTTCATTTACTGCCTACTACCATCAACCATGAAATTCATAAAACTTTAACTTACTGGTGGCGGCAGTGGTCCTGGACCGCGGCCCGGAGCATTTGACTGCTGAGGCGGCGGTTGCTTGTTCGGCGGTAAGACACTCCAGGGATTTGTCTGTGGTGGTGGACCCCAGAGACTGGCATTGGGATTCTGCTGCTGTTGTGCCTGTTGTGGGGCAACGGGTGGCCGCCAATGCTGCATAGCTGGATACTGGCCATAAGGTGGCGGCGGCGGTCCTCCACCTCCTGGCTGAGACTGGCGCAAATGCGGAGGCCCTGGAGGCGGACCGTTTGGCGGTGGGCCGCGCATTCCCATATGACCACGAAGATGAGCGGCAGGGCCTGGCCCTGGTCCTGGCGACGGTCCATTGGAAGTCTTGCTGCCGGCCGCCACAGCGGCCATCATTGCCGCCATATGAGTAGAGTACATGTGTGACAGTTGCTGATTGGCCGCCATTGCGGCGGCCATCTGGTTCATCTGATGCGCTGTCGATGGTCCGGGACCCATGCCCGCGGAAGCAGCATAGTGAGTTGGCTGACTGCCGGGTGGCGCGTGTGCTGGAGCATTTAGGTACAGGGCAGCCTGCTCGCGCAAGTACGCCTCCGGCTGTAGGGCACGCGGAACAAATTCGGGAGCCAGCGGATTGAGCACATAGCCTCGCTTCATCTCGACGCCGTCCAGTTGGGAACGCAAGTTTGACCAAGTCAGTCCAAAGAGCGACTTATGCTCGTCGCAAATTTCAATGAAACGCTCCCAGACCTTTCGGCAGCGCCCTATGGAACAGAGAGCTACCGGATCGCCAACTACTGCGACCAGAGATTGGGCTCGCGTTATAGCCGTATTCAGCAGCTTGGAGTTGCTTAGAAAACCGTAGTCGGTATCTGCATCGCCAATGCTGGCTGTTGCTATGGCAGCACCCCCACCACCCGGACCGCCGCCCTGGGGCAGGCAGGTGCGTCTTGTGCGCACTGTGGACAGAAATACGGCGCGAAACTGCTTGCCCTGCACATTAAGAACGCGCTCCACAGAGATGCCACCCATGCGACGTTTCCGCAGTTCAGAGCGAATGCGAAACACCTGATCTGCATACGGGGTCATAATGCCAATGCTGGTGTCGTTCAACTTGCCCCAGGCACTGGGCCACCGTTTGCGCAGCTCCGAGACGCGCTCGACCACCTCATAGACCTCGGCATTGTTATAGAACGCCGTCGAGTTCTTGTCCTGTACATCTTCACCACGGGTTGTAAAGAATGTGAGCGGGTAAAAGCGTTCGTGGCGCGGCTGTTTGCCAGACGCAACAAGCTTCTGCTCATAGAAAAGCTCCGAGGTGAATCGTATGATGGCTTCGTGCGCACGATAGTTTTCGCACAGTAAAATCTTGCACGGAAAGTTTGATGGGTAGTGATCGTATAGTCGCTCCAGCAGCGAAATATGCAACTTTCGCTCCTTTGCAAAGGCGGAAAAGAGCTCGGGACTCATCTGCATGTGGTCACCAGCTAGCACGATGCGTGTGGCATCGTTGGCCAGAGCCAGCGGCATAATCGCCTCACATTCCATTGCCTGCGCCGCCTCGTCCAAAAATATGTGAGTGAACAGACCCTTGGGCAGCCCAAGGGTGGCGAGCTCCATGCTAATGCTCAGGGTCACGACTATAATGCGATGACGCATTATATCCTCAACGCTGGGCCGTCGAAAGTTGCCAACGCCGTCGGTGATGCAGTATTTTTGAACCACACTATTGACCGTTGCGGACCAACGTTTGTGGTAGTAGACACGCAGTGGCGTTGCTTCCTCGAGACCCTCTTCGATCCACGGATGCAGGTACTCCTTAATATAGAGGTCTGCCGCCGAATTGGAATGCGTGCAGATGAGTATCTTGGCGTCGGGTTGTGCCAGAAGCTGTTTGATTGCCTGCGCCAACGTGTACGTTTTTCCCGTGCCAAACGGTCCGATCAGCAAGATCGGTGGCAGCTTAATGCTCAACGCCGTTGTGATGGCATTAACAGCTTCGCGCTGCTTCGCATTAAGCTTGGGCTCGCAGGCATCCGACCACTGCTTCTTGGGTGTCCATGGTATAGCTGGCTCTAGTTCGGTGGCAGGAAATATCAAGCGAAAGTCGGTGATCTTGTCCACGGCATTGTGCCACTCACAGTAGGGCATACGATTCAGTTGAAACTGTATGTCCACGTCCAGCTCTGTGTCCGCTTGCAGGGCCATAGCTTCCACGCATTTGGACGACAATTTTAGATAGATAACATTTTTGCCTTTGTCCTCAATAAGCGCCTCATACACGGCGCGCTGCTCCAATTTATCCAATTTGTCGGTTTTGGCGGTCGTCTCCTCAGGCGCTGAAATGTACACGCTGCTGCAGTTGGACAAAATAAGGCGACCAGGCGACGTATCCTCTGAAATGTCCTTCCCCAGCCGCATCAAGGCGAACAACTCGCCCGCCAACGAGTACTTGGCCGTGCTGGTGGCCATGCCGGCCGGTGTTAATATATAATTCGAGGCCACTGTTAGCCGAGTGCGCACGTTGTATCGCGCGATTTGCTCGTAGCGAGCAATCTCCTCAACGTATAGCAGCTCGTGTATGCGCGAACGGTAGTTGTTTTGCGTCAGCCGTTTCTCCACAATAGTCGACTGAGTTAACGTAAAGGTGGCGGCACGAGGACATGGATATCGCTCTAAAAGCTCGCGTTCGTGCTGCAAGTCGCTGAGATAGGCTTCCGTCTTTAGGTGCGTGCCTATTGTGGTCTCAAAGCGAGTTAATTGTGTATTGGAGACGTCCCATCGCGTGGCCGAGCTGTTAATGATGTCGCGCTTGATTTCCTCGATCTTTTCAGCATCGCTGACGGGCAGCACATCCACGCAAAGGTGGCGTACTAGCAGCGGCTCTTGGCCAACGTCAAAACAGATGGACTGCCGGAACGTGCCATAAATTTCGGTGAGAAATTCAACAGTGATTTCGTGTGCGTAGACGATCTTAGGCGGTGTTTCGGATTCCTGCCCCTCAGGCAATGGAGTGACGCTATTAGCCACCCACTCCTGATCAGACTTTAGCTCTACGTTATCCTCCGCCTCTGATTTTGTATTGCCCAGCTTGATGGATTTAAGAGCAAAGTGATTGCGATGTGCGTCCTGTAGCAGGGCAACCGCTTTTAGAGGTCGCAACGTTTCCAATTGGAATAGCCACTCTCGCTTGGAGGTCTTCGAGCTAATGCTGGTTACCAATTGCTGCTCACACTTAGCTTCCACGTCTGCCACTCTCTCGCACATGACGCGCTCTGGGGCGGTGGCCTGTATCCATCGCTCGAGCACCTGCTCCGTGTATGACTTGCCGTACAATTCCTTCTCACAGGCCTTTTGCACACGCATTCGCCGATACTCGAAGCGTTCCTTCCACTCGTTGAGCTCGTCTAAGCCGTGCGCCTCCACACACTGTGCCCCATAGTGGCATGTGTGTGCTTCCGCGAAAGTCTCGCAGACACTGTACGTGTCCAGTGTATATCCCCGAGGTGGAGGACGCCACTTCCAGTCGCGACCTATTAAACAAGTTTCATTTAGTCGATGAACAGCAAATAATATTAATAACATAATAATAATAATAATATTGCGTACCCTCATCGCTCATTATTACTTTCTGGTGGCTTTCAGTCTGGCAATGTTGCCTCAACTCGTTCCGTGTTTGGAAATTAATGGCGCAATAACTGCACGTTATTGTTGATGCTGAATGTGCTGCTTGATCCGAGTCCGGTCCAAGATCCACCGGTGAATGCTTGACGCCAGTCAGCTTAATGGCGGACAAGAGCTCATTGTTCTTGGTGCTCAAGCCGGAGCTGGACATGGTGCTGCTGCTGCCAGTGCTGCTGCTGCTGCTACTGAAGCTGCCGCTGCCATTTTGTTGATGTTGTTGCTGTTGTTGTTGCTGTTGCTGTTGCTCACGTTTCTTCAACCCTTTGTTGCTGAGCAGCTTGCTGTACTTGTCCAGGGGAAGATTGTTGGTGGCCCAGTGATCCAGTTTGGTATCCAGTATTGCCATTTCATCCTCGAGACGTGCATGCGGAATCTTTTGTGATTGCGTTTGCACCTTGTTGTGCCCATTCATAATCATCTGTATGATGGACTTGTAACGCTCCAGGGTCTTCGATATGTCCGAGAAAATTTGCTGGCCACTCAACTCGTTGATCCATTTGCTTAGAAAGTGTTCCGCATCCTACATATCAATACATGTGTATATACAATGTGTAACCCATCAAGGAGGGAACAAATTAAGCAACTCACCGAGTACTTGTGCAGCTTGAAGAGCGCATGCACCAGCCAACGACGTGCCCGCGACAGACTTGCCAAGCATTCTGTCTGCTCAGCTAGCAGAGTCAACACCTTGTAGGCATCTGCCAGACAGCCCTCGTATCGGCCCAGTTCGAGCAGGCATTCACAGCGCCCCAGCAGGCACGCAATTTGTTGATCCTTTTGTGCGCGCGTAGTTCCATTGGGCTGCGCCTGCTGCTGCGGCGTTGTCACACTGGCCGCGAGTATTTGATCGTAGAGTGCCACGGCGCGGGCCCAGCTCCGTCGGCGCACCATGTCGTGGGCTTGCATCTCCTTTTCGGCAGCCATTTAAGGCAGCCTTTAATCAGTTGTTCAACGTGTTCAATCAAGTCCGGCAAATGTCGTAAGCTGGTTGTTGTCCTGCTGCTTTTGTGTCTAGCTGTGTCTTAAGTGCTCGCTTATTTTACAAGTAATCCCAGTATAGTATGTATGTATAGGTTAAGGTATCTCCTTAAGTTAACAATTTACACTTATTCAACAGTTTCCGTTTACTGCAAAGACACAGAGGTAGAAGAAAGTGAAAAAGCTGACACTGAATTTATAGAATATGTCACAAACTTTACGGCATTTAATTGAAATACATTATAAATGCGAGAATGAGGCTATGAAATAAGTAAATTTCTTCAAAATACTTTGAATGAATTTGCCGATTTTAAGTCGAAAAATAATATATTACCGACTCAACATACAAAATATGTAATATTAAACAAACTGAATTGTATTTTATTGTCACTTCGAATGCATTTCAGAATGTATTCAGTGTATCACAATTATAATTAATTGTACACCTATTAAATGCATTTATTTGGCTTTCTATTCCTTATGCATGAATAATCAAATACATTAAAAGAGTATGTACCTTTCTTTATGCATTAGTTTTGTATGTATTCAAAGTATATTTGTATGTACGTACGGAGGCAAATAGCAACATCAAATCGGACTTTTCTTTAATTTTATACCAATTTTTTGTATTAAACAGGATATAAAATACTTAAAATATATAATTATAGCCCAACAAATTGGTTTTTGACGAGTATATATTCTCTTTAATATTCTGTTTGTTTTTCACTGTTTTATTTATAAGAGGCGGCCCGTTTGTTGTTGTTTCGGATTATTTACACTAAAGTCGCACAGACTACTTTCTGTTAAATTAAACGCATACATGCATGCGGTCTATTGGGGCCGACGGTTTTAAATTCTTGCTCTCTTATTTATTTTTTTATTTGCATTATTGTTCGCTTTGTGCATTTGTTAAAAGCACAGATCTAATCTGATTTTGCAGCCAGTTTTTCGCTTATGTGCTACATTTCTAAATCGTTTCCATACTTCATAATTTAGCTAACAATATTGTTTGTTTTCGCAAAATAAATTGAGTTTTCTTTTAAATTTTCGCTTCAAAGTTCTGCAATAGCAGACGTTGTTCAACACAAAACGAAATGTCAAATTAGCAGCCAGTGCTTTTTGATACGGCCATACGCAATGATGTTGCCATATAAAAGTACTTGTACATATGTGTAATAGGTACATATATATGTTAATCAATTGCTTATTTTTTTATTAATTTACGTACATGTACGCACATATATGCGTCCTTTTGTCTTTACAATATACGGAAACTTTTTTTGCAATCCAAGAAATTTACAGCGATACCAACAGAAAAATGCAAAAGGCGCAGCAGCTGTCATTTGCCAATGGAAGAGGTGTTAATATACATATTCGCTGTCTTAAGAGTAATCCACACACACATTTTAGTTACCTTTGCACTAACTGTTAATAATGCTACACTAATGTCTAATTTAATTTTACATGGTTAAGCACAAACTATGATAGAAAATGCACATCTCACGTCGAAAAATGTTAAAAATAAGCTATGTATGTACTAGTGTTGGATCGTTCATGACTGAGTTTATAATTCATTTAGCAACACTGAATTGTGGTGGTCGGGTGATTGGCAGCAATAGATTGCGATAATCGTGCTATCGAAATGACATTATATAGTTTACACGAGAGAATGACATTATTTTTCGGCTATTCATTTTCATTTTCGTCTACGCGGAGAATATGTTACAACATTTTGTTATTTTTTTCTTTACTGAAAATATTTCAATCAAATGCTTATCCTGGGTCGTTATTTTTTTTTTTACTCACTAACGAAGCTCTATTTGGAAAGCGCATTGAAAAACTCCAATTTGTTTTGATGTTTAGTTAACTTTTATTTATTTAAGTGAATACGCGTCGTAGTTTTAACGAAGGATGACGGTGCAGAGTTAAACTTTTTTTGGAATAGATTCCAATTCATTACAGATTTGGATCCAAATTTAATTTGAAAATCCATATTTGCAGCTGGCCTGTCTACTGACGATGATTGAAAATTAACTTCCCTATTAGCACATTCCACTATTAACATTTCTTGCATTATTTGCAAATGTAAAAAATTACTGTACGTTCTCCCATAGGAAACAACATATCTCGCATATCCTATATATTAAAGAAATTCAAAAAATCTGCGCCCCGAATAATACGTTTTTTTTTATGATTCATCGAATTTCTTATCGATTTTATGAAAAATATATAAGTATACTATCACAATAATCTGATATAGGTACGACAGTTTTATAATATGTTTAGAGATTGTAATATTTAAAGATAAGCAAATCCCGAAAAGGGTCAGTCAATTGGGGCCCTACTTCGAAGCCATATTATTTGAATTGTGGAAGAACAATGTTAAATATGTAATTGTAAGATAAGTTGGGTATAGTGGAATTGGGGTATACACACATAAGTGAATTAAAATTCTGAATTTTTTGGTATTCACTTCATAATTAAATTAATTAAACAACGTTTCAGCAGATTTTTGTCTATAGTAAAAAATTCCAGAACTTTTGTTTTAATGGTTTTATTTAAATACATATGTACATCTAAGGTTTTTCCAAAACTGCAAGGGATGAACATTTAAGTTGGAAAACATCAAATTAGGGATGTATGGGATATTAGCAGTACATAAATAGTTAGTGCACATTTATTCCAATTTGATTTGCGTCTGTACGCTTTAGTATTTTTCAAAATATGCGCCACAAAACAGTGAATACCACATAAAATACTCGGTATCGATAGACAAATTAGTGTTACTTTCCAGTACTTATTAAAACAATGTAACAGCATAAGAGTATTTTAAGCGATTGATAACATGATTTTTATTAATGTTGAGTTTGTGATGCTTAATTAAATAGTGTCGCGATATGTAATTTTTTAGATAATTGTTTTTGTAATGTACACAACTATAATTTGAGTGTTGTATAAAAACGTTATAGAATTGCCGATGTTTGACTGGTCACACTGCTGTTTTTTGTCTGATTTTACCAACTGTTTTGGAACTAAAAACTTTGCTTACGTTGAATCAATATTAAATTCAAATTAATAATATTAAGTGCACCGCATTTTTCCAAATTCATTTATTTGGCATCGCTCCTAACTGCAATATTCTATATGTTTGTATATGATTTTAATTAAATTATTTATTTAAAGGACAAAAGCGCACATCAAAATTCCGTTGTAACAAAGTTTGAAAGTTGCTTGTTAATTTTGAATGGAATGCTAACATTTTGGCTGCAAGCCCAACAATAACTGACAGTGGTTCGATTCGCGGCTTGATTCAATGCCTCGCTTTTTTGTTTAGTTCGTGAACCTGGTTTTCCATATGAATTATCTCAGGTTTTGATGCAAATCTTCAAACCTTGTATATTCTTTCAAAATGTAGAAGTAATCTATTATATAAGTTATAAGAAAAACAAGTAAGATCGTTATAGTAGGACGTAGTAGGACTGCTTAATACTCTTAATCAAAGGAGGTGACCACTAATCATAGCTTTAAAATTTTGTGACTAGTTCTAAAACTGTGGGAAATATAAGCCTTCGCGATTCGTAGGGGCAGGGTGGTTGGGGGCGTTATAGTGGGCGTGGCTAGGATGTCAAGGCCGTAATCTTTATTAAAAATATGTTATGTATTCGAGCTTTCAGGAATATATCGATTTAAACGACTATAAAGACATTTTTTTCATGATGTTTGGGGGAGCTTTCCAGTAATATATATTCTAAATATGGAGCCCCTAACTCCAAAACTGTGGGGGATATAGTCATTTCTGATTTTTTAGGGCAGGGGCGCTGGAGTCGCTCTAGTGGGCGTGGCCGGGATTTCACGGTCGTAATAGTTGGAGGAGGTCACCAGCAACATACCAAATTGTGGGAAGTACGCGTGTGTTATCGATTTAAGCTTTTTTTTTTGTGATTTTTGGCGGTTTTTGTGATTATGGCGGGAGAGGGCGGGGTCGGGACATTTTATCTGTTATGTTTGGGGAACAATTCTAGTAATATATATTCCAAATATGGAGCCACTAGCTCAAAAATTGTAAGAGATATAGAAATTTTCGATTTCTTAAGGCGGGGGCGCTGGGGTCGTTATAGTGGGCGTGGCCAGGATATCAAGGTCGCAATCTTTTGGGAAGCTCACGAGCCATCCCCATACCAAATTTTGGTGACTTTGACTTTAATATTGTGTGAAATATTCACCTTATATCGATTTGCGAATGTGGGCATGGGACCAAAATCTTAGCACTTTGTCTGAAGCAGATAACTACAAGTAAATATCTTGGCTCCCACTATGGAAACTAAATTCGAGAAACATTTCTAAAATAAAAACTAAGAGGTGAAAAGAGTATATCGGGTTTGTGCAATGTCCGTCATGCTGTCCGTCCGTCTGTCCAGATTAATTAAACTTTTTTTGGGAGCCAAGAGCAACAGCAGTTCACATTGCGGCGTGCGTTTGTATATGTGTATGTGTGAATGCAAATATATTGAAATGTATGAAAATACAGTGTGTAGGGTATTCCCTAGTCGTGCGTTCCCGACTAAAGCCACCTCACTTGTTTTAAATAATGTTTTTGAATATTTTGTACTGCTGTTTATTTAATTTCTATAGCCAATTGAAGAATTTTCTACAATTTAATTTTCTTCATTACTATATCTTAGTTGCACAGTAATCATGAATTGATATTGAATTTTCCTCGAGTCTTCATAATGTTACTTGGCAAATTGTGAAAAAGCTGGGTTTCGCTTTCATAATGCTAAAGTTAAATTTTTTTTTAAATTCACCTAACCAATGTGGAACATGACTTAGTCCATGTCATAAAAACTAGTTTAAATAATGTTTATTTATTTGTATTTAATATTTTGTTCAATTCTTTTGTTTAAATTTCTGATATATGGGTTATATTCATGCCAGTTTACTCTATTTTATTAGGTTAAAATTTATTTTTAAGTTAGACAAATTAAAACTGAGATACAATAATAAACATACAATTTTAAAACACACTTAAAAGAACTTTTTGGCAAATTTGATTACATCAATAGCTAATTTCAATTCCTTGACGCCCCGGACACCAAGGGATTCCAAATCCTCCAATGTCATCTGTATAAGTACTTGCAGGTCAATTTCCTGACGGGTAAACAGGTCGGTCAGGTGCTCGTTGCCTGTGCGGCTGAGCAGCGAACGGACACGTGGACTAAGATTGGGCTGATCCACCGGTGAGCTGCGCTTAAACTGACGTCCAATTTTGCCACGTAAAGGGGCTCCACGTTGCTGTTGAGTGGATTGTGGGCCGGGTTTGGGCGTGGCATTATCACTTTGAGCAGTTGTGCTCTGAGCGCAAGGAGAAAAAACCGATCGAATGCGCATGAAATCTTGCGAAAAATGTTTCGGAGCGCAAGTGCCTTTCTCACGTGGGGTGGGTGCTAGGGGTTGAAGCGGCACTGTGAGGCGACTGGCTTTAAGCACGCATTTATTTTGCGTCCCGCGCAAAATTGGCGAAGTAGATGTCATTGGCACAGTATCATAATTGAACACCCGGGTTGTAAGTGGTGTCAAGGGCGTCAGTGGAGATCTGGGATCTGCGTATATGTTTTAATATAAGTACACATGCATTAGGCAAATTGTCTTATTTTTAATTTACCTCTCCAGGCACGGTTATACCGTTCCATTACACGTTTTAGAATAGTTTTACACGTAACAAGAAATGTGCTCAACCAAGCGAAATGCGATGAAGTAAAACTGTAAATAATTGACACATGCATACATAACATACAAGCACAGATGTGTGCGTGTGTACATGCATGCATACATATGTATATATGTACAAAATACATATTGGAAGTTAAGTAGTCTGGCATCCTTTTCCGCGAATTGGCAACGCTTTATACTACTGTGGTATTTGCCAGGGACTGTTGCTGTTGATGGCTTTTAATAAAAATTATAATTAATTAATTATTATATTTTTATTATACTCGTTCACGAACTGAAAAGCGAACGGGACTTTTTCGGCGCTTTGAAGCTAGAGACTTGCTACTTGGAATATATACCTGCGTTAGATCAAATCGCAAATCGATAAAAGCTAAATATTTCCCACAATATTAAAATCCTGGGCAAAAGCTCTCAAAAAAACCGGAAATTCTCTAACTCTCTCTCTTTTTGAGCTATAGGCTTCATCTGTCCATTTGTTCGCAATCTTCGTCTCCGTACGTTATGCGGCGCGCCCCTCGGTTGATTGGGCGGGAGGTAGGTGCAATTTTGGATGGATCCGCGCGTTAACAAGCCCTTGCTTGGCATTGTTGGGCCACTTGGTCCAATAGAATTTGGAAAATATATTACTGGAAAGCTCCCCCAAACATCACAGACATATTTTCCGGACGCGCTCCTTCCCGCCACCGTAAACTAACAAAAATCGATATACTTGAAAGCTTGAAACCACAATTTTAAAGCTAGACTCACAAAATTTTCCTATGTAGATTGCTAATGAGATTCCCCAACGATTTCGATCTTGAAACCCTGGCCACGCCCACAGAACATGGCCACCCCGCCACCTTAATAGCGAAAGCTTCTATTTCCCACAGCTTCAATATTGTGTGTAACGACAGATAACAAGTGTATATTTAAAATTTCTCTAGTTTTAATAGGGCCGAAAACGGTTGCGTACATCCGGACAGACAGACGGACGGACATTGCACAACCCAATATACTCTTTTTACTTTGTGAACGAGTATAAATATATAAATAATAGGTATTGCTTGAGGTATAACATACTTTCATATAAAGTATGATGATTATTTAGCTGCCTTGAGTACTTTGCACAGACTTTAGGGGCAGCGATCGTAAAAACGTAGCTATAATAATGTTATTATACCCTGATTCCATTGAAAACGAATAAAAGGGTATAATGATTTTGTCTAAATGTATGTATCATCAAATATATATATTCTTAATCAGGACGACGAGCTGAGTTCGTCTGTCCGTCCGTCTAGAAAGCTGAAAGCTGAACTTGGACTTTTTAAGTTCGTGTATACGCAAATCAAATTTAAATTATTAATACTTAATTAAAATTATCGATAGCTCATCTCGTTTTCTTATTCTCGATAATACTAGGTAACAGCCAAATTGTATTTTTTACCAATCTTATTTTTTCTGATACATATGGCGCCGCATATGGGGAAAAAAAAAATTTTAAAAATTTTCTATGGTGAGACTTTTTTTTAAAAAGTTTTAAAATCTGGTATTTTTATATCGTAAACTCTGGGCCAAGCGCAGCCAGCTGTTCACAGCGTGGAGCCTGCGTTTACATGTGTGTGTGCGTATGTGCTATTCTCTATATGTATATGTAAGGGGACTGAAGTGTATGAAAACACTATACTCAGGGTATCCCCTAGCCGGGCGTTCTCAACTAAAGCCTTCTCTCCTGTTTTTGGTGTTTGGCCACGATTTTAAAAATTTTTACAATCACTGAAAGCTAATGAACATATCTACTAATTATTCATACACACTTTTAAATTTAAATCATTGTCTTTGCACTTATATATATTTAAATTAAGATAATTATGATGTTTTTGTGCAGTATTTTTCACGATTTTTTTAAATTTTAAATTCAGGGAAAACTCAAAAAATAAAACTATATTTTGTGCGTCGCCCATTTATTTACTTAATTGCATTAATTAGCTGTCGTTTAAGATATTAATCATTACTCAAGAAGGGATTGGCCAAAATGCGCCTCTAGTGATATCCACGTTCGTTGCCACCATTGCACATCAAGTTTGGACTGATCAAAAACTTTGTAAAAGCATTGGAAGGTGAAGCAATAGAGTATCTAAAATCTGGTGTCCCACTTCTTTCAAAGGTAAAAAATTAAAGAAGGCATATTCGATGGCCCAAAGATTCGAAAGCTGTTGGGAAATTAAGAATTTTGCTCCGTTTTGACATCAGATGAAATAGCAGCGTGGAACTCATTCCGAAAAGGCACTGCTCATTTTTTTTTTGGCAATAACAAAAGTGCGGATTACATTGGAATCGTCAAAAAATTGATAAAAAGTTATGAAAAGACATGTCATTAAAAATCCAGTTCCTGCATTCTCGCTCGGGCTTTTTTCCTCCCAACAGGGGTGACCTCAGTGCCGAACACGGTGAACCATTTCACCAACGATTAAAATCTATGGAGCGACGTAATCAGGGTTTGTGGAATCAGAACATGATGAGCAATTGTGTGTGGCGTCTCATAGGATATTCGGATTTTAATACCGTTACTTGAGCCATTTTTAAAATACCGACTATGATACCGAAGCAATACTTGAAACTTTTAACAATATGTAAAAACTTAAGAAACAAATAGTAAATCGTGTTTTTGTTTTATCAATCATTGATATATATCATTTCTGATTGTTGTCTGACCATTTATCCATAGACTGGGGGACCTTATCTCGGCCAATAGTATCTTCTGTGAGTATAACATCATATAAATTGGTCGTTTCTGCATTATTTTAAATGACAAAAACGTGTTTAGCTTCATCTCTTCATCGATTTCAATGATTAATATCTTAAACGATGCCCAATTAATGCAATTATGTAAATAGACAACATATTTTTTTTGCCTTTTACATACATTTACACAAAACCATTATACACATTTTACCCAGTTTTAAGGGGTTCCGGGTGTACTGCTTTGCATATTAGAATATAGGTTATAGTAATCTCTCACAAGCCAATCTTGACATTGAGACTTGGTATATTCACTGATACTGATAACTTTATTTGATCACAAACTTAAATTTGACCATCATGTTACCATAGTTAATAAGGCAATGATTGTTCTTGGTTTCAAGATGGTCCAAGGAGTTTAATGATAAAAACACTTTTTATATCTCTTATTTGTCCCATTCTCGAGTTCAGGTCATGAATTTGGTACCCACAACACTCATTACATCAAGACCGAATTAAGTCGGTATAGAAGCAATCTTTGCATTCGTTCATAAAGTGAAAAGAGTATATTGGAGTGGCGATGCCCGTCATGCTGTCTGTCCGTCTGTCCGTCTGTCTGTCTGTTCGTCTGTCCTGATGAACGCAAATGTCGGCGCTAGTGAAGCTAGAGTATTGAAACTTGAAATATATACTTGTAGTTTTCTGCTTCAGACAGAGCTAAGATTTTTATACCACGTCAACTGGGATGTTGCGTTTTAAAGCTAGAGTCTCCAAATTTGGTATGTAGACTGCTGGTGACTTACCCTAAAGGCAATTCCCAGGGTATCCACCCAAAAAAATCGGAAATATCTATATCTATATCTATATTTGGAATATAGGTAGGTATATGGATTGCCAATTGCGATTTTTAATCCACTTAAAACCAGCTGTATGATACATGTGTCCCGGCTTGTAATTCAATTAGGTCTAACACACCTGTTTGATTTACAAGGGAGTTAATCAACTTAAAAAATATAATGTGAAGCATGTGCGAGAAATTCTAGAAAACTGGCTCTTTCTTGGAATACACTCCATAAATAACTTACTAATATTATAAATAAAATATAATGTATGTAAATAAAATGTTTTACGGATTACCTGAAAAATTATAGGATACAGATTCAGCGGGATCGTAAATGGTTTTATAAATTCGTTAATGCGAAACGTAGATCTTCAATACTACTATCAGCTGTGTTTTCTGAAAAAACGACAGCTGGCTCAGATCTGGCTATTGCCCATTTTTTTGCTTAATTTTTTTAAACGACTTTTAGTTCTCTGAATTATTTTCCTGGTCATTTAAATGCATTTAGCTGCATTTTTGGGCACAGAAAGTTAACAACTAAATGATCAAAGGGTCATCAAGCCTGAATTTTCTCCGTGGCCTGATGGAGTACCAGGCTGCGTATTTAGGTACTGTGCCGAATGTCTCTTAAAGCCTTTGTGTAAACTATTTAAATTGTCTGTGGAGTTAAGTTCTTTTCCTAACATTTGGAAAGAATCATTTTTTATTCCTCTCCTTAAAAATGGAAACAAGTCCAATGCTTAGAACTATAGAGGTATTTCTAAGTTGTCTGCTTTTGAGATGTTTATAACTTTTTTTGTAGATCAATAATTTCACCCTCAAAGCACGGTAAATGATATATAGATCTACTACCACTAACTTATTGAAATTCACGTCTTTTGTTATTAAAGGATTCCAAAATAAAATGCAAACAGATGGTATTTATACTGATTTCATTAAGGGGCTTGACTCTGTTAATCGTTCACTTTTACTGCACAAATTTCATCTTTTGCAATCGGATCTTGATAGCTTTCAAACCTGGTGTAAAGTAAATTTATTAAATCTTAATTACAGTAACTGTAAATTTACGTGTTTTTATTGACGAATGCCCTTTTTGAATAATTATATTCTTAATAGTAATAGGTTGATGATTTGGGTATCTTTCTAGATCTCAAGCTTCACTTGTTCGTCCAATCCTTGAATAAGACTATTACTAATAAATCTTTCCTCTCTTCTTAATCGTAGAACCATGCTTGGTGTAATCTTCTTACAGAAACTAATGGCGAAATTTATTCTACCAAATTAATTAACAAACCCTTGCTTGGTATCGTTGTCATTCAAATGGCCGAATGTACTGTTCGTTACGTCCAATAAAAAAAAAGCTCCCCCAAACAATTTACAATAATAATAATAATAATAATACAATAACAGTTTGGAGTGTTCCCTCCCTTTTTTTAAATCTTCTACCCGAAACTATTTAGAATGTAGATAGTTCGTATCGTTTTTGTATTTTGCGACTCGTGTCGTACGTTTTACGACTGTGCGCCTCGGTCGGTAGGGCGGTAGGGATTCTGCTCATAGCATCAAGATTCGCTTAAAAAAAAAAATATATATACATATATATATATACATATATATGTATATTAATTTATTACCCATAGACAGTACCATTCACAGGTTGTACTACTGCCCGATAGAGCGCTCCACTGGGTCGTCATAATAATAACGCGAGCTAAGTCTTGCTAATATTATATATATGGCAAGTACACAGCCTTTGCGCCGTTGAAATGTAACACCTTTCATTTTAGCTCAATATTAAAAAATTGTTGATATTTAAAACCAATATTGTTACATTTGTGGCATATACATTTTTATACATTTTTATTCAAGTGGATTATTTTATTTTATGTTAGCAATACCTAAAAATTAGCATAATTTCAATTGTGTTCATCAACGTACCTATAGAAATTAAACAGATTTTCAACTGCGTGTTCAAATTGTCAATTTTGCATTACCACAAATTGCTATAATTTTTTATTACAGTTCAATAAACTCAAAACAAAACAACATATTTAATTGTATGAGAGTTATATATACACAGGTATTTAGGCTCAGGACTTACGAATATTTAGCGTCTAATTAAAACACGTTTAGCAAGTTTTTGTATACTCTTGCAGACGGTGTTTTAGTTTTATTACTGAACATGAAACGCCTTGAAGGCGATGTCATAAGTATATATTTCTTACTAAGACGACGTTTTGAGTCAATATAGCTCATTCGATCTGTTCCTTTGCATTCAAAGCTGTCAATTAGTTTTAATGCTATCCTCATCAATCTCATCCTTATACTTTTTTAACAAAACTCCGCATTAACGAGAATTCTTTTTCGCTCCTAACACATGAGAGAATAACTTTGGATTGTCGACAACATATTGTTTTGATGGTAAGATGTTTCAAAAATTAAGCACAGTTAAGTATAAAAATATTTTATACTTTTACTATATATCTGCGAGGGTATTTACTCTTCGGTGCCCTGAAGTTAAGAAATCATTCTTGTTTTTATTTATATACATATATATATTTTTTTGACTTTGTTTAGATACTGCGCATAAAGCCGTAGTTATGGCGAAAACGGTTGGATTGAATCATGCTTGTTCAGACAGAAAGATTGAATGTGCTTCCATATACTACATATGTACATACTACATATGTATATGTGTATGCAAATGTACGTACATGTTAAAACTAGCAATTGGGAACAAACAAATGTTTTCCTTTAAATTATAATAACTATCTATGACTGGCATATGAAAAGAATGCTGTAAATGGCACACAAGTACCCTATTAAGCAAAATTTAGCGATAACTAGCTCGCTAAATCCTACGCATGTACATACATACATATTAGCATTACTATGTACAAACACTTGCGTGCACAAATGTAAAGGTTTAACTTTTCCAGAATACAGTGTATCTTCAAGCCGCGCACCCCACAGTTCCATTGTGCAGACATAGCTATTTGCGGCAACAAAGAGTTCTGTCTTTGCGGTTCCACTTCAGTATTTACATCGCTCAGCCAACTAGTCCGCCCAACTATTACAGTTCAAAGACTCAGGTCTCGCTCTTATTGTTGCCGGCTTTTGCCGAAAACAGCTGAGCCCAGCAGAGCTCCGTAGAACCAGCTGCTCTGTGTTTATATTTTTTTTAGAAATCCAGCACATGCGCACAGCACGTCGCACGAAGCTGAGCTTCGGCTACAGGGCGCTTATAAAATTGTGGTTTGGCGCTTGGCGATTCAGTCGTCTAACGGAGTTCGAACTAGCTGGGCAGAAAAGTTCTGGCGAGCTTTTGGCAGCAAAGCTGCAGCCGTTTATTGTAACGTTGTTTAAATTTTTTTTCGAAAATTTGCCCGTCGAGGCAACAAACAAACATAAACAAGTGAGTTAAAAAGTGTTGTACGCAATTAACGACACATTCGTGCCGTTTTGTTATGCTGAAGTGCACAAGAAATCAATAAAAAATAATAATATAACTATTTCGAAATCAACAGGCAATCGCCATTGATTAACCATTCTAAAAGTTTTCCAGCCGTGTTCTGAAATACGAAAAATACGAAAGTCAGTGAAGTGTTAAAAAACAATAAAAATAGCAGACAGACAAACATATGTATGTATGTTTATGTGCACGTACATACGTAGTACTTGCGAAACATTTTGCTACGCCTGAACAAAAGAACTGAGGTAGGTTTTTGTTAGTTTTATTTTCAATTTTTTTTTCATGCAAATCGAATTAAGCAATTAAACAAAAAACAAAATTTAAAAAAAAAACAAATAATACATAGATAAAGAAATATGCAATTGTGGTGGATGTATGCCTAGATTTTTAGACATTCATTTAGTCTATTGCATCATAAGGCCCCAGCCAAGTTGATTGCAAAACTTTCTATGCGCAACAATTAAAATGTACCAATCCTCAATTACTTTGGCTTTGGCTTTGGAACTCGTTTACCATTTGCAGTTATTTTTTAATATTTTATCACTTTCATTACAAGCCAAAAATTGTATAATTTTTATTGGCCCCCCCCCCCCCCCCTGGAAAATAAATATTAAGCACAAAAAGTGATAGTATATGTAAGTGTGTAACTTATATGTATCTGCAAATGTAAGGTATAAAATCTTAGCATTGGCTCCCCCATGTCATAAATTTAATTGAACAACAAAAAAAAAGCAAAAGCAGCAGCGACAATATCGTCAACAATCATAAGTAGCAACGAGCTCAGTTGCATAGGCTAAACTGCTGTTCGCTAGTCTTTTGATTTGATTTTATTTGGGCCTTCAAACGATATACAATGGAACGTAGTCATAGCCCGCGCTTAGTTCAAGGAAAAATGTGAGAGAAGTCTACAAAAATACTAACAAATGTGCATGCACTAGTGCTATTTAACGTGTTCATATGTTTTTATAAAGTTTTGGTATGCACACATTTGAATATGTTGTATAAATAAATGATCTTGGGTGCGCCAAAGATTAAGTACCCTCGCAGATTCGTTAAACAAATTCCTTACTTGACTGAAATGTGACTTGGAAGTGATCCAACCGCAATCAAAATCGAAATCATAGTAATATCTTTAAGATAGTTTCCCAAAAATCGCTTTTGAAATAAAATTTTTGTTTATTATAAATAACATTATAAATAACATAGTTAACACAATTAAAAAAGGTAAATACTTATAATACCATAATAATAACGTTAAATGGACATTGGGCTCATAAGTTATGTTAAGTTTAGTTAAAGACCCCATACATTGGGCTGTGAGAATACATTGGGCTGTAAGAAACTAAAGTCTTGTCATCATATTTCAAGAAGAAAAAAGAACAGAATGATAATGGAGTAAATAAAATACACTTCTTCTTTTAATGTTTGCCAGTTAGTACAGTTTAAGAAAACAAACACATTTATATCGGCACAAACATTAAAATTGGTAACAATTACTCCAAAAGCTTTACAAGATAGTTTTAAAAACAACTAAAAACTGGTTGACATGGTCAAAAAGCTTATTCTTGATTATGACAATCTTAATGCAGTGGCCATTAGACTGTAATTTTCTGAAGTGTCGATTTTTGAGATTTGCGGCCCATTCTTCAGGAGCCAAGATATTTTAACTGTATCTGACGTAGTTATACACAAGTATATATATCAAATTTATAGCTTCAACGAACAGATAAACAAACAGTAATGCAGGCATTGCATAAAATGAATACACTCATTTTCAATTTGTGAACAGTGTAAATTAAGGATGTAAAAGATCTAAGCGGTCCAGTCTAACGTAAATACAATATAGCAAACAGCTTGGATAATTCCTGGAGAACAAAATATTTGTATACGAAGTCATATTAAGACGTTGAAGTAGATAGCAAAATATCGACTTGCCTTACGTACGTATATTTGTTTGTACTTTATATAATATTGGTAAATACTATATTCATATAGAGTTGGGACGAGTTATTGCACCACTGATTGCTGTCAAAGCTAAAAGAAATGTCTCAACTGCAGTGGGTAATTTCCTTAGGCTTGCGTTTTTTCGATTTAGCCATTGGCGGTGTGCTTTGATTGGCTCACATAGCACGGAAATGCAGTAAATTTGCAGGAAACATAAAGGATATGACAAATTTACGGCGGAGATTGATTTTTACAAATGCTGTCTCCGTATTCTACACTATGTAGAATCATTTCTATGTAAGTGACGTAAAAGTGAAGTCCAATTTTTCTTGTTCTTCTTTTGCATCCGAAGACAAAATTCGGATTAATATTTCTTGTGTATTGAACTTCTACAAATTTCAAAAAAAACCTTTCAATTAATGCCTTTGAAGGAAACAATTTAGTTTCTTAATTCAGTCTCTGTTTTTCTATTTTTTTTCTTTATACATTTTTAAACAGCCAAAACTTTTTTTTTTTTTTTTTACATAAGTTTGGTAAGCATTTAATAAAAATTATAATATTTTAACAAAAATTAAAATTTTTGAAAAAAAAACTTTCCGTTTCTATTCATTTTTCTATCAGTATATACATTTGATTTAATGACTTATTTTTGTGGGAAATCTTGGTTCAAATTATAGCCCTGGCTGTTAAAGTCATTTCTCTCGGTAGATCAACTGCGAGCTCCTTGTAAATAAACATTTCGGACGACCAACAGGTACGAATATACATTATTTGTTTTACTTTGTGCAAATGACTCGATGTTTAAAAATATATTTAGTTGTGGTTTATTATACCCTCAACCTATTGAAAATGGGTAAATTAGGGTGTAGTGGTTTTGTGCAAATGTATGTAACAGGAAGGAGGCATTTCCGACCCCATAAAGTATATATATTCTTGATCAGTATCTCTAGCCGAGTGAATCTAGCCATATCCGTCTGTTTGTCCGTCCATTTGTATGACATCAAATCACCGATAACCCATCTCGTTTTCTTATTATCGATATTTATCGATTTTTTTACCTCTCTTCGTTCGCTCCATATAAGCAAAAATATGAATAAACAGGCTTTGGCTTGTAAAAAAATGTCAGTGCTCTTGTTAAGCCCTGAAAATTGCATCAAGTTTTTCAAGAATTTAGTTTCCATGGTTGGGACCAAGCGAAACAGCTGTTCACAGCGTGCGGCGTGCGTTTACATGTGTGATTCTGTGTATGTGTGTATGAATGCAAGGGGACTAAATTGTGTGAAAACACAGGGTTCAGGGTATCCCCTAGTTGGGAACTCCCGACTAGACTGTTCTGAGTGTTCTTGTTTTACTATAATTTACTTAGGTATTATAGGAAAATTAGAAATGATTTATTCTTACAAAAATATTGATCATACATAAGCTGCGCTTTTGTATTGCTTATTCTGCATTTATCAACGATAATGTATTGATATATCCCTTTAACAGAGTTTCTTACATACTATGTATACTTATCTATAACAACTGTTTTGAATAAATCCAAATTCAATTTGTTTTATATCTTACTATTGAACAAATATTTAAAAATGTTGTAAGAAATTCGCATTCAAAGCATATGCTTCCATAGGCATATGCCCGCACAACCTCAAAATCGCATTAAAAAAGAACTGACTGTAATATTGACTGTAAATTCGATATTCCTTGAAGTTATAGGTCTCGGTTTTGAAGTTACAAAAATCGGACTGTTTATATATTATTACAATGCGAACAGAGTACAAGTACCGGTGTTACAGTCGGGCATATCCGGCTGTAACACTTGTACTAGTTCTCTCACGATGTAGTGAGACCTACCAACATGCAATTTTCTATATCTAGTTGGCGCTGAACTGTTAAGATACACTCGACTTAGAGTCAATTGGCAATCGTTAGAAACATGCGCAGAGCTGATTGGCGATTGTTTACTTTTTGCAGGTGCCTGATTTGTGCTGTGGCAAACTTGATTTTGACTTCGAATATATGAAAATGAACGAGAGTTTAATAATTTTACGCAATTGAATAGAAGACTGAAGAGACCTTGTGTTTTCCCGCCAACTTTTGTTGTTGACATATTTAATAATTTGTACAGGTACCGATTTCAATTGATATATAAACAAAGCCAGCTGATTTTGTGCACAGCGTTGCCGCGTTGCCATCAAATTAAATGTTTGCACACACGCCCCTCATTGTTGGTCAATGTCTAAGCTTAACTGACAGTTCGGTAGACTGACATTGAGAAACCCAAAACTGCACCGGGTCGATAAATGTATGTCAAGTTTCGTTAAACGCCACTTTAACTGGAAATGAGAAAACAGGCCTAAAACAATAATTTGGCTCGTCTGTCCAGCAATCTAGGTTAATATTTATTGACTACAGAACTAACGCAAATTTTAAAGCAGAATATAGTTAATGCCGTAAACATTGTTTGCGCAATATTATATGTATATATATATATATGTTTGTATGTATATGTTTTTAATGATATATGTGCATATATATGTATATTCACCCGAAGACAAAAACACTAAAAATCCTTAAAACGGGCATCGGCTCAACAAATATATTTATTTTTTCTGACTAAAAAAAAATTATATTGATTCTAAGCACAAGTACATTTTTTGTTCCTAGAAAACAGTAATCAGCTCTGAGATTTACTTTAGTATGATTATTTTATGTGTTTTGCAAACGTTAACTTGTTAGAATACCTATATACAAAGATGCTTAGACGTTTAGATACGTTTCGAAACAATAGCAAAACATCTGTTAATTATCTTCTTGACTTACAAAACAAAACACTTAAATGCACAGATATTTTGTGGATAGGCAGAAAAAACGTGAAAAACGCCTCCAGCTATTATTTGTTTAGTTAAATACTTAGGATAAAATACGTTAAGCTTGTTAAAGCGTAACTGTAAGGACCATAAAGATACAAGAATGAGGGAGCGATGCTTAAAGCCGAGTAAAAGAGTAACAAACTAAAAGGCAGACGGGTGACGAATACGCATACTTTAATGTGGGACGATGACAACTCTTCGTTGCCAGTTGAAATAAATGGGTATAGTTTAACTATATGCGAACATGCGCGAAACGGAAGGACTAATGGATGGATGTATGGCTGGCTGGTTTGGTAGCACATTGGCTGGAAAAGGCCAGGGCTTCAGCATCAAATGACTTGCCTCTGTTATTGGACATTATAGAAAATAATGACTCCTCGACAGTTAAGCTGCACGTTCTATTTCTGTTGGTGTAGTGTCCATGAGGGACAATTGTCATACTAATAAACGTCAGCAATTATCAGATTAACTGATGGACAGATAAATCTATAAACGCATTGATCTAAGGGCCTGAAAAAGCTGGTCTCATAATAATTTCCCCTTAAAATAATAGCCATATATTACAAATAGTATGTAGTATATAGTGTACATTTTTAAAACGAATATTCTATTGAGTGACTGTCTGACTAATTGATGATTAACGCCTTGGTGATTTTTATACTTAAGTTACCGTCGAAAGACCGAGTATGGAACTCGAATTCAAATTGATTGACAAATTGCAAATATCGATATTTTTCCAAAACAAAACAATAAAAATTACGGCCGTTTTTGACTGTTTTAGGCTGTCATTTATTATACAGTGGATAAGTATTGCGCAGTTGGTTACAGCCGACAAAGTTCAACAACGTTATTCCTTTTTTGTTTTTAATTTGAAAGTTTTTTCACCGATAGCAAAAAGTCCAGCCGCCTGGGCAAATTTAATTTAGCTAAAATATAAAGAACAAGTGTGAGGTTCTAGTCGGACGCGCCCGACTAGGGGATACCCTGAACTTTTACATACACTTAATATATCCCTTTACATTCATACATACAAAATCCTAAATCACACACACACACACACACATACATGTGCACGCCGTTGTGAACAGATGCTGTGTTTGGCCCCACTATGGAAACTAAATTCGTGAATAACTTCTAAACTAAGAGCAGGATCTTAATGAAATTTTCAGGGCTTAAGAAGAACATTAAATTATATTTACAAACCAAACCAAACAAAGACGTATCCAAAATCCGAAATATTCCAAATGTGCGTACGCTTTACGAGAACATATTGAATTTGGTTGCTGTAGCTTTTATAGTTTTTGGGATATGCTTAAAGAAACCGGGTCAAAAAACCCATATTTATCGTTAATAATAAAACGAGACGAGTTTACGATAAGTTAAAATAACAAGAACTTAAAAAGTCACATTTTAAGCTTCTGAAATCGAGGCGTTCATACAGACGGACATAGCTATATCGACTCGGCTAGTGATGCTGATCAAGAATGTATATACTTAATGGGGTCGGAGATCCATCCTTCTGGCTGTTACATACATTTGCACAAAACCATTATACCCTGATATACCCATTTCCAATGGGTGCAGGGTATGAAAATATCCCTCGGGCACAGCCAGGTGCTGAGCGCGGTCCCTATTTAGCATATTTGTTTGTGAATATGTACTTTTGTAAATTAATGTATATATATGTGAGTGCGAATGTGGAGTACAGGGTATAAATTGTAAAATATATTATCATGTAGCAGTCACATACCTCCTAACTAGGTCGAACTTGGTTTGATAAAAGCGGCTCCCCTAGGTGATCATTAAAAACAATGGGTCAGTCCGTGGCGGAAAAATATTACAGGCAAATGCAAAGTTACGGGCATGGCGTGAAATACGTATGTGCTGCTTCGGACGGCAAAGGCGTTGGTACAAATGACACTTTTTTCGCGGCTGCTGAACTTTCCTAATGTCCTCTTTCCAATTTCAACTACTCTGGGGAGTCAGCGCCATGTTGCAATTATTATTTCCGGCTCGCAGCGAAACATAAAATGAGCAGGAAGTAACACACGCCAAAGTACGGGCGTGTAAAAAAATGAGGTCCGCAAAACCCCGCCGCAAACGGCGCAACCTCAATTCAAACCCAGAACCGTCAACAGCACCAAAAAGTGTTTCAGCGCAGCCAGCAGGACCATTTCCGCTTTTGTTTGTGCGCGACGCATAATTTGCGGGACAAACATGCAAAAATGCCAGCAGTCAAAGCACACACACATACACACACACAACACACACATTAATGCAGACACATTGGCGCACATTTGCCCAGCAAGTTGAAGTGCAAAGTGGAGCTGAGGCTGGGGGCTCATGTGCGCTTCAAGACGTACAGTTTATCTTGCGCCTGGGCATCCGGCGTCCCCGTTGCAGCGGAAAACCAACTGCGCAGGGACATTGGGTAGGGCGGACGTGGATTGCACATGGCCCGTTCATGCCGGCTGCTTCTCGAATAGTGTGAATGCTTTTTAGGCGTTTCTGGCTTGTTTATGATTATAAGTTTATGTCCAAAATGAAATTTTCCAAAGAGGATTTTCCGTTCCTCTTTTTGGCCACAGCAAAAGCCACGGGAATAACACCAAACAAAAACTAGTAAGAGTTTTCTAGTCGGAAAAACTAGACTAAGAGCTTCCCTGTAACCAAATCCGAGTCAAACATTTTTGATGGTAACGGGGGAAGTATACAAGTAAATTCTTTTGACCTATATCTATACGGACTGTTTCCATATGAAAATTATATTTGACCGGTTGTTCCTATGTTAGTTATTATGGTTCAATCCAGCAAACTCCTCCAAAAGTACCGCCTGCAACGACAGAACGGTTCTTGATACTGATCAGGAATTTATATACCTTGTGCGGACGGACATTTTTTTCTGCGTAACATATTTCAAAACAACATTATAAAACGTTTAACAAGGGTTTGGCTTGTGCTAACGAGAACTAAAAGAGAGTTGTTTTGAAATGTTTCAAGGAGATTGTCTGGAGTTCGAATACCATGATAGTATGTGGATTAAAGTCAATTGAGTTTTAGTGAGCTCCTGCTCCTGCGATGCCTTAATCTTACGGTCCCAAGGACGGGATTAATTTTAGCGTCAATCAGCGTCCCATTGGAACATTAATTCTGCAGGGACCAATTTGAAGACACTACTGCTTGGTCGTGCCTGCCACCTTAGTTTGGAGGGACGCCTATCTAAACCTGTTCCGATCTGTGGGTCACGGCACCCGGTTGTATAACGCAACACCATTTTGAGCCTAAGCTCTACCCGCATTTGGGTGGTAAACCACAGTCACCACGAAACTCCCAAAGGGCCAAAAACCAGAACGGAACAAGTTCCGTGGGCTCCTGATTGCCCGTGGTGCCAGAAAATGTCCAATTTTAAGTCCAAACAGTTACGGGTTGGTGACCCCAAAACATTGCTGAATGGAATAGAACGCGAATTGATGTAAACAACAATCCACAGATGGAATAGTATACATAGAACAGTACAGAATAGTAAAAATGGGCGGCCAGCAAATGTCCCCAACAAATCCCGAACTTTGTGCAGAGAGCAGGAAGCCGGGACAGCTTCTGTGTTTCCCTACACAGGTAGTAGTATTTGGTCACAGTGATATTTAATTTGGTCTAGCCAAGGGAACTCTTCTAGGAAATAGCCTGAATCGTAAACTATATAAATATATTCAATAACTTAAACGGACATGGCTATGGACATGTCGCCCTCTACCTGTTACATACATTTGCACAAAACCATTATACCCTTATTACTCATATTCTATAGGTTCAGGGTATAAAATGAATTACTTGGTTGGTAGCTTCTAACTATGTCTCTATACTTATTTTCGAATTTGTTTATTTAGTGACATTGTTGGTAGTATGCAACGATTATTTCAACCTAGTTGAGAAATAGGAACATGAATATGCAAAACAATACTTACAAATTAATATTGTTCTTACTCTTTTTATTATTGGTATCAGAATTGGTTTTCGTTATAAACTGTCAACTGAACTTTTGTAAACGAGGCAAGTAAATATATTAAGTTTATAGTAACGAAAAATTTTAAACAATAATTGTTAATTTGCTAAAAAGGTGAAAGGGGAAATTTTCTTTCTTTAGGTTCTTTTAGTGAGATAAAGCATCGAGATTAATTTACAAAAATGTAGCGAAATGGCACTTAGTCAGGGCAACAGCCATGGTAGGTTGCCTTTAGATTTTTTTATTTACGACTTGTAATTTGGCTCACCATGCCTATTACCTATAAGTTTAAATGTTGCAATTAAAGCTTTGTTTCCCCCTCTAACCGAAATGTGTGACTACATAATACCATAGCTGTCTTTTCAATAAAAATATTCGAAAACTAGTTGAATTAAAAAAGCAATATTTATTTTTGGGGTACCGAAAATGTTCTAATACATGGAATTGTTCAAAAATTGGCATTGTGTGATATAGTGTAGTTAAAATTAAGTAAATTGGTTGGTTATTGTTGACAAAAAATGATTCTTGTATTTGTTGAGTTTGTTTACATTATCTGAAAAAAAAAAGTTTAACGACACGGAGTTTAAACTGGGAATTTTCGTTGTAATGTGTTCGGTTATATGCATATAAATACTTTATGGCAACGAAAACTGAATATTTAATGCGTTACACATTTGTTGATATATCCTACTTAACGGTTGTATAATATAAATAGCTATTAAAATTTCCGCGTTTGTGGGCAAATTTTTTTTTTTGTATTTTCCCTATATAATTAAGGTTATATAGCAGCCAATAATTATGGTAGCAAAAAACATGTGAAACTAACGTAAAACAACAATTATTAAACTGACACACCAAGGAAAAATCGATTGATAATAGTAGTTGCAAAATTAAACACATATATTTGTTTAGTCGTGTTTTTACATACTTATGTACAAAATTGAGAGATGCTTATAGGGAAGCTCTTAGACAATCACTCTTTCAAGTTTTGTTGCATCTCTTTTAATTAATTTTACACAATATTCGTTTTCATAGGTGTTGTTGTTGCGTGCCAACGTAGAACGTGACAAAAACACAATTCTACTTTGCAACAATTTTTGTACCTTATTATACCCTGAACACATTGAAGATGGGTAAATCATGGTATAATGGTTTTGTGCAAATGTAAGTAACAGCCAGAAGGAGGCATCTCCGACCTCATAAAGTATATACATTCTTGATCAGCATCACTAGCCGAGTCGATCTAGCTATGTCCGTCTGACTGTCCGAACGCGTCGATTTCGGAGATTACAAAAGCCAGAAAGCTGAACTTTGACTTTTCAAGTTCGTGTATATCATACGCAGATTAATTTTATTTGATTAGGTTTATTTTCGTTTTCGTATTATCGATAATTATCGATTCATTGAGAACTCAAAGAGCTAAAGCCACAAATTTTGGTTCAATATATTTGCGTGAAGCATACGCATGTTAAGAATATTTTGGGTTTTGGATACATCCCCCACTCGCTCCATATATGAAAAAACACAATTCATATAGTACAGACTTGCGGTTTGGTTTTTTCATAGATTTAAATGTTCTTATTACGTACTAAAAACTTCATTAAGATCATGCTCTTAGTTCAAAAGTTATTCTCGAATTTAGCTTCCTTAGTTTCTATAGCACAGTTTGCGGCGTGAATTTGTGTGTGTGTGTCATTGTGTGTATATGTATATGAATGCAAGGTGGTTGAAATGTATCTGAAGACACGGTTCAGGGTATCCGCTAGTCGGGCACTAGATAGTAGAGCCCTTACCTGTTCTCTTAAGCTTTTTGCAGAAGTATTCAACATGGTAGCCCTACTTGATAAATCTCCGACTTTGGCGAATTTTTATGTACTTGTATTATGTACTACTCTCTATACACACACATATACAAATATTTTCTTACTCTTTCATCGTTTACACTTTACTTCGTTGGCCTTTCCGCTTCATTTTTATATCCGTTCACGGAGTGAAAAGAGTTTCTTAAATTGGTTCACTGGTGACGTGGAAAAACGATATAATGTATATATTTTCTTCAGTCTTACAGCTAGATTGTGTATCTTGTACATTTTTGCAGATATATTACTGAAAACCTCCTTTAGAGATCGCGCGAAAAATTATTTGGCTACGTTCACTCTCGCCCTCACAAAAATAACAAAAATCGTTATTGTCACAATGTTAATGCTGCAAATCAGCTAAGTGTTTTGATTTTTGTCACACGCCCACTTGGAAGCCGGCAAATCGATAACATGTTGATACACCTTAAATCGCAAAACGATAAACGGTCAAGTATTTCTCACAATATTAAAGCTAGAGTCACGAAATTTGGTATGCAGATATTCCGGCCACACACACTAGAACGTCCCCCAATCAAAAAAATTCCGTATTTTTCCAATGTACCCGACAGCAACGTTTTTACTTCTTTTTTAAACACTGAACCCATTGAAAATGGGTAATATATAATAATGGTTTTGTTATAATGTTATATTGTTATAATGTTATAATATATAATAATGGTTTTGTTCAACAGATGGAAGGAGGCCTACGATTAGAAAATTTAAAGCCCTTTTTTTTGTCACGAAATATGTTATGTATAAGATGATGTCTCTGACCCTACAAGGAAGATATGCATATTCTTGATCAGTATCAACAGCCGAATCAACAGTAAAGTAAAGATACCCTTAAAGCTGAGAGAATATGATATGTAATTACTTCTGTACATGCTTACGCAAAAACACACAAACACACGCAATCACGCACGCACGCACTATGGAAAATCATTCCTAAATAACTTTGATGTTTAATGTCAGCTCTTTATTAAATTTGTAGAGGGTAAATATACCATTGAAATGTGTGTGAATACCAAAGCGTACGGTTATTATCCTTAAAATGCGTTTTCTCACATTTTTCGGAAACTGAGGGTGGTATCCAAAATGTGAAATATTTCTAATCTATGTACACACCAAATTTTGTGTTTTCAGCTTTGTTTATCTGCATTATAAATAGTAAGAAAGTCTGTTTTTCGAATCAATATTAACCAATTTCACAGGCATGAGGGAAGGCAAAAAATTACGGCATGTGCGTGTGAAATACTGAAGGTGGTGCTTATGTTCCAAATTAAAAAATTATCAGCTCTTGTCTTTGGCTCTTCTTGCTAAGAATATGATTTTACAGGGTTGGAGATAATATACATTCGCTTATTTTATTTTATTGATTTTATAATTTGTAAAAACATTTATTAAACCATTATTAATGGGTAGAAGCTGGCATAAAACGGGATAACCCATAACAAGTAAGAAGCAGTTAAGAATATTGCAATATTGGTTCATATACGTTTAGTGCACAATAATACCGCGTAAGTGAATTTTTAATCAAACAGTGTGCTTTTATTAAAACTTTCAAAGCGGGCTGTTTTGTCCATATAGTAAGTTGTGAAAATAACCAACTTTTTACGGTCCATTAAATTTAATTAATTTTCATTTGTGATAAATTTTGCCTTTTTTGTGAGGTGCTGCTGTCAGGCAATGTCGTGGCAGGCAAGCGACGCTGGAGATGATAGGGACGAAAAGGACAGAAATGAAAAGTTACGCTTTGTGACTCATAACAGAAATTAAATTTAAATAAAAGCCGGGTAACTACTTAGTAAAAGACGTTCAAATTCCAAGCCTGATTTTTTCATTAAAGTACCCTGGATATCTTTAATCAATTTACGAGTACACAATTTCCTCATCATTTCCGCGATGGAAAATATTGCCTAATTTTATATCTTTTGCTGTGACTTATTCGTTCTTCATAAAAGCGTTTTTGAATACAGGTAAGCTAATTTGTATTGCCGAACCACGTATTTGTTAATTTTGCAATGCTTTTCGGACTAATTTCGGATAATTCTGCTTTCTACTACTGTGACCCAATTTGAAACTTTAGAAGTACTTCATAGCTCTTTCACTTGTGAAAAATAACATCAGAATTTGATATTTTAACTTTACTTTCTTTGCCCATTTTCTTGGCAGTTATTGTACTCCCGCCTATCTTTCAAACTTTTCCTTGAGTACTTCTTTGAGTTGTACGACCCTCCTCTGATGGCCGCTACTATTCCTTTCATGTAGTACATTCCTATCCGAATACAAGGTTTTGGGTGTGCTTTTCACTGTTGTTTCCCGCTGACTCTGATGTTTTATTGCTGTAGTTTTGTGCTCAACGTAAAATTAATTTGCACAGCCGTTTTTCATTTGGGTTGTTGCTTCAATGTAAAGTGTTTGTGTTTGTTTTTCTGCGTGCGTTCTTTGCATATTTTATCAAATTGCATTGATTCCCATTCTTATACTAGCTCGAGTACATTGAAAAGGCGCAACCATTTGCTTCCATTTCTTTTTTGATTCTTCCGCCAAACACAAAAAATGGTCTAAGGCTAGATTTAATTCTAATTTTCTGTCTCCATCGTTTTAAATTTAGCTTTTGGGCATTATCTATTTATTGAATTTGATTGCGGATAAACATAATGTTTTCATACCCTGGCAAACTAGTCTCTGAGTTTTAAAGTTATCGCCAGTACAAACATATGTCGGAGTCGGCTGGATCGGACCATTATAACATATTGGCAATTATGAGGGTTCTTAAGCTTTAAACACTATATTAGCCCTACAATCGATCAAAAATATATAGCATACATCTTCTATATATCTGCAAAGGTACTATTTAACCTTTGGCACCCCTAATATAGCCGTTCGTCCCCATTATATTCTCTCATTATACATTTTAGATACGACCATTGGTGGCGTTGCAAGCCGAAAAAAGCGTGGAGGCTCTAGTCGGAAGCGCCCAACTAGGGGATACCCTGAACTCTGTCTTTCCATATATTTCAATCCCCTTTCATTCATACACACATACACAAAATGACACAGTGAAAATATTTTTCATATTTTTGAATATATGGGGCGAAGGGGGGGAGGTATCCAAAATACGAAATATTACCAATTTTTGGCTCTAGCTCATATAGTTTCTGAGATATGCTGAAAAATTTGAGTCGAAAAACCGATAATTATCGATAATAAGAAAACTAAATAAAAGTCAGACGGACAGACAGACGGATAAGGCTAGATCGACTCGGTTATTGATGCTGATCAAGAATATATATACTTTATGGGGTCGGAGATGCCTTTTTCTGCCTGTTATATACATTTGCTCAAAACTATTATACCCTTTTTACCCATTTTCAATGGCTTCAGGGTGTTAAAATAGTTGGGCATTCTACAGTTATCGAAAAAAGCTCCAGCATCTTTTTGCCAAAAAATAATTTTATGCGATGTGTCATCGGTCGACCCGTTTTCTTTTACATTACAGTAAAAAAAAAACTTTTTTCACCTTAAGTCTATTAGCTCTTAAAAATCCATTTCAAATAAAATATAGAACATACTTTAGAAACTGTGGGGTGTCTATTTTAGTGGATTTAAGAATTTTCTCGCCAAACTAGTGGTTTTTTGACAAAAGTGGTGGAACAAAAGTTTCTCGGTTCATGATAGAGAATAAGTCCACGAAGTTTCAGAAAGCTATTTCAACGCTTTCATACGCTTTGCATCTTATTTTCGGAAAGACACAAACAATTTAATTTCGTAATAACTTTTGAGCGAGAATGAGGTATCATTCGAAACATAAATTTTTATCTGTTCAAAAATTGAAATATTATCCTAATCAATTACAGCTCCATATCTCATAAGGCAGATGAGCTATCACATGTTTTGGTATGTTTTCTACTTGTTTACACGACACCGTTCGATCGGTGTAACTCGATCTGAACGGACTATCGTAGCAATATTTTAAGAGTTCGCGTATATATTGCAAGTCGCAAAATTATTGATTATGTTGAGAATAGACAATTTTGAACAGTCGGATATAAGACACTATATGATCCTGTCGGAAGTACATAGTGGAGCACTCATACACATTCAAATTCGTTCATGCTTAATTCATTTTATCGGCATTCGCACAAAATAAAAACGAGGAGGGGCCAGTGAAATTGCTTGCTTAGGGCGACCATTTGTGCACTTGGGTGCACAGATCACATCCAGTCGATATTTTATTTCATAATGCACCAAAAATAAACCACTTGGCTAAAATTATACCCCAAGGCGAATTGCAATAGGCGTTGCGCTCCTGTTTCTGTTGCCGCCCATTCTCTCACTCCTTCTGGGAGTGAACAAGGCCGTAAAGTCCTGGCAACAAACAATTTATAGACAAAGTTTCGCCCGGCTATGCAGTAGCATGCTTTGCGTTTGCCCGCGATACCTTCCCTGAATATACAAATATAATATTCATAAATTTAATACGAACAAACACTTTTCGCATATTTCGTGCGCCTTAGTTTCTCTATGGGTTGGTGTGCTTTGCTCCTATCACGTTTATCGCGGAGGTGATGTCGAGTACCACTCTTGCTAAAATGTTTGGCTTTCGCTTGGTTCTGGTTTGCATTTTGTTTTTGGCAAATATATTTTTCGTTTGTGCTGCCAGAAAGAATAGTAAAAATAAATAATTCATAATGCAAATAGGCCATAAACAGAGGCAGGCTGATGCTCAGCCAACAAGGAAATACTCGTAAATGCGACACAGGAGCAGACAGCATTCATGGCTATACCTTTTGTAGTGAGTAATTTTTGTTTTCCTTCCAACAGGACAATCTGTGCTCACTATGTGTGCGTGAAAGAATCAAATCTTCATATCTACGAAGCTACTAGGATCTAGTACAGAAACCGGGTGGATCAGACTAACATTAGATGAACAGCAATTGGACGTTCCGTTCGAAAACGTCGCTAGTTACGTCAGTTAAGTGAATAATGGCTGCATCCTATGTAAGTCAACTCAAAACTACAATCCTAAACAAGTAAATACGTGGCAGTCGGAACCCGACTACGCAATGCTCTGTTTACAATTTAATAACTAATGGGTAAATGTCTTGTTTTTAAGCCTACGGGCGTTTTCTGTAAAGGATGAAGGATATACCCCATACTTAAATAAATTAGTGGGATTGGTCAGGATAGGTCAGCATTATTTCAGGTCTTTATTATTGTTGTACAGACAGATTGGCATATATGCCGACGAGTGTCAGCCCACTTGCGTGTCTGCTGCAATCAATATAGTTTATAGTGATGCATTTGTCCTTCTGTATTATATTAAGCCGTTTACCCATTTTTAATGGGTGCAGGGTATAAAAATGCTAAGCCGTTGGGGTGTGGAGGAACTAAAATAAAATAATCAAAAGTGGTAAGGGAAAGTAGGAAGAGGAATAAGCAAGCGTAATCGCTGAACAGCACACAACATGGAAAAAATGCAACAAAATCGGATTAAGAGAGCTCAGGGGTAAAGCAACTGGGTAAAGCGTAAAGCCAACCGCCGAACTGTTCTTTTTGCGCTGCTAAAAGAGATACAAATTGCAATAAGACGGTATTTTATAGTTCAACGATGGATTTACGATGTTGCACGACTTTGAACTACATTTGTTGAGGTTGAAGCGACCAAAAGACCTGCCTTCGGTTAAGTTAGCAGCCTTATATACTAGCACTCAAAAAGTATAGTTTGTTAACAGCTGGGTGTAGACGTGGGCGTGGTGAGGGCTGTTTGCTAGGATGCTGCCCTTCCGTGTGCGATAGACCGTTGCGAATACGTCGTTAAACTGCGAATGCAAAGTTGCAACTTGGCGGGGAGTGGAGACGATGAAGTATGTAGATTCAACTGCGGCACCCCCACTTGCAAGAGGCATTCGAAGGGAGCAAAAGCACACAAAGTGCGGCCGTAAAAGAAGTGCCGTAGGTGCAACAAAATTGCAGCGTTCTAAACCGTTTTACGGTCGCACCCTAACGCAAAGGTCCCGTCGGCCAGCCAAGGAAATTACGGATTCAAATTAGCGGCACTCAATCTCAATCTAAGTTCTGCCAGAGCGGCTGTCGTTGCGCTCAGCCGCCTGCTAATGCGTTTAATGGCAGTCTACTATGCCCACTTTTATGCAATTTAATCAACTTATCGGATGAAATGCACAAGCGTTCTCAACGAACCTCGCTCAAGTGGCCAGCCCCCAGAGTAATCAATGAGTTTTCAAATTTTCGCTATAATGGAAAGCTTAACTCATTGGCTCTGCTGCATATATGGAGCTAGTTTGATGCTCTTTTTAATGGCGTTTTCTGCCTTTTTTTTTGGGGCGGGAGTGTGGTTGGCGGCTCGGAAAATTTCAATTTTTGTATCCCCAACTTGTATACTTGAGCTGCAAGTTGATTCACAGTAGGTGGACTCATTTGGTTAGGATTTTCTACACAATGATGCGAAAAATGTGGGTTGTGCCGTAAAATATTTATGGCTATGATTTCTATGAGCAATCATCCCCAAAAAGTTTTAATTAAACTAAGTAACGATTGCTGGTAAATTTTTAATATTATTTTTGTATAGGCACTACATTAATCATAAGTAATTGCAACAAAAAACAAGTGAGAACGTTGCCGCCGGAGGTAACCGACTGCGTAATACTTGTTCATAGTATAATAATAATATAAATATATAACCCAATAATAATAATAATAATAAACGAGTATAAACAGGTTAGTACGTTGCAGTCGGGTGTAACCGTACATAGTATTAAAACAGTTGAAAACGGTCCTAATTATCTGTAGAGAAGGTCATCAGAAAACTGACTGTTAAATTTGGTGATTACAGCTCTTAAATTGTGGGAGATATGGATTTTCGCGGTTTACCCGTTCTTAATATATTTAGATTTTATTGATTTTGTGGGATCTTTAGGGGAAGTCATCAGTAATCTGTCTAAAAAAAAAAACAAAGGGAAATATATCGATTTTATCGAATTGCCACGCCCTCACTGATCGTAGAAAAAAACCATTAGCACTTTATCTGACGAGCTGATATATATTCAAAGCATCAAGTCTCTAGCCTCGCCAGCGGTGAAGAAAATTGCGCTCATATGGACAGCCGGACGCACAGCAAGACGGACATTGCAGCAACCCAATGTACTCATTTCACTTCGTGAACGAGTGTAAACACATTTGTAATATAACCAAGTCTTGAATGCAGATTGCTCGACTGTTGTGCACGACTTACATGTATGTGTATAAATAAATACATATGCATGGAAATACACTTATCGGGCATTAGACCGGTTTGAGTCAAGGTTATTATACATTTCTTTCAAGTACACATTAGTTTTCACCCTTTGCTGCTCGAACCAATATGGATTTTAAACAAGTTTTCAAAACTGGCTCGACAGCCACTTGCATATTTATAAAATCTAGTGCCAGTAGCTCATTCTAAGGTAAATAAAGTCAACAAAAATGGGTAGAAAAACCACAGCTGTGTATTATATAGAGTCGCTCAGCGCATCATTTTTCACACCTCACCGAAAAATACCCATGAGCTGCCAACAATGAGCTAAGCGTATACCCGCACTCGTACTTTGCACGTGATGTAGAACTTTAAACAGATACAAGGTCAAGCGCATGCAGCGCCGTAACAAACCAGTTGGTGAATGAGCCAAGCTAGGTAAATGCTATTCGTATGTATTCAGCCCGTCAGTCATCAAGCGAGTCGAGAAAAATACTTAGCCGCCGTGTCGCGACGCGTCGGCAGAAACACTTAATAATTCACATCTCGAAACAGCTGTTTACAATGGCCAAATCGACGGTTGAGCGAACAGAGCCGCTTCAAGCCACAAGTTGGCTGCAATAGCTCCAAGTGTTTCATGCTTACTGCCTGCGCAAAATTATTTGTTTGTGTACAAACATTTTCGGATGCTTACAAAAGTGAAGCCTATCAGAAATCTTAGAGCCGGTTATGGCAAAAACTGAATGCGATTATGAATAATTGACAAGGCTGTAGGTTGTAAAGACGGCTGCTTTTCAATGTGGCTTTGGCTTTAAATAAATGCGTTGAGGATCAATTCAAAATAAAGTCCATTCATTCTAAACATACTTTAGGATCCACAGGTGAAATTCAAACACGAATGAATTGGTTATCTTCGGCTTTGGCGCCCCTAATAAGTGCATATGCAAAAACTGTATTATTTTTATTATTAGGTAAAAAGTATTAACATAACTATTTAGAAATAGCTTTGGCTGCTAAAGGCTTCGGATAAAGTAAAAACTAGCCTGGGATTCGAACCCGGATCCTAGTTGTTCAGATACCTAAATGCCGAAAATCTTAGACTACTCATATACTTGGGACTGTTACAAAATCTTCATTTTGATCGATTGTTTCTATGGGAGCTGTTATGAATGACTATGAATGAGAATGATTTTTTCAATCAAATGCTTTTCGCTGCTATTGAAGCTAGAGACTAAAATTTTGAATATATGTATACTTTTGAATATCCGTGTCAGATAAAGTGGCAATTTGATAAAATCTATTTATCTCCCTCAGTTACAAGAATCGATAAAGTTCAAAAATACCAATAATAATAATAACCAATTCGACTCTGTTAAGATGTTATTATTGTACTGCGAGCATTAATATGTCAGTTACAGCCGACTGCATCAAGCTTAATGACCTACCTTTAAAAAAGAGAGAATATTTGTTAAAATTGATCATATTGTATAGGTACTTTATCCAGTGGGGAGGTGTCTCTCTGCGTTACGGGGTACAACAAAATCCATTTGAAAATGTGTGATAAATGAAAAATTGGTACCTCTCTGCAAAGTTACACCTACACGACAGTATGTACATATTTGCACATAAATATATGTAGCTAGTTTAATACACAAACACACAAGTACATACCAACGGTTGTAAGCCACGATACTTAGAAATGTAAATATATGTATGTATACCTCTATATATATATTAATATGTATCTTGAAGCAAAGGAGTGTGTGGATGTGTGGAAAGCAGGCGTAGACAACAGTGCGTATTAGTAATTTATATTCTTACTTCATGTCGTTGTCAGCTTCATGCAGTTAGTTCAAAGCTGTTTATCTCCAACTGACAGTTTAGCTTTATTTTGCAGTGGCAACCAGCACCAAAGTACTCCGCTCTCGCCCATTACATCCATGCCCTATACTTAGTTGTATGTATCATTAGAGATAAATGTTTTAATTCATGTGGGAATTATTTAAATTTCTCATCTTTAATGCTGTTAATAGCTTGCAATCAAGCGCATATTTGATGATGTTGTTGTTTTCATCCTGCTTGGCAGTTTGCCTGCGGCCCACTCATCTTCAAGTGATATGTTAATGCAATTTGTAAATTACTGCGGTGCGTTGACACCCTGGACCACCAGAGACACTGACAAAATGTTAGGCAAATGCTTCGCCTTAGTTTCCAAAACTATGCCCCTCTGACCCCTTGTTTGACCCCTGATTGTTTGTTAGCCGCCATTTGGTCGTTCGTTTCCCCATTTACAATTCCGTGAACAGCAATATGTAGTGTTGTTTTGCTATAAAATATTTAGTATGAAAATTATAATAATGAGGATGTGGTCGGAAGCATTTGGGTATAGCTTAGTGGATAAGCAGTGATTGAGCTCATTGTGGTTAAATGGCATGTATGTACCTACATATCTGTATAACTGTATTATTACAGCAGTAACAGTAAAAATCTAACTAAGCGATTTTCATATAAATTTTCTTCAAAAATCTCAGTCAGATAAATCAAAATCTCATTAGTATTCAGTATTTATGCGCTGTCAAGCTATGTTAAATTTTTTTACGAACCTTTTAACAATATAATAAACATCAAAGATTTAGTTTGTGACTGATTTTCTAATTAATTTTGCTATACGAATAACTTGTGCCTGGAAGTCTAATTGCATCTTTCTTGCTAATTATACATTTCATCAGTAATCTTGTATATCTGATTGTTTATTTGGCCTGAGCTCACAGAAAAGGGAACCGGTTTTAAATACGCTTCTGATCGACTGACAGAGTGACGGAGTAATAACGAGTATATATGTACGTACATTCAACTCGACTTGCGGATCGTCTTTTTTATTTTTATTTGTACTGAAGCGTTATCAAGTCTATTTAAAATTATCTAAGTGTGCTTATACAAATAATTTGTACTTGTTCTGCCTTTGTTTGAACTACATCAATGTGAGTTTTTTACACAATAGAACATATTCACTAAGCTCATGCATTATTTGTTAATAAGGCTGAAGTAAAAGTTTCTATCTAAGAACAGAGTATAAGCCACTTATATATATGTATATATATATATAGAAGTAAGTAAGTATTGTTGGTCTGTCTGTTCGTCAGTCTATATAATTGATATACACATCATATTGGAATTATTGGTCTATACATATGACGTTTTCGCAAAATCTCAGTGCACCTAATTCTGCTTTTACACGACAGATTCGTTTCCAAAAATGCGTGTAAAAAATATCGTGTAAATATTGATATGGCTACAAGGGAAAATGTAGATTGGTTTCAGACCTAAAAAAATAGCAACTTAAAAGTTCAGTAAAAAGTATTTAAAAATTCATGTTAGAGTTAACTAGACAAATTAGTTTCCTTGATTAAACATGTTAACTCTCTAAATATATTAATAATAATTAATTATAATTAGCGATAATAAGAAAAAGAGACGAATTATATAAAAAGGACGGACAGACGGTCAGATGAACAGATGGACGGACATGGCTAGATCGACTCGGCTTTTGATGCTGACCAAGAATATACTTTATGCGGTCAGAGATTACAATAGCATAAAACCATTATACACTGATATACCAATTTTCAATGGGTTCAGAGTATAAAAAAATGCATAAAAGAAGTTCATCGAATTTTTAAAATCCTGCTATTTCAAATGAATTTGGTAATGCGTATATAAACAGAAGTAGGTGTATTGGAGTTTTTTGTCATACAGCTCCTACGCGAACCATGGGTTACAAATCAACTTTATCTAGACTACTTATTACTTCTGAGGTTGTCATATTAAATATTAGTATATTAGTTTCAAGTTTCTTTACCTTGACAAATTGTTTGAATGCGTTTAAGTCTGTTTCTACTGGTAAATTACATTTATGTCATCATGGTCCCATGTGGAGATATAATGGAAGCGGAAAACTAAGGGAGAAAGTTTTTTTCGTGCTATAAAAAGCAGTAACGGAAACTATGTACTTGCAGTCATATTTATATATTATATAACAATACCGACTTTTGTGTCTTTACTCTACAAGGACGCCCACAATTACGTATGTATTTATCAAGAAATCTGGCAGTACTCCGGCGAGTGGGCTATACACACGCTAAAGTTTGCCTCATGTTTTGGGGCTATATTGGCGAGTGGGCTGTAGACATTCACGGTAAAGTTTGCCTCATGTTTCGGGGTTGATTTGGCGGATTAGTGGGATGAAGTTCTGGTTGGTTTTATATTTCACTTTATATTTGTGGTTATGTTAATGTCGTTTTCAGTGTACGGATTTGTGTATTTGCAATTTTTCAATTATACAAGTGTCCTCACATACTTACGTACATACATGTATACACAATATACATTATGGTTTTTAGACAGGTTGAACCAGAGCGTAACAGACGGGCAGTCAACAAAGTTAACAAATACAAAACCAATTTAACTTCTTGGCTTTTGGTCCATTTCCATAAACAAATAAAAAGCAACAAGCCAGTCTGTACGTCAGGGGCCTCAATTGTTGTTGTCCTTAGTGGCGCATATGCTTTTACGCCTCGTCTTTATCCCATCACCCGACTTCCTGCTGTTGCCCACTCCCCGCACGCTGGATCCTTTTGCTCGGCTAGGTTCAGCTGGCTGCTTGGTTGTGCAAAGCATCATCAGCTGCCTTTTGTGTGCTCATTATAGAAACTTGACATTAATTGCATGAACGGCAACAAATCGCCATATTTATGCACACATACAAACATATGCATACGGAAACTACACATTCATATGTGAATTTACGGACATACACACAGATAAGTGGAACAATGCCAGTCATTGAAAAATAGGAGAGTTTCCGTGTTTTCGCATGAGAATTTCTCGTGGCTGCTTTTCTGGTACAATGGCTTAATTTTAATAGCCTTCTCCGAAAGGGAAAAAATATTGTACTTGTTTTTTAGTTTTGTACGCCTTATTGATGGTTACGAACTCATATTTTACGACATTACTGAACTAGCGACCTAAATAATATTCATAGCTGTGTATATTGTTTATAGTCTTCCAGTCTATCACCAGTCTATTTAAACTGGGAATATCTTGTTGTCGCGACCTTTCGGGTGAAACATTTTTGGTCAGCTTCACTAGCCATTTGCGCCCTTCTGTCAGTCCGTCTGGCCGTCCGTTTGTCTATCAGTATGAACGCGTCGATTTCAGAGTCTATAAAAGCTATTGAGTTGAAGTTTAATTTTTCAAAATCGTATATACTATGCGTAAATCAAATTTTCTTCAAATTGTTTATAGCCCTTCCCGATTTTGTATTATTGATAAATATCGGTTTTTAGGACCATATTTCATACTCTATATATAAAAGCTAGGGCCACTAAATTTAGTTTAGTACATTCTCATAAAGCATATTTAGATTATCAATATTTCTCTTTTTGGACGCCTTTCGCGTTGGCTTGTACATTTGCACTTACATTTACATTTACATATACATTTAGATGCTCTATTTAACTCTTGAAAATTTCTTAGATTTCATACGCTTAAAGCTGAAGCTTAACAAAAATTTGGTTTCCATAGAGGGGCCAAGCGCAGCCGCTGAGTAAAGTGCGTGTGTTTGTTTGTACGTATGCAGTGACAGCTCGCAGCTGCGTTCAGAGTATCTCCTAGTCGGCCACAAATTGCTAGAGCAATTTTTTACTTGTTAATTGTCGATCACTCAATCAAATAGTTGTAATAGGAGCAATCGGACGAAAATTTAGTTTTTTATATCGCAGTTTTGTTGGTTGTATGCAGGATTATTTAATCTTCAGTACCCTTAAGAAACTTTTCAACACTGTATTCATAAAGTGAAAAGAAGTTGATTGGTTATGTTCTATCGTGTTGTTCGACAAAGTGTTTAAATTAATATTTTCCCCACTTTTCAAGCTGGCGTCACAAAATTTTGAAATATCGAGTCAAACATATTACAGAATTTCCGAGTTTGATGCATGGTATCTTGTTGTCGGGCACTTGCGAAAAAACATTATTACTTGTTTTGGTTTATTCTTGGCTTGGTGTTGTGGCACACATGGTGACGTCTGTCCGTTGATTGTTTGCAACAAAAACTGCACAAAATCAAATAAGCAACACCATACCGACAACTTTTATATAGAGCAAAAAAGTTAAAGTTAAGCAAAGGAGCCAAGCAACCCGGCTGCCAACAAATACGTATTGCCAACACAAACTGCAAGCCATCAAAAGCCGGAAACTAAATTTTGTGGCAGAAGTTAAGCCAACGCGCAGAACTTGTCGATTGTGCGTTGGTTTTTGCGGCAGCATCAAAACTTTTTATTTCTTAGATTTTTTATTGCGAAATTCGTGCCAACAACTGATTTGACTGAGGACTTTTAGCGCGTTCAACGCTTCTTTCCGCGGACTATGGGGTAGAGACGTCGAAATATTTTTCCTATTTGAGACCCGACAATTGCTTGTAAGTCTTATGCAGTTTTTAGCAGCTTTGAAAAAATTTACCTATTTTACGCGAAATCTTTTTACGTAATGCTCACCTAAAGTAGTTGAATCTATAATTGACTGAACGTTATTAAATTGTTGAACATTTTCAAACATATTATGTTACCTCTACAACTACTCTTAGATTTTTCACTGTTGATATATTTTTTAATCGATAAATCTAAATTGACAATCTTTTCATTAGCTATACGCAGTACAAATGGATAAACACATTATAATTTTGTGCAATTGCAATAATTGTAAATGCGTTAATCTAAGAAACTATAGGTGCAATAGTTATAGAAATTTTGAATATTTTGTATCATATTGCACACGTAGCACAAGTTTATTTTAAATTATCAATAGGTCCAGATAATCGTAATCGTATTACCGATATATAATGCAGGTTGTTGTGTGTGTGTTTGTATGTATTGTGTGCGTTTAGAATGTATGTATTGAAGTTACTTCGTATACATGACACAGAAGCTTTTTATAGGGTAATTTTTAGTCGGGTACACTGTGCAGATTGATGACTAAATGTCCAAGTAGAAAGAATGTGATCGCTAGTTAAATGACGGTTCAGGAACAGTCGTTCAAATTTATCGCAAAGGAGGGAAACAAGTTTGAATTCAAATTTAGATGTACGTACTTACGTCCCCTTTATGTCGTGCACTTCAATTTTAAATCCCTATTGTTGATTGGGACAGAAGGATGCCAGGCTTTTGGTGTACATGTAGTACATATCCGCACATCATCGCTATCGTTTTGCCATTCAATAAAGTTTTTATTCTGATTTTCACTCCTGGTTGGATACATCTCCTGTGTTTGCGTCTTAGGTCGGTGGCTCCCCTCAGTTATGGTTTCCTGGCTGTTGGTAAGCCGCCTGACCGAAGCACTTTTGACTTATGTTGGCCATTTTGTAAGCAAGATTTTCTTCCCTGTTTGTTCATGGCAGTTTACAATTTCGTGCTGCAGAAGTTTGTTTATAAATCAGATTTTTGTGGAGCCACAAGTGAACTTTTCTTCGGAGGGCTCCACTGCACATTTTCATATGGCGCACCATATTCATTCCCATGAGTACTCACTATCGCCTTGTTAGCGCAGAATGAACGCACTAGTCACATTTGTTTTCATATTATTCAGATAACAGATTGAACCTTAGTGAGGTGCAAATCATAGCATTAGGTGATGCATCACTGCAGTTAACCATTTTGTGATTCTGTGTCGATTTGTAAACATACTAGTTTCTTATACATATGTACATATGGTTTCTAATCTGTTTTTCTTATAGGTCATATGATAGTTTTTAAAAAGCGTAAACCTCTTGTTGAATATGTAAATAACATTGTTGTATTCAAGTTGCTAATATTGACAGGAGTCGAAACGCATGTTTCTTGATGAACACTCAACTTCTCAATTTAATTATTAGTCCATTAGTCATTGACCAGGGGAAAACTGGGCAAAAATTCTTTTGTTAATTTGTTTAAAAGAAAAAGAAAAAATAAAATTAATCAAATCGAGCCAAGCTTATTATTTATTCAAATAACACACAAATAACACAAAGTTTTCGGTCGCTTGTATAGAATAA
Organism: Drosophila sordidula; assembly: GCA_035047465.1. Taxonomy (NCBI): domain Eukaryota; kingdom Metazoa; phylum Arthropoda; class Insecta; order Diptera; family Drosophilidae; genus Drosophila; species Drosophila sordidula. The sequence continues at coordinate 15,922,466 of JAWNPQ010000156.1, read as the reverse complement.
ATTTACGTTTTTACAGACAGATAAACATGCATTTAAAAATAGATAGAATAGTATGATTGATATTAAATAAGCATTCCCTTCGAGATGCCGAAGATTAAGAACTCTGGCAAACATATGGAAAATTAACAATATAAAAATATTTGTAAAATAGATTATTATTAGCTAGTGCTACAGTGCTACAGTGCTACAGCTAGATTTCACGAGTGTGTTGGAACCAAAATAAAACACTTTTTGAAGAGTTTGGTGAAACCATTTTTATTAACCTTAATCTGCCGATTAGACCTTAGGGATTGGAGACATCATCTTCAATGTGTTTCACATTCTCTGACTAAATTATAATAGGTTTAAAGGTTTCCCTCCCAGTCCTTTCTCGCAACAGGAAAAAAAATTGGTGTCGAAAGGGTTAATAACTATCAACAATAAAATGTATACAATAGTTAAAACATTAACTTCACAGATGAAAAGCTTACTCATAAATTGTAAATATATTGTTCACAAACTGGTTTAAGGAAATGTGTATATAAAGGGAATAAGCAATACATAAATAATAGCATAATAAGAATAAGAAGGCATGAATTGAATGAAACACATAGCTTCAACTCATTCAAGAAACATGAATTAAAAAAATTACAGAATTATATTGCCGGGGGCAATGCATTCCAGAATTTTGTCTTATTGTTACCGGCCGCTTACTTCCTAGTTTGTTGATTGAAAAACGAGCTAGCCATCTAACGTATAGTAATTAATCATTTATAATAGTTAAGAGTTTTGAATTAAAGCTGTTATTGGCTGACGGAAGCTAAGCCTACAGAAATTAAATTTAAATAATTTTAAAAATTCACGCATTTTTACACACTGCCCATCACTGCTCATTTTTGGGTATTAGTCTCCCAATTCGGTCCGTATGAACCCAATTTCTGTCGACAACTTAGAAGCTGGAGTCTTCCAAACTTTTAATATATTCTCTTGTGAACACGACTCTGACAACATTCTACCGACGGAAGAGGCATCACAAAAATGTTGTATATTCCACAGTTTTAGAGCTTCCTTCATCATATTTCAGTAATGTTTACTTGTAAAGCTTTTAGATGAACTTCGGCAACGTCCACTTCCACTCCCACAAATCGCAAAAACGTATTTTTCCCAAATTTACAATTTTCAAGTAATTGTTTTTGGGTTACAGTAAATCAATAATTAACTAGTAAGAACGTTGCAGTCGGACGTAACCGACTGCGTAATACTCGTTCTCAGTACACGGAAGTTATTATTGTTATTTTGTGAATATATAGAATTTGTAGATTTCGTAGGGGCGGGGGTGAGTGTGGCCAACATTTTTCGGCTCGATCTTAAGAGAAGGTCACCCAAACACTGCCTGTCAAATTTTGTGACTCTATAAATTAACTACACTCGGATAAAATCGTCGCTCTAAACGGCATAGACTTGTACCGATTTGTTAAATAAAAAATTATAAAGTAAAGTGTAAGGCTGTAGCAACTTTTAATTTTGGTGGTGAATTATACTGGATCTGTGTTTGCATACGCGTGCACATAGCACGGAGATTATATTCCGAGATATGCTAAAAAACCATGTGTTGAAATTGATATTTTTTGATATCCAGGAAGTGGGAGGAAATATCGAAAAAATTATTAGCTTGTTATATTCGAATTTATAGTCAAACAGTTCAGGTCTTAAGCTCATGTATATTCTGAGATCGCTGCGTCCATACAGAGAGGCGGAAAGGTGGGTATGGCTAATTCGACTTAGATAAGTTTTGATCAAGAATATATATACTTTATTTTTAGCGTGTAAAAACGTCTTTGAAACAAAAATGTTGCATTTAAGTATCGATATTTTTATCTATACTTCAGTTATGTACACAGCTCTTGGATTTTCTCTGAGTGCATGTGCTTTGCTTTTGTTTCGGAGCTGCAAAAAAGCATTCGTTGGGACGTCTAAGCGAGTTTAGTGTCATATACAGTGATAGATTGGCAGAGTCGCCAAAAAGTGCTCCACTTTTGCCATCGAGCGTGACGCGCGCCAATATGAGTGCCAAAAACTGTGAGTTCGCTGCGCGTTTGCTGGTGGGAGAGCTCAACTGTTTGTTTAAGGAAATGAAACAGGCAATGGGAGTATGGCAATGCTGGCACCCACGCACCAACCACCTTCAAAAATCGTTGACATGTGAAATTTTAATTAAAACAGAAATGAAAATAATGCAACGCTGCCTTCGAGCAGCATGAAACTTAACCAAAGTGCAGCCAACCTGTAACAGCAACAGCAATGGCAACGGCAACAGCAACAGCAACAGCAACAGCAACAGCAACGACAACGGCAACAGCAACGAAAATGTCAAACGAACACGTCAAAAATATCAAAAGCATAAGCGCAGGCCGCCATCGCGATGGCAGTTTGGCAAGGCGTGTGCGTGGCACAAAGCCTTTAAGTGCCGCCAACGAGTAACAAGCGACAACAGCATCGAGTATACAAACAAGAGCAGCATGAAGTTGCCAACTGTAAAATAGTTGGCAACCTTCATGTGCATCATCTTCCGCTTTTGCTCCTGTAGCTCATTAGCGCCTCTTGGCGGCCGCATCGCGCACACACCTCCACGTTGTGTTGGATGACTTGTCTCCACGCTGCCGCGTTACTAAGTAAACTTGCCCCCAATCCTTGTCTATTGGTGCGACATTTTGTTGAAATCGAGTTAACCGCAAACTGAAGATGCCAACTTAAAAAAAAAAGTAAAAATCGCAGACGAAATACGCGTCAAATGAATACTGAGAACCACTAACTAAGGAGGTCATATTGCAAATCATAACCCATTCAACTATCAAAGTTGAGATGTTAAGTCGCAGTACAATTACTTTGAACTTTATTCTGTTCCAAAATGAACTTTAGCAAAGGTTTTTTAAATCCTGTTATATCGAAAGCTTGCATAACTTTTATGAGCAGACACACATGCACAACGTATCCAAGTGATTAGGTCGTTGAGAAAAATGTTGAAAAAGAATTCTCCATCGATTACCTTTACATCAGACCTCTGCTCAACCAATTTGGGCAAAGACCAACAAAACACTTGCACTTCATGTCTACCTCTCGAACAAGCAAGTCAACAGTCCCATGCGCCAATTTAATAGTACATCTGGGCATACGAGGAGAGAGAGAGAGAGAGAAAGAGAAAGAGAAAGAGAGGGGGATGGAAAGATAGCTTAGAGCATTTGTTTTACTTTTCTAAAAGTTGTTGCCACTTTTTAGGGCTTTGAATGGCCTTTTGCTGGGCTGTCGGGAGACTAGTAAATCTAATTTCCAACCGCACAAACTGAGCCCGCGCCAGCGGGTTGCGGCATCTGCGGCCATGTAACTGCAACTTCTACAACTTCGTCAGCGTGTTAACTGCAGAGTTTTGACGTCGACAGACGTCAGACGTCAGTTGTTGCCACTTTTGAGCTGGCTGGCTTTTAAGTTGTTGCCGCGTACAAACTGCAGTTAACACATGCACATGTGTGCATATGTGTGTTTTTGAATACGTGTGCGCAAGTGTGTGCGTGTGTGAGCCGTAAGTCACTTTAGACATGAGTGCCTGTGCGTGTGGGCGTATGCCGTGTGCTTTAGACTGTTTAGGGTTTTTATTTTGTTTTGTATACATGTAACTACAGCGTAATCATACACACACACACACACTCAAACACACATGGATTGACGCGATTGTATGGCTGCTGTAACTGCTGCTGCTGCTGCTGCTGCTGCTTCTGGAAATGCGTGCCACATATGGATATGCAACAAAAATGCTGCCACACCAAGTGTTCTTGGCGTCGGTAACAATGGAAACGGCGGAAGTTAGCAAGCAAAGCGGCGGAAATGTAAAGTCAATGCCGTTGTTGTTGCCGTTTTTACTGTTGACATCGTTGACTTTTCGTTATGCACTGTATGATGGCTTTTTTTTTTATTTTTCATCTCCCGGCAGCGTTGAAAATTGTGAGGCATTGTTGCGACTGTCGCCTGGTGTCTTGTATTCGTAGTTGCATTTTATCGTTTGTCGGATTTGTACATCTTTGTTTGCACTGTTGCTGTTGGTATTATTACGCATTTGTGCTCGAAGCGAGCCATGAATTGTGCACAAAACTTTTGCAGCTTTGCCTAGCGAAATGAGCAAGCAAAATAAACAAGTGAACACCCACACACTTCACAATTGCATTTGAGCTGCCATACACACATTCATATGCAATTATGTCTGATTTATGATTACTCCCGCCCTTGCTTATCCAGAGTCAGTGAGTTGAATATTTATGAATAAATGTTCACAGTGTGTTTCATTTATTGTATCCCCTGCAGATGATATTATAACTTTGGTCCTCATTGAAGGCACTTCCGACACCATTAAACTTATACTATATTCTTAACCAGCAGAATTATACTATAAATACGGACCATTACAGATTTCGTTCTTAAATATTCTCTTGTTGTTATATTTTCTTATTTTCAAATGTTTTGAATGAAATTTTCTCATATTAAGTACTGCATTTGAGTACAATGCTTGTGCATTTTAAAAAAATGTACACCTTGTGGGTCGAGCATTGAAGTAACCAATTCGGTTTTTATACCCCGAACCCATTGAAAATTGGTAAAAACGGATATAACGGATATAAAAACAGGCAGAAGATGGCATCCCGCGTTAATTTCAGAGAGTACAAAAGCTAGAAAGCTGAACTTGGACTTTTTAAGTTCGTTGCATACAAACGCAGATCAATGTTATCAAATCAGCGATAACTCGTCTCGTTCTTATATTATCGATAGTTATCGGTTTTTCAAGCACATCTTAGAAGCCATAAGAACTAGGTCGACCCAATTTGGTTCAATATGTTCGCATGAAGCATACGCAGGTAAGAAATATTTTGGATTTGAAATGGAAATGAAAAAAAGGCAATTCGAATATTATAGACTTGCGATTTGGTCGATACATAGCCGATGCTCTTGTTTAGCCCTGAAAATTTCATTAAGACCATGCTCTTAGTTTAGAAGTTATTCACGAATTTAGTTTCCATAGCGCATGCAAGGGGATTGAAATGCATGAAAAGACAGGGTTCAGGGTATCACCTGGTCGGGCGCTCCCGACTGGAGCCTTCTCACTTGTTTTAGTGTATCTCTGTTTCCATTTTGCAGCGAAGACAGAAATGATTCTTTCAGATGATGTTAATAATTAAATTACCAATTTACGAACACGTTGAACAATTTTTAAGCTAGTCACTTGTGCCTATCATGTTAAATATATTATTGATATTACGGAAAAACTGATTCTGCTTTAAAGCTGGTTTGATTTCATTTCAAAGGGGACTTTACATATTCAATGCATATGATAGCGTACAGCAAAATAATATTGGAGTCGACCATCCCGGGTCGACTTATTTTCAGTTTGATAATTGTTAGCTTGCAGCTTTGGAAGTGATTACAAGATATAGTGCATAAGGAAAGTTTCATATTACTATGCAAAAATAGTTAACAAACTTTAAACTCTTTTTCCACTTTAGCATTGTAATTACCATACGACTAAAATGTTATGCACACTGCTTAACTCATTTAATAACCCACTAAACAAACAGGCAACTTATCAACAAACTATGCACACATATCTGCCAAAAATACCGACACCAACACGCTGACAAAAGTTTATAAAGCTCAAACAGCAAGTTTCATCTAGACGTTTCCATCTACCACGGCTTATAGGCTAAGCAGACTGCTTATCAGCTCTAAAAAGTTTCTCAACCCACAGAACTTTGTTTGTGGTGTTGACCAAAAGTTGTCACGCAATTTTTTATCGTCCCATTGGCTGGCACAGTATACAAAACAAAGGCCTAAGTATACCCTAACCTTTCCAACATCGGGTCCACACAGTTAAGGCGAGTTCAGGCCGCATATGCATATATAATATATATATAATAATATATGCATGTGCTTCGGGCGGCCCTCAGAATAGTTTAAAGACTTTGCTTACCTTCGACTAAGCTGCAAAAATGTGCTTTGGTTTTGGCTCTGTGTCGCCAGGTGTTTAGGTACACATAGTAGATACACTCACTTAGTTCACATGTGTGTGTCACCGCCGGTAAGTATGCAATACTTTTACTTTTCCGCACTGTGCCTTGCTGTGTGCAAAACACACCCCTGCAAGCCACAGAAAAGCTGCTTAAAAACACAAACAAAAACATTTGCAAAAAGTAAAGTTTTGTTGTTTTTCTGTGCCATGTCGAAAAATATTTTACACCTTTACACAAGGGTACAATCTACGGAGACTTTTAACTACCGCCCTGACGCAGTCCTTATCTGGGCATCCAAAAGGGCAAACCCAAAACACAAGCAACAAGGTAAACATTTTGAGGTAATTAAGAAAAATTACCTCTTTTAAACAAAAAAAAAGTTTAAATAAAAAACAAATCAAAAACGAAAAACATAACAACAGAAAGGGGCAGGGGCGACAGCAGCCATAAAGTAGCTTCAGCCAAATAGAAGCAAACCTAAGGACAGGCAGATAATCGGACGGATACGTTGGCAGACAGGCACGACCATGGCAACAGTGTTGTGAAGCGGCTACTTTGCAGCTGCCTACCTAACCCCACAACTCCATGCCTAGCCGCTCCTCGCCATTTTCTTGCGGCTGGGGGTTTTAACTTTAAATTAGCAGGAAAGTGAAAAGTGTTGTCGGTTGGCTTTTAAAATGTTTTGCGGTGTATTCCATTTATCAAAAAGGATATCTTTTAGTCAACCCCATGCACACCTTGTCCAAATGTCATTTGTCAGTGCTGTTCTTTGGTTTGCCGTTGTCTATTCATAAAATAATGCAAAAATGAAATACATTGCTGTTTCACAGAACTTCTTTATTTGCTGTTTAGTTAGTCATAAAACTGGAATTTATGGAGTGTGGATTTTATACCACTTTGCTGCTCTCTATTAAAAGCCGAACAGTTGGCCCATTGCTTTTTCTTGGAGAGGTATAATGGTAACCCTATTAATTAACATATTATTGGTCGGAATAATCAGCTTTTACGGCACTAATCCCTTAATTAGAAAGGCGTTTTGGATTACTGGGCGTAGTAAGCTCATTCAGACCAGAAACGATCGGACTTAAATTAAGATAAAATATGATAAGACTATTCATTTGCTTAAAAGGGTAAAATATATGATTTGTTTTGCATTCAGTCCAGCTCTCAACCATTTATATTAGATGCAAAATGAGCTATTAGGTTCGCACAAAGAAGACAGCTTTTCCTGCGTGTTGTGAGTCAATAAATCGTTTTTACTTAAATAGTCCTTCAATGTTACAACCTAAAACCAATTTGAAAAGAAAATGTATATTTTCGATTTTCTTAAGAGTTAGTTTTGTTCGAGTTTCCTAAGTTAGAAAGTAACAAATAACCATATATTAAGTAAAAAAGGGGAAAACATAAAAAGTAACACTCTTCTTTTTTTTTTTGGTTTTGTTGAAAATGTATATTGTGGTGTGCAAGCAAGGAAGTTATCTTAAGAACGCCAGCTAACCTTGTCACCTCCGTGAAATAATCTTAACTAATTCGGTTAATAATTATTGGAAATTTCCAAAACCGGTCCCGACCGACCGGGCACACGACGTGCCAAGACCCATCCGGAGCCACTCACATGTCACTGCTCATGAAAGAGAGACAAGACGTTTACCGCTTTTTTGACGCTGAGCTGGGTGCGCTTCGTATGCTAATAAAATCAAAACTGATTACCACATCATCTTCAACGAGCGTGGCGCTCGGTAGCACAGTGTCGAAGCATGCATATCATATTACTCATACGCCATGTTATACAATTTACTTACAACGAGCAGAACGGGCTGAATGTTGACTGCTCCAACACGGCCACGGAAGGATGACGACAAGTAGGTGGCATCCATTTAGGGCACGTAAGTGAGACTGTGAGTGATGGGTCGCTGTGCGTGGCTGGGTGTCTGCGTGAGTGTGCACAATGGCAGCGAAATCGAAATAACAAGAAAGCCAAGGAGACAGCAGAAACAATTAATTGAAAGGGTCTGCGTACGCGTCGTACTACGGCAGAGTGCAACTGCGCCAGCGAAAGATAAAACGCTTTGCAATAGCGCTATAATTTAATCAAATTTGTCACGCTTGCAATTGAGCAAGTCCCGGCAGCCACAACCACGGGCGCAGGTGCACTCCCCGAGAAAGGCACGAGAAAATGCGAGTACGCAGGTTGTAAGGTCGCAATCGCAATTGTTGTCGTAACGCTTTCGCTTGAGCAATTTATGAATGGGCTCTGGGTGTCAGAGATCTACATTTAGCGGCGTCTAGCGTGTTCAAGTCTGTCGCAAATTGGCTGGGCCTGCCTGGTGACGTGCTCGGCATTTCGCGTTCGTAAATTCAATTTGAAATGCGTTTAACGTGCATAAAATATCTTTGGCCATAGGCAACCAGCCTCGTCATCACCACTATCCGTCCCTGCCGTTACTGAATTTTTCCACAGCTATTCTTTTTGCTTTGTAGTCGCCAACTTTGTCATTGACCATTGGTCATGATTTGCAGTGGAGCTTAGCAAATGTGCAACAGACCTTTGATACCCTACAAGTGCCATTAGCAAAGGCCACGGGCAAACAAATAACGTTCCAGCAGAAATGAACTGAATAAGAGGGTTCGCCGACAGCCGCCGGGGGCGAGTCGGGGACAGCAAAATAGGGTGACGACAGCCCCAATAGGTGGTACATATGCAGTCAGCCTCAATGGCATTACTGGGTTTGGCTATATGGAATTTATCGATGCAAATAAAAATAGATAATGAGCTTTTTGACCACATAATAAAGTTGCATGCATAATTTTGTAAATTATTGATATTATTGGTCAGACAAAAAAGCTGTTCCGATAAGGCAAAGTAGTTCAAAGGCCATTTATAATTTTAAATTTATTTTTTAAAATTTAAAAATAAAGCAAAACACTTGTTAATTGGTTTTAAAATTAAATTTGAACCCATTTGAATAAAATGAGATTGAAGCCGATTGCCCATATTACTTTGCCACCACATTTTCCACTAAGGGCAAAATGCCGATAAGGCAAATAAATTTGTATAGCCTGTATCCATGGCAAATGGGTGAAAAACGCTGTAATGGATTTGTGCAAAAGTATGTAATAGGCATGACGTGTATATATTCTTGGTCCTCAATAGCCGAGTCGATTTAGCTATGTCCGTGTGTCTGTCCACCTGTCTCTCCGTTTGTCTGAATGCACGCATCAATCTCAAAATCTCAATCTAGCCAAGGTGAATTTTATTCTTTTTTAGGTCACAATTGCTATTTTCATTTTTAATTGTTGTACTTTCTGAATTAAACCTGCATAGGGTTTTTTGTGGTACGGTCACTGTGTTTACATTGACTTGAAAAAATCAAATGCTTAAAAAATCCAATCGCTGTGCTTTAAAAGTTGTGTATATAACATCTGCACAAGTGACGAATCTTGTATATAAACAATAAACAATAAACTGTCTGCGTTTTCCTGAGCTAAACCCAACAAAAGTTGTCCGTGCAAGAAGCACATTAAAGGTCAGAAGAATCATTCTTTATTACACAAGTGACTGTTCGAGTACCCAAAATATAGTCCTGATTTGGTACCCAATGATTTATTTTTGTCACCTCACGTCAAGCAAAAGTTGAATGGTCAGCGATTTTCCACACCCGAAGCAGTTTAAGTTTGAAGATAGCCCACCCCGTTTTTATAAAATGGTTTATATTTAGGTTTGACCCGGTTTTTGAGTATACCGCAGAGATTATAACAGCAGGAGACATAGTTTATGTTTGCGTATGGGTGCTGGGTTGAAAGTATCTATTAGTTATGTTTATTTTAGACATACTTGGAAAGATATCGATGGAATTGAAGCTTGAGTATTAAAGCCGATGAAGATTAACTCGAAGATATAAATTCACCAAGAATTAGCTATTCTGTGGACCGCTCTCAATGTTCTCAAGAATGAACTTCACGAAGTTCGGAGCAAAAGAAAGAAGAATGCTGCAATAATTGTGTAACATTATTTAAGACATAAGTACGAAAGCATGTATGTCAAAATACTTTAGAATACTAGAATATATGCAATTATCTCGTGCTTTTACTCGAGCACTTTCTACCTCTTTATTGCATCTTCGTTTTGATGGTTATCAGTGAGGTGTGCCATTTTTACCATAAACATATTTTTCAAATTCAAAATCAAAATTCCGGATGTATTTACACGCCCACATCAAGATACAAACGGAATAGCGTCTTTGCGGGCCAGTATTGACGAGGAAACATTCAACGTGTGAGCATCAATCGACTATTGATTGCAGTGTTCAACATTTTAGCAACTGAGATACAAGAAGAAACAAAAAAGTACAAGTATTTATTAAAAAAAAAATTATATAAGCGCAAAGGTAACAAAACGAACCATCAGCTCGACTGCATGGGTTATGCCACGTCTATTTTGATACCCTTGCAGAGAACATTCCAATTCCGCCGCGAAATATGTAACGCACATTTTTGTATTGTACTTGTAAACTGTTTTTGAGACGTCGGCAGCAACGAACTGTTTTATCGTTTAAACAAACTAATCAATTGTCAGCTCCTAACGAAAAATAAATCTGAATATATGTGGAAATATATGGAAAATGTGTAATATGTTTTCAAGGGAATTTTATCTTCGGCATGCCGACGATACCTTATTCTTGTTTTTGGATCCAACAGTCCATGTCATCGCGCTGCCCGCTCTCCCCGCGGGGGTGACAGCGCCCCGAGGTGGCTCCGCTTGCAAGTGCTTGTGCGTTCGTCAGAGAGTTCGTGGGCCGCGATTGCTGTTTGCAATGCTAGTTGGCAGTTGACAGGTGCATCCGGCTGTGTGTGTACGTCCGGACCAGGGGTGTATGGCCAGCTACGCTTTTGCCCGCGCTGAAATAGCAAAATATGTCTCTCAGCTTGTAAAATTGATTGAAAAATATTGATTCTGTATTTTTTCAACTTAATCATTTTTTGACATCTCAAAATTTGTACATGTTACAACGGGCTTAACTAACACATTTCTAATACTTAACAGCGCTCGGTAACGCATTTAAACTTGAAAGTATACATAATGCCAAGGTATTCGTTTACGTAAAGTCTGTGTGAAATAAGACGTGCTTGTTAATCACAAGCACATCCTTGAACTTGAACTTGAACAGTAGCTATTTTCCAAGATATTTGTACGCGTTCACGATGTAAAAAGAATAGTTTTGGTTTCTGCAATGTCCGTCTTGCTGTCGACCGGTCCGTATGAGCGCAATTTTTACGACGCTGATGCGATGAGAGAAACGAGACTTGAAACTGGAAAGATTTACTTGTGTGTACGCGTTTTAGATAGTGTTGATTTATTTGGGGCTTGGGCAATCTATATATAGATTATATCTTCCTCAAATTTAAAGCTAGATATAGTTAATTTTGCCGACCGATATTTCACTCGCACAAAAAACATCTTTTTCATACTCCATACACCAAAAACTGACTGCTAGCCTCACGTCTCATATGCAGTTTAGGTGTTAGAAGTGCGGTACATTTTCGGGCTCAAACCCGCCCAAAGGCAAATTTTGATGTGTACACATAATGGTAGGGTTTTTAGTTCTTACAAAATGGTAAACGAGAATTGCACTGTCGGTTATACCCGACTGCAACGGTCTTATTTGTTTTATTAAAAGCTCTGGCACGATAAAATAAAGTGATTCTTTAAAACACGTCTATTTTCTTTTGCAGTTAATAAAAGGAATAATGCTTAAGCTGTTCGTGCTGCAAATAGTAACGATATGTCTATTATTAACGAACGTTAATTCAGGTGTGCCAATTGGTAAGTTCAATTTTATAGTACAGTAATTGGGAAAGGGGAAACCTGCTCCAGGTCCAATTGTCCTCTCGCGAATTCTTGAAGAGTTCATGTCCATATTTGCCATTAATTCACGGTGCTTTAGGAACTGGTGGACCATCGCTCATATACGAGAACAAAGACGCTCTGCTGACGTGCGTTGTCTCTGAAAACGCGGCCAACAACACTGTGATATGGAAGAAGGGTGACGAGATCTTAACGGCTGGGACGGTGCGGGTCACAAAGGATTATCGAGTCAGAGTTTTGCACGATGAGAGTAAGTAAAACTCGCAATATAAATGAGCAGGTGTTAAGCAAGTGGATCACACTCCCACACAGATCCAAAGGGAGGTAATTTGGAAATGGGAGGAGAGGTTTGGGTGTTACTGATCAAGGCTTTAAAGGCTAACGATTCGGGCGCCTATATTTGTGAGTTAAACTCCGATCCTGTGTTGCGCAGCATCCACATACTGACAGGTAAGTCGTCTGGGTCTCCACAATGTCAAAACCGTATTAAATCCAATTTAGTTAAGGAGCTTCCGACTTCAACGGACTCTCAGAGCAATATCACCGATGCTGTTCCGGCTGAATCAAGTGATGTGTTCCTTTTGCCACCGCCCCTAAATGCGCAGGACAACCGCAGCTTTTGGCGCCCGAGTCAATCTCCGCCACAGTTAACCCACGATTTTACCGAGTGCTGCGAGCGTGCAAATGTCTCCGTGCAGTGCATGGGCTTCTGCAACGTTCACAATATATTAGACGGTACCACAGGCATCGATCCCGAGGCCTGCGAAAAGGATTTCCCGAGCATCGTCAGATGCATGGCCGATGGCCGCAATCATGTCCCATGCTGTGTGGAAAAGCAAATCCCAGATCTGTGTCAGGATATGTGCCGTGGTGAATACACACCCTTTACCGATAAGCTAAAGACGCGGGTCTCCTGCGTCCAGCACACCTTAAGTGGGCTTCAGTGCATTCTTAAGGGTATTCAGTTGATACCCAGCACGCCCCTCCTGGTTTCGATTGACGGTGTGCGCGAGACTAGCGTTAACATCAGCTGGGCACCACCGCAGAAGCTAGCCGATCAGGTCTCTCATTATACTGTGAACCTCACCATATTGCATAGTTTCGACGAGGATGAGCTGAGCGGAGAGGTCAAACATCAAACTCGCAATGCTTTCGGTAAGGAACAGACAGGGGAACAGGAGGAGGTTATGCTGTTCAATGTTCCTGCCAATCAAACATTCCTCACCCTCAACACCCTTACGCCGCTGACAATGTACGCCGTGGTATTAACGGCGGTTAACGAGTACGGATCAAGTTTGCCCAATGAGCGGTTGCGCTTCTTCACCCACACCAGCGCTTCGGTGGCTGAGTCGCAGGCGGGGAGCACGGACAAGCAGGTGATGCCCACACTGCCGGACATCCGTAGTTGCTGTGAATCGAGCGGGATGACGCATCGGCTGTGCATGGATAAGATGTGCGATCCCCAGAAGACAGACCTGGCCACGCTGCCCGACCTAATGGTCTGTGCGCCTTGGTCGAACATCACCTTCACGTGTCTGGCCAACAACATTGACCATACACCTTGTTGTCGTGCCCGGGGCATACCCTCAGCTTGTTTCCCCATATGTGCTGGCAAGCTGAGTTCTCTGGACTTTAGTTTGTTTAAGTAAGTGGAAAATAGTGTTAATATAATGTGGATTAACAGACGCAGGTCTTCCATACGTTTAATGTGTTGTTTCCCGTTTCATACGACAGATGCTTGCGTTTCATGTCCGAGTACAGCAGCTGCCTATTTCAGGGTTACGGTGTGCTAGCCGATCCTCCTTCTAAGCTGCGCACTGTCGCAAAAACGGATAGTTTTGTCATCTTGGATTGGAATAACCCCAAGCGCCTCGGTGATACTGTGAACACATTCCACGTTAAGTTCCGTCGTCTCGGCGTGGGCGATGACTATCTGACAGTGGAAAAGGCATGTATAATAAGCGGCTGTTCGCCAGATTGCTTGGTTAATTTAATTAACTTTGCAGCGTCAGCCGCCACTCATCCTGGAAGGCTTAGAGCCGGACATCTATTACGAGTTCTATGTGGTATCAATTAATGCCTACGGAAAAAGCGAGCCATCTCCACGCCTGATTACCCGTACACTGCCCGCTGAGCTATCCACAGCTCCCGCAGCCAAATACAATATGTCGACGTGTTGCAAAGCTTCAGGCCTGTTGCCACAATGCGCTCCTCTTTGTTCGTACAACATACGCCTGTCAGACATTGAAAATCTCGGTCCGGCATGCCGTGCCCAAATGCGTGAGTAGCATCTAAGCCCACTTTTAATGACACACATACACATGTATGTATAGAACACTAATTAGTGTCGGTCCAGGGGACTGATTAATCAACTCGCAATGGGTAATCCTTCTCGAATTTCGCTGCGTTTAATGAATTCGTTTCAAATGTGTTTCTGATAGGGTTCATGGAAAACCTTTTCAATTGATTTCTAAGTAGTAGAACGAGGAAAAGTGGATAATTAACTAGAATTTTTAAACTTTATTTGCCCAAATATACTCATGGGTTTGGTTTCAATTCTGCATATTATACCGAGCACCCATACAAATTTATATATATATATAAATGTATTTATGTCGATATGCGATAATATTGTACATTTACCGATGGTTGGATTGGTATTAAAATTAAATTTCTTAACAGCCTTATTGAAACGTTATATGTCTGAGTTAACATATACTGCTTAATTTATCAATCAAATAGACCCTATACATTTTGGGGTAATTTGAACAAAAACGCGCTAATTAAAATATTAAATATTTTCTGAAAAAAGGATGGATATCTTTCAAACATTTCTACTTGTTTCAATGTACCCAGCTCCAATCGGTCACAACCTGGAAATTTGAGCAGTTCAGTCCTTTGTCGACCCCCATACTATAGTTTTGCCGAGCAACGCTTTTCTTTTCTAGTAACTTCCCATCCGTGGGCTATTTAAAACACCTGAAATTATACCCTTGTAGACAAATACTTGATTTTTTTTGTTTTAGTTTTAGCAGTCGAGTTCGAAGATATTTAGCTTGTTATGAGCACACAATTGGAAAGTTCAATTATACGAGTTAAAACAAAATCACATTTGCAACCGATTGTTTCTACGGATGATATATTCTATAGTGGCCAACGGCCAATTTTGGTGCAGATATCATGAAAAACAAAAATGTTTTTCAGACTACAACTTTTTTTGATCGATCGTTTCTATGACATAATACAATCTGTAAAAAGGTTGACATATGCTTCTATGCGTGTAATTTAGTGACAAAGTAATAATAGCCTCTGCGATCAAAACTTTGTTAGCTTCACATAACTACACATATCCGAAATAAAATCGGCAGTAATTTGTACTTAATTGGCTCAACTTGCAGAATCATTTACTGTTCCATTGGCAGCTGACAAAAAAAAAAAAAAACAAAAAAGAAAATTAAAAATAAATTAAACAAGTGAGGGGTCTCTAGTCAGGAGCACCAGACCAGCGGATGCCCCTTGCAATTATACAAACATAGACTAAAACACACATACATGAACAGCAGCTGCGCTTGGCCCTCACTATGGAATTTAATTCGTGAATAATTTCTTACTTTTAATTTCTTATGAAACTTTCAGGACTTAATTGGAGTATTCAAATACGATTGTTTTTTTTTCATATTTGGAGCGACTTTTATTTGCATATGTTTTAGGTGAACAAAGTTGGTGGCTGGAGCTCTTGAATTTTATAATTGATGTCTCCAGCTTACATAATTATAATCTATGAAATAAGCTTAAAAAATTAGAGGACTTTTATCGATTTTACGAAGTCGCAAACACATAATGTAAATTTGACGCCCAATTGTCTATTCGCCCATCTACTGTTGTCGTGCTTTGTTGAGTCACAAACATACGTGTTCTTCTTCTTCAATTGGTGTCTAATTTTTATAATTTACCATTTTCGAGTACTCTTTCGCTCAATAGGGTTCTTCAACTTTTTTTTAGTGCTATTAAAACTGATCCTAAAACTTCTAAATAACATGTTAAATCAAAATGAGGGAAAAATATTCTTATTACTCCATGGGCTTCAGGGTATAAAAATCGGTATTCAGGGTCTAGAGCTTCTCGGTATTTAAGCCATCTGAGCATAAAATCTATGATTTCATCGAACAAATTGAGGCATTGCAATTTGAACAGGCCCAAGCCAAAATCTGCACCTCATTATATATGCGCATCCCATGTAAATGTGTCTCTAATTAACCCCACTTTGGATATTCTTAGCAATTCTGGCACGCTGTGCAGCTGGTGGACGTGACCACAGCCCCTGCTGCAGCAGACGCAGTGTTATAAACGCATGCATGCCGCTCTGCCGCGGCGTCATGCCACTTGCGTTGACCACTAAACCGACAACAGCGGCAGGAGCGGGAACGGCAAGCGGCGGCATGTCAGGCTCGTCTACATTTGCGAGCAATGTGCCCGATTGTTTATCATACGCCGGCAACATTTTGCAGTGCTTTGAGGAAGGTGAGTAGTTGCCATGGTGTCCCTCAGTCCACCTGTCTGTGCGTCAGTTTGTCTGCGTCTGTCTTGTGTTGTTGTTAAATGGTGTGTCTACGGATGCTAGGCACACGCACTGTCGCACACCATTGTGTGTGTGCTAAATTAAGTATTTGATCAATGCGTTGGCTTAACCCACAAATTGGCAGACAAAACCAATATTGGCCAATTAAATTTGTGTTGCAGAAGCAGCTTTTCACCAATTTCTCCATTTTGCAGGCACAAATAATATACCAGGACCTCCCGAAGATGTGCATGCGACATCAGTTACTAGCAGGAGCATCAGTCTGGCGTGGACAGCACCCAATGTGGACACCACATCTGCCACACCCACGCCCACGCCCACCGACATGACAACCGGCGATGAACTGGCAGCTGTAGCCAGCGCTGCGGCTGCTTATGTTGCAACAGCATCTGATGCATCGACGGCGCAAAAGCAGTCGTCGCACTCTACAAGTGTGGCTGATACTGCTAATGATGCTAATGAAGGCATTGAATTTGTTGTTCAATATGGCCGAGTCAATAACATGACCATGTACGAGACTGTTGCCAAATTGGAAAATGTGAGTACAAGTTTAAATAGTAGTATAAATATTTATATTACATATCAGCAAGAGTGACTTAATACACTCAGAGAAACTACTATGAACTAAACATTTAGATGAAGTACGAGCAAAACATCCGTCCAATCTGGAGATATAATTCAATTCTTAGAAAGATACCTAACAGATAATTACTGGTATTTGGAAGTGTTTCCTCTGAGTGTATGCATAGACTGAAATGAGCTTTAAATTTGTTATTAGGTGCAGAGAGAATATGGTTGATGTACTGTCCCAGTTTTATATATTTCTATATACATAGCATGCGAACTTGATGCTGGTTACCAAATATTCGACCATTCTGCCGCCAAGCCAGACATTCAGGCACGTGCTGGGCCATAACTTAAACTGCGTATAAAGTTTCGACTACAGATTGAAGGGCTGCTGTGGCTCATAACCTGTCGTATGGATCGAAAACGTGACCATAAACTAGCCAAAATAGTTTCTAGTCCAAACAGACAAACGAACAACAGAGCCCAAGCTGGCTTAATATACATATAAATTGCCATTGGCATTGTTGCAGCTATTGACTGTTGTTGTCACACATCAAAGCGCAGCAGCAGCACCACCTGCGCCTGCAGCATCAGCCATGGCCATCAACAGAGTTATTGGCCTCAAAAACTTGCAAATGCTAAAAAATGCAAAAACAACTGGCAAATGTTTGTCGCGTGTCATTGTTGTTGTGGTTGTTGTTGCTGATGTTGCTGTTGCTGTTGCTGTTGCTGTTGCTGTTGCTTTTGCTGTTGATGCGCGCAAAATGTTTTCAATGTGGGCAGGCCCCAATGGCAGCCTGTCGACGGCGACCTGCCCATGGTGCCAGCACCCAGCACTAGACACCAATCGAATCGATATTGGAGAAGCGCTTAACAGCGTGCGGCTGCTGTCAGCATTACTTTTTGCCAGTGTTTTTTTTTCCTTTCTGTTCAAAATTCATTCGCCTGTTCACTTTGGTTTTGTTGGCGTGGTCAAGCGGACGCAGCTGTTGCGGAGCTGTTGGCTTAGCTTCTTTTATTTGACTGGTTTTTTTTTTCGACCGCCTGGTGTCAATTGGTTTAAATGCGCTCCGGTGCATCGGCTTCAGACTTTTCGGCTGCTGGTGTAGCATTTTTTATCTTCGTATATATATTAGAATCTATGTTGCTGTATCTGTAACTCTTTGTGAGGTCATGAGTATCAATGGCACGTTGAGTTGGCATGTGACCTCGGGTGTTGCCGTAATTATAAAGTTAATTGTTTTAAAACGTGGCAGAGACCTAAGCATTTAATTTAATTTAAGATGCAAAGCAACGCAAGCACGTATAAAGTTATGGATTAGATTATCAAATAATCGCCGGATTTCAAATCTTATTTCTGTGAAATCATAGGGTGAAATCTAGTTGGTATTATAAAACCCAATTTTTTTTTGGGGAATATCATTCTTTGGGAATCTCTTGAAGAAGTGTGAACTTGGATCACGGCCAATAGGACATAGGACATAAGTTACCCCCAGGGTGATTTGGGCTCTTCCTCTCCTTGGTGCTGTTGTGCCCTATTTAATCAGTGCCAATAATTTGAAAATTTGTATTCAATGGCAGCGTGCGGCGAAATCGAGTTGTTTGACTTCAATGCCTGGCATGGACATAAGACCTCCGAAATGGCACTAAAAGAGCTGCCAGCATTGGTTGCTGATGGGTCGAATAGCGAACTTGACTTTTGCGAACGTAACTTTTCCGCAGATTTTTACTGTCGCTGTAAGTTGACAAAAACATGCGAGTTTTCCTTCGGTTTGTTATCAAATGTGCCCTAAATAATGGTCATAAAAACTTTTTAATATGGGTAAAAGTCAAAAATCATAAAACTCCTGCGCAAACTACAGCTTTCCAATTAAATACATTTAAATTTCTATGCAGTTTCCCCTGAGGAATGTAAGTTTCCGGATGCTGGACAGAGATATCGTTACGTCAATTGTGCTTTAAATTTGTTACTTTGGAGAAATAGCAAATGAGCACCAAGGGACGTAGTTTTACAGCTTAAAAGTCTTAAGTCTTTTAGCAGCACTATGCCCTCTGAATATTTATTTGTTTAAACAGTTGGTATCCTGTTTTGGCGGGGCTTGTTCACCTCACCTTCTGGCCAACAGCGCACGTACTTGCGGCCTTATTAATTATTCATTTTGACATGGTTCGCTCGCCTAGCGCCATCATGCCACTTGTGGTACATTTCGATAAGGGCCTGTCGGAAGTTACAATAAGTAGCTTCGAAGAGGTAACTCTACCGCCATTTCGCTAATAGTATACTTTTGTGACCTGTGCGTTATTTAAAAATGAGCGAACCCAAACTCAAAGTAAATATAATTATAATTTAGTCACAGTTAACATTGAAAAAATCAAAAGTCGATTGAAAATTATTGTATTTACGAGGACACAGTTAAGTATAGAAATATGGCGCACATCTGCTATCTGCCTGGTACAGTATTTCACCTTCGGTTACTCAAATATAACTGTTTTTATTTGCTACATTACAAATCAAACTTATTTTAAGCTATTATAACTGTAATTCATCGCCCTTTATATTGTACCCGAATTTTTAGGATTTGTTTGTGGGACAATAAAAAATATAAAATTATATTTTATAAGAGTTTAAGCTATAAATATTAAAGATAATATATATGGGAATTAAAACGGTCCAACAACCTGGCTAGCCCAATTGCAGTTTAGGCAATATCTTTATAATTTTTTAATCCGTTACTTTTCACGATCAGATCTTTACGAAACTATTTTCAGATCAAACCTACCAGTTTCGTTTTAGTTTTAATATAAAGCCAATTCTTTGAAAAATTGGTTGTAGTTGAAGAACATTTTTAGAATTTCATTAACAATGCGTCTAAGACTTAAAAACAAATAATGTTAAGTCGGATAAACATATCAGGTCGCGCTTATAATAAATATATTTCTAATTATAATACAAATTTATGTTTAAAAAAGTTTTCATTTTGATGTGTGTCGTCGGTTATTGGTCGGCGTGTTGCTCAGATTACGTATTGAGGACGAAATTGATTTAGATAATTGCACAAGATGTACATTTAGAACTACATCAACAGAAGATATATGATATAATTTTCATTCAGGTAGCTGGCCTGCCATGACCTCCTCCCAAAATGAGAATGACTGAGAAGTATAATGAAATCGTGTACATATCTGTCCTAATTAGCTAAATGTATCATAGGCCAAGATCTATTAACGCTGCAAATGAAAGCGTAAGCGCAGCTCTAAATGAATTTACAGGCACAGGCGTAACGCTGCGACAACTGCGAGATAACTAATTTAATAATGCGTGTCGGATTTCGGGTATCGGTATAGTGTAGTTGTACTCTTTCATTAAGTACGCCACTATGCGAAGATAGCTGTAAAACGTACTCAATGAGGTGGCGCTGTAATTATTGGGTTACTCCCAGCTGGTCACTAATGCACAGAACCCAAAAAGCGTACGAGCTGTAGCCACAGATTAGCTAACGATTTTAATTTGGGTCGAGCGACCGTGCTGGCTAATGCATTGCATTGCGTGGAGCATCAAGTGCTCTACGATATTGCTGTCAATTTTGGCGATGACTTTTGAAACAATCTGACGCCAAATTGCGAGCGACAATGGCAATGCCATCGCGATGCCAGCTGCGTTAGTGTCGGCTGGCGGCGTCATTTTGTGGCTAAATACCACAAATTGCGCTACTTTGTAGCAATTACAAAAAGTACTAAACATGACAACATGTCTCTCAGCGAAATCAAGCCGAACCACAGCCAAAGCCGCAGCCGCAGTCGCAGCCGCAGAATGCACTGTAAACATTATTTCACTCCATGTGTGCCTCATAAATGCATCGTTTGTATACTCTGGGGGGGAAGAGTTTATTGATTGATGCAGTATCTGTCATGCCGTGCAAATATATTAAATATTTTGAAGATATATTCTGCCATTTTAGCATTTGTGGTTACTACACTGGGAACACAGCATTCAGAGATTCTGATTATGATATATATGAATTGTCTGTCTGTTGTAATTATTCGATATATACATATATATATGTATATATATATTTTTTTTTTTTCTCGAAAATCATCGACATAATAATCAATCAGCTATGATTTTGCAGCTGCAATATAAAATATACATCTTTATATTGTTCCTTGGGTTAAGGCTAAGTACAAATTATTCGAACAGGGCATCTCTTAATCGAGCAATCTCGACTAGAGCATTCGCATTTGCTTGTGTGCTTTTGTACAACTACGTAATTTTACTCTTAGGAATTGACCACCAACGAGACCAGCGTCGATTTGACTAATTTGGAAGAAAATGCCTTATACCGCATTATGGTTGTGGCACGTGGAAAATTTGGCACATCGCTGCCGGCATCAATGTTACTGATAAATACGACGAGCTCTGGCGAAAAAGGTAAGTCATTGAGGTCTTTGCATTTGGGGTCGACTCGAACTTGGACTGTCAATGTCGACAGATCTGCTCGGCGAGTTTGGTCAGACCAGTTGCAGCAATCTTGTTACTGCTAATTTATTGCATCGAGTTGTGTCTTCGCAGCACAATTTCCAAATGACACCTGGGGCGCGCCTTCGCCACCTCACTCACTGACCGTGCTTACGCATAGCGCGACCTGGATGCAGTTGACGTGGCAGCCGTCAGAGTATTCGCATCCACACGAGCGCATTACATACAGGTGAGCAGGGGTCGCAGTCCGGGGAGTGTGTGTTACTAAGCCTGCCAATTGCAGAGTCTACCACAAGACGACGAGTGCCGAAGACTTTACCAAAATCGAGACGAAATTAGCCTGGCTGCGCATGACAAATCTGAAGCCCAGCTCCCAGCACGTGCTCTATGTGGAGGCTGTTGGGGAGCGGGCTACGTCGTTGCCCTCAGAGACGCTTGTGGCCTGGACGGACCCTGCGCTGCCTGCCTTTGTGGATGTAATTTCTTAAATTGTCAATTAGTTTATATGTGCTGTTATAAAGATACAAATGAAACCCTCCCCGCAGCCCCCAACAGTACATCCGGCTGACAACATACCCGAGGGCGGGTCCATGACTATTCTATGTCTGGCTCTGGGGAACCCGGCACCCACAATTTCGCTGTATGTGGGCGGACACTTGGTGCGCCAGGACACTTCTCGGCACATGGTGACGGTCATACACAACGTCTCTGCGGACATGGAGCACGTTTCGTGCTACGCGGACAATGGCTACGGCGTACCCATGCAGGCAACCAGACGCGTCAATATTTGCTGTAAGTTCGATGCAAGCACAAGAGACACAAGAGAAACGACTAAAGTACTATTTACTGCGATTGACCACTTTCAACAGATCCGCCCAAAATTCAAGCGGCCGGCATAACTGTCGCGTCGGTCGGGGATGAGGTCGAGCTGCGTTGCACGGTGGACTCCAAGCCGGCGCCCAAGACCATTTTCTGGCGCGATCACGACGGGCGCGTGCCGGTGCCACAGGGTGGCAACTACTTCGTTTCTGTCACGAATGTGTCCACGATTTATACCATGTCGCTGCGCATCAGTAAGCTTCAGGCCAACGATGTAGGCGACTATTTCTGCCATGCGGACAATCCATTCGGCTCGTCGACGACGCCGGTCTCGGTGCGTATACGTAATACGCTCAGCCTCAATCGCAATGTATCGCAGTGCTGCGCCGAGCAAAATGTATCGCTGACGTGTCGGGATGCCTGCACCTACTACGTCGACTTCGACGCAATCGCCAACAGACCGGAGTGCATCGTCGATTTCGATAAGTTGATGAAGTGCGCCGCCGATGGATCGGACCATCGATCTTGTTGCGCAGATGAGCAAGTGCCGCGTAAGTGCCTGAACTGGTGCCGGGGCGAGTCGGTGCGCTCGAAGGAGATCTGCAGCTTGCAGTTTGCGAGGACCATCATAGGCTGCTTCGAGAAGAACCGTGACCGACTGCCGGGGCCGCCAGAGAATATTGTCGTGAGTGTGATGTCAGACAACGAGGTGAACATTAAGTAAGTAGCCACGCAGAGCTGCGCGTAACAGAGTTTCTTTTCATTTCATTTCATTTAAAGCTATCAAATATAATCTCTTAACTATGTCCGGCCCAGCGACGCGGTCCCTCACAAAACCCCTAAACACTTTTTCATTGCCTCGCCGGAAGTGAACTCATCCATTTTGCTCACAAGCCAATACATTCATTACCCCTGTGCCGGTCGTGTGTGCGAGAAGTCGCCAGCCCGTGCGTGGCTGTGCTGACTGCACTAATAGACCGCAAAATCCATTAAAGCTGAGATTTTTATCTCACTTTAATACACTTAGTCAACGTCAAAGGTTTCGCACACCAGTTCGGATTGGTTCTCGTGCACAGCGGATGCTGGATGGGTGGGTGGGTGAATGGTGAATGGTGAATGGTGAATGGTGGATGGTGGATGGTGGATGGTGAACGGTGGGTTATGGGTGGTGGCCGAGCATGCTAGTCCGCATTAAATTTATTAAAATTCCAGACAAGTTTTGCGCCTGCAACAATATTACCACTCATAATATGGCGCCATGCACACGGTCTGAAAACTATTTCATTACAGATGGGATGCCCCAACAAAGAATCCAAATGCCGTCGACGGCTATAGAATATATTACCATGAGGCCGCCGTACTGCCGCCATCGTTGGCCGCCCAGCCAAACGAATCTTCGATGGAGCCTGGCCTGGATACACTGGCCTCCATGAATAATGCAACAAGTACAGGCAACGGCAATAGCAACATCCACAGCGGAATGGCAGCCGCGCTGGAGATTCAACGCATCGACGTGAAGGACACAACAATAAGCATTAATGGGCTGAAGAAGGACGTGCTGTATGAGCTGGTGGTGAAAGCTGGCAATACATACGGTGGGTGAACTTCAGTCGACTGTGCGCTGTGTGGCTAGGCCTAATTTGCAGACTTGTTTCTCAGGTGCCAGTGTACTTACCGATCCGATTAGATTCACTTTGGGCGAGCAGCATGTGACCTCGGCCAACAGCAGCTACTCCAGCGCCGTTGGCACTATCAGCGGCATCGTGGCAAGCATTTTGGCCATACTCTTAGCGGCAGCCGCCATTGTGTTCTATCGGCGGCACCGCTCCCATCATGGCAAGGCGGGCAACGGCAATGTGGCGTTCGAGAATCCTACCTATACGCGAGGCCTGGAGCAGGTGCAGGTGTGTATTATGCCTATTAAGTATAGCTATAATCCTTCCATAAGCCCGCCGCAGGGACTGTAAAGCCTTGTCTTGCATACACTTATTTACGCCCATGTTATAACTGCAATGTGTCTCTTTCCTTTTGTTGTTTTCAATTGAAATACACATAAATACACTCACGCACGCACACACGCAAAAGTTACCCACTGTGACATCGGCCATCACAACACAAAATGGAAACAATCACACGCATGGCAGCGGCACAGGCAGCTGTGTCGGGACTCAGAATGGCAGCAACAGCCACAATCACAATGGCATTGCAGCCACAATGACGACATCCACGACAACAGCCGCGACGCCAGATACGGGGACCGCAGCCAACAGCAGCAGGCATCAGCCCCACCACCGTCAGGAGCAGCGAAATGGCCATCGCGGTCTCACGGATGCGGCGCATCATTTTCACAACCCGCTTAGTAACACGCAGTGCAATGAAGTAAATCCCTCAATTTATGAAGAGCTCAAACTTGGCCAAGAAGGTGCTGGATTTAAGAAACTTGTGCCATAAATGACAAATGCGCACAACGCCTACAAGAACCGAAACACCAACATCTCAAGTTTAGCTAGTTAACTTACATATGTGTATATACAGACGCGTACATAAGTACATATGTATTTACATACTTACATTCGTTTATACAATGTAGACGTACAATCGCAAAATGTAGACATAGGCCGTGTAAACAGCGCTAAGCGCATCCACAACCATCCACACAGATACGCACCGAACAGATAGATACACACATACTCACACACACATACGTACATACATACATACACGCTGACATCTTTGCGGAATGCATTGCGGGAAATACTTGGGTAATGTTGTGTAACATTGTGTAGAAAATGAATGCTAAGATTTGGGTAGTGTAAAGTAATAAAGTTGTAGTATGTAACTGTGATTGAAAATTATGTAAAATAAAATAAACTTTTTTTTTGACATTTTTTTTTTTTTTTTGTATTGTTTTGCAAGGTTCGCTGTCCTATGAACAATAGGTAACATTCAAATTATTGTCGCCAAGTTGTACTTCTTTAAACCTAAAGTTGCTTGATCCAAAAAAGTTAAGGCAAGAAGCCCCAGTGCTTTTGTTCAGTGCTGTCTGAAGTAAACAGCGAATATTACAATATAATAATAATAAGAAGAATCATAATAAAAATAATAATGTAGATGCTGCTTCATGATGCTTCAAAATGGGCGCCGATTATTGCTAACGTAATACAAACTTACGCATGTGCACCACCTAGAGAATCACACACTAGTGTCCTTGCTTTATTATTTCTGGGCTTGCAAGTCGAGGGGGCGCCATTAAAAGGGCAGCCCTGGTTCGACGCTGTGCGAGGACTACATTGAACTTATGTAAATTCCTTTTTATTAAAAGAAGCTTGTAGACATGATAAGCCCTAATGCGCTATGATCTTATGCTGATATGGATCACGCGCTCATAAAAAAGCGGGTAAGTAAGCCAGTACATATATGCTACATGTGAATCTGACGGTCTTGGCTATGGAGATTGACATAATTTAGTTATGCATAGCCGGTGATACTCTGGCCTCATCCACCCTTATCTGTACACACATAACACAAACAAAGTTGGCTGTGTGATCCTAAATGGCAACGAAAAAGAGGCCATATCCATATTCACATCCAATACCCTTTTGAAAGGCTTTCGCTTAAGGCTTTTATAGTCGGCCTCAATATGCTAGTAAGCAGTTGGAGCAGCTTCGACTGTGGCCCTTAGACTCATCAAACACTGCTTTCTGCTTGGCTGTGCTCTTTTACACTTCCGTTTCCGCTTTTAAAATGCTTGCACAAGGCAATAGCTTTGAATAAATGCCGCTTGAATTATGCAACACGCTTAAGTGCCAGTGAATGCATTCTTATATCCCTTGTATGCTCTGTTTCTTTTGGCCTTATACTGTTTTCTGTTTATGTAATGTTCAGTTCTTTCTTGAACCGCTGATGAAAATATTATAATATAGTTAGTGGGAAATAATGCGAGCATGTGTATTGTTGCATCGCAAATTAAATTTTTGGCTGTAAAACAACTCACAAGCCATTTCCTAATTTCCATTATGAGAAAACGTTCAATGATGACATAGAACGTTCTAGTTTTTATATATCTGTACTAGTTTACAAAGTAATATGTATTAGTTTTATGCAATGTATAAACATTCTTGATCAAGACGACGAGCTAAGTCTATCTTGTCAAGTCTATCAGTCCGTCCGTCTGTCTTTCTATCCTTAATTTTTAAAAAAATATTCTATTCGCTATATGTAGAACAAGATTTTATAGATACAAATTTGTTTGGCATATCCTGTAATTATAAGCCACCTACCTGAAATATGCATGTGATATTGTGAATGACCTTCGAATAAATATCACAACAGCTCGGTGCTGGGTACCTCACAAATGTGTACCGACGAGATCACCTTTAAATAGTGTAATATGATATGTCAGGAGCTATTTAATAAAAACAAGTAGGCGGATGTGCCCGACTAAGAGACGAACCCAGCTGCAAGCTCTCGCTACATACGTTTTAACCACCTTGGTTTCTTGCTTTCCACCACAGATATTTTCAGGCAGAAGAGCATTCAAATCTATATACAAACCAAAGCGGAGTTCTAGTTCTTGTTTTCATACTTAGGGCAAGTGTGGGGAGGTATCCAAAATCAGAAGCATTCTTGATCTGCGTGCTAAACTAAATTTGGTGGCTCTTCTTCTTATAGTCCTCGAGATATGAACAGAAAACCAAGTCTTAAAATTGATTTTGATCGATACTAAATTATAAACTCGTTCTGCGTATGGTAATGGAGAATTTATAGTCGAGTCAAGGTGAGGTTTCTAGCTTTTGTAGTTTCCAAGATCGTTGCGTTCATACGGACGGACAGCTCGTCGTACTGATCAAGAATATATATACTTTGTGTGGTCGGATATGTCTTCTTTTGTCTGTTACATACATACATTTGTACAAAGCAAGTATACCCTTTCTATCCATTTCCAATTTGTTCAGGGTATAAACGAGGAAGGTTGCAGTCCTGTGCATCCGACTGCGAAATACTCTGTTAACAGTTGTTACTGGTTTATTTTACTGGCTCAGTGAAAAGAGTATATTGGGATTGTGTAATCTCCGGTCTGTTCGTATAAGCTTGAAGTTTCGAATATACCATTGGGAGCATGGCATCGATTGATTTAATCTATATTTTATGTGAATTTTTAAAAGCTTCCACAATTTATAAAAATCTATATTTGTCCGACATAAATTTTGCTAGCTCAAAAACGTGAGCATCATAATAATAAATCTTAAATTGATTAATAGGTGGCGCTGCATTCTAACAAGCCATTTAGGTTTGCGGTGTTTTTAGTTTTTGTTAACATTTTTTTTTGAGGCTCTTAACCAGAGTCAAAGTTTGTTTTGCTTTTCATACATGTTTATTATATTTTATGTGTGTACATGTAATGTTAGGGTTTCAGTTGTTTTTGCAATGTAAACGAGTATTCCAACGCTTTTACGTATTGATTATTGTAAGCAAAAAGCAGCGACCTTCAGCATAAACATATCGTTGGGAAAAACAAATTTTCCCAATTTGGGAGTATACGGAGTATTTTTTAAAGTTTCTAGTGTAAATAGCGGCGCACAAAAATTGCGCTGTTATGGGCGGACAGACAGATGGACGGGAAGGCGGACATTGCACAAAATCAATATACTTCACTTAGTGAACGAGCACAAAGAACAAAGACAGATAGATGGAAGGGCAGACGTATGGACAGACAATGCAATATACTCTTCTCTCTGTGTGAACAAATTAGTTATGTCATTAGGTTAGGTTCAGCCGATAATCTGCTGTGGCGGTTAGACATAGGCCTAAGTTGGTCCTTAATGCTGTCAGATAATTATGGTCTTTAGGAGGTATTGCGATCCAGTAGTGCCTTTGGAGTGTGTCTGGTCGCTTCTTCCAGTGCATTGAAGAATTCGGGCCTGAGCAACGCGAGTGCCGGGCAGCCGGGCAAATAAGATGTTCCTGTGGGATCGCAAGCTCCTAATTGTTTACATTTGCGCCAGCCTTTCTCTGCTGTTATGCCCAGTTTCTTGGCTGTCTCGTGAGAGAGTTTTTGGGCGCGTATTTCGCACATCACTTTGGAGATTTTGCAGCTTTTTTTGTTTTTCCACTTTGCGTTAGCCTCCGTCCAGACGGTTTACTCCAGATCGCTGAGTTAGTTATTTAGCTATTATTGCTGTTCGACTATTCGGGAAAATATCTATCCCCTTGTATCTTCGGTGTGGCTGTTAGGCTGATTCTGCTGCCTTCCGAAAACTTTCGTCTGGAATATGCTGCAGTGATTGGGCAGTTTCTGCGCCAGCCTGAGTTCTAATTTCTGCTCCGTATAGAATACCATCTCTGCATCTTAGGTAAAGCATAGAGCGCTACTGTAGCTTTTTTCGTCCATTCTTCTACATCTTTGGTGTGAGCGGTACATCATTCACCTTTGACGGGTACCCTATATCTCTTAGTGAAAATCATGAGGTTCGTCTTGTCAGCATTGATGATAAATCCGTCTCCTGTAGCACATCTTAGTATCTCTTTCAGCGTGTAGTCCATGATAGTAGATAGTAGATAATTGAGTAGATATAGCAATGCTGGTTAATCTGTTGGTCCGTCTGTCGGTATCTGACCTTCCAACTGTCCAATGAAAAAAGTACTTTTTTTAAAGCTAAAATTCGCCAAATTGCATAAAATATGTGTATCTTATAAACATGTGTATCAGATAAAGAAAGCATACTGTTTTGGGGTACTTTCGCTGTTTTGTTGATAAATTAAAAAACAATCTCACGCCATTTCCCAAATACTTTCATATATTATCGTTTTTATCTTAGCAAATTTCGTATAAACAAATTTATGCCATAATAATCCTAAGAACCCGCTACAAGTATTGTATCATAACATTTTGATAAAAATGT
Organism: Drosophila sordidula; assembly: GCA_035047465.1. Lineage (NCBI taxonomy): Eukaryota > Metazoa > Arthropoda > Insecta > Diptera > Drosophilidae > Drosophila > Drosophila sordidula. The sequence goes on along the minus strand of JAWNPQ010000156.1, from coordinate 15,893,227 downwards.
ATTAGCTAAAAGCTTTCATAATTTGGAATGTACATGTGTAGAATGATATACATACATATGTGCCTCTGAAAGCTTATTCAAACATTAAATATATTATTATTATTTAGAGTATGGCTGGTTTGTTGATTTCAGTTAAGTCCTTTTGCATGCTTTAAAGATCTTTAATCACCATAGATGGTATAGAAATCTTGTATATAATAAGGTAAGGTAAATTCAAATGTCAATTTCGGAATTTAAAAATAAAAACCGGATATTTGACATCTTGATAAGTACTAGCCTTATTATTAACATATTTCTTAGACATATTTCTTAGACGGCATTTAATTACTTTTTCATGGATACAGCGTATAATTGCAGTTCAAAAAGCAACTTGCTCATAAACAGAACGTTATTACTTACGGTAAAATAACTCCAGCGTATCATGTATTTCTTATAGCCTTTTATCGCTAAAGAAATATTGTATGCGTCATGTTGAGTAGGCCTAGATTGGTATAAGTTCCGTATTGCCACCAACAAAAAATGGGATATTAAAACTTTTATTGTATTATTATTTATTTCCGGTGACCAAACAATAAACTTAAATGAACTGCAAATTCTCCAATCATAAAAATGCAAATAAAAACATATAGACATGCTGCGTGTTAAAGTACAGTGGGTGAGTGTGAAGTCTGCCGCATGATTTGTTGTTAATAAATTTTAATTGGAGTCGTTCGCTTTTTATTTTTATTCGGATAACCTCGATAATTTGCCCCTATTTGTTTATGGGTTATTTTATATTTTATATAATTATTACATTTTTAGTTGCTTTAATAAAAATTGTACGTGTATCGAAATTCACCATCCACTTTGACACAAATATCTTTTTACGGTTTTTCGTTTCTTTTATGTCTTCTTGTTGCTCATTTCCGGGCCACCAAAATTCAACATTGTAATCCGTAGGCCTACGAATTTTAATTTTCGACGCGGGAACAAGCAATTTGTCGCCTGTCCCTGTCCGGCGAAGTTGCGACAACAATTTTGCTGTCTGGCCGTCAGCCAAGTGGAGCAGCAGCGGCAGCACAAAGTCTGGGCCCAAGTACGATTAACGGCGTTGCGTGAGTTTTGCGTATTAGAGGACGCCGCGCGTAGCGCACATGTGTATAGTATATATGTATATGCGCATAAATACTTTTACGAATTGCTATACAACAGTTTTTGGAACATTATCGGACTAACAATATAAGTAATAACAACTAACTTATTTTAATTCAACATGTATGTACATATCCGTACGTGCGTTTGCTATGCAAACATTAAAATATATCTTTTGTTGGCTTTACTTTTGGCAGATTCGGCTGAGACAATGTCTTAGTGCTACCCTGGAAAACAAAGTGTGCGCATTAATGTTAATACTTATGCTATATTTATAATAGTAGCGTCTTAAGAAATGAAATTAATAAAAATGCTATACGCGCCTAATTAATGAATATGGGGAATACACATGCTTTACAGATACACATAAAAATGTATACCTTTAATGTTTTCCATTGCTCTGGAATTTAGGAGACCAAATCCACATAGGGGAAGAAGCTTATTTGCTGGGAAGAAGGCAACGTGGAAAGCTGTTTCATCACGGCTGAACTTGGACAAAGAACAGCAGGACTAATTTCGTTAATTAGCAGCAAGAAAATATAGCTATATCTAGGATGCTGAAGATGAAATACCCTTCCAAGCATATGTACTTCTATAGTGGACTGCATTTTTATATAGAAGCAGCATTTCTGACCACTCGTGTCGAGTATGAGTAATCCAATGTTAATGATATTTTGCTTATATGGGACGATGCCAACATATTTAACTTTCGCAGTTTAATCAAGACTGCTCGTCGGACTCAAATTTAAATATTTTCTGCAAGAGCTTAAAAGTCACTGCTTAGTTCTTGGTTCTAACTCAATAATCAAGAAGACGTAATCAGAGTATTACGCGGTCGAGTGCACCCCACCGTGGTCTGCTTACTTGTTTCCATTCATATGCAATTAACAGCAAGAGCAAGCTTATAAATACAAAAAAGTTTTTTATGCACAATTCTGCACCTATGCTTTACAGTATCGTGTTGATATATACATATGTACTCCCTGACGCATAAAGATATATGCAAAAGGCATCAAGATAACTTAACCAGCGCGCCATATATAGATTATGGTGTCAGAGGTGCCTGATTCGGTGATATAAATTTTTCATGACATAATTATTATATAATAATATTATCCTCTCTGTGTGTGGCAGCCACTTCTCTTTGAACATCAGAGCCTAGAACGGCATTGGATTCTCAACAAGTGTGATGCTGTTTAATTAAATTAAATTTGCTTAAGCTGGTTAATGAGATATCACCCGCCGGTCGAATATAAGCTCACCCAGCTGAAACCCTCAAGCACGAGTGAAGCTTAACGCGTTCTTGCACAAGGCCAACAGGGCAGACAGATGCTGAAAAATATGACACACTATTTCCGTTTTCCGTACTCTGACAATAATGGCAGACAATATAGTCGGCTTACGCTCAAAGTGATTGCTTTTGCTGGCGCGCAGTTTGCCCAGGGACACCCTCCAAGCATGTGTGTATGTGAATATAAGATTAAAAGTCTGGATTAGGTAATTTCAGAGGATTTGTGACCCTTTTCACTTATTCCTTAAACGAAAAAAGTGTTTTGGCTTTTAAATTCGGTTAGCATATTCGGGTAATTTCGCACACGCTTCATTTTTATACTTCCTTCTTCGTCAATTAGATCACTTACAAATTAGAGAAAAATCCAAAAATCTCAATTTAATTTGATATACATATTTAACTACTCATATATTTAAAAACTTATAACAGTAGAAAGCAGTCTTAATGCTTATTGTAACTTGAAATCAATGACCTTCAAATTTTTGGAGCCAACTAGTTTTGTAATTTGTCGGGACATCAGTCTACCTTATAATTTTAGTGACTTTAGCTCCCAGTGAACGTACCCAAAAATCTTAGCTCTTTATCTGACGCATGTACGCACGAATATATATTCAAACTTTCACGGACTGTCAAACAAACGGACAATCTGGTAGACGGACAGCAAGATGTACATTGTACAAAACCAATATACTCTTTTCACTATTTACACTTAATTAACCGCAACCAAAAAAGTTAATAACATAATGATTAACTTTCAACTAAGAATATAACACCTGCTTCAGGTACTTGGAACGAAAATGCACGGTAACGATCAAAGTAAATTAAATAAGCTAGCATTTAGTTTATAAATGTGATGTATACTCATAATAAAACAAATAAGAGGGCTCCAGTCGAGAGTGCCCGACTGGGAGTTGTTGAGTATCCAGCTGGAAGCTTTCGTACCTCATTCTGCGTTGTGAAGCTTGTTTTTATACAGTGAACCCATTGAAAATGGGTAAATCAGGGTATAATGGTTTTGTGCAAATGTATGTAACAGGCAGAAGGAAGCATCTCCGACCCCACAAAGTATATTCTTGATCAGCGTCACTAGCCGTGTCGATCTAGCCCTGTCCGTCTGTCTGTCCGCTTGTCCGTCCGTCTGCAGAAGCTAGAAAGCTGAACTTTGACTTTGTAAGTGCGTGTATACCATACGCAGTTTAAGTTTATTTCAAATTATCGATAACTCATCTCGTTCTCTTATTATCGATAAGTATCGGTATTTTTGGACTTGGGCTTTGGTTTTTACATATATGTCAATGATCTTGTTAAGCCTTGAACATTTCATTAAGATCATATTTTAGTTTTCCTAGTGGGGCCCAAGCGCAGCAGCGTACGGCGTGCGCTTACATGTGTGGGTGTGTATGTATGATTCTGTGTGTATGAATGCAAGGGGACTGAAATGTATGACTGGAGCCTTCTCCCTTGTTGTGTATGTATGTGTTAAAAGAAGTTTGGATACATGTCCGGACAGGTCAGAGTGGAGGGTATCCCCTAGGTCTTATACTATAGACATAAGCACTCACTTATTTAATAATGCATTAATTAAAATATACCCTTCGGAACAACGCTTATTCTTGCAGTTTTATTATTATGCAATAGCCATCATAAATGCCAGACGTACATAATTAGTGTTAATTACAGAGTTAATGCAGTTGCCATTGTACTCATAATTTAATATGATGCTGTGAAGGCCGCACAGCATTCTACGAGTTTGCCAACGTTTCGTTCATATGCATTTCATCCGAAAAGTATTTTTATACTCCTCACCGATTAAAACTGGGTAAAATGGTTTGATAAAGTTGTGCAAATTGATGTGAAAAGCAGAAGGAGGCTACTCCGGACACAAACTATGTACTTATACTCTCAATTAGTACCAACAGTTAAGTAACGATTGTTTTTAATTTCATTATTATCAGTTTTTGCCAACATTTTGATAGAATTTGAAAAAGAAGACATTTTTCGGTGTGTGAATATGTGTATATATGTGTGTATGTGCATGGAAGTAATTATGAACGTGTACTACATAAATTCGGAACAGAATACAGGGTATTGTCTAGCTAGGCACATTTCCCGAAAGCTCTACTTGTTTTTTTATTGATTTTATAATTTATCATTATGTATTTATCAGGCAAATATGTTTTAATTATGCCTTTAAGTGATTTAAGTACATTGTTTTTTGCATATGTGACAAGTATGTTAATACAAAATACCAAACAGAAGGGAATGCTCTAGGTATGATTACTCGACAAATATGTACAAACACGATAAATAAATAAATATACGAAATATCTAGTATATTGACAGATTTACAAATGAAATCTATTAAGTTTACCCAATTGCTCGTTCTGAGCAAAAATATGTACAATATATATAAATATAAAAAAATATATAAGTATAAGTAAATTACACATTTTGTTACTTCTTTTTCATAAAAGGGTATTATTTTAATATTTGTTCGATTATTAGAAAAGGGTTTTATTTGTAGCTTCTTATAAAAGTTGGTATTTTTTTGGGACTATATCCTATAGTGTCACATCCTATTAGGGGGCACTTTTGGCTCTTCAAGTGATGTAATGATGTAGATTATGCTCTAATGTATCGTATAAATAGATCTTTGAAAATCAAATCGCATTATAAACAAAGTCTTTTATAATCAAAGTCTTTTACTGAAAAACAGTTTTCCAGTCGATATTATAGATTTATCAAGCATAAAGGTGATCGCAGGTTAATTTACGGGTTAACGGGTTAATTTAGATATTTTTTATAAAAACTAATTTGTTTTTCAAGATATTGTGATCAAGTATACAAAATATTTTGAGTTTTTTATCTAAATATGTACTTGTATTTTGCAGTCTTCAGGAATCGGCTTATCCCTGTTGTGCGTAAGAATGTGTGTGTTGATAGTCCACTGTCTGTGAACATTTCCTCACCGTTCCTCTTGCACAACAATTCACCTTTATTTATTAAAAGTGCTTATTACTTTAACACTTGAGCGCGATTTAACACGATTTCCTCAAGTATTTTCGTACGACTTTTCTCGTTTGCCAGGGCAAGCCACTGCCAAGGAATATCTGTGTCTCTGACTCTAGCATCCTGTGCGGGCGAGCGAGGAAGAACATCTCTCAACTACTTCTACTACTTAAGTTGAAGCGACGCAATCGTGAACTGCCCGCCCCTGCTGCACTTGTAAGCATTTAGCTCACCTACACCTAGAGCATTTTCATCTTTTTCATGTGCACTGAAGCTCTGGCTGCTTCATCATTTTTACTCCTTTGGCACACACAGCTCTACGGACGACTTGTACTTGCTTCTCTTTTGCCTCGACTGATGCTGTGGGTTATAAGCTGCCGTTAGGTGAGCTTTCTATACCCTGTACGGGCTATGCAGTTCTGAAAATGTACTCAACAGGCAGAAGGATGCATCTCTAACCCCATATGGTGTATATCTGATGGCCAACTACAGTTGAGCCGATTTAAGCCTGATCGTCCTTCAGTCTTTATTAACAAGTCGATCGCTGAGACCATAAAAGCTAAGGATTTATATGGTTGACATTTATCCGCGATTCTTAAAAGTCGAAAGCTATCGATACATTTTTAAGAAAAATGTAGCATATATGAATATAAGAGTAGTTCACAGCTGGGTACGGGGAATTCCTTAGTCGGAAATCCTTGAATAGAGAACTCCGACTAGTTTTTGTTGTTACTTGTCCTTACTGACTCTTCAACGCCTGACTGTGGGATGTACTTTGGCTTGACTGCTTGCCATAGCTTGGTTTGCTATCATTGCCAACATTTGTACCTTGGCCCGGGACTGGGACTGCGATGTGGCTGGGGTTTCGGTTTGTTTCTGTCCCTAATATTGGCTTGCCTGTTGTCAACATGCTTAACCTATTTGCTGGCATTTGTTGTGTTGTTGACTTTAAGAGTGTTGATTTCATACAATTAACTTTTTGCCTGTTTTATTTGTGTGTTTCTCGTGGCTTTTCTTATAATTTCCTGCTTGCCTGTTGCCTCTGGCATGTCGCCTGCCGAGCTGATAGTGGGTGCTGCGGAAAGTGCTTGCCGATAGTCAGTAATGTCTGAAACTCAGTCATATTTACATCCCAGTGGCAAGAAAAGTTAGAATTACAGTCAAAATAATTTTATGCAACAAAATCGTTGACCCAATTGAAAGAATATGTTTTAACTGATAAATCCATGACCGTCTGTGTTTTCCTCTATTTGCTTCTGTGGAAGCGCTAATGTACGGAAAAATTTTGAAGAAATATTGTGAAAACGGGTAAATGGTAATTCTGATAAGCGCCGGAAATTGTTGGAATTAGCTTAAACTCAATGTAAGACACTTAGCCCGGTTCTATTTCAATGTTAGTGAGGTAGCCTGTGTGTCGAAACTTAAATCTTAGAGCTCTTCGAATTTGAGTACTTACAAGTTGAGTTGTATAAGTGTCTTCTCTATCCCATAGCTTCCAGTTATTCAAAGCCCAAGAGCGCCATCAGCACACAGAGGCCGCTAAATAAATGTGTTATGGGTGCGCTTAAGTGCTCATTAATTTTGAATGACAAACTGTGTATGTTCGTGAAAAAAGGCAGAATATCATTCCGACACACTCACACACTTCTTTTGGTTGAACTTAGACAAGCACTAATATAAATGATGACAAGTACACCGAGAGAAAAACAAAGCTGACTTAAAGATTTCCATATATAAAAGGTAATTTCTGAAATGACAGTTTTAAGCTCGATTCAAGCCAAATGCGAATAGCACCGTTTGGGCACGATTCAAGCTGGAAACTCTTGATTTATTCTCTCTCTGTACGTGGCCGTCGCACCCGGTGCTATAGCGTCGAGTCTGTGTGAAATCGGTTGGCAAGGGGTTAATAAAAGCAGCAGTACCATCAAAAACAGACCCACTGCACCTGCGTAAATACGCACCAGGCACGACTCGGTACTCAATTTTACCTTGGCAGTCAGCCAGGTAGGCAGGCAAAGCATCCGTCTGCCGCAAAGCAACGTTCAACGTTAGTTCACCCACACACACTCTGCACAGAAGTCAGCCAGCCACTGAAATGGTGCAGGTATTTCAATTGAAATAATTCTGCAGCTCCCATATCTCGTCTGCCAATGCAGCTCAAAGGTCGAAAAGTGAAAAGTAGAATATAACGCACGGTAACGCATACAGGTGGCCATTTAAATTCAAAAATTAAACCAAAACACGAATAAATGGCTTCATATTCCCGCAACGCTGATGGCTAAAGGTCCTTGCAATATGTTTTTATACCTAGACAATTAAAATTATTCATTGTCAGACCGATTGTTCATTTAAAAAAATGATTTTGTTCACATATTAGGAACAAAAAGTGTTTGATTAGATTTTGTTTCACTATAATTCTTCTTCTACTCATCATTTCCCATAGCCATCTATAAAATATTCTTACTCCCTCCTCAGGAAGTGCTGCATTTATAACTTCATCTATTGCCAAAGCTTTTCAATAAATTCGCTAATTCTGCAGTCTACACAGTTCTTTGGAAAGAAACTTATATCATTTCGTATCACAAAAATAAACATTGCAAAATTGTCCTATATCCCCAGTCATTTATAAAACCCATAAATTACATATTAAAACATCCTCTGAATGGGTACAACGAGCGTAATATTCAGCGTGACAGCACGACATCGCAATAACCTGTAGGCTGTAAAAAAATTATAAAAATTATTATATATCACTTGCACGTGTTTGTGTAATGTAAAATGTTAAACGCATTTTTTCTTAATTATTTTAATATACATGATTTTAAAATGGATAATGGCGTATGTACCAATGTCATATAATACACAATTGTGTCCGTGATAGCAGCACATCTAACAACTAAAAACCACCAGCAAAAAATATAAGGATCGGAGATATCTGTCTTCATCTGTGACTTACTGCACAGCTTTCTGATACCATATATGCGTGCGCATAGGATATATGAAACGAGTCAGAGAGAAAACGACAGTGCACCGTATACAACAGATTTTTAAGGTACCCGCCTATATGCATCTATGAAATTGTAAAGTGGACCGATTAAAACAAATTGAGAACTTGCGGCATTATCTATGCTTATTTGGTACAATCCTGCAATGAAACAAAAAGCCATTTGCTCCGATTAAGATTAGTATGAATGAAGCAAAAAACTGTTTTCCGCGATTAAGCAATCTTAATAAGAACTAAACAAAAAGCTGTTTGCTTCGATTAAGCGGAGAACTTTCATCCGACGAAATAAGTTTTCAGTGAGTACAGAAGTCAATTACATTTCGAATGCTATCGAGTGTTAAATGGAAGTGCTGCAACGAAAGGTTTCATTCAACTTCTTTTCAATGTAACGTGAAGTAAGTTTAAATATTCCTTTAATTAAAATTTCAACAGACTTCGAATGCAGACATACAGACACACACACAGGCACACATGTATTAATGTACATACGTTTAGTCGGCTCCACACCCGCATAAATTAACTTTGCGTAGGTGACGCCCCATCCCCGTCCCCTTGTAAACGTTGCTGTAAGTACCTTATCTTAATGCGCGCCATATCTACCCTAATGCAGATAATAGGACAGGCCGCTATTTAAAGTCTAACAACCCTTTTTATATGCAAATTGTTGCGCCACGCGTACACGCCCCGACGCTCCTACGCCCCGATACCCCGACGCCCCAGCTGAGGCGACTGACTGCTAACTGACTGACTACCTGCCAGCCAACTTGCGCACACAACTTGACATTTTTTGTACATATTTCGCAAATACATACATATCTGCAGTAGAGCAGCGGAGCCAGCAGAGGTGCGCTCTTTACACTAGTTGACGAAGTGAGGGGAGTATACTGAAATCTAGAATTTTTTGGATACTAGGCGATACTGAGGCCGTAGCAAATCGATCAAATCTATATATCTTGGAGGCGAGTAAGCCGCGAAAATCCATGTCTCACAATTTAAGAGCTAGAGTCACCAAATTACGCACACAGTATTTGGATAACCGTCTCTAAACCATAAATTACAAAATAACAATAATATTTAAGTTGCTATTATACTGTGAACGAGTATTGTGCAGTCGACTATACCCGACTGCAACGTTCTTACTTGTTTAATTTCCCTCATTTAAACATTCTGTGAAAAGCAAAAGCAATGAACGTATATACATATATAAAAATGTATGTATGGATATACATATATATAAATATATATATGAGTATGCAAGTGCGGGTGTCTGAATGTGGAAGTCTCTGGCATGGGCGTTAGCTCTCCTAAGGTTTTTCCATCGCTGCGGTCGTTAGTATGTGTGTGCTATGTTCCAACGCTTTACATGACATCTACTGCTTTCTTTGTGTGCGTGTTTACGCCGGCATTTATACAAACATACATATATATATATGTATGTATATATATATATATCATACTTACATATATATGTATGTATATATATATATATACATATATGCATGTATATATGTGTGTGAAAAATTTTAAAATAATTTTCAATTTAAATAGTTTTAATTAACTTTTACAAATTTGTCGACGCTCAACTTGCGCAACTTGGCAAACTAATTTTAAAGTGATTTATTATTTAAACGGCTTGATGATTGACAGCGCCCAGAAAGGGGCGCAAAATTGCCTGCGGCCTAATTAGCAAGGTGTGTTTAGCGCGCTGTGGTCCTTGATTGAGTGAAAATACTGTGGAAGTGGCCACAAAAGGTGCTTTAAATAAAATCCCGAAAAATTTGCGATAGCGCACATCAAATAATTTAGTAATAGAGAGAGGGAGAAAGAGAAAGAGGGGGAAATAGAGAGAAATAGAAAAATATAATAAGAGAGATGGTTTTAATTACCAATACAAAAATCAAGTTCTGTCCAATTAGATATACATCTATGCCAGTATCTGGCAGTCCTTGCGGTTCCATAAAACGGCCGCTTTACAGCCGCCATCTCCATAAACAAATGCGTGGTTGTATCGTCTTATAAAGATCAGACCAAGTCCAAACAGCAGTGACATTGTAACAACAAAAATACCGGCTCCTATTTTTTCCCAACTCATGCAATTAAATCTAAACACGCACTTAATGATATCGTCATTCTGGGAGCTGTGTTGCACATACGCACCGTTGTCTCAACGATGAATGGTCAGTGTTGCAGCTTCCAATCAAAAGGCCACATCCCCTGCACTTCACTCTATTTAACTCCTGTCGCGTCTCGCAGTATATTTTTTGCTTATACTTGGTTATTATCTCAGTGACACTGCTACACGTACGCTTCATCATGATTTGAAGTGGCGAGGACTTCTTCGAAGGGTTTAGGGGGTGGCTGGAGGTTGTCATGTCCAACCTATTCAAAGTATTCTTTTTCTATAAGCTATAATTTTACCAAATTTCTAATGGATTTTATTGTTTATTTAATTGAGAAAATAAAAGTTTTTGCATTGCTCACTTGGGTATTTGAATTGAATTCATTAAGCAAATACTGCTACCGGCAATTGAATACAAACAGTGTTTAAATAAATGACAACAATCGTGCATCAGCAACAGACAGACACGACTAAATCGACTCGGCCATTGATGCTGACCAAGAATTTATATACCATATGGGGTTGGCGATGTTTTCTTTTGTCTCTTACATAGATCTGCGCAAATGTACATATCTTGTTATACCCTGAACCCATTGAAAATGGGTAAAAAGGTTTGGTTTGGTTTGGTTTTGTGCAAATGTATGTAACAGGGAGAAGGAAGCATCTCAGACCCCATAAAGAGTATATGTTCTTGATCAGGACGACGAGCTGAGTCGATCTAGCCCTGTCCGCCTGTCTGTCGGTCTGTCTGTTTGTCCGTCTGTCCGCCTGTATGAACCCAGCCATATCGGAAACTAAAAAAACCAGAGACTCAAACTAAACGACTATAGATTCTGTAATTTAATACGCAATACGAGCTTATTATTTTTTGTCGACATTTTGCACTGTTTCACTAATATCGATCAAAATCGATCTAAGCCTCTGTTTTTTTTAAGTTTTCTTAGCGTATTTCCTAGACTATAAGAGCTAGAGCCCCCAAATTCAGTTCGGCATATGCGTGTGAAGCATACGCAGCTTAGGAATATTTCGGATTTTGGATACCTAACCCCCCACCCCCACTCACCCCATTTTTGAAAAATTCAATTCGCAATTCAAATACTACAGACTTTGGCTTTGGTTTGTACATAGATTTGAATACTCTTATTACGTAGTAAAAATTTCATTAAGATCATGCTTAGTTTAAAAGTTATTCACAAGTTTGGTTTCCTTCGTGGGGCCCAAGCGCAGCGGCTGAGAAACGCACTGCCTGTGGCGTGAATTTGTCTGTGTGTGTGTGTTTTTGTGTATATGTGTATGAATGCAAGGGGGTTGAAATGTATGTGAACACAGGGTTCAGGGTATCCTCTAGTCGGACGCTCCCGACTAGAGCCCCTTACTTGTTTTGATATAGGGTTGTAACGGTTGTGCTGCTTCGTTACGATAATAAAATCGTAGACAGGAAAGGTACAAAAAAATGATCGGAAAGACAAACCACTTAGATTATAACGGACCACCAGATATATATACCCTCTCATAAATTCGGAGAACTCTGATAACTTTGTTCTCCGTCTTTACCCACCCTACCTGTAGAAACAAATCAACTTCATGTTCCTACCCTATATGTTCCCGCGGTGTTAAATACTTAAAGTGCCCTTACAAAGATTAATTTAATTAATTTTATATTCACATATGATTTTCATATATTCTTCAAAAATTGTTTCTTAATCATTACTTAAAAATTATACAAATAATCCAAAATATCCAAAATCTAATACTAATATAAATTCGATGCAAATAGTATAAGCGTTTATGCATGCATATAAAGAGATTCATAAAATGATAAATTTATATAAAGAAAAAAAGGCAAACGGATTTGCACAAAAAAAAAAGATATAGATCCCATTGCAAAAGTTACTCTTGCTTAAGTTCTTCCAAAAAAAAATTACAAATAGAATGAGCGGATCAGTTTTTACGAGCAAACGCATCCACAGCCATACGCATTGAAAAAAAATAAAAAAATCTTTAATGTAAACAATCCAAGTGCTAGATCAGCTGGTCTGTTAAGATAAGCTTGCATATGCCTGCGCTAGCGTCTGCGACTCGCTCCCTGAGATAACGCACTTTGTTTTTGTTGTACTTTGCATCACACTCATATTCGGCTATGCCGTACTGACGACCTTGTAGAGTCCATCGATGCCAGCAGGCCTGTTGACGTTGATTGACTGTAGGCGATGAATAACCGATAATATGTGTGTGTATGCGGAAACAACAAAATCACTGCGGCAATGAGTCACTATAATGGAACATAAGCAATATAAGTATTGGGCTAATTTAAAATTTCAAAAACAAAGTTTATTCCTTTTTTCTTTAAACACTACTGCGATACGCAAACATGGTAGCTGCTGCTTCCGATCTTTAGGTGAAATTAGTCGGATGCTGTGAATTCGAAAAATTCTTTTCTCCCCATGCGGCTGAAGAAAAAAAAATAGTTACCTTTTGACAACGTAGGCGTGCGACCCTGAAGTAAGCCTAATTATGAGAGGAAAGCATGCTATGAGCGAAAGTCTTGCTAGGCTAGAAAAAGCTCAATTTTGACATCAGCTGCGCAGCTGCAGCAGGCTACCCACTCGCTCGAAAGCTCCGACTCGATCGAAAGCTTTACAGGCGCGTCCATAAAATTGTACATGCCTACTAATTAACATGTGACGCTAGAAATATTCGCACACTCACAGGGTAAGTATAAAAAGTAAACCGCAGAAGTCCTTGGTTGCTGATCAGGAACATCTCCGCTTATTCATTGTATGCCAACGGGCTATACAAATACAGAAGAAAACATTGACAACAATCAGGACCCTTAACGAGTTAAACGCAATTCAATCCAATTTATACGAAGTGTAATGCCTATTTACGATTATAGTGTAACTGATTTCAATAAAAGTGGCGCCGCGCCGTTACGATGCCAGATGACCAATCTGCTGGGCATTAATTTTCAATAAAATCCGCAGTGCAAAAAGTAATTAACAACAAATTACGAAAATGAGGCAAACAACCGCCGCGCCACAGACGATACACTTAAAGCTAATTACATTTGGCGCTGCCCTGAAATGATGGGTGGCAATAAAAGCGAAAACCACAAGGACAAGAAATTCACATTCTTAAAGTATTCCGAAAAAGTTGAGGTTTCCATTAATGGCGAAAAGAGCTGCGTTAAATTAAATAAATCAAATAAATTAAAAGTAGCCAACATACAATCGAAAGCCACATAATTGATTTACCAATATATTTCTTCAAGCCTGGACCTAATGAAAAGTTGGCCCAACGACCTGGGGGGACAAGGGGCTTGGCAGCAATATACGTAGTCTGTAATTTGTAATTGGCCAACTGCAGTCAGCAAAATAATTGACGCTACAAAAAAGCGGACGTTCTCTCTCTCTCTCTCTCTCTCCCTCCTTTACCAATACACATATGTACGTCGAGGGACAGATGTACACACAGTCATACAAACGCCAATTGGCACAAACAGCTAGCAAGGAAAAAACGGTGGTATCGAGCCACACAATTTTTGGCAAGTGATGCGAAACTAATGCGCCCAAAAGTAGTCTATGGCAGCCGTTGGCAGTGCTGTAGTATTCCCCATTTCAGCTTTTGTTGCATCTGAAAAGTTGAGCAACCAACTTTTCGACCGCCTCTAGAGCTTATCGCTGCTAGCCCCATATGTTAGCGCAAATTGCAATCATATAAAAGCAGTCGCCAAATGAAAGAATAAAAAAAGCAAACAATTTGATGTCTAACCACCGGACGGAGTGCCGCATGCTTAAGAGGAATGCGGCTCGGAGAAGCACAGAATGCAGTGGAACGCGGCCTAGCCAAAACTAATCGCAGTCTCCTATCAACGTTGCGAATACCACGGAGAAGCAGACCAAAACCGTTATACTTTGTCCGCATTACAGTTGAGGGGAGTGCCGAAAATTGGGGTGATTCCTCATACCCGCAAAAGAGTATAGAACGCTGCCAAATGTTAATTTTGCCGTTAAAAAGTTTTTGGTCATTTGTTTTATTAGCGAATTGGGTAGGAATAAGAATGCGAGAAACAGTTGAAAAGACATTTGCGTGCAAATCTGCGGCATGAAGTTGAAAAAGGATTGTACAGGACCACAATGGTATTCCAGTTCGTATCGTGTAAAGCTCATGGCGAACCGACGTTTCATAAAGTGCAGATAACTATTCGTTAACACTTTTTTGACAAGATTGTAATATCAAAGTATGCAGTAAAACGTATATATGGACATAAAGAAAGGGTTGAAAGGATAACTATTCGATAATTTCGAGATATTATTATTATCAATATATCTGTCAGATGTCTCAGAACTCTCGTTATGTTAAGCCAATATCTATGTGTGGCTAAGATAGTTGCGCATTTGGCCTTTTGCATAATCAAGTGGCCTCTGGCAATCATCAAAATATCTAAGAGATTTCTCAACATGAATCGTCATCATCATTTGCACCACACGCAATAACAATTAATTGTACCCACATGCAACAGGAACAAGGACGGGAAAAACTTAAACAATCACATTCACACATCCTTGGGCGCAGACAATTGAAACTTTTGCCAACAACCCGAACACATTCGCATTTAGGGACACGACTTTTCTTTTGCCCGGCCGGCATGACATCGACCAAATTATCGCTGAGATGTGTTGGCATACCATGTCGACGACTACACTGAATATACCACTCCCGACCGCTTAGGGTGTGTACTCGGGTACACGACCGTAAGTGTGTGCATTCACTCAGAGAATAAAGCATGAATTTCGTACATAAGTCCAGAACCAGCTTTATCAAAATCTGGTTTATCAAAAAAGGTGGAAATTTCTTAGCTTATGAAATGCTTATTAGAAAAACGTTTCTTAGAAACGTTTTACTTCTTTTTTTTACCATATGAATTTATTGTCTTTGTTAATTTATGAAATATCAGCAGTCGATTACAAAATCAAGAACAGTTTATTCATAATTAAATATTCTGTGAAATTTATTTAAATTTTATTCCGCTCGTACTTAGATTTAGAATAGCGTATTCGAATGGTTTTTTTTGCTGTGTATTAATGTGCAGTACTTTAGCCTACTGCGGGAGTGATATACGTAGTTGACCAAGGAATAACTTGTGGTCGTTTTTATGCCACCCACATTCGATCCATTCATTATACCTCGTACACATGGAAAACTGATTCAAAAGGGTATATTGCAGTGTGTATTTAAGAGGCAGAGCGAAGTACCAACTCTTAAGCTTCAATAGACGGATGGACATTTCGTATAAGAAATGATATTAAGCACAGCTTTTGTATATACACATATTGTAAACTTGAGCCTAGGTACAGGGAACCTCCTAGTCGGGCACTCTTATATAGAGCCCTCCTGGTAGTTTTGTCATGCGTTTCATTCACTTGGACAAAGCAGATGCCTGGTCAGCTCCAACTGACGTGGGCCTTCGTGCCCGTTGGATTTTGTTCTTTGCTCGCATTGCTCACAGATCCAACGAGCGATGTCTGATAGCAAATGCAACAGCATCCGCATTGGGGCAGCAGCCGGATTCAGAGACGTAGCTGGGCTCGTTATTGACATTTTCGCTGTGCGAGTGCCCCAGTAAGTAGTTTGCCTTTGTTGCGGTTCATTCAGTTGCATTCAGTTCGACGTTCCACCAGTGTCATCGTCACAGTCGCCAGGCTTTGTCGCTCGTTGGTTGCCGCAGTCGCATTCTTCAACGTTTTCTTTTAGAAGCGTCATGAGCATCATACTCGTACTTTGTATTGAAAAGTTATCACGCGCGAATGCCAGATATGAGAGGGACTACTTTTATATACTGGCTGCAGCAACCCAACAAGCCATTCGCATAGCTAAATCTGAACGCATACTGTAAGCTCCGAGATTAGGCAAGAGTCAACCTGATAAATTGGAGTTGAATACTCGAACCGCTTTCGAGAAACTTTTCAGCCTTTAATAGGCAAAAACGTGGCGAAACAGTTTAACAGTTTCTTATATATAATCCGCGGATTGGGCGGGCTTAGGAACTGTCAGACAAGTCCGTTCGTAAATTTGCTTACTGGGTAAGCATTGAGCTTTTGTTCAGGCGTGTACTGCAGCTCTGCAGCTACTTGTTGTCTCTGTATGTGTGTATCCTTTGTCCTCATTGCTATTGTTTAATGGTCACATTAAAACAGCCCCATTGTCGTCGAATTCGCTGTCGTTGTCGTCGTCGTCGTCGTCGTCGTCGTTGCTGTCACTGTCACTGTCCCTGTCACCGTCGTCGTCGTCGCCGTCGACAATACAGTCTTTTGACCACACTCTATGCACCATATTTTCTATCGCATTATTTACAATATCTCTGACTGAGACGTCGCGCTCAAAAGTATCCAACAAAATATGTAGGCTTGTGCCATTGGACTTTTTATTAGCTTTTTGGTGCACTCATACTGTTTGTGCTCACTCACAATGCACTTGTCCTCTGCGCGTGAGTGAGGCTCTTCCCCAGTATTAAAATAGGTACGTAAGCATGTGTTTGTACGTATTATAATCGACTACACAAACGGGCACACGGTTAGACATAGTGGGCATTTGCTAACGAGCTCAGTTTTGGCATATTGGTAGATCCACAGTGCAGACTGTGTGCAAGGTATTTGGCTTTTTATGTATGTTACCTACATACAGTCCTCTATGTGCTGTGACAGGGTAAGCCCCTGTTATCATTCGCTTCTGGTATTCTGTGAGCCTAAAATGGGACCTGGTAACAGCAATGGATGTGACTAAAGTAGGTTGTTGGGTAAGTATTTTACTTTTCTCAATAAATAGCAACCCAGTATTCAAAACGGAAACAAGAATGAAAACAAATGTCTTTAAGTTTAGAAATGAAATTGCACTCTATTTTAAATGTGAAATGAATTATATTATTTTATGAATTTTCAAAAAGTTACCGGTTAGCTGTACCATAGACAAGAGTGCTTTGCCTTCAGTTTAATATACGATTTGCGTATAATCTAGATAAGAGACAATAACTTTTATCTAGCTATATAGGCAGATTGACATATTTACTACTGACCGTTTTAATAGTCAATGGCCTATGTGTTATACCAACATGGCAGCTAAATGTTCTTATTATGTTAGACATTTTCGGTTGTGAAGTGTTTTGATCAATCGTGGTTTTTTTATTTTAATAATTGCTGTTGGGCTCAGTAATACACCCTTTTTACTTTATGTGTGCAATGTGGACAAATCACGCACACTCCGGAAATAACATTAAAATAATACATTAACTTTACCAAACGTTGCGTCGCCCACGCAATTGTAGGAACGAAAAGAATAATTAATAGTAAAAAGCATGCTTAAATGGAACAGGGGAAAGGTGTGCGTGCGGGTTAAGGAATTGTGGGACTATGCCCAATCGCAATCGCTGTTTGCAAATATAAAGTAATAAGAAACATATTTCCACAAGCATTTGGCCTAATTGTGGGACGCAAAATACCCACCAAAAG
Source organism: Drosophila sordidula (assembly GCA_035047465.1). Lineage (NCBI taxonomy): Eukaryota > Metazoa > Arthropoda > Insecta > Diptera > Drosophilidae > Drosophila > Drosophila sordidula. The sequence continues at coordinate 15,875,168 of JAWNPQ010000156.1, read as the reverse complement.
TTTTTCTCAATCAGTTCTGGCCATATAGCGTGACCCTAAAATGAAATTGGGGGACAAAGGTGTGGACTGCACTATGACACTACCCAAGAAGTTGCATGTAAGTGGGAAGTACGCAGCTCCAACCAACTCCATGACATGGTGAAAGGTGCTGTCGTCGCTGACGTATTCCGCGACGTCCGACGGCAATCCAAGTACACGAGTATAACACAATGACAAAGGGAACACGATAACCCGAAGAGTAGCCGCATTTCTATTAAGAAATCAGCAATGGCGACATTTTTATTTTTTGATTAAAACAATGTGTATTTGGCTTTGGTTGTAAATATGTATATACATATATCATAAAACTCAGGTTAGGTTATTAGGACATAATTATTATACGTATTATTGTTGTTCTAAGTAATATTACTATTACTAACGAATACTATGATAACAGTACTAGGCAGGTATTTAAGCATAGTTTACCTTCTTTAAACTTATTTAACTCATGGCTATTAAGTTTATTTACTAATTAAGTCATCATAAGTCATTTCTTTTTTATTTAATAGTTTATTATTTATTGGGGTAAAATGGTGGTCATTCTTATATACTTTCAACCACAGTGCGTCTAAACCATTAAGTAACAAGTGCTAACTTTTGCGATACCTCAAACTTAGCTCGTGCACTCCGCTCGTAATGTCGCCGAGAAGGTTTGTCCTAGTAAAAGTTATAAGGCAGGCGAGGGGGAGGAATTCGCTCAGCAAAACGGTTTAGAGAACGCGGCGATGTGGCAATGTGCCCTGTGCTGGGTGGCTTATAAGCAGGCCGCAATTAGGCGGGCGGCGGGCGTTTCGGTAAAGAAATGGCGAAGGAGTCGCGTGGCAGCCTTAGCCCATAAGTCAGGCGCTTGCACCAAAAGGAAAGCAACACAACAACAAAGCGTAATTCAATGCCCGCGACGTCGACGACGACGCCACGAGGAGCCCGAGTCGCTCTCCATGAAAATTGGCTCCGTGGACGACTTTAGAGTGGACAGGCACATGAAACACAATTCAAAAACACTTTGACCGGCAAAGTTGCCAGACGGAATTTCTTCTACATTGTGCACAACACGGCCCGTTGCCAAAGGAAGCCCAGCTCGAAAGTTGCACACTTTGTTTTGCCAACTTTCTTGCGAGATATTTTAATAAACTTTTCTTCGAGTTCATTACATTCGATTCAAGTGAATGTGTGTGCGTGTCGCCCCCGATTTCCTCCAATAGGTCGAAACAATTCCGCCTGATTGATAGGCAATTAGTGCAATTGGACCCCTCGGAAGCTGCGGAAGCTGGAAAAGCAACAACTGCTTGCACATTAGCAATCAACATCACAGCGGCCTGCAGGCAAAGTGTCATTAACCTCATTGACGCAAAAAAGTGCAAACGACGACGAACGACCCTAGCTATAAATAAAGCGAAATAGAAGGAAAGAAGTGCAACGTGTTGCAATAAAAACAATTTACATAAAGCAGGTAAGCCAAACCAAAAAAAAATAAAAATAAAAAAAAAAAATAGAAACATTTGCTGACTGCCGACTGCTGACCCACCGCCCATTGCCCAAACAAAAAAGTTCCCACTGAAATGCTTGCAGTGGTGAATTCCAATGCAGCTGAAATAGTTGCATATGTGCCAGGGACTGTGGGACGAACGGGAAAGACACAATAGTCCTACGTCACTTGAAGCACGTTACGCCCTGTAGTCCGGATCGGGCATCGGACAACGCCTTTGGTCAGCTTCAGAACATATGCGCAGATATACTTGCACACATAGTAGAAGACATATATACGTAGTTATGTGTACCAACAAAAGTCTACACAGACCGTTTGCCAACTGCCCTGTAATTTCGGTCAAAGTAAAGTGGAGTAGCCACTTTTAGGGCTTCCCCGATCCCTCTCCCGGCCACAGGCACTCCCCACGTCGGAGGGAATTTAAGTGCGAGGTGCATGAAGCAAGGCAAATAGTGCGCGATATTTTGACTCAAGTGGCGACGCCAGAGCCCAGCTGCGGGTTGCTCTGGCCAAAAAGAGAGGAGTGGATGACGGTTGCTTGCAATGGACAAGTGGGCTCCTTACACTGTTTCTCTGTTTACAGACAAAGGAACTGTGAAGTTGTTGGTCCGACAGTTGTTGAGTTGCGTCTGGAGTGGATCTCAAGAGCAATCGGCAGTGGACATGACATGGCCATTGAGCTCTGCTGGCACGCCGATAATGACCTGCTTCCCAGCTAAATGTAACTAATTCGTAGTGGTTCCAAATTTGTTAAACCATGCCATTCTCAACAAACATAACTAAATAAATTAAAGACACCCGAAATACTAACAACGATTATTATAACGTTTTTAGAGCCTTCTACGTGGACAGAGATCCTGGTTGGCGAGCAATAACATAAAAAGGTAAGTGGCAACTAGAACCTTGCAACACACGACACACAGGTCGACTACAAGCAATCAAAACTTATACGTGAACTAATCCAACAGCAGCAGCTCCCCAGAACGCTTTGAGTCGACGCGACATCGACGCTGCCCTAGCGACTTCTGACCACAACACAGCAGTCACGCAAGGCAACGGCGCGCTGAGATTGAGCCACGGCAGAGAGCGGGGAGTGGAGGCTAGCGGCTGAGCGAGCTAAGAGAGCTTGAGCGTGACTCTGGCTACCCGGACAATGTCCAACGAAGAGAACGACTATCCGGACGGCCTGGGCGCTGTTGCTGGCGCTGGCGCTGACGCTGGCGCTGGTCATGGTGATGGTGATGGTGATGGCGATGACGACGGCGGCCTCGCAGCTGTTAGTAGCGAGCCCATTCTCGGCGGCCAAACAATGCCACAAATTAGTTCGAACTCACAACTCGAGGGAAGCGTTTCGCCGACATTTACTCAGACGACCGCCCAGTTCGATGATAACGATAACCAAGTAAATAATAATAACGGCAGCACGGTGCATCTGGGGCAGAGCAACAACCACAATCTCGACAGCAACCGCAATAGCCCCACGAAGAGTCCCACAGCCCGACGCGCTGGCAGCTCGACTAGCTTTCAGATACAGCCCCATAATGCACACTACGAGGATGATGATGACCTAGCAGCCGGCGACTTGGACGCTAATAACGCTGCAGCTGCTGCGCCCGTTGGTGGAGGAGCTGCAGTCCGTGCCGCCGGCGGTGGCTCCTCGCACGTGCCCGACTATTGGCAGCAGCGCAACGGTGCAGCTGGGCCTGCTGTAGGTGCTGGCCATCAGAGTCGTCCGCTTAGTCCCAGCTACTTAGACAACATGAGCGAGAATTCGGAGCAACCGCCTGTTGTGCCACTTGTACGCTCGAAGTCGCGGCCGGAGATCTCGAGTGCTGCAGCCTCCCGATACTCGAACCTGTCATACTGGAAGGCTCGTCGTGTTGTCTTCTACCGCAATGGCGACCCGTTCTTTCCGGGCGTGGAGCTGCGCTACCGTCCCGGGCGAGATGTCACCTCGTTGGACAATCTGCTCGACAAGATCTCGCCCAAAATGGATCTGCCGCGCGGTGCACGGTACGTCTTCTCCATGGATGGCGATCGCAAATACCACCTAGATGAACTGGAGGATGGCGCCTTCTATGTGGTCTCGTCATTCAAGGCCTTCAAGGTAAATTGTTTCAATAATTTGCATTTTCTCCGCGTGTTTCGTTTTAATTTAATTTTTTATATTTTGTTTTTACCCCGTTGCATTTTGAAGTTTAAGTGTTGCTTTCCACGTCAACTTTAGTGCAAAATCAATAGAAATTTGAATATTTTGGTATAATTTTGCATACATATGCAAATAGAAATATATACTTACATACTGCCATAGCTATCGACATACGTACATTCGTCCATACTCATATAAAACTATATACGCTGTTGGCTTTTGCGGTCAGCGTCCCACTCCGAGACGCCACTCCCAACCACCAAATCAGGTCACTTGGCCTAAAAACCCAAGAAGTTCTCACTTTTGTTTTGTTTTTCCTCTTCTTTTTTCCTTGTGCTGAGACACATTTTTGCATGCGAACACTTTCGTTTTCTCTTGCCTTACCCAGCTCTGGGGGCTTGTACTCGATTTCAGCGCACAATCACTTCGCATGTGCCATTACGTGTGTGTGTGTGTGTGTGTGTGTGTGGGTGGGTGTGCAACTAAGCTTGGTATCGCTCTCTTACTAATGTTCTTAGGTTGTTGGGCGATTTGTCTTACATTCGTGGGAGTTAAACTATAATACGCCACACACGCAAAATAAATTAGCAATTGAAATGGGGTTGACAGGGGGGTGACTTAGGAATTAGGTCTTGCGTTTTATGGACGTTTTATGTAGGTTCTAAGAGAGCCGACATGTTGAAAGAGAAAAACACTGTTCCACACTATTGTTTTTGATTTGCTTAACCTACTGTGAGAAGCGACGTCCACAAGACCTGTACTTGCAGGAAGGAAACAATAAGGAACATTTGTCATCGGGGTGCTGAAGATTGAATTCCCTTGCAAACATTTGATATGCCTATATAAATAAATTCGTTTATTTTGACTGACTGACAAACTGATTGATGAATGATCACGAATTGAGCTTTAACGGAGTTTTCGGGAATTATTCTGCAAAGTTGGAGGAAAACGGTTGTTTCCAGGGTTTTAGCTTTACATACAAGAAGTTTGAGTTATCGGGAATTTCCGACTAGGAACCAAAATTACACATACACGTACAAATACTTCTTCTTCACGCAACCCCATTACTGCTTATTCAAAGGTAAAATATTCCCCATTCGTATATAATCTCCGAGATAAAATACCATGTCTTAAATCGAAATCGAGCCATATATAGAAACATGAAATGATAAACTTGTTTTTATGGTATAAGAGTATTTCATGACGCAATCAAATCTGCCGACCCTTATCAAGAATATATATCATTTTTTGGGTCGCAAGTTACTCCATCTGCTTGTTACATACATTTGCATAAAACCAATAGACCATTTTTTAGCCATGTTCAATGTGCTCAGGGTATAATTAATAAACAAATGTTTCAGCCATTTTGAGCAATCAATCTTGACGTTCTTGGCAAAATGGGCGGACAACTTGCGTTTGAGCTACCTGGTTTTTATCGGATCTCTTTCAAACTTATTATTAATAAATTAAGAATAAACTCATTGTTTTAACATTATTTTCATATTCTAATGAATTCCATGCGAGGTAACTTTTCTTCCGATAGGCATACAATTCATTTTCAAGTTTTACTCTTAAAGCAAGTAAGATCGTTGCAGTCGGATGTAGCTGGGTAATGACTATTTTTCTCACAGCATAATAACTACTTTAAACAGTCGAAAATTATCTCAAAGCTGTGACTTTCCAACTGAAACTGAAATATGTTAAATTTGTTTATTGTTTTTTTTTTTTGAATTATCAATAAATGTATCCATTCAACGCGCGAAACATGTGAAGAGCACATTTTGAATTTGATAAAAATAACTCTGCCCGAGTGCAGAACATTGCATTTGGTTTGTTAAGTCATAAAAATAATTGGCCAGACAACTGCAACGAAGTAACAAGGCCAATCGAGACTGGGGGGACTGTGCAGAAAGCTTTCAAGTAAGAAAATGAGGGCATCTTCAGTCAAATAATTGTATTATTTGTACAAAACGAAGGAAATGTAAATATATTTGTAGAAACTATTCTTAAGTGCGGATATTTTTAAAATTCTGTTAAACAAATGAGTAGGCGCATTTTGAATTTAACCAATTTTGGAATAACACGTGACAAATTTAAAATATCCGAGCAACGCCAGCCTTTCTCTCTCTTTTGAAACGATGAGGCTCAGCGGACAAGAAATGAGTCGACTCGAGAAAGATTTTCAATGTGCAAGAAACACAAATTGAAATTTAGGCAATCATCGGACTGCACTTCCCTCATGGCCCAATGCAACTGTTGGCTAAGTTTGCACATCCCTTCGGTAAAGTCTGAGCAGTGCGGCCGGGAATTTACGCATCCATAATCGATAAAGACAATGGCCCAGCGTCCCCAGCGCTTCGCACACTCGCAACTTCTTGGCTTTTCCGCCGACTGTGGCTCTAATGCACTTAGCCCGAGCAAGCGCGCTTCGAGCTCGAAAACGGACGGCCAAGACAAAGACCCTCGCAAACCCACCCGCATGCTGCTGCTTCAAGGCTGGCACTGGCAATCGCGTGCATTGCCCGTGGCTGGTAAACAAAAGCGCAGCAAGAGTCTTCTACCAAATCAAAACTTATGACGAGGGCGCCGCTCGGGCCGCCAGCGGCGCTGTTGACGCATGGAGTTCTGTGTGCGGCGAGCAGCGGGTGGCTTGGCGTGGCGCACAAAAGGCAACAAGGAACAATGCCGAGGCACGAGGCGCAGAGCACGAAGCTCAGCGCTAGGAGCACTAGGAGCACAGAGCACAACGGACGAGCCATGCCCTGCAGATGGTTCGAGCTTATAGAATCCACGACAGTCCCCTGTAGCCCTCTGAAGCCTCTCCGGGCGCTCTCTTGCGCGAAAAGGGCCAATTTGGAAACATGCGGCGTTTCACTTAGGGAAATTAAAAGTGTATGCATGAGCAAGAAGCAGAGAGAGAGAGAGCAGTGAGAGAGCCTAATCTTGAGCCAAAAGGCGTAAACTGCAGGCGCCCTGAGCACGGGTAATAATATAAATTAATCGAGCACCATATTCGATTCAACAGGGGCCCAGCTCACGGCACGCAATCACCAGCTAGGTTTAAAGCGAAAACTGTTTACCAAAGCATTTATGATAATTTATTCGTCAGGAGGCGTGCGTGACCAGCGGGCGCTCTCCGGCTGATGTGATTTTGGGTGCAGCAAATTGCATTTGGCTTGTTAAGTCATAAAAATAATTGGCCAGACAACCGCAGCGAAGTAACAAGGCCAATCGCGAGTGGGGGGGACTGTGAGTTCATCTTCAATCAAATAATTGTATTATTTATGCAAAATGAAGAAAAAGAATCGTTTCAGTTCGAAATGTGGAAACTATGTCCAGCAGGCTAGTTAAAGAAAGTGCACAAACTATTCTTAAGTGCCGATAAAATTCGTTGAAAACAAATGACTAGGGCACCGTTGCGTTAAATACCCTTATGTTAGATTTTTAATGCAGTTTGCCAAACATTGAGCCCAATAAATACGCAGTACAGGTGCAGTCAATTATGAATGATAACTGACAAGGGCAGCGGAGGATCGCATGTTGCGAAATTGCGGAAACTGAAGGGCTGTGTGTGGCTGGGTGTGTGTGTGTGTGTGTGTGCTCGTGTGTGCGTGCAGAGCGTGTGCATGGTGCTGCGCCCTAAATTAGAAGGAAAGTGGACACGAACGACTATGACTTTCAAGCCAGCCCAAAAGAAATTAAGATTTTTGGCACAAACGTGCGCGGCAAGCCAAAAACGAAACCACTGCACCGCGAATGCAGCACGCAAGGTCAAGTGTCGGGAAACAGGCGCATTGTAATTAACTGCAAACAAGAGCGCACGAGCGGAACAGAGGACGAGCGGACGAGATTTGACGTCAATTATTATTTTTCTTCGTTGTGGCCAAAACAAAAGCCACTAAAATTATGACCATCAAGCTGCTGTGGCACATGAGCGAGATTTGCAGCAAACAGCCCCTGCATCCACTGCCAAGGGCCGCCCCGTCCCTCCCTGGGCCCGCAAGGCGTTTGATGAATTTCACAGCCATTTACGTGATGCATGCGCCCGGGATGTGGACACAAATTGCGCGTTTGCGTGTGGTCGCAAGGACAATCTCATCACATGGCAGCTCTGACACCCTTCCGGCTGTTGTTATTGTTATGATATGACGGCCCTACAACGCATTGTTGATGCCCGCCTGCCAATCCGGCAGACTCCTGATGGATTTTTGACTGCGTCAACATAGCGTTGCATATTAAGTGAATTCATTCGATGAACAATTGTTGCACGTATCTTCTGCAGGGCACACATGCCGTCGCTCTGTACCTTTTCACTTAATCGCCAATTTGGCTTAGAATATGGGCCACGGTAAATCTTTCAATCTGCCCAGGGCACAGTATATTGGAAATCAATAATATCCAATATACAATGATTAAATGGTCCTCAAATTAGTGGGCTGAGCGTGCCTCTATAAGAAACCTCGGCGCGAATGGAATAAAGATGTTTCACTTTTGAGTCTAAATTGACAAGAGATCGCAACCAAAATTGAACATGTGAATTCAGGTTGCTAATTGGCAACAATTGGTCAATGTCGTGAATACCATGCGTTGTCACAATTCACAGCCAATGGAGAAATACTTGAGGACACATGAGACCTGCATACGTGAATTCACACATTCAAATATGTGTACATTTGTACGTTAATGCAAGCTTGGGAGCTTCTGTGTGTGTCAAGGGCCTAAGGCGTTTGCAATTATGGTTAAAGCCGTACAAACGATGGTAGCGGCCGAACTCTCGTGGAAACGTTGCCTAAGTAGGCTCAAGTTAAACGCCTATTAATAATACGCATACGCCAAGTTGCAGGCGCATCGGGTGGGCGAATGGGAGCAAGGTCTGCAGCCGTTATTGTTGTTGTTGTTGTTGGAGCTGCTGCATAATCTTTAATCGGATTTCGACAAGGTATTAATAAGCACTTTAATTAATTACTCAGCCGCCAATTATGAGGTACTTTCAAATGGCAATAGATACGCTCAATGATACTTAATTGGCATTCAGGCATTTTAAAGTTTGCGGTCAACAGTAAAGCCGTTGCTTTAATTGAAATGCAGCGGGCGTAAAGCGACAACCGTTGATGAAATAAATAAAGCAAGCGGCAGTGTATGAAAACATGTAGGTGTTGAAATTAAAAACACACAAGAGAAAAAAGCTAGCGTGACAGCACCGACCAATAATAACAATTATTAAAAGCAATGGAACACAAATTGAAAATAATAAAGCCAACAGCACACTCACACCATCTCCAGAGCCATAATAACAAATCGTCGAATCACAGTGGGGCAGCCTCCACAGACGGCAAACAAATACTGCGGACACCCAATTGCTTGTACGTATGAGTGCGCGACCATATTTATATTTTATATCTGGACAGGATGCTGAGCATGTAGATACATCTAAAGGATATGGCGACCCGTGCCGCCTTCGGAGACAATTGAACAATGTCAATTGATGTTCTGCCTGATTGCATTTGATTCTCGACCATTGTCCAGCAGCCACCGACTAGCAGCTAGCGACCACCGGCCACCAACCACCCACTCAGTACGGGCAGTACGCCTTGCCGAGAACTGGCAGAGCACTCCGGGCCCTCGACAGCCGCCGGACATTGCTGTATAAACATGACAATTTAAAACGCATTACAGTGTGGCAATTAATTAAACTGTCATTGGTTGCAGGATTCAGAATTGTTCGCGTGCAAAGAGTCAAAATAAATTGTATACGAGGCACATTGCATTAAACGTAGCACCCTGGGTAAAAGGATGGTCAAGGATGGCAGCCGGGCAGAGGGACGAACACTCTGACGGGCAGCTATAAAGCATGAAGCGTGAATTTATTGAATTGTAAAAATAACATATATCAGCGATTTTAATTGCAGCAACAGCTACTGCGATGCAAACAACAACAAGGAGTGGCGGTAAACAAATATCAGAGGACAGTTTTAAGCTGCGGCGGTTGCAACTGTAAAAGTCTGCCGATTGACCGATCGCGCTATATGAAAGGCATTAAGAGGCCCATTGATTATAAACCGGCCAACTTACGCGATAATGTCATAGCCATGTAGTTAAAACAAGTATAATAATAATAAAAAGGTTGGAATAGTTAAATTGCGTTTGGGGTCAAGAAAACGATAAATATCGATCATTTGAAATAAACTTGATCTACAACGAAGCTTCAACTCTCTAGCTTTTGTAGTCTCCGAGATCGACGCAATTGTACCCATTTTCAATTTCTTTTAAAGCTGGGGGAGTCGATTTCTATAAGTTTTTAAGATCGACGCGTTTATACAGATGGCCAGACTGACGAACATGGCTAAATTCACTGAGCTCGTCGCTCAGATCCAAATAAATATATATAATTTATGAGGTGGGATTATTGCTCGCTTCGGGCTGTTACGCACAGTACATACAACTGATATACTCTTTTATAGGGGGTATAAAAACGAACAGTAAACACAAAATAAACTAAGCAAGACGCCAAATAAATGTTTGTGCACATTGCCAAAGTCGGAGCAGAATTATACGCGTTCAGGCAAGCAACAACACAAATTAGCGAAACGTTGGCAGCTTCGCTTTCCCCTGGTTACGGACAACCGCAAAGCCCAAAAGCTTAAGCCAGAGCCAAATGACAGTAATTAGAAATGGTAGTCTTTTTGGCCGGCTGTCGCAGCTGCTGGAACAGTTGTGTCTGCCAAAAAATAAGTGGCCAACTGGCAACAGCAGCTGAAACAAATGATCACAAATTGTATACAGCGACAAAAGCCAAAGCACCTAAACTGTTTATCCAATTTGCAAAATATATAAATTATTCTCCTGCCGGCAGGACTTAACTGCAATTTCAATGGCCCAGCTCCATCATATTTTCATAACTTCGAGCCTGCCATCAAGGGATTTGTTTAAACTATGCAAAACAACTCAATTCACCGAGCGCTGTAAAGTAGGCAACCATTCGCGTCCTGCCCCAAAGCGCGCAGCAATAAAACACAGACGAAGCGCCATTGGTGTCGCCTGGGTGGGGAATGGGAGACGTCTTCAAGTTGAATTGATGGCTCAGACAACAAATTCGACTTGTGTGTCGTGTTCCATTGTGCGCTAATGGTGAAAGTTGCCAAGCGGCTCAATTCGAGGGCTCGGGCGGGGCTCGGGCGGTGGGGCGCTGGGGCGTACTTCCGTTGTTTTTCGTAGACAACTTTCGCTTTAAACGCCGCCCCGACAAGGGGCCAGTGCCATGCATTGCATAATAAAAACGAGTCAATGAATACAAATCTTCTCTTTGACTTCCACCCAAGCATATATGTATTGTATCTACATGTATAAGTATGTGCACGACTCCACACAGATATAGGAATACATATTTGCTAAGCACGTTCTCGTTCGCCTACTCGTATCCAGAATAAGTTGGCTCATTTGTGGCAATACCAGTTTGTGTTTTGCCCATGGTGTCCCATAGTGCGACGACATATTGAAAAGTTTTTGAATTTGCAAACAGTTGTGCCGCGCTGTCAACCACAAGATCGTGCGCTGCCCAAGCTGCCAGCTAAGCTGGGAAGGCCCAAGTTGGTCACGTCGTCGTCATCGTTGTCGTCAACGTCGTTGACGTCGTCTAAAACTTATGAGTTTTGAAATGAAAACTAGTACAAGCGGAAATGCAATTGAAACGCCGCCATTGTCGTCGTGCATGTGTGTCGTCGACATTGTTGTTGATGGTTAACGTGTCACCCTCACCATCGCCGTCTCAGTCACAGTCACAGTCTCAGTCTCAGTCTCAGTCACAGTCACCACCACCATCATCATCATCACCGTCACCGTCACCGTCACCGTCTCCTTCAGCGGTAACGGCGGCGTTAGCGTCAGCGTAGCCGTGTGTGTGGTGGCTCTGCTGGTTTTATATAAAGTTTCTAAGCTATTCGAAAATGCCATTAGACCATGTCACACATACAGGGAAACTGCCGTCAAGACATACAGTCGCCCCCTTTTGTTTTTGTTTGCTGATGTTTATGTATGCGCTGCAATATATGCGCCATATTGTCGCCTGTGGTCTGGTGGACTCAACCTTTTTAGCGGACATAGGCGCAAAGAGCCAAATGGCACAAACAGTCCACACAGTCCAAACAGTTGGAGTACGGCAGCGGGTATTGCGGTTGCACGGGTCCGGGTCTGGCCAACACGAGAAGCGTTTTAAAAGTTGCGTTGAAATATAATTTCCTAAGCACGGGATAAGCGCGTGCAAACGATTTTCTCAAGGCATGTGATTTATGCTGCAAGTGTAGTGCCAGTGACATTAATTATATTAGCTGTGATAAATGTTTTTTTACACGGTCCATATGGTGTCGTAAGCCAAATTATTCAAATTTCTGAGCAACAGCCGAGCAAAGCATTGCCGCATAAATCAGGTCGCAAACTGTCACGTGCTTTTAATTCATTTATTTAGTTTCCGAATATTATTCGGAGAATCGAGTCAAGGCTCACACTTTATGCCAAAAATAGCAAATCTAGGCTAAGTAATCCACCCAAGGAACACCAATAGCCGATTACATGTACGCCGAGTCGACCACAACGGAGATGACCACTTACCCTGCCCGAGAGCCGCCCGAGAAGTCCACGCTGCGCGATTTCTGGGCCAAAGAGTCCGCTGTGAATGCCTTTCTACAAACATCGCATGTAAATATTACCAAATAACCCCCCGCCCAATATCAATCGATTTCAGTTCTCGCCCCACGCCCGTGTGACAATTTACCAAGCTGCTGTCATCAAAATGTGAACGCAATTAGTTAGCTGCGGCAAGGCCGTATTTAATTGGGTGCAGAGACAGTCGTTTCTCTAATGCCTAATGCCACTTCTGTTGAATACTAAGTAAACTGGTTAAATGCATAAGCGAGTTAAATGCTTGGGGATTGCTCGGCTGCAGTCATAAATTGAAAAGGTTCAACTTTTGCCACATTTGCAACTAATGCTGCATTTGCAGCGCACACAAACTTTTCGGCTGTAATTTATCAGGTTTTGCAAGTTGATGCAATTTTGAACAATGATGTGTGCACAGTTATGAGCTTATGCGCAGATATTCTCTGCACCAACCTATACGCTAAATAAAGCTACTTTTCGACTGCCCATCATCCGTGCCGTATGCGTAATATTTGGCTTTTGTTTATTGAGAAGATATCTCAATGCATTATTGAATCTATGGTAATATCAGCCTATTGCTGATGCGCAAATATAAATTCGTTGAATATGCTACCACAAGAGTTCTATTAAGAATAAAAACAATTCAATAATATAATGAGAAATTTATCCCATTAGCTGGTTAAAAAAAGTCGGGTAACATTTTCAACGGAAACGGAAGTCAAATAATTCAGACACGTATGTCCACGCCACTTTGGAATGAGACGCACACAAAACGCTGAAAGAAATATGACTCTGTGCGGAATATTTATGCTGGCTATAGCACCAACCCATACACACACACGCACACACACACACATACATTCTGCAGACTCTAAGTACAATGACATACTCATGGGGTTGGCGAGCAAAATATTCGAAACTTTGCATATGCATGAGGGTCCGGGTTAAGGCGTCGAGACTACGTAGTGTGGCGCATTACATTTGTAAAATCTGGCACACGAATGCAATAAATCACAACAAAGCACAAAATACACCCCCTACCCAGCATATGTAAATATGCACACACATACTCACATTCACACACACTATGCCTCAACATACATATAATGGTTATTATTAGTAATGCAAGCGCGTAGCTCGCCACTGCTCAGACTCTAAGAACTTTGGAAATTATTGGGGTCACATGTGTAAAATGATATTTTCTTATTAAGCCAGACTCAGCAGGCACTGGTACGCGTGTGTGTGTGTGCGTGTGTGCATGTACTCGTGTCACTGTCCACAAAATATATTATGGTATTCTGGTCACAAATTATTATGGTGTCAAATAATGAGGCGGAGAGTGTCAAATTTGCATACGCAATATGTTCCAGTAACAGTTTGTTGCTTTCAAGGAATTTATGCATCAATTTAATCGCAATCCATGAAAAATGAAAGCGGATCCGTTTTGCAAAACAAAGATGCCAACAAATACCCATTCAGTCCAAGTCGTTCCTTCATATATAGTAAACACATACAAGACTGTCAACTGGGGTCCAACTATACAGTTTGCCATGTAGATATTTTTAATGCAAAACGCTGATGCACAGATGATTCTTCTACGGGCGTAAGCATCCAAACGTGTGACGGGCAAGGCGGAAGCTGGATAAAATAAGTGTATACTTTACTGCATACTTAGCTATTTGTCTGGACGGCAGCATGTGTGGGCGGGTCGATTCGTACTCATGCAACAGCTAACTTCCTCATGCCCCCTGCGGACACCATCGCAATCGCATAATATATTGGTGTCTAAAGCAGGCAGGGCGGACAAAAGGACTCCCGGACACTTGGCAGCTCTCGGCAGCCGCATTGCGAATACAGTTGAAGTTACAGTTACGTGTTGTGCCGCTCTGCCACTTGCATGTTGACGCGTCGTCTGTCAGACATGATGAAAATAATGGAGCAGAAAATGTCACTGGAAATGGCAGGGACACACACATATGCATATGTATATGAATATGTATGTGAAATGTATATATTAGCCTGTATGTGTGCACTTGTCATACGACTCCGATGGCACATAGCGCCATCTCAGTCTCGCAACCCCACACTCCCACAGAGGCACACAAACATGGTCTAAACGTCAAGCTGACATGCCTGAAATGATTTAGTAAAGTTGGCATTCCTACGCGCTTTGCGCCACTCATTAACGTCCCACTGAAGACAGGGCCCCGGCACGAAGTGCAATTAGGTGAACACGCCTCCGCCCTCGGCTGCGCCCTTGCCTTCGCTTCCATGCGATCACAATGGAAAACAAGAAACAAAAATATTTAACACATTCATCAACAATTTGTCAGCATTATGAAAAACAGCCAGCGATATTGTTGTTGTAGGCCAGAAGGCAATTTGCATAACGTTTATCGGCGAACAAAGCGGGGCCCCAATGCCAACGACCAAAAAAATGTAATTTGTGTGCCGCTTGTATTCGTAATTAAATTCAAATCACTTTTGCACAGTATTCACAAGATATTCACTTTTGTCAAGGCTGCAGGCCGCTTTTCAGCAGGACCTAAGCCCCAAATTCCCTCATTGTTGACTGTCATCCGAGCCAGTGGCTCAAAGCCGTGCAAATCTAAACCCAAGCTGAATGATATAAAAAACTTACTTACCTTTCTCTAGTTGGAAGCGCAGAACAAAAAGATACGCTGTATCCTGCTGCGAGGTGCTGTAACACACATCCAAATACGCTTTCATACGCACAGGATAAGAAAATAGCAAGTTAGAATGTTGCAGACGGGTGTAACCGCCTGCGCAATACTTGTTCACAATGTAATTACAAATTCAAGTTAAACTCGTTTACGAAGTTTCACCATTTTGCGGCCTGTATCTTCCTCAGTGTTAGAGCTAGAGTCGCCAAATTTGATGATGGGGCCAAAAAATGTTGCTCACCAATTGTTAAATTCGATAGTTTTCCTAAATTACAGTTTAAACAACCGCTATATAATTATATAGTATTTGTATTGCTTTTCAACAAGGACAATATAAATATAAAATATCTATAAATGTGAAATATTTATTTCTTTTATTTTAGGTTATACTGTGAGCGAGTATTGCGCAGTTAGTTACAAACGACTCAACTACTTGTTTTGCTTGTTAGTCTTGAACAGCCAAGCGGCTCGATCCAGTAGAGGTGTATAGGTTTCCCTTGTATATGTGTTTGTGTGTGCATATGTGTGTAATTTCTACTACATTACACGCCTCCCTGTAAAATAATTAGATCTAAAGCTAGTTGCATTTTACAGAAAAAGTTTTGAATTGTTTATGGCATGCACATAATTTAGCATAATAAGTTTCTAACCTGCAAATTTAAAAATTTCTGAATGCTTCGACATAAGCCCTTAATAGTTTTGGTTTTGTAGAAATGTATGTAGCAGATAGAAGGAGGCATCTCTCTCCCTATACATGCATATATTCCTTGTGAGCATTAAGAGTCTATCTGTCCACCTGTACAGGTTAACGCCTTGTCCGACAAGCCCGACTAGAGCACTCCCACTTCTTCTTTTTGTACATGCATATAACGGGAGAACGAGTTGAAAGGGCTTAGAAAACGGGAGCACGCCTCTTGGCTTAGTGTGAATAAGGCTTTTATCAAATGAGGATTAAGCAATTACATTTACAGGCCCAACTTGTTTCAATGAGGCGCTGCCCACTGTGCTCAACCAGCGGGAAGTTAAGTAGCAAATGCCAGAAAGTTTTTTAATTTTACACATGCAATAGTTTTTTTTATGAAGTTCTGAACCAGCAAAGCGGTGCTTATGACCTCCACAATGAAAATTAAGAGAATGGGAGCATTTCAGTTCACCGCTGAAGGCAGTGCTGATGTGGCCATTAATTAAAGGCGCGCATAAAGGAAATAATTAAGCAAAAAATACACCACGCTCTAGTTTTATAAATCATAAAAAATTATGTGTTATATGCGTGAGGAAAAGAATCTACAAAATCGCAAGTTAAGAAAAAAACCCACGCATAAACTAAGCCAAACGACCGGGTCACAAGTTGAACATGATGGGGGCTTTAGCAATCATTTCTTAGGTCATAAGCACAATGAAAAGGGGTACCCACACAAACAGCTCCAGAACAAAAGCGCCAAGACTCAGAGGGCAGCGCGTTTCATGCATTGGAATAATTAAGCCATAAGCCTCGACCTCTTTCTTGCTCTCGTTTCGAGCTATAACTTTCTTTTTTCTTTTAGCCGACTTGTGAGCTTGAAATATTTACACCTAAAACAAATAATAAAGGCTGAAATTATTTATACACGCAAGCACACTCAAACGAAGGAGCTTGGAGCTGACAATGAGCGACGAATGTACGCACGTCGATGGCCGGCGAAATGGCGGCGATAAGTCACCAGCTATGCCACTTCCGCACGAATGTTGCATAAAAATATGTAGAGCTTTTTGGGGCTATCAAGGAGCAGGCGAGAGGCAGGCCAATAGAGACTGCGGCCAGAGAAAGGCTTGTGGGGCTCTCAATACATACTCGCCTGTATGTATGCGTGTATTTACTCGCATTTAGTTGTAAAAAACGGCCACAAAGAGAAAAGAAATAGTAGTAGTAATAATAATAAAACTATCAAGGGCACATAAATGAGGCAAGAATATACCAATTGAAAGTATTTAAATCAAAAGCAGCGCATGCAAGAAGCGTGGCAGGGAAGTAGACGAACAGGCAACTGGCAACTGGATACCAGCATCTAACAAACGAAAGGAATCTGTTTTAGCCCAGTTTAGCCTCGATATTTCCTCGAGTATACTCGTAGTTCAAATATGCAAAACGCTTGTGTCGAAAAGGGGGCAGGGCAAAGGAAATTGCGAGTATTATTATGACTTTTATTAATTTTCCTTGCCCTGTTGGTTTTTGTTTTTTACTCGTTCGTTCCCTTCCTCTTCTTCTTTTTTTTCTCTCTCTCTCTCTCCCTCTCTCTCTTTCTCGCTCTCTTGTTTTCCCTCTCTTTTTCCCCACACCTAGCCCTGTGGGCCGCAGCGCTTTTGTTTTAAGTCTACTTCGGCATTTTTTGCCCAGTACGAGAATAACGGCAACGGCTGTGTCCAGTTCAAGTTTTCCACTAAACAACTTTGCACGCACGCGTTGGCCAGAACCAGAACCAGAAACAGAACCAGAACCAGAGACAGAAGAGCCCGACTTCACCGGTGGGTTGTGGCCTTACGGTTTGGTTTTGGATTTTTGATTTATGTGCGCTAAAAACTTTAAATTGTGTGCTCCGCAGTAATCATTTCGCCAAGGCATAAAATCGGCAAAGTTTTATTAACAAGTTGTGCACTGTGTGCGACATTCAGCGTCACAAAACAGAGCCAGACAAGAGTTCAGGGTAAGGTGTGGGCCATGACAATGACAATAGAAATTGAAAATATGGCCATGGCCCGCCGCGCACAAAACTATGCAACACTAAGCTGACCATTGTCATAGTTTTGGCCCACAATGCGAATTATTTTGGTCTATTGTATTGCTTTTAAAAAAAATATTGCGAATTCTATACACTCCAAACATAAAATGGCCACAGATGCACATGCATGTGAATGTATTTGTTTCATCTTTTGCAAAAACGACCAACGGACGAAAATACATTGAACAGATACGACTTTGTTTCAAATCACTCAATTTGGCTATATTTCCATATTGTCCTTTGTGTGTTTAGTTCTCCGTTGATCGCTTTTGAGCACATTGCACGTTGTATCGGCTGTCACTGCTGTTGCGCTCATATTTATGTTTTTATGTTTTCGCAGAATGACCATCCAATGCATCTGGCAATACTGACGCATATGTGTGCACATAGATACATGTTGCCTCTGCGCCGGTATGTGTGTTTGTTGATTGATACACAACAGCACAGAGCAATGGCGTTTTAATTTTTACACGGCCCGGAGTCCTGTTGTGTTGATGACACAATTGGTTTCAAAAACATAAACATTACTTCTTTATTTGTTACTGGCCGCGCATGTGTGTTCAGTTTATTTATTGGTGTGTTGTTGAACATACGTGTTTAACTTAAGTTGAGTATGATATCAAACTGACACAAAGTGAATTTGAGTAGATTAGACATTTTAAATGGGCATCGGATAACTATCACTTAAAACATTGGGCTTATCATATTAACTCAATAAAAACAAGTTAGAGTGCTGCAGTCGGGAGTTCCCGGCAAAAGGATACCCTATACCAAGCTCGGAGTCAATGCACACGTATATAACGAATAACTTCTGTGCGAATTGTCCGATCTTGCGTGTACAAAGTTTGTACTACAAATCGAACCCCCCCCCCCCCCCATCCCTATACTACTACCTTTTTAACATGTTTGTTCGCCGCTATTGAAGGTAGACACTTGAAACTTGCATATCTTATACTCGTGCATACCCGCGCCAGAGAAAGTATTACGATTTTTTGACTATGCCTACTGGGTACGTGGCAATTCGATATAATCTATATATCTTCGTCACTTTTAAAGCTAGATGAATTAAAGTAAATCAGTTGAAAAACAACTTCACAATCCGTCGGTTCAATTAAAAAAATTTTAAAACAGGATTTTTTTTTTTTGTTAAGGTAAATTCATAATTGGTTAGATACAATTTTTTTTTGTATGTGTGTGTATAAATGCAAAACGAGCAAGAAACTCTTATGTAGTCATATAGTAGTGTGTAAGAGATTGCTCAGCATAATATTTTGTATTGTGGCGGAATGACCCATGGTGTAAAATTCAAATTATTATTATTTTTCTACAACAAACAAAGACATAAAAACAATCACTTCCTGACACTTCGGAGGCCTTCGACGGATCAGCTTGGTAAGTGATACACGTAATTATTGAAATATTTTGATTTTTCCACCATTTAATCGATAACTCAAAATCAGTGCGAGCAAATAATTTTGTCGATCAGTGTTCACAGCTGTTGGCGTGCGCACCCACGCACTGGCTTTAAGTTTGCATTTGCTTATCTCCCAACTTTTCGCTCTTCTTATTAAATACCATCGCAAGGCGCGAATCTTAACTTGCGTTCGCGTTTTCAATTTGTTTTGATTATTCAAATCCGCGCTAAGCCAATTTTATCTTACACACTAAATACATACATATGTACTGACAGTAAATAGTACAACCATAAAAGGAACCAAACTATATTTTCTGTTAGGCATACTATTAAGTGAGATTAAATTCATGAACTATATAGTTATAGATTGTGTGGTGCTTAACAGCTTTAACCCTTATGTAATACTTGAACATATGCTGGGCATGGATTACGCTTATTAATAAGCGAACATTTATCACATTTTGCAAACATTAAACATTATTTTTTAGGAAATTGCTTTCATTTATTAGCGAAGACAACAATGTGTCAACGGATCAGGGGTTTTAATATTAAACTGGTAAAATAAATCAGGAAACCATGAATGAAATCAACTCAAATAGTTCTTAAGCTGTTGTTGCTTTTGTCCTTCTGCTTTCCTTTATAAATTATTTAGCTATCTTGTTTTGGTAATGTGTGGTATAAAAGCATAGATATCTGAATTCTTTTAATAGTCCGAAGAAGTCAACACCCCTCCGGAACTGTTTTGTTAGCAGTATCCCAGGACTTCGCCAACATAATTATCAAGATTGTTCATAACACATATGCGCCCAAAGTAGGCCAGGTTTATACAATTTATAGCTATTTTGGTCAGCTCCCAATCTTTTAGAGTTCGACCTACTCATCTCTTTATCATCATTCGTTGTAACTGACTCTAACAGACAGTTTGTAGGAATCGATAATCAGAGGAAATCGACTCTTGTCGTGGATCAACATATCGACCGTTTTGGAACTTTTTTAATACTGCTGATTTGTTTCTTTAGGTACTTGAGATATTTATAGTAAACTGTCTTGCTATCTTTCTATTTAGCATTAACCAGTTGCTGACCCGGTGTGATAAAGACGGATTTTTTCCCTCTCTCTATTTCTTTAGCATTCTGAGACGAATGCTATTGCACGTTTCTAATTTTATTATACCCCGAACCCATTGAAAATGGGTAAATCAGGGTATAATGGTTTCTCCAACTCCATAAAGTATATATGTATATTCTTGATCAGCATCACTAACCGAGTCGATTTAGCCATATCCGTCTGTCCGTCCATCCGTCTGTCTGAACGCGGTTGAACGCTTGGTATTTTTAGCGTATCTTAGAAACCATAAGAAAGCCACCAATTTGGTCCAATATGTTCGCGTGAAACATACGCAGGTAAGGAATATTTCGAATTTTGGATACCTACCCCATTCGCCCCATATGTGCAAAAGTTTGAAAAAACGCAATTGAAATACTGCTTGTTAAACCCTGACTTTCATCTAGATCATGCTCTTTGAAGTTATTCACGAATTTAGTTTCCATAGTGCAGCAGCTGTTGACAGCGTGCAGCCTGCGTTTACAGATGTGTCTGTGTGTGTGTGTGTGTGTGTGTATTAATGCAAGGGGACTGACTGTTCAGGGTATCCCCTTGTCGGGCGCTTCCGTCTAGAGCCTTCTCACTTGTTTTAGTTGGTGTTTGTAATCGAACTGGAATTTGGAACTTAGACCAGTTTTTTTATTTAGCTGTTGATTTAGCTGAAGGAAAAACTTTGCTCCACCTGAGACTGATCATCAGCCTCTTTGCGCAAGAGACTAACACAACAATTGTGTATTTTTCGTTTAGCTTATACTCAATGCAGAGAAGAAAAACTTCTTGTATTAAATTATATTTTTGTTAAAGGCAGTTGTAGTCAAAAATTTATTTTTAAACAAGAAAATATTATCCTCACCAAAATGAGACCAATGCCTAGTCGAGAGAATATGCCATTTGAAATTCCCTTAGCAGAAACCAAGCGTAGAATCAGAGGATGTGGGAGTTGCACAACGTTACCATGCTTGCCACATGTCATGTATAACAGACCCGATACAAGCATATAAGAAGCAGTGTGTAAGACCGTGGAATATGAATTACCAAAGAGACCGAATATCGGCACTACACTACACACTAAGGTGCAGACACTCAAACGGCTTAGAAGCACAGAAGTGCTAGGCCAGAATCTATTCTTAAGTAAGCAATCCGCTTGGATGCACTTAATTCTTATAGGGAAAGTCGAAAGTTAGGTAGAAGAGGCCGTCCTGCAACGCAATCCAGGGCAGCTGGAATGGTGCCGCAATGTATGGTAAAGAGTCCACGAGAGTGCCAACCAGCGGATCTTAATTGTATAAAGATTTATGACAGTTGCAAAGTTACTCAAAACGTTCAGGGCTGCAAATAAGAGCGAATATTGTAACAGCCTACGAGTAGAGTACTGCTTGGCTTAAGTCCTTAAGGATTTGAAGGGTCGATTACTAGGTACATTTCATACAAAAAAAATATCCGGCAATAACTTCACTTTTTCAGACTAATTCTCCGAGTTAAAAACTGTACAATTAATCGTGTTGTTGTGTATAGTTCCTAGCAAACAACGCTCAAGATATTAAAAACAATAAATAAAATAATATAAACAATAAATAATAAAAAAATATTAATAAAAAAAATTAGGAAATAGTAATAAATAAATTAATTGGCTAAATTCGATAACAATGTGAAATAATTCATTACTATACGATTTAAACATTAACTTAACAAATCAATATTTGGTTACGATTTATTCTAATCGATCAGATTAGGACAGATATCAAACGTATCTTCTAGGCCTAGAGTAGTCGATAGACTTTCTGGCTCAGATCTTTCCAATCCAACTTTCAAGTAGTCCAGATGTGATTCGTTTAATTTGGGTACATTTTGTGAAACTATTCCAAATCCACATGTACTTTGAAAAATCTTTTTTAATTTTAACCATCCTGTAACATTTAATAAAATTGAAGTAAGTCTAACAAGTTATTGGCCTCTGTGGCTTACAAATCTGATATTTGTGGTTGTAAGTCGAAAAAATACAATAATTTAGAATTCCTTTCCCGATTCTAACGCTGCGTATAAACTTGCAGTTTCTGTTTTGTTCAGCAAGCTTAAAAGGCCCAGCCCGCCCAGCAATGTTTGGAAATAATTTCCTAAAATTGCGTCTGCGAGTACTCCACCGAGTTAGAGATCAGCGCATCGCTTTAAATCAATACATCACCGAAAGACTGATCAGAATTCTCCGTAGCTGCACCACCTTGAACACAGTTCGCATCGATTCAGCACCTCCAGTTATGCTCAAAGAAAGTCTTAGTGCCAACTCGACGTCTATGCTCTGCAGATTAGCCTAAGTCATCAACTACTGCAAGGTTAAATAAGTGATAATAGTGAACGTGCAGTTCGAAAACAACTGCACAATCTGTCGATTAAATTCAGAAGGCAAAGCCAATTTAAAAAAATCATTATTTTTTGTTTGTTTTGTGAAGTTAAATTCTTAATTGGTTGCTTAAATACATTTTTTTTATGTGTGTGTGTAAATGCAAAACGAGAAGTATTCAAATTATAATGGCACTAGTTTGTTCCTCATATGTTAGTGTGTAAAATAATGCTCAGCTTAAGCAGCGCTGCGACCATAAATATAAATAGAATGTAAATAAAGTCATAATCTTTCGCCCCGTGACGGAAAATAGTAATTGATACAGTTCGCTACAACAGTTTCGACCCAGCGAAGAAGAATGACCTATGGTGTAAAATTCAAATTATTATTATTTTTCTACAACAAACAAAGACATAAAAACAATCACTTCCTGACACTTCGGAGGCCTTCGACGGATCAGCTTGGTAAGTGATACACGTAATTATTGAAATATTTTGATTTTTCCACCATTTAATCGATAACTCAAAATCAGTGCGAGCAAATAATTTTGTCGATCAGTGTTCACAGCTGTTGGCGTGCGCACCCACGCACTGGCTTTAAGTTTGCATTTGCTTATCTCCCAACTTTTCGCTCTTCTTATTAAATACCATCGAAAGGCGCGAATCTTAACTTGCGCTCGCGTTTTCAATTTGTTTTGATTATTCAAATCCGCGCTATGCCAATTTTATCTTATATATTATAAATTGTACTACCATCAAAGGAACATAGTAAAAGTTATACATATTTGTATATATATTTTCTGTTAAGCAATACTTAAGTGAGGTTAAAAACATGAACTTTATAGATGCAAACTAAAAGCGAATCAAGAATTTGAATATTCAATAAGAATAAATGATAAATTTTGAAACAATGGGATGGGTTAGGCGAAAAAGCCTCTCTTTGGGATTTTTCTTAAGCGTTCGCGCCCGGAATATTTCAAAATTTCTGCTTTCTTTTATACATTTTTTAGCTATCTTCTTTTGCTAATGTGGGGTATAACGGTATTTGCTGTATGGATATGTGTGGTCCAAAGCAGGCAACAACCCCCGAAGATTGTTTTACTAGCTGTCCCAAAACTTTTTCCCAACACGAATTTATAAGTCATATTTGAATATTGGTAATTGATAATTATTAAGATTGTTCATAATACAATATTTATAGATTTTGGTCGAATGTGGTAGTAAAGAGAAGAGGTATGTGAGAACCTCAGTTCCAAACTTTATGTCTCTCTCTTTAGTTTCTCAGATCGACCGTTCATACATATGTATGTACATGTCATTATATCTATCCGTCTGACTACTCATATGTATATCGAGTCGATCTCAGACTCTTTGAGAGTTAGAGACTGAAGTACTTAAAAAATCTATACACCATACGCAGATCAAGTTTATTTGAAATAATTGATAATCCATTTTTAGGCTTTTCAATAACGTTCAGGGTATCTCTTAGTCGAGTCGCTTCGACTACAGCACTCTTAATTAATACCTTTTTCCCGATGCTTAGGGCAGCATGCCACCTTCCGCCCAAGCGACAGATGGTCGCACTCGTTTAACATGCAAGGACTATCTAAGTGTTAACGGAGGGAAGTAAAGTTGAAATCGAAAAATTAATTGGATATTTAACCCAGAGGAGTCGATTTGGCAAGGAATTAATTCATGAATAAGGATTACGTCAAGCCGAGTTCTCTGATTTGTGAAATAGGGAAGATGTATTAAGAAAAGTCTAGTATCAAACGGTTTAATCCACGAAAGGCAGACAATGGGAATTGCTTCGTACTGATTCAATTTCATCTTAATGTGATTACTATTGTGGGGACCACAGTGAAGAATGGGACGGACAAGATAGACGTATGAAATGGGTCTTTGTCGTGAAAGGATAATCAAACTCCTTGAACCTGCTTTTGATGAAACCAAGCACGCTGATCAATGCCTTTGATATGTGTTAACTCAAAATTTACTTACGACAAGCGGAGTAAAAAAAAAGGAACACCATGAATGCAATATTAAGTGATTGGTGAACATGCTGCCAATTTAATGCATCACTTCAGAGTAACCTAAAGATGTATGAATTTACAAAAAGTTTTAAAACATGTTTGAATGCTCAAGTCAGGAGTGCCTAACTGCCTAACTAATCATGGGTTCCCAGATGCTCTCTTCTGCCTGCTAGATATACATATATCCCAAAAACTATTATAACGAAACGCGCAATATTCACAGTATTTGGAGGCGAGAGTGAGCGGCTAAATCGACTTGGAAGACTAAGAATATTATACACCTATTATACCCTATAGTCTCAAGAGTCTCTGTCGAGAAGATACATACATACATACATACATTCGTACTTACATTGAAAGATACATACATATACACTCGTACTTCTTCATTTTATAACTACTGTGTTGTAAATTGGGTGAGCGGATTCAAATTGTAGGCTGAAAAAAGGGGGCAAAGAAAGCAAGGTTATTCCTCGCAAAATGTTTCTTTTTACACCTTGTATATATAATTTCTTCTTGATGTCAACAATGTTTTCAATTGGCTGTTACATACACTAACACAACTTCGTGTATACCCTCTCTGCCAATTTTTTGGAAATAAAAATAAGTGAATATTCTAATTCATACAGTTTCATTCACAGCCCGAACACACGATATGCCCCCACAAATACCAACAACAAAGTAAAAGAATGCAAAAAAAACCGAAAATAAACAGCACATAACATTGTGGACGTTGAAGAATAGCCATGGGCAACGGTATCAAAGCGAAAAACTAGTGAAAGCACCATGTTGTATAAGTTGGCTTTTGAAAGTGTGTGTAGGATTGTGGGCGTTGATAAGAGTGCGTGCTACTTGCAAATGAAACACAAATACTACCGACACGGTAATAAATATCCATATAAGCCACTTCAAAGTGAAAAGCAATAAGCTTAACTTCTCTAACAACTTACTGAGGGGACAGACCAGTCAGAGCAGAAACTGGCGGCGAATACAACTGCACATTCATGGAAAAATTGCTTGCTATGCATACCAATATCAATACCGCTGAGCAGTACTATGACCAATACCAACAGCAATGCCAATAGCCTTGCCCTTACCTATACCTATATCAATAGAAATACCCATACCAAAAGCAACAGTAAGTAACAGCAACAGTAACAGCAACAGCAGCAGCAGCAGCACACAAACAACAACACCAATACGAATGAGGGAAAGTGCGAAATTCGATGGTGTGCGCCTTGTGTACACGTGGGAAAAACCAAGAGCTTTCCTTTTGCAAAGCGGACCGTGTTGGTGTAACTGGTAGCTCGTAAACACCCGAAGTGTTGAGCATCGAGCGTTGAACTACTATTAGCCTCGGCCACAACTCTTGTCAAGTGAAAGTCGTATCTGTAAACAGCCGTCCTGCGAAACTCGTCAGGCTTAGTTGCCGTACTGTCGGCACTTGGACAAAATATATGGTCGCCTTCAAGGGCAATTGTTATGTTTAATTTTCGTAATAGTGACTACTCATTTCCACACAATTGTAAGTACATAAACCACATATTGTACTTTGGCGCGCGTTTAGCACTGTTGACTTGTGCAGAGCGCCACTTAGCGTCGAGTAGCGGCACTACGAAGCTATTGATGAACAACCACTAAAGCCGCTACTAATACTACCACAACCACTACCATTGCAACATCCACTCACACAGTAAACGGACACAACAAAATGGCAGCTAATGTTCGCGGCTCGAGATCGGTGGCGCTGATTTGGCTAAACAATAAATGGATACAAGTACATGTAGAACGTAGAGCTCGTGCCTGTTGGGGCCCTTCTCAGAGAGTGTGCGAGTGTGCAAAGTGGGGTCGCAGTGGAGCACAGTTGAGCGGCGAGTTGGCAATTTGAATATGCTTTATGTATGCGACACGTGTATTATACACGCTATCGTCTTGTATATGTATGCATATAATATAAATATATACATATGTATGTATGTACCTGGTCAGTTGATGTGGAAAGCGTGGCGTATCGTAACGTAGTGTAGCGTGACGTCGCGTCGCCTCGCGTCGCGGCGCTTGCTGTGGCACGGCGTTCGGGGCAAGTGAGCCTTTCGATTTCGAATTTCAGGCACTTAACTGCAGTTGTTGGGCGAACGCCAAGGAAACCAAAGCTAAATGCGAGCCAAGAAGCAGCCGGACAAAACAAAGTTTAAGTAAACTACGCGCGGTTCTCAACCTGACGGCCACCTAATGTTACCCAGGCGGACTAGGTAGCATCCAGTGTTGCGTAAGCGCCAACTGCCTTGATCTGCGCACTGTAGTCAAGGCCTGGGCAGGCAATCAACTAATTTAAAGTGCTATTAAATTTAAATGGTTTCAATTAACACACTTTAAAGCGACAACCAAACGCAGTGAGCACTCCAACTATACTGCACTTGAGCGGGCGAGAAAACTACGTTTATTTATTATTAACTTAATGTTGCGCCCTGTTGTTGCTATTGTAAAGAAAAACTGCAACTGGAAGTGAATTAAAAGCAAAAAGCCAACTAAAGTGCGCAAACAGCCGCACCCACAGGGCTCACGGCGCCCGATACCCAGCAACCAACACCGACTCATCAACGGGCAGAGAAAACTTCGCTTAAATGTACATCGACGAGGATAGCGAGGAAAGTTCGCCCTTTGTGATGCTCACATCGCCGACCAAGTCTTGGGTCAGTGTTCAGTGTAAACAATGAGGCTACTCACCCCTCCCCACGACATCTACCGACACACATCTCTTAATTTCACATTTTTTCTGCCATTTGACGTATACACATTCAAGCTGGAAAAAAAAAACCAAGTTGGCAAAAAGTTTAAATGACTTTTGTTGTTTTTCTAAGTGTTTTTTAATGGTCTACGTGTGCAGGCTGTGCTGCTGCCTTTTTGACGTACCGTATGCGCAATTTTAAATATTTTACATGAGGTCGTTGTGGTTGCCCACAGAGGATAATACAGCTTCAGACCTGCAATCCTTTTGACAAGTGGGATCTTCAGTGCGCTTTGCTAGAAAGACAAGACTGGATTTCATTGCTTTTAATAATGAAGGAATTCCGCCTATTTGAATTTCATTTCAATGGGGAGGTATTATGTCTTGAATGCAAAGACATTACACAGAATCTAACACGTATTGCTCGACTTAGAAATGCCCTGCACCTAGGCACACTTTACCCCAACACATATATATACATATAACTTTGATTTATTATTATTGATCATCTGTTTAAAGGCAATGGTCTCGGAAACTATTAGATTTTTTATATCGATTTGAAGAGTTAAGTGCTAGGTGGCTCTATCTCTAGCTTGGTACGTATGTTCTCGTATATCATAGTCAAATCAAGAATATTTTAATCTTTGTGTACATTTCGTAAAGTTTGGGCAATGAGCTTAGAAGATGCAGCCACTGAGTAAAATGTGTGCGAGAATGTGATTTTGTATACTTCGAATGTGTGCTGAATACAGGGTATCTCCTAGTCTGCACTTTTTCAAATGTGTACTTATATTTTATGTATTTATGCATGTGCTAAGATAATTTCCAATCTGGTAACTTGAAAATTCATAGTATTTGTGTGGTTCATCCACATTTTTAATATATACAAAACCCCACTTATATGAAAATAAACCCATGCGAAATAAAATCAAGCCATACAAAACAGGGCCGACAAATGAGAATGCTTTGCGATGACGCCATACTTCGTTCTTCTCGACCCTTGCTCTTGTTCAGATTTATTCAACTATCGGCTCTACAGAATCTCACTCTCGGAAACCGGGGTGTTGATTTATCAGCACAACAACAGAAAAGAGCCTAGACCTCATATGCACGAGAATTTATTTGTTTACAAAATATTTGCCTAACAATTTTTTGTTTACGGCAAAAGAAATTCAATATCCTTGAGCAACAGTAATCACTACGATAATGGGTAGTGGTAAAGTAGCTCATCCTCAAAGAGGCCAAATGGGCAACCCAAAGCTGCGACTGAGATTGGGACCCCCGATGCTTGTCGACGTTTAGTCGTTGTCGATTGCTTCAATGAATTTTCTGCGAGGCTGCACCTCAAACGAAGGGCTTTGAAGTTGCGCTTACATTTTGCCTTCGTACTGGTGGCTTTCTCAAGTTGCTCAAAGTTTAATTGAGCGCGTAATTTAAGCTTTCGCTAAACTGCTATTTGCTAAGTAGCATGGTCATAAGTGCGTTAGTTAAAGTGTGTTTTTATACTCGCGGAGGGAATTATAATTTTATCACGATATTCCCATCGCCTTGAGTATGACATATCCGACCTCGAGATGTACATATATAGAAGAGTTACTTCGATAAGCTTACATCCGTCTGTTCCTATGTAAACTAGTCAATTATATTTTGAAAGCTTTTAAACTCATGCACGTAGTACATATGAGGAATTCAGTTGGAACGGATCATACTTTCAAATAGCTGCCATAGTACTTGACTCCGGATATTTATACAAAAATAGTCTATAGTAATGTATTATTACAGGGTATTATTATCCTCCTGATGGAGTTATTCGCAAAGCTTATCACAATGTAAATCAGAAGATAAGTTAAAGTACTCCGATCTCTTTTGTGTTAATGACATTTTTTCACTCTGTACTTGTTTAAGAGGGTATAATGGGTTTTTGTATGAAATATATATGTAATAGGCAGAAATTTTATACTTTACAAAAAAATACAAGCCGTTTCTAGTAATTTTTACATCATGAATAGTGTGGGGCTAAATGAAGGAGAAGCCCAGCCGGTCAGGTATTTTATGAGTTTTCAATTCATTCCGTTGGGCGTATTAATCATAGATGAGCCGAAGGCTGTTTTATCCACACACAAAAATGCGATTTCACCTTCAGCAAAAAAATGTAACCCGGTTGGGTTCGAATCCCTATTAACACCCAAAAGTCAATGCAGTGTTCCTCATACCGATTTTGTTGAATTTCAATTAAAAACCTTGATTTTGATTGTAACCCTGTGTGAATGCTGTGTCCGAACGCACACACCGTTTTGATATGTATGAACGAACATATGTACATAGTATGTATGCATGTGCACACACATATACATTTATACATATGTGTATGGGATTTTTATTTAAAGTATATTCCGACTCGACAGGCTTTGCTGCGTAATTGGGGTCAGGCTCGTTGGTCGATGCTGTCACAAAGCAATGTACAAATGTTGGTTGAAGGATTGCGTTTAAAATGAATATGAATTAATTTCAATTTGAGTTTTTGTGTCTTAAGCTCTTGTGGTATTTTGTTTTAAAATAATTGTGTATAAAATTGAAATGAAACGCTGCTAGGCCTCACAGGTATTAAAATTAAATTTTCACTTCCATAACAAGCTCAGCAAAACTAAAACAATTTAAATAAAGCAATTTGATTCGTGTATGAAACACGATTTTGTTAGGGGTTCAGCTGTGATAAACAATAAAATTTGTTAAATTGACAGAGCTAGCGATCGATATTTATCATGTTTTTCAATAAACAAATTTATCTATCGATAAATAGATCTTTCCGACTTAGCTCGGCTCTCTGCGGAAGAAACAATAATGTTTATAGGTCAATGATACAGATTATTCGCACAACTGCACAATATTACAAATTGTCCTCTGCTGGGATACTTTGGTGTATCGAAGGTCTTTTTTCATAAAACCAATTTTTAAACGACTTTATAAGAGCTTTTTTTGTAATCTGTTATATTCGACAAAGACTAACGATTCAATAACAGCCGCAAGTTAATTAAACATATAGATTGTTAAAAAATAAGGAAAGGTAAAAAATAAAAGAACAAAGGATGTCGAAAAATTCAACTTCAGACGCTTATAAAGTACTATTCAGTGTGAGAAGGTTATCCGCGAATATGACAATGCGTGCATGCGGGGTGCAAAGCAATTTCATTTATTCCAGATTTGCGTGAAATTTTTCACAAAAGACGTCACTCTAGCGACACGAAAGCCCACATCCAAACAACGGGCCCACACATATACATACATACATAGATAGTCACAGTCGGACATTCCGAATATTTGCGTATTTTACTATTTGTTTATTTCTCTTTTCTGCCCACAGCCCGCCAGCTACGGTAAAAAGAACGGCATGTGGTACGCTTCGCCAGGAAATCAGGGCTGGGGCTCCAAGCCCGCGAGTCGAAAGCCTTCAATAATGGAAGCGGATTTGGGCACATTATCGACCACATCGGGCTCGATAAAACGCAGCGCTGGTCGGGTGATACGCATCATCAATAACTTGGATCATTCCGTGCAGGTGAGTACCGGGGCCCACAGGCTCCCAGAATATATACACACATCGACACACAACAATCCATACGCAAGAGTTGTGCAAACGATATTTATTGTTCGTCCATCAGTGAGCTCGTTATCATGAATGCAAAATTAAAAACAAGTAAGAACGTTTTGGTCGGGTGTAACTGACAACGCTATACTCGTTCACAGTACAATAAATATTAAAACAGCCGAAAAGGGTCCATATCGATTTTTTATTTTGCGCGTGGCAGAAATTTTACAACTCGATATTTTGAGGAGGTCATCATAAAACTGCCTGTCAATTTGGGTTGATCAGGGTCTATAATTGTGGGAGATATGGATTTTCGCGGCTTATTAAGATATACGGATATTACCGATTTCCCGCGCCCCCCATGGGCATATCGAATCCAATCTTTAGAGGAGGTCATCAGTAATCTGTCTGAAAAAAATCGATGTATGTAGCTTTAAATCTAAGGGAGATATATTGATTGAACATTCCACAAATACAATATACCCTTTTCACTTCGCGAATGAGCATATATAAATAAAACCCACACCTCATTTGTGCATTTTCGCTTTCCAAATTTGGTTAGCTCTTGAATTTGTTATTGTGTTGTTGAAATGATTGATTTAATTACTGTGTTTTAAGCATGAATATTTAGTTTTGAAATATATGTGTTCATATGCAGACATACATACATAAATATTTATTTTTGACGACTAACTTACTGTGATTACAGATTACAGGCTACTGTATCTGTCACGCCTGTGCTCTAAAAGAATCGACGAAATCGTGTGGATACCTGTAACCGCATTGTCCCAAACATGTAAATTAAATCAATAAACAATATTGTTTAAGCTCCAGCATAGTTTTGCATAGTCACATTTGAACAGTGATACCAAAATGTGTCAAATGTCATCGATATTTAAATGAAGGCAAACTCTGCAAAATGCACTTGCGCATGCATTTGGTTACGCTATGCAAACATAACTTTGCTGTTTAACGCGCAAAGTTGAAAAAAGCTGCTGAATATTCAACAGCAAAAATGTGCAAATAATACAATATGTACATATATGTAGATGTACCACACACATACCACATACTATATATATGTATGTATGTTGCAAACGGTGGTCACCTGGATGCAAACTCAACTGTATATTTAACAAATTCCCTTTTGAACTTGGATTGTTTGCGTTTTTAATATGTTTAATTGATAAATCCATTTCGTATGGTATTTTTTTGTTGACCCGTTCGCTTACCTACTTACCTATTTTTGCACATATGTTTGTGTTTTCAATAAATATTTTATGGTCAGTTATTTATTTGTTTTTGTGCGCATTATTTATTTTTTGCTTATTAGTTATACATTTCCAGAGAATTAATATAATAACATATAATAATGGGCTTAGCTTGGCTTTGTCCGGGCTTATTATTACTATGTCTGTTTGCATTGACGCACCGATCTCCGAAAATATATAACACACCAAATTTTATATATATTTTCTCCTAAAGCATATTTGGAACATGTTCATGTTTTGTCCATAACTTCCTTCACTTCCTTAAATTATTCAATACTAAGTTCTCTTTTGGAAAATCTAGAAAGCTACACAAACTAAAATTTAACATAGATCGAACAATTAGTTAGAAAGTTGTTCAAGAATGAATTTCCCATAGCGTGAACTTGAGGAAAGAAGAAGAACAGAGTGTGTTTGTGGGTTGAGCATGTATAAACGCAAGGATGCTGGGTGTAGGATATATCATAGTCGGGTCGGGTCTGCCATCCCCATAATTTACAAATATCGATATTTTCCTAAATTAAAATAATGACCGTTTTCTACTTGACAGGTGTGATGAGAGTATTGTGCAGTCGGGTAACCCCGACTGAAGGTTTATTTCCTCAAATTAAATTGAAGAGCTTTAAGATTGAGTTAGAATCTGAAAATTTAACTTTTGTCTCTTCAACCTTTGTTCATTCTTTTCAATTCAGGGGTGATTTTCCCCCGAAAAGTATGAAAGTTTGCAAAGAACTTTTACTTCTTGAACTTCTTGGAAAGTAAGGTGGAAACCAATCGAATGAAATTCCAAATGACATTAACTTAATTGAAAAACTTTGATTAGAACCGGCTCACTATCATATTGACTCCAAATTAACGTTCGGTCAAAATTAATGCAGTATTAAACTACATTCTTTATAAGCTTTAGTTTAAGAAGACTTTTGAAACCCTGGAACTATTCAATATCGGTTAAAAATTGTATAATAGATATGTGCAATTGTATGTAACAGGCAGAAGTAGGCATCCCATAAAGTGTATATAGTATTGACCAGGACGACTAACTGAGTTGATTTAGCAATGTCTGCATATTTTTCTTTAAGCTCTATACAAACTTGAATTGCGAACTCTGAGCTAAGCTATCTGTTCTTTTTACGCTATTGAATCTTATAGCGGTAGAGTGGCGATGAATAGGTCAATAGCTGCATTTTACTTTGACATTCAAATGGGCTTTGGGCGTACAAGCCAAGCATGGCGCAATTAACCTTTGCCTACTTTTTAGGTACCCCAAAAAAGGCAGCAATCATATGGAAAATCAATTGTTTGCAATTTGTATTTTATTATATGCATGCAATAGCGGCACCATAGGCAAATTGAAGCCACGGCCAATTTGGGTATTTCCGCTGACATACAAAAAGCCAGACCGCGCCCAGCCGCTCACATTTCGTGTTTGGGGGTTTGGCCCCCAAGTGTAAATCTCTTTTCCTTTTTCGCCCAGAAGCAGGTGAAATATTTGCTACGTCTATAACCCAAATGCCCCCAAATATGAATTGGAATGCGACTTCCACTCCGCTTCTGGAAGTATCCACGTTTAGTTGCCAATGGTGTTGGTGCTGTTGCTTGCTTCGGTGGCGGGATCGGGTCGGGGTTGGGGTCGGGGTCGGGCTCGGTGTCGGGGTCGGGGTCGGTTTCGGATAGGTTGGTGTCGCGGTCGAGGCAGTAATAACGTTTTATGGTAATTTTGCTAAGTGCAACTCAATTTTTTAGCACTCTTTGGACTCTTCGAGAGGCGCGTAATGTTTTATGAATAAAAATACGTAACATTGTGGGCGGCGAGCGTAGTCGGAGGTCTGTATAAGCCCCAGAATTGGAGTTTTTTGCATTTCACTTTGCACAGTGCACATGAGGACGGGTACATTATACAGGACGATGTAGCATTTGTCCGGGTTATTTAACTATGCATCTTTTCGACGAGGCCACTTATCAAGGTCAGCTGGATCCAATTGCCACAAATATGCAAAAAAGATGACTCACTGACATTGGAGGTAAATTAAACAATGACGTGCCAATAAGTGTTTTGTACAAGAATATCACGGTCCTTTCTGGAAAAGAACACTTGTCAAACCAAAACAAAAAATGAAACTCCATTAACATAAATCTCGATTGGGCCCCGTTAACAGTTAAGAAATTGGCTATTGGGCTAATGAATATATGTAGAGGAATAAACAGCCAAAACGGACGAACAGAAACAACAATGAAACAAAAGCTGTCAACCAATAACCACAGAATCGACCAGTCGCCTCGCCGAAGCTAGGAATGCAAATTGTACTTAAATACATGCTATCTACAACAACCGCAAAAGCAACAACAATATCAGCTAGACCGGCAAAGGGAAATTGTAGTACTTTGAAACTGCTGTTGTTGCAGATGCTCTTGTTTCCCGCTGCCCGCACCCGGTCCGCGGCCAACCAAGGCCAAGGACATGGCCCGTCGTCTACAAATACAACAAGGAACTTTGCCAAATATTTTGCAGACCAACAAATGCAAACAGGCGAAGAATATGAGTATTGGACGGCTCACACATAGAGCCCGCCGATTGCATTACTCTTCCATTGCGTACTATCGCACTTGGGCGTTATTCCAATTGCGCTCCGCACTGCGGCTGTATTTGCTTGGCTCTCCTCTTGTTGCCATTGTGCGTCTGTTGGTGGCTGCCACTGCTGCCACTGCTGCTACAGCTAACCGAACGCCACAATAAATGGCTGTGCATAATGGCGTGCTACTCAACGGCGGCGTCCGTGTATGTTTGTATGCAGTTGCAGAGTGCTGGGTGGTGCTAAATAATATTTGGCAACCTAAAGTACCACGTGCTGGGTGCCGCAGTGCATTTTGATTCTTTCAACTTGGTCGTGGAAAGTTTCGTGCTGACGTATGATCAACTTTACTTTTCACTTATTATGTCGGCATGCACATAAAAACTGGTTCGCTTCTCCATATGCACATGTTGCAGCTCCGCAGGCGTATTGAACAGTCAACAAAGACATGCCAACAACAATGCCGGCAACAGCACCTGACGGCCATGTACATACGTTAAATGACGGCAAACAAAAAAGTGGCGGGCGCTGAAAACACGCAAACCCCTACGGAGAGCTGGCAACGCGCTCCAATAACGGCATTTCAATCCAGATATCCTTATAGCGGTTTACGGGGTGACAAGAGCTTTTACTTTTGCCAAAAATATGGTATTTTAAATTTCATTGAACAATTTGAGCAAACTATAAAACTATTAAAATACAAAAGTATTAACCTTTGCATACAAGTCCTTTTTATTATTATTTATACAATATAGTTGGCAAATGCACTCTTGAATTCACTTGAGAACAACATTCGTTGAAAAAGTTTATAGTTTATTAAAAGAATGAAACGTATTTAACTTACTTCGTCTTATAAACTAATGGACCAGATTGTTATCCGCCCACCCCGTTTATAAATACTCTTTCAATTTTATTTATTTTTCCTGCATCAAGGCAAGTGCGCCTTTGGTAATTTATCGCTCCTTTGTTTTACGTAGATATTTCAGTATTTTATTGGAATTCTTTTGTGCCAGCCGGCTGAAGGAGTCGCACGAGTTATTTTTAAAAAATCTGCATGGTTTTGACGTCACAGAAATGAAAGCAGCCATGAGGTGGTTCGAGCATCGATTCAAATGGGTATTGGACAAGTGTTCACCGCACACAATCGAACTCTTCAAAATTGTTTAAATTTTTCCCCATGCAGCTGTTGCCTCCTACACATCGGGCAACCTACGTCCACATACGCATATCTGATGCGCCCGGCTGTGTGGGTGTGGACAAATACGTCCGTGCTCGCTTCCTTCCTTCTTTCCGGCAGCTGTTTACTGTCAACCGTGTGGCCCAGCTGTCGCGCAGCCCCTTTCAAACCCAGCTCCAGCCCCCAGCCTCCAGCCCCCAGCCTCCAGCCCCCAGCTCCCAGCCCCGTCCCCTCTCATCAGCAAAAGTGCACGTAATTGGCTTAACAAATGCCATTTGTTTGGGGTCACCTGATTGGAGCAACCGACGTAATGTAATTATTTGCACACATAATTATATTTGTTTATACTCTGCATGCACGAACGTACGCAATGTCGGCTGCAGTCTTCTCGAGCGCAGCTGCGCGACTGTCTCCGGGTAAATCTATGTAATTTGGGAGCTTACACTTACGCACACACACCCACATTTTCAATAAGTGGCAATCATGTATAATTTGTGTGCAGCGTGCAAGTCGGTGAGCGCTACATAAAGAAGTTACAGTTCCAAAATAGTACAATTGCTAATAATTGAAATCAAACTGATTTGCATTATTACATGCATAGCTCGGGACTGTCAATTCACTTAGGTGAAGGGCTTCCAGCCGAATGTTTGCGGTTCAATGGAAGGATTTAAGTAATGCGTGTCCCTTAAATAACGGCCTGCGAATGCGTCGTCCACATATTGTGCCCATATATATCGTATGCCTCAGGTGTTTCAACTTGATAAACAATCAACAAATCGTGATTAATAGTGGAGTGGCACGTTGGCATTTTAAAACCTAACCCAGTCCATCAGGCCACTAACGACCATTAAGGCCAGCTGCTCTAAATGGTATAGTTGGACCGTTCCTGCAAAAATGTATCTAAATCAAATTGATGACCGTTAAGTCGAACAAAGCCAGAAACGCTTGCAACGTGCTGTTTACATGTGATCGGTAAAAGAGAGTTTTCAGAAGTTGAGCTCTGGGCCGACAAATTTAAAGAGATGTTATATGTTATTGTGTCATTCTTTGCGCTTACTTTCCTCCTGTTTTTTTATGTTACATTTCATTCTTAAGGAACACTCACAAGCTATCCGAAACAGGCTGAAAGAAATGATAAGCAATTTGTTTAAGTTAATTATAATATTTGGCATTGCAACACAAATATTTTACAAAAATTTTCTAGCACAAAAAATTTAATAACGTTGGAACCGACTGCGGTATATAACTGTCGAAGCAAGTCTTATTGATTATTGAGTTGTTATTCTTATTATAATTTTCAATCTGTGCATTTTAATGCCCTGTACCTATTCAAAATGGGTAAGTAAACCGTGTCCGTCCCAACGAACTTTATGATTCTTCCAGATCAAACGATTTACCCTTTTTTTTCATTTGCTTAAAATCAATAATTATTTAATTATTTCGTATTTAACGATTTCGGGCTTAAACAAGTTTTTGCAATACGTATTTCATTTTTAACTTGGTTGGGTTTTGACAGCGCTTGCACTTAATTTAAGCACAAGATCCTGCCTAATGTGAAACTTTTATTCAAAGAAAATTATTCGTTTCACAGTTAGACATTTTATGCAAACTTCCTAATTTTATAGTTCAAAAGTAATTGAAGCTTTTGAAAAAAAAAAATAACTGAATTCAAATGAAAGGAGGCTGCGTCCACTTTCGTAATCAGTCTCAGCAAAATTAAGCATCAGACAGCAGCCCACCACTCAACATGGATATAAAGCCATTAGACCATTACGCCTTTCCAACGAATACCAACTAAATACATAAATTAGATTCAGTTCATTCAAACTGCCAAAGTTCGTCCTGTCCGCAATTGTCGCAAGGACCAGTGCAGATAAACTTTATGCCAGATGCTTTAATTTTTTGTGAGTGCGGCAGAAATATGCGAGGCTGCCGCTTCCTTGGCGTAATGTCGCCTCGCGTGACTAACAGTTATCAAGGCCTGAAGGTCATTAAAACTCAAGATGCACACTTGACACAAGCACCGAACGCAGAAAGCTACAGCTAAGCAGCTGGCGTGGCCAGCCCGTGCAACAATGCGTATCGCGGTCTGGGTGCGGGAGGATGTGGCGTGTACATCCAATTATGAGCGCAAGAGCTTAAGTGCAACAACAACAACAACGACGACGACGGCCACAGAAACAGCAAGAACAAGTACAAGTAGATGGCAAACAATGCTGCAATAGCCCGACGACCCCCAGGAACTACAAATAATACCATTAAGCAGTGAAATAAAACGCAAAGTGGGTCACAGCCTCGGTTTGTGGGGCGACTAAGAAGCACACGAGGATGTGAGCATAAGCATATATACACTCATATGAATATGAGTATAAATATCCCTTCATGCACACGATTGTATGCATGTGTGTGAGCACGTAATTATAAATATTTGCTGTTAGCAACTTTGGTTGCAAACTTCAAGTGTCATGGCCGGGGCAGCGGAAGTTGCGTGTCACGGCTAAATTTTTGTCGCAGGCCAAGTGTTGAAAAGTCAACGCGCCCAGTCAATGCTACAGTCCACATAGAACAGAACAGAACATGTGCGGGCGCCTGGTTATATACTTCATATTTCCCAAGGGCCAATAATTCACATTTTATGGCTCAGACTAATTACACACCCATAAATTGAATCGCCCCCTGGCACTTCGCCTATCAGATCGAACACGTAACCTTATATACAACTGCTTATTTACACATATAAATAATATGCTTTCCTTTCATTCAAGTGTCGCGTTTTACTTAACCTACGCACTTCGCAGCCGTTTGAGGAAGTACTCGAAGATTTGGGTCAAGTGCTGAAAATTAACGGCGCCAAGAAAATGTACACGGGCACCGGCCAGGAGGTAAGAGGGAGGGCTGTGTTTGATCCGCCTTTTTGAGCGCTTTTCGCCGTAATAGCTTAATTAACATCAACAAACGCAAAACCATATGAAATCCCTGCTAAATACCTCGAATTTGCAACATGCCGCCCTGGGGACACAGGTACGTAGTTTTTCGCAGCTGCGCAACGAGTTTGCCGACGTGGACACATTCTATCTGGCCACTGGGACGGCATTGATCGCCGGCTCGCCCATTCGACGCTCGCGCTCACGTCCTTCGGTGGTGGCTGCCGCTCCCATACTGCCGACGGAGGAGTTGCCCAAGGTTCCCTTGCGTGGCACGCGACCGCGCAGCAAGAGCCGGCCGCGTATTCTCTATGCCCCGGAGAGCGAGATACTGAGGCCCAACGGCGAGTACACCATGCTAGACATCATGAAAGAGGAGCCAACAAAGGTGACCATACGCGGCTTGAGACGCACCTTCTATCCCCCTGTTCACCATGCGCCGGCCGAGAACTCGCCGCCAGACAAAAAGCTGCAGCTCCAGTGGGTGTGAGTAGTTACCCCCATAATTGTTTCGACACGTGAAAACTCATTCATTATAACGCCCGATCCCGCAGGCACGGCTATCGAGGCATCGACGCACGCCGCAATCTGTGGGTGCTGCCGACGGGAGAGCTCCTCTACTACGTGGCAGCTGTGGCCGTGCTATTTGATCGGGACGAGGATGCGCAACGTCACTACATAGGTCATACCGAGGACATCATGTGGTGAGTATTGGTCGACAACTGTTCAAGCCGAGTCTCAGATCATCCTTGCCCCAACCGTACAGCATGGACGTCCACCCCTCACGCGAACTGGTCGCCTCGGGACAGAAGGCCGGACGCGACCGCAAGTCGCAGGCGCATGTGCGCATTTGGAGCACGGAGTCGCTGCAGACGCTCTACGTCTTCGGGATGGGCGAGTTGGACACTGGAGTGACCGCGGTCGCCTTCTCACAACTGGTAATGCCCCCAAGCCCCGTGCATGAAAGTGTTTCAATATAATCGTACACAAACTACTTCCAGAATGGCGGCAGCTACATACTTGCCGTGGACAGCGGTCGCGAGAGCATCCTCTCCGTCTGGCAGTGGCAATGGGGTCACC
Organism: Drosophila sordidula; assembly: GCA_035047465.1. Classification (NCBI taxonomy): domain Eukaryota; kingdom Metazoa; phylum Arthropoda; class Insecta; order Diptera; family Drosophilidae; genus Drosophila; species Drosophila sordidula. The sequence goes on along the minus strand of JAWNPQ010000156.1, from coordinate 15,835,181 downwards.
TGCTGGGCAAAGTGGCTGTAAGTTGCCTCAATGCGGCGTTCTTGAGCGCGTAACGAGTATGGGCTCCTTCTTTGTTTGCAGACTCTGCAAGAGGGTCTGTCGGGAGCCGCCTTCCATCCCTTGGATGATAATCTCATCATCACCCACGGTCGCGGCCATTTGGCCTTCTGGCATCGGCGCAAGGATGGTTTCTTTGAGCGCACGGACATTGTCAAGCAACCCTCGCGTTCGCACGTCACCAGCGTACAGTTCGAGCCAGATGGCGATGTGATTACCGCCGATTCCGACGGCTTCATCACAATCTACTCAGTGGACTCGGATGGCGCGTACTTTGTGCGCACCGAGTTCGAGGCCCACAACAAGGGCATCGGCTGCCTGATTATGCTGGGAGAGGGCACTTTATTGTCGGGTGGCGAGAAGGATCGCAAGATTGCCGCTTGGGACTCGCTCCAAAATTACAAGAAAATAGCGGACACAAAGGTATGAGTTGTACGTCATTGACCTAACCTACACAGCTTTAATCGATGTGGGGCTTTAGCTTCCCGAAGCGGGAGGGGGCGTGAGGACCATCTACCCGCAGCGCCCGGGTCGCAATGATGGCAACATATATGTGGGCACGACGCGCAACAACATCTTGGAGGGCTCGCTGCAGCGGCGCTTCACGCAAGTTGTCTTCGGGCATGGCAGGCAGCTCTGGGGACTGGCCGCGCATCCCGAGGACGAGCTTTACGCTACCGCTGGTCATGACAAGCACGTCGCGCTCTGGCGCAAGAGCAAACTCATCTGGACCATACAAACGGGCTACGAGTGCGTGGCATTGGCCTTCCATCCGTTTGGCACGGCCTTAGCTGCTGGCAGCACGGAGGGCCACTTGCTTGTCATCAACTGCGACAACGGGGCGGTTATGTTGACGCTCCGTGTATGTGGTTCACCTTTGAACTGTGTGTCTTTTAATCAGGGTAAGGACGATGATGTGCTGCATACACACATGAGTTTTGCCATACGCACTGTCATACAACGCACAAAAGAACTCGCATAAAAAATACACTACTTATATTGTAGCAGTCTTCTCTTGTCGGGAGTGCACGACTGGGAGATACCCTGAACCCCTGGCCCCACAATCTATCAAATCTATGTACAAACCAAAGCGCAAGCATGTAGTATTTGAATTGGTTTTTTTCATATGTAGGGCGAGTGGGGGAAGCTATCCAAAATTGGTGGCACTAGCTCTTATAGTCTCTGAGATATGCTAAAAAAACAAGTCTTAAATTCGAACAAAAGAAAATGATAAACTCGCTCTGCGTTTGATAGGAAAATCTATAGTCGAAAAGTTTAGGTTTCTTGCTTTCGTAGTTTCGTAGTAGGAATACGGTCCTAAATTTTCAAATAGCTTGTAAGACCAAAAACCCGCATAGAAATGTCGATATCAACTCATAAATGTTAAAGCAATGAATACCTAATACTTAGCTTTATGGAAAACACGAGGAGTACGCGATTTAATTACATTTATTTCACTTAAATTTACTTAGGAATTATGGGAAAATTAGATATTTACCGTTTGTGAACTATTGCGAACTCATTATCATTATTACTGGAATAGCCAGTTAATGTGAAAAGATTGCTTCATTCAAATTCAATTTGTTTCATTTTACAATTTACAAGAAAACCAATATTTAATGCTATACAAAATACAAAAGCAAAAAAATCGCATATCTTCGAAATGCTTTTCTGCACAACTTAAAAAACGCATAAAACCCGCACAAAAATACTGTAACTTTTTTTACACACTCTCGTTTTTGCTTTTATTTTCACCTCACTCTCTCTATTTCTTGCGGAGCACAGTTGGGGATATGATTGCCATGGGCTCGCAAAATGGAAGCATTTACCTGTTCCGGGTCTCGCGCGATGGATTCTCCTATAAGAAGGTGAACAAGATACGCGGCTCACAGCCGCTTACACACCTGGATTGGAGCATGGACGGAAACTTTGTTCAGACCGTGACCATTGACTTTGACTTGCTGTTCTGGGACGCAAAGTCTTTGTCACCGGAGCGAAGTCCCATTGCAATGAAGGACGTTAAGTGGCTGAGCAACAACTGCACCGTGGGATTCCTGGTAGCCGGGCAGTGGAGCAATCGCTACTACAGCAGCGCCAACACCATCATAGCCACCTGCAGTCGCTCGGCTGCACACGATATGCTGGCATCGGGTGACGCCGAGGGATATCTACGGCTGTTCAGGTAAGCCCACTCGCTAATCGAATTGCCGCCAACGCTGAATGATTAACCCGTACACATTTGCCAGATATCCATGCATCTCGCCGCGTGCTGAGTTCCACGAGTCCAAGGTTTACTCGGGCATGTTGGCCTGTGTGCGCTTCCTATGCGGAGACCACACCCTGATCACTGTAGGCGGAACAGACGCTTCGCTCATGGTGTGGGACATTGTTGAGGAATAGCTGAAATGGCCACCGTGGCGCTCTGCTGCACAATCCGACTCGCGGTATCAGGACTACTGGCATCGACGCGTCTCGCAGGTATCATCAACGGTCCTGGACAGTGACTCCGTCGATTACCAGTAGCGAATATGCCACGTGCGATCGGGTTGAGCCGCTTCGCTTGCATTATAACACAATATCAATTGGCCAGCATTCCATTGGCGCAATACTTATTCTATTAGATAACTGCAAAATTGATTGATGTACTTAGCTATATTCGAAATCACAACAAATTTACGTTTTCCAGACACACTCAAATTGAATTATTATCAAGCTACGACAAAAAAAAAACAACGTGCACACATAACCACTGTGTGTGTGAACGCCTCTGCGCAGTTCCGTTGCACCCAACTTGGCTTCCATTCCCAAATCTTCCGTTAATGTTGCGTTTCGCATTTGTCCTTCGATTATACATGTGTTTATGGATATTAGGTTGGACACTATAAACAGACTTATATGCCACTGGTGGATACTATAACTATACAATATGAATGCATTCACGAAAACCAAAGCTCTTCTACAGACTACATATCATCAAACAATTGTGCTCCCATTGTTCTCACATCTCTTTCAAGAAACGCGGTAATAGACAGGACTTGGGCACCCACATGAGACACAAATAAAGAAAACTAAGTGCACTTAATCATATATTGAATATAAAGCATTACTTATAAATAATTATTTTCAAAATATATTGTTAATGCAATTTTTAATATAAGCGTTGAAATAAATAAACCGTTTTAACAAAATAAGCTATATTTCGTCATATGGTCACCCTGAATTAACGTTTACTTTGCACAAAAATTTTATATGTATAATAGTTAACCTAGGCATCCTCCAAGCCTATTGTTATAAAAAATAAAACAACATAGAAAGAGAGATTTATTTGCAAAGAAAAAGCCACTCCATTTGGGTCGCGACGGATTCCAATACCCTTTAATTCGTATTTCCTAAATTATAAATTGTATTAATACAACATTTTTTAAACAATCATTTCCTTGTTTCACCTCCCAATATTTGAAACAGGTTAATAGCATATTTATATTGAGGCAATTGAAATTAGCAACGTGCACTAGAAAGTGACATTTTCAAATTTAAACGGTAATGGTTTAGTTTAGGGCCCGTAGATAAGGAAGGTGCAATAAAATCGGGGTTTTGGCTACATGGATGTAGTTTTGCACCAGGAATCGATTTCCGTTGGCGGAAAGTAGTTATATTGCCCAAAAATTAACTAATTTAAAAAAAACAGTTTGTCGGGCTAACAGTGCCAAAATGAGTAGATTATCGATAAGTTTTAGAGATGAGTATCGTCTTTTGATAGATAGATGACTATCAACCAACGTAAATTCAATTTAAAAACTTGCAGAAGTAAACATTTAGTGAAAATAAAAATATACAAAAATAGTAAAATAGTATTGAGTATGTTCCATTCCAAGTAGCACTCGTATCAGTGTAAAAAAACAATGAAAATATCATTAAATTAAATAAAAAGGCTCAACAGCGTTGGCTCTTTCAGAACATCATCTTCAGAAGCAAATAAAACTGGAAGCGAAATCCACAAGTATTGTGATGATAATATGGTAACAAATATATTTTTTCCCCTCACCTTTTTACTTATACTATGCCATTGTTAAATAAATATGCTTAAAATATTAATGACATTGTTTAGCCCAGAGAGAGATGGAGACAATGCGGCACTTAAGCAAATATGCAACAGCAGACTAAGCGATGTTTTAAAAATATGGCTCATTGGCAGGAATAGAGTAGAGTAGAGGAGTAGAGCATACGTTCTTGAAATAATGACAGTTCCGAAATTACTATTTTGACTTCGCTTTATGTGGTCGTTTTTTTGCATTAAAGTTTTTTCTAATTAAAGTTCTATGCGTAATTTGTGCAGCATTCGAAATCTTATGATTATTTATAATTTTTATTTCTTTGGTTTTTTTTTTATTACTTATACATGTAGAAAAGTATGACAACAACCCATGCAGCCCGGCTGGTCTGCGCCGAATCAAAAACAAGTAAGAACGTTGCAGCCGGACGTAACCGACTGCGTAATACTCCTTCACAGTACACAGAAGTTATTATTGTTATTTTGTAAAAATATAGAATTTATAATTTCGTAGAGGCGGAAGCGGCCGTGGCCGAGACGTTTTATTACCGAGCTTTAAAGAGTGTGACCAGCCTTTGCTGGGAGCGGGAGTGGGCGTAGCCGGAAAATTGTTATTTTTTAGGGATCCTTAATGGGGGTGACCAGCCATCTACGTTTGAAATTTGGTGACTAGCTCCAAAATTATGGGAGATATAGGCTTTCGCACTTTGCGGGGGCGGGAGAGAGCGGGGGTTGGCGTGGGTGGGACAATTTTTTCTGTGATGTTTGGGGGACCTTACCAGTAATATATATTCAATTTTGTGACTCTAGCTCTAAAACTGTGGGAGATATAGCCATTTCCGATTTTTTTTAAGGCTGGGGCGCTGTGTTATCGATTTGCCAGCCTCCAGTGGGCGTGGCACAAAAATCTTAACACTTTATCTGAAGCAGATAACTACAAGTAAATATGCCAAGTTTCAAGTCTCTATCTTCAATAGCGTCGAAAAATATTGCGTTCATCCGAATAGACGAACCGACGTATAATGACCCGTATGGCACTTTCCCTTAATCAAAAGAACAATTCGCAGGCGATGAATTAGTGCCAATATAAAGTCATATATAGCAAGACTAACTTATTCCTAAAAATAAGCCAATTAGTAAGCCATGGAAGCGGAAGTGTCATGTTCTGGTGTGGTGCTTGATTATAAACATCGAATGCCTATATGAAAATGACAAACTGAATATTTATTTTTAAAAGATTCTGAGTCTAATATATTTGCATCTACGCTTCTGTTATTGAATTCAGCATTATGATATAACAAACAAAAGCAATATAAGGCATATATATAAATTAAAATAACATACAAATTAATAAAAGGCTTATATAAAACAGCGCCAACCATAATTGGCCATGAGATTCAATATTAACTACCTAATTCAACTTTATGAATTCAAAAATTCAAATTGAATACAACTTTGAGCCAAATGATATCCGATATTCAAGTTGATATGTCATCGATAATAAAAACACGATCGGCTCATCTTAAAGTTTTAGCGATAGGCTACAAATATATAACATCGTTTCCAGGAATTTACTCATTTGGCGCTGCTAGGCAAATTTTATTTCTTAATTATTTGATTTTTTAGGCAATATAACTACTTTCGAAAACTAAATCGATTTAGCCAAAACCTCGATTTTATTGCACCTTCTTTTATTATCGATAGCATTTCAAATTTAATATCGGATGTCATTTGGTTGGAAAGTTATGTTTAATTTGAATTTATATTTGATTTAGCTTGGGCCAGTATTGCAAACATAAACTTAACTTTTCATAAAGTTATTTTTATTATTATGTAGTAAATAGTGAAAATCATCTTATTTTGTATATGTGCCATACATTGTTCTTGATTGTCATATCATAAAATTTAATTGAATAACAAAAGCGGATAAGCAAAGCAAAAGTTTCAAAAAGTGGTGATTTTTTAAGGCTTATGTTCTTTACCTCAGTCTGGACTTCTGTAAAAGAAATATTTCGTATTGACAGACTCATCATCAGGGTGAGTATATAAAGTTGTACACCGTAGATGCCGTTTCTTCATTCAATTCTGGATTTGATTGAAAGACTGAGCAAAGATGCTGCGCAAAAACCCTCAGCGTTCTCTTCATTACTTCTGCACGTCGCCCATTGTTGTCAACTATGACAGTAAATCTTCTGAGGGTTGCCTTCCAAAGGCCATTTTCACGGTCGGCTGTAAATGTGTCAAGCTTACTTGGACAATTTGCTGTCGATTCATTTTTAATTTCCCATAATCTTCTGTTTAAGTCCTAGGCCGGACTACGAGGCATTTGGCAGATTTTCCATGGTTATGAATAGAATTTGTACGTGTTTCAATTGCAGAATCAGTCGCATCCCCTGACTTCAGAGATATGTCAAAGCTAATTCGATTTCCAAGACAGTTTTGAAAAGCATCTGTATCCGTTACGTGATAATTTTGTATGGTTTCTTCTTAAATTGCACAATTGATCCATAAGTCACAATAATTGGCGAGTGATCAGAGTTCTCCTCGATTCGAAAATGATGTTCGGATAATCCAGAATAGACAATAAACTGCAACAAAGCAGGTATGTTTTTCATTAAAAGATTGAACGCTAGTTGAACTTTTGGAAAGTTTTTCTCCAGATATTTTAGGTTCTATTATGCCATATCGGTTTTTGCTAGCCGTTACTAGCCACAAGCCGAAGTACAGTACAAACTCTTGCTTTAGCAATATCAGCTGTATTCAGAAAAGCTTGTTTAAGTAAATTCAAAGTTAACATATTCTTACTGACATACATTTTTTAACCGATTATTTTAATGTCAGATATATTGGATTTCCTATTATTTAAGAGATAGAAATGTATCAATTTTTTCTCAAGCGGGGTCATATTTTGCAGCATAATTCTACATTCACTCAAACTCATTCTTATATTATAATATATAAGAATAACTATTATTTTCACGACCTCTCACCGTTTATTACATAGACAAAAAAATTAGTCGGATTTTAGAAGTCGCAAATTGCAAGGTGTCCGAATTACAAAGTAAATATTAGAAAACAATTTCGTGTCCGAATTCTCTGGATGCCCGAATTAACAGGTGTCCGCACTAACGAGATTTATATATATAAATATATATATATATATATATATATATTCTGTTAATATATATATATGCAAACGTTAGCTATTTTTTTAATACAACTTTTTTTTATTTGTTTATGTTATTTGTTATTAAAACAAATGTAAATTATTTATTTTGATTGTAATAAATTTTGGAATTTAATTAAATTCCACAATTTCTTTTAATTTTTTTATTTTTCGTTGAAATAGCAGTATAGTATACTCTAAAAACTACCACAATCTAAATCTGCAAGTTTTTAAATAAATTTATGTTGGTTTATAGAAATCTATCTATCGAATGAGGATTCTCATCTCTAAAACTTATCGATATTCTACTCACTTTGGTACTGTTAGCCCGATAAGCTGTTATTCTTGCTTTGGGCAATATAACCACTTACCGCCACCAGAAATTTAATCCTTGTGCAAAACTACATCGCTTTAGTAAAACCCCAATTTAATTTGCACCTTCCTTTCTTCCGGCAGTAAGCTAAACAATCACCAGATATCAATTGTTCGACAGAATCAGCTGTTTAGGCGATATTGAACTCAGCCGATGTTTAAGTATAACTATGTTTTATAAATCATCGTACACCATTTCTGTTCAGGTTGGCATTCCCAATCAGGGTTTGGCGCAATTTTTAAATGAATATCAATGAACAATATGAACAATAAAAATGGCATATAAAGAAAGTTGAATAAAACTAAATTTTCCAAAACAACTGTGTCCGAGGCTTTCAATAGCTAAGAAACAATTCTAAGTCATTTTATTTGTTATAATCTTAAATCTTAAATAAACTCGTCACATAAATAAGCTCGCTGGACACCCAAACAGATTGGCCGAGGAGACGAAGAGTTAGGGCTAAACGGAGGCTCCAGAGAATCCACCCAACTGATATGCCAGATCGTAGCTTTTGATTATTCATTTATTTTTTATAAAGAAAAGCCCCCAGCAAGACTAAAATACCGAAATGGACAAAACATTGAAAATAGAACTAGTAGTAAGAACTGTTATGTATCAGGTTACATTTCATTAATTGTTATATCTATATATATATCTATATCTATATGTACATATATCTATATCATTCAACAAAAAGTTTTCCACAATGATATAAGTTGCTAAAATAGTAATAGTAAGCCAAAATTGTTAATAAAAAAAATGGACATCATTAAAGTTTTTGAGATATCCTATAAAAACCGGGTCACAAAAATGTTCATATATTCGCTCCGCGGGTACGCAATTATCCGATATTGTGAAGTCAATATTTACAGAGCTCCGAATTTTTGCATAACCTGTGACTCTCTCAATCGTGCATACGTATCTTTAAGCACAAGCAGCGTCCTTCTTCCTTTTCCTTAAGGTTTTTTTATAATGATTGTTGGTACCTAAGAGTAGCTAAAAGCAGACACGCTTACAAGAAAAGTTGTTCGGGATAAGATTTGTATTATTTGTACATTTACATATGTACATATTTTGTGGTTTGTTGGCTAACTATTTTATGCAAAAAATGTAGATTTAAAATTTTTTGAACTTTCAGTCTCACGCATGAACGAGAGAGTGACAGAGATATGATAGAGAAAGAGAGAGAGAGAGTAAGAGAGATAGAGACACATACAGACAGACAGAGAGAGCGCGAGAAAGGAAGAGATAAAAAAGGACACAGAAACAGAGAAAGACTAAGAGCGAGAGAGAGAGAGAGAGAGAGAGATCATTCATTCAAATGTGTGTCCGTTCACAGTGCGTCCCCATGTGTCACCTCTGGGTTCGGTTCATGAACCAGGATTTTCAGATTTGTGAACCCAGGTTTTGATTCGAACCTGGGTTCGGCGCCCATATTTTCAATTGATAAGTTTTCACAAACACAACTCAAAATTCATTATAACTATTTGCCCACTGCTTCTAAGAAACGATACTCGTATTGTAAATTGGTAGCGCCAGTTGTATTACAAAAAACCGTTAGGCGCGTGCTACAAAATGCTTATGTATGTGTAGATGTACATATGCTTTGTACCTGTTCGGTTAACACCCGGTTTGCAGCCTTGATTCTTATACAATGAACAAACATTGAAAATGGGTTAAAAAGGCGTTTTGGTTTTATGCACATGCTTATAATAGGTAGGAGGAAGCATATCCGACCCCATAAAGTATATATATTCTTGAACAGAATCAACAGCCAAATCGATTTAGCCATGTCCGTCTGCCTGTCCGTCCGTCTGTATCAACCTTTTTTCGTATTTCACCTTCATTCACAAAATCACACGTAAATACACACAAACGCACGCCGGAACCTGTGGCATGAACGAGTCTGTATTTGAAAAGTTGAAGTCGGAACACGGACGGTCGGACGGATGGAGGTCAGATAGTGACGGTGAAACTGATCAAGAATATATATACTTTACGGGGTCGGAAATTTCTTATTCTGTCTTTTACATATATTTGCAAAAAATCATATTATCATTTTTACACATTTTCAATGTGTTCAGGATTTAAATGTGTTAAACACACTCCTAAATAAAACATAAAAGGTAAATGGTGTGTTTATGCCAAATATGTTGTCAAAAACATTGCTCTCATCTTGAATACAGATAAAATTTTTTTAACATTATTAATATTTTTTATTTCACTCCCACCAAAAAAAAAAAAACTTATAACAAAGTCGGGCAGTGTATGTAACACTCGGATGAAAGATTATTTAACGCAAGAATGTATATTTATTAATCATACCTGCTCCGTTCGAGTGTCGGATGGTCAGATAAACAACAGATCAACTCAGCTGTCAATTCTGATTATATTAGCCATAAAAAAATAATTGCAAAATTGCCAAAATGTAGAAAAACAATACCAAAACATTATTTTTAGTCAGATTTTGATTTAATTAAAAAAAACAATCGTGAAGACAATTCTTAAAGCTATTGGAAGACAATGATTAGGTACTTAATCTAAATGAACACAAATTTCAGCTGTACAAATTGCACGTGCCACGATTTAAATGTCTCGAGGTGTACAAATCTATCAGTCTCGCAGTCTCGCTATCACAGAAGGTATTTAAAGCCATTTGCCGACTTTCGAGTCGTGCCGCAGCTGCAGCCACATCACAGGTTGTCAAACGCTTTGCAGGATTCCATTAGTGCCATATTTCTGGATTCAATTTGTTCGTTTAGCCAGTTTTGAAGTTCCTCGTCTGTGCAAAACGAGGGTCTGATAACGATCTCAGCCGTTGCCATGATTTCAGGCTTTGAGGGAGTGAAAATGCGTTTAACCGTCTTCAATAGTTTCCTAAGGTTTACAACAGCACCCGTAGACGATCTCTTCTCAAACAACTCGACCTTGTTTGCACGTACAATGTTTTCGCCAGTCATTTTAGAGTCGGAATATCGAAATTGATCTGAACGATGTGAGAGCTGTAGTACGAATGATTCCTCTTTGCTGCCGCATCTCCCTTTTATACAGCTCCTGTGTGTCAACACGGAACTACCACACACACACGTTGCGTACACATTTGCGGGTGTTCCAACCCCTATTTTGTGTTTCAACAGGTAAAGCAAAGTTAGGTAATTTACCTAACTGGAGGTTACCAGTTAGCTCGAGATATGCTAAGAAAACCGAAACTTAAAGCCGATTTTTATCAATATTAATGAAACCGTGCAAGGTATCGAATAAAAATTGTAAAGTTGTTCAGCATATGATCATCGAAAAGCTATGTCTCTAGCTTTTAGTTAGGCAAAATCGATTCTTCTTGTCGTCCTGATTAAGAATACTTATACACTTTTTGGGGTCGGCGATGCTTCCTTCTGCCTGTTAAATGTAAAACTACAAATAATTTATAATAATGCAAATTAAAATTGAATAGCATTTTTGTTATATACGGGATGAATGGGAAAGGTACCCAAGATCCGAAATATTCTTAGCCTGAACCAAATTGAAGCAAATTTGGTGGCTCTACGTCTTGTAGTTTCTGAGATATGCTTGAAAAACCGATAATTATCGATAATAAGGTAAGCACGAACTTAAAAAGTCCAAGTTCAGCTTTCTAGCTTTTGTAGTCTCCGAAATCGACGCGTTCATACAGACTGACGGACAGACGGAAAGACACACTGAAATGGCTAGTTCGTCTCGGCTATTGATGATGACCAAGAACTATATAGTATATTGGGTCGGAGGTGCCTCCTTCTGCCCATAACATACATTTGCATGAAACCATTAGACCCTGATTTACCCATTTGCAATGGGTTCAGGGTATAATAATGCAAATGCGTGAAAAAATGGTTTCATGAAGATTGGATGTAGTGAAAATATCGATTTTAATGTAACGTGGGGTGGCCCCAGGGAGCGCACTTACAAAACCTTAACACTTTGTCTCAAGCGGATATACAGGAGTATATTTTCCATATTTCAAGTCCCTAGATTCAAAAGTTGCGAAAAAATAATTGCGTTAATACAGACCGACAGACGGACGGCAAGAGGGACATTGCACAAACCTAATATATTCTTTTCACTTTGTGAACAAAGATAAAAATCGCATAAATCTAAAAAACGCATAAAAAAAGACACGACGATTTGGGATACGTGCCAAACTTTTGGGAAAGGTTATACGACGCAAACCCCGCATAGAAAAGTCGATATCAACTCAAAAAAATTAAAGTAATGGATACCTAAACTTTTTGGGAAAACGAAGAGTAAAAATTTTTAATGATTTCAAATGAATTGTATAACGTTAGTTTATTTTTAATCAGTTATATTTATATTACTTAAATTTATTTAGAAATTACATAGGGGACTGAACCCTGAACTCCGTCTTTACATACTTTTCAATCGATGTACAAATCAAAGCGCAAGTCTGTAGTACTTGAAATCCGAAATATTCTTTATCTGCGTATGCTTCACGAGAACATAACTAACTAAATGGTGGTTCTAGCTTTAATAGTCTCCGAGATATGTTAATGCTTGACTTAAAAAGCAAGTCTTGAAGTTGATTTTTATCGATAATACTGAAATAAGGTAAAATATTGAAACAAATGATAAATGGTTTAGGAGAATCTATAATCGAAGAGTTTAGGTCTCAAGCATCTGTTGTTCCCGAGATCACTGCGTTCATACAGACGGATGGACGGACGGACAGAAAAGTAGTCCCATACATATTCTTGTACATGTTTGTATGTACATACATACATTTTTGTGGTTGTAAGTCCTATTCGATGCAAAAAATCTTTAGATTAACAATTATTTATAGATTTAACAATTAACAATTTATAGATTTTCAGCTTCGCACATGAAAGAGAGAGAGACAGAGAAATTACAGAGAAAGAGAGAGGGAACCGAGCGTACTACAGGGACATATCGACAGACAAAGAGAGCGAAAGAGAGAGATACAGAGAGTGACACAGAAACAGAGAAAGGCTGAGAGAGACAGAGAGAGAGAGAAAGCATTCACTCAAATGTTTGGATATTGAAGAGCATGCATTTTCTTACAATGACAAAATTCCCGCGGGTCATAAAACTTTTAAGAGTCTGTGGTTAGAAAAGTTACGCATATCCATATTTTTATGCGAGAGAAATTGCAGGTGCAATCATTTAAAAAGTCTTGACGCAGGCAATAAAGAGCCAAAAGTGAGGCAAAATCATTCAACTCGCGACAGACGCACGCTCATAATGCAATATCAAGACTGTCTGCATATGCAGCCACCAAATCACAGGCACACAACCGCAAAAATGCATATATATATATATATATGTATGTATGTATACATACATAAAACATTTTGAGATTTGCTCCTGTATCATTTATTTTTCTGAAACATTTTTCCTATCTACCCTAACTTACTTACTACAAATTACAGGTAACGCTATTTTAAAATTAATGAATTTTCATTTTATTTTATTTTAAAAACTCACTGACTCACTTAGCTGAATAACTGTAAAAGTTTTGATAACTTTACAATTAAATACCTTATTGGAAAACGTTTTTATACCTTGAACCCATTAAAAAAAAAATATTTTTTATGCTCTCGTAAAGCAGACGCAGATCTGGAACATTTTTGAATACCTTCCCACACCCGCCCCATATATGGAGAAGAAACGCAATTCAAATACTACGGACTTGCGCTTTGGTTTGTATAAATCGATTTGAATTTTCTTAATAGTTACCAAAAATGCATTATTCACGAATTGCTGAGTAAGGTGCGGCGTGCGTTTGTCTGCTTGTGTGTGTGTGTGTGTGTTTGTAGAGCCCCATCACTTGTTAATTTATTTCTTGTCCTGTTATATACTGTAATCAGCTTCGCAACGAAAACCATTTTTATACCCTGAACCCATTACAAATGAGTCAAAAGGGTATAATGGTTTTGTGCAAATGTATGTAACAGGCAGAAGGAAGCATCTCAGACCGCATAAAGTATATATATTCTTGATCAGGACGACGAGCTGAGTCGATCTAGCCCTGTCCGCCTGTCTGTCGGTCTGTCTGTTTTTCCGTCTGTCCGCCTGTATGAACCCAGCCATATCGGAAACTACAAAAGCCAGAGACTCAAACTAAACGACTATAGATTCTGTAATACAATACGCAATACAAGTTCATCATTTTTTGTCAATATTCTCCACCGTTTCACTAATATCGATAAAAATCGCTTTTAATATTAAATTTCTTCTTAGTTTTCTTAGCATATCTCCTAGACTATAAGAACTAGAGCCAACAAATTTGATTCGACATGTGCGCGTGAGGCATACGCAGCTTAAGAATATTTCGAATTTTGGATACCTCCGCCCATTCGCCCCATTCATGAAGCGCAATTCAAATAGTATAGACTTGGGCTTTGGTTTTTACATAGACTTGAATACTCTTATTACGTAGTAAAAATTTCATTAAGATCATACTCTTAGTTTAAAAGTTATTCACGAATTTAGTTTCCATCATGGGGGCCAAACGCAGCAGGTGAGAAAAATGCAGTGCCTGCGGTTTGAATTTGTGTGTGGAAGGTTGACGGAGATTGAACTTTATGTGAAGACAAGGTTCAGGGTATCCCCTAGTCGGGCACTCTCTAGACTAGAGCCCCCTACTTGTTAAATTTAAAAAAAATGTGAAACACACTCCTAAACAATACTTAAAAAGTTTAGGTAAATAGTGTGTTTATGCTAAATATGTTTACTAAAATGTTGTTTTCATCTTGAATATTGACATACGGATATCAATTTTATTTATTACACTCCCACCAAATACAAATTATTATAATAATATTGGGCAGTGTATGTAACAGTCGGAAAAAAGATTCTTTAACCCAAGAATGTATAATTATACCCAATTCTATCCTCCGTTCGATTGTCGGATGATCAGATAAACGAACGTGTTGATTTTAATAAGATGCACTTACATATATTCAATTTATATTATAATATTTTATATTTATATTAATAAATTTAATATTATCGCCATCGGCAAAAATAACTAGCCATGTCAGACTGTCTGTTTGTCTGTCCGTCCGTCTGTATGAATGCGTCGATTTCGGAAACTACACAGAAAAAAATAAAAATTCCGTACTAAAGTATGTTAAGATACCTAAATTCCTACATGAAATTTGACAACGATTAGTACTATAATTCGTATTAATTTTCGAGAATCGAATATGAGTCGGGATTGAATGGTTAAATCAATCCCGAAATTCTTAGAATAAGTTCGAAATTCTTAGTTAATATCCAAAAAATAAGCACACCCGAAGTGCAATGATTTTGGAGTTGCGAAGAAGAATTTTGCCGACTTTCGTCAATTTGTTAGCAAGCATTGCAGAAAGTGCAAGTACAGAGAAATGAATGCCGCGGAAGAAGTCTTTTTAAATTTTGTAATTTAAAAAATAAATTTTATATAGATTCATATATATATTACACTAAACGTGTACATTAAAATACAAAAACATGTTACATGGGGGCGTGGTCAACATTTTTCGGTTCGATCTTAAGAGGAAATCACCCAAATAAGGTCCACCAAATTTAGTGACTCTACCTTTATCTTTAAACGGGTCTACCAGCCACCTGCCTTTAAAATTTGGTGATTCTAGCTCTAAACGTGTGGGAAATATAGGCTTTCGCTTTGTTCTAGTGGGCGTGGCATGGATATCAAGTTCGCTATCTTCTGGAGGTGGCCAGCAGTCTGCAAACCAAGTTTGGTGTCTCTAGCTTTAAAATTTTGAGCTTTCAGGTATAGCGATTTTAGCTATTACGATTTTTTTCTGTGATGTTTGGGGGAGCTCTCCAGTAAAATATATTCCAAATATGGAGCCTCTTTTAAGGCGGAAGCGCTGAGGGGCGTTCTATTGGGCATGGCCGGGATATCAAGGTCGCGAGACCTTACCAGTTTTCTATATACCAAATTTGGTGATTCTAACTTTAATATTGTAGAAAATAATAACCGTTTTATCGATTTGCGTTTGAGATGTATCGACATGTTTTCGATTTGCCAGCCTCCCAGTGGGCGTGGCACATATACCTTAACACTTTGTGTGAAGCAGATAACTACAAGCATATATCCAGAATTTCAAGTCTCTATCTTCAATAGCACCGAAAGAAGTTGAGTTCATCCGGAGAGACGAACAGACATTGCACAAAACCAATATCCTTCGTGAACGAATAAAAAAACTAAACTACAGAAATTATTTATTTATGAACATAATCTGTCCTCACGAATTTTTTAATACGCATTCCAAATAGGGTGTTGTCAATAAGACGAAGGATGGCTTTAGAATGACGTTCCAGGATTAAACGCCTTTGTTTACATACACAATTTGACACGTACACACTCATTTGCACATTAAGCGGCTGCTGCGATTGGCCCCTATATGGAGAATAAATTCGTGAATAACCATTAAACTATGAACATGATCTTAATAAAGCTTTCAGTGTTAAACAATAGCATCCAAATCTAAGTACAAATCAAAGCGCAAGTCCGTAGTATTTGAATTGCGTGTTTTCATATATGAGGCGAATGGGGGAGGTATCCAAAATCCGAAATATTCTTAATATGCGTATGCTTCACGAGAACATATTGAACTTGGTGGTTTTAACTCTTATAGTTTCTGAGATATACTAAAAAAGAATTTAATCTGCGTATGGTATACACGAACCTACAAAACATAACTTTATCTCTCCAGCTCTTATTGCAGCGCTTCCTAGCAATCGCCTTGTCAAGTTTCTCAAATTTTACCACATGTTTTTCTTTCATACATTTTTTGTTTCTTAAGCGATCGATTCTTTTAGTGCTATAGTAAAATGTTCATGTCAACCAAAATTGGTGTCTCTAGGTCTCAAGATATACAAAAAAAGCTTAAAAAAGTAGAGGTTGTTGTAGATTTTTATAGATTTTAGGAAAACATAGTGGGTTACCGTTTGAAATAAACTTCATCTGCGCGTGCCATGTTCGCAAAGTTGACGTCTCTAGCTCTTATAGTTTTCGATATCGACGCGTTTATACAGACGGACGGACGGACGATCATGCTGTTAATCCCATTCAAGAATAAATATACTTAATGAGGACGGAGATGCTTTCCCCGTCCAAAAACCACCCTTTTTACCCATTTCCATTTTCTTTGCGTAGAAAAACAATAACAAAACATTATTTTTAGTCAGATTTTGATTTAATTCAAAAAAACAAGCGTGAAGACAATTCTTAAAGCTATTGGAAGACAATGATTAGGTACTTAATCTAAATGAACACAAATTTCAGCTGTACAAATTGCACGTGCCACGATTTAAATGTCTCGAGGTGTACAAATCTATCAGTCTCGCAGTCTCGCTATCACAGAAGGTATTTAAAGCCATTTGCCGACTTTCGAGTCGTGCCGCAGCTGCAGCCACATCACAGGTTGTCAAACGCTTTGCACGATTCCATTAGTGCCATATTTCTGGATTCAATTTGTTCGTTTAGCCAGTTTTGAAGTTCCTCGTCTGTGCAAAACGAGGGTCTGATAACGATCTCAGTCGTTGCCATGATTTCAGGCTTTGAGAGAGTGAAAATGCGTTTAACCGTCTTCAATAGTTTCCTAAGGTTTACAACAGCACCCGTAGACGATCTCTTCTCAAACAACTCGACCTTGTTTGCACGTACAATGTTTTCGCCAGTCATTTTAGAGTCGGAATATCGAAATTGATCTGAACGATGTGAGAGCTGTAGTACGAATGATTCCTCTTTGCTGCTGCATCTCCCTTTTATACGGCTCCTGTGTGTCAACACGGAACTACCACACAAACACGTTGCGTACACATTTGCGGGTGTTTCCAACCCCTATTTTGTGTTTCAACAGGTAAAGCAAAGTTAGGTAATTTACCTAACTGGAGGTTACCAGTTAGCTCGAGATATGCTAAGAAAACCGAAACTTAAAGCCGATTTTTATCTATATTAATGAAACCGTGCAAGGTATCGAATAAAAATTGTAAAGTTGTTCAGCATATGATCATCGAAAAGCTATGTCTCTAGCTTTTAGTTAGGCAAAATCGATTCTTCTTGTCGTCCTGATTAAGAATACTTATACACTTTTTGGGGTCGGCGATGCTTCCTTCTGCCTGTTAAATGTAAAACTACAAATAATTTATAATAATGCAAATTAAAATTGAATAGCATTTTTGTTATATACGGGATGAATGGGGAAGGTACCCAAGATCCGAAATATTCTTAGCCTGAACCAAATTGAAGCAAATTTGGTGGCTCTACGTCTTGTAGTTTCTGAGATATGCTTGAAAAACCGATAATTATCGATAATAAGGTAAGCACGAATTTAAAAAGTCCAAGTTCAGCTTTCTAGCTTTTGTAGTCTCCGAAATCGACGCGTTCATACAGACTGACGGACAGACGGAAAGACACACTGAAATGGCTAGTTCGTCTCGGCTATTGATGATGACCAAGAACTATATAGTATATGGGGTCGGAGTTGCCTCCTTCTGCCCATAACATACATTTGCATGAAACCATTAGACCCTGATTTACCCATTTGCAATGGGTTCAGGGTATAATAATGCAAATGCGTGAAAAAATGGTTTCATGAAGATTGGATGTAGTGAAAATATCGATTTTAATGTAACGTGGGGTGGCCCCAGGGAGCGCACTTACAAAACCTTAACACTTTGTCTCAAGCGGATATACAGGAGTATATTTTCCATATTTCAAGTCCCTAGATTCAAAAGTTGCGAAAAAATAATTGCGTTAATACAGACCGACAGACGGACGGCAAGAGGGACATTGCACAAACCTAATATATTCTTTTCACTTTGTGAACAAAGATAAAAATCGCATAAATCGGAAAAACTCATAAAAAAAGACACGACGATTTGGGATATGTGCCAAACTTTTCGGAAAGGTTATACGACGCAAACCCCGCATAGAAAAGTCGATATCAACTCAAAAAAATTAAAGTAATGGATACCTAAACTTTTTTGGAAAACGAAGAATAAAAATTTTTAATGATTTCAAATGAATTGTATAACGTTATTTTATTTTTAATCAGTTATATTTATATTACTTAAATTTATTTAGAAATTACATAGGGGACTGAACCCTGAACTCCGTCTTTACATACTTTTCAATCGATGTACAAATCAAAGCGCAAGTCTGTAGTACTTGAAATCCGAAATATTCTTTATCTGCGTATGCTTCACGAGAACACAACTAACTAAATGGTGGTTCTAGCTTTAATAGTCTCCGAGATATGTTAATGCTTGACTTAAAAACCAAGTCTTGAAGTTGATTTTTATCGATAATAATGAAATAAGGTAAAACATTGAAACAAATGATAAATGGTTTAGGAGAATCTATAATCGAAGAGTTTAGGTCTCAAGCTTCTGTTGTTCCCGAGATCACTGCGTTCATACAGACGGATGGACGGACGGACAAAAAAGTAGTCCCATACTTATTCTTGTACATGTTTGTATGTACATACAAACATTTTTGTGGTTGTAAGTCCTATTCGATGCAAAAAATCTTTAGATTAACAACTATTTATAGATTTAACAATTAACAATTTATAGATTTTCAGCTTCGCACATGAAAGAGAGAAAGACAGAGAAATTACAGAGAAAGAGAGAGGGAACCGAGCGTACTACAGGGACATATCGACAGACAAAGAGAGCGAAAGAGAGAGATACAGAGAGTGACACAGAAACAGAGAAAGGCTGAGAGAGACAGAGAGAGAGAGAAAGCATTCACTCAAATGTTTGGACATTGAAGAGCATGCATTTTCTTACAATGACAAAATTCCCGCGGGTCATAAAACTTTTAAGAGTCTGTGGTTAGAAAATATATTATATATATATTTTTATACGAGAGAAATTGCAGGTGCAATCATTTAAAAAGTCTTGACGCAGGCAATAAAGAGCCAAAAGTGAGGCAAAATCATTCAACTCGCGACAGACGCACGCTCATAATGCAATATCAAGACTGTCTGCATATGCAGCCACCAAATCACAGGCACACAACCGCAAAAATGCATATATATATATATATATGTATGTATGTATACATACATAAAACATTTTGAGATTTGCTCCTGTATCATTTATTTTTCTGAAACATTTTTCCTATCTACCCTAACTTACTTACTACAAATTACAGGTAACGCTATTTTAAAATTAATGAATTTTCATTTTATTTTATTTTAAAAACTCACTGACTCACTTAGCTGAATAACTGTAAAAGTTTTGATAACTTTACAATTAAATACCTTATTGGAAAACGTTTTTATACCTTGAACCCATTAAAAAAAATTATTTTTTATGCTCTCGTGAAGCAGACGCAGATCTGGAACATTTTTGAATACCTTCCCACACCCGCCCCATATATGGAGAAAAACGCAATTCAAATACTACGGACTTGCGCTTTGGTTTGTATATATATATTTGAATTTTCTGAATAGTTACCAAAAATGCATTATTCACGAATTGCTGAGTAAGGTGCGGCGTGCGTTTGTCTGCTTGTGTGTGTGTGTGTTTGTAGAGCCCCATCACTTGTTCATTTATTTCTTGTCCTGTTATATACTGTAATCAGCTTCGCAACGAAAACCATTTTTATACCCTGAACCCATTACAAATGAGTCAAAAGGGTATAATGGTTTTGTGCAAATGTATGTAACAGGCAGAAGGAAGCATCTCAGACCGCATAAAGTATATATATTCTTGATCAGGACGACGAGCTGAGTCGATCTAGCCCTGTCCGTCGGTCTGTCGGTCTGTCTGTTTTTCCGTCTGTCCGCCTGTATGAACCCAGCCATATCGGTAACTACAAAAGCCAGAGACTCAAACTAAACGACTATAGATTCTGTAATACAATACGCAATACAAGTTCATCATTTTTTGTCAATATTCTCCACCGTTTCACTAATATCGATAAAAATCGATTTTAATATTAAATTTCTTCTTAGTTTTCTTAGCATATCTCCTAGACTATAAGAACTAGAGCCAACAAATTTGATTCGACATGTGCGCGTGAGGCATACGCAGCTTAAGAATATTTCGAATTTTGGATACCTCCGCCCACTCGCCCCATTCATGAAGCGCAATTCAAATAGTATAGACTTGGGCTTTGGTTTTTACATAGACTTGAATACTCTTATTACGTAGTAAAAATTTCATTAAGATCATACTCTTAGTTTAAAAGTTATTCACGAATTTAGTTTCCATCATGGGGGCCAAACGCAGCAGGTGAGAAAAATGCAGTGCCTGCGGTTTGAATTTGTGTGTGGAAGGTTGACGGAGATTGAACTTTATGTGAAGACAAGGTTCAGGGTATCCCCTAGTCGGGCACTCTCTAGACTAGAGCCCCCTACTTGTTAAATTTAAAAAAAATGTGAAACACACTCCTAAACAATACTTAAAAAGTTTAGGTAAATAGTGTGTTTATGCTAAATATGTTTACTAAAATGTTGTTTTCATCTTGAATATTGACATACGGATATCAATTTTATTTATTACACTCCCACCAAATACAAATTATTATAATAATATTGGGCAGTGTATGTAACAGTCGGAAAAAAGATTCTTTAACCCAAGAATGTATAATTATACCCAATTCTATCCTCCGTTCGATTGTCGGATGATCAGATAAACGAACGTGTTGATTTTAATAAGATGCACTTACATATATTCAATTTATATTATAATATTTTATATTTATATTAATAAATTTAATATTATCGCCATCGGCAAAAATAACTAGCCATGTCAGACTGTCTGTTTGTCTGTCCGTCCGTCTGTATGAATGCGTCGATTTCGGAAACTACACAGAAAAAAATAAAAATTCCGTACTAAAGTATGTTAAGATACCTAAATTCCTACATGAAATTTGACAACGATTAGTACTATAATTCGTATTAATTTTCGAGAATCGAATATGAGTCGGGATTGAATGGTTAAATCAATCCCGAAATTCTTAGAATAAGTTCGAAATTCTTAGTTAATATCCAAAAAATAAGCACACCCGAAGTGCAATGATTTTGGAGTTGCGAAGAAGAATTTTGCCGACTTTCGTCAATTTGTTAGCAAGCATTGCAGAAAGTGCAAGTACAGAGAAATGAATGCCGCAGAAGAAGTCTTTTTAAATTTTGTAATTAAAAAATAAATTTTATATAGATTCATATATATATTACACTAAACGTGTACATTAAAATACAAAAACATGTTACATGGGGGCGTGGCCAACATTTTTCGGCTCGATCTTAAGAGGAAATCACCCAAATAAGGTCCACCAAATTTAGTGACTCTACCTTTATCTTTAAACGGGTCTACCAGCCACCTGCCTTTAAAATTTGGTGATTCTAGCTCTAAACGTGTGGGAAATATAGGCTTTCGCTTTGTTCTAGTGGGCGTGGCAAGGATATCAAGTTCGCTATCTTCTGGAGGTGGCCAGCAGTCTACAAACCAAGTTTGGTGTCTCTAGCTTTAAAATTTTTTCAGGTATAGCGATTTTAGCTATTACGATTTTTTTCTGTGATGTTTGGGGGAGCTCTCCAGTAAAATATATTCCAAATATGGAGCCTCTTTTAAGGCGGAAGCGCTGAGGGGCGTTCTATTGGGCATGGCCGGGATATCAAGGTCGCGAGACCTTACCAGTTTTCTATATACCAAATTTGGTGATTCTAACTTTAATATTGTAGAAAATAATAACCGTTTTATCGATTTGCGTTTGAGATGTATCGACATGTTTTCGATTTGCCAGCCTCCCAGTGGGCGTGGCACATACCTTAACACTTTGTGTGAAGCAGATAACTACAAGCATATATCCAGAATTTCAAGTCTCTGTCTTCAATAGCACCGAAAGAAGTTGAGTTCATCCGGAGAGACGAACAGACATTGCACAAAACCAATATCCTTCGTGAACGAATATAAAAACTAAACTACAGAAATGATTTATTTATGAATCTGTCCTCAGGAATTTTTTAATACGCATTCCAAATAGGGTGTTGTCAATAAGACGAAGGATGACTTTAGAATGACGTTCCAGGATTAAACGCCTTTGTTTACATACACAATTTGACACGTACACACTCATTTGCACATTAAGCGGCTGCTGCGATTGGCCCCTATATGGAGAATAAATTCGTGAATAACCTCTAAACTATGAACATGATCTTAATAAAGCTTTCAGTGTTAAACAATAGCATCCAAATCTAAGTACAAATCAAAGCGCAAGTCCGTAGTATTTGAATTGCGTGTTTTCATATATGGGGCGAATGGGGGAGGTATCCAAAATCCGAAATATTCTTAATATGCGTATGCTTCACGAGAACATATTGAACTTGGTGGTTTTAACTCTTATAGTTTCTGAGATATACTAAGAAATAATTTAATCTGCGTGGTTTACACGAACTTACAAAACATAACTTTATCTCTCCAGCTCTTATTGCAGCGCTTCCTAGCAATCGCCTTGTCAAGTTTCTCAAATTTTACCACATGTTTTTCTTTCATACCACATGTTTTTCTTTCAAAGTAGAGGTTGTTGTAGATTTTTATCGATTTTAGGAAAACATAGTGGGTTATCGTTTGAAATAAACTTCATCTGCGCGTGCCATGTTCGCAAAGTTGACGTCTCTAGCTTTTATAGTTTTCGATATCGACGCGTTTATACAGACGGGCGGACGGACGACCATGCTCTTAATCCCGTTCAAGAATAAATATACTTAATGAGGACGGAGATGCTTTCCCCGTCCAAAAACCACCCTTTTTACCCATTTTCAATGGGTTCAATGTATAAAAAGTAATTGCCAAATTGCCAACATTTTCTTTGCGTAGAAAAACAATAACAAAACATTATTTTTAGTCAGATTTTGATTTAATTAAAAAAAACAAGCGTGAAGACAATTCTTAAAGCTATTGGAAGACAATGATTAGGTACTTAATCTAAATGAACACAAATTTCAGCTGTACAAATTGCACGTGCCACGATTTAAATGTCTCGAGGTGTACAAATCTATCAGTCTCGCAGTCTCGCTATCACAGAAGGTATTTAAAGCCATTTGCCGACTTTCGAGTCGTGCCGCAGCTGCAGCCACATCACAGGTTGTCAAACGCTTTGCAGGATTCCATTAGTGCCATATTTCTGGATTCAATTTGTTCGTTTAGCCAGTTTTGAAGTTCCTCGTCTGTGCAAAACGAGGGTCTGATAACGATCTCAGCCGTTGCCATGATTTCAGGCTTTGAGAGAGTGAAAATGCGTTTAACCGTCTTCAATAGTTTCCTAAGGTTTACAACAGCACCCGTAGACGATCTCTTCTCAAACAACTCGACCTTGTTTGCACGTACAATGTTTTCGCCAGTCATTTTAGAGTCGGAATATCGAAATTGATCTGAACGATGTGAGAGCTGTAGTACGAATGATTCCTCTTTGCTGCCGCATCTCCCTTTTATACAGCTCCTGTGTGTCAACACGGAACTACCACACACACACGTTGCGTACACATTTGCGGGTGTTCCAACCCCTATTTTGTGTTTCAACAGGTAAAGCAAAGTTAGGTAATTTACCTAACTGGAGGTTACCAGTTAGCTCGAGATATGCTAAGAAAACCGAAACTTAAAGCCGATTTTTATCTATATTAATGAAACCGTGCAAGGTATCGAATAAAAATTGTAAAGTCGTTCAGCATATGATCATCGAAAAGCTATGTCTCTAGCTTTTAGTTAGGCAAAATCGATTCTTCTTGTCGTCCTGATTAAGAATACTTATACACTTTTTGGGGTCGGCGATGCTTCCTTCTGCCTGTTAAATGTAAAACTACAAATAATTTATAATAATGCAAATTAAAATTTAATAGCATTTTTGTTATATACGGGATGAATGGGGAAGGTACCCAAGATCCGAAATATTCTTAGCCTGAACCAAATTGAAGCAAATTTGGTGGCTCTACGTCTTGTAGTTTCTGAGATATGCTTGAAAAACCGATAATTATCGATAATAAGGTAAACACGAATTTAAAAAGTCCAAGTTCAGCCATTAGACCCTGATTTACCCATTTGCAATGGGTTCAGGGTATAATAATGCAAATGCGTGAAAAAATGGTTTCATGATAATTGGATGTAGTGAAAATATCGATTTTAATGTGACGTGGGGTGGCCCCAGGGAGCGCAATTACAAAACCTTAACACTTTGTCTCAAGCGGATATACAGGAGTATATTTTCCATATTTCAAGTCCCTAGATTCAAAAGTTGCGAAAAAATAATTGCGTTAATACAGACCGACAGACGGACGGCAAGAGGGACATTGCACAAACCTAATATATTCTTTTCACTTTGTGAACAAAGATAAAAATCGCATAAATCGAAAAAACGCATAAAAAAAGACACGACGATTTGGGATACGTGCCAAAATTTTCGGAAAGGTTATACGACGCAAACCCCGCATAGAAAAGTCGATATCAACTCAAAAAAATTAAAGTAATGGATACCTAAACTTTTTGGGAAAACGAAGAGTAAAAATTTTTAATGATTTCAAATGAATTGTATAACGTTAGTTTATTTTTAATCAGTTATATTTATATTACTTAAATTTATTTAGAAATTACATAGGGGACTGAACCCTGAACTCCGTCTTTACATACTTTTCAATCGATGTACAAATCAAAGCGCAAGTCTGTAGTACTTGAAATCCGAAATATTCTTTATCTGCGTATGCTTCACGAGAACATAACTAACTAAATGGTGGTTCTAGCTTTAATAGTCTCCGAGATATGTTAATGCTTGACTTAAAAACCAAGTCTTGAAGTTGATTTTTATCGATAATAATGAAATAAGGTAAAACATTGAAACAAATGATAAATGGTTTAGGAGAATCTATAATCGAAGAGTTTAGGTCTCAAGCTTTTGTTGTTCCCGAGATCACTGCGTTCATACAGACGGATGGACGGACGGACAAAAAAGTAGTCCCATACTTATTCTTGTACATGTTTGTATGTACATACATACATTTTTGTGGTTGTAAGTCCTATTCGATGCAAAAAATCTTTAGATTAACAACTATTTATAGATTTAACAATTAACAATTTATAGATTTTCAGCTTCGCACATGAAAGAGAGAAAGACAGAGAAATTACAGAGAAAGAGAGAGGGAACCGAGCGTACTACAGGGAAATATCGACAGACAAAGAGAGCGAAAGAGAGAGATACAGAGAGTGACACAGAAACAGAGAAAGGCTGAGAGAGACAGAGAGAGAGAGAGAAAGCATTCACTCAAATGTTTGGACATTGAAGAGCATGCATTTTCTTACAATGACAAAATTCCCGCGGGTCATAAAACTTTTAAGAGTCTGTGGTTAGAAAAGTTACGCATATCCATATTTTTATGCGAGAGAAATTGCAGGTGCAATCATTTAAAAAGTCTTGACGCAGGCAATAAAGAGCCAAAAGTGATGCAAAATCATTCAGCTCGCGACAGACGCACGCTCATAATGCAATATCAAGACTGTCTGCATATGCAGCCACCAAATCACGGACACACAACCGCAAAAATGCATATATATATATATATATATATATATATATATGTATGTATGTATACATACATAAAACATTTTGAGATTTGCTCCTGTATCATTTATTTTTCTGAAACATTTTTCCTATCTACCCTAACTTACTTACTACAAATTACAGGTAACGCTATTTTAAAATTAATGAATTTTCATTTTATTTTATTTTAAAAATAAAAAACCCACTTTTTCAGTTCACATACGTATTGACTCACTTAGCTGAATAACTGTAAAAGTTTTGATAACTTTACAATTAAATACCTTATTGGAAAACGTTTTTATACCTTGAACCCATTAAAAAAAATTATTTTTTATGCTCTCGTGAAGCAGACGCAGATCTGGAACATTTTTGAATACCTTCCCACACCCGCCCCATATATGGAGAAGAAACGCAATTCAAATACTACGGACTTGCGCTTTGGTTTGTATATATATATTTGAATTTTCTGAATAGTTACCAAAAATGCATTATTCACGAATTGCTGAGTAAGGTGCGGCGTGCGTTTGTCTGCTTGTGTGTGTGTGTGTTTGTAGAGCCCCATCACTTGTTCATTTATTTCTTGTCCTGTTATATACTGTAATCAGCTTCGCAACGAAAACCATTTTTATACCCTGAACCCATTAAAAATGAGTCAAAAGGGTATAATGGTTTTGTGCAAATGTATGTAACAGGCAGAAGGAAGCATCTCAGACCGCATAAAGTATATATATTCTTAATCAGGACGACGAGCTGAGTCGATCTAGCCCTGTCCGTCGGTCTGTCGGTCTGTCTGTTTTTCCGTCTGTCCGCCTGTATGAACCCAGCCATATCGGTAACTACAAAAGCCAGAGACTCAAACTAAACGACTATAGATTCTGAAATACAATACGCAATACAAGTTCATCATTTTTTGTCAATATTCTCCACCGTTTCACTAATATCGATAAAAATCGATTTTAATATTAAATTTCTTCTTAGTTTTCTTAGCATATTTCCTAGACTATAAGAACTAGAGCCAACAAATTTGATTCGACATGTACGCGTGAAGCATACGCAGCTTAAGAATATTTCGAATTTTGGATACCTCCGCCCACTCGCCCCATTCATGAAGCGCAATTCAAATAGTATAGATTTGGGCTTTGGTTTTTACATAGACTTGAATGCACTTATTACGTAGTAAAAATTTCATTAAGATCATACTCTTAGTTTAAAAGTTATTCACGAATTTAGTTTCCATCATGGGGGCCAAGCGCAGCAGGTGAGAAAAATGCAGTGCCTGCGGCTTGAATTTGTGTGTGGAAGGTTGACGGAGATTGAACTTTATGTGAAGACAAGGTTCAGGGTATCCCCTAGTCGGGCACTCTCTAGACTAGAGCCCCCTACTTGTTAAATTTTAAAAAATGTGAAACACACTCCTAAACAATACTTAAAAAGTTTAGGTAAATAGTGTGTTTATGCTAAATATGTTTACTAAAATGTTGTTTTCATCTTGAATATTGACATACGGATATCAATTTTATTTATTACACTCCCACCAAATACAAATTATTATAATAATATTGGGCAGTGTATGTAACAGTCGGAAGAAAGATTCTTTAACCCAAGAATGTATAATTATACCCAATTCTATCCTCCGTTCGATTGTCGGATGATCAGATAAACGAACGTGTTGATTTTAATAAGATGCACTTACATATATTCAATTTATATTATAATATTTTATATTTATATTAATAAATTTAATATTATCGCAATCGGCAAAAATAACTAGCCATGTCAGACTGTCTGTTTGTCTGTCCGTCCGTCTGTATGAATGCGTCGATTTCGGAAACTACACAGAAAAAAATAAAAATTCCGTACTAAAGTATGTTTAAGATACCTAAATTCCTACATGAAATTTGACAACGATTAGTACTATAATTCGTGTTAATTTTCGAGAATCGAATATGAGTCGGGATTGAATGGTTAAATCAATGCCGAAATTCTTAGAATAAGTTCGAAATTCTTAGTTAATATCCAAAAAATAAGCACACCCGAAGTGCAATGATTTTGGAGTTGCGAAGCAGAATTTTGCCGACTTTCGTCAATTTGTTAGCAAGCATTGCAGAAAGTGCAAGTACAGAGAAATGAATGCCGCAGAAGAAGTCTTTTTAAATTTTGTAATTAAAAAATAAATTTTATATAGATTCATATATATATTACACTAAACGTGTACATTAAAATACAAAAACATGTTACATGGCGGCGTGGCCAACATTTTTCGGCTCGATCTTAAGAGGAAATCACCCAAATAAGGTCCACCAAATTTAGTGACTCTACCTTTATCTTTAAACGGGTCTACCAGCCACCTGCCTTTAAAATTTGGTGATTCTAGCTCTAAACGTGTGGAAATATAGGCTTTCGCTTTGTTCTAGTGGGCGTGGCAAGGATATCAAGTTCGCTATCTTCTGGAGGTGGCCAGCAGTCTACAAACCAAGTTTGGTATCTCTAGCTTTAAAATTTTGAGCTTTCAGGTATAGCGATTTTAGCTATTACGATTTTTTTCTGTGATGTTTTAGGGAGCTCTCCAGTAAAATATATTCCAAATATGGAGCCTCTTTTAAGGCGGAAGCGCTGAGGGGCGTTCTATTGGGCATGGCTGGGATATCAAGGTCGCGAGACCTTACCAGTTTTCTATATACCAAATTTGGTGATTCTAACTTTAATATTGTAGAAAATATTAACCGTTTTATCGATTTGCGTTTGAGATGTATCGACATGTTTTCGATTTGCCAGCCTCCCAGTGGGCGTGGCACATACCTTAACACTTTGTGTGAAGCAGATAACTACAAGCATATATCCAGAATTTCAAGTCCCTATCTTCAATAGCACCGAAAGAAGTTGAGTTCATCCGGAGAGACGAACAGACATTGCACAAAACCAATATCCTTCGTGAACGAATAAAAAAGCTGAACTACAGAAATGATTTATTTATGAACATAATCTGTCCTCAGGAATTTTTTAATACGCATTCCAAATAGGGCGTCGTCAATAAGACGAAGGATGACTTTAGAATGACGTTCCAGGATTAAACGCCTTTGTTTACATACACAATTTGACACGTACACACTCATTTGCACATTAAGTGGCTGCTGCGATTGGCCCCTATATGGAGAATAAATTCGTGAATAACCTCTAAACTATGAACATGATCTTAATAAAGCATCCAAATCTAAGTACAAATCAAAGCGCAAGTCCGTAGTATTTGAATTGCGTGTTTTCATATATGGGGCGAATGGGGGAGGTATCCAAAATCCGAAATATTCTTAATATGCGTATGCTTCACGAGAACATATTGAACTTGGTGGTTTTAACTCTTATAGTTTCTGATATACTAAGAAAGAATTTAATTTGCGTATGGTATACACGAATCTACAAAACAACTTTATCTCTCCAGCTCTTATTGCAGCGCTTCCTACCAATCGCCTTGTCAAGTTTGTCAAATTTTACCACATGTTTTTTTTTCATAAATTTTTTGTTTCTTAAGCGATCGATTCTTTTAGTGCTATAGTAAAATGTTTATGTCAACCAAAATTGGTGTCTCTAGGTCTCAAGATATACGAAAAAAACTTAAAAAAGTAGAGGTTGTGGTAGATTTTTATAGATTTTAGGAAAACATAGTGGGTTATCGTTTGAAATAAACTTCATCTGCGCGTGCCATGTTCGCAAAGTTGACGTCTCTAGCTCTTATAGTTTTCGATATCGACGCGTTTATACAGACGGGCGGACGGACGACCATGCTGTTAATCCCGCTCAAGAATAAATATACTTAATGAGGACGGAGATGCTTTCCCCGTCCAAAAACCACCCTTTTTACCCATTTTCAATGGGTTCAATGTATAAAAAGTAATTGCCAACATTTTCTTTGCGTAGAAAAACAATAACAAAACATTATTTTTAGTCAGATTTTGATTTAATTAAAAAAAACAAGCGTGAAGACAATTCTTAAAGCTATTGGAAGACAATGATTAGGTACTTAATCTAAATGAACACAAATTTCAGCTGTACAAATTGCACGTGCCACGATTTAAATGTCTCGAGGTGTACAAATCTATCAGTCTCGCAGTCTCGCTATCACAGAAGGTATTTAAAGCCATTTGCCGACTTTCGAGTCGTGCCGCAGCTGCAGCCACATCACAGGTTGTCAAACGCTTTGCAGGATTCCAATAGTGCGATATTTCTGGATTCAATTTGTTCGTTTAGCCAGTTTTGAAGTTCCTCGTCTGTGCAAAACGAGGGTCTGATAACGATCTCAGCCGTTGCCATGATTTCAGGCTTTGAGAGAGTGAAAATGCGTTTAACCGTCTTCAACAGTTTCCTAAGGTTTACAACAGCACCCGTAGACGATCTTTTCTCAAACAACTCGACCTTGTTTGCACGTACAATGTTTTCGCCAGTCATTTTAGAGTTGGAATATCGAAATTGATCTGAACGATGTGAGAGCTGTAGTACGAATGATTCCTCTTTGCTGCTGCATCTCCCTTTTATACAGCTCCTGTGTGTCAACACGGAACTACCACACACACACACGTTGCGTACACATTTGCGGGTGTTTCCAACCCCTATTTTGTGTTTCAGCAGGTAAAGCAAAGTAAGGTAATTTGGGTTACCAGTTTGCTTACATATGCATAAATCACTGATCCTTAATCTTTAATACAAGCAACAGTGATGAACTGTTGAAAGTGCTGGTTAAAGAATGTT
Organism: Drosophila sordidula; assembly: GCA_035047465.1. Lineage (NCBI taxonomy): Eukaryota > Metazoa > Arthropoda > Insecta > Diptera > Drosophilidae > Drosophila > Drosophila sordidula. The sequence goes on along the minus strand of JAWNPQ010000156.1, from coordinate 15,804,232 downwards.
TATAAACGACTGCAAGATGGTTGGATACATATGTAGATGAGGACTGACTAATGCAATCCCTGTACCCATTTAAAGTTAGTAAAAATGGTATATTACAAATTATGTATTAACATTCTTGGTAAGCATCAACATCTGAATCAATAGAATTTCCTCGTCTGTATGACCGTCCATCAGTCTGTATAAATACGTCGATCTCAGTGTCATAGCAAAGGCACATACTTTTAAATATAGCTATACGGTGCGCAGAATAAGTTTACTTAAATTTTTAGGTAACTCCCCATGTTGGAATCTTCGGTTTCCTAAAGATAAGTCTTATTTTTATACTCTGATCACGCTTTCACAATACTAATTGATCGACTAGACATCCAACCTTCTTAGTCGTTTATTTCACGCTGATTTACTGTTTACATACATGTATTATAATTTATCCTGCTAAGCATCGCAATGTCGTACATTACATACCTAAATTAATCTAAAGAATCAGTGTATACCTAGTGTAAAGCGACATCATGAGAGAAAATTATCTTCGGAGGGGTAATAAACTTTTTTGGCATATATCAGGTATGCGGCATTTTTCTATAAATATCAAGGCTGCAAACCAATATTTTTAAAATCATAAACCGAACCTTAACACCGAACCGAAAAAATTGCAAGATCAATTCAGCCGGACCTAATACCAAATCGACTCTTTTTATCTATTAAAAGTCTATAAAAAGGAACCAAAAAACATTACACTAAAAATGTATATTGCCCGTGCTCAGACGCTGCGCAATTGAGGGGATACTCTCCCTCGTAAATAAACAAACAAAAATAAAAAGGAAAATATATAAAATTATCATATAAATAACGAATGGGAAAGGTTGAACGAAAAACTTCAACTAAATCAATTTCATAAAGGTCATGTCAACAGACTGCGTAGGTTAGGTGAATAAACGTCGGGCTAACAAGCGGAATGGTTGGCCGAATGGCTGACATTTATTCAAAATTTTATTTATTTAATCACATGAAAATAATATAATTAATTAAAACAATATCTGTATGTCCCTTTGAATTAGTATTTTCCAACTACAATTTCTTCATATGAATTTATATTAAACATCTTTTAACCGCCTACGCAATACTCGTTCACAGTAAAATCAGCTCGAAAATGTTCTTAATATTTGGGAAAAATATTGAATTTTAGGCAGAGCAAAACTAATAGTTTGCGAATTGCGACGCCCCCAGTGATCGTATCCAAAAAATATTGTGCGTCTAGTTTTAAAAATGAATTATTAATTAATTTATTCAAAAGGACAAAAGAAATATAATCATTTCACATATTCAACGAGTATAAGAAAATATGATTTTCAAAGTAAATAATCATATAAATAATGTTCATTACGATTTCATGAATCTGTGGATCTTTGTTAAGTTTATCAAAAATTGCTATTTTCCATATTTTTATGACAAGATATCTTTACCAAACTCAGCAGTAACGAATTTTTATAAATTGTTATATTTGTTTATATTTTGGAAACATAACATACAATCATTATCTGATGATTTTATTATACACATAGCTCCTATTGCTCAAAGGTAAACAAAATTTTAATCTTTTATATATATGAGTTCTTTCTTTCTCGGTTGCGATAATGTTTTGTGAAAATTACATATGGAAGTAAATACTTCTAAAAAAGTGTGTAAATTAATCCATTGAAGGCAAATTAGAATCATCGTGAAAATTGCGATTTTTTCGGTATCATTTAAAAAAATAAAACGCGTAACCAACTCTCAAAACTCAAATTGGGGTATACTCGTAGTAATATGAGCGTAAAATACGAAATAGAACAGCTGAAACGAAACGGACTTCACAATTGAATTTCAACGATTTGGAACAAATTGATTTAACATACATTTATTTCTAAGAAATAAAATGAATAACTGTCAAAAAGTCTAGCTAGCCACCGCTTGACAAGTCCCAAAAACCTTAAACTGCGTGTACAAATGGGCATCGCCCACACGAATGACCGAAGTGTGCAGCTCCTTTATGCTCAGGTTACCATTGTCTACAGTATGAAAGGAGATGCCATTGCCGGCATGTACCTATGCCAACTGGGATGTTTTGTCTTCAGTTCCAATTTGCAACGCATGAGCCTTCGTATTCTTAATTATGGTACAAAGATCACGTACCCCGAAACGCTATACAATGTATTTTCTGGACGACTTTGTCGCCCGTAAAGGAAAATCAATTTGTTCCAAATGGGTGACGATGTATTACCTTATCCGATATTATTCTATTATACTTGTGTGGACGCACTTTCCTGTATATTGTCGCAAGGTAACCAAAGATAAACTGTACAAAACCATAAACTTGTAGCATGAACGAAGTATACGTACTGTGAAAATTTAAATTTAAACGCTTATCTAAATTTGTCATCCAATTGCAATAGAAATATCTATTGCACCAAGTTCTCGAAAATCGATTTAATTTAGCGTAAAATTGATTTTTATACATAATTGACACTTCGCACACTTGTTAACTATCGCATAAGTTCGCTATGGGCGTAATCAGAGCATTCGAATGTTCTTTAAGGTAGATCAATGCAACCACAATTTCAATTTGTATAGTATGTCTTATCAGAAAGATTATAAATTCTTCATAAAATATATAACGAATTTAAACTGACTCTTCTATATATATATTCCTAAATAGGGCAACGAAGTAATTTGCCTGTCTATCTATCTAACTCTTTATACCCTGGGCGCATTGAAAATGGGTGGAAAAGAGTATAATGGTTTTGTGCATATGTATGTATATGTATGTAAGAAGATTTTGGATTTTGGATACCTATCCCTTCTCGCCCCATATATGCAAAAATATGAAAGCAAACACAATACAAATACTTTGGACTAGCGCTTTGGGTTCTACATTTTATTAAGATCATACTCTTAGTTCAGAAGTAATTCACGAATTTAGTTTCCATAGTTGGGACCAAGCGCATCAGCTGTTCACAGCGTGCGGCGGGCGTTTGCATGTGTGCATGTGTGATTTTTTTGATGTGCCTGTCAGGGTATCCCCTAGTCGAGCGCTCCCAATTAGCGCCTCTTAATTGTTTCCTTTTATCTTCAGTTACAGGTACCTGTCGATCAATTAAAAAAAAAATTATTTGTTTAAAAATCAATTTAGAATTTACTTGTATGAATTAAAATAATATGTGATTGAACAATAAAGATGGCAACAAATTTAAGATATTTAATTTAATATTTTTATTTGACAACCTCATTGGTGATTAAATTTATAGAATTCAAAATTTGTTTATGCAGATGAAGAAAATGCATTCAGAAATGAAATAGGACATTTTTCGCAAAGTGGATACAACTGGGGGCGGCGGCAAATCACCAAAATCCATATATCGCTCAATTTCAGAGCAACAGTTACCAAAATTGGAAAGTCCGCTGCTGACCACATCCACTAAAAATCGAACCAAAAAGAAATTATAAAAATATATCCCAAAATTAGACTTGGAATGTCATTATTGCAAACTTGCGATAATTATGAATTTCCGACTATTTTAAATTGTAATTACACTGTAAACGAGTATTGCCCAGTATGTAAACCACGATTACAATGTTCTTCATTTTTCCGCCCCATTTTGGGGGAGCAGGCGGAGATATCCAAAAAGTTAATTTTCTCAATTAGTGTAAGCATCAAATATGTGTGTCTAGCTTCTATATTCTCAAACCGATTTAATGTACATAAAATTGTTGATTAATGTTAAATTGAGTATGCTCCTTTAGGCACACAAATAGAGGAAAGGATAGCCCGACGGACATGGTCAGATCAAAATACATTTATCCTTAAGGAGATATGCAAGATATTTTATAGTCGAGTACTGTCGAATTGGCTATTACTCATGTTTGTTTTGTATACAATCTATAAACAGGGAAGATTCCCCTTTATTGATTGAGAAGAAATGATGAGTCAGCAATAGTAGCGGAAAAATTGAAATTTCTTGCTCAAACACCTGGAACATTGGCAAATCAAACAAACGACACGACGAGGACGATTTGGAGTTAACCTCATTATTGAATCTTAGTGCAACGAATCAATTTTAAAGTAAAATACAGTCAGGATAAATCCTATTAGAAAACCAATCAACCGTTTCAAATGGGGTACAGCTGTCGACATCGCTACACTCGCATCTGGGTAATTATATACATACATACACATAACGGAGTACCTGAGTACCGGAGGAACTCGCAGAAAAGATGAGAAGCGTGTAAAATTGAGGTAGATCTAGATGATCGTTGCCCTGAGCTTAACAAGATAGGTGCACTATGAGTGAATATAATTATGTTAAGTAAATAAATAAATTAAATTAAATTAAATAAATATATTGATCATAGATTATGAGATAAATTAATGATTATAAATATGTTATAACATATACCTATATACATATATATAAAAAACAAACAAAAAAACGGACCAACTGCTGATAGTTAGCAGAGTCTGAACACGATGTGTGTAGGCATCAAAAACACTGAGAGCAGTACTGGTGGTCCCGCCAATACTAAATTCGACGGCATTTTAAAAGCAAATCAAGGGCTGCCTTGCTATGCCCCTCAAAGCGGAGGTGCAACACGTATTCTAAAATGGGCGAACAACCAAAATCACAAAGGCAGGCAAAAAAGAAGGAAGTTGCTACTTTTCTCACAATGCCCAGAGTACGAAAAGAGACACCTCAAAACTATTCTCTTGTCACTTCGGCTACGCCGCCGAGGCATTCTTTTCTGTCAAACCGACGCATCCGTCACCTGGTGCGATTAGCACTACAATGAGGGTCCTCGATACGGCGGGATCAAAGTGGAAAATTCATTTGGCTTGGTGGTCTTCGCCATGGTTCCTTTGATGTTCGCACAAATTGCCGTTTGTATGGACTAAACTGAAGAGCACAAATAAGCAATTGAAAGGACCATTTTATTAAATACGTTATAATACTGTGGATAGGGGTCCACACTATTTATAAAGTTTCCTAAACAGGCTAACCAGATTAACGATGAGGGTGAAAACACGTATTTAGCTTAAAAACCTGTAAGGCAGTGCATTTTAGATTCATTACATTACACATAATAAACACACTAACAGACAAAGTACTTTTATTGTTTATTATGAGCTAATTTGCTGATACTTTACTATGGGATTTTAATTAGGATTTTCTAACTTTAGGATGGTGAATACTTGAACATACTTATAATAGTATAAGTATTAAAAGGCAAGAGACTATGTATGAAAATGTTTGAACTTAAACTATGTTTAACATTTAATAAAAATCAGCTGAAAATACACAGAAGTTATTCAAGAAACATTTTTCAATAGTAGGCGCGCATGTGCATTAGCATGTGTTATTATTTCTATGGGCAAGAGAATAAATATTTGAATTAGATTAGACTTATACACTTACGTTAACAATTAAAAATATAAATTGTTCACCGTTTCGTCCCGTTATTTAGCGATACATTGCAAAAAAGGTTCAAATTCGAAAAAAACATGAATTCTGTAAAAAGTGAAAAACTGAATTTAAATGCCCTGAAATCGTAATTGATTACCCTATAATGTTACGATTTACAGTAAATTTAAATAATAATAATAATAAATAATATTGGATTTGCATAATGATGGCAAATCATAAGCTGAGATATGGGAACTATTGGAAGCATTGAAAATCGCTTTAAAGGAGCCCCGAACTTTGAAAATTCAAAACATCCACATCGTGCCAAAAACCAAAAAGGATACAAGGATATCGTCGACACGGATTGCTGCTGAGGTTAAATAGGCGTTTGGAAAGGACGTATGCAAAAGTGCAAAGAGGTTGAAATGTAAGTAACGACAGCTCGCAGGTTAGGGTATCTTCTAGTCGGGCACTCCCAACTAGAGCACTGTTACTTCTTTTATATCTGTTATCCCTTTTATTGATCCGACTACTGAACTTAATTGTTTTCTCTTTATAGTTGAAATTATCATTTTCATTTTCAAGAAAACCCTTAATGGCGCCAAATACACTACCAATTTTTTTATGATTCTGTGTACATTTTCTGGATCCATATACATATATACATAAAATCACACGTATGTGCACAAAAGTATACAAACGCATGCTGCACATTATTCATCGATTGCGCTTGACTGTATTTTATATTTGCGCAAATGGGCCAGGTATTCAACCAGATTTTGTGGCATTAGCTCTCGGTCCAAAAACCGATAAATATCGCTAATAAGAAAACAACACGAGTTATCGACAATTTGAAATAAACTTGATCTGCTCATGGTATATACAAACAGACGGCCAGATAGGCGGATAGGGCTAATTCGACTCGGACAACTATTTGCACGAAGCTTTTATACCCTGTTTTCCCCATACTTGCCCCCATTCGCCCCATATATGCAAAAATATGAGAAACAAGTAAGAACGCTGCAGTCGGACGTAACCGACTGCGTAATACTCGTTCACAGTACACGAAAGTTATTATTGTTATTTTGGAAAAAATCTAGAATTTTTATATTTCGTAGGGGTGTCGGTGAGTGTAGCCAATATTTTTCGTCTCGATCTTAAGAGAAGGTCACCCAAACACTGTCTGCCAAATTTTGTGACCCTAGCTTCAAAATTGTGGTAGATATAACTTTTCGCGATTAGCGGGAGCGGAAGTTGGAGAGAGTGGGCGGGAGTGGGTGTGGCCGGGAAATTTTCTGAGCGACTTTTAAAATTTGGTGACTCTAGCTCCAAAATTGTGGGAGATATAGATTTTCGCGATTTGCGGGGGCGGGAGTGAGCGTGGCCGGGAAATTTTTACGAATCGTTAAAGGGAGTGACCAGCCATCTACGTTGAAAATTTGGTGACTCTAGATCTAAAAATGTTGGAGATATAGGCGTTCGCATTCTGCGGGGGCGAGAGAGGGCGGGGGCGGACGTCGGCGGTAAATTGTACCTTATTTAAAGGAGCTGACCACGAATTTACCTTTCAAATTTGGTGACTCCAACTCTAAGACTTTGGAAGATATAGCCATTTCTGATTTCTTAGGGCGGGGGCGCTGGGGGCGTTACAGTGTGCGTGGCCGGGAATTCAATCGCATTTTTTGGAGGATATCACCAGCAATCTACATACCAAATTTGGTCACTCTAACTTTAATATTGTAGGCAATATTCAACTTTAATCGATTTGCGATTTGAGGTGTATCGACATGTTATCAATTTGCCAGCCTCCCAGTGGGCGTGGCACAAAAATCTTAACACTTTGTCTGAAGCAGATAGCTACAAGTATATATGCCAAGTTTCAAGTCTCGATCTTCAATAGCGCCGAGAAATATAGCGTTCATACGGACAGACGGACAGACATTGCACAAAACCAATATACTAGTTTCACTAATGTTTATTAACATAATGTGCGAACGTTTGTGAAACATTTGAGGCTGTTGTAGATTTGTATCGATTTTACGAAATCGGTATTATCGATCATATGAAATAAACTTGATCTGCGTGTGAAATGGACAGTAGTTACCGAGATCATTCATGCAATCGACTTGGCTGTTGATCCTGATCAAATATATATATTTCAAGAATATATGTTTCATACTTTTGCATTATACCCGTTTTACCCATTTTCTTGGGTTCAGGGTACAAAAACTTAGAGATCTGTCTGACTTTTAGGAACAATGGATTTTTACGTATTGGGTGCGTGAAATTTGGTTCTACACCTAAAATGGTGGAAGTATAGGTTTTCATAATTTACCATACCCCATCTCCTGGGCATAGTCAAAATATCTGAACAACTTATCTGACGCGAGATTACGCAATTATACATTCCAAGTTTCAAATCGTTATAATATCGGCGAGTTGCTCAATTATAAGTTCGCGAAATTTGTAAATTGTATATAAGACAAAACATTTTTATATATATATAACAATTAAATTGCTTAAGGTACAACTCTACTCATTCTTTCCTGAAAATGATTTAAATTTATGCGCATGTGAATTTTTCTGTATTTATATCAGTCAATTCGAATGTCTGTCGTCCGTGATTCCGTCAATTTCTATGCAAACTAGTCTGCCAGATTTAAAGGTATCGTCATCAAACTTTGCAAAGATTCGTGCTGCATGCAGTACAGGAGTTGGCCGGATCGGCGCATTATATCACATGGATAATATTGAAATTATCGGTTGAAAAATTAGATTTTCCATTAACATTTTTTGTTTTACAATATTCGATATATAATTCATTGCATATGATATATCGACGCGATCGGATAATTTCCAAGCGAAGAGGTGGCGAAGCACCTCGAAGTGTGCAAAAAGCTGTAAAATATATATATTGGATATTGTAATAATTTAAAGAAAACGGGTTTACCGTATAGGAATAATTCCGAATCAGAAAACGAGTGAGATAGCACTAGTGCGGAGCAGCCGACTAGGAGATACCCTGAACCCAGCGGCGAGTATTACATAGATTTTAACCCCCCTGCATTTATACATACATACACAAACTCACACACTATGGAAAATGAATTCTTGAATAGCGTGTGTCCCCCGCGCAGCTGTTAAGTAAAGTGCACAGCTTGCGGAGGGCGTTTGTGTTTTTGTGTATGTTGACAGGGGTCAGGGTATCCCCTAGACGGACGCTACCGACTCGATCCCCATTAATTGATATAGTTCAGAATTTTTCATCTGTTCCTTCGACACAAAATTTGATATCAGAAATTTTGGGGCTTGAATATACTTACGCCAATAGATTGTTACCTCGTGTAGAAGTGTTATCCGCTTCAGAAAAATTGTTAAGGCCAAATTTGCTATGTAGATCGCTGATGACCTCCCCCAAAAAATGCGACATCGATATCCCTGCGACGCCCACTAGAATCTATATCTATATAATCTATATCCCCCACGGTTTTTATACTAGAGGCTCCATATCTAGAATTTTCCGGCCACGTCCACGCATACTCCCACCACCGCAAATCGCGTGAATGTATATCTCCCACAATTTGACACACAGTGTTCGGGTCACCTCCTCCTAAAATGCAAGCTAAAATAATTGGCCACGCCCACACCCGCCCCTATGAAATATAAAAATTTAATTTATAAAATACACTGGACATATCAGGCACCGCATTGATACAATAATTTCATATTAACGGTGCTCCGTATAAGCGGTATGTGTTGTAGTCTGGCCAAACTTGGCTATTGGCACATTCTAGTCAACGTCGGATCATTAAATTATCTCTAATAAGAATGATTTGTCGAAACATTAACTTTATAAAAGAAGCCTTTTTGTTGCCTAAGATATCCAGATCAAACTTGGTCATTGAGAGCTTACCTATGCTCCCAAAATATCAACATTAGTAATTGCGCCTAACATATGAACAAAATATCACCCTCAGGTCCAATATTATATAGCTAATACGAACCGATTATTAAAAATGTAGTATTTGTTTAAATCTCAGTTACGGAGTACAAAAATGCCTAGTAACTAGGAATTGTTTTGCTTCAAACATTCATAAGAACACAAAACTAAACTAAATTTGCAGCTTAGAAAGGGTCATAAATAATGTGTTGAACATCTATATCTATATCATATTTATCATCTCCTGGAAATCTTTATGTGCTTTAGCTAATATTTAATATTTAAAAGTGACGAATGCTTAGATTCCATATAGTATTTTTAGGAAAAACTATTGTCATACCATAGTTAAAGAGCAATATAAGGCATTGAGCATATGTTTCGTATGCCCATTTAACATTAGATGTAGGCATTGAGAATTGGTGTCATTGACTATGCTTGAAAATGGACATTTGTTACGCATGTGCAGATAAATTTCTTTTGTCTTTGAAAAACTGAATGGGTATGCCTACTCAATGAACAATGGGGGTACACTCTTCAGTCGAGTGTGAATACCAGCAGAGGTCTGGCAAAGTAAATCTTGCCATTTAAGCTATTGATAGGCACTCGTCCATAGCTCCGCAGGGCATCTCTCAAATACGTTGCATTTTACATGCCAATTCAATATTTCGAACGGAAGTGAACGAACAAACGGATAAATGGGAATATTTTTACGACATTTTCTGCTTTGTTCATTGTATACTGCCTTGACCAATTGAGGTTCCAAACTGTGCAGGCTAACAGACACAAGGCACTGTAAACTGATTTCCAGATTCCTTCTAAAACTGCACATTTTTTATATGCTTATATATGTATATATATATATGTATATATATATACAGTAGTCACTTCCTAGTATTTATATAAATATTTTTTACTTAACCATCATATTGAATAAATGAGCGCAAGATATGGCTTTTTTATTTCCTACTAATTATATTGTGTCAAAAAATCTAAAATATATGTAGCAGTAGTGTAGTACAGAGATCAGAGTCTGGCCTATAATATACAGAGTTATAGTAATAGTTTAAAAATCATTTTATGTATTTGATTTTATTGTAACCTACTATTTATTATTTACATGCCATTTTTTATATTATATTATATTATATTTCGTGTCAATAATAACATACTTCATTGCAAAATATCAAAAGTTAGTTTAAAAAATCGTCAGTGGCATAAAAGGTTCCATCCAAAATACAGCTCGAGTTCATCTTTAACAATAGCATGTTGTTTGCTGCCTATAATCGGCACTGAAATGCTAATGGTCGGAATGTTTATTGAGACAACACACAAGGGTTTGCATGTAATTTGATCCTCGGTCTATTGTTTTTCTTATCAGCACAAACATATCTTCAAAAGAGAAAAATAGGGAAAAGTAAAAATATTTATGTCTAAGTCGAAAACAAAATATATATTCAAGTTAGTCTCCTTTCACAATATATCTCCTTCTGCAATGGTGATAATCCATGCATTGAGCTCTAAGCGGGTCAGCAGAAAATTTCTAGATTGCGTATCGTAGATAAAAACTGTTTAAGTAGCTGAGTTCTGCATAAAATGGTGATATGTATACACACTGATCGAATGTGGCTTCGACATCCTAAAACCGTTGTTGTTATTCCATACGATAGGAGCTGCGATTAGGTTCCAGTTTTCATTAAGAGCTCCTATCTCATCATTGCAAATACATGACACAGATACACTGTCTAACCAAATTGGTAAACCAGATCACTTTATCTTAAATCATTTTCGAGCTAAGTTTTGCAGATTTAATCAAATGAACTATGTAATGTCTACAGACGAAGATTACTTATTTAGATAAAATTCCACACGTAATTACTTTATTTTACTTATTGCTATGTGCCAGACTGACTGCAGAAGTTATTCAAGGAAACGTTTTTTCAAAGGGACCAAAGGTTCCTGAGGTACATATGTGCTGATAACACATGAGGCTTGAGATGTGAATTTATTGTATAGCGAATAATATTGGCACGAAATGTGATACACCCTTTTAATCCCTTATATATATGTATATATGTATATAAATATATATAAATATATAAATATAAAATATATATTGCTTATCTTATTATATATTATTATGCCAGATTGGCATAATTTGTATTTGTTAGTTGTCATGAGAACAATCAAAAAATTAACATCTATGCCATGATATTAGAGGCCAAAACCCCGACATTCATTACTTATTCATGATTTTCATTATTAATTTATATTTACTTTATCGTAAGCTTTTTCAATTCTAATTTTTTAAACTTTCACCGAATATATGCAAATATAAATTCTAAAATTACGAACGATGTATGAAGTACTAAAAAGGTATAAGATTAATTTGCGATTTTCTTTCGTTAATATAAGGGACTTTGGTGTGTCCTAAAGTTGGGCCAGAGCCCGATCCTTCTCGGCCCGAAATGAGATTTTTAAGCACGACACCGGCAATTTTGCCCATGGACCACGAACCCCGGCACGACCCGTACTCACCTTTTCTCTATACTCAGTCACAAACTTACACATCCAGTTGCAGTAATTATAAATATATATTATATATTACAATACCGGTACCCACTAAAAGTTAATTAAGGGTATAATGTGAAGGAGGAATCGTTTTCCAATTGAGTAAATTTATTTTTGGTCAGCATCAATTTGAGTTGATTTATCAATGTCCATCCGTATAACCGTCTGGGTTTATGACGGCGTCGTTCTTAAATAACCACGTTTACCTGAAACTGACAAACATAGGCTATTAGCTACATTACTTGTTTAATTTTCAATGAAAATCTATGCTGATCCATTCTGGAAAAATTAGCGTGTGTAAGAATCTACAATTCCAAATCGATAACTAAAATCGGCGTAATGTATATACGGTAATGTCTTAATCAGCTCAGCTCGTATAAGGTTGGAGATGTCATTTGCCTGTTGCAGACATTTCCACATGCCTTTTTAGCCATTTCCCCCGAGTACACAGTATAAAAACTATACCACGTTTAGTATTTAATTGCAATATATCCACACAAATGAAAGCAGACGTCAGACAAATGAGCTCAGAGCTAATAAACAAACATGACAAGAATGTCTATCCACACATAAAGTATTACACACCCAAGAGTATACCAAGAGAACACGCAGGGTCAGGATACGCTCACACAATCTGCCCTCAGTGGTAAGCCGAAGCAGTGGTCGACCATTGAAATTTAAGGTTTGGTCTTCGATTGTTCATGTGTGCTTGTCTGCATTCTATTGATCCTTTCCATTGTCCACAGTCTGTAGCAATCTTTCAATCAGATTCAGGGAAAAAGGAAACCTAATCTAACAATAACATATTAGGATTCGAGCTCCTTTTCAGTAGTACAATTCATATGTACTTCGTTATCAATAGATCAAATCTATCGAGTTGAGTAAACATTCGTTTTTTCAACTTAGAATAACAGACACACGTTTACTTAAAAACACAACTGTATGGAAGTTATGGGGAAATTACCAAAAGGTTACATGTAAATTTAAGAAATATTTTTCCAAAAGGTCTCTACCATTCACATATAACGGAATATCTGCATATTGTACTTTTATTGCATTGTACAATGCGTATTCCAGCTTACAGATTATGGGGATAATATAAACATAATGAATAGTTTTGTGCAAATGTATTTATGGGCAGAAGGAGGCAACTCAGACCCCATATACTATATATTTTTAATCAGCATCAATAGCCGAGTCGAACTATTCATGTCCACTTGTCTGTATGTACGTCTGTCAGTTTGTTTAAACCCGTCGATCTCAGAGACTATAAGAGCTAGAACGTTGAACTTCGAATTTTTAAGTTTGTATAAATCGTACGCAGATCAAATTTAGTTTTATTCCTTTTTAGAGAATATTGGTTTCATGCAATGTCCGTCCGCCTATTCGTCTGACCGTACTGAGACTTGCAATTTTTTATAAATACATATAGTTATCTGCCTCAGGCAAAGCGTTAAACTTTTTAACCACGCCCACTAAGATTCTTACAAATCGATAACATGTTGATACACCTCAAATCGGTAAGTGGTAAAAGGTAAATATTTTCCGCTTAAAACTAGAGTTACCAAATTTGCTACGTACATAGAAGTTGACCTCCACCAAATATTGCGACCTTGATATCCCGGCCACGCCCACTAGAACTCCCCAAAGCGCTATCAAAAATCGCAAATAGCTATATCTCCCACAATTTTTAAACTGGACCCATTAGAATATTGACTTCTAAACAGCTCCCTTAAACATCACAGAACAAATATTTCCCAGACAGGAATCGCGAAAGTTTTAGAGCTAGAGTTACCAAATTTTAAAGGTAAAGATCGGTAATAAAAAAGTTTTCCGGCCACGCCCACTCCCGCCCTCACAAATCGCGAAAAATTATATCTACCACAATTTAAGAGCTATAGTCACCAAATTTGGCGCAGTGTTCGGGTGACCTCCGTTTAAGATCGAGCCACAAAATGCTATATTTTCCAAAATAACACTAATAACTATATTACGCAGTCGACTACATCAGACTGCAACGTTCTTAATAGTTAATTATTAATAATTTTCCGTTTTTCGATCTGCTTTTTTGAGCACATCTCAAAACTATGGGAATTAGAGCCGCTAAATTTGGTTAATTATATTCTCGTAAAGTCGGGCACCCCGACTAGAACACTCTTCTTTGTTTTAATTTCCCTACACGTGAAGTCTATAGAGATTTAATAGGAACTAAAGATAAGCTTCTTCGATATTGTATGTATGGTGGAAGAGAATGAATATTTCAAATTGTACAAGCTGTTGTAGTTACGAGATTGGCGCGATTACATAGTCGGACAGACACAGTAAAATTTCAGAAATTGTATTAAGATTTTGTGAAGATATATGAAAGGTAAAGGGTATTGAAGAGTTGATGTATTATTTTATTGTTATTATTATTATTATTATAATTATTATTATTATTATTATTATTATTATTATTATTATTATTATTATTATTAAAGGATTAAGGGTATAATTACAAACTATCAATCTAACCTTTTTTTAAATAGCACTGGCTGCTGTGACCTTCGGCTAAGACATGGTCTGACAACTGATCGACCGTGAAGTATTATTTTATATTTTAATTTTATGTGATACCTATCAGTTTCATAGTAATTTAATCTGGTAGTAATTCTTTCTCATATCCCGTTACCTTTTAATATATATTCTTAAAATAGCGCAATATCATATAGTTTAAAAGAAATAGACGTAATAACAGTGACATTTAGTGACTCCAGACCATCCGATCGAGACCTGATTATCTTGTTTTCACCAACTTGTATATGAATATATGAAAATTGTACAGTTTTTAAAAAGCGGAACTGAAAACATAAGATGACAGTCGGTGGTGCAGAAAGTCATGCATACAATACAATAGTTTGTAGGCTCTTTGTTTAACTCGCTTCAAAAATATTTGTAAACACATTTTTAGAAGTTTGCAGTGTTTTCGGTGGCTTTTGTGTTTCGGAGGGTTCGAGGTAGGTATGGCCGACACAGTGAGACGTCATGGAGTTTCACGTGTTGTCACCAGCCACCAACCACCAGGCTTATTAATAGCCAGCAAAATGCTGGCAAGAGTCCAGTAGAATCTGTTGAAACGCGAGCCGTTCAGGCCGTACAAAGGGGATTACTGCAGCCAACGGAGGCGAGCAGGCAGAGTGTGCCTTTTAACGAGCTCTAATTTGCTGCTGGACCATTTTGTATGTACGACGACAAAAAGGTTTTCTCGTTCACGACTTTTTTCTGTAGAACATTGACTCAGGCCTACTCAGCCGAACTCGAATGCCGTGCACGAGAGGATAAAGGAAATCTACAAATACCACGCATGTTTACACAAAGGCTGTCGAACAAAGTCCTATTCCATTTTAAATGCCTTTTTCAGCAGCGATAAAAATACAAGCAAGGCCCTAACGTGATAATCTTTTAAATTGTCCCTCCAAAGCAGATCTCTCTCTACAAAATTGAAAAATAAGATCTTGTTATTGGGTGAAATAATCGAAACAATGAGCAATTCCTGAAATAATTTTGTGTTTTTTCTGTCATTGCTGAAGAGGCCATGTTTGTGGGTTGATTATGAGTGTTGTTATAAAATGACTATGTACCTGCAATGTAAATACTGATTAGATATTATTAATACATAGCCCGCAATAAATGGGCAACAAAAGGCAATTTTCAAGAAACCTATGTTTCGAATCAAATTTGTATTTGATATATTATATATTGATATATTCATTTTATAACTAATAAAAAACAAAAAAGTCGGTTCATATCGGGAATCTGCAGAATCTGGCAATCTTTTATAAAAAGTGAATGTTGAACCGATTGTTCCTATTAGCCCCATTATGAGAATGTTGCTCACATATCCGGAGTATAATGACGCTCATAAGTTTATCGACCAATAACTCGTATGACAACTACATGATTTTATAATCCGATTCTGCGGACTCCAATACATTAACGGCCTTCAAAGAGAAAATACCCCTAGAGAAAGCCTAATGCCAATGTATTTTCGTGATGAATAGTCTAGTCTTCTTTGCCAGCGTTCAATATCGACCGTATATGTTGCAAAAATAAGAACAGATTATTTAAATTGATTACCGAACAAGAAACAATTTAAAAATGTTTGTAATAAAAATAGGCGTAAGTTCAACGATTCTTAGAGTACTGTTTTGGAGTCTAATATTAAATTTTTGGGTTGGCGTATTTAATTTTAAAAACGTAGATATCAAATATTATTTTCGATAAAAAAAAATCGTTACGATGAGCTTTAAATTGCCTGACAGTACTAAAATATATACTTTGTTTTTCCCGATTGATTTCTTACCATTTAAAAAAAAAGAAATATATATAATATGTTAAAAAATGTCATCACCTATCCATATGCCTCAAATATTACTGCAACTTCACAATTTTAACATTAAACGTTTATATTCCCTTTACCAAAACTCAACAAAGTTCAACCTTACAATAAAAAACGCATACAAATGCAATTCACTCTTTGCCAATCTGTCATGTGAGTACTAAAATTTTTAAAATCCCTAAACACGTTTTGTAATACAAATACTTAAATCAGTTCTAATTACTAAAATAGACAAATCGCAAATTAATAAACTAAAAACCACCCCTCTTACAAACAAGCTAATCGAAACAAACAATAACACTTAAGAAGACAGACGTGACCGTACGAACAGTTAGACAATACTTGAAAACCCATCCACAGTGTTCAATACAATATAGAAACAATAACTAGCTCCATTAAAACGTCTCTCAGAACCTATAAATATCTTTACACGAACGACTCCAAAATTAAAAAATTGCAACAGAAACGATTCGCGATGTTTTTAAAACTACTCTCTTTACACAACAAACATTGCAAATATCATCAACAATAACTATCCGAACTACAACTTAGATCGCATTAACATGATCGCATAATCGTAACCGATTATGCCGAATATATAACAACAGTCTACAAAAACAACATATATGTATGTACATATTACTAAATCTAACTCGAAATTGGTCAGACTCCTAAAACACAGACAAAAACCTCACCAACACATGCATTTTCTGCAGCAACACCATCATTGATTTTCACAACATTATATCTGCATAGCCAGCTCTCATATTACAATGATCCTCAAGCCCTCACAAGCCCAACCAACCAAAAATTGAATTCTAATTTTTAACAACAGTTAATGCAAATGCCAAACAGAGATATTTATATATAATTGCTACAACTAATATTAAGTTTTATTTGCTGAGCGAATAAAAATATTAGAAAGTCTTTTAGGTAACTTATTTATTCTATTCTTTAACTTTCAATTCGGCGGTCAGCACGTAAAAATAATAAATTACAATAGCAATATATAAATGGACTATAAATACACACATATATATTGTGTCTTATTTGTATGTTCTATGGTACAAATATGTCTACAGCACACATACACATACAAATGATCAACACGCATGGGTAGGAAGGAACACACACACAACATCGAACTGTCCGAAATATTTTAAGTGAACAAAGAAAAACCCAAATCAATAAAACACTGCACCGCAGGGGACACAACTAAGGATTAAAAAAAAGAGAGAAGACCCTTGCACACGTGTTCACAAAGAAAAGTGGCCGACGCATAGGGATGTTGTTCCAAAAACACCATCGGACAGTTAAAATTTCTCGTTTCTTTTTTTCAAAAATTATCTTGGTGGTTCACGGTCTTAGGCTTATTGATTTTGTCGAGTTTGCCTTTATTATTGTTATCTGCATCTGTGGAACATGCCTAAAATAAGTATATGTATTATCTATTAACTCAACAGGCAAGTTGTTCTTGCTATGCCCGTCTATCTTGATGAATACGTCAAAGATTATAAGTTAAACTTTTGTATAGAAAAATGCAGATCAGATTTCGATTTATGCATATGTATAATTAAATATCCTTCGTTACAAAATTTGATATCAGAAATGATTTCGTTTTTTTATTTTATAATGCATAGATAGATATAATACATATTGGCTAAAAAGTATTAAATATAAGTAAAACTATTTCACAAACCGAAACCGTAACAGAAACCCAAAGAATTTCATTACCGACTATGAAATTTGATCGTTTTACATGAGCTGAGGCAGCACTTGACAATTAGGATACTTGGGCAACGGCGACAGATTGAAGTGAAATGTGCGTTCGTAAATATCACTTTACAACATCGACGGTCGATGTCTGGTGTCCCGACCGCTGTTATATTTGACAACAGGCGTCTCGGCTTTAGTCTCAAGTGCAGCGCATAACGCAAACCTCAACAACTCCGGTTGGGGGATGTCGCTGCATTTTCTTAAATTAAGTGCCGCTAAATGGAAAGTGAACACAATTTCGAATCGCATTGGTATTCATTAACTATCGGTTTTTCAGTTCAACCGTTTCAAGTGCAGTACATCTTGCATACATATCTCAAAACAGGGCCGCAAGTGTTTACCATGCCCCAATAATCTTTACTAATCAGCAATGAAAACTCGTCCATATGCTAGCTGCTCAGTTCGCATTAAATTCTTGTAAAATATTTAGGTAATATCTATATATGTACGCATTTACATATTCAAGTGGCCTTACGATGGCAAGGATAGTACACAATCTCATGTAAATGAAATACGCAATGGCTAACGAGCCTTAAAGTGTTGATCGATAAATTATTATCAACATGATTCTGCTTTTAGGCCCCACACGACCAAATGCGACAGTCAAACAACTTTAGTTTGAAATTATCTTTGGCGACACTTAACTTTCCAGTCACATACACTCAAAAAAGTTTGGGATTGTTTTGCACCAAGTACTCTTTTACCTTCAAGAAATTTGTATTTAACAGGTAACCATTGCGCTGCGGCAGGTACTCACGTCCGTGAGTCGGTTAGACGCTAAGGTAGAGTAATCAGCAGGACGCCGGCGCCAGCACAATTTTCATTTAATTTCCTCCTTTTTGTTTACCGTTCTCAGAATCGCAAGAATTTTTCTAGAATTTTTAGATTCTGGAGTGCGATTTGTCACACTTGTTCAACAAAGAGTAGCTGACAAAGGGACTTACCTACATGTCGACCTGTTTAGGCATATCCAGATAAAAACAAGTACAGTTGCACGGCGAGAGTGCCTGACTCGGATATATCCTGCATCTAGGTTCGAATATGATTTACCATTAATTCTTACGTAAAAACAAGTTGCATGCTGCACATTTGAGGCATTTGAACCACTTCTCATTTCCTCTGCATTATTGTATAAAACTCTTTTATTATATAGCTTGTGTGTTTGTTATCTGATGAATATAATATAATTAAACTAATTTATTTGGGGTCCCAGATGCCACACTACGAACACACTCACACTTTTTATAACACCCTAAGTAATGTATGCAGGGTATATATAAATTAAAAACTAACCTACATACGTTAAATGAGTTTAAAAAAACTATCCACTTTGTGCTGAGAAACAATTATGATCACCCCGCGTCCCGCCCAACCGACAGAAGGGTGAAGTCGTAAAACATACTTGGACTATCTATGTAGGGAGGAGGCAGGTCTGGCTGGAACCGAATTATGATTTCGATTTCATCACCAATTAATCGCGAAAGGGTACTAAAAGTAGAAGTGTTCAACACATATTCTACTAATAGAAATAATCAGCGGTTAAAAGTAGATTAATGTGACATCTAATATACATGTATTTGTTTTCAACGGAAAGAAATATTGTTGACTCGTTTGTTGTTGTTGCTCTGAATTTAACCTTTTACACATATATATGCATGTACATTTTAAAACATTATAAGCCCCAACCATTACGCTGGAAAATAAACTCAATATATTCCATTTCAGAAAAACAAATATTTTAATCCGTTTCCGGAAGGCTACCATTACGTTGCATTAGACATGATTTTTTTTTTGAGTTGCATTGCCCTTTTCTTATATATTCTGTTGTATACGCATTTCGATTGTTTATTGTTGGATTTTGTGGCACTATGTCCCACACGTGCAAGGGTCAGACCGAAACTCGTCAGGTAAAAACACCAAACTCGTAAAAAGATAAAAGAGGAATTAATGAAACGAACCCTAAAATGACCCAAAACGAATGCACCTCAGTAAAGATAGGATAACTGCCATCTCTTGAATGCTTTAAAGTGCGTTTTTCTCCGAGATGGCATGATGATGTTGGAAGATAGGCGAAATCGAAACTCGCCATGATCATGAAAAGGACTGTACTCGAGAGTGCATGACAAGAAGATACAATTAGAAAAACAATTTGAAGAAAATTGGGGGAGGGTGAGAGGCTGCAGGGAAAGAAAAACATGTTTGAACGTGTCATCGCTATGGCCTGGTCCAATAAATTGGGCAAAAATTGTACAATACAGAAGAACTTTTCTACAGGTATAATAAACCTAGTCTTTAAATATGTTATTTTTAGCTTGACGAATACTTTTGCATATCATGTCATAAATATTCGAGAACAGTTAGGAACTTTTCCTGAAAGAATTGCTTCGTTAGATGCGCTAAATGCCTATTTGGATCATCGTCTTGTTGAAATGTCAAAATAACTGTCGTATTTTCACCCGCCCACGGTATTAAAGCATTATTAAACACATGTATCAACATATTTCTCTTTGGAGGAGACGCCTCCCAATATATTAATACTGCCATATCCATTCTTTAAAATGGATTCTTTAATTTCTCTCTTTTGGTCGTCAAACATGCCTTTCTTTGTTTCTACCACCTGGGCAATCACGGTTAAGTTTTGTTTTATCACTCCAGACCATATATTTCAATTTTTTCGCATCCCAATCAACATGGTTCAAATTATTTCTGTGCTTGATAGTAACTAATGTCATCGTCCTTGAAATACGCCCATGGAGACCAGCTTCAGCAAATAACCAAATGGCCAGTTTTGATATTTCCTAGCCCAACGATTCAATTATTTCGCGCTGAATATCTGCAGCACTACTACGAGGATTCAAGTTGGACTTTCGTATAAATCTGTCTGTGATTGTGCAAGTATTGCAAGTATTTTTTGTGGAACGGATTCTGTGTAAATCTAAATTAAAATATTTTAGGTTTTTTAATATTTATTAAATATAAATATTAAATATTAAAATGTTATAAATTGAAAGTTGGCAACGAAATTAGGAATCAGCAAGTTGTTTATTGATTTGTGCCGTTGTCAAAAGTCTTTGTCAATAATCTTTTTGCACGATATTCATACTTTATTCACTAACGAAGTTATCTAATTATGTGTATTTTTATCTGGCCTATAATTGGCGCTGTGATTGTTGGACTGAGTATGTGCACTATGTGAAAAACATAAAATTTTTTGCGATTACGATTACGGTATATCCCAGGTATCAAAAACTACAGACTAAAGACAATTCTTAAGCCGTTACAAAATTGAAAGTGTTATACCAACTTCCCTAATTGATTGGGTCGTTATAAATATGCGTACAATAACTCCATAGAGCTTATAAATAATAGTGTCAAACAAATGCGTGTTCGTACAATACTCGCGCATTGTATTTACCAACTTAACAATTCTGCGTATTGTGGGTGTACTTCGTGAATAATTCCCGTTGGATTGGGGTAAAATAATCTAAACAGCAATCAAACTTGATCTTTGTGTGGGCATGCAAATATTTGCTGCTGATCAACAACATATTCATAAAAACAAACCCAATGCAATGTTTGTGTACCCTTCTAACCATTTAAAGGATGCTTGTGAAAAACCGTTAAAAAGGAAAAAACGAACGTGACGCTATGAAGAGAACACTAAAATAACAATTGGAAGTCTCAAAAATAATTTGCCGACAAAATTCCTGTAAATTTGAACATCAAGGATGCATCACCCGCGTCGTAAATTTTTCACGCACCAACAGAGAGATCCTAAAAACAACAATGACAAACAAATGTGTATGCAAACGGTTGTTTACCATCTACCTGCCACTCCGCCAACTTGGCAGCTCCCAAATAGCGCGTTAATTCGTTTTGACTAACCTTCAAAACCCAAATAAATCCAGTACACAGAAAATACGTTACTTTCTACCTACAGGTTGGCCATAGCAAGCATTGGAATTTTCGTGCTGTCTCAATGAAATGACGAACAAGTAGGGTTTTCCGAAATCGAGATTGCCTTTGAGATATGTAAACTATTGTTTTTCTCGCTCCCTGCCATTTCGGATAGTGTGTCGAATTTTAATCCTCTGCACTTAGGGTTGGGTATTTACAGACATGTAACGACTTGTCCGTTCGGGTCAGACAAGGGAGTTTGTAACCGCTCCCGAGATTTTGTGCCTAGCAGGTAACGTGCAACAGAGACAGGGCAACAAGAAAGCCGTTTTTGTGAAACCAAAAATGCCAACCAACAATCCACTTTGAAATCTGGGATATGCAGGAACGGAGGCTCTCGTTCTCGCATTCTCTCATTCTCCCGTTTGCTGCGCAACCACCTGCCTCAAGGGCGCATTTTGATTGGCTACAAGAACGGAGAGCATTGCGCCACAGCGGGTACTGCAACGGCGCTCGCCTGAGCGCGGAGCGTATAAAAGCAGGGTCGCCGATGACCGAAAAGCAGAACAGTACCGACCAGCGACGTGTAAAGTAGTCCGCCTGTTGCAGCGTCTTCAACTTGTGCACAAAATATTCGAGTCGCTTACACAATGTCTTTCATCACACGAGAATACAAGTTCGAAACCAGCAATATGATGCAGCGAAAATCAGATCAACATACAATGGCTATGCTTAGCCTGAAGAAACTCGTCAAACCACTGCTGAGGCTGATAAAGAAGAAGCAGCTTATACGCAAAACTCTGGCTGAAGTTCAATCGCAGAACGAAATCAACTCATCGTTGGAGGATATGCGCAAAGACTCAGTTGCCAGCTGTGATAATATGGCAAACGAGCAACTGGAGCAGCGTCTCCTCAACGATCTGCGCGCATGCCCAAACAATGCGGCCGTGATCGTGCAGCAAGGTGAGCAGCAACAGATTTTGCCTGTGCATCCTGATCAGGCCTTCATACCGGTGCACTTTGCGCGCACGAGCAGTGGAACTTTCTTCTGGACCTCGGTCGATGGCGCATGCCGCCAACAGCAACAACAACAGCAAGAGCACCAAATGCGCGAGAGATACGACCGCTGGGTTCAGGCTTAACCCACTCGCCGAGGCATTAGCGTTGTTGTCAGCTTTAAACCAAGTGTCGCCTGCTCCAGTCAATTGTCGGATATGGCGATCAACTTGGCACGACCGCAATCTCAGGGTGATATTAGCATAAATTTGCTTCCTTGACTTAACCTTAAACATGAACTCTTATTTAACAATATTGATAGTGTGCTTGTAAAATATTGTGATTGTATCATAGCTTTTAATTCCTAGTATTACGAAAATCATTGTCTTCCATGTTTGTTTGTTAGGTAATTTTAATTTTAAGAAACATTGTCTTCCATGTAAAATATGTATTTTTTTTTTTTTTCAACAAATAAAAATTAGAGGTAAAAAACCAATTATTATTTGGCGACTTTTTCAACTTTCCAGTTTCAGTTGTTCATACACGCATCAATATAGAGACCATACAAAAGTATCAGTGAATTGATCGTATTCGAAGTTCAAGCGCACATAATGTGCACAATTAATCCAATGCTGGTAACCGCATCCCAATATATTGAAACTACAAACAAATAATTACGCACACCAAGACAATTGTCGAACTCCAATTATGGATACCCGTCTAGAAGATTCTCTGAGCTGCCTTCAGCCAACTGATATGCCTTGAATATGAATATTAGTTTGTGTTTGTATACTCTGTTCACAAAGTAAAAAAAAAAGATTTTTATTTTTGTGAAAAATATACAGAAAACTTAATATTCTCGATTTGTGTGTGCTGTACGAGAAAAACAAGCATACCACATGTAATATTTAAATACGAAAGTTATTTTGCAATTATTTTGTTATTTTGAAACAGAAATGCTGTATCATCGATAATTATAAGCAAGGAGAAGATCATAGAACACCGGTGCTTATCCTTTCTCATTACACACAATTAACGTTTCAAAAAACAAGTATACTCTTTTTTTTTTTGAAAAAAATGCCTATTACATTCAAATTGTATTTATATCAAATATGTTCACTGACAACTTTTAAGCGTTAAAAACACATATTTTCATGTACTCAACTTACTGTTAATGCATTAAAAACGAAAATAGATTTTCTTTCTGATTTAAAACTGCAACGGCTACTTTCATTTTGAAACTATAGCTGAAATTTATTTGTTGCTTTCGCTAAAAAATTAGTTTTTATATGAAAACACTCACTAGATATAGAACATTATCATGTTTCTGCTGCTGATATATGATACACATATGTCTGCACGGGTATTTAATCATCTTCCCGCCGATGATCGAGTTGCTAACAAAGTAATTCAAAAACAATCTGTGATCTATAAAAACACTATTAAAGAAAAGGAAAAGAAGTATTCGGAATAAAGAAAATTTTAAAAAGATGCAAACATAAAATAGGTTGGCAAACCAGATAACCAGATTCTCTATTTATTTTAAAGTTATAAAATGACAATAATTTCCAAGTATAATAGTTCAAAACACAGGGTGAAGACAATCTGAATTCTGTGATTCTATTACTCTTATAACGGTACTACAGCATACTTTTAAGATCAATATAAATAGGAAAAGAAACTGGTATCAAAAAAATATACTATAAAAAAAGGTAAAAGTGTTTGGGTCAGTAGACTGGAAGAAACAGCACACACATACACATACACACTTTAATGTTGCTGTCTTTTGTGAGATCATTCTATTAATATATATTGCTACTATTTGTGTATGCATATATTGAAGTGGGGGCAGCTAAATCTGAAAAGTAAAATATATAAGTATCTGAATATTAAATTTGCGTTATATACCCCTAATTAGTTTTGCGAAAGGCTGAAATAACAAGGGAAATCAATAAAAAATAAAACTTTATCTGATATACGGATATGTCTGAGCACTAAAACATTAATTAACATGGACCTCAATAATGACTGATAGCTAAAATGATTGCGTTACAATATTACAGATAAACTGAAATCAAACTTTACACAATACGTTAACCCCTAATTTGCTAAGGTCCACACAATCATTTTTCCAAACTACCTGTCATTATCAAATGCATTCATTTCATATACTTTTCTGACGACATATGTTTAATGAGGGTTCAAGACTTCTTGCTCCGCTGTCATTCTATTAACCATGAAGAGATTAATAAAGGCAGAAATTCCGAAAAATAAACACCTCCGCAAAAATGCCACTCAAATTACGGAGTTGTACAGAAAAGAGGGAGAGGAAGATATAAAGGTATTCTTATAGAATTGCCGCCCTGATAGAAGATCAATAAATATTCAACTGAAATTATCTCTCCCACGGAGTGGCCAAAGGTTTGTTTTGCCCTAAAGTGTAGAGGGACGAGAACGAGCCTGACACACGTGCATTTAGAGGAGCCTCGACTACCTGTAAACCACTCAAAAAAGTCCCAACTCACCAGAGATACAACAAGTAAGCACACAGTATTAGGGTGTGAATGACTTCGCAATACTCTGTTTTCAATGTAATAAAAACTGGAAGCAGACTTATATTATAGCCTGAAAGCAGTGAACTTCGAACCGACACATTAGAAAAATGTTAACACTTAATCTGACAAGAAAATATATTTCAAGTTACAAGTCTCTAGCTTTAATAGCACCGTATAAAACGACATTGCACAAAGCCAATACACCTCGCTTCAATCTATGGACAGAGAATAAAAACACCTGCTTCAAGCAGTGATTTGATTGGTTGACTAAACCAGTACGCCTAAGGGATGACTGTTGAGGCTGGGATATAAATACGCAAGGCTTCGGATGATGAATATCACATCGAATCCACACCGAGAAGAGTTTGGTCAGGTTATACAATGGTATATAAAACACTCCTGAGTACAGCGAGCAGTCCGTTACGGGTTGGCGTTAAGAAGCACAAAAACTGGCCTTTCAAAAGTATTCAAAATGCATTTAAAGTTGCCTGCAAAACTTTCAAGTCAATAAAACAAAATAGCTCGATGAACAACAATGAATTTGAACTCATGAACACCTATAATGCGGCTTAGGATTTGGCGCCAAGCAAATAAGAGATCATAGAACCGCCAAAAATCTCTTTAAAAAGCTTTACAAAAGACACTCGTAACCCGAATAATGCAATATCCATATAGCTTTACTTTTGCTTAATAACATTTAAAAGCTTTAATGTAATCCCCATATATAATTATATATTTAATGTACTTAAAAGTATTAATAAATGATTTGAAAAATATGCTGGCCTTAATTATTTTGAATTTAGATTGTTGATTTGTTGTTGTTGTTTGTTGTAAAATTTAAATATGAATAAATTAAACTTACGAATTCTTTAAAATAATTGATGTATTGTCTAATTGTATATGTACGTATATTTATAATTACTCATTCATACACACACAAAAAGCAAACCCGAACATTCCATATCAAAATAACAAATAGAACCCAAACCTTTTTCGGCTACCTGTTCCTACGCCCTTGAGTTCAAAACCTGTTCTTTAAAAAAAATCGTTGCTGCCAGTGCTTCTTATTGTTTTTGTTTTTTTTCATCGTTCTTAAGCTGTGCAAGAAAAATCTCATATTGCATTAAAACAGGTAGGGTCCAAAAATACGACACGAACCCTACCATGAATGTAAGGGTCGGCTTACCTGTTATGTTGTTATTGTTATTTTCTTTACACATTTGAGCTGCGTTTTATTATAACTTTGCCAACCATAATAATATAAAAGTTAAATGTAGCTGCTTGCTTTAATATAGTTTAATGTACAAATATAACTTAAATGCCAGAACGCGACAATTTAAATTGTTGTTAACAGAGGGCTAAGTTTCAAATTGATTAGGTTCAAATTCGATGTTCTATCTATGTGATAATGATAATATTTGGTATATATTTAAATTAAATTTATTTATTAATAATTAAGGACCATCGAATGGCCGGTTGAAAATAACTGCACTGGACTGTCTGGTTAAGGTTAAGGTTTAAAATATGTATAAACCAGTGGCAGCCGGGGGAATACCCCTCACGCAATTTTCGTTGCCTTTGCAAAAAATAGCCAAGCAACAAATTTTCCATTTATTGTATAGCACCGGAATTCAAAGGAAAATCCGAAATATTTGGTTCCCACGTCTAAGACGGTGCCAGGATAATTGGCTTGAAAGGCACAGGCATGGGTTTCCCACGCTTCAGGACTAGTTCTCAGGACTCTAACCTGTTAGTTTTGTGTATTTCACCACACTGTGTAAACGTGAGAACCTTCGAGTCCAGCACCTGATAGGTTTCGACAAATATGATTGGTTGAGATGCTGCAGCTACTCTCTGAGACTTGTTCTCAGAGGCTGAGACTTAGGTTTGAGAGAGAGTGTGTATAAATAGGGCAGGCACATTGGAGAGAGCATCAGACTCTGTTTGAATTCCGCACTGACAGCACACAGTTTTTACTCAATATTCGAAGATGTCAGCTATTAACAAACAGTTAAGCTACAACAATAAGAAAAAGATGGCAATGTACTCTTACAAATCGAAAGTGTCGCCAACACGTCGGCTGACTAATATTCTAAAGCCGCTTCTAAGCCAAGTATTCAAGCTGAAGACTAAGCAGCCGAAGCGTAGCTCTTACATCGCTTCCGAGGAGAAAGAAGCCGAGTTCGACTGGCTCAACAACGATATGGATAATATGTCAAACGAGCACCTCGAAAACCGACTCATCGAGGAAATAAGACAATGTGCCAAGGAGGATGCAATTATTGTCTACAACGAAAACGGCTCCGGCGAATTACAAACATTTGATCAAGAAGACTACTATGTGCCCGTACACTTTGCCCGCACCAATGCCGGTACATTTTTCTGGACATCTCTGCAGCCCAAGTCGGCTAAGGCCTATGACATCGAATGGAACTTCCATGATCGGTGGGGTCAAGCCTGAAGGACATAATCAAGTGCATGGGTTTAACTTCTTCTTCAAGCTTCAGTAGGCTGGGATAATAGGTCTTCAAATCAAAGTTTTGGAACTACGACTTTGAGCTCTTCAGTGGGGCAGACTGTACACTATACAGGGATAACCAGGGATCCAATGGAGTGTCTTTGCATTATAAATCTCTATTTAAAATGTTTAAGGCGCATCCAAGACATTCATTTTGTCACAATTATAACAATTTGTTCTTTTGCCTATGGTAAAAGTATACAATTGGAAGGGGCGGCGTATGGGTGTGATTGTAAACAAAAGTAAAATTAAATAAATAATTTAAAAAAACATGTTGAAGTTTTGTTCTATTCAATTTATTCTTTATTTTATAGTACATTAAACCTCTTTTAGATACCTAAGGTAACTGATGGTACAATCTTCGATTTCAATTTTTACGAGATTTGTTAATTTTGGTACGTCCATGAAGGGACTTTGAGTGCACACCCTGTATTGAGGACTGCGCTGCCTTCACACACATATTTTACTTCTTTATTCTTCTTTATTCCCGTTTCGACACACTATAAAAAACGGTTCAAAAAACAAATTCTATACACATAACATTTTTTATTGCACAAAAATTAAGGATTACAAATTGCATTTATAATGCGTATTTTAAAAATAGGAAGAGGCTGAAGTATAAATGAAAAACTTTAAGTTATTGCGAAATTCAATTAGATGAATCTAGATTACGAAACTACTACTATGGATGCACTGATTTCAAATGTATCTTCAGTTTACTTTGCAAATTTACTCCTTCTGATAAACAAATAAACCTTTACTTTAAAATATTTCTTTTTATATACAAAATTAAAACATAAGAAATTATAGCAATTACATTTAATGGAAGACTTAAAAGATTTTGCTGTACTTGACTAAAAAATTTGTCAATCTGGTATAATTAAAATATGATACAAATATATACTAGCTAGAAATATCTTAAATGTTTTACAACGTAATTGGGACAGTACACTAAATGCAGCAGGGAATTATATACATCTGCAAACTGTAGAGTGTAAGCTATAAGTGTACGCATAGTAGTTTATGCCTAGACTTGAAGTGTGTCCTTTAAAGTAAATTGCACTTGTCTCTCCCCGGTCCTGTCGTCTGCCATCAACCGCCGAATTATATCCTTCTCAATGACAGCGAACTGGTTTAAAGCTGTACACCAACCAAAGTCGTACGGGTTGCGCTCTGAGCGCGTAAAGCTGCATCCTCCATGCTAAGCCTTGGGAATGTCCTTCACAGTTCCGAGTATATCCAGCTCCTTAGAAGCCCCATGTCCACTTTTAAGTATGCTAAGAGCCATGTTGCCGTTGGCGGTTGCCGCTCAGAACTGACTGTCTGGCCGGAGATGTGCACATTATATATACCGTCCACGGCGTCCCTGCAGAGAACTATCCACTATAAATTGAGATAATCAGTATACAAAACAAACGCAGCAATGCATATACGTAAATATGTAAAACAGGAATTGTTATCACTAAACTACTATATACACACAAAAGAACGTAAACATATGTGCAGCAAACCGTTGCTACCTACATGCATACACATGCATATGGACATACACATACCCATACATATACCTAGGGTCACGCTGCTCTTATCATAAGACCCTTGACCGTCGATTTTATTTCTATTGCTCACTGCAGTCATTTGGACACCCTGTTCGCCAAGTGGAAGAGGGTACATGGGTTTTGTGAAATGTCGGTCCGTCAGACTGGCTGGTTAATCGAGAAATCTATATATCCCACAGTTTAAGAGTGTATATTACTCTGACGGGACCAGAACAGTATTAGATTCCCCAAACTAAAGAAATTTCTTTACAACCCGATTTTAGCTGTTAATAAACTGTGAACAGAGTATTTAGCAGTCAGATTCATTGCTCGCGCTAAGGTCAAACTCTTTCAGATGCGACCGCTGTGTTCGTATTTAATCTTCCGACAGCCAAAGAATCACATACATTTATACATACTATTGTTTGTGTTTATATTCACATACACATGTGTAAAGACTCACATACATACATGCACACAATGTATCCACATAAACAGAAATGCGGGATGAAACGCTCCCGCAGCATCAATATTGGCTATTGCCGCTTCTAATGTTTTTTTAAAGGGCCAGGAACTATTTACCTAAAGATTATATACTACAATACATATGGGTATATACCCCGATATATTCATAATTATGTATAATATCAGTAATCTGTGTAAATAATGTTTGTCCTGGCTGATTGGTAACCCGTGACTAACAGCCTAAAGAACAGTTCAAAAGCGTTCACTTCGGACGATAGAGTGCTTAAAAACGAGTTTAATACATATTGTGAGATCGTTTTTACCCCGGTTTTTAAGGTATAGTTCGAAAACTATAGGAGCTCCCCACGACACCGCAGTTATCTTAATAATTTCCCCATTTACAAAGAAATAAGCTATTAATTATCAATTACTACTAATAACTATAAGAAGATTCTCTTCTCTTTACTTTTAAATACTTTATCTCTGGTAAATACTTTATCTCGCTTGCAAACGCCCATTGTACGATTATATTATATATGTTAAATATATATCAATGATATATCTTCATTGAAATATAAATTATATTTTATCGGTGCTTGCATCTAGTTGTATCATAAATATATATATACAATTTATACATATGTATTTGCAGATATCGCTTTGTCGAGTTATGCGGATGAGGAAAATGTGTTGGAAATCTTTTCTATGCCTGTAAAAAACATTTGACTACATTTTATGTAAATTTGAGTCAATATACTCAAATTAGATGGATACAGAATAAAATCTAATGCAGATAAAAATGTACTTTATTATTTTTAAACAATTTGTTTGCGTTATTGCCTGTTTTGTGTTCTGCTGTTCATTTCGATTAATTTTAATGGACATTACACATAGTACACATAGTAAAATATTGTACACATTAATTATATACGGTGTAATCAATTAATTATATATGGCAAACAGCAAACCACAAACGAACACGCTAACTGCACTCATTACAAAGTATGAAGTGAGCAGTTACAGTTATACACCAAACATTTGACCAAAATAGAAGATATATATACAAAATTATGGTAACTAAACTATGTTACGTTCAAGGACCACATTAACCTATTTTTGTTTTGTACAATATTCGTATAGGTGAAAGCGTTGCAAGTGGCCTTAATTATGGCCCTAGCACTAGCGAAAAATGTTGTTCAACTTAAGCCTCCCACTGAAGACATCGATGAAATATTAAGAATACCTGTGACAATGACCCAAATGCAGAAGTATGAACACTGCATAAAAATACATATGGTTTGTCATTTACTATTTGATTCGCCTCCTGACTATAACGACGATATAGAAAGCACTGAAATTTATCAGGCTTATCCAGATGACATTAACAGAAAATATGATAAAGTTAAAAGGGAGTTTAGTAAAGCAAGATGTATTCCTGAGAATCTTTCAAGTGAGGGGAATAAAACGTTTTGGAACAACGTACGACATTGGCTAAGAGAAGTCGAGGAAATGTTTTTAGCTTCGAACATGTTCACAATTAAAGAAGAATTAGATAATGGAAGCGCAATAAAAATAAACCTTTGGAATATTTTCAAAATACGCAAATCTGTCATTTGCAATAAAACAGAAGTTCTTGAGGTCGTAGACGGTGCTGACAGCAAACAAATTGAAGAGCCCCAAACGCCCTGCAATGGGAACCAGGAAATCGGTATTTGGATAAACGAACAAATCAAAGTATCGAATAGCTTAACTAAGTTTATTCAAAGAATACCAAATATTCTACAAAAACTAGAGTTGCGTATAAACAGAAACTGTTGTCCCTATGCTATCCTACGGGACAGAATTGAAATAATTAATGATAACGTTGACACAATAATGCAACTGAACTCTTTCGAATCATACAACCGATCAAAACCAGCTGGTTATGCACTGCTAGACCTTAATAACTTGATAATCAGACTGGATTACTTAAATAAACAAACTATTCAGGGTAACCATTCCAGAATCAAGTGCTGCAATAATTGGGAAATACAACTGAAAGGCGCACAGCATAAATTTAAAACAATAAAAGAGTCTATTCAAAGCTTAACACTAACCCCAAGCTCCATTTACAAACGTTTAACTGCATTTCAAAAAAGCTTGACTTTAATTTGCACCCATCAGGAAGGTCGGCTCCATATAACTGAAAAACTAAATGAAAAAGGATCGGAGACCAGTGAAACTGACGAAAAGTGCTGCAATAGCAATGATACCAATTGGCTTATACATGACATACAATTATACGATTTTAAGGAGCATTCAAATAAAGAATTATACAACAGTCTAACGAGCTCAGATGAATCTATTCAAGGTACACAAATGCTTCTTAATACTGAGAAAACAAAACTGAACCACTTGATTTCATTGTGTACCGAAATATATAAGCAAAAGCAGATCAAAATTGATATTCTAAACTCAAAGTTGAGCCAACTCGACAAAGAAGCTCAACATATTACGTACGGTTTGGAGAATAAAACTACAGAAATCAAGGAAATAAATTCGTTCGAACCCAATAAAATTGTAAACAACGGGCATGAAACCCTTGGGACCATTAAGGTAGAAGTAAATAGTATGTTAAGCCAGGCACTAGCGAAAAATAAATCGCAGATAAGCGAGAACATCAAAATCGAGAATGATATTATAGCATTTAATGCAAGCAAAGAAACCGTATTTAGTACTTGCTTGGTCGTGGTAAAACAATTGAAAGACTTGCAAACATTAACTGTCATCTATGACACAAATATTAATTCGTTTAGTGACATTAAATTAAAAGAGGACGGCACTGTACAAGAACTGTACGATAAACTCAATGATTTTGTTGGCAAACTTTCAATGAGTACTGCAGTAATCGAATCAACAACTAAACCACCCATTCAAGATGATCAAAATCTGCAGCTCAGAATTATAGAGAAACACATTCAAGAGATATCGGACATTGCAGCAAATATCAGCAAAGCAGAAGATAACCAATCACAAAAGATTATGGAAGCTAAAAGTAATCTGGAAGCTGATTTTGGTGGGGTGAAAAGGAAGATCGAACTAGGAGATTTCTTAAATTCGGAAATCAAAAAGCTTATTGAAAGAAGATTCTTCGAATTCGAACGTAAATTGAATCAATCTAATTTGGCGAACTCAAATGACAATCCTGACACATATAAGAAATTGGATTACCTGGAAGCTGCTATCAATAACATGACAATCCAAAGAAAGGGCGCAGTAACACGCATGTTGGAGCTTATTATCGTATTGCAGAGTCGATTAAAGACGATTAATGATAAGCTGAGGAAAGCTGATGAGGATATTGGCAAATGCTTTGTCGAGTGCGATTTTGGGGAATTGCCCTCTATAAAAGAATTACAGGGTAGATTGCAAGCACTAAATATAATATTAAATAAGAAAAAAAGATATTAAAAGAAAAACAGAAAATAAAGACCATTCAAAGTGTATATAATTAAAATGGTAT
Organism: Drosophila sordidula; assembly: GCA_035047465.1. Lineage (NCBI taxonomy): Eukaryota > Metazoa > Arthropoda > Insecta > Diptera > Drosophilidae > Drosophila > Drosophila sordidula. The sequence goes on along the minus strand of JAWNPQ010000156.1, from coordinate 15,770,667 downwards.
TAATATTTGAACCATCAGCTTATAATATATTACACCTTATTTTTTTACAGGGATTTTTACAGGGATATTAACATATGTATACCTATGTGCACTTTTAAGGCCTGCAAAAACTGTTTGACATGATGCTAATGCTTTTTATACCCGAAACCCATTGAAAGTGGGTAAAAAAGGGTTTAATAGTTTTCTGGCATTTCCGACCCCGTAAAGTATATATATTCGTGATCAGCATCAATAGGCGAGTCGACGCAGCCCTGTTCGTATGTAGTTATGAACGTGTCGATCTCGGAAACTATACGAACTAGAGACTTTAGCCTTGTTTTCTTTTAAAAAATAGATGACTGATCATCCCCTTTAAAGATTCGTAAAAAAAATCCCGGCCACGCACACTCCCACCCAATTTTAAGGTTAAAGTCACCAAATTTGGCAGACATTAACCTCCTCTTAAGATCTATGAAATATAAAAATTCTTTTCGGTTACGTCCGACTGCAACGGTTTTACTTGTTAATATTTAAAGATGAGCATAAAAACCGATCAGCTATTTTATTTAATGTTACCCACAATGAACCCCAATGAAAGATGTGTAAGTTTTAAAATAATTTTTTTTAAATGTGCGTTAATTTGTTCATTTTGGTCACATTAATAACATATAAAAATAAATTAATAATATAACATTATTATATCTAATTTTAAAAATAAGAAATTCCTCTTTTTTAATACACATAACCAAGGACAATATAAATTCTCTGTATTTATATTGTCTTTGACATAACTATTGACACACCAATGTCTTTAATCGATTTATTTTCCTAATTAAAATAAAATAATCGGACGTTAATTTTAAAAGGGTGTTCCCTGAATACAGTAGTAAGTTAACCAGGGCTTATACATAGAATATATGATCATAATAACGTTGGAAAATATATGCAAAGAAGTAACATAATGATGTTTGTGTTTCTGTGTATATCTCGGTCCGAATATGTGTAAAAGCAGTTTAAAAATAGGTAAAAAAAAATATCTACAAGTCGCTCGTTATTATTATGCCCTAACTTGCGTATTATGCCCTTAATTGCTTGTTTTTATTTTTCTTTAATATTTTCTTTAATTTTTGTTCTTAACCGTTCTTAATTTAATTAATTTAATAATTATCTAACATTAAATTGACGGAATGTTTTCTACAATATATGTATGTCGTAAGTCTTTGCAAAACTTGTTCTTGCCTATTTAAATATATTTTAAACACGACATATTAATAATACTAATATACATAATAATAATAATTTACAAAACACAATTGTATTCCAATTCAGTTCATTTAATTGTTTATTTAAAAAATACGCGTGCATTTATGAATATATTTTATAAAATAATTTTTAAAACAACCGCAATTTTTAAAGGCGTTTTGCCGTTTTTATATTCATACAAGTTGGCAGCGCCGTTAATGAAATCAGCTGTGCGGCCCAACACGTGTATGTGTGTGCTTGGTAATGCATATCCGCGTTAAAAAATACTAAGCGTAAAACGTATAAGATAAAAGAAAACACAATGCGCCAAAATACACCTCCCCATCGTCCCGACTTCGATTACGCCGAAGATGATATCTTAGAGGAAATTGAACTGGATGGCGATCCTCCACTAGACGATGAAAATGACGAATTGGAAATGGAAGAGGTGACGTTGGCGCAGCTGGAAGCCCGCTTGGGCCTGCTCAACGATTCCGACGACGCCATGGAAAATGACGAAGACGGCGAGGAGGAGATCAGAGATCGTGAACGCATTGCGGCCATCAAAGATGATGCAGTGCTCACGTTCCGTAAGCACACATCACCCGTCTTCGGATGCAGCCTGCATCCAAAGTTCAACTGGGCGGTGACGGGCAGCGAGGATGACCGCGCCTACGTGTGGGACACCAACAGCGGCGAGGTGTTGTTCGAGATATCCGACCACAAGGACACGGTTACGGAAACGCATTTTAGCCATGACGGCAGTTATCTGGCCACCGGCGACATTTCCGGCGAGCTGCTGGTGTACAAGGTAAACGAGCAGCATGACGATCGACCCATTCTGAGCAAGGTCTGGGAGTACTCCATGTCCGATATGGCTTGGATGTTCTGGCATCGTGCCGCCAATGTTCTCCTGGCTGGCGGTGAAAGTGGCGAGGTCTACGTGTGGCGTATCCCTAGCGGGGAATGCAAAATACTACCGGGGCAGTCTGCACGTTGCGAGGCCGGCGAGCTCAGTGGTGACGGCAAGAAACTGCTTACAGCGTATTTGAATGGCGTAGTGAAGCTGTGGGATCTCAAGACGTGTCAGGTACTGATGGAAGTGAACGAGCAGCACCCGCTGGGCTTTGGGGAGATTACCCATGCTGTGGTCGCCTGTGAACCCGATTCGCCATTTTATTTGTGCGCCGAAGGCGGTGGTAAGTACACCCAGCTCTTTTCAATTGTATAAAGTAAGTAAATGGTATCAAAATTAAATCACTTATCTTATAGGCAAACTTCTCTTCTGCACCAACAACGGGCCGGTGAATGTTTTCGAGTCTGAACATGGAATCGAATGCATTGCTTTCGCGCCTTCCTCAGCTGATTTAAAACTGGTGGCATGCGGCTCGCTGGACGGCCAAATATCGATATGGGACTATTCCAAGTATGCGCTACGCACAGTTTGTGAAAGCCCGGTGCCGAATGACGGAATCCTTCGGTAAATCTTTATCTGTTACAATACCAAGCGAAATCGTTGTTCTATTGAGCGCTTTTTATTGCAGACTGAAATGGTTGAACGATAATACTTTGCTTACCGCCACCGCACAGGGTAATCTCAATGTATTCGACGCACGAACCGGCGCACTGAAATTCACACTTACGGGCCATTTTTACCATATATATGAGTTTGTATATAAATCTGAGGAAAATTTATTGTTGACAGTTTCAGAGGATACCACAGCGAAGATATTTAAGCTTCCACCTCTGGGCGAATAAATATACATATTTAGAGTTCAAATACTATGCTTAGTGAACTTTAATTTAGCAATACGATTATTTTTATATGTGCCCAAAGGCAGAAAAATCAAACAAATTTTGGTTCCGATAAAACGAGGCTAAAGTAAATAAAAACTTGAACCTGCTTACAAAGTCGCGACTAAGATTTTTGGTTAGCTCGAAGCATATATGTACATATGTAAGTATAGCTGCATAAAAAGAGCACAGAAAGCGAAGCTCATACCATTATTACCGAAAACAACGGACGCCAAGGAACTGCAAGTTGCACCCTGTAAGTGATTTCCCTCTCTGGACATGCGTGCAAAAGCACTGAGAGGCTACGAAACTGACGATGTGGTCTGCGGAGTTAGTAACGCTCGAGAACTGCTTTAGATGTTGCTTGCAGAACGCTTAGAGTTCATCATTCATTGCAGTGTTATGCACAAGTGGTAATATGTTGTATATTTGTAGTGTGTACATATGTACACAGTTCCTGTCCCTCACACACATCATGGCTACAAACACAAACATAAATCTACCCACGCAATTATACACAATTGTCTACAACTTTGTTGGATTTTTTTTTTATTATTTTATTAAAGCTTTTTATATTTTATTCTCCCGGTGCAGTGTCTGCGCCATTGTGCATTGCTTTCAGTTCCATTCGGGGTTTCTAACCGTACGTTTGGGTTGTCTAACGGACTGAACGAATTAACCTGCTTGTGTCCACGTGCGATAAAATATACTACTACATGCTTAGCCTGTGACTACAATCGTTAGTTTATGGTAACAACTGCTGGAGTTCCATTAAAAAGGGACGAACAATGGAGGGTTGCGCTAAAAAAATGACGAAATGTTAAATTAGAGTTATTCTTGAATGGAAAGACACATATGTATGTATGTATGCACATATGTATCTACAGACATATACAGCAAATGTGCAGAATAAATTCTACATCCAGATGATTATTGACATGGTGGCATTAAGAATCTGACAAAAAATATTAATGAAAATTGCATATGGAAGTGATCCATCATATTTTGGGTATGCCTAGGGCGCAGGAACTGAAAACCAAAAACACAAATAACAAACAATAAAAGTCAAAAGTACAGTTAATCAACGACAACAACAACCCACAGTGTGGTTCACAAGTAAATATTCGTATGCAGATGTATGTATGTACATACAAACGTATGAATTTGAACAGACATGTGTACTACGTCAGGTTGCCGCTGTGTGGCATGCGTGTGTCTCATTGGCGACTGTTACAATTAGATTACCCGTCCGGCAACCGCCATCTATAACATTATAGTTGACAATCAAAATCACAGGCCACTATAAAACGGAGGCGCTACGATTCGTTTTTCAACAGCATCTCTCCAGTGTAGATAATGTGTTTGTACATTTGTGTGTGCGTATGTACATATGTATGTGCCCAAAGCATCCAGTCAGCACTAAAAGTTCATTGGGATTACGATCACCGCAAAATTGAATTATCACAGTTTGAAATGTCACATAGTACACGCGCCTAGCGATCTCCACGACAGCAACGATTTAGTTATGGGTTCCTCTGCACATAGTACATGTGACAAAATACAGACCCACAAACACAGCGTATAATATACAAAGTGAATGTGTCTTAGTTGATAATAATCCGCTCAAGTATTTTACAAAAGCCACACTAACTTAAATGTGTATATTTGTTCGCATACATATACATATATTAATTTTAATCAACATATATCGACCACAATAATGCCACAATATATTTTTTGAAAGTTGTTTCTGAAACCTTAAGAAAATTATTTGAAATAATAATTAATACAAGCAACAAATATATAAATACATTCATTTTTATTTTTATTTTTTTTTGCCTGAAGAACTAACTTGTATCTGATTTAATAAAGAATGGATTTAAGAAATTTTTAAAATTCTCGTATGTCACACTCGAAATCAATTTCTGATTCAAGAATATTAACTTAATCATCTGTTAAAATATAAAATGTAAAATTCGAGAATAATATTTTCTAGACTTTTCCTGACATACTAACATTTATAAAATGATAAGGAATAAATAATTACTATGTTTTAATATGTTATTCGCATTTAAGATGTATTCCTATCACAGAAAAGGTTCTACAATCAAAATAATTTGAAATAAGGGCATAAAATCAATTTTGTAACACAAAAAATAAAAACATTTTTTTGTTTTAGTCGAGAATGACCGACTAGGAGTTACTATTCTTCAATTTGGTACTTATGTGAAATGTTTGGAACTTGAATAAGTATAGTAGGCAAAAACATATACAAAAGCTATAATCCCCTAAAATGGGCAGAGACTTTTCCAGATATACACTAGCAGATTTACAATATAAATAATACTAAGCCACACAACTCTTGTATTTTATTTATTTTGATTTTGCACAAAAAGACAATACCTGCTCGATTGTTCTAAGAATTTGATTAGATGTTAGGTGTGAAGTAAACCCCATATTTTCAGCATTTGGTTAAGTTTTCAATAATATAAATGAATACTTCACAAGCGCATTTCACGACTGATGGTTTCTACTGCAGTTCTTCGATATAATAATACATAGCTTAGAAGTACAGTCTTAATTTGTTGACGTGTTTTTTACACTGTGAACAGAGTAGTGCGCAGTCTGTTGCACCCGATTGCCACATTCTTGTAGTGCAAATGCAGTCAACCCAGTAATTATGTTATTTTAAAAACAAGCACATACTTCGCATTTGCTTGGTCTCACCAACTAAACAAGTTCACATCGGTTGAGTGAAAATCGATTTGCAATAAAAAGTAATTGACACTTCATTAACTTTTTAGATAGCTAAATTGGCGTGAAAACTAGAACGCTCTAGTGGCCGCTACTCGACCAGCAGATACCCTGTAGGAAGCGTTTATAATGAAAATACTTTTTACCAACTTTTTGTTTGCGCTTTTGTAAAATGTCGGTGGCAGTTGAGATTTGGGCTATATAAACTCACTTTAGATATAAGATAGAATTTAACTTTGCTTTTTATACCCTTGCCACTGCCTATTTAATTTGTAGATTTTTTTTTTTTTTTGCTGTTTCTTGCGACTGTATAGTTGTAGATTTACTACAATAGCAGTTCTTCTTCTTCACCATCTATTATCAAAAAGCTAATAGTGTGATGCTGCACTGTGATATGCAGTCAGCATGCGATATTATTTAACTATCTATTTTTCTATACTCACGCCAGCCTTCTGCTCTTTATGTTCCGAGATAACTCTAATCTGCGACAAAAGTCATTGTTTGCATATTTACCATGATTACATTTAATAATGGGTATCTCCTTGCCGAGTCCTTTGGACTCTTGTTTTTTAAAGGTTATAAGTGCCACATGTATAAAATGCATACATTTTTAGATGCTTTAACAAACTAATCGAAAGGGATTTAACAATAATATATCTCAAGCCTTTGTTTCTAATTAGTTGTCAATAGGTGTATATGAATATATCTACACATACCCATATGTATTAACCCAAACAATGCGAGCTGCGCTGTATAGAATTCTCAACAAGCTCCGCCCGGCACTCAAATAAAGGACACTGCGCCGTGTAGGATAAAACAAAAAATAAAGAATGTTATGTTTGCCCCTCTCGGCGCACTCGACCCAGAACTCAACATGCGGCCATGAAGAAATACCCAGCGCAGTTTAATGTTTGGGACTGTACAATCAAGCTTAAGACCATATGTATGTATGTGCATACATACATATGTATGTATTTAGTGTTGTATTCTTCCTTAAGTAAAAAGGCATAGCTGGATTTTTTTGACAAAAATATAAAACTATGTCATAATTATTATTACTTAGAAATAATGATTTTAGCTTATCCTTTAACAATTTTACTTAAGATTAATCATTCCCGTTTAATTTTTATAATAATACTTCAGAGTGCTTATTAGAGCCTGTACCAGAACCTTACTTACGAACATGTTCATAGTGAGTGCATATGTCTATTTCCCGGAGATAAGTTATTTGATGAAGTGGAAATTGATCAATTTTGTACGATGTTGAATAGAATCATCTGTGATGTCATTCACATTTAGTGACATACATAAATAGCTCGGAATATACATACTGTATATACTGTAATCATATATTGCGTATTCATGCAGTAAATAATCCAATACAATTTGACTAAGTGGGTCCTAAAAGGTAACAACATTGGCCAAAATGACCACATAAGACACTCGAGAGGTCAGTGAGTAATGAGTATGTATGTATGTAAGTCAACATACATATGTATATGCGAATGGAAACACCTAAAGCTAATTATTGACATAGATGAGCATGTTACGCAGGCTACTGTTGACCGAAGAGCTTACAGGGCAGCAATAACATTTTTGTAATTCTTATCAACATTGGCAGCTCGCTCCGACAGCGTTAGAAAGAGTAATGTGTAGAATCTCTTAAACGAAACCAAACAGCAAAAGGGAGAACGCGCACGTGCTTAGCTTTTGGCCGTTGGTGTTGCTGGGAGTGTGTGCGTAAGTATGTATAGTATATAGTTTTGTTTATGCACATACATACATATGCGACTGTACGTATGTATGTACATTTGTGCCTATATTTATATGCATACGTACCCTAACCGGGCGGCCGATAGAAAGAAGTTTCACTGTTGCTTAAAATAAATTCTGCAGAAATAAGTCCAATTCTTGCATCAGACGAAGCTAGCCACATACTCAGATATGTATGTATGTACGTATGAAAATAAACTTGCGGGCGGCTGTTTTGGGCTAAAAGATAAAGAGAGACACGCGTGCAGAAGTTCCGTCTAGTAGGTCTAACAAACTTTTGTCATTACAGGTTCTCAAGTAACGGCTAATCGAGGGCGCCAGGTAAATCAACCCAAGTCTAGTGGAGATTTAATGGCAAGCCCATAGAAGCACAAGAAAAGAGTGAATTCGTAACGCACTAAAGAGAGAGGGAGAGAAAGAGCGCTCTAGAGAGAGGAAACCTAAACTAAACACAGCTGTCGTTGTTGTTGTGGTTTTGTTGTCGCTGTCGCTGTCGCTGTCGTTGTTGTTGTTGTTGTTGTATTTGTCGTTGCCGTCTCTGCCTCATAAAAAACAGCAAATGCAAAGCCAAAGTTAAACGTTCAGCAAGCAAAAGCAGCCGCGCCGCAACGCATAAAGAGGAGTGTACATTTATATTTCAAACTTAGTTTGGACTCGGAGCGTGTAAAGTGTGGTCGATCGGACGAGCCGGTGCGAGTAGAGTGCGTTTAAGCTGCCAACGGGGACAGTTTTTAGGAAGCATTAGAGTACTCTTTATTACACTCTGCCATTGAAAATGGTGCTTCGAGCTCAGCGAACTCTTTGCCACACATCATTTTAGGGGGCAAGTCGCCGACCACGTGTGCTTTCGGATTATCATCAACTGTGCAGCCAATGAGTAAACCATAAGAGTGCACATGCGTACATATGTATTTATGTGCACACATATGTGAACTACATTACATACACACGTACAATAAGCAAAGTAAAGTATAAAACTAAAGCATGTGGCTCGCAAAGTGAAACGGAAATTCTGCTTGAAACTTTTGCACAAGATCCACGCTGGCAGTGAAGGCGCCGAGCGCGGACTGATAAAAAATCAAATAACCGACAAAACCAATGAAAATAAACTTAATACGTATCAAGAAAGGATCATTCCATAAATATTGAAAAAATAAAGAACACTACCAATCTCAAATTTAACATTAACGGATTCGTTGTGGAGCCAGCGCATAAAAGATGACACGAATTCAGGCCAGCGACACGCTGATACCGCGCCAGGTGTTCGATGTGCCAGCGGAATCGGCGGGCGAGAAGAAGGCACGGGCTCGCAACTCCTCCACGGACACATCCAGCCAAGGGTCGGGCGTGCAGCTCAAGAAACAAATTGGACTGCTCGACGGCGTGGCCATCATTGTGGGCGTCATCGTGGGCTCTGGCATCTTCGTCAGCCCCAAAGGAGTCCTCATGTTCTCCGGCTCGATCGGACAATCGCTGATCGTCTGGGTACTATGTGGGGTTCTGAGCATGGTGGGCGCCCTGTGCTACGCAGAATTGGGTGAGTAGCATTAAACAGTTATGGCTGCTGTTATGCTGATGTAAGCAATTTTATACATACCTACGTGTATTTCACGTATGAGTTAATATTTGCGCAAGAGACAATTGTAACACCTGTAATCAGCGAAATGTAGTTCGCGACCTCGTTAACTTTTGCATAATTGGCCATGTCAGCTAAGAATGTAGTATTAAGGGCATTCCATGCCCCTGATTCAATTCAATACAAACAATATTATACCCATTTCAATGTGCCACATTAGGCATCTCCGACTCCAGTTGGCGCCCATATATTCTAGGCTAGGCGGCATCTCGACAGGATCTCAACTTATCGCTACTTATTGGAACTAATCAAGTTTTTACTGTTGTACACAATTTATATTTATTAAAAAAAGGATGACTTTGGGTAATTTCTTTGCACTGCGATATTTGTAAATTATATTATATTATTATTAGAAGTGATTCTTTTGTTACTCAACCAACACAAAATAGAAATAAGAACAAATAAAAGATCACTTTAGTAAATAGGTAACGTGAAAATAATTACTTTAACAAGACTACAAGGGTGCTAAAATAACGCGTCTTTATTGTTCGGGCACATATTTCTCTGAGCTTGAGCTGTATGCTGCACGTTTTTTTTTTTAACCAAAAACCAGTTTTGTTTTTTTATTTTGGGAACTCGATGTGCCAGACAGTTATTTGAATATGGTATTTATTCATTTTAAGCCCATTAGACCCAATAAAAATTCGTAAATGTCCGAATGTACGCATATATTACGACATATCTTAGCATCTGCGAAGGTGTGCCCTGCACTGTACACCTACAGAGTATAATGCAGTCGAGTACACTAGATTTAAGAACTCTTGTTTCTAAACCAACATCTTGATTAACCCTGGACCCTCGTCCAACGTCGAAACGACGACGCACATTCTTTTTTTTCAAGCTTTTCAGGTTTTTATTGTTTGATGTGATCTCAATCTTAAGTTAAAAAAATAATACACAAATATTTTTTTTTCAATTACATTAAAAATTAACTCAACAACAAAAATAATTTAATTCTGAACATAGTCTGTCCTCAGATTTGTATACCCTGAACCCAGTAAAAATGGCTAAAAAGGGGTATAATGGTTTTGTGCAAATGTATGTAACACGCAGAAGGAAGCATCTCCGACGCCATAAAGTATATATATTCTTGATCAGCATCACTAGCCGACTTGATCTAGCCATGTTCGTCCGTCTGTATGAACCCCTCGATTTCGGAGACTACAGAAGCTAGAAAGCAGAACTTGGATTTTTAAGTTCCTGTATACCATACGCAGATCAAGTTTATTTCAAATCATCGATAACTCGTCTCGTTCTCTTATTAGCGATAATTATCGGTTTTATCGGATTTGGGCTTTGGTGTGTACATATTTTTCAATGATCTTGTTAAGCCCTGAAATTTTCATTAAGATCATACTCTTAGTTTAAAAGTTATACACGATTTTAGTTTCCATAGTGGGGGCCAAGCGCAGCAGCTGTTCACAGCGTGCAGCCTGCGTTTACATGTGTGTGTGGGTGTGTGTGTGTGTGTGTGTGTGTGTATGTATGATGCTGTGTATGTGTGTATGAATGCAAGGAAACTGAAATGTATGAAAACACAGAGTACAGGGTATTTCTGAGTCGGGCGTTCCCGACTAGAGCCTTCTCACTTGTTTTCAACACAGTTGCCAAACAGAGCGTCGTCGAAAAGACGAAGGATGACGTTAGTTTAGAAAATGATGACATTCCAGGTTTAGGATCTTATTACAATATCGTATCTTGCAGTCCTCAGTAAATGTTTCTTTAGTGCCCACGTTTTGAAGCAACTGATAAACGTGGACCCGGCTAGCATACATTTACATATAGTGTTTGTCTTACTCATAGGTCTAGTAGAGTTCGATTTGTAGTTTATACCTATATCTTAAAATACTTATAAGTAAATAAATAAATCAAATTGACTGTTTAATTCAGGCGCCATATCGAAGATAACTAAAGATTTATTTAACCTGCGTACTTAACCAATAGGCCAATGTACCCCAAAGCAAATAATAAAGTAGTTGCAACGAGCAGTGCAATGACCGTTATGATATCTGATAGACACAAGTACTTGCAGCACGAAATATATACTAAAATAAACGCCTCAGCATGAAGATAAGAACACCTGAGCAGACAGGAAGTTAAATAACTGTGATAGATATATTTAATATGCCTACCGTTTAGCTGGCTCAATAGCATAGTTCTGGGCGGAAGTGTCCAACTAGGGGATACCCTGTACCCAGTTCCAGCTCCTAGCAAGGTATGTTATCAAAAAAATATTCTTCATCTGAGTATATACTAAACGTAATATAAATAAAATACCACATTTGGTGCATCTAGCTTTTAGCCTCTGAAATATTCTGAAAACCCAGATTTTAAGAAAACGTGGCGGGGTTATTGTAAATTTGAAATAAACTGGATCTGCGTATGGTGTACAGAAACTTAAAAAATAAGTGTGGAGGCTCTAGTCGAGAGCACCGACTATGGGATACCCTGCATTCATACATAAAACTCAATTCGTGAATAACTTCTAAACTAAGAACATAAACTTAATGCAATTAAGTGCTTATCAAGAACATTCAGAGATTTGTACAAATCAAAGCGCAAGTTCGAGTATTTGAGTTTTTTCATATATAGGGGGAGGTACCCAAAATCCGAAATATTCCTGATCGTCGGCTTTACGAAAATATAATAAACTTGGTGGTTTTATATCGTATCTCCGAGATATGCTTAAAAAAACACTAAGTCTTAAAAACGATTTTTATCGATATTAATGAAACGGTGCAATATATCGAAAATATGATAAACTCGTGCTGCGTATGGTTTAGCAGAATTTATACTTTTTCATTTGGGGAGGTCACTAGCATCGATTTGCCAGCCTCCCAGTGGGCGTGGCACAAAAACCTAAATACTTTGTCTGACTCGGGTACACACGAATGTATATTCCAAGTTTCAGGTAATGCGTTCATACGGACGGACGAACGGAAGGGCCCACCGCAAGACGGATGTTGCACAAACCCAATATACTCTTTTCACTCTTATAGTCTTTAAAATTGAATATATTTTATGGGATGTATGTACATACATTTCTTCAAAATCAATATACCCGTTTGATGCTAATTTTCGACCTAAAAGGTACATATATTCTTGATCAGCATCACTAGCCGATTTGATCTAGCCATGTCCGTCCGTCTATATGAACGCGTCGATTTTAGAGACTACAAAAACTAGAGAGCTGAACTTGGACTTTTTAAGTTCGTGTTTACACGCAGATCAAGTTTATTTTAAATCATCGATAACTCTCTCTTTTTTTATGTACATACGAATATTTTGGATATTGCATACCTTCCCCCACTCGCCCCATATAGCAGAAAAAACGCAATTCAAGTACCACAGAGTTTACGCTTTGGTTTATACATTGTGTATGTATGAATATATGTAGGGATTGAAATGTATGTAAAGAGTGGGTCTAAGGTATACCCTCGTCGGGTACTTCCGACTATAGCTTGTTACATTTCTTTGCCTTGATTGGCAAAATCAGGAGCAATATAGAACAACATAGCATGATTTACCAGATTACGAGTTCAGGGTTTCGGATTTCGTCAAACCTGCCACATACATGATTTTTTCGCAAAGTGTCTATATATATTTCATACGATTTTACCTACCATTGGCAACCTGCTCTTTTGTTTTCTAGGCACCATGATTCCAAAATCTGGCGGCGATTACGCTTATATTGGAACCGCATTTGGGCCGTTGCCCGCCTTTCTGTACCTTTGGGTGGCGCTGCTGATCCTAGTGCCCACAGGTAACGCCATCACGGCGCTTACATTCGCTCAGTATCTGCTGAAGCCGTTCTGGCCCTCCTGCGAGGCTCCCATAGAGGCCGTGCAGCTTCTGGCGGCTGCCATGATATGTAAGTGTGTACGAAGTGGCGAGAGGTGGAGAGGTCTCTGTCTAATCGCTCTTCTGTCTCATCACAGGCGTGCTGACCGTCATCAATTGCTACAACGTCAAATGGGTGACTCGTGTGACGGACATCTTCACGGGCACGAAGGTGCTGGCCCTGATGGTGATTGTGGGTGCTGGTGTCTGGTACTTGGCAGACGGCAACACTGAGCATTGGGAGCAGCCGTTCAGTGGAGGACTCAAGGAGCCTGGATTCATAGCCTTGGCCTTCTACAGCGGCCTCTTTTCCTACTCGGGCTGGAATTATTTGAATTTCGTGACCGAGGAACTGAAAGATCCATACCGCAATTTGCCGCGCGCCATTTGCATATCTATGCCGGTGGTGACGGTCATTTATATGGTGACGAATGTAGCATACTTTTCGGTGCTATCCACTGATGAGATACTTTCGTCGGATGCGGTGGCCGTAACCTTTGGAGATAAGATGCTGGGCTTCTTGTCATGGATAATGCCATTTGCGGTGGCCTGCTCAACTTTTGGCTCTCTCAATGGCGCCATCTTCGCATCCTCGCGCCTGTTTTTCGTTGGAGCACGTAACGGTCACCTCCCAGCGGCAATTTCGCTAATAAACATAAATTGCCTGACGCCAGTGCCCTCATTAATATTTCTGGTAAGAGTGGTTGCCATTCGGCTAATTGGGCAACGTTCTGACTGTTATCCGTTTCGCAGTGTTTAATTACGTTGATGCTGCTGTTCATCAAGGACACCTATGTGCTCATCAACTATGTCAGCTACGTGGAAGCGCTCTTCACTCTCATTTCCGTGTCTGGTCTACTATGGTTGCGCTACAAGCAGCCCAAGACGGAGCGACCAATACGCGTCAGTCTCGCACTTCCCATCATTTACCTAATCGTTTGCCTGTTCCTGGTGATCGCATCCTGCTCCCGGTCACCCACCGAAGTGGGCGTTGGCAGCATTATTATACTATCCGGCATTCCGGTCTACTATCTGACAATACACAACCCGGTTCAATGGTTGGCTGACACCTCACAGGCCATAAATATGTGGTGTTCAAAATTCTTCATCTGTATGCCAAATCAGGATAAGTTCGAATAGGTTTGCAAAACTCATTACCATGGGCAATCGAGTGCCTTCTCGTAGGAGTGATATAGGAACCAATATCTTCTAATTAGCCTAAGCCTCAATTTTTTTTCTTGATTTTTTTTTGTAATTCGCATGCTAAGCAATTGGATTAATGCTGCCCCTATATATTTAACGCACAACGGGCTATTCCAAACACAAGCACAGTTTTCTAGTGTACATATTTACATAGCACAGAGCCTTCAGGAGAAAGTGTCTTTGAAATTAGCAGGCTGCAGAAAAATCAATAGCATTAGTACGTACATATAATATATAATCGTATGTATATTTTTGTATCAGTTCCTCAGCGTTTAAGCACAATATCCAAAAGACAAATACAAATCCAATACCGGAATACAATACAATTTACAGATATTAATTTACATGAAATAGGTACAAATAAGTATGTTACTGACTAAATTTTGTACTTGTGTAAATCATATTGTATAGAGTTTAAATAAAGTATATTTAAAATCCAAGAAGAACAGCTGTTCTCTGCACTAAAGCCCACTGTACAGACACGACTACCCAGCGAATGAATAAACGAAAGCAGTGACGAAAGCTCCCGAAAGCTTGACGACTGACTGACAACAGTTAAAAATCCAGCGAGTGCGCAGAGGAGCGAGAAGTTCGTTCGCGACTCGATGGGATCAGTACAAAAGCGGTGCGTGGGCGAAACGGTCGCTCAATAGACCGCCTAACGGGATCAGTAACAGTTGAGCTCTCGCGCTCGCCCGTCTCGACGTTTAAATTGAAATTAGCGGGCAATCGAGCACGGCGCTGTAGTTTATTCAATACAAATTGCCGAAAACTGATGTTCCAATTGGGATTGTGTAAAACGTGTGGTGTGCAAAAAGCTCATTTGGCCAACTATTTACAATGGCGCTGAACCAAATCGCAATCTACCTGCTTATCGGCTCTGTTTGGTGGACAACAGCTAACGCATCAACGGAATATAATCGTTATGTGACGCAGATATTCCAGAAGTACGGTAGCGGCAACACGATCAGTTTTGAGGTAAACCTAAACAAGTTCAACCAAAACCCAGAAATTTGAGTAAGCGTAAACAGACGCGCTTTGACTTTGGCGCTGCAAAAAATAAATTAGTAACATTTTGTTATATTTATCAAAATGGGTTTCGATTTTTTGCTCAGCATTAGCCAACAGTCGTGAAGCCGCCAACCGCACGGCCTCATGGCCAGCTACGGGTTTTGCCTAATTGGGACAGCGATCTCTCAAAATCCACTCTGCAGTCAGAGACAGTAGCCAAAGCCTTGATTGTGAAAGTAAGCTAAATAAATATACGTACGGCAAAAAAATTTATAACTTAATAATATGGGCAAACGCAGGCTTAACATGAGAAAAGCCAAACAAAACGAAAATGTACACAGTTCTTTAATAATCGTACTAATACTACTTACTAGTAATCTTTATGTTCGTGCTGAGATACGCAGAACGTTTTATTGTTGGCGGCGGACGTCGCGACGCACCGTTTCTCAGTCAACCGCAGTTGATGAGGTCTTAGCGGTAACGTTGTCATAAATTTAATCAACATCTAGACGTACTTTTATCTCTCGGGTAGCACACACATTGCGATATATGTTGTTGCACACAGACACAAGTACACAAGTGTATATGTTTTGTAAATAAGAATAAGTATAATCATGGATTGGACTGGTGCTGGGGATAAAAGCACAGTCTGAAGACATCTGATCTGTATTTGATGGACCAGATCTAGAGCCCCACCGCTACGAGATCTTTGTGTAACACGAAATAGATGAGTTTATCACGATAAGAGTAATCTTGATAAGAACAGAGCCGAGAATGCTCGACTAAAAGATACTATTTTATTTACCCACTCATACTACTAAGTAAAGTGAAAATTTCCAAATTATAAAAAATTTGTTGTATTTGTTTTATACATTTATTTTTCAACCATTTACCACTATTTAACCACATTTGAACTCAAATTAATGTTAGCCACATTTTGTGGTTTCTTCATCAGATCGGCTCTACAGCTACTTTAAAAGATCCTCTTATAAAATAAAATAACAAAGGCATTCATATAACATTTTGCGAAAATCATTTACTCAATTAATATTTGAAGAATAAGAAAGCATTCTTAACACAGATACATACATATATGCAATTATTAAATCTATCCAGGCTAAAAATCACTTTCAAACATAATATTATTATGCACATATTTGCATACATAGTGTTATAGAAGTGAGGCAACTGCCATTGACCATATGACTTCTATGCAGGTATGTACTGCTTATATATACGTTTATGGCAGAGCGAACACCCGCCATAAACTATGCAGCCTAAACCCATTGGCATTACTCATGCGTAGACGTCTCCGGCGACACTACGCAATACGTCCATACATTTAAATGCCTGGTTACTGAAATTTT
Source organism: Drosophila sordidula (assembly GCA_035047465.1). Classification (NCBI taxonomy): domain Eukaryota; kingdom Metazoa; phylum Arthropoda; class Insecta; order Diptera; family Drosophilidae; genus Drosophila; species Drosophila sordidula. The sequence goes on along the minus strand of JAWNPQ010000156.1, from coordinate 15,754,068 downwards.
TGCGCCCGCCACGTCTGCGGCATACTAACTAAGCGTGCACGAGCGCCAATCTCAATTGGTGGACTTACGCGTGGCCCGCCGACTGCAAATATTATAGCGAGTACCTGAATTCCAAAGCACATTACGAGTTCTTGGCATAGAATTTGTTGAATGAAAGTAAAGCCGTGACAGAGCAAATGGCCCATTATTATCTATGTCGTTGTCGTAAGTTATTGTTTTTTGTTTGTTTGTTTGTTTTTGTTTTTGTTTCTGTTATGCAATGCGCGCGTGTCTGCTTAATTTGTCTGACTGATTGCAAATGTGTCTCAGCTGGCCGTCAGCCATGCTCTAAGCTTAAATTGTTGCCCAAACTAATTGGTGGCTTAGCTGAACTAGAAATTGATAAGCGAGCTTCTCATTAACTGCTTCTTGTCACCAGGTTAGTCTTACAGCCAGCCTGTCAACGCTTAACAGACAGACGGGCACACGCCCTTGCGAATGGACAGCCGCTGTCAAGTCAATTAGTTACGCTCCCAGCCCCCATCCAATTGTCATCATTAATATGTACATGGAAACGCACATAGCCATGTAAATATAATTGTTTTGCCCGGTGACAAGTAAATCAAATAATTATCTGTGAGATTCCCGCGCGTCCACGTTTAACACGTGACCCAGGCGCAAGCGCCGCTTTGAGCAAATATTTCGCTCGAGCGGATCGGGGGCTTTAGGCAAATTAGCACGCGTCTAAGCGTTCTCGGGTGCAAATTGAATTGTTTATCAAATTTATTGCTAATCGCACCAAAGGTGCTTAAATGTCTGAATCGTGTTGGAAATTTGTGAAAGCATCCAGAGCAAACATGCAAACAAAGCGTGTTGTTTGACAACGTTCTCTCTGTGTTCAAAAGGTTCAAAAGCCCCAAGCACTCAGCAAGTTCAGTAAATGAAACTAGTTAACAAAACAAATTTAACAGCTGGAAACTTTTTGACTGTTTATTATTCGCCCAGCCAAATGAATGTGGATAAAAAGGGTATAACGGTTTTGTGCGAATGTTTGCAACGGGCAAGAGGCGCCATCTCCGACCCCATAAAGTAGATCTCTTTTTGATAAGGATGACGAGCTGACTCTATTTACCCATGGTTGTACGTCCGTCCATCCGTCTGTATGAACACCGCCGTCTTGGCAACTACAAAAGCTAGACGTAGATTTTTAAACTATAGACGTAAAAGAAGTTTATCATTTTTTTCGGCATCCTGCCTACTTCTGAAAATTGCATTAAAACTATACTGTTAGTTAAGGAGTTATTATTATTATTCAAGCCGCTGAGTAAGGTGCACAGCCTGCGGCGTGTGTGTGTATGTAAGCGAGGCTAGAGCCCCCCACTTGTTTTCATTTGACATAATTAAATTCGAGTTCTGTTCGTTCTGTACTTGTAGGGTCTTGAGCATTTGATGTACAGTTTGGGCCTTGGGCACATTGAATTCGACCCCACCCACACCATCGAAGAGCACCGACCACAGGGCTACAACAGCACCAAGCAAAAGGCGAGCGGCACCTATCCTGGCCACGATGACACAATCAGCGATGTACAGCTGTCCAATCAGCAACAGGAAAATAATATCATCAACCAAACGGAGTTCGCGAGAGGGAACAAATCAACTGAGTTTCGCGAAATGCACGATCCCAAACATCGGCATCCGCGGGAAAGCAGTGGTAAGAGAAGCAAAAAAATATATATAGAAATACATCCATATATATATGTATATATATATATATAATATATGAATATGTATCTGCCTATCTTCTATTTAAATTGAAATCATAAAACTCGTACGGTCGCGTTGAATTCCGGGTTTAGTTATATTTGAACACAAAACAACGAGCTTTAGACTTCCTTGGAACTAAAAGATATTTGTAAACATTGTATTTAAGACCTGTTTTAGAAGTGATAACCACTTTTTATCGTCGTATCGTTTATTTTTTGTTTTGCCACCCTAAAGGGATTACCGAGATATGAACGTGTAGTTAGTAAACAAATATATATTTCTTTTAAACATCATTCCTACCACAGTCAAGTGGGTTGTTCGATAACGGAAAAGTGCAACGAGCAAACAATACGAGTAAATTGAAACTTAAACATCAATTATAAGCTGACATGCACTTTTTATTACGCATTATAAGCGCACTATTCCATTTGCGAATTTGCTATTGTCATGCGTGTTATACTGTGTTCCCCCAATGGAATAGAGTTTATTGGGTCGCTGGTCTGTCCACTCTGTCAACACGTTGGTTCGTACGTAGGATTATAAAGGGTTTTAGGTGGAGACATTCTCAGTCGTATACAAGATTTTTAAACTGTTCGACTAATGTCGTTTTACGCCAACTCTGACCATTTCCGACTATGCATTTCTGCCTTGCTAATTACAGAGTATCTTGAAGTGTTAGGTTTTCGCATCTGTCCTCCCATGTTACAAATAGGCTGACCGCTAAACAAGGTCTGGTGACAATATTGCTCTCAATTGCTTCAAGTGCAAGGCAAATGCAACAAACAGAGGGCATATTTAAAGCGGCTTATCTATTTAATTTCATTGTCATTATACAATCCGCAAATTTGGATGACAAATGGAGACTATCACATATAGCTTAATCCAAGGTCGTGTACGCAACCGTTTCCCTATAACAAGCCAAATATAGGAGTTCTACATAAAGTAGGGCCTCCGCACTTCGCTGCCTTCTAGTAAAGCCTTAAGTACATTTACAAATAAGCCCACATACACTGATTTTATTAAATAAATTATAACGCGCGTTTTGCTGTCGTTTGAACGTGCTTATAAAAACAAGTAAGCAATTATAAATCAAAAGTAATGTCGACAAAATATCAGTTAGCTGATCTCGATTGTTACTTGGTAGTGCAAGCGCTAATAATATGGATGCGGAAATGCAAAACCTGGCCATAACTGTCAACTTTGCTTGTTTATTGCTGGCCGCATTCGAGGCTTACCGTTAATTGAACAGTACACACACACTCAGAACACGTGCCATTCAGATTCAGTTTACAAGCGAGGCACAATCGGAGCTTGTTGCCCCGAAATGGGAGGGGCATCAAAGATTTACTGAAGGCCTGCTCCGAGAGGATAATTGCATATGTCGTCGAACTTGTTGTGTGCTAACCGGGGACCGTAACTGTGAAAAAGTTTTCAATTAAAAGTTTATATACATATTTAAAACGTGTCAGATATTAATCAAATTTAACTGTTTTGAAAACGCTCTATTTTCAAAACATTTAAAAAGTAAAAATTTTAATAACTTTTATAGCTTTTTTATAAAAGTATGTTTTTGCAAACAACTATATATAAATAATATTTGATGTTTATACAAAATCCATATATTATATACTAATTCTCCATACTCAATTCGTGAATAACTTTTAAACTAAGGTGATCTTAATGATCTACGTAATAAGAGCATTCAAATCTATGTACAGACCAAAGCCCAAGTCTGTAGTATTTGAATTACGTTTTTTTCAAAAATGGGGCGAGTGGGGGGGGTATCCAAAATCCGAAATATTCCTAAGCTGCGTATGCTTCACGCGCATATTGGGGTTCTAGCTCTTATAGTCTAGGAGATATGCTAAGAAAACTAAAAAAAACAGAGGTTTAGATCGATTTTTATGGATATTAGTGAAACGGTGCAAAATATCGACAAAAAATGATAACCTCGTATTGCGTATTGAATTTCAGAATCAATCGTCGTTTAGTTTGAGTCTCTAGCTTTTGTAGTGTCCGAGAACGCTGCGTTCATACAGACGGACAGGGCTAGATCGACTCAGCTCGTCGTCCTGATCAAGAATATATACAATTTATGGGGTCTAAGATGCTTCCTTCTCCCTGCTACATACATTTGCACAAAACCATTATACCCATTTCAATGTGTTTTTGTGTATGTGTGTACGAATGCAAGGGGGTTGAAATGTATGTGAACATAGCGTTCAGGGTATCCCCTAGTCGGGCGCTGCCGACTAGAGCTCCTTACTTGTTTTTATTATTTATCGGGTTTCGAGCATAGTTCAGAAACTATAAGAGCTAGAGCCAACAATTTCCATATGTTCTCGTAAAGTTGACGCAGGTCAGAAATATTCCGGATTTTGGATACCTCCCCCCACTTGCCCCAAATAGCCCCCACTTGCCCCAAATAGCAAAAAAAAAAAAGCGAATCCGGTACTACAGACTTACTCTTTAGTTTGTACGTAGATTTAAATGCTATTGTTAAGTACTGCAAATTTCATAAAGATCATACTCTAAATTTTGAAGTTTGAAGACCAAGCGTAGATATTGAGTAAAGCGAACAGTTTGCGGCGAGCGTTTGAGTGTGTGTGTGTGTGATTTTGTTGTAAAGACAGGGTTAAGGTATCCGCTAGTCGGGCGTTTCCGACTAGAACCCCTTACTTGTTTTAGTTAAAGACTTTTGGCATATGAGTTCTTTTCGATCCTTGATGTTAACTAACCCCGAACTGACGCACCTGACCTTCCACAGTTTCCATCGATGGGAGACCGTTGCCCGAGGCCGCATGTCTGTCGCCAAAGTCGCTGATCGCACTACTTGTGGATCACAACGACCTGCACCGGAATACTCTGTACCGAGAGATAGTCAAGACAGAGGAGCACAATTTGGAGGAGGAGTACAACACATTCATCAACAGTGTCCTGATCACGCCCAACGCCTTCATGAAGCTGTGCCCGGCGCTGCTGGCGCAGATCGACAACGGCGTTTGCATGCAACCGGCACCGCACCAGACCCACAAGCAGGTGGACAAAAAGGACAGGATCTGGAATGGTGAGTCCATAGAGCCTGACAGTCATGAAAGCGTAATAAAACATTCGTTTGCCCACAGCCTGGATTTACGCCAGCATCTCCATGTTTGTGCTCTCAGGTAAAAATTACATTCAACTCAAATTCCAAATTGCCAATTAGCTAGCAACAAATACCTTTTAGCTTGCGGATTGCTTGGAATTCTGCTTGTGCCGCTAATGAAGACGGTCGCCTACCAGGAAGTCTTGAAGTTTCTGGTCGCCATAGCCGTGGGCACCTTGGCCGGCGACGCATTGATGCACCTTCTGCCACACGCCCTCTTCAAGGAGGAGAAGCACGAGCATGCATTGGAAACCATCCGCCTGACGGCGCAGGAGCAAGGCCACAAACACAGCACTGAGGCGGCAATGCTCTGTGGCAGTGCCTTTCTCGCAGCTCTGTTTATGTACGTGTTGGAGAACGTTATCCCGCTGCTGAAGGGCAACAAGCATGGCCATGGCCACAGTCATGGCCACAGTCATGGGCATGGCCACGCGCACGGTCATAGTGGCGACGATGTGGGGAAGGCACAAGGAACGGCAAGTGCGCCGGCACCTCGAGAGCTGAACGTCATGCTCAACGAGACAAAGTTGGATGAGAAGAAACCAGATCGCCCCCTAACGCCCGTGGCCTTTATGGTCATAATTGGCGATGGATTGCACAATCTCACCGATGGCCTGGCGATTGGAGCCGCCTTCGCCAGCGACCCCGTCACGGGATTGGCGACTGCCTTCGCCGTGCTGTGCCACGAACTGCCGCACGAACTAGGCGACTTTGCCTTGCTGTTGCAAACTGGCGTATCCATTCGTCGCGCCGTTTATATGAATATCGTCAGCTCGGTGCTCAGTTTTGTAGGGATGTCAATTGGACTGCTGCTTGTCGGAATTGGGAATGGAATGACGCAGTGGATCTATGCAGCTACTGCCGGTTCATTTTTATACATAGCTTTTGCCGATTTAATTCCCACAATGAGCGTGGCCCACAATCCAAATCAGGCTAACGACCCAAAGGGCATACTTATTCAAATATTGGGTATCTTTTTGGGAGGAGCTATAATGTTAATCATTGCAGTAAATGAGCATGATTTAGAGGGTTTGTTCAAAAGTTTATAGGTGGTTCTTCTTTGTGTAAATGTGTCTCCATGTAAAGAATCTCAATGAAAAATTAAAGACCAAAGTCACATTTAAGGATTCGAGAATGTTCATAATGAAATCTGCAGTTTTAGTGCGAAATTGGTTGTTAATTGTAATTAGAATAAATTATTGTTAAAAGTCTTGTACAGTCTAACTTACCAAAAAAATATGCGATATGTGTATTACTGGTTATTCAATTTTTTTTTTTTTGTACAACTACCAAAAATCACTGAAAAGTCACAAAACAGGTTAAACCAACCAATCTTAAGAAATATGTATTCATGTATCTACGAATAAGCATGTTGTATATAGTAAAAAATATTTTTAACGAATTTTTAACTTTAAACCCACAAATAAAACAGAATATATATAAATATATATAAAGAAATATATATAAACTATAAACGATTAAGAGCACAAATTTAAGCTCTTTGTAACGAAGGAGCTGGATCTTTAATGTATACGGTAACAAATACGAGATATACCTTTAAATATTAAAGAACCTCATGTTAGTGAATATACTAAAATTCCATATAAGATTAAGATAATTGCATTTGGCGTTGTTCCTCAAAAGGTTCATTGGGTAAACGGGCAGAATTCTGTAAATTATGGTTGGAAACATTTTGGTTAGGCATCGTATGTGAAATATGTAAAGCACTCCTAATAATCTCACCAATTTCTGTGCGCGTTGCTCCAGCAAGCCGTAAGCAAAGTGATTCAGTGTAAAGCCACTGGGCAGGGCTACGCCTTGAATGCGATAATATGCGTTTGATGAACCCTCATTGGCCAACTTGTGTGCCGCTGAGACAGTACATTTGCCCAGGAAGCGGGTAGATGCTACCATGGGACCGCGAGAGATATCAATGTGTTCGCCCAAGCGATAAAGCGTAACGCGGCTGTGATTTTGTTGGGCAATACTAGGCAATTGCTCGCTCTTATAGCGTGAATCCTTGAACATTTCTTTTGCCAAGTCCTGATCCACCTCCAGCCGTTCGATGCGTAAGTCCTGTGCCGCCAATTTGACCATTTCTGCTGAAATGGCCCGCATTTCAGCTTTGGTGGGCACCCAGTTTTGTGCACCAAGCACAATGTCATGCACAAAACTGCCAGATTTTACTAAAAATAACACAATTGTATTATACTTTTACTTTTAAGCAAATACCAGATTAGAACTCACTATTTGGGCCCGGAAAGCTGTGCAACTGTAGATTCGCTTCCTCCTTAAAGGCTCGTTGCAATGCAGCGCCCAGCATAAAGCTACAGGTTCGCCAAAAGGCCCTACAATTTGTACAAATTAGATATTAGTGGCCAGTTAGTAAACTCGACAATCGCACTCACTTGTTAACGACGTGTGGTTCGGATACATTAAAGTTAAGCAGTTGCAACGTGCAGGATTCATGTAGAGGTCTGTGCATATCCCACGGAACACTTCCATCAATCAGCGCCAACGCGGCCCGCTTACAATGACCCTCGCTTAAGTGCTGTGCGCAATTGAATGGCGTCGAGATGTTGTTGTTCATCACCAGCGTCACGTCCTCGGGCAGACCCAAATAACGCACTTCGATCTTCTCAACGCGGCCAACGGCGTCTCGCTGACGCCGCTGCTCTTGGTTAAACAGTTCATTGCGCTGGCTGATTGGCGCACTTGCAGCGAGGTTTGCTGAAATTACAAATATAATACAGATGTATATGCACCTTTTTATTAGGCCGATGAAACACAAATCACACTAACGACGTGAAATTCAAACCGCACACATTACATAAATGTGCCGCATGCGGCATTGAATACTTTTCTGTTAGTACGTATTACCATTACCCTTACCATTGTTCCGGTATTGTTGTATTTGAGTGAAGGCACCTAGTGATCTTCTGTACAATTTGGTTGCCGCTGCCATCGTGGTTTTATCACAATTTTCCTTTCTCCAGTCAAGTCGGCAAGGAACCCACAATAGAGTTGTATCGAATCGTTCTGAACAAATTCGACGGGACCACTGACTCAAATAAACGAACAAACTACGTCCCATAAACCTGCAAAATCATCGATGATAAAATCGATATTATGATAATTCATCTTTTTAGTCACCTTAAATTAAGACAGTCGAAATAAATTAGGCTTCCGGGAATTAAAAAATAAATTAATTCCGGGATCAGAACTTTATATTATTGCGTGGTTTATTAAATATAAGCTAATTACATTTGCCGATAAGTCGGTGGCGGCACGATACCAATTGACGATGAATATGTGAGAAGCATGAACTATCGCCAACGGCTTCGATATTAGCAAATAAGAGTTGTGCACATCGTCGAGAGTCTTTATTTTTATAGTTTTTTCTATTTGGCGCAAATTAGTATATATTTAAAAGCAATTAGATTGCACTTTTTAAATAAATATAAATTTAAATTTAGATATATATATTTTTTTTCATAGTTCCATGCGAGGTCCATGCGCCAATCACACCGAGAACAGTATACCCTCGCGTTTGGCGCTCGGAACAACTCCATGTACGTCGACGGCAATATAGATGGAGCTCACATTGACATAGAAGCTCTTTCTACTATTCGCGAACTCTGAGATGCACTGGGCTCTACAGGATTTCCCTAACGAAAGTGGACCTCGATCAAAAAGACTTTGCTACGAGACTTAACCAGTTCCCCCTTACTTCGGGCAGATTTCTTGAAGCGATCTTCATTACATCCGATGTAGGAGATAGGACGTGTTTTACAAAACGCAATTCATTCGATTCATCAGGCTGATTTAGCTCCATTTGTCGTCAAGGTATAAATCTTTATGCAAGAGATTTGGCTCAGAAGTTTCGAATAGGATGACTTCCTAGCCAGTTATCCATCAGCTGCGTATTCCTAGGTGGATACACTATAGTCCAAAGAATATAGTGCAGCTACAATGTGCTGCTATTTACATATATTCGTATAGAGTGCGAGCTATCCGTTCACTGTTCCCTTCTGTTATCCAAAACTAGTTTTGCGCCGGTCAAAATGTTAGAAGCTATGCGGGGCCGTTGTCCTTGCCGAACTATCATCATCGTCCTTCCTAAGTTACCAGTATCCACGCATGAAACAGTTTACTGGACGGACTTTACTATTATACTAGCCTAGATACGACAGTCACTTTGCAAGTGGACCCCCTACGTGGTCACAAACAATCCCCCCGACTTGGGCAGCTGATGTCACTTCGAGAATCTGGTGGATAACCGCCTATGGTGGCGCGGACCAGAATGGACCAATTGACTAGCTCGTCAAGAAGGATGGCCCATCTTGTCGAATGCCATTCAAGAGATGGATCGTAAAAAAAGGGCCCACCAATCATCAATTCCGCACTCAGACGACATATTTGAACGAATGCCACAATCATATTTGTACATGTATAGGTATTTTTTTTGGTTGTGTGTCCATGGTTTGTTGGCTGCCTATTCGGTGTAAAAAATCTAGATTTCAAATTTTATGGATTTTTAATTTCACACATGAAAGCGAGCGAGACAGAGAAATGACAGAGATAGAAAGGACTAGAAAGACATTGAGACAGAGAGAGAAAGAGAGGGACACAGAAACAAAGAACGCCTGAGAGTGAGTTTGCTTTTTTTCAATGAAAAATTTCCGCGGGTTGCTGTGGTTAAGAAAGTTACCTATATTTATATTTGTATTTGCAAGTGAAATTGCAGGTTCACGTGTCAAAACATTAAAAGACTGGCGTTGGTGAGAATGGGCTAATAGTGAGCCCAAATCATTCTGGCGGCTTGTGCCAGAATACACACGTCAATGTGTTAAAAATCTGCGTACATAGTATGTTTGAGAGCAAGTGCGAATTGCGATCAAGTTCATTGACACAATGGACCCACACTTGTCCCTCCCATTGAGGGTAGCAAGATTACGTACATTTTAATGTTTTTAATATTTGACAACAGATCTGCTTTATTTAACCAAAATGTATTAATGATATATATTTATTTTTTAATGTTTAATTAACGTACATATATTAACATTTATAATTTTATAAAATATTCATATATAATAAAATATTCAACAGTTTTAGAGTTCGATCATGTCCAGTATCAGTATCTTTAAACAAAAGCAATGTGTCAACTTGTACATAAGAACAAATGTATTTACAAATTTATTTTAAATATATTTGTTATATTAACTATAAAATAAACAAGTATCTATATTTAAAAATTCAATTAATATTTATTTAAAAAAAAAAAAGAAGCAAAATAAAACTAGTTGCTATCTATTTGCTTTAAATACATAACAATTTGAGCCAAACTGAAAATACTACATTTAGTATAGTCCACACCTATGAAATATTAATCGTCAAGTGGTATCGATACGGAAAAATTTTGGTATCGTGCTTCCATCGATCTAACGGCAACTTTAATATGCTTATATATTATAAACATCGCAATAATGTTCAGATCCTTGTAAAAAATCTGAGTAAAAGCAAACCAAACCCTGTTTTATTTGAACGTTCTTTACGTACGATGTCTAAAACGAAGAGTTACCGAAGATTGAGCACGGTTGTTCTAGGTTTTTATGTTTTTCTATAATACAATCAGAACATAAAATATAGCGAAACTATTTGCAAAACAAAATCTGAAATAAGTGCTCTAATAAAAAGTTTTGGCAGTCGCATTGGAATGGGGATCATTTGATCGATGCGGAGGTTCCAAGTCAACCAGCAGCGAATACGGCATTGTTAGCAGATTTTGAAAAAGCAACGCCGACATAAAGGCGCCGGTCGCAAACGAAATTCCGGGAAGAACAAAGTGGCAAAACAACCGTTACGCATATCAAAGGACGCCGCACGACGCAATTGCCTGACCAATTATGCGAAAATAGGAAAACTTAGAGATTAACCTTAAGAAATTTTTAGAAAATGAATGATATTTCTTGGGTTATATTAAAAAAAAAACTCCATAGCGCCAAACGATTCCCATTTGAAGGTTCTGAGAGAGTATCCCATACCTCAATATCTTCTTTGCATTAATGACTGGGATTTTTCTCAACTTTCGTCATTTTGTATTTTCATTTGCTAGTATAGCAACACATTTAACAGAACTATTGAAAAGTGGTGGCCCCTTTCCTCTTAACAGAGTACAAAGAGTGCAAAAATGCACTTAGGCCAGCATAGATTAGCCACCCACCGGAATTGGCAATAATCAGTCCGAATAGGAAAACAGAGTTGCACACTTGTCCAAGCTTAACTTAACCTGGAAATTCTTCCAATTACTTACGCATTACTCCATTTAAGGGTTTGTTTGGGACATAGAGCAGTCACGATAGTTACTGATTCTTTAGTCCAAGCCCTTAGTCGAAAAGTTATTAACCCGAAGAAAGCCTTGGTTTCGAATCTGTACAAAATAGATGACAAGGAAAAGTGTGGAAAATCAGTTTTTTTTTATAAAAATATCGAGGCTTACATCAGGTCAGTCGCGTGTTTGAAAATAATCGTTACGAAGTGTTGGACATAGATAACTGCTAACTGAGTCAATTACCAGTTCGTAGTGTCGTAGAGTGTGCTTAATATCTTAGTAGCCATAGTGGTCTAAATTTTGTATTCTAAATCGAGGTCGATTATTACTATCCTACTAGAGATCGAAATAAATAATAATTAAATAGAATAAGCAACACAGTAAATAAATAAAGCTAATGTCTGTATCGATATAAAACATGTTAATGGTTCTATCGATATTTAAAGAGAAACAATATCGATACAACGACTTAACTGTTTGGAAAAATTGAGTTATTTTTTTGTGAGATTAGAAATGAAAATACTAAAAAATATAAAATAATTATAAGCTTTACAATAGCTTTATTGTTTTAATTTAATATAGCAATATATATATTTAAGTTGTCACAATATTCAGTGTTGCAGCGTTTTGTCAAAACACAGCTATCGGAGGGTAGTCACCGAGTTTATTCGATAGACACGCTGGAAAGCCTCGGAAGTATTTCTCGATAAGTAATATCGACAATTACTGCTTGTCATTTGCACTGTCATTCCGCTTTGGTTTTTGTAAAGAAATATAATTGTGATTCAAAATGAGTTTGGATTTAGCTCGTGATTTGCCCCGCGCTGGCTTTAATTTTGAGAACTGCCGGCGGTAAGATTTCATTCGTTATATGTTTGTATTCGTTAGATTGCGCGTATTCACTAACTCTTTGTTAAATTGTAATTTCAGCAATGCTGCCCTCTTGCAGGGCGGCTTCAAACCGCCGACAACCACAAAAACTGGCACCACCATTGTTGGAATCATTTTCAAGGATGGCGTTATTTTGGGTGCGGACACGCGTGCCACCGAAGGGCCCATTGTATCTGACAAAAACTGCGCCAAAATACATTATCTGGCTGACAACATTTAGTGAGTAGAACATTCTGTTGCACGTAGGAACAAATATATCTAAATATTTGCTTTCTGCAGCTGCTGTGGTGCCGGCACTGCCGCTGATACCGAAATGACCACGGATTTGATTTCATCTCAGATGGAGCTGCATCGGCTCAACACGGAGCGACAGGTGCCGGTGGTCTGTGCCAACACTATACTGAAGCAGAAGCTGTTCCGTTACCAGGGCCATATTAGCGCTGCCCTTGTGCTGGGTGGTGTCGATAAGTATGGACCACACATATACTCCATTCATCCCCACGGTAGCGCCGATAAATTGCCCTATGCTACCATGGGCTCAGGCTCTTTGGCTGCTATGTCCGTCTTTGAAAGTCGCTGGAGGCCCGATTTATCCGAGGAGGAGGGCAAGCTCCTGGTGCGTGACGCTATTGCTTCAGGCATCTTCAATGATCTTGGATCGGGATCAAACGTCGACTTATGTATAATACGCAAGGACGGCACCGAGTATTTGCGTAACTACGAGCTGGCCAACAAAAAGGGAGAGCGCCAGCTGGACTACAGATTCAAGAAAGGCACCTCGGCCACATTGCACACGACAATTAAGGATGTGGAAATTTCCGAGCGCGTCCATGTGGTGCCAATGGAGGTGTCTTAAGGCATTAGGGTTTAGAGTTTAATAATAATCAACGCGACATCATGTCGGTCATACGTGTTGATGTGGTTCAATGAACAATAAAGGATTTCGTAAATTGATCTTTATGGGTTGTATAAAACAAGATAACTTTAGTGAGTATTATATTAGACTAGCTGTAAACATAGGTTAATGTGCGCAATAAGTGAACGCTGCTTTGGTCGGTACAATGCAAACTTACGATTATTTACTAACTAGCCCTCCAGCTCCTATCCATGTCTTTAATATGTCTGCCATACACACAAACTTAAGAGTAATTTAGCTAATATCACACATACAGAGAGTCAAGCCCTACCTGCTAAAGGCACGCTGGGGTTGCTTCATAAACCACTAAATGTTTGGCACCAAGAATTCACTTGATTTGTAAAACCGTATACTGGTCTTAAGCTACAATCTTAAATAACTATGTTGCGCCCGATTTGAAGATGCGCCACTGACAGTATCCCCATAACGAACAAAGCGCATCCGCGATGTGCCACCACCGAGGTGGCGCCACTCAGTGTCGGCTCCAACATATGAGACACTGTCAGACTGGAGAGCGCCAGATTAGTCGTGATTCGTGGTGATTGCGAGCTAATCAAGGCTGAGATTTTCTCCGCTTCCGCCTCGCACACCTTCAGCTGTAGTCCGGTTGGTCGGCCACGGGGCACGAGTGCCACAAAGATGCCCACCTCCATGGTGAGAAATCCGGTCAACTGGCACTCACTCACCTGGACCAAGTGGTCCAGCTCCTGCAGAACTCCGTGCAAGGTCAACAAAGAGCTGTGCTGACCACGAAGTGCATAGAAAGCTCTGTCGAGCTGTTTGCGTGAGTATATGATCCGGAAAGCGGCGCCTCCACAGAGGGGGCAACAGGCGCCCGGCGGCACAATTTGACGACACTGCTTCGAGACAGGAGCCGGGCACTGGACAGTTCTACAACGACGCCCCATATCGCTCGACAGCAGTCCCACCTCGCGGCAACGGCCCACATAATCGACGCGCACGAAGTCGGCCAGCGCAGCGGAGCTACTGCGATAAGTTACCCCGTTGATGCCACAGACTGGAGTCAACCCACCGGTGGAGTCCTGTTCCGGCCGACAGGCGCCCCAGTAGGCCAACTGGGCGTTGGCAGCCAGTAGGGAGCAGGCGTTCGAGTGAGTCTTGCCCTGCGTGTCGCACAGCTCCTCCGTGTGGCCGCAGCTCGAGGAGGACACGTTGACTGCAAGGTTAAGCGAAAGAGAGTTGAGTCAGCTAACCGAATCTGATGGGCCAGATGGGTCCACTTACCGCAAATATACTGTGGACACGGTCGCTGCATGCTGGAGAGGCAGACTTGGCGCTTCTCCAGGCACTGTGTGCCGGGCGGGCAGCTGGGGGCTTCGCTGCCGACGCCGCCCTGGCAGGCGTTGCGCGTATTACAGGCTCCATAGTCGTAGCCGCTTTCCAGCAAGCCCAAGCACTTGGCCACACAGGCCGACGGGTAGGTGTTGCCATTGGCCCCACAAACGGGCACGTAGTGCGCGGGGCAGTTGCACGGCAAGCTCGTGTAGCTGAGATCCACGTAGCCTGGCAGGCGGCACTGCTGCTTGGTGCAGGTTATTTCGCCGGCGAAACAGCTGCAAAGGTTGCACTCCAGGTAGAAGGATGAGCCATGGCGAAAGCTGTGCCCGCGCGGAAGGACGCAGTGCGCATGGGTGTAGCTGGGCAGTGGCTGACACTGGTCCACATTGCCGCGCAGTCCGCATCGGCAGACCACGTGCTCGGCACTCAGCAGCTGCCCGCTGGCAATGCCGACTCCACTGGCCGAGCTGCTCGTCTTTCCCACGCGAACGAACGCCCCGAAGGGCACGATCAGCGCCGAGGCCTGGCCCAGGCTGCAGCCAGGTATGCAGGAGTATCCTTGGCTGCCGCTGCGCTGCAGCACGCAGGCTTCGCTGGCATTGCAGGGCTTGCGGGCGCAGGGTGAACTGATTCCCACGGCCGTGCCGCGCTCGTCCGCCTCCTCGGGTGGAGCGACGCCTTTCAAGTAGGCGCGCAGCGAGATGCACGGCGTCGGTTCCTCCTCCTCCGTGGCTGTTGGCGGCTGCAGTCGGTCGCATATCGCCTGTGGCCGCTGCGGTTGCCTGGTCCAGTCCAGGCACTCCTCCAGCAGCTCCGTGCAATCCTCCCTGCAGATCCCATTGTAGAGACCCACGCGGGTGCACGGCTGGAGCTGCAGAGCGCAGACCAGTGCCTGCCACTTCTCAGGCGCACAGCGAGTAGTGTTCTTTATGTACAGCTCCTGGCCCAGCACGCGTATGTAGCCGCGCTGCTGCAACATCAACAGATCCTCGCGGGCTGCCGCATCATGGGCGGCCGAGCAGCTGCGAAAGAGCTGCGTGGGCCGGTTGTTGAAGTTGCTGCAGAAGCTCAGGCCGTGGCAGCCGAGCTCGCAGGGCGCGTCCACACTCTCAATGCAACGCCTCAGATCCAGCTCGGCAGGCTGCTCCAGGCACTCGGTATCGAAGCTCGCGCGCGTCTCCCACCAGTCGTTGGTGAAGATCTGGGTGCACAGCCGCCGGCACTTGTGGCTGCTGGCATGTTCGCAACACTGGCGCTTGGCGGCGTCTATGCCCAGCTTGTTGGGCTCGCCGGCATCGGCTCCGTTGGACGACAGTTCCAGGCGGCGCTGTGACTGTGCCCCCGCCGGCACGTACAGCTTGCGCGTGACTGTCAGAAAGCATTGCCAGAAGGGCAGATGGGGCAACGGCGTCCCGCAGCCCGCCTCCAGACGCGCAAAGATGACGTCACTGCGCTCGCCCCTTCGATGCAGCTTGGATGCTCGCAGCACTCCGGTGCACGTTTGGCGACACATCTCCTCATGGCTAAACTCACAGCACGGCAAATCTGACGAATAGAATTCGCATTTAGCATTGATCAAAGATCTGTACAAGCACCCAATTCTCTTTCTAAACAAGAGTTTATTGGCCTAGACTGTTAATACCTTTACTGACAACCTTTTCTAAAGATTTTTTGCATACATTTGGCAAATCGATCAAATCCATGTATCACAATTTTCTAATGACCAACGCTAAATACTAATCTAAAAAATGTCGGCGCCATTTATCAAACGCAAATCTATATTTTTCCAAAAAACCAATAATAGTTAATAACGTTTTCATCTGCTCTAGACTGTTTTCATACACCCGACTGCAAGGCTCTTACTGGTTTAATATTGTTTATTGTAGTTTTAAGTTGCTTTTTTAGCTCTGCAACCAATCTACTCTTTCTCCATACAATTTTTGGAAACGTATCTGTCGCGTAAAAAGAGAATTGGGCTTTTATATTTGTGTATGTTGGCTCACATTTCTCCACGTCCAGCGGCGGTGTCATGTCCGTGTGGTTTCGTATGCATTGGAGCACGTCGGCATTGCGCTCCCCACACGTCTCGTCCACCATGTTGCCATCGGCGTTGCTTGTCCCAGTTTCATTTGGGGGCTCGAAGACTTCTCGGCAGGCCTTTTGAAAATAATTGGTTTGATTAAAAATTAATAGTAATATTCATAATTTCCCTTACTAAATTTGTGTGTGAAGCAGCTAAGCCCACGAATATGGGTTATGAATTGTGCATAGGCTCAAAACGACCCCAACCTACCAAGAACACTTTAAATAATTTATAGATTTATTGGGCTGTCCCAAAGTAGAGGCGAAATCTTTAGCAATAGTCCTCGGTAGAGGAGTTGTCAAAGTGGCATTTAGTCAGTTGAAAACCAGAACCTGGGTTCGAATCCCTAGCTAATGTTTGTCTTAAAAACAAGTACGAATGCCCTAGTCGGGACTGCCCGACTTGCAGGCACCCTGAACCCAGGTCCAACATGTTTTTGCCTATATTTAAAATTCCTTGCGTTGATGCATGCATATACAAAAGCACCCAAAACTTTTAAACTAATCGTATGATCTTAATGAGATTTTCACGACTTAAAAGAGTCATCCAAATGTACATACATAAGTACATATCAAATCACAAGGCTGTAATACTTGAATTCCGTATTTGGGGCAAGTAATCTGCTTCGCGAAAATAGGCCGGATTATCAATTATTTGAAATAAACTTGATCTGCCTATGGTGCACACGAATTTAAAAAGTCCAAGTTCAGCTATCTAGCTCTTGTAGTCTCTGAGATCGACGCGTTCATAGAGACGGACGGACGGACAGACGGGGCTAAATCGACTCGGCTAGTGATGCTGACCAAGAATATATACATTTGCCTGTCACATAAATTTGCACCTTTTACAAAATTTTCCATTTTGAACACATTACGTTTTTATCTATTTTCAATGGGTTCAGGGAATAATGAGACCATTATATGGCTCTTTTATATTTTTGTAAACATGCATTGTGGGTGAAGGTAAATAATTCAGAATACAGTTTTAATATCCAATGTCCGTATAAATGCACTTTGTTCTTGGAATATATACGCGTGTATAGCCGCGTCAGAAAACGTGTTAAAAGTTCTCAGCAACGCCCACTTGGCATATTTCCCACAGTTGAGACGATTTTGATAGAGCTCGAGCCTAAATTGCGGACTCCCGCACCGTAAAAATCGATATTGCCTAAAGTAAAAGTTCATAGGCAGTAGCCTTGGGATTGCAATAATTAACTTGACCGATTTCGCCCCTCGTTTGTGGTCGTTACACTGTGTGCAGGGCATTGAGCAGTCGGTTGCACTCGTGGCTTAATTTATATTTACAGTTCTGGCGGTGAAGCCGCTATTTACCGCATATTACCCACCTGGAGGCACTCGGAGGTTCTCGCCTGTCCACAGCAAGTGTCTGCCGCTTCCTGGTGCTCGAAGCAGTCGTAGAGCACTTGCTCATCGCTTCGCCGGCAGACTTCGCTCACCTCGTGGCTAGCGGCTGCAGTTGCACAGGTGTTTTTGCACTTTGGTAGTACGGCCACTTGGCAGCATCGACGGCCTGACCACGATTTGCCTCTGTCAACCGCTATGAATGCGAGTTAGAAAACTTCTTTGGTCTCCCATTAATCACGCTTACCTTCGAGCGTGCGGTTCACGCAGCTCCAAAACTCCAGTTGATGTAGTTGGCAATATTTTCGTAGTTCTGACCGAGGCTCCTCGCGCCCATTGCCGACGTCCAACTGTACCAATGATAACTGTAAGTAGGGGACAATTTATATTCACTGTTTTCTCAAATAGCTCTCCTCTGCAATTAGCAGCAGGTAAGCACGATCGGGTGTGCCTGACTGCCTAATACTCGTCCACAGTATATAAACAGTTTTCAACAGTGGAAACAATTTTTCACGTCACCAAGAATTTGTTGTGCGATCTGTAGAGATGGTCTTTAGCAATCTGAATGAAAAAAGTTGATGTGACTAACTTTACAACGGGGGGAGATAAATAGATTTGATCGAATTCTTTGCTGCCTCGGGTATACACGAATATACATTCAACATTTCAAGTCCCTAGCTGTAATAGCCACGAAGAAATTGTGCAAATTCGGACGGTCGGACGGACGGACAGCAAGACGGACATTGCACAAACGCAATATAAATTCGATTTTTTTTTAAGCTTTGGGATATTCTAAATGATACTCTGCTTTGCCAAGAGTTTTTCCCAAGCTTTTATCTGGTTTATCACTCAATTTCATGTGTAAAATATTACTTTCTAAAAATATTTTGTAAAGCCATGTTGGAAGTGTATCTGCTGTGTGCGATTTGCAACATCTGTTAACCCAACGTGTAACATTAAACAGGTTTCCAACATTGGCAAAACACGAGGAGCACAGATCGTTTGTTAGAGTTTGACAAATCGAACCATATTATATAGCTCCCATAGGAACGAACGCTGGAAAAATTTGTCGTTGTCTAAAAGCAGTAAATAAATCAGACAATACATTTCTGCATTAATTAATTAACTAATGATCAATCTAGTTATTTTTTCCTGAAATTATTTCACTTATGTATTTAATTCAGTACATTTTAATGTAATCAAGCAATGCTTAAAATTATAAATAAAATAGCGTGGAGCGAAATAACTAAAACATTAAGTTAAACTTAATAACTTTAAAAATTCGTCCAGATATTGCATTAACTAGGGGTTCGAGTACAGAAAAGTCAAATTTCGCCAAATTTCTCTTTCAAAGACAGTTCCCCACTCGCATTCACTCTTTGGGCATGAATGACCCAAAGGTTGTCAATAGGATTAAGGGTGCCATTAAGGCAGTTACATAGGAACGTTATTCTGTTCAAATACCCACAAGTCCCTAAAATGTTTTTCTCCAAAATCCAAAATCAAAACTGATTCTAAATGCTCCACACATTTCCATTTCCGCATTCACTCTATGAGCCACGAAACGAATTGGAGACTTAAATCTCCCACAATTTAAGAACGAGAGAGCCAAGTTGGCAAATATGTTGAATTTCGCTATTAAAACTCTGGACATAGCTGCATAAGAAGCTTCTGTTGTGGACAAAATGTTTAATAATTATTGTATAGTAAACACGAGTCTACGAGTATTTCATTTTTTGGAAACCCGTTTCTATAGTCGCCTTGTTTGAAATCCGAAAGTGAATTATGCTTTTTTTGCAAGTAGTTAATTTTTGTATCTACGGCTGGGTTTTATATCGTTTCTATATCAATTCCTATATGGCAGATTTGCCAGCTCCGGGCTGTCTCACAAGTCTGGATGCCCCGTAGTTGCCGGCTCCATTGTCTGTTCATAGCACGTGTATTATGTTACATTCGAGATTTCGTTGCTGAGGGCAGCCAACGGTGATACCAACCCGCGGGTTCATAAATAAGGCAAGAATACTTCAATAACGAGGCAACAAATTTTTCGGCTCGCTTATCTGCCGCAGTAATCTGAGTCTACCGATGTCTATTGAAGATACTCTTCCCTTCTCCTTCTGGTTAGGGTTCGCACTAAACACGATTTACATACGCATGCACTGGCTAACTTCCTTTACAACATTGTTGTTGCCAGAGAAGTGTCGTGGCCTGCCACACACAGGCGCACACCCACATATATCAAATCACGCACACACACTTGCCAAGGAGAGGCACACTACCCACTTGTGTGTGCACACACTAGAGATGGGCGCGTGTTGAACAGTTTCGACACGACTTAAACACGAATCGCAATTCGGAAATACGCACGCAACAGGAATTGTGAAAGAATTATTATTATTATTATTATTATTAATTTTTTACTGGACATGGAATATTATTGAATATAAATAAATTTATTATATCTGGTGGGTGAGATTAAAAAAAACTCATAGAACATAAAAGAATTCGTAGAAGATGTAAAATCGTGTGAAATAAAATCAATTTCTGTAAAATGAGAAAGAAGTCAAATTTGTACTTCATATTCGTGTTTAAAAATATTTGGTCTACACTAGTAATATAAAGCGCAAATTTTTTGATTTTTGAAATTTGATATCTATTTAAACGAACACAACTTGAGTCGTGTCACGAAGCAAAAACACGACCCGCGCCCAACTGCACGCATAGATGAAATACTAGAAGTCCAGCACTTCGTGCACACTTGTGGCACCTATTCGAAATTTGTCTGCAATCAAGATAGAGCGCGAGCAATTATTGTTGGGCTACGCCCGCGACAGATGAGACAGATTCGGAGACAATCGAAAAGACCATTTTGTCAATAAAAAAAATGTGCGGAAATCGCAATTATCAGCTAGCTGGAATCGGGCTCGACTTTTCACACGTTTTCGGGTATGGGGACTGCGGCCAAAAGATTTGAGAGCTGTCTTCAATTTCGATCGGGGTTCTGGTTTCCATTCGGTCCGATGTTGGTGCTGCACCCAATGGCTGGCTGTAGAGATAAACCGGTCCGAGGAACGGGTATTATCCTGTAGCTGTCATTTTGTCAGTTTCAATTTGTGCAAAGATTTAATGCCTTCATTTGCATTTATAAATGAAAAACTCAGCCCATTTTGTGCTGCCACAAACGAGAAACTGTTGCAGAAACTAATTGGTTTTAGAAATTGTTATGATTACAAAGTTAAATGATGTCAGTGATTTGATTGCGGGTCGGCTAGACAGGGGCCAGGCATCCAGCAACGGCAACTGGCTGTGTGTGTGCGACACACACACACACGCGCACACTCACAAACACACACCAATTGATTTTAACTCAAATGCTCAAGTTTATGAATGGCTTTGAGTGGCAAACAGGTTGGGCTGGTCATTGGTGTTTGTCTTGCCGTAAATTACCTGTTCGTAGTTGATGCTAATTAACAGCGTAATTGCTCGGATTTCAGCTATCTGTGCACTACTATTAGCAGCCAGCTTAGCCAAGCGCGCCTGGATTTGGCAGGGTCAACTCTTTTCAGGACAAGGTAACAGTTACAGTCACAGCAATAACAACAGCAAGAACAACAGCAAGAACAACAGCAACGACAACGACAACGACAACGGAAGTTGCCATCAAAGAGCGTTTAAAGGTTCTTTTGAAACATGAAAAGCCTGTCATAATAATTTTCTGAACCCACCGCGCACATTGCATTCTAATAACTTATTGTTACAGCCCGGCGCTTGGTTTAGTATGCAGTTCGTAGCGATGGCCATTGAATACCAGGAAATGTTCGCCACAGTAGTTTTTCGCCTTATCAGTTGATCGAAACAGTCGTCGGTCATAATGTATTCTATCTCTGTTCCAAGATTTTCACGTAAGGTACATTTTTATACTGGTTCACGAGGTGAAAGGAGTT
The DNA here is from genome assembly GCA_035047465.1 of Drosophila sordidula. Classification (NCBI taxonomy): domain Eukaryota; kingdom Metazoa; phylum Arthropoda; class Insecta; order Diptera; family Drosophilidae; genus Drosophila; species Drosophila sordidula. Next base: position 15,732,352 of record JAWNPQ010000156.1, on the reverse strand, counting down.
TAGAGAGTTCGTCTCTATATAGATACAGCGACTCAGATAAAGTGTTGTATCAGATTTAAATCTAAAACATATTTTCAGACACATTTCTAATGACCTAACGGCTAAACTGGGAGGGCGGTAACCCGAGAAAACCCATTTCTCCCACAATTTTATATTATTATATTATATATTTTATATTATAATTATAATTAAGACCTTCTGGCTTAACTCTTTAAACCAAACTAAATACATTTTTAAGCTGTTAATATACTCTGAAAGAGTATTGCGCAGTCGGCCACGTGCTTCATACACCTAAACATAACATAAAAGTTCGTCTGCATCGATCCTTGCTACTTACGTTCTCGCATGCTGTGCGACATGAGCCAAAGACCTGATTGCAACAAGTGAAGATATCTGCAAAGATAAGAGTAAAATGAAAATCGGTTAAAAACAGCTCAGGTTAAGCGCAGTTTTGAAACATCAGTCAAAAGAGAAAAAACGCCACTCGGTTGGCAAAATCCCCAGCTCATTAAAGCCCCTGGCCGGCCTCGTGGATATGCTCGCTCATGTGCACCAGCTCTTGCCACATTTGTGCCATGTGAGTCTGCCGCAGAGATCCACGCTTCCCCAGAAGCCCAGCGACAGGCACAAACAACAATGTGTCGCTGTCGTTTCGCTGGATGACTCTGTTGATCCCTTGCCACAATTAGTTCGATTCAAGCCCACTGCCCAGCTTATCTATGCAAATGTAGCCGCATGCTGTGTACATGTGCATGGGTGTGTGTGTGTGTGTGTGTGTGTGTGTGTGTGTGTGTGTGTGTGTGTAAGTACATGTGTAGATACACGAGTAAGTATGCTGACTGATTACTTATTAAGCACTTGCCGTTTAGATGCCTTGCCTTGCATCATTTAGAGATTTCTCATTGGGTGTTGAACTTTGGCGTTGCAGGCAGCCGACGTGCAACATGTGCGACACATGCCTCACCCCAACCAGCCAGCGACAGCTGCTGGGGTGGGTTCAAAGAGTTTCGTTGAGTGCGTGAAAAATGTCGTTTTGTCACATGCTTTAAAGGAGGGCATTGGCAACTCGCCCTCGCGGCGAAGATGGGGCCAGCTGCTCGAGTTCCCAAAACATCAAAAGCCCCACTCATTAATTAAGTGTGCAATTGCTGTGCTGTGGTGCAGGCGGCGCGGGGCCACAAGTTCGACAATTTCCCCATTTCTACCGCCGGCCTCCTGTATTTTTGGCGTACTATCCATTTTTGCCGTCCGAGTACGACAGTTTTTAGTTATGACTAATTTTAGAGCATTTACTTTGAAGTCTTGTGAAATTGTTTTTGATTTCCACGCGCTGTCTCGGGACTTAATTTTGATTTCAAATGGAAAATAGATTTTTAGCCATCCCAGGGAAGGTTGGTGACAAATCTCTTTAAAATCTCTCTGATTTAATAGACATTGTTTTATATATGTACTCTAAAATGATCATGTTCTTGTACCCCGTTTTATATCTCTTTGATTCATTAGACAACGTTTTATATTTATTTATGTAATGATGGTATTCCCATACCCTGTACCAATATAATTGAGTGAAAGAGGTATATTTTTTTTACTTTTAGGCGTGTACAGGGTATCCCCAGATCTAGCCCTCTCAGCACAGCCACTTTGATTTGTTTTTTATTTGCCCTCGCAGAGTGCTATTTTTGTCATAGTTGCAAAGTTGCGCAGTCTTCGGGCGGCGTCTGCCACAGAGTGGCCAATGATCTTAGTGGCTGTCAACACGGGCTGAAGCGCCGAAGCGCCGAGGCAGATGTGGCCTATAAATAAAGAAAACGTCTCAATAGCAGCTAATTTAGCCGAGTTTCGGATTTGTGGGTACGCAAACGCATGTCAAACGCCCCAGTTGATTTGTCGACTCAATTCGGCGCAGTGTATTGTGTGAACTGAGGCCACTTTGAGGAGGACAACTGCAGTAGTTAAAGCGCTGTTGACCGAAACTCTTATTAAAATGCAAGGTACATGCCAAGGGCTAGCTGACGCATTTTGCCACCGACCGCGAGATAGCCTATCTAATATTCCACATACATGCATAAATATTAATTTGATTATTGGTTTTATGCGCGCATCTAAACAAATAGCAATAAAAGTGGACAGTCCGGCGGCACTCAGGATTTATTGGTATGCAAAGCGTTTCTAACGATTGCCAATGAATCGATAATGCCGCCAGCTGCATTGGCATGCGAGGCATTAACCCAGAGCGTGACTCTGCCCGAGCCGCAGATCCCCTTTTTCGCAATTGCCGGCGACAATCAGTTGGGCCAGTGACAAATATGTGCATCCCATAAAACTTCTATTCATTGGAAATCTAACACATTTATCACACACTCGCCATAATTCACTCAGTCGCGTAAATTAAGCGGCCGGCTTTAGCGCTGCTGGTGTTGATGCTGATGCCCATGCTGATGCCGATGCCGATGCCGATGCCGATGCTGATGCAGATGCTCTTGGTGTCGGCGTGGTCCGGCCCACGCTGGGTTGGGCTGAATCGGGAACAGGCTGCATGTATGTATGTCGAATATGCTGGCGCCAGCAGGCGCAAACAGCCGCTGCTACAGTAGCTCCAATAAGTGTTTAACACAGTTTCAATTTAGATTCATAATCGCACACACTCAGCTGCATAAGTATGTGTACACAAATTTATATAGACAGTGGCGTGCACAGGGGCTTTGAGGATTAGAAAGCGTCTGCTATAAACTGATACGCCCATTTATTCATTCATATATAACTGTTAATATATTATACACATACACACATTTCATTGCATGCGAAAACATTGCTTAAGCACTGTTAATACAACGGAAGATCATTTTTATGACAATATTTATAAGTTAGGCGCTTCTTTTTCGAAAATATTGTGCTCTATTTAGGTTAGGCCCGGGCAAAAAACAAAAAGAATAACTATATACACCTTAGAGGACGTTTGACAAGAACGATTTATTTTTTACTTATGTAATGAGTATTTTGCACTTGATTTCACAATTTTATTTTAATTTATGTAATATAAATGAACGATAATAACTTTTGATTATGAGCTTTTCATTCACCAATTAAAATATAAATTGAGAGAAATATTTCCATGACATATGAGTAAGTTATATTTTGTTAGCCCACTCCCACTAAAAATCGAGCGTACGCCTCTGATGTAGATACATTTGTATAGACACACACACACACACACACACACACTCGCATCTACATTGCTCGTCATCAGGCACTTTCAATTAAAACATTTCATTCCCGCTTGAATATTGCCTTTGATTAAGTAAGTCAGCGGATGAGCAATCTTCACATAAATATACAAATTTAAGGCACATTTGAAGCAATTTCACAGACATCGCTTTTTCTTGACCAAGTCAACATGGCCGTAATTGTTTTCAAACAGTTTCACACAATTCGAACTTCAGCCAGAAATCGTTCAGACCCATGAATCAGTGCAAAGCTGGCGCAGTCCCAGCTGAAATTGCTGATAAGTTCCGAACGGGAAAAGATCACTGGGCACTCACTCGTACAGTTCTGTTGCTGATAAGGCAGAGTTGACTTACCGCGGGGGGCGCTGCTCGCTGCCACTGGGTCCAGGGCCGTCTTGGCGCGCTCGGCTGTATCGCTGATATCCCCATCGATCCAATCGTAATCCTCCTCGTCGCTCAGGGTGCTTTCCTGATGCTGGTGCCTGCTGTCCTTGCCCCGCCGCAGCTGGGGCGGCCGCCGGATGTCCGTCGAGGCGCCACTGACTTTGTTGCGCCGTCGCGTATGGAGATCGGAGTGCGGGTGACCATCCCTGCTGTTGTCGGCCACCTCCCTCTGCTGCTCGAGCTTAAGGGCACTGGCACAGAGCGTTGTGAGTGCAATGCCGAATGCCAGCCACGATAATCGCATTTTTATTTTCTTGCTTTCGCGTCGTGCTCTTTTCAGACCGATAGCAGTTTGTGGTTGCCCTTAATGTCCTTGCAATCAGTGCATGTTGTGCACAGTCGCTTATCACTCAAAGGAAACGGATATCACCGAAAACTGTTCACTTGCCAACGATGACGAATAGCGTCCATTCCTTGAATATCGAAAACGCGGCTGCTTACGTAAATCTGTTTTGTGTACGCAATATTTTCGATGTACCGACATATATGTACATATATTCCGATTTGGCCACTCAATGGTCAATGGTTGTCTGAATTGATTTCTGTTTCTAGATAGTGGAAAATGCGTCGATTTAATTTAATGCGATGGCAAACTGAAGCATCGAACTGGTCAGCCAGACATATGCATGGGCTGCTGTTGGATTGTGCTCGAATTAATAAGAATATAAACGCCACCACGAGCATGCCCCAACCCGCGCACCCCCTAACTTATCCCTGCCCTGTCACACACTAATTAAGCCAATTGACCTCGCGCGGCGGTTTGCAAGTGTTGAAGAATAAAGTCGGAGCACGAAGCGGCGTGACGTGGCGTGGGGACAGCGACAGCGTCGGCGGCCACATTTTATCAAAAATGAAAAGCATATAGTATACAAATATAAATAATAAATATCAGAAAACAGCCGACATGTTTTCCACTATTAAAGCGACAAGCCGACAAACCGACAAACTGACATACTGCATACTTGGTATGTACACACGGCTGCGCACTAATGATGAGACTGGCACTTCAGCTCAGTGCAGGCCGGCGGCGTCACGCTTTGATGTCCTTCTAATTGCATATTTTACGGCGCAATGGAACCACCCACTTACTAGACCACTCTCGCTCACACACAACATCTTCTGTCGCACACTAGTGCATTATATCCTGCTAAAGGGTTCCACTCGCAATGTAAGTGGAGCTATTTGTTGTAAGCTTTCGCACAAAGGCGCCAGGATGCCGGCGCCCAGGCTCTCTGACAGAGAGCTGAGATCTCAAACGTACGAAGACAAAAGGGGGAACGCACAAAAACTAGACAAATATTAACTCATATGCCAGCACACAGCGAAATGGGAAAAAAGTGACATGGAGTCGAGTGCCTTGTGGGCGTGATTGTCGCCGTCGGGCTCCAGCTTTGATTCGGCTACACTTGTCTGCAGAACAATGCAACAGCACAAAGGAGCTGCCACTGCAAATGGCGCTACTTTCGAAAGTTCATGCGGGGATGCACAGCCAAAGAGGGGCACTTCACTGGGCTGCTTTCATTATCCATTCACACAACAACAAAACAAAAAAAAAACACAAAAAAAAAGCCGTGTAGTCAAAACAAGTCGATGCACTCGATGCTAATGTCTTCGCGATTGCCATCACGTTTTTCTTAACCAAATTCAAAATCCTTCAGTCACACGTTAACTGTATTCTGACTGGCACTCGAAATTGGCTGTCAGTTTTACCAAAATATTGCCATGCTTCCGTCAATCTTCAGTTCTCGAATGGCAGAGAGCACACAACACCCGCGAGCGCACTGGCCGACAGTCGACGACTGAATGAACTGGCTCTTAATCTTCATGTGTGCGCCACGGCGAGCACAGCGTAAATAGTCTCTGCACAGTGGTGCGAACGCTCGCGAGCAAGTAGCGAAACTCGACTGAGGAGTATATTGAAGCTGTATTTTTGTGATCGTTTTGAATAATGAATATTGTAGAAATATTTTCAGGTGAGAGTACTAATCATCTTTCTGATTAAATTTATATCTAAACAATTCTAAACAGCCTTGAAAATGTATATGTATGCAATGGAAAAGAAGAGAATTACACTCACATATATTCCAATTTGGCATTTCTCTCATTTTTACTACGGATCGAACCAATTGTCCAAACATAAACCCGACCCGAGCAACACCAAACAATTAAGATTACTCTAGTCAGGATCACCCGACTAGGAGATACTCTAAAACAAGCTGCGAGCTGTCGATTCATTAAGTGCTATAGTGTTTAAAAATACGCATGTGCACCAAATTTACTTATAATTGATATGAGCTTATAAAATTTTAAGTTGTTGTAGATTTGTATCGATTTAAAGAACATTTGTGGGGTTATCGATCATTTAAAATAAGTTTATCCATTCTCAATGGGTTCAGGATATTTAGGTATTTTTTGTATTTATTTAATCAGAATATCCTTTCATCTGACTTTATACTAACAATTAACACCATTAATACACATAAATTTTAATTAAACTCTATTTCATTTACATCGCGAATTAGTTAAGACTGCTAGAAAATTAAAAAATTGTACCACATATTAATTTAGAATAAATAAACCAATGTTTCATCTATAACTGCAAAATGAGAAACTCTGAAAACCGGATTTAGTAAAGTCTAAAACCAGATTTTTCACCAGATATAGGGACATTTGTAAAGATTGAAAAGGCGCGCAATTGGAACTTCACTTCTGTGTTGCATACAAAGATTGGGATATCATTTGTATCTTTGGCAATATTACGCATCGGTTCATTCAGGTCCTACAGTAAGCAACCAAAATATATAGTTGAATTAAGTTTACAACTTAAACACAAGCGCGCCATAGCGAAATATATTAATACTATCCTCTTCATCTAATGCAGTTCTACAGAATGTATATTTAATAAAGAACAATCTCAGGAGAACATAAAGATAATGAAGAAAACTCTAATATTAAAACACCTTTCCTCCATCAACTGCAGTACCAGTAATATCACATATACACACACCACACCACAACTCGATGCTGCAGGCGCCATCTATGAGCAGCTTTGATGCAAATGGTAAAGCAGTGCATTTGGTTGGTTTTCATTTTCGGCATGCGGTTCAATAGGGTTGTTGTCTAAGATAACCGAATGCCACAACTAAAGTGAAGATCCCGTTATTATATCTACAAAAATATTTATATTTTGGAAACTTGAAACGGATGATATTTTGTTCATCAATTAATTGATTTAACGAAACTAGTTTTTCAATTTTTTCTATTTTCTATTAATTATTATTAAGAACTAGTTTTATTAATTTAGTTTTTTTTTCTATTAAGAAATAGTTTTATTTTTTTGTTTTTCCTACTGAAAAACAGTTCGACTTTCATTTGATTTTATTAATCGGAAAACTATTCGGGATTTTTATTTCAAAACCTGCCAAATTCAATTGTCAAACAAGTACGGTCGTCACAATCGGGTGTAACCGACAACACAATACTTGTTCACAGTAAAATAACAACTAACAACTAGCTTCAATAGTCTCGAAAAAAGAGTATAAAAACTACATACAACAAAGCAAGCCACATGTCAACACATATAGGCAACGTGAAGTTCATTTCACAACGAACTTACAACTCATGAACACCATTTATTCTAAAAATTGGAAATATATGTATATATTTCTGTTATTGACGACATTTCATGGATTTTGAAAAAGATAGCAAACAACACGGTTTGGGTAAGTTCTATATGATCTGCTCAAAAGCTGATACTCATAGCAAATAACTCTTGTTTAAAGGCTGCAGTTTTTTGTTGGAGCGAAAACAGCGCATATCTATTGAGGATCGAGGCGATCTGTACATTAAGAACACTCAAACCCAGGTGCGAGAACTCTACCGGCGTGACCATCGAAACAAACGGTCCTCTTCTCAGAGCGATGCCAAATTGCTGAAGACTAGTATGCAGGTGGATGCCCTACACAAAAAGATTGAGAATGAAATTGGCAAATTGAAGAACTTTCGTCATTGTTTCCTAAAAGACCACTTGAGCAACTCCCAGCAGCAAAAGGAGGCTCCGTCGCACGCGAAGGATAAACATGTGAAATGGCGTCCGAAGGGTTTGAGCACGCAAGATGGACTCACTTCTAGCGAAGACCCCACGGGATCCAATCGGTACGACTTGCACAAGGTGGCGTTGTCTTCGCCGGACACTGACATAGATGCGAAACCGTACTTTCGCACCATGTGCGTGCTCTCCTCGCCGAAGTCGAACATCGGCGAGGAGCTGGATTGCAAACGGAAACCTGCTGTCGAGCGTATTTGTGCCGAAAAACCACCTGAAAAGCACCAGGATATTCCACGAATGTGTGGTGGCTGTATTTTTGGACAATGCGATGGAACGTCGGTCCCGTGTTCGGTCTATCAGAGCGACTACGCCCCGCCGTTCCGTGGGGCACCCGAATGTTGCATGTCCCGTTGTCCGAAAAGTAATGCGAACAATTGCGGGTGCTGCGGCATGCCCGCAGCTGTGCCTGTGCCCTGCTCGCCCAATATCAAATATCAATTTCCAATGGGAACACTTCGCCCCCAATGCGATCCAGCAGCGCTTTCCTGCAACTGCCTTAGACAATCCTGTTCTAGGCGTAGGACCGACTTGAATACTGACGCATTTTGTCGCAACTGGTGTCCAACGCCATTGGGCAGCCAACGTCGTCGTAGATCTCCCTCCCCTAAGCCACAAGTAAAGCGTGTTGAAAAAGCGAAGGAGAAAAGTGCCCCCCAAATTAAGTACCCCACTCAAACAAAGAAAAAGCAAGACGAAGATAAAATCATGAAAATCTCTCTCAGGAAGCAGGCAACATCTGATACAACGACCAAGCCAGAAAAAGAGAGTATGGTCATCAAAGAATACGTGGCAGCGAAAAGAGCACCCTACGATAACGACCCCGTTGACCAGGAGAAGATGCGCATGCACCACGAGTATATGGAGATGTACAAAAAGGAGCATGACAAAACTGCTGAAAAGGATTCAAACCTAAATATTTCTGATCTGAATTCGCGACCCACCTACACAAAACTGCCTCCAGAGCAAAAACCATTTCCCCATTTGCGTCCTTCGTATATCAAGAAAATGAATTGTGATGAATGCCCCGCAGAATGCAAACAACTTCAGGACCCATGCCCATGCAAGGATTTTCTAGAATGGTCTTGCGAGGACGAATGTGCAGAATGTTTGGAAAATGCTCCTCAAAATGTATGCATGAATGAGACTACAAAAACTATGGTCTCCAAAACCAGCGTGCAGAAAGTGACTAAAGTCCGCAACACCGAGTGTGAAAAACGTGAGGTAAAGATGCAGGACAAATTTCAGAAGCGTACTCTGTCTGTTAAGCGTAACGAAGTGCCCAAATCGATCTCAAGCTGTCGAAAGGATGGAATCATATATTCACCAGAGAATGACGAGGACTTGGGTGTCCATCGTCCACTTATCCCCAGCCTGTGGCAACTTACGAATCAATCGCCGTCAATGAGTAATCAATATAGTCAAACATCGCCGAAAAGCCCCAAAACAGCTAGTTCCCCGCTAGAAGTTCCCAGCTACAAAGCATCCGAGTCACACAAATCAGATATTCCAAACGATACTAAGGGCTGGTGGGCATTCCCCGATCAAGCCACAAAAATTGACCAGAAAAGCGGCATCCCATTGGTTTCGAAACACACGTCCTCCGTTCTAAAAGAATTGAATAAGACGGAGTGTAAGAATTTAAAATCTGTCGAATTTTTGGACGCACCACAATTATCTAAGCAGCAATCTTTACTTGCAAAGATGATCCAAAGTGATCCCTGTTTCCACTCACCGAAAGCTGATTTCGATTTCCCAGAATCCGAATACGCAACTGTCCAATCCGCGTCTAACGCACCTGATTACGATTTCATTATGAACTATAAGTATAACGTTACGCCAGAGACAACTAGTTCTCAACGAGAATTCGCGTCATTGCATGAAATGATGAGCTCCTGTACGCAGAGCCAACTGACCAGTTGTCGCAACTCATCCGCGGAGTCGGAGAAGGAAGCACGCGATGAATGCAATTGCGCTAGCCCCACATACGAGATATACACCAGTCCCAATCCTAGTAGCAGGAGCCTCGACTGCAGAGACCAGTTCGATATTCCAATGCACTCAGAAAGTACCAAGTACACTAGTTTACTAGAATATCCAGACTTAGACACCAATGCTCCATGTGAAGGACTTACAGCGCTCGGAAATAAGGACACCGAGTATGACTGTTCCGTGGAAGGTCTGAGCAATGCCCTTCTCTCTGGGCAAATCCTTAATCCTTCGCAAGTCTTTGACGACACTTTGAATTGTGAAGATCAAGGTTCACCTGATCTGAGTCTGTACGATGACTCCCAATATGTTTCCCATCATCCCGAGGGCACTTCTATTCTCAAGAATAGCGACTATTCGTCCAGACGCAACTACGAACCTCTACTTGGGGGCGAGGATCTGGTTATGAGAACACATAAGTCGACGACCAAATCCACAATTTGCGAAAAGCGCACGCGTTCGGTGACATTCGAGGATGAGAGCGGCTTCAGCGAGAAGAGCAACACCATCAAGTGCTGCCGCAGCGTCATAGATTGGGAGCAGGTGCACCAACACATGGAGAGTGACCCAAATTGCGCCGAGGAGCACACTCGACTGCTGGAAGAGATCGCTGGTAGTGATAACGACGACTTGATGGATTCCTACAGTAAGTAGAGGATATTTCATTGTTATACTCGTTCACGATCTGAAAAGAGTATATTGGGTTTGTCCAGTGTCCGTCTTGCTATTGACGCTGGAGATGAAAGGTGAATATTTCCCACGATATTAGAGGTAGAGTCGCCTAATTTGCTATGTAAATTGCTGGTGACCTCCTCCCCCAGTTAGGTCGTGGTAAACCCAATTAATATATATCACCTTCAGTCTTAAAATTTGGAATATGTATATACTCATATATACCCGCGTCAGATAGTTTTTTGGCTACGCCCAAGTGTAGTAAGCCAATTTAATATATACATCGCCCTTAGTTTCAAAGCTAGATACATAAATAATTTTCAGACAGATTACCTACTCTAAAGATTAAGCCGTAAAATGTCGACCACGCACACACAAATTATAAAAATCTATAGTAGACTGCGAGCGAGTATTACACAGTCGGTTACACCCGACTGCAACGTTCTCACTGGCTTTTTTTGTTTAGGATCAAGCAGCACGGCAGATACCGAGTTTACATGCAATGAGTCCAACTACGACGAAGAGTATGTATCCTGCAACGAGTACCGATCGGACCGCCAGTGCAGAAGCCTGCCACCCTTCAACGGATGTCCCTGCATGTACAATGAGTATCTAAAGTTGGCTGCCTTGTATACGACACCAACAAAATTTGGTGAGAAAAGCAACTGGAGCGTACAAGATTAGGGTGTTTGACATTCGACTGTGATGTATTTGTTTCTTATTATTGCAGAGTTCAATTCGAAAAGCCTAAATGTAAAATATATATTTGAGTATTAAAATACAATCCTTATAAGTAAAAGTTATAAATGCAACAGAATCAAGCATTACTATGTACACAGTACAAAATGGAAACATTTAAAAAAAAAAGCGGGAACATGGAAACATGAACACCCCTTGGGCCAGTTTACAGCGTTTTTGGTGGGATTCTGGGGCTAACTTCCCTGGATCGCGCCTGACAAAAGCGATCCTCGGCCAAGTTCTTGCGCAATTCCCGTGCCTGCTGCTCATACTGATTGGCGAGACTTTCCTGCTGATTACAGCGCTCCCGCTCCTCTTGAAGGTCTCTCTGTTTTGGATGGAAAAATTTAGTGTCATCTTTATGGCCTTTTGCAGTCAAGTAGTTACCACTGTATTGGCGAGCAGCTGCCGCAGTCGCTCCATTTCACGCTTTGCGCTTAGTTCAGCGTCATCTTGGCGCTGCTGATCGCCGCGGATGCGTTCCAACATTTGCTCCGTAGTCTCTGTGGTGACTTGATTTAACGCAAACTTCTGCTGTAGTTCGGCGCGCAGTTTTTTGCATTCATTTTCCAGCTGCAATTGTGTTTTATTATGGTATAATTGCTGCATATCCGGCCATTTAATCGAGCTAACTAATTACATACTCAAACGCATCGTTTAAAAGTCTAAAAGCTAATGTTAGTGTACAGCGCGAAAACGGGCAAGAAGATCAAGTATCAAGTATAGTTTACAGGAAAAGGCAGGCTTCACTAGTGCCCGTGTACAACTGCGGGACTACAGACGCAAAAGCTCACCTTCTTGCGGATTTCGATTAGTTCGTTGAGCTCAGCGTTGAGCTTCTCTTTTTCTACATCCAATTTATCACATAGTTCCTTGCGCACATCGAGCTCAATTTTCTGCTCGCGTGCGTTCTCAAGCTCCCTCTCCAAACAGCGCATAGAGGCGCGGGTGGCCGTCAGCTGCATCTCCAGCTCGTCAATTGTGCACTGCCGGCAATGCAGCTGATCCTTGAGAGAGCGCACCTCACACTCCAGTTCACAGACTTGCCGCCTGTAAGCATTTAATGTTATGTATATAATCTCAGCCTAAGATATATGTATATAGAAATATCTGCTGCTCACTTAAATTCTTTCGCCTTACACTCCAGACTCTGATTGCTGCCTTCCAAGGCGACTTGATCGTGGGTCAAGCTATGATAATGATCCAACAGCTCCTCACGATCCTTTTCCTTTAAAACAAAGTATACCTATCGGCATTAACCCGAATTTCAAACACGCATGCCTTATTGACTAGTTGTGAGAGGCGCCTTACCTTTTCCATGAGCAAATCTTCGGCCCTCTTCACCTCCTGGACGTACTTGTGCAGCTGCTGTTTCATGTTGGTTACCTGCTGCTCCGAGTCCCTGAGCTTCTTTTGGAGCGTCTTGGCTTCCACTTGGGCGTCGCTGAATTTGTCCGTGAGGCGGCTGTTGAGTCATAAACAAATCACATGTGCTATCAAATCAACACTCACAAAAACTAGCTAATGATCAGCCACAATACAAAGGTAACAAAGAGTAGCTTATGCAATTGATGCGGCCCGGTCAGCCAGATGTCGTCTGGCCAAGATTATTTATGTATACGTACCCGTTTTCCGCAATTGCTTCATCACGGCTGGCTTTGAGTGCCACAATCTGTTGCCGCAATGTTTTGCCTTCCGCTGACGTTTCGTTTGTAAGTAGACACTTTTTAGTTTTAGTTGCGTTTCAATTCGACCGCCATGCGACAGGAGACAGTGACCCCAAGATACATTTTATTGACAGAGCTACACACATTGCGTTCACGGCCATTCGTTGCCGCAGCGGGGTCAAGCCAAAAGATACAAGCAACAAACTTGCCCACAATTCATTCGTAGGAGAACCCAATTAGTTTATGCCTAATGCTTTATGGCCGCTCCGTTTGGTAGCCATTCGAAGAGCGGACTGCGCATTCACAGCCTAGGCACGTCTGCACATATCCGCGATTCGACTTAAAACTCAAGAACAAAGCGCGGCCCTGCGAAGCGTCTGACACATACAGACGCGGATTTTCTTGACCAGGCCAGACCAAAGCCAACGACCATCGGTGTCAATCATTAATGCCAGGCGGTTGTCACTCACACGAACAGCAGCTGAAGCTACGAAGAACCTTTAAAGCTGAGCCCCCCACACGACGGCACACTGAGAAACACATTAAAATTCAGCTTAATAGTAGATCCGACTAGTTGTGTGTGTGTGTGAGGAAGTGCAGATATATCCATTTTAGTCAAATAGAAGAGCGACGCGCCGCTAAGAGTACAAATTCGTACAATTCAGAAGAAGTACAGAAACAAATAGAGAGAGAGAAAGAGAGAGAGAGCGAGACAGAGAGCGTGGTCCGCTTACCTGGCCGGCCTCACCGCTGGTCGCAGCGCGCAGCCGCTCAGATGTCTGCTACCTGCGCAGGCGACTGGTCGCTTTAAGTGGTCGCGTCTCGTGTTGTGCACAGTTCTGCTGCATGTGTGAATTGGCATTGGCATTTTGAATCGGAATCGGAATCGGAATCGGATCGGACATTGCTGATCGCGTCTCGAATGTGATATCGTGTGTTTGGGGGCGGATCCGAGCTCAAATCAAACTCAAACATAGCCCCGAGGTGAGCACGCGTATTTGGAAATACGAGCAGCCTTTATTTCAAAATTAGCAAAAGCCGTTCATAAGCTTGCAGCCATATAGTCTGGCTACACACTCAAAGATGAGGCATGCTGCCAACAGCGAAAGAATAGCCTTTGCCGATTAGAAATGACGAACTTTTTCAGGCAACAATTGCCATTGTTGTGTCTCTGTGGCTTGGTGTTCTTTTGACCAAACAAAAGAGAATACTCTGCTCGGCGGCAATAGGAAACCTGTTGCTGTTAGCTGTTACGACAGCCGACGCCACTGACACCAGCAAGAAACCCAAAACAAGTCAAAACAGCGCAAGCTGCGGTTAGCCTAATGCATTATTTATAGCCGTGGCAGCAGCTGTTGTCTGTTGTCTGTTGTCTGTTGCCAGTTCGTTGGTTGTTGGCTATTCGAGGCAGAGCCCAGCCCCGGGCAGGCAACTTGTTGTTGGGCTGGAAAAGTGGGGAATTGGTGCAAAGTGTTGCACGTTTTTCCAGCACCGCTTGGCTGGCTGCCTCAGCTAGTTTCGTCACTAACCGCATGCAAGTCCGCTAGCCCGGAATTATATAAAAGGCGCCATCGATCGTAAGCGCTCGGCCTATGGGCAACAGAAGATTTCTGCTAAGTGACCGCAGCGGGGGCCAAGGGCTATCGAGCCGCAAAAGAAGTCAAGATAAATGCGTATTTAGGTCATGGCTAACAGCGCACGACCGCTTACTGGTTTTTACTTTGCCTTGTGGTTTTTGTAAGTCGCGGAATCGCCGAAAACCCTACACAAAACGATGGCCTGCAAGTTGGCTAATTTAATTTGGACCTGCTTTAAGCTCGCATTCAGCCAAATACAAACAACGGTGCGAATGAGACGCGTTCGAGAGGCGGCGTCAGAGCGCAAGGCAAGCGGCCAGCTTTAAGTATTCTGTCCCTGCATCGAAAGGTTCAGCCAAATTCATTTAAAAAACACCATCGGCATCGCCCGTGGGCCACGGGCCGAGGCAAACAATAGAAAATCCATCAATCATGCGTTTTAATGAGCTACCAAAGCGGCTTTTAATAGGCGCCAGCGTAACGAGAGTAAAAGCAACAGAAGCAAATTTAATCGCGTGCACAATTATGCGTACTTTCAGCTGCCTGCGATGCGAACGAAGCGCCGGAAGCTGCTGGTCTGCTGGGCGGCCCTGCAGGCGAGCAGCAGCATCTTCGCCTACCTTCTGCTTTTGTTGGCGCAACAACAACAGGCGTTGGCCGGCATCGTGCCGCCGCCGTGGAGCGACCCGGCAAAGAATCCGTGCGCCAGCATGGCCGGCGGCTGGCAACTGCTCTACTGGACGCCACTGAAGAAGTGCTTCAAGATCTTCACGCTCGGCTACCCCTGTCCGGACACCATGGAGCTGAGTCCCACGCCCACAAGCGCCAAGCGCAAAGACGTCCCCGCGGCCGAGTGTCGCTGTCCGCCGGGCACGGCGCTCAGTGCGGTGACCAACAGTTGCCACAATCTCTACGAGCGCGGGCCCTGCCAGCGCGGCGAGTACTTCCAGCCCGTACCGGAGCAGGCCAAAAGGTAGCCAGCTGCGGCTTAGGCCCGTTCAAATTGCTTATTCATGGCATTCTTCTTGGCATTTTAGAGCCGACAACCGCTGGGGCAGCTGCAAGAGGCCCCTGCAGTGCAACGATGGCATGCTCTTTTGGCCCAAAGATGGCAAATGCTATCCAAAACACTCCAAGGGTCCCTGCATCCGGGGCAAGCTGCTGGCACGCAACGAGGACGGGCTGGCCGAGTGCCGCTGTGAGGATCTGGGCGAGCTGGGACCCTATTACTACACTGTGGAGGAATCGTGCTACGAGCACTACACCATAGGACCCTGCTCGACACCAGGACACATATTTCTGCCCGGCGGGCGCTGCGACTGCCAGCGACACCTGCCCCACTATCACGCACCGCACCAGATGTGCTACGAGCTAGGTACGCTATTGGCACTCACGACGCGGCGAATGTAATTTCACCATTTATTGCAGACACGCCAGGTCCGTGTCCACCTGGCCACGTCTTCCGCATACCCGACGATATCGAAGCGAGTCAAGAAGCGGACACGCTGCAGACCTTGCCACACGCCAAGTGCCTGTGTAAGGAGGGATATGTGCCCTGGAGCGACGGTCTCTGCTATCGGCTCTACACACGCGGACCCTGTGCGACCAACGAGTTTCTGGTCAATGGAACCTCGTGCATACGAAACTTTTGCGGCAAGAACCGGCTCTACTTTCCCGCCGAGGAGTCCTGCTACAGAATCGGTTCACAAGGACCGTGCTCCCTGCATCAGGTGGTGGTCTTTGACTTCACGGCCCGACCCTCGCTAGATGGAATCTCCTACAATGGCATGTGTGGCTGTGCGGGCGTCATCACGAACCTAGACCAGCAGTGCTCCACAACCAGCAGCGACCCGGAGCGGAACATTTGCGAGGCCACGCCCGGCATGGTCGAGATGAATGGCCAGTGCCACAAACTGTACACGCGAGGTCCTTGCGGCGCCGGGCAGTGGCTGGAGCCGCTAAAAACACAATCGAACAACGGCACCGCGCTCTTGGGCTATGCCAGCAGGGCCAAGTGCGTCTGCCGGCCGGGCTACACGCCGGCCGAGACAGATCACGGCGGAACGCACAACTGCAGCGCACCCAGCGTTAGCCTGGCGAGGTATTTAACCATCGAGCGACACAACTCGAAATTCCTCAGTGAACCAAACAGCCCACTTTCGTCCCCTGCTATAGTGCTGCTTTGATTCAAAGATACCCCTCGTCTACCCAATCCTCAGTGCATGTTTTTACTATTTACTTATCTATGTTTCCCCTAATCTATGGTCCGGAGTACTGCACGCTCTACGATATCACGTTAGATCAATCGATTTAATCGTTTCGTTTCCTTTTAGGTGGTTCTTAGATATATTTGGCTAACGTTCGCAGCCAAAACTTGGCTTCTTAATGACGCCAGGGTGGGAGATTGTGCCATGAATGTATTACCCCAGCAACTGTATAAATGTTTAAGTGAACTGTAGATAATATGAATAAATGTGTTTTATGTAAATCTACCCATATATATCGCGCATTCTATCTGTTGGGATCTACAAATGTAAACAGTAACTCACCTAACTTGCGACTCTAGTTCTTTCACCGTTTGTTCCAGGGAATTTCTTCTTTCCTTACAATCTTTGAACTCGTACTCCAATTTATACAGCCGCTCCGTTTTGTTATCCAGTTGATTCTGTGGACAATTGACATTAATAGCTTAGCACAAGCGAAAGTCCCGAATTAACTCGCACTTACCAAGAGCGTGTCCTTTTCGTGCTCCAAGGCAACGTAGGTCTGACGCAGTGACCCGATTTCAGTACGCAATTGCGCGACCTCATTGCGATTGGTTTCCCGACTCGAGTCCAAGGTGCTGGCACGCACGTCAGCCTTATGCAGCTGACGCTCCGTCAGGAGCAGCTTGCCTTGATAATCGGCTAAAATGCGCTCGTTCTGCTCGTTGATCAAGCTGTTGAAGGTACAGAAAGCAGCCTCGTTTTAAGTTAAGCTAGGTACAGCCTAACATAATTGCCGAAACTCACGTAATTTGTCCGTTTTCCCTCCTCAAGGTTTCATTTTCGACCAGCAACGTGGATAATCGCTGTTTCAGCTCGACCACATCCTCCTTTAACAGGACATTATGGGTTTCAGTGGGCACGCGCGCCGAGTTTAGGTCACGGTTATCTCGCTCCAGCTGGCGTACGCGATCCTGCAGGTCCTCGTTGCGCAGACGCAGAGTTTGCAGCTCCTCGGCGTGCAATTGCACGCTGCTCAACTGCTTCTCCCGCAGTGTGTCCCGCTCGCAACGCATGCGCTCCAGTTCGGCGCGAGCACAGTCGCGTTCGCGCTCAACGCGACCAATAGCTGCCTGGACGCAGTCGCTGCGATTACTGTTGCTATTCGAGCTGCACGTGGTAGGTGGTGCCAAGCTGTCGCCGTGTCCGCCCTTGCGGGGCGACAGCTGCAGTCTGCCAACGGAGGCCATGCATAGCTCGGAACGCAGAGCATGAAGCTCGTTGTCCTTTGATTGGATTTGGGCGTGGAGGAATGCTATCTCGGAGTCCGAGCCGGATTTGCTCATGAGCCGTAGGTACTCTTTCTGAAAGAAATCCCGCTCAGACTTTAATCTTATTTTCTCCTCATCCAGTGTGACAGTGCTTTGCTGCGCCTGCTCCCGCAGCTCTTTCTGAACCGCCGACAGCTTGGCCTCCATCTTGAGCAGCTTCTTCTTTTGTTTCTCGTTCAGCGCCACCAACTCTTCCTCACGGCGAGTCAGCACATTGAGTCTCTCGTTCAGCACATGCTTGTCATTACGGGCGGGAGACAGCTCGTACCCGGCGGCCAAACGTGACCCCTTTGTTTTGTGATCGTTGCGTTGGTGCACTTGCTTCAGCTCGATTTGGAGCTGTCGTAGCTCCAGCTCCTTTGCATCTATTTCGGAGTTGGCTTGTTGCTCCACTTGCAACGCAGCCTCCTTCAGCTCGCAGAGATGCGTTTGCAGCCTTTGCTTGTCTTCCTCTATGCGCAATGCACGCTGCATGGCGTCGTGCATCTTATCCTGATACTCGGTAACCTGAGCCATTAACTCGCTTTTTTCGCGCTGCAACAGGTCAATGTCCTGTGAGAGGGCTCCCACTTCCTTGTAGCAGCAGTCTTTCGCTAATGCTGCAGGCGGCCGGCCACCGGAGAGCATATCGTTCAGTCTTCGAATCTCCCGGTTCCGCGATTCAACTTTGCGCTTATAGAACTCCAATTGCTCGCCGGCACTCGTGAGCTCATTTTGCAGTCTATCGATCTCTTCTGGCCCATTCGTATGCGTGACCGGAACGCCATCTTTAGTGGTAGTGGTCTTTTG
Source organism: Drosophila sordidula (assembly GCA_035047465.1). Lineage (NCBI taxonomy): Eukaryota > Metazoa > Arthropoda > Insecta > Diptera > Drosophilidae > Drosophila > Drosophila sordidula. The sequence goes on along the minus strand of JAWNPQ010000156.1, from coordinate 15,713,612 downwards.
AACAATTCCAGCATTACACTTTGTACACTTCAAGCCAGAGCCCATTACACTGCCCGGCACGGCGGGCAACACCTCTCCAGAGCGCACCGTGGTAATGAAAGGCTTCTTGGCTAAAAATAGGTATATATTTTTCAGTGGCAATGACGCACAGCTGTGTTGTACCTACCATGCCGGGCTAGCGCAAGCGGTGTCCGCTTCAGAGTTGCTGCAGTGATCATTTGCTTGGATATAAACGCATCTAATTGGGTTTGCAGCTGGATATTGTGACTCTGCAAATGATCCCTGTCGGTCAGCAGGCTGCGGATTCGACGTTCCGCCTCTATGGATATAATTATGTTATGGCAAATGAATGCTAGTAGCACATCAACTACATACCACAAAGCCGCAGCTCGAAGCCTTCGCGTTCTTTCAGGACCTGCAAGTGCAGCTCATTGCACTCGGCCATTAAGCGCGAATTGTCGCATTTGTAGGGTTCCGCACCAAGTTCCCAGCAGGTTTTTTCCTTTAAAAATACTTAAATTACTGTTTCAGCCGCGCAACGCTATTGTAATTACTTACCTCTAGGAGATCAGCAACTTGCCTCTTGGTATCACGAAGGCATTCTGTTGTCTTTATTAGATCGCCAAAGATAGCTCCAACCAGCGGAATAGCTAGTACAGGCAATGTCTGGCTAAAGCCCATAACATCGAGCTTTGCGCGTAGATCCTTGAAATCCCATTCGCTTATATTCATGTTTAAAACTATGTTTTTATTTACTCCACGCAACCGCGCGTTGCTTTCCTCTTAAAATTGTTTATACTTTCCGATTAGTTTTCGATAGGCTCTGGTAATCAAATGGCGGACAGTGGTGGCGCGCCGATAACAATTATCGTTTAATTTAAATGGTGTTCAGTTAGTCAAAATGTATCCAAAATATAAGTTTATGAATAACATGTAAAAGTTAAATGCATTTTTCAAATACAAACAGTTCGCAACACAAAAGCCCAAAACATTTGCATGTGCTTGAAATAAAGTATTGGCTCGCTGGATAACTTGTATAAGGTGAAAACCACGGCAAGCTCGTCTTATTCAGTAATATCTGCAACCTGAGAAGAAAGGTGCAAAAAGACATTCGTCTATGACCACTTCTCAAGCACCTAAAGCACGCAGGTATTTTATTTTTAAAATCGCTTTATAGTAATTTTTCGGATTTCTAACGGCTTGACACATTCAAATTTTCAAATATTTTTAAACCGATCAATATAAAGTGTGGCCGGCCATTATGTCAACTGAGGAACGTAAGGAAATAGTAAACAACGTCCGCAATTCTTTAGAACACTAAAATTCATTAATGGATAACTGGACTTTTGCTTTAATAGATAAAAAACACTGATGTATGTACAGTTACAGTCAAACTTACTCAACGACGAAACATTGAAAATTCTTAAACATGAAAGGTGCTTCATCATCTGATATAAAATTTCGTTCTGGTTTTTCTGACCCAAAGGGGTTGGTGGTAGGCGGCAGCACGACAACTAATTGACGATTTGACTGGTTTAGAAAGTGACTCAAATCCAGCGGTGCTTCGTATTTAGTATACGATGTAACCACAACAGGGCATCTCAAATTCAAGGCTGCCCGTATAGTCTCCGGCCAGGTATCTTCCAATGCATAGCCGGTAGCACGATACAGTCCAGAGTTAAAAAAGCAGACTGTAGATTAAACGAAGAAATTTTCATATTATATATTAAATATACATATATAGTCGTTTGGTAGAGGAGTTGTCTAAGTATTTAGAACTGAACAAACGAGCTGGAGTATGGAGGTAGTGTTTGTCGTAGCAGAAGGGCATAACATGCATTGCTATTTAAAAATAGTTAGGTTTGAGGGTTTTTAACTATATCTCTCTCCTATAATTTTCATAATAATACATAGTGTATGCTATGTTATTTATTTTAGAACCTTATTAGTGTATTAATAGGGGTACCAAAGATTAATTACCTCTGGTATATGTACAATACAATAAAAATTATATTTTCTACGGATTTTGCCAAGAAAAACAAAGAAAATATTTATCATTAGTGGGTTTAGTGAGGATGTCTTTAAAAATATAAAAAAAAAAATTAACTTCCGACCTATTTTTTTTTTTTTTTTTTTTTTTTCAATAATAATGTATGTTTAATATGTACTATGGAATACAAAATTTGGCCAAGATAGTATTGAAGGAGAAACTAATGTGGACTATATGCCTTTCTGTATGTTATTAAATATTTAGTGATGACTTTCATAAAAAAAAGTGCAGTCGAATTTGATATAGTAGTATTACCTAAATCCGGTTTTTGAAAACCTGATGCAGTGCAGTAGTCATGATAGAGTCGATTCTCAAAATGATATTGCACAGTGCGTTGTGCTTTGCGACACAAGCGACAACATCTGTGGATGAACAACAATTATGATATACTACATTTTAAATCCAAAATAGGCGCATATAACCTGATCTTCGATAGTTGGTCGAAGGAAATGTTGTTGGAGTTCAGCTCTGGTCCCACAAACACGACATGCAGTGTCGTAACTGCTGGTAATAGGTGCAGCAAAAATAGCTCCCACTTCTGGAACACATCCACTTCGAACTCCATTTCCGCACCTATCAAATGAATGGTGAGCTGCTTGGCGTCCAGACGGCCACAAAGCTTTAACGCAAAAAACGCCGTCAACGGTCCTGTCGATATCTGCGTAAGTGCGGCAAACTCGCATTCGTCAGCCACATCTGTGGAATGCAGCATTCATGCTATAATTTTTTTTGGATGTTAGTAACATTGTGCGTTAACTCACTGAAATTTAGCTTCTTCAATATTTGCCTAGTATTGGAGCAGGAAATGGGCGACTCGCGCAGGACCTTATCGGGCAACGGTGGCTCCAGGCGTCCAAACTCCGCCTGGAACATAACAAATGCTTTGAAGAGCCTGTAGGCGCCACACCACTCCGCATGGCAGGCACTCAAATGATCGGGCCTATCCTTGCAGAAGGCAACCTCGCCACATCCCACACACGCCGTCAGCTTCTTTCGTCTGTGCTCGCGGCACTTCACCTGGCCACAGATGAATGGAAAGAGCAACACTTCCTGCTCAGTCGCCGACAGGGATCGGTTTATGGTCTGCTCCAATTGACGTATGCACACGATTCGGTACGAACGAAACTGCTCGGCACTAAAGTCGCCGCACTTGTAGAAGATCTCATGGCCTGAAAGCACGCAACGCATATTGTGGCATATTCTTTGTTTACACGGCTTGAAATTGTTCTGTTTTAACACGATTGGAAATATTCCGTGAATTCTTGCTATGCATTGTTCTATGAATTTGTTTTATTCTCACTCCTCACAAATTATACGTTTAACCTTATAATACTGAATTATCAACAATAGAGGAAATAGGAAATAGAGATAATATATAAAAATAATTCTAGTGACATCAGTGATATTGCAGTCTTACCCAAGCTTATTCGTTTAATGTCAGAAAATGTTGTTATGTTTATATATTAGTTTTACTTTTTTATACTAATGAGTTTCTGGTATTATTTTCTTTCTCCCAAATTAAAATTAGTTTCTTTATTCATTCATGAAGTTTGCGCGATGTCCGTCTATTTTTCTCCAATATTGAAGCTAAAAACTAAAGTCTAAAATTTGGAATATATACTCGTGTATACCCGCGTCTGATAATCTCCCTCCGTTTTAAAGCGGGTGCACAAGTTTTTGTGACAGATTACCTCCTCTAAACGCACAATAAATTTGTTGATCAAATCTTTGGGGCGGGTAAACTTCGAAAATCCTCATCTCCCTCAATTTTAAGGGCAAAAAATGAGGAATTTTTTCGAATGTTTTCAGCTGTTATTGTACTGTGAACGGTCTTACTGCTTAAGGTCTTGAACCCATCTACCTTTTTCCATTTAGACACTATCTTTTTAACACTAATAATTTGTATACCGATTTTTTGGAACGCAACTGTCGTCTACAAAGAGGATTATATATGCACCTACCATTGCGCTCGACCAACTGGCGCAGACCGTAGCACAGCTGGCGATGTTCCTGATCGTCCCGCATGTGAAGAACGCTGCAGTAGTGGATGAGGCCGCAGCCGCTGCATTGATGGGGCTGCTTGCCGCACAGGTCCGCTTTGCAGTGCTAGAAATTCCGATGGTTTTATTTAAATCGTATGCGGCTAATGATGCCGGACCACAACTCACGTTGCACAGCGATGCCATGAAATATTGTCGTGGCTTGTATATGTACTCGACGTACTCGCCCTCCTCGTCGGAAGACTCGGAACCGCTTAAGGGCGCCATGCTGAACATTTTCCCCAGCTGGCTGAATAGCTGAGCCGTTGGCGACTCAGTTGAACCTATATATATATATATATACATATGTATTCGAGGCAGTTATATAAGTGGCATATATAGCACCAATCTTATGGAAACATATTGACCTTTTTGCAATTTATCTCCGATGCATTTTAGAAACTCGTTCATTTCATCGCTTTTGGCCTCTTTGGTAACTTTGGGCGGTGGCGGGGGCGCTTTAGCGGAGACAGTGGAGACATTTGATGAGCTTGACGGCCCTGACGTATTTTTATTGGCCAACAATTTCTTTCGGAGAATCCTCTGAATCAGGGAGATAGCACTGTCGTTCGGCTCAACCTTAGGTGGCTCAGGCTGGAGCAGTGGCCCAACCTTCTCAGTGTCGGAGATGGGTTCAGGGGCGAACTCGCTCGCCCCCTGCGTTGCTTCATCGGACCGGTTACATTTGTTTCTGGGGCGATTACGTGCTCGGGCCTTCTTCTTGTGGTTGGCAGCGTGCATGTCCGGACCTATCTATACGCCTGATACCCGTTGTTACGTCTACTCTCGCCGAATTTACTCATTTGAATGAACAATACATGTCCGCTCGCAACACAAGTGGCAGGCAGACCCAAGATAATTAGCTAGTACAATTGTGGACGGGCACAGCAGGCACATACTCGTCTATTTGTAGACTTGGCTCGCACAGCCAGCGACAGTCGTCATGGCTTCGTTAAGCATTATCATCAGCATTTGATAAATTTCTGCCATGGACTAGAATAAGAGCAAATTTGTTGGCTGTTGGCAGTACAAGACCACAATGCTGTCTTTTTGTTTTTTATTTGTGTGTAGTATATTCAGACATTTATGTATTTATGTACATATGATTGTAACAGAACACTCATACATATTTACATACATGCTGCTGAGTATATGTATCAGAGAATGTAAGCCTTTGCTCTACTCTTATATGCTCTCCTAAAATAAACCACTTTTGGCAAGATTGTAGTACCAATTTCGATGTCGAAGTGCACGGTTTAGCTGTGAAACATAATCGGTACACCTGTTTTAAACTGTCCGTACGTGTGTGTCTTATAAGTGTCTACACTTCCAAAGAAGCGACACTCAAATCCAAATTTCCACGAACATTTCGTTTCTGAATATTCTGAAAGTACATTTTATTCATGACTGCAAACCTAAGAGAAATGTCTGCTGTTCGGTTCACGATTCGAACCAATGTTTCGCTATTGCGTGCGGTTGGTTTTTTACATGGATTAATGGTTCGAACCTTGGTTCAGCACAAGTTTTAAGAGAATATATTTGCTTTATTATTTATAAAAACAATTCAACATTTTCTATTAGATAGTTTCTTTTGAATTAAGAGATAAAATATCTTATGGCAAATACACAACTTTAAAGAAAATTGGTTCGGTTCGGGTTACGGTTTGACTAATTTTATTTCTTACTTATTTGGATAAGGTGCGGCGTATGATTTGGAAAATATTGAAGTTCCGGGTCGGATTCGGTTTAAATTCATATTCAACTAGTAATATTGCATAAATGAAAGCAATACATCCTGAATTTAGTTTACAAATATTTATTACAGCAACGTACGTTCTTTAAATACCCATAAACTGTTCGTAATGAAAATTCTTTTTAGATTATATACCGAATTTAAGTATTATTTATTTAATAAGCTGACAAAGCGAGTGTAACATAAGAATAAAGAATAAAGCACAAAAATGATTATATACATATATATAAATATAACTATTAAAATCTAAAAGCCTACAAGAATTATAAACATTTCTCACCGACAAGATGGGGATATTTTATTTGTCAGTTCCCGAAGAAATCCTGAAAGCAATGACCTTATTACGGGAAGAGAGAGCTCAGAGGAGAACACGTGGTAACGGCTATTATAGCGTAGACAAAAGATATGAAAAGAAAGATGCAATGCGTAGTATCTAGTAGGTCTAAACGGAACCGATAAGTTCAGCCGACCTACAAAAAATGCGGAATCTATGTCGCCATTACTCTGCTTTGTAGGAAGACAACACCAAGGATTATCCTACGGTTGGTTAGAGACGGAAGATTAAGAAGTAAAAGCCTGCTGGCAAGACACAATTGGAACTGGAACGGACTCCATTCGATCCTGGTGGATTTTGTACTGCGGACTCCAGATACTCGAGCAGAATTCCAGGATTGGGCGTACAAGGGATATGTAAAGAAGTTTCGTAGTGAAGGGATCATTGAACTCCTTCGACCAACGTTTCACAAACACAAATACACCCTTAGCCTCGTTTACAATAGTACGTATGTGAGTGTTGAAGCTTAGCTTTGAATCAAAGGGATTATATTAAGGTATTTTAGGATTGTCAAAATCGTGCAGACATATTCACTTTGGCCGGATTTTGACAACGATTGGACTTGATTTTAATAATTATTCTCGATATTCTCTCTGAGTGCACAAATACATGCACACACATATATTTTGTAGATAAGGAATCAAGGTTATTCTGAGGAATCATATTTCATGTACTTTTGCAAAAAATGGAAATGCTTATTTCGGGTTGTCAAAAATCTTGCAGACATAACTATCTTATATTAACCATACATTGACGTTTTCCACATATACCCCTACTATGGAAATTAAGTTCGTGAAGAGCTTAACTAGAACATAATCTTAAAGAAATTGTCCGTAGTATTTGAATTGCGTTTTTATACCCTGAACCCATTAAAAAGGGTATAAAAGTAAGAATATCAGTATATATATTCTTGATCAGGAGGACGAGCTGAGCCCTGTCCGTATGTATGAACGCATCGATCTCGGAAATTACAAAAGCTAGAGACTCAAAATAAACAACTGTAGATTCTGTAATACAATATGCAATACGAGTTTATAATTTTCTGTCGATATTTTGCACCGTTTCATGAATATCGATAAAAATAGATTGTAATACTTATTATAGCCTGAACCCATTGAAAATGGGTAAAAAGGGTATAATGGTTTTGTGCAAATGTATGTAACAGGGATGTAACATCTCAGACCCCATAAAGTATATATATTCTTGATCAGGACGACGAGCTGAGTCAATTTAGCCCTGTCCGTCTGTCTGTCCGTCTGTATGCACGCAGCGTTCTCGGAAACTACGAAAGCTAGACAGTCCAACTAGACGACTATAGATTCTGTAATTCAGTACGCCATACGAGTTTATAATTTTTTGTCGATATTTTCTGCCGTTTCACTAATATCAATAAAAATCGATCTAAACCTCTTATTTTTTTAGTTTTCTTAGCATATCTCCTAGACGATAAGAGCTAGAGCCCCCAAATTTGGTTCGCCCCCAATATGCGCGTGGAGCATACGCAGCTTAGGAATATTTCGGATTTTTCATACCTCCCCCCCACTCGCCACATTTTTAAAAAATGCAATTCAAATACTACAGACTTGGGCTTTTGTTTGTACATAGATTTGAATACTCTTATTACGTAGTAAAAATCATGCTCTTAGTTTCAAAGTTATTCACAAGTTTAGTTTCCTTCGTGGGGCCCAAGCGCAGCGGCTGAGAAACGCACTGCCTGCGGCGTGAATTTGTCTGTGTGTGTGGTTGTTTTTGTGTATATGTGTAGGAATGCAAGGGGGTTGAAATGTATGTGAACACAGGGTTCAGGGTATCTCCTAGTCGGGCGCTCCCGACTAGAGCTCCTTACTTGTGTTTTCTTAGCATATCTCCTAGATTATAAGAGCCAGAACCACCAAATTTAGTTCGATAAGTTCGCGTAAAGTATACGCAGTTTAAGAATGTTTTGGATTTTGGATACCTCCCCCCACTCGCCCCATATATAAAAAAAACGCAATTCAAATACTACAGACTTGCGCTTTGGTTTGTGCATAGATTTGAATGCTTTTATTGCGTAATATATTAATTATAATTTTCTTAGTTTAAAAGTTATTCACGAATTTAGTTTCCAAAGTAGTTTCATATGTGGGGCGAATGAGAAGAGGTATCCAAAATCCGAAATATTCTTAACCTTAAGACATAGATTTGCACAAAACCGTTCTACCCTGTTTTACCAATTTTTAATGGGTTCAGGGTATAAAAATATTACCGTCATCGAACTACGAAATATGTACATACATACATAAAAGTCACAGCGCCAGATTGCATTTCCCCACAATTAGGCATACTGTCAGCACGCAAGAATGCGTTATACTTTCTTAGGCACGTTTTTCCTATAGCCCACTTTCGTGCTCTTCATATTCCATCTTCGCCTCTGTCGTCAACACACTCGGACCATGCTCGGCAGAGGCTGTCTTTATCTCACCCCATGGTTTCAGCAGCAACGCTAATAGAATAGAATAGGATAGCTATATTAAATAACGGTGGCTTCTGTCAAGTTCCCAGTTTATTACCAACACTTAACAGTTAACATTAGTTATTAGTTATAATTATTAAAAAGGATGTGACATATACATATAATATAGCCTTATATAGAAACAATTGCTTCATTGCTTTTCAATATATTAAAATATAAGACTCTCAGATTCGTGTCGGGAGTGCCAAACTAGGTGATGCCCTGTACCCCCAGCTGCAAACTGCATTTATATTTTATGTACAATTGAATATACACACATTTTTTAAGTTACGCAATAATTTCCGAATTAGATGCGGACAGACGGACATCTACAGGTAAAGTCGCCTTCCGGTGAAGATTTTGAGATTTGGCGATTCGGCCTGTTACATAATTACAAATTTCTAGTGGGTTCAGGTTAAAGTTGCTATATTTTCAATTGAAATGCGAAAACGTAGTATTTAGTAACATTTCCTTTACCAAATTGGACACTATAATAACTCCTGGGTTTCTTAAGCCGTCATGGAGAAGCCTAAATCGACTCGACTAATAGTGCTGATCAAGAATGTAGGATCAAGTCTTCGCATAAAACTCATAAAACCTTTTTCGCCATTTTCAATGTGCTCAGGATAAAAAAGAGCCAAAAAAGACGGTTGCAGCAAACTAACTTGGTGTGAACTGGACTTGCGCAGTCTCAACGATCGATCTTGGGACTGCATCCCGACAGCAGCGAACCCTTTGGCCTATCCCAAAAACACACACGTTATTAATTGGTAAAGCTTATATTTTAACGGACAGACCGTAGTGAAAATGAGAAGCACAAGTTTTTAACTTAAGGGCGATTAAGCACTAACATCACTTCCAGGTCCACCGCAGGCTCCGTCCTTATTAGTGCCTGCACACTCATTGTCCGAGCCTGCACCCTCATTGTCCGTGCAGGTGCTGGTGCTGGTTTTAAGGCCAGGCAATTCGAGAGTTTCGAAATTGCGCGTAATGCCATTGACAGGTTCGTCCTCGTCTGACGACGCGTCCGACACCTGTCGTGGCGACAAACGGCAACCTCGATCTATATACGACTTTAGTCGACCCTCGGAAGCTAAAATTAGGCCCAAAAAGGGCGGTGAGGGCTTCAGTGGCCGCGACAAGTACTCCGGGTGATATTGAGTAGCCACAAAATATGGATGATCGCGCAGCTCGATAATCTCCATGCGCTTACGATCTACGTCTGTGCCGACGATGTTCATGCCATGACTCTCTAATTGCGCAACATATTGGGGATTCACCTCGTACCGATGCCTGTGTCGCTCGTCCACCGTCTTGGGATTTCCATAAAGCTGACGAATGATGCTCACGTTATCGGAAAAAATTGTAGTGCGCTTGCCCAAGCGCATTGTGCCGCCCATTTGGCCCTTGTGATGCTCCGGCATATCTATAACCAATGCATGAGCTGTATCCGGTTTAATTTCTGTGCTATTGGCATCCTTGATGTCCATCACGTTGCGCGCGAACTCTATGACAGCCGCCTGCAGACCCAGACAAATGCCCAGAAAGGGTTTCCTATTCTCGCGCGCCCACTTGCAGGCCAGAATTTTGCCCTCCATGCCGCGTGCCCCGAAGCCACCGGGCACGAGGACGCCGGAGCTCTCGCACAGCTTTTGCCACTCCTTGTGATACTTGGAAGGCTCTCGCTGCAATGTTTCCAACTCCAGCAGACACGACTCAATAAAGATTAAATTGGGCTTGCGGTTCACGGCCAACGCCGAATGTTGAATCGCCTTCACCACGGATGCATACGAGTCCGTGAACTTAGTGTATTTGCCGACTATAGCTATGTTGACTTCGCGACGCACAGTTTCCGTACGCCGGGCCAGATCCCGCCAGCTTTGCAGGCACCTGTGAGGGCAAAAAATATATAGATTAGATGAGAGCATCTCGATGACTGAATCTCCCTTACTTGGCCCGCTTGCTCATGTCGATGTTCAGTTTGAGTCGCTCATTGAGGAACTCTATTACTCCATTCTGTTCCATCAATAGCGGCACATGGTATATAGAGCTAAGGTCGTGTATGCATATTACTTGATCCGGGTCGACATGACAGAAGTTACTAATCTTCTCCTTCACTTCCAGGCCAATCGGTTTCTCTGAGCGACATACAATCAGGTCCGGGCTTAAGCCACAGCCACGCAACTCGCGCACCGAGCTCTGTGTGGGTTTTGTCTTCGGCTCTCCAGTGGCCTTGGGCAGCGGCACTAGCGACACATGGGCCAAGCAGAAATTCTCACGTTTCACGCGAAATTGAAACTGTCTGAAAGCTTCGACGAAGGGCATGCCCTCAATGTCCCCAATAGTGCCGCCAAGCTCAATGATGCACACCTGCGGCTGCGAGGATCCTTGGACAGGTGTTTGGGCGACGGTTTCTACCCATTCCTGTATGGCATCTGTTATATGCGGTACAACTTTAAGACAAAAATGTGAAATGTGAATGAGCCCAGATAAATTAAAGATAGATCACAAGCCCTTACCTTGCACCGTCTTGCCAAGGTAGTCGCCTCTGCGCTCCTTCTCGATGACAAGCCTGTAAATTTTGCCCGTGGTTATGTTATTGTCCCGGTGAAGCGTTATGTCAAGGAAGCGCTCGTAATTACCCAGATCCAGATCGACTTCGGCTCCATCCTCCAGCACGTAGACTTCACCTGCGATAAGTAGATTGTGCCGATAAGCAATATGCTGAATAATTCCAATCAATGCAAAATGGAATCTTTATAAAAAGATTGCATTCTTGCAACAAAATCCATATACAAATATTTAATTTAGTTTGACACCCCTCCCAGAATACCTTTTAGCTAAAGAATTCCATATAAATTGAAGGTTTCTTGTTTTTATTTGCAGATCTTTGTGCTTAGGCTAAATGGCGCGCACCACCAACACCCTCTGATGGGTGGGGGGTGGCAACGCTCAACTAGAAATGGATAAAGTCGCATGGCATAGATAACTATGGATTAGATTTAATCCTTACATACTAAATACAGGATACGGGATGCTTATGTACAGTCTTTCTATTCGTGAAAATTTGGGACGGGCAACTACTTGGACTCCTCCAGATCCTCCTTGTAGAGCTCCTTAAATATGAGCTTCTGTATCTTGGTGCGAATACGCAGCTTCTGCGCAGCCGTCAGCTGCTTCATGTACGGATGCAAGCTGAGCAAATAGTGATAATCATCGTCCTCTGGAACAAGCGATGCGTCCATCGTTGACGAGCCATTGAAATTGCTATCCTCTGAGAGGCGTGGTCGCTTCAGCTTCAATGCCGGTATCAGGCCATTCGCGTACGAGTGTTGTGTAAAATTTAGGTGCTCACTGCCACCACTGACAGCACTTCCGCCAAAGTCCTCCTTTGCCCCGACCGGGTGATGCCCGACGGCCTGTGTGGGCAGCGGATGGTGCGCTTTGTTATACAGCGGAGGCGGCGACACCGAACGCTTAGCTCCAATGGGCGCCGCATTGCCTGATGTGCTGGAGGTGGTTGTGGCTGGCGCTAACACTGTGCCTGCCAGCTGCGCCGCCGTGGCTACGGCACTGTGCGTGGTGGTAGTGGTCACCACCGGCGGAGGGGAGCAGTGCGCAGGTGCGGCGGGTATTGCTTGAGTCGTGAGTGTTGCCATCGCGGTCACTACGGGAGCCGCGATTGATTTTTTGCTCAAATCCTGTGCCTCCCTTTCCAGCTCTAACTCCATCAGCTGAGCACGCAACAAGCCCGCCTTGAGCAGGGCGTGCTGATGGGAAGCGGCGAACGCCTCCTCCTGCGCTTTGAGCGCGCCCGTTGCCAACGGCGTTGTGCTCACTTGGGTTTGTTGATGTGCCGCTGGCGGAGTGGGCAAGCCGTCTAGGCTGGCGTCGCTACCATCGCCGCCAGCTTCTCCATCGATGTCGTCCTCATCGAAATCCTCATCGCTGTCCTGCAGACGACGTATAAGACCGTTGGTGAGGTCTGGCTCCACCACGGTCTTCTCGCAGTCCTCACTCTGCTGGTTGAAGTAATACGATTGGTCCTGCTCGTTTTTGGGCAGACGGTGGCGCATGTGATCCGCTGCAAGGGATACGTATACGGATTCATGTGTCAAGTGTGAGCCACAAATAAGTACTCACTGAGAAAGAGCAGCGCATAGTAGTGCAGCCACTTGGACTCAAATGTAGCGGGGTCCACCAGAAAGTCGCCGTTGTCTGCGCGCGGAATGCGCTTATATTCGACCCTGAAGTTGTCCCGCAACCCCTTCCACTTGGCCTTGAGAACGATTTCTGCCAGAATGACGGCAAAATAGAATCGAATCACATGAAACAAGGTACTCTTCTGCAAGGCACAACTTCTCTCTTTGCTCTATAAAAAGTGATTTCAAGTGATGAGCGCAAGCTATGAAAGCTCGTCTACAATTTATAGCGTTGCCCTCTCACTCTCTGTCTCTCTCTCTCTCTCTCTCTCTCTCTGAATTCCGAGAGTGAGTGCATACGCAGCTAGCAGGCAACACAAGAATTATACAATTTTCGCCGCAAAGTTGTGCCTTGAGATAGATGCCTGCCTCGTACTTACTCGGTAGCTTGTGTGTGCCGCTTAGCTCGTCCCACATTTGCTCGAGGAAGGCCTTGTTGCAGTGGAAGTTGCGGTTCCATATTGCCGGCCTCTCCTCGATGTCGTGAATGAATTGCTCTACATTTAGAACAATTGTTGATTTTTTTGGCGCCATTTTTGCGGCTCTTTTCCTTTGCTCCGACTTTCCGTTTTACTTGTAGCACACACGCCTGCTGTCTGGTGCCGCCTGTTAACGACGAATGCAATTGCAAATTCAAAACACAGCTCACCATCCCACACACACATACGCGCACGCATAGAGCACACAGCTTACTCTCACTCGACACACACACGCGCGCACACACGAACACACATTTGCTTGTTGGTGTGGGAGAGTGAACCACAGCCGGCTTCATTGAGCATCAAATACAACCTTATGCTAAAGCAGTCTACGCTTTATGTTTCAACTAAAGTAGGCGACAAACTTTAACTGTAGTCAATGAGAATCTCTCGCAAAACTTTGCATTTTATCGTTCACCGTTAGATAGAGAGCGCGCGTACAGGGGACACGTGCTCTGCTCTAAATGCCTTTTGTACAAGCGACGATAGCTCAAAAAAAAGCTTATACAGACTTACTGTAATATGTATGTAAATAAAGCATATGTGCAGAGGAAGATCAATATAAGCTTTTGCTGAGCAAACGTACACCAATGAAGTTCATATTTTGTAATCTTTTTTTTTTGACTTCTCCATTTAATTTCATTAAGCAAATACATTTGTATTTCAAATTGCACCAAGCTAAATTTAAATTAGTAATATAATTTATATTTATGTATGTATATATGTATATCGCACAATAGCAAATGTTAAAAAAAATTAAATTTCTTTATAACTTTTGAACGGGATATGGGATTGACATGATTGACGACCATTCGACACGTATTCGAAACACATTTGTATCTGTCTGAAAGAATTCCTGAAATCCCCTAACGGCTCCATCGGCTCCAAAAATTAAATACATTTAATTAAATCACTTACAGCTCTATATCTCATGAACCAGATGATCTATCACATTTTGTGGTATGTTTTCCTTTATCGATCGGTATTTAACTCGATCTAAGCAAAACTTCAAAAATTCACGTATATATATAGTATATATACCTTGTCACTTTGTGCACAATTCAGTGATAATCCTGATAGCTTCAGAAAAAAATTTAAAAAATAAACCGAATTTTTACTATAATCCGGTACAAGCCTTTCGAAATCCGCACAAATTCGTATTTCAAGTACGTTTTTTAAATATTACAGACTCAATAGAGTACTTATTCTAAAAGATTATTCTTCTTTTATTTTGTTTTTGTTTTATTTATGCAGCAATAAAACTCAGCTTAAAAAAAAAAAAACAAACCAACATGGTTTTGAATATTTGGAAAAACAAAACGGTTCGATTTTTGTGTAAGCTTTCGCTGCTGTGTATGTCGAAAACAGCGATTTGTTATGTTTTTTCTTTCAGCAACAAAAATGATTGTTGGTCCGTGCAACCTTTTGTTTGTCTAATATAGGAGAACTAACGCCACATTAATTATTGGAGCCAATTGGGTGGCCAATAGCCAACGCCTGCTGCGACCCTGCGGCCAAGCTGGTGGTGCGATGGCAATGCCAAAAGCTTAATACATATATATAGTATAGTGTGTGTTTGTGTGTGTGTGAAAATGGTACAACAACAACAGCAACAACAAGCTGGGTAGGCAGCGACGAACCGACGAACTCAACAACACAACACAATAACTTCATTAAGATTCCGTGGCCTGCGACGTTGCCATTGCTGCAGCCAGTTTTAGCTGCTGCTGCTGCTGCTGCTGCTGCTGGCTTGGCGTGCCAAGCGAATTTGCAGCAGATGCAGCAGACGGCTTTCCCCGCCCCGCCCCCTTGTCCACGGGCAACCTCGTAGGCCTAGCAGCGACAGGAAATGCTGGTCCGCGCCGCCATCGCACAACGAAGCGGAGAAAGAAAGAAGCGAAATCAAATTATAAACACACGCCAGGCTGCGACAGCCATGCAGTGAGCGCTGCCCCAGACCCCCTTCCCCCTGCCGCCCTATCGTCCCCATTCCAGCAAAACGCAAACTGGCGCATTTGTATTTATGTGCATGTGTGCGTGTGTGTGTGCGCGAGTGTGTGTGTGTGAGTGACTCAGCCTCAACCATAGCCAGTCAGTTAGTCAGTCATGCAAAAATGCTTGCAGCCGCTGCCATCGCAGTCGCCGTCGCCGTCGCCGTCGCCGTCGTCGCCACCGCGTGCACAGAGTGCGAAATACTAAAACAGCAGCGGCAGCGCGCAATGGCAGTTAGGAAGTAGGGGAGACTGCGCGGGAGGGGCGGGAGGAGGCGCAGTTGGTGAAGTTCCAGCCAGCCAGCCAGCAAGCAAAAGCAATTTCTGGCGGCGCGAGTCTGCGGCAAGCTTGCTGCAGGCCGAAAGGCTGAACTGCTAAAAGGCAGGCCAGACGCCAGCCAGGCCGGGGAACCGGCAAGTAGCGAGTGGCGGCAACAGCAACAACAACAACAACGGCAACGGCAACGGCAGCGGCAGCGCAGACAAATAATGCGTCACGTTGCGCAGTCGTTAAATTTTCGTTTTCGTCGTCGCCGTCGTCGCCGCCGTTGCCGTTTTTATGTGCGACAGCAGCTTGTTGTACTTAAGGGGGTGCCAAGAGGCTTGGGAGCATTAGCTATGGAGTGAGCTGGGGCCAGCTGCTGCTGTGCTGAGGTGCTAGCTGCTCGCTGCTTGCTTTTGCCTGATGCCAAGAAACTGGCAAGTTTGGCTGCCGACGCCAATAAAGTTATGAGCCAAGCGAATGACAGACACAGTGAAGCCCCATTTGAATGGCCGCACAGTGGACAGTGGAACGGGTTCGACAATGCAGCAGCAGTAGCAGAGAGGCACGTTTACCATGGCCGTGTTATATGTCCCTTATCAATCGACAGATTTCAAATGACATTTCAATCATATAGTTGACAGACAGCTGCTCAGGATTGATAATAAGCATGGCTGCAAACTCAAAAAAAAAAAAAAGTTGGAATCAATGTTTTGCCTTTAGGCTTTTTACTCGTTCACCAAGTGTGAAGAGTATATTGGATTTGTGCAACGTCCGTTTTGTTGTCCGTCCGTCCAGCTGCAATTTAGAATATATATATACTATATAATATATGTATACTGGCGTCAATTCGACGAAAATAGATATATCTTCCTTAGTTTTAAAGCTAGAAGCACGACCTCCTCTAAAGATCGCACAACAAATTTGAAGACGCCCACTGGGGGGCTTGGCAAATCGATAAAATGCATATATCTTGGGGGCCGGAAACCCGAGAGTCACCAACACTTCGAACGGTTCGGTTTATAGACTAGGTAATAATTGCTACACATTTATAATATTTTATATTTCTATCTTTTGGTAACACAAATACAATTCTGAAGTAAATATGATTGCAGTCAAATAAAACGTTTTCCTGATCGCATTCGGATTAGTTCAATGTTTGCATTTGATAAGATTTAACTATGCGATCCCTTTAAGTTTTTAGTAGGCTGAGCTGATGTCCGGCCAGGATATATATACAGACGTCGTGTGTGCATATTAACTATTGCCCGGTGGGGACAGGGGGCCAACTACAGCTTAAACAGTTGTCGCCGACTTTGTTCTTCTACAAAATCAATAAAACACGCACAGTGTGTGTCCCTTCGTGTGTGTGCGTGTGTGTGCCACACACACATGCAAAATTTGCGCGCGAGCCACTAAATGCGCGGAACTTGCGTGAGAGAGGTGGGCGGTAGCCGGAGGTGGGCAACGGCAACGTCGGGCTTATAATATTTCGCGAAAAACTTTATGACGACAGTGGGGCAGTGCGACGGGCCGACTGTCTGCTGGCCGCAGCACTCGAAAATCGGCCGTAAACACTCAAACTCAATCCGAGCCGAATCGCATCGAATACAAAACGAGCCGAGCCCAAGCGGAGCGAAACGACACGAAACGAAACGAAACAAGGCGAACCACTGCTGATTGCAGTCAGCTTACAACTGAAATTGAAAATTCAGCAGAGCAAAGTGCGAAGCGCCGCCACCGCCGCCGCCGCCATGGCCGGCGCAGCGCGAGCGTGGCGACCGCGACAGGCTGCAGTCGGAGCAGACAGAGCTGCCATAGCCCAAGCCCAAGCCCAAAAGCCAGCGAGCCAACAAAACGTGCCAACTAACAGGCGGCGGCGGCGGCGGCGGCGGAGGCAGCAGTGGCAGTGGCAGCGGCAGCGGCAGGCAAAAAACAGAAACGCAAAAAACGCCAGGCAGGCAGGCAGCAGGCAGGCAAGCAGGCAGGCAGAGCAGAGCCATAGCTATAGCTATAGCCGTAGCTACAGCCGTAGCCGTAGCCATAGCCATAGCCATAGCCATAGCCAGTGCCAGTGCCAGTGCCAAAGCCACGGCACAAGCTTTTGCGACGACATGCGGACATACGTACAAGCACTTGTGTGCATGTGTGTGTGTGCGTGTGTGTGTGTATGTGTGTCGATGTGTTTTGGGGGGCGCGCACAAACGCTAAAAACAGCCGCCGCCGTCGCCATCGCCATCGCCTGTGTCAGCCCCCCCGCTGCTGGCAGCCTGCTGCCAGTTGGCTCTGCTGCTGCTTTTGGGCATTTATTGCGCGCGGCATTTGCCGGCTAGTCAGGCACGCACACATACACATGTGTTCGCTTGTATGTCTGTATTAATGTGTGCACAATTGTGTGTGAGGCGGGTGTACGGTGCCGGTGGCCTGGCCTGGTCTGCTGCTACTGCTGCTGCTGCTGCTGCTGCTGCTGCCGCTGCCGCTGCATGCGCAAAACGCCGACGTCGGCAGCAACAGCAACGACAATCAACGCGCGGAAGCGAGCGAACAAGCGAGCGAAAAGCATAAACCATGGAGATGGGAGGATTGTTAAAATCACGCGACAGGAGGCAGGCAGTCAGCCAGCCAGCCAGCCAGCCAGCCAGCCAAAGCCACCGCACAACGCTGAACTGAATCGCCGGCTGGCGTTGACGTTGGCGAATGGCGAATGGTTTTGGGCCTGTCGCTGGCATGCAGACTTTGGGGAGCACAACACTTTGGGTAGCTGGCAGTGGATGTTGCAGCCGTCAGGCGTTAATTACCATTCCCCAATGAGGAAGTGCAATTGTGGAAATGGCGGCAGCTAGACGTACTTTCGTACAGCAGCAAAATGAGCCGGGACATTAGACGTAATACTCTTTGGACTCTAATTCAGAGCAGCTGCAACCTTGACCAGCCGAATATATATGTAAATCATATATGGTATATATATATATGCAAATGTGCCAGTGGCAGGGATGTCATCGCCACGGCCTAGGCAACCGGCAACATCCTGAAAAGCTGAAATTGCTGCCGCCGACACAACAACAACGAAATCGTATTTTTCATTTAATTTTTTGCACATTATTGTCGTTGTCGTCGTCGTCGTCGTCGTTGCCGTGGAAAAACGTGAGTAAAACAGAATGCGCGAGCAGAGAAGAAAAAAAACAACAAACCATATGCCAAACACAGCTCTGGGCCGAAGGGGCGCCTCGGAGAGAAGAGCTGGCACAACGCGAAGAGCAACAGCTGCTAACAATGTTGGCACGTCGCTGATGGCGGCCAACGAGCCAGCATTCCGGCCAAAAGCAGACTTAAAACGCTCAGGGTACCCCCCCCACCCCTCGGACGGGGGAGGGGAAAGCACAAAACGAAAAGCATAAAATAAAACGCACAAAAGCCTCAGCCATAAAATGGCAACAGGCAACAAGCCAAGAGTCTCCTTCGCAGGAGCAGTCAAGAAGATTATGATGCTTGTAATGGTGATGATGATGATGATGACGAAAGTCCAAAACATATTAAGAAATACAATTCTGCTTTTCGTCAAGCCGTCTGACAAGTGTGGGGGGGGGGGGTTCCTGCTGGACTGGCAGGCTCGACGGCCAATATGGCGTCCCCCGTTCCACGCCAACCCACTCTGGCCATATGCGACCCACTCTCGAAATTAACGCCAAACAAATGAAGCAGCACAAAGCGCGCACACGCATGTGCCGCATGTGGCGCACTGCCGACGCCGGCGTCAACGCCGACGTCGCAGTCAACGTTGTCGCCACTGCCTGCACCCCCACCCCCACCCCCACGCCCGCCCTCTGACCACCGCAGGACCAAAGCTCGCACAATAAATGAGCAAAAGCTGCACAAAATGCAACGCAACCGACCCCCGAAACCAAACCGAAAGCGAGCCACTGCCCCCATGCGAAAAATGCAAATGACAGGCGGCAGACAGTAATTCGTGGTGGACATCGGCGTGCATGCGGGCGGCTGGCGACGTGGCTCGTAACCACCACCCAGCCTCATGTGGGGCCAGGCTGAAGAGGTGGCGCGCAGGCAGCATGCGCCCAGTGCGACCCCAAGCTTAAAACATTTTTCAAAAAATCCAGACACATACATATGTGAATACACAGTGAATCAAAAAAGTTTAGCCTGACGCAATGTTTTCCAGAAAATGTTAAGACTGACACGGAACTTAGTAGCTAGTATAAAAAGATGATTAGTGGCTGTCATCAAGCCCAAAGGAGGACTGACAAAATATTATGTGCACACAATTCCGACCTAAATTTTCATTTTCCACATTTGTGATTTAAAACCATGATCATTCTTTTAATCTTAAACCAATACGTCGAAAACAGAAAAGCAATATGAAAATTATACTCGAATTATTTAAAAAAAAAATTTTAATAGATAAGCTTTAAAAAAGCGGGGCTGGACCCAAACTGCTTTAATTAACTGTACAAATATCTATCCACTTGAATGTTTGTACCGCTGACACTTTGTATTTAAAGCTCGCAAATGCTCGCGGATATTTTTCAAGAGCTATAAAGTTTAAGTTTGGTTTTTTAATTTCGTGTATAACATACGTAGATCCAGGTTAGTTCGAAAACTATCTATAATTCTCAGGAGTCTGAACCTGTTTTTTGAGCATATCTCAGAAACTGCGAGAGATCCACAAAACTTCGTTTGATATGTAAAGCAAGAATATTATTGCATTTTGTCGATACCTCCGCCACTCACAAAAATGTGAAAAACAAATAAGGCTCTAGTCGGGAGCACCGACTAGGGGATACCCTGAACCCTGTCTTCACATACATTTCAACCCCCTTGCATTCATACACTCATAAACAAAATCACACACACATACAAATTCACGACGCAAGCGGTGCGTTTTTCTTAGCCGCAATAAGAGCATTCAAATCTATTTACACACAAAGCGCGCAAGTCTCTAGTATTTGAATGGTGTTTTTTTTTTTTCATATATGGGGCGAGTGGGGGAGGTATCAAAAATCCGAAATATATTTAATCTGCATGTGCTTTACGCAAACTTGTCGAACAACATTTAGTTGTTCTAGCTCTCATAGTCTGAGAGATATTAACGAAACGTAGCAAAATATCCACAAAAAAAAATGATAAGCTCGTACTGCGTTTTGTATCACAGAATCTACATTCGTTTAGTTTGAGTCTCTAGCTTTTGTAGTTTCCGAGATTGATGCGTTCATACATACGCACAGGGCTAAATCGATTCAGCTCATCGTCCTGATCAAGAATATAAATACTGAGATGCTTCCTTCTGCCTGTTACATACATTTGCACAACACCATTATATAATTGTTACCAATTTTTAATGGGTTCAGAGTAGAACAAGTAATAACGTGGCAGTCGGACATAACCGCTTGCGTAATACTCGTTCACAGTACATGGATTTAATTATTGTTATTTTGCGAAAATTTAGAATTTTTATACTTCGTAGCGGATTGATCTTAAAAGGACATCGCCCAAACACTGTGTGCCAAATTTGGTGACTCTAACTTTAAAAGTGTGGGAGATATAGGCTTTCGCACTTTCCGGGGGCGGAAGTGGGCAGGGGTGGGGATGACCACCAATCTACTACCTACCTAATCTATTTTTGGTGACTCTAGCTCAAAAACTGTGGGAGATATAACTTACGCGATTATTGGCGGCGGGTGCCTGGGGGGCGTTCTAGTGGGCGTGGCAGGGATGTCAAGGTCGCAATCTTTTGAGGAGGTCACCACCAATCGACATTCCAAATTTGCCGACTCTAACTTTTATATTGTGGGAAACATTCACCTTTTATCGATTTGTTATCGATTAGCCAGCCTCCCAGTGGGCGTGGCACAAAAATCTTAACACTTTGTCTGAAGCAGATAACTTAAAGTATACATATATCCAAATTTTCAAGTCTCTATCTTTAATAGCGCTAAAAAAAGTTGCGTTAATCCGGAGAGACGGACGGACAGCTTGACGGACATTGCACAAAACCAATATACTCTTTCCACTTCGTGAACGAGTATAAAAAGAAAGTAAGAACATTGCAATCGGGTGTAACTAGCTCCGCAATTCTCGTTTACCGTATAATAATAGCTTAAAACAGAAAAAACCGTCTCAATTATTATTATTTGTAATTTCTGGGGCGGAAATATGCGCGGCCGAAATTTGTCGCCTTTATATTTAGAGGAGGTCATTAGAGAACTGTCTGTGAAATTTGGACTCTAGCTGTCAAATTGTGGGTGGCACGCCCCAATAGGCGTATCTAAAAAATGTTCTTTGGAGGAGGTCATCTGTTATCTATCAGCTCCCGTTTTATGCATCTAGCTTTAAAACTGAGAATATATTGATTTTACCGCAATTGCACGTATCGAGTGGGCGTAGTCAAAAAATATGCACACTTTGTCTAACGCAGGTATACAAAAGTATATTTTACAAATTCAAGTGTAGCTTCAACAGCGGCCAAAAATATTGCGCTGATACGCTCAGGAGGACGAATATTGCAGAAACCCAATATACTCGTTTCACTTTGTCTGTGATTGTGTGTATGAATGCATGAATGCATGAATGCATGAATGCAAGGGGTTGAATTGTATGTACCCACAGGTCCAGCTGGGGTTAGGGTATATCCTAGTCGGGCATTCCTGACTATAGCAATCTTGCATTTCAGATTTTACTCATTTCTATAAAAATACTTACCGCCTGTATAAACGAATATTGTATTATGCTCATGGATTCAATGGTTGAAAAATCATTGTGTTTACAGCGAGCCCCAATTCGCTTGGATCAATTGCGCCCGTAAACAACAACAACCTCGCCACCCACATACACATACACAGACGCGCAGGCCTGTGCATGCGTGTGCAAATGGCATTCACACAGATGTAAACAAGATACAATTGCATTGCCGCGTGGCTGCAGCAAATATTCGTGGTGCTTTCTGCTATTTTATACCCTGTTTCTATTAAAAAAAAAAGGGTAAAATGGGTTACAAGTAAATACATAAACAAAAGTGTATTCTCGGTCAACGTCAACAGCAGAATCGATGTCTGCCGGCTTGTCAGCCTGCTTAATATCTAAAAACTTCAAATGCATATGTATTCTACTATACTTCTTTTCTTTTCGATATATGCAATTGAAGAGATATGTAGTGGTAGTTGTTCAAGAACGAATTTCCTATAGTGGAGCTGACGGAAGAAGAAACAGGGTGTATGTGTATACCATATACAACTGGGTGTATGGTATCTTCTAGTCGGGCACTCTCACTATTTTTTTTTATTTTTGTTGTAAGCGTCGTTGAGAGAGAAAGACAGGGAGAGGGCTGCACGTGAGTTGCTAGCAACATTTAAACCTTATCACAAGTAACTTTAAAGACCTATCAACAAACAATATAATGGAAAGCGACGAACTGCCCTGCTCTCAGCGCCAAGCGCCATTTGCCAGCAGCTATCAAGGCCACTCAACAAATAACCTCACTCAACACACAGCCGAACCGAACACAGCGAACACAGCGAACACAGCGAACATAGCGAACATAGCGAACATAACGAACACAGGCGAATGCGAAAACGAAGGGACAAAACAAAGCGCGGAGAAATACTAAAACTTGAAAGAAAAACTTTCGTTTTCAATGTCAAGCGCAAAAGCAAACAACAGAGACAAAATGGATGCATCGAGACTATTTCAGATTCACACTAAGGCAAGGGTGGTTAAAATGTATGTATGTATGTACATGCGTATGTTCATATGTACAAATATAATATATAAGGAAGCGAGCAGGTATTATATTATTATTATATTATACAAATGGCGTGGTGCCAAGTGTTCAGATTTGACCTATCACCATTCCACACCTTTCCCGGGGCTTTAAACTTGACTGCAAGTCCAATATATTATAGCACTTAAATATCTACAGTCGCTCACAGCTTATTTCAACCAGCACCCAACAAAAACTTTAAATAGCTATAACAACTAAACTAGAATATATATTAAAATTATTTAAACGCAGGTTGCTAGTCTACTGTTTTAACTTAATAAATATGACTTCATTTATTTTTTCATATTTTTTTTTATATTTTATAACAATTAAAAACTAAAAAAACAACCAAAAACAATGTCACAGCTTATTTCAACCAGGTAACAAATTATATTTTAAAATTAAGTTTATAGCTAAATTAAAAATATTTTAATATTTGGTATGACCGCCCTTCTGTTCTACGATCAATTTGAGCCTCTTTGGCACAGATTCGACCAACTTTTGGGTCACATCCGGCGTAATTTTGGACCATTCCTCAACCAGGGCTGTTTTTAGGTCGGATTTATTGGAAATTTTCCGTTTGCGGATGTTTGTGTCCAAAATTGCCCACAAATTTTCAATGACATTAATGTCGGGCGACTGTGCCGGTGGTTGCATAACATGGGGACAGTTCCAAATCAGCCATGTCTGAACAATACCTGACTTATGTTTCGGATCATTGTCCTGATAAAACCGGAACTCATCACGAATGCCCAGATTCTCCGCACTTTCATGCAAATTGGCTTTTAAAATTTGGAGGTAATGAGACTTGTCCATCGTTGTCTCAATAAACTCCAAATTTCCAACACCAGCTGCCGACATACAGGCCCAAACCATAACGCTGCCACCGCCGTGTTTGACTGTAGCCTTTAGGTTATTTGCTTGCAGCTCTGCGTTTGGCTTACGCCATACATATGAGGGTCCATCAGAGCCAAAAATATTAAATTTGGACTCATCAGCAAAAATAACCGACTTCCAAAAGTTAAGGTCCTTATTTAAGTGCTCCTTAGCAAATTTTAAACGGCACGTTTTATTTTTTGCGCTTATAAAAGGCTTCTTGCGCGCTATTCTGCCATTATAGTCGTGCTCCCGAAGTACACGGCGAATAGTCTCTGGGTGGCATGACTTCCCCAACTCTTCTTCCACTTCACTGGCCACTTTTGGAGCCGAAAGCTTGGGATTTTCCCGGATTTTCCGAACAATATAGCGCTCGTCCGTCGGATTGAAAATTTTATTGGGCGCATTTCTCCCCTTGTTGTGCGTTCTATTTTCGCGGACATACCGGTATATAATGCTTTGGACTGTGGAATCACTCAGTCCAACCATCTCACCAATTTTCCTACGCGAATGGCCATTTTTGAAGTGATTAAGGACAAGTTCCCGCTGGTCAATCGTCGTACGTGGTCCCATTTCGCAAAACAAATTTTTGTGCAAGTTCTCCTCACAAAAATTGCAAGAAATTAACTTGAACGTATTGAGAATTTAATGACTAAAGCATAGAAAAAAAATCAACCGTTACTTTGCAACACAACGGATCATTGCTCAGCTGCGAAAGATTTGGTTGAAATAAGCTGTGACATTGTTTTTGGTTGTTTTTTTAGTTTTTAATTGTTATAAAATATAAAAAAAAATATGAAAAAATAAATGAAGTCATATTTATTAAGTTAAAACAGTAGACTAGCAACCTGCGTTTAAATAATTTTAATATATATTCTAGTTTAGTTGTTATAGCTATTTAAAGTTTTTGTTGGGTGCTGGTTGAAATAAGCTGTGAGCGACTGTATTTAATAATCTAGTGCAAAAAGTTTGAAACAGAGAAGTTATTGAAGTAAAACTGTGCTAAAATTTGACACCTTTGCTTTGACAAGCCAATTGGCAGCTAGCGCAAGGAATTTTTTGTATGCATGTATGTGCATGCATGTACATGCACATATACATACATACAAACGTTTGCGTGTTCAATTTGTAGATTTTTTGTACACTGTTTTAAGAATTTTTACGGCTGTTTGCAATTGCCGTAGAATTCTTGTAAAATAACTTAAGTTGGATTTTGAACTACAGTACGAGATGCAGCTCCCGTTTTTGATAGCGCCTAGATTCAAAATCTTGATTTGAAGTGCTTTTTTATACCCTGAACCCGTTGAAAATGAGTAAAAGACCAATTGCCCTTTCACCCATATTATAAATTCACGGGTATGAGGTAAATCACGGTTAATAGAGGTATACAAGCAACCATCAGCAGAGGTTCAAAGATTTGAGGTTTACGGCTATGCACTAAGACATGAACCTATATTTATACTAGTAACATTATACGAATTTAACAAATATTATACTTATTTTCATTTCTGACTTCTGACGTCGTATTGCAAAGAGCGCAGAATTATTTGCATAACCTGTAGCTTTGTCTATTGTGGGTTCACAGCCGCAAAAAAAAAATGCCATAAATAAGAAAACTAATCTAACTACGTATAAGTATTATTATCAAAATAAATACAATATATTAACATTAATAGGGGAATAAATGTTGTCCTATTTTGTAATCTTTTTTGATTTTTTAGGTTGGGATCTGTCCTGTTTTTTCACTAGGAAGCTCAACACTGGTCCTGGGTATCTCCTAGTTTGGTTCAAACACAGTTTCTTGTGTTTGTACGCAGACTTTACGGGTAAACTGTTATCAATCGTTAACATTTTATAAGAATTACAAATATAAGCATTGTTAGAAAAATATTTGTACTTTAGAAAAATGTGTTAACTATTAAAAACAAAAAAATAAAGTTGTATTAAAAAATTGTCCGATAGCGGAGACGTATGCCGGTAAAGTTAAAAGTACAAATTTTCGGGTAGTGTTCGAAAAGGGCAAAACAATGTATATATATGTCTATTATTACATCCTACTTCCCGATACTCAATCTGATAAAAATTGCTAGATAACAGAATGCAAACAAACCAAATGCAAATAATATGTACAGTTGCGAAAAAAAAAATAGCACCACTATGACATTTTTATTGATCAAAAAAATAACAATTAGTATTGCTATATTTTAAAGATTTGATATTTAATATATTGCTTAGTATTCCCTCTAAATGAAAAGGTAGTACTTCGCCGTAATGGTAATAGATTTTTTTTTTTTTTTTTTTGTAATTTTAAGGGAAAAGGTCGCAAAAATGGCGAAAAAAATAATAGCACCACTTAAGCTTTTTCATGAAAAACGTTAAATTTCGTACAGTTTCTTCGACAAAAAGCACGTACTCAACAGATTTAACTTCGATTTCATTATTTCAAGCATTATGTTTAAAAGAAATCCAAAATTATTAATACAATGGGCCTTGGAATACGGAGAAGTGCAAAATCATGAGAAAATTGATATTGTATGGAAAATCAAAGAGATAACTTGGTCGATTGATTGGCTTTTCATGAGAGTAAAGTTGTTATGTTTGGTGGAAAAGACTCTCGTTCGAACGTGTAGTACCCTTAAAACTCAAAATACAATCCAAAACTCACAACAAAGACTTTTAAACATGGAGGGCCAAGCATACTTTTGTTATTATGAGTAGGTCCAATACATTGAGCCAAACCCATAATGAACCAACACGGTTGCGTCAATATATTGGATGCTGTAATGCTACCCTACGTAGAGTATAAGATGACGCTATTATGGGTCTTCCAAGAAGGCTATGACCCCAAACACGCCACCAGGAAAGCAAAGGAATGGTTCAAAAGAAAATCAGTGAACGTTTTGGAGTGCGCTGTGCAGCCAGCAGATCGAAAATCTATAGGCTAATGTCAAAAAGGCAGTTGCTAGTATTAAACCAACTAGCAACGGATCCCTTTTTGCAAGCCATTTACGAGTCCTGGTGGAAAATTCCTCTGAAACGATACCAGGACTTGGTTGAATCGATGCCAAGTCGTTAAGCAGCCTTTATTTCCTATAAAGGTATCGCAACTATATATTAAATTGATAAAATATTCTTAGTTTTGACACACAATTATCTTTAAGTAATGAAAGTCTTAAATATTTCTAATTTTTATAATTTTAAGTGAATATTTGAAAAGTGGTGCTATTATTTTTTTCGCCATTTTTTCGACCTTTTCCCTTAAAATTACAAAAAAAAAAAAAAAATCTATTACCATTACGGCGAAGTACTACCTTTTCATTTAGAGGGAATACTAAGCAATATATTAAATATCAAATCTTTAAAATACAGCAATACTAATTGTTATTTTTTTGATCAATAAGAAAAAATGTCATAGTGGTGCTATTTTTTTTTTCGCAGTTGTATATGCATATATATTTAAAAAAGTATATGTGCACATATACATGTATAAAAGTATATGCATATACATACATGTATGTAGCGGCGACGACATTCCGAAACACGTGCAACGCAGCGTCGCAGAAAACAGCTGTACAGCTCTGAAAGCACATGGTATTTCGAAACAAAATTGCCAGCGCAACGGAGACAAGCAGATGTATATGTATGTATGTACATACATACATAGAGGAAAGTACTTACATATATATACGTACACGTATATTAAGCGATTGAAAATTTGGCAAACAATTTTGTTTGCGTTTCTTATTGCTTTACTTTTGCGCCGTTTCTAATTGTCTGTATGTATAATTGCGTATATAGATATATGTACATGAGCAAACTTACCGTGTTCGTATGGAGAAAAAGTGCCCGCGTCAATGTTGATATACGGATCAATTTTAATAGAAGTTACATCCAAGCCACATGATTTGAGCAGCGTGCCAAAGGAGGAGGCGATGACGCCTTTTCCAACGCCGCTTATAACGCCGCCGGTCACTAAAATGTATTTCATTTCGCCAATGTCCACGTTTAACTAATCTGTTTTGTTTGTGTTAGCTTTATTGCGGCAGCAATCGTAAATCACTTCTGAGATTCGGCGTTGTTGTTGTTGCTATTTCACACACACACACAGAGTCGCGAAGAGCAAAATGTTGTGTCTTAGTTTTTATTCTTGTTCTTTTTTGTTAATTGTCGCGTTTTTTATTTTCACCAACGCGCACCATAAATCCTTTCTCACATATTCGTGACTGCTGTTACCCGCTAAATAATTTGGTTGAGGAAATGCCAGTCACAAAAGACAGCGACATGCTCAAACCGCACTGTAAAGCCAGCTGTAAAATAATGTAAGAAATCTAAACTGACAATACAATATTTTACTGCTTGTTTTTTTTTTGTGTTGAGTGGTTGATATTGGTTTAATTTAAGATATATTATTATTTTATGTTTTAATGGCATTTTTAGAATGGCCGTTTACAATTTATAGTATGAAAACACTTATTATAAATGAAAAATAAATATTTGATTTAGTTTTATTTATTTAAATATTGTGGTCATTGGCGCTTAAATATATAAGTAAATAAATAAAAATAAAATAATAAAAATGGTTTCATTTAAAATTTTTGTTTTAAACTTGCATAACTTTATTTAAAGTCAACTCTGGTATTGGGTTTTATATCTAGTGATATCGTGTATGATGCACAATGTTGGTAAACGGTTGCAGGTCGTTATAATTCAAATTTAAATTTGTGGTATTTCAGGTCACACCAGAAAGCGATATTAAAATTGATAGTGTTAAAATGCAGTGCTTTTTTATAACCTTTTATGTTTTATCAATATGCGATCTGTCTTTTGACAATAAACGAAACAATTAATGCTTAAAAGTACATACAGAATTGGTTGACTTCCAGCATGCAAAATACTTTACCAAGTTTGTTAGTTTTTTAAAAAAATTTATAAATCTGTGGTAGGTTTAACATGTGAAATCTTTTTATTTTTGGTAAACACTCTCTGTTCTTGCTCTGTGCATTTCATAATGTAAAACTTTAAACAATCAAAAGATCTAGTCTTGCTTGCAGCAATATATACAACATTATCATCAACATTGCCATCTTTTTGAGTGGTAGTCTCTGGAACGTATAATGGTCATTGCAAAGGCTGGTAATATAGGGAATTGAGTCCTTCGAAAGTCAAAAGGTCCCTGAGTAAGCGTGGAATTAAAATCCGTTTACCACGTGAAACTCCGATTAACACTTCACAGACAATGGAGTTGTATTTTCTTGTTTCATTAACTAAAGCGTTCTTTGTGTTTAGTGCGTTGTTGAAAAGTATTAGTGAAACTTTTAAATCTTTTGAAAGCAATAAATAATCGGAAGTGTTTTTTCATTGCATTTGCATACTTCAAAGACCAATAAGAACATGAGGTAAAAATCTTGAGCTAATTGAAATTGTTTTACTGTACTAAAAAGGGAGACAAACATTTATATGGCGTTTGGTTAGCCTATTAATATATAGATAGAAGAAGATAGATAGATGTTTTACTGTACTAAAAAGGGAGATAAACATCTATGTGGGATTTGCTTAGCGTATTAATATATGGACTTTGTATAAATAACAAGTAAGATCGTTGTTGTCGGGTGTAACCGACTGCGCGATACTCATTCATTGTTTAATAACAGCTTGAAAGTGTTGAAAGCAGTCTTAATTATTATTTTGGATATATACCGACATTTTGTATTTATGGGGCGGGAGTAGGCGGGGCCGCACTCGTTAGGCTCAATCTATGAAAGAGGTCAGTGTCTGCCAAATTTAGCGATTAGCTCTACAATTGTGGGATATAGGTTTTCGCGGTTTCGATTTGATCTATTTGCCACGCCCCCAGTGGGCGTATCCAAAAATTCTTTCTGCAATCTTAAGGGGCCTTCAGTAATCTGTGAACGAGTGTAAAAATGCGTTGTATTCAATCATATTCAAATCAGCGAAAGCATTTATTGTGATTTTCAAATTCTGCGAGCTGCAAGAAGCCCATTTTAAATGCGTTTTTATAAATAACCGTGCGTACGTATAAATCTTTAGCTTGGATCCGTGCGTACATTATACATAGACACCTAATCATAAGCGTGTGTATATAAAAAAAAAAAAACTTATAGAAAACATTTGATCAAAACCGAATTCACTTTGTTGCCTCCTGTTGCTCAAAGGCCGGATACTGCTGCAACACCTGCGCCCAGGTGAGGCGTGCCGTCGCCAAATCCTTGACCACGCCAACGACGACGTCGAGTCCGAGGCGCACCTGCTTCATGGTGTTCCGGTCGCGCAGCGTCACCGTGTGGGGCTCCTTAAGAGTGTCGAAGTCCACGGTGATGCCGTAGGGGATGGCAATCTCGTCGGTGCGCGCGTAGCGCCGTCCAATGGAGCCACTTGAATCGTCCACCTTGTGCGACAGCTCCGCCTTGGTCAGCGCCGCGGACAGCTTTTGTGTGTACGGCTGGAACTCGTCGTTGTTCGACAGCGGCAGAATGGAGCACTTGAGCGGAGCCACCAGAGGCGGCAGCGTGAAGTAGCAGCGCTGCCCGTCGCCGTCTCTGCTCTGGAAACTGTGCTCGAGCAGGGCATACATGATGCGGCCAATGCCGAAGGACGGCTCCACCACGCTCGGAATGAACTCCTCCACGTGCACCGTTTTGGTGGCGTGCTTCACACCGATTGTCTCTGCGCCCAGCTCGTGGGTGGCTCCGTCGGGCAGCGTCAGCTTGTACTGGCCTCCAGCTGCCAGCTGCGTCTCCACCTGCTTGATGTCGTCCAGCGACAGCTGGGCCAGCGCATCCGTAATCGCCTTGGCTTCCTTTTTGAATGTTTTGCCCAAAGCCTGCTTGTTGGGCACAATCTCGCTGACCTCGACGGTCTTGGGAGCCGGCAGACGCTTCTCGGCTACCAGCCGGACTCCCGTGGCAGCCGTGTGCTGGCCCAGATCGTACGCCGAGCGGTCAGCGCAGCCGACGCACTCGACCCAGCCGTACGAGGTTAGAATCTCCGCGTCCCAGCAGTCGCAGGCATAGTGCGCCATCTCGTTGCTCATGTGCTGGCGGAAGCGCAGGCACTCGGGCTTGATGCCGATGGCATGCAGGAACTGCTGGATCCGCGCCATGTAGTAGCCGAGCGTCTCGTTGGCCACCAGCTGGCTGGCCACGGCCTCGCCAATGCTCGATTGCTGGGCGGATTTGCCGTCCATCTGGTTGCAGGCCGAGTAAAGCGTCAGCTTCTCGCCGGCCACATTGCCGAACTTGGGGTGATCCTTGTGGGCCGGATCGCAAAAGTGCTCAATCTCGGCCATGGTGAACTCACGCACGCGTATCAGCCCAGAGCGCGGCGAGATTTCGTTGCGGAACGAGTTGCCGATTTGGGCGACGGCGAAGGGCAACTTGCCCTGGTTGAACTCCAGCAGACGCTTGAAGTTCACGAATATACCCTGCGCTGTCTCCGGACGCAGGTAACCCTTAACCAGGCCGGTGGGGCCAATTTGGGTGGAGAACATCAGATTGAACTCAATGGGCTCCGTTAGATCGTTGCCGGTTAGCGGTGACTTGATGGCGTACTTGGCCAGCACGTCGGCCAGCTCCTGCTTGTTGAGCCCGTCCAGCTTAATGATGATGTCCTCGCACTCGGCCTGCAGAGCGGCGGTGGCGTCTTTGGCCTTGGACAGCTTTTCCAGGGCCTGCTTGATGAGGTGGTCCAGCCGGAAGCACTCGCCCGTCTTGACGTCCTTGACCATCAGGTCGGCAAAGCGCTCCACATGTCCGGACGCCTTCAGCACTGGCTCCGGCGTCAGCATGGAGCAGTCAACCTCGAGCATCTGCTCCTCTAAGCTGAAGTGCTGCCGCCAGAGGGCCAGGATGTTCGACTTCAGCGCACAGCCCATGGGCCCGAAGTCGTACTGTCCGGTGATGCCGCCGTAAATAGCAAAGCTCTGATCGTAGAAGAAGCGACGCTTCAGCAGGTCCTCCATTTTGGCGCGATCGAAGCTGACCACGCTGGGCGTCAGCGCCAGCTCCTTCTCCTCCAGCACTTTCTTGCGCACCTTCAGCTCAGCCACGGCCTTCTTCACGTCCAGTTCCGGCGCACCCTTCGCCTTCAGCTCCCGCACCAGGTTGCCCTGCTCCTGCACCCGCTCGCGCAGCGGCGCTAGTTGCTCCTCAATCTGCGGGTTCGACATGATGAAGTCGGCTGCTGCTCGCAATTGGACGGTTCGCTTTTGTTTCTTGCTGCCCCAAGAGCTGGTGCAATAAAATACTTTCGCTTCTGCTTTGTTGGCAAATGTATTGCGCTCTCTTTCTAGTTGACGGCAGCTCCACGTTTTCGCGTGCGTTCGCTGCTGTTGAATCTGATACACAAATCCAGTTAGGATGCGCAAGTGATTGTGCGCTTTTAGAAACTGCAATGACATGTGTTAGTTTTAATGCGTGCGACACTAGCATTTATGTAATTTCCATTGACTATTTCAGAATTCTGCAATACCTTTAGCTGCGTGCGAAATGATTCACAATCGTATTCTGTTTGCGGTTGTGCAACACTGGCAACACTGGCAACTGCAGCAACAGCAACAAGCTGTATAAACCGGCCGATTGTCTCGTGTATGGGCATGTTTGTATGATGCCCATTTTCTGATAACACAGACGGGCACAGTTAAAGTGAATTACTAGTATATAAACAGTGAAAAAGGGCTTCAATAAAGCTCTCAAAGGTCACTGATTTGCAGCCTTTCAAATACCATTATTTAAGGAATAAGAGTAGTTGTAAACTATCAAATTTACTATTTTTAAATAATGCATGTTATGGCCTTCGGCAAACACTACATCGATACACTAGTTTTTCCAGATGCCTAAATAGCTAAACACTTAAACAATTTGTAGATAGTAAATACTATCATTCAACAAAAAGCACATACTTATAACTGAATAAAACAATAATGCTTGAGTCGTCTCGTATCACACATCCAGTTGTACCGTGTGTGACCCACCTGAATCAAAACTAAAATAATTTATGTTCATCCGATATATATTCCGTGCAGTTGTCGTCATTCAGCATATCGATACTTATATCGATATAAAATAAAAATTCATTTTTGTTCTTTATTAGCTATCAAAAGCATTTTTCTCGCATGTTTTAATAATTTGACTTGCTAAATTAGTTTTAATTTTAACTGAACAAGGCAACGCTTTACATTTATTTTGCAATACTCTGACGCAACGTATTATCAGTTATAAAGCGCCCAGCAACTGCCTGCGTTTGTTGTGTTCGCGAACATTTGAAGTTGAGGGGATCAGAGACGACGCCGTGTCAACAGCGACGCTATGCGACCGCATTTCAGCGTATCATAAAAACAAAAGTCGAGGTAAGCCAATTGCAACTCGCCCGAGTAGTTGTTGCTTAAATTCCGTGTGATTCCTCTGGTTGTAGCATTGCCAAACAAGGCGTCGCATTTGTTTGGTAAACATTGTGTTGACGGCAGCTTCAAATTAAGGCTGGGCAGCGCAGGGCAGGGCACATCGAGGCGGTCTATTGGTGAGTTCAATACACATACATATGTAAATGAATTTGCTTTGCCTGTTTCTTTTTTTGTTGTTTTGGATTGTGTTTTTGTTCAACGTTCATTTGTTATTTCATTTTTTGCTTAACTTTTAATACTTGCTGGTCCTGAAAGTAGTTCTTGTCTCCCCTATCGCCTTGTACAGTTCCCATTTCTATACGCATACTTTCTTGCAGACCGAACTCTGCGAGTTTTGTCAGTTTGTCAGCCAGTTTGTACAGTGACCGACAAAAGACTAGATACGAAGCCCATTTGAAAATTTTAAATCTATTTTTACTAAGAAACAACAAAAAATTTCTATCTTCAATATGAACATAACAAATTACGAACGAAAAACGAAAAAAAAAAAACGCTTTAACAGTTGATTTCTGGAAAAGATCACGTTCGTGAAGATAAACCTTGGTGAGAGTTGGATTCATCAAAAAGATTCTCTATTAATCTATTAATCTATCAATCATAGATGCCCGTGGTGGATCTCCGACAAATAAAAACATAACGTCTAGTGCCTTATTTTCAGTTCTCTCCATTTATTTTATCAATGGTTTTTTTCGTTTTTCGTTCATAATTTAAGTTTATATTGCAGAGATGTTTTTTTGTTTCGTATTAACAATAGATTTATAATACAGCTACATCAAGACTCTTTCAAATTGTGCTTTGTGGGGTCGTCTTTTGTCGGTCACTGTACGTTACTATGTACATCATTATGTGCATCAATATGTACGCAGACTCCAACGAACACTGGTGACTGCGAATTGTGAACAGAACATGGGTAGGGGACATTTGTTCATACATACATACATTTATACATATGTGTACATACTATCTCTGCAGTGGTTTTGGTGTGGTGTGGTGTGGTGCGGTGGTGTGGCAGATTCAAGTCTAGCACCAGGCAGCTGAAACATTCTACTCTACATTCTACACGTACAATGCGTACATCAAGTCTAATAAGCTCTAGTGCACGTCTCTAACAAAAACAACAAAAAAATCCCAGCTCAAATGCTAATGCTAACTCACAACTAAAACCAAATGGGCTAAAAGCTGGCGACAATGATTGAAGGCTGCGCTTGTGTCTTTCTAGGATCTGGGTCGCACCGCGCACCGCACCGCAACCACCGCCAGCTAACTGTTTAAATGAAAGAGTGGTGCGCTCGCACCACCAACAACAACACGCACTGACGCAAGGAGCAGAAGTCCTGGCGATGCAATTGAAAGGGCCAAAGAGCAGGAATATGGCCAGTCTGAAAGATGATGAACCGGCAGCTAACAATCGACAAAGCAACAACAACAACAACAACAACAACAATAGTACTAGCACCAGCAATAACAACAACAACAACAATAACACGAACAATAACAATAATAACGAGGATGCGGCGGGCAAGCGCGAATCGCTCGAGGCGCGAAAACAGGCCCTGGAGCAGCGCTTGAGCGAGAAGAGCTGGCTGCTGCAGCAGATCCAGAAGCAGGAATCGGCCATAATGCACGGAAACTACGAGCACATGACCATCAACGAGTTCTTCGCCCAGCTGGCGCAGCAGTACAAGCACGAGCAGCAGCTGAAGGGTCAACTGGCCAAGGACAGCGGCGGCTTGCTGCGTCGCCGGCAGAGCACCAGTAGCCGCAGCGAGGGCCAGCCGGGTGGCAGTCACACCTATAGTGGCAGCATCAGCAACAACAACAACAACAACAATAATCGACACTCGGAGACGCATTCGAATCGCAGCTCGGAGTACGACAACTATCAGCCAGCTGGGTCGAATGGCGGTGATATGCTGGTCATAGGCGTCGCCCAGCAGCAATCCCAGCAGCATCCGCACGTGAAGAGCGCACTGAAGAAGCGTCCCACGCCCACACCCACCGCCCAGATACAAATGCAGTACGTGGCACAGCGGCAGCAGCAGCAGCCACACGTCGTGTTGCAGCAACACCATCACATGGAAGTATTTACCCAGCCACATGCCGCCTTTCTGCAGCAGCAGCAGCAGCAGCAGCAGCCACCGCAACGCGCCCAGGGCCAGCTCCAGCCGGATGTTATATCCATGTACTCGGCCAACTCGTCGAACGTGGCCACACTGCGGCAGCAGCATGTGTCGCCGCAACAGCAGCCCATCATCGTGCAGTGCGACAAGTACTATCTGTCGCCGACGCATCAGAGCTACAACGAGGGCGGCTTCATCAAGTCCAGTCAGAACATCAAGAAGTACGTGTCGCCGCTCGCCTCGCCGAGTGCCATTAGCTACGAGCAAGCCTCGTTGCATCATCAGCGCCAGCTGGACGCCATCTCGTTGGCGCCCAGTTACATGTCCGTGGAGGTGGAGAGCGTGCATCAGCAGCAGCAGCAGCAGCAGTACCGCTGGCGCTCGCAGTCCCATATCGCGGCACTGACGCCGCCGCATCCGCACCAGAATCAGAGCATGACCGCCGGCCTGGCAGCGGAGCCAAAGTCGCATTCCAGCGACATGCTAGCGGCGCCTCTGCCGCGCTATGTGAGCAAGCCGAAGCCCCTCGACGAGATATCATTGTGCTCGACGTCTGTCAGCGGCGCGACCAGCGAGAAGAAGGTCAAGCCCAAGCAGTGGCTGGAATCGTCGCTCGATGGGCCCGCCGTTGTGCGTCAAATAGAGTCCACGGCGCACAGTCCCGTCAGCAGCAGTGGCAGCGGAGCCGCTGCGGCCGCAGCAGCCACCAAACCGCGCACCAAGCTCTCCTCGCAGTCGATGTCGGTGTCGGGTCGCCACTATTCCATGTCCGCTCAGCGCAATCCGCTTAACTATGCGCCCGCTGGCTATGCGGCTGCCGGCGGGTCGAAGGCTCTGCAGCATGCAGATGAGAGATTCGCCAAGCTCAGTCAGTCCACCTCCTATCTGAATGCCATGGAGCAGCCAGTGGGCATATCGGCGTCGTATCCGCTTGAACCGCTGGATATACCGCCCTTCAGGCACCTGCCGCCCAAGCCCAACCAAAACCAACAGCCAACGCCGCCACCCAGGCCGCCGCCAGTGGGCAACAATAACAACAACAACAACAACAGTAGTAGTAGTAGTAGTAGTGGTAATAACAATAATATAGCTGGCAGTGCTCTGCAGAATGCCTTAGTATCGCCACCACTGGCCGTTGCCACGGCCACGGCCGCGGCTGGCCTGTCGCCCGATATACGCATCGAATCGCCCAAGAATATGACCGTCGTCCAGCAGGCCACGTTCCAGCCGTACAAGGAGGTGACCAAGCCCTTCGAAATGTCCGACTTTTACAAATACTCGACGAAGTTCAAGCAGAAAGAGGCAGGCCGGCCAGAATGACAACAACTCAACTCTGCAAACGTTTCAGTTTTTTTGACTAGTATATGCATTTTGCTCTCGACTAAAATTATTATTTCCGACCGACGAGGATCGATGTACCAGTCTGCAATTGGCGTAGTCGCCCGCGTTTGTACTTTGCGGCTAGCGCAAATACCTGTGGGGACTACAATACCATGGCGACATGGAAATTCGAATACTAATCAATATGTTTAATAATACATCTAAGAAATTGACTGCTGACAAATTTAGGGGACAACTGACAAATTGAAACACACACAAATTGTATATTTACCCAACGCCTTCGAATGTTGCCTTTCTTCAAAAGTATCGCATTACTTTTACTGATATTGCATTTACAAACTGAACTGAATTGAATGAATTTTAGAAATACTAAATAGTGATTGTTAATAGTGTACAAAATAAATTTGTACACTGACTTGATATACTACTAATGTATGCATATGAGCTTTTATTCGATATAGGGAATAATAAATAATAACTATAATAACTTTCTATTGATTCAACCAAAATATTTTATTTTTGGAAAATGTCTTTAACGAGTAAAACGTCTTTTTTTTACGAGGAATTGTTTAAACTATCGGCAGATAGTCTTAATAGGCAAAATAAGAATAATTATTGCTTAATGGAATTGTTTCTTTTTTGGATTCTTTTTTTAACAGACATGTTCTTTAATTCTCAGCTCTATTTCGCTTATAAATAAATATATTTGATAAAAGAATAGCAATAGATTTAAGCTCAGATAAAATGAAAAAATTCACCACGGTACGTGGATTAGCGTATCTAGAATTCTATGGCTTGTTAATGCTTTTAAATTAAAAGTAACAGCATTCCATATTGTGTTGTAGAAAAAAAATTTTAATAAGAACTTAAGTTGCTTTTCGCATTTGCGATTTTATAGATTCAGACAAAGACTTGTAGAGTATTACTGTCTGTTTTCACCCATCACACTAAAAATTTAACTCAAATTTACATTTCATTCCTAGTAATTGGTGGAATTCTATTTTTGTACTATTTTTATTTTTATACAGGGTATAATGGTTTTGTGAAAATGTGGGTAACAGTATGTAAAAGATGATCTTCATGAAATGTTTAGTACGTAGGAAGAGCATTTAAATTTATGTACAAGCCAAAGAGGTATCCAAAATCTAAAATATTATTAACCTGCGTCTGCTTGACGACAACATATTGAATATAGTCTCCGAGATATGCTAAGAAAACCATGTCTTAAAATTGATTTTCACCGATATTAATAAAACGGTGCAGGATCGAGGAAACAAGTTAAACTCATTCTGCATACGCTATAGCAGAATCTATAGTTGTATAGTTTATTTCTCTAGCTTGTGTAGTTTCCGAGATCGCTGGATTCATACAAACGGACGGACGGACAGACGAACATGGCTAAATATATGTTGTGCGGTCGAAGATGCTTCCTTTTGCCTGTTACATACATTTACACAAAACCATTATACCCTTTTTAGTACATTTTCAATGGATTCGGGGTATAAAAAAAGAGCTGAATTCCCATTTTTATAATTTGTTTAATTGTGTACTTGTTATACAATATAACAATATAACAATATAACAATACAACATACCTGTATCTTTATTTTGGAAAATGTCGCTTTTCCAAAAGTCGTAGAACCAAAGTTTCTTGGGTCATGATTGGGAATAAGTCCACAAAGTTTCAGAAATGTATCTCAGCGCTATCATATGAATTTCAAAGAGATACAAAAAAAAAAAAAACAAGTAAGAACGTAACCGACTGCGTAATACTCGTTCACAGAACGTGGAAAAATATAGAATTTTTATATTTCGTATGGGCGGGGGTGAGTAAGGCCAACATTTTTCGGCTCGATCTTAAGAGAAGGCCAAATTTTGTGACTCTAGCTCCAAAATTGTGGAAGATATAGCTCTTTAAAGGGGGTGACCAGCCATCTACGTTTAAAATTTGGTGACTCTAGATCTAAAAATGTGGGAGATATAGACTTTCGCACTTTGCGGGGGCGGGTGTGAGCGTGGGCGGGAAATTTTTTCTGTGATGTTTGGGGGACTTTACCAGTAATATATATTAAAAAATTTGGTGACTAGCTTTAAAACTGTGGGAGATATTGCCATTTCCGATTTTTTAGGGCGGGGCGCTGGGGGGCGTTATAGTGGGCGTGGCAGGAAATCAAGCATTTTTTTTGAGGAGATCACCAGCAATCTACATGCCAAATTTGGTCACTAACGTTAATATTGTGGGAAATATTCAACTTTAATCGATTTGCGATTTGAGGTGTATCGACATGTTTTCGATTTGCCAGCCTCCCAGTGGGCGGGGCACAAAAATCTTAACACTTTGTCTGAAGCAGATAACTACAAGTATATATTCCAAGTTTCAAGCCTCTATCTTCAATAGCGCCGAAAAATATTGCGTTCATACGGACAGACGGACAGTCGGACGGACAGCATGACCGACATTGCACAAAACCAATATAATAGTTTCGCTTCGTGAACGAGTATAAAAATGAGATATCGGATTGGCATATTTTAATTTGTCTGAACGAAATCCTGAAATTACCTAACGGCACTATCAGCTCTAAGCTTTTAATTTCATCATAATCACTTGTGGTATGTTTTTAATCTAGCTTAAATTAAGCCTTTCGATCGATATATAGTTCGGACTAACATAGGAAAATTTTAAAGCTTCTGGTATATATTGCCAGCTGCTTTTTGCACACTTCGAGGTGTTTCGCTAATGATTTCGAAGAAGTGATGTTAAAACTATAAGTCGGTTATATATCGGTTAATTTTTCATTTTTGAGGGTGAGAATGGTCTTGAACGAAACATTTTTGAGTCGATCTAAATAGGGGGTCTTTAGTGATATACCTCCCAAGTGATCGTAGCTTACATACGAGAACATTTTGCAGTACGAACAAACGGACTGCGCAAGTATTTAAATATCAAGTATATGGAGTATATCCGAAATTGTTATGATGGACAGTTGCAGTGTATCTTTTTTTTATGCATGAATTTTTATTTATGCTTGAATTTAGTTTGCACTTATATAGTATAATAACAAAAATCTACTGTGAAATTGACGAGACAACCAGTTTCGCAGTCAAATGTATGCACATATCTCAGAATCGCAAATTATACTATTCCCAAATACTGATCTATCCATGTCACGGTCAAAATATAAAATGCATTATAACTTTTCCTCTTTAAATATATTTATATTTATTTTCTTGAAGATTTATTACATAATGTAATTTTGTTAATACGTTAAGTTTAGGTAAATATGTAAATGGTTATCTGTCGTTTTTTTTAGAATTGAAGTTTCTGAAAGAAAAAGATTTTATGAAAATCATACCGGTTGAAGAGAAATAGCCATTTTACTATTTGAAAAATGTTGAAGCTTTTCAGTTGAGCTAAAAAGTCTAAGAAATTATAAGATAAAGGAAGGTTGTGAAGATGTGCTTGCAATTTACCATTTACGATTACGTGCCATATATAGATTTGAATAGGGCTTTAAGGCGACCAGGGCGATCTTGTTATTACTATGAAGTTAATTGTGTCTCTGTTGGGCGAGAGTTGAAAGATATACACAGACGCAAAATTTGTTTACCTCTGCTGTAGTCAACGCGAGCGCGCGTACAAAGGCGTATGTATGTGTGTATGTACGTGTGTTTACAGGCAGAGGTGGATGCACATATGTACGCGTGAGTGTATATCTTAATGTCAGATGGCTTGCCGTGCTTGAGCGAGCATTATTTTGGGGGCGCCTCTCTTTTGAGTTTCCAACAACCAAAAATAAAAGACCAATGCCGATGATTCTCCCAGCAGCAGCCCGATCGGTTCAGTTGCATTGGGCGCGCTGTTACGTGCAACTGTTCTGATCGGTTGCACTTCAATTTGGTGCACTTTCTGGTGCTGGAGAAGAGATTCGAGAGGAGCCGGAAGAGCCACAAGATGACGGTCTAGCGTTTCGCGTAGCAAGTTCTCGTTTTGTCTGTGTTTTAGTTTAGAAGAGTCAATTGTGAAACGAGTTCGGTTATTATTTTACGTAAATCTTTCTCCTACATAACCTGCAAAGTCCTCTACGTGTTTAAATTGAAGCAACTAAACCAGAAATAGACCGCACGCTTTCAAAGCAATTTCAAATCAACAAGAATAGCAGCACCAGCGGCAGCAATATACAAATATTCAGAAAAATAAATACACATAACTGACAGTCGCAAATGTTGCGCCGATCATTTTTGGGGCACAATTCGGCGACGCTTTCCGCTGTCGGCAAAGTCGGCCAAGTGTGTGCCAATAGTGGACATTGAACATGAATTTGACCAATATCGATCCCGACAAGTGAGCCAGCATGAATCTGTATACCATATATGATTGGGTATGTAACCAACTAACTGTAACTAGGCATAGAATATCATTCTAAGTTATTGCTTTCGGCTTTATCTGCACGTGGTTAGCTAAGTGCGCCTTTGACCTTTCACCCAGGCAGCTAAGCAGCCCAAGGCGCCCCGCATAAATCAAATAAACATTCAAATTTAGCGCCTTA
Source organism: Drosophila sordidula (assembly GCA_035047465.1). NCBI lineage: Eukaryota > Metazoa > Arthropoda > Insecta > Diptera > Drosophilidae > Drosophila > Drosophila sordidula. The sequence goes on along the minus strand of JAWNPQ010000156.1, from coordinate 15,671,938 downwards.
TCAAGTGAGCGCCATCGCCATCAACTGGGGGCAGCATGTGGACGGCGCTCTCGCTGGCTGCCAACCAACATGTTGCCCACAGAGCCATTTACGTTCCACATTTTGTTTATAAATAAGAAATGGGAGCGCATTCGGTGCACGGAACCGCTTGGAACCGTTGCAAATTTTGTGCGCTCGCTTTTCTAGCGGCGGCTCTCTGCTCGCTGCTCGTGTGATTTCTTTGGATTGACTGCCTCTGACAGACTGCCTGATTTGAATTTGAATCGAACGACGCCTCCGCCGTCAGCCGCGCTCAGCGCGCTATTTTATTTATATCAGAACGTGCATTGCAGGCGGTCGTCGGTTGCTCGGCTCGTCGGATCCGCCGGACGAATCGCCAGATAAAAGCGAACGTGTGTGAAGTTGTAAAAAATGAACAACTATATCGGTGCATACAACGACAGCGGAGTGACAACAAAGTTCATTTACTCAAGACTTCAACTTGAATAGTGCGACCAACACGACCTTAACAATGAGTAAAATTCATGTGAGTAGCTAGCCCCAAAAGTTCGCATTGGCCTTAGAGCCTAGTATCTAGGCGTGGACTTTAAAATAGAACTGCGTTACTTCAAGTAGTTAGACGAAAATATTATAGCCATATAAAATAGACGTCAGCCGAATCCACTTCGTGTCAATATTTGATATATGGTTTTTGTATGAAAATCAGATCCCATCAATGGGCTTTGTTTTTTTTTTTTTTTTTTTTTTTTGGGAGTGGTATTCCTATTATAGGCTGCAGAATTTCAACCGACATTTATGTCCCAAATGTGTGTCACACCCCAGGCAAGACACACAACAACAACAACAACAAGAATAACAACAGCCGTATCGTAGACTACCTCAACTGAGGTTAGCGAACGAAATGAAATTTATTTAATCGCAACATTCGTAGGAGCAAAAGGAAAACAAATGGGTAACGGCTAAAACTTGCGATTTCGCGCAACACGCACACACAGGAAAAGTTTTATCGGGAACCGCAGTAACCATGGCGATGACGAAAACTGTTATCCCGATACTGTGAAAGGACCCAAATCAATTTGCATGGCCTGACAAGTTCAAGGACGTTCAACAGGAGTCGCACTCGACAGCGACTCAATAAGCCAAGTTTGCCTGCTCCCCCCCTCGAATTTCAAGATGACCTACATGTGGTATGCGCAATTTACAATTCCCTCGGCAGAAACGTTTGCAAATGAGCATTGAGCGCATCGATCTCAATTAATGTCGAATATACGGCATTTGCACTGTACAATCAGCTAATTGGATCTCCAGCGATGCGCACAGACTCCAGAAATTTCCGTTACCTCACCATTAGATCTTTCAAGTGGACAACGTTTTAATTAGTGCCAATGCCCAGATATATAAATAAACGAACCATCTGCAACTTTAATAAGTTGCAGGCGGTGATCGGTGAGTCGATTACAACATTTGAGAATACCTCGAGAGATTCTAATTATAAAAGGGCGCTCGCTAGCTGGCAACCCGATGCCCGATGCCCGATGCCCGATGCCCATTGCCACAGCTGCAATCCATCAACTAGCGCCTGAGTCAGCCGCAACGTGGCCCACACCAGATGCTGCTGCCTCGCGCCGTTCGCTAATATACACTTGAGTTGCGATGCGTTCGGTGTCAGATGCGGGTCAATTGGCTGGAGATGCCAGCGATTGGCACTAAGATGTTACCTCATACAATGCTGATCTCTGATCACCGATCGCTACTCGCTGCGGCCCCCCAATTTCCCAAATCTCTAGCTGTCGCTTCTTGGGCAAGTTTAATATGCCGCGTAACCCCATAATCCTGGCCGTGCGTGTGTTGTGACAGCGTCGCGTTGTTGGCGCTGAAAATGAGGTGACATCATTACGAAAATGAAAATCTAAATGAATTTTTTATGGCGTCAGACCAAAAGTGTCACTGCCAAGTCGGCCAACAAAGAAATGTATGAACGATGCAATTCTTGCATACGATTCATACAGACAGACATAAGTAGGCAGCATATATGTACACTCAACAAAACACACACAATTTAGCACTTAAGACAATGCCTTGGCAAAATTTCTTCACTTCAGAACAGAGTTCTTATTTCAACGAGCAGGGGGAGCGTTTATCTTCAGGGTGCCGAAAATGTAATACACCTGCAGACATATGGAAGATCAATTTTTAGCAATTTTTGGCATGAAACCAACTGGAAACAGTCCTCTTTAATAACAGTTTTTGGTTTTATACATATTTAGGCAAAAATATGACCTGTGAATGGGTGTGTATTATTTAGTTTGATCAATTGATCAATTTGATCATTAAATTGTATTTCAAATCGTGAAATATATTAAATAAGATACTATTTTAAAGTTTTAACATAAGAACACTGTTCTACAGTTCTTCATAAATAGAGCAAAATAATGGATGAAATTGCTAAGGTAATGCAATTCTTAAAGAAAATAAATACTTTTAGTGATTAATTTGAAGCTTCATCAAGATAAACGAGCTATATGCGAAAAACCTTAGACAAGTGTTTATAGTCAGACTAAAGTCAGACAAAGGTGTTTTTGCTTGAATCTGATTAAGAAGCAAGCAAAACGCCAAAAAGTTCTGCACACGATCGAAAACACGCAATAAAGACTATTGAGTATAGTCGTGGCAACATATTCCCAGCTCGAGTGTTGGTCCAATATATAGTCAAAGTACTTAAAAGTCGTGCTGAAATAATCCGAGCTAGAAATGGCGTTAAAGTGGCTATTTATGCCAAATAATAGCTAAGAACTCCTCGCACCTTGCATAAAATGGTTCAACAAAGTAGATGCCAATCAAACAATAAGACCTTTAATTTATAGAAAAAGTATAGTAGACATAAGAATAATATTTGGACTGATTGTTCCTATTGAAGCTGTATGCTATAGTCTGAAGTTGATAATAATTTGCAGCTACAAGTCAACAAAGTTAATTAAATCTTAAGTGCAGTAAGTGTAAATTAATGTTTATAGGCGAATGGTCTTTTTGAACAATTATTTTTTTAATGGTAGACGGCATGGTATTGAATCGGTTGATGATTTGGGTATCCTTCAGATCCCAAGCTTAAGTTTGACAACCATATTTTTTCTGCTGCTAATCGAGTCCCTTAAACTGCCTTTTTACCTTGGTAGACTATTACAAATAAATCTTCCCTCTCTTTCTGATCGGCGACCAGGGTCGATGTAATCTGATTGCACAAACTAATTAATGGGGAAATTGATTCTTCGGAATTAATCAGCAAAATAAGTTTTGCAGTTCCGCTTTCTCTTCAAATGCATTCCATAACCCATTTCGTATCTTGTGTTCTAATTATAATAATCTATGCTTCATGACAAGTAATGCTACTTTTATTCCTACTTTAAAACTCTACTCTTATGTCATTTATCTGTCGTTTGGTTGGGCGGGAGGTTTGTGGCATTTTGCCTGTAAGTGTACTGTTATTTATTAGAAGCATAGTGGCACTGTCAATTCCCAAGTTTGGCTAGGATATCTCAAGCAATAAACAAGTTTCTTAATCATAAACTAATTTGTTGACCGATTGTTCCCATGTGAGCTATATTTTATAGCGCTCCGACACTTATAAGATTTTGCAGATATTTTAGTAACACTCTCAATTGTCAAACTTGTTTCAAGATATCCTGAAAAACAAAAGTTCATACATACAGACCAATCGCCTATACAAAATTTCATGTTTATAGTTTATGTAGTTGCTTGATAATATTGCAATACCATTTGCAATATATATAATACCAAAATTGCTAAATATCAAATTTAAATGCCAAAAAGCTAATTATCTTTTTACACGTTTCAAAAATTTGCTAATGTTCTATTTTTACACGAAGTGATTTGATTGAAAACCATTTTAAGTATTCTATGAACTCTTTTTATACATTTTTTTAAGTTCTATTATTTTTTTTTATCGCCCCGTCACAAATTATATATTTGCATTGTACACTATATTGAATTCTCAACAATGGGAAATCGAGATGGTTTGTCAGAAAACGAAGACAATTTTGTTTTGTTTACGTTAGTTTTATTTTTTTTTGTTATCAGTGCATTTTCTTTAATTTCCCATAAAATATTTAAGCATGGAAAACAAATTCTCTAGAAATTTTGGGAAAGTATCCCTCAGGTAAAAAGAGCATTACCTAATCTTAGCAACGGTGACTTCTATTATTTAATCCATTAAGTGTCGATTATTTTTATCAGGATTAGTAATTACATTTAGTTAATGTCTGAAATAATAATAATCGTACTTGGGTTTACGACATCGTTTTTCGCTCAGTGTAGCTGTTGGTTGCACTCTCTTAGGTATTCATTTTAGTGTCCACTAGCACAAGTTGTCAGTCATCTATATATATATTCGTGTTGAACAGCAAGTGACTTTAAATACCGGTTCGTTTCAGATCACATCCCTGCTGCGCACGGGCAGTGGCAGCGCCTTCTACAAGGCGATCGAGGCGCCGGAGGAGCCAGTTGCACCGCCGACAGGCGTCAGTCCGAAGGCAGCAGCCGCTGCTGGACAGCAGCAGCAGACACAAGAGGCAGCCAGTAGGAACTATATCGTACAGAATGTGGATGTTGAGTTTATACCAACATTGAATTTTGTATTCCAAGCACCAGCAATCAAGCGCAAATCGGCCGAGAGAGAGCAAGAGCGACAGCAACATGTTGCAGAGAGAGCTCCAGCAGGCTGCGATAATACTGAGTGCTCGGACGCCAACTCTGATAACGAATCCACGCATACATATATAATCTCCAGAAGCAGTTTTACAGCCACAGCTGCCACGAGCTCAAGCAGCACCCCATACGCGGTTACATCGACGGACACTGCCGAGCTGCTGAGGCAGCAGAACAACCTAAGTCTCACCGAGGACGAACAGACGATTTCCTCGTTCAGCATTGAGCAGCCCACCAGTTCCATGACCATTGAAATGGCCGAGCAACAGCAACTGACAACGAATACGACAACAACAACCAGAAGCGAGGCAACGAGCAGCAGCCATGTGGCGCCAGGGGCAGCCACTGTCCCCACAGCCACAACAACCACCTCGAGCAGCAGCATAGAGGAGGACATTGAGGAGGCGATTGAGATAAGTGAGGTGGAGGAACACCTCCACTCGAACGCCGATTCGCTCTCCGAGGCAGCTGCTTTTGCCAGGCCGACAATGCGCTCTGAGAACGAGGAGCCGCAATCCCAACCAAGTGCCAAATCTGGAAGCAGCGAGGAGGCTGCAAAGTTCCGCATTGACGATGCGCAGCTTTCTGGAGGCCAGCTGGCCCAGCATTTCCTGGTAGACGAGGAAAGTGAGGAGGATGAGGCCGAACCAACCAGCCCAAAGGATCAAGCATCCTTGTCCGACGACGATGATGACTTTGACATTAGTCTACCGCTGGAGCAGCGGAAGCCAGTGCACTCCCGTCACGAAGATAACGTGGACGCGTCGTCCCATGCACCGGCCGAGGGCGAGGGTGAGAGTCTCAGCAACCAAAGCACCACAGACGATGTCTCTGACTTTGTGGACGAGCCGCAACAGGCCTCGGAATCGGTCATAGACGCCGAGGAGCTGCTCGAACAGGAGCAGCTACAAACGACCAGTGCCGTAGCCAGTACACAGGCGTCGGCAGTCTCGCAGGCTACGGACCGAGAGTCCAGGGTAGAGGAGAGTGAGCTGGAAACGGCAGCTGAGCCACAGAGCGAGCAGGACCACTCAATGGAAGAGATCGTAGCCACAAATGAGTCCATAGAAATCACCTACGATGCGGAGGAAGCAGCTGCCAGCAACTCTCTGCTGAGTGCATCGCAAAAACTGGAAATCATAACCGATTTAGATGGGGCGGAGCCATCGGATGCGCACTCTGTGGAGACTTTGAGGTTGCCACAAGTGCAACAGCCCCAAATAGTTGAGCACAGGACCGCTAAGATCCTAGAAACTCTGCAGCTGCATCCAGAGCCGCTGCAACGGACAGTTTCAGACCTTGACGACGATGAGGACGAAGAGTACTCCCTGCAGCTCTTGAAGCTGCGTCTGATGGCCATGCATCAGCAGCCGAATCCTGAAAGCGGCACCAAAAGCTCGCCCACGGAGTCGCCAGCTGCACACGAGAGCAACGTAAACGTGGAGATCAAGCAAATGGAACGTGTCCCACTGACGGAGTTCAGCAAGGATGTGCTCGAGGACATTACGGAAGAGAGTGAACGCCTGCTTTCGCTGAGCACCACAGCGGAGGATCCCAAATCCCTGTCCCTGGAGGAGTCGAGGACATTGCTGGAGGCCAAGGCGGGCAGCAACTCCAGTTTGGTGAGCCTGAACATGCTGAAGCAGCTGGAGGCCAAGGTGCAGGACCTGCACTCGCAGCTGGAGACCAAAGATAACTGCTTGGCTTCGCTGAACTTGCAACTGGAGGCGGCACGTCGCGAATCCAGTGCGGGTCCTGCCTCCGCCCGGGACAGCAGCTCGCTGGTCACGAACTCAACCGAGTATCGCACATTCCAAGAGGAGTTTGGTGCGCCGGTAAGCTACTATTGAATTGAATCCACCCAGTACTAATGTTCCGCATTCCACAGACACTTGACATCTACGTGGAGCTATCGCGACGCGACGAAATGATAGCAAAGCTCACGGAGTCACTGCAGCACTCCCTGAACGTGCGTACCCAACTGCAGTCAGATGCGGACAGGCTCGGCGACGAGGTGCAGGCCTTACGCAGGCAGCTGAACGACGCCATCGACACGGTCAAGCGGAGCGGCGCATGGTCTGATCAGCAGGTGAATGCCGGACAGCGCATCTCTGAGATATCCATGGACCTGATCAGCGAGAGCGACGATGAACTGGATCGCAACTTTCTCACCGACCACGAGGAGCGTGGCTCGCGCAGCTCACGCGAGCGACAGCTTTCGGTGCCCAGGCAGGCGTTGGCAGTCGACGATCTGGGCGTGGAGCCGCTGCCACCTGAGTGGCCGCCTGCTTTCAGCAAGCAAATAGAACAATTCCAAAAATGCCTGCTGCCGGGCGAGCTGCGTCCGTTTGTTTTGGCGCAGCGCAAGTTTGACGATTACCTGTCGCAGCAGTTGGCGCAGTGCCGGGATCAGTGTGCGCAGGAGTTGAAGATCAGCCGCGACCAGTGGAAGAACGAGAAGCTGGTCAGCGAGCAGGCACAGCAGGCGGAGCATACCAAGCAGATGGAGGAACTGCGCAAATACTTCGAGCATCGCTGTGCCGACCTGGAGAAGCAGTTTTCCGATAATGTGTTCTCGCACAAGTCCCAGGATCTGGCCGGCGACAGCTCCTCCGAGTGCTCGGAGGCCGACCAGCTGCCCGAGGAAGTGGCCTCGAAGGAGTCATCTCCACGCAAGCGCAAACGAGCCGAACTGCTGCTCAGTCCTAGTCATCGTCAAATAACGCCCAGTGGACTGGACTCTACGGGCGAAATGGAGCCAACTTTAAAGGAAACCAAAGACAATGTGAGTAGACCCGCAGCTTGAATCCTCGGCCGAACATCGATGCTAATACTAAATTTGTTCGGCAGACGTCGCAGGAATTGGCGGACCTGAAAATCTTCTATCAAGCGCACATTTATGAACTCAAGCGCTCGCACGTTGACCAGGTGCGCAAGCTGACGGAACGCCTAAGATTCTACGAGCGGCGCCAGGCAGACGACGACTTCTTGGTGAGTGTTCAAATTTATTGTTGCATGCAAATCACCTTCCGTGTGAAACTAACACATACTTATATGAGTGTGAACCGTGTTTTATTGTCGGATTTATAAGCCATAAGGTTACCTGCGCGCGCCAGTTGACAAATCGCTAACTGCATGTCCTTTCATGTTTCTTTACTTTTATAACCCAATAAACACTAAACCCGAACTGTAACTACCTGGCACGATCACAACTAACCCGCACAGCCAGCACACAAATCGCCGCTTACCTGCCCCGATGCTGTCGACGTGGCGCCCACAGCTGCCCAGAATCCAAACAACTCGCTAATTATTATCGACGAGGACGAGCTGAACCTGAACAACGAGTCGCAGGTGATTCAGCGCATCATCGAGGAGTACGAGCGACGGCTGCAGGAGCAACTGGCGCTGGCCCGCCAGGACATTGCCACCGAGCTGGAGCAGCAGATACAGGTGAGAGTGGAGCGCCCCTGCATGCGAAGGCCTCCCCGACGCTGTTCGACCACGATACTAATTGTGCACCTCGTGCATGCTGTGTGATTCACCAAGCTTTCTCTGTATGTAATCCCTAATTCTCTAAACGCAACTTATTTCTGTGCATTCGTTCAATGAAATGCCTTCTTTTACGCTACGCACCGCGCGAAAATCGTGCAAAATTTTGTCAGGCTGCCAAAACAAAGAAAGAAGCAAACGAGAAACGCGGGAAGTTGGCTCTTTAACTGTACGTGTGGCCACTCAAAAGGCGGATAGTATCTATAAAGATCATTTTAGTTAGCTGCTGCGAAGTCAGCCCCCCCCCCCGCCCCACCCCTTTCCCTTTTATCCAACCTATTCGTAATTGAAATGATGCCGTTCTTCGAGCAGCTATTTTTAAGGCCAAAGTCAACGATCCCAGCCGAATGTTGACATGTGTCGACCCCTTCCCCAACAACAACAAGGCTTCCAGCCAACAACAACGCTCGCGAGATGCGCAGCGCTGATTTGTGGCGACAAGTGAGGTCATTGAAATAGAGCCTGCGGTAGCTGTCGCCAGATTCGAATCGTGAGCTTTACGGCACCAAACTGTGCACAACTAAATTTGACACACATTAAGTATGTTCTAAAAAATATATTTTTATTTACATTCTGCCCATGCAACTGTACATACATACAGCTATGTGCATGTGTATGTTTTTGTTTGTTTGCCAACAAAATTTAGCAGACATTTTTTCTGTTGGATTCCTTGCTTACATACATAGATATATACGCATGGATATATATGCGTTAGTGTGTTATATATATGTATATATGTTGGGGTGGCCACTCGATGGCTTCAATAAAGACTAAAGTCACCCTGGTATTCAATTAAAGATGTATGAGTAACTAATTTATGAGTTAGGTATATTAAAACATAATAGTTTATAGTAACATAAAAGCGCAACTTTTTAAGTAACACAAAGTAAAAGCAGAGGATAAGATAAACCAATTTGTATTTGGTAATTAAACTTAACTAAACATTGACTTATAAATGTCTATTTACATGTTCCATAAAGTTAGGTACATTGAGGTGTTTAAAAACATTTGTTTTTTTTTTTTGATTACTGGCACTTGAAAAGAATGAGCAACAGCGAATGTTCGCCCTCCACGAAAGTTCTCTCTCTATCGGTGCCCTCTTGTTATTATTAAGTGTTCTATCGATATTTTGCGAATTCAATTTACGATTGCAGAGTTGCGTATGTTTGCGAGTATAATGGCAACTGTGTTTAAATTAACGGATTATAAACTCGACCTCTTCTGGGTTTCTTTCCAAATCCATGTGTATGTATGTTTAAATGTCCATATGTAGCCACCGAAATTGTCGCACAAACAAACATATGCTTCTCGTTCAATTCCATAAACAAACGTCTGGCGTTGCATGTACTTCACACAAATTGAAGATTGCCCCAAACTAATAAAGCCCTGCCGGAAGTGCGAAGGGTAGCCCCGGCTTAGAATTATTCAACTCCATCGAGGGTTTCGTATATTTAGAAGTGTGGACATACGAGTGAAGTAACACACACCCACACTCTCGTCTGCACATTTAAACACATAACACATATACATATGTATGTAAGTGCAATAACAATGCAGACCTCACTGTTCAAAATTAACGATCATAAATTTAAATTAATTTCAACACGCACACAAGCACACCAAATAGGCAAGCAGTGCATCGCGCACTGCTTGCTGCCGATAAGGCATATGTTTTCGGCCGGGCTCTCTCTCGCTCTCTCTCCCTTTCTTTTTCGTGCCGAAGATCTATATAAATGCTCGTTTGCTCAAAGCGCCTGCTCAGTCTTTTCCGTTACTTCAAGGCGTACGTTGCGCGTTGTGTGCGTGAGAGTTGACTTGTGGATTGAAACGTACATATATGTGAATACGTGCGTATCTATACATAAATACAGTGAATTAGCATAAAAACATGTGCGTTCAAAAGATCTGCAAATAATTTATATGAACTAAATACGGAAAAAGTGTCAGCTAATACAGCTAATATGCACAAATAAATAAATACAAGTTGTGATGTTGTGGTGATCAAGTGGAATTTAATATATGGCAGGCACAGATACATCTGAATATATGCATGCCTACAGATAATTATACATGTGCACATACATACATACGCACATATAAATAAATATATACACACGGACACCCATTGATCAAGTCTAATTTACGAGCGAAGTCGTGCGTACTTGCTCATTCAAAAATCAGTTAAAATTCAAAACAGTTTAACGGTCTTATGGTTAGCGTCTTTAAAAAAAAGTAGCATACATACATGCATACAAAGGGGATTTTTGGATTTGAGAAAGCCAATAAAAAAGTAAGGAAATATAACCATTATTAATATTATCACTAAATATAGCTTAATTATAAATTATAAAAATGCGTGAAATATGTATTTGTGTATTTCCTAAATATAATCTCAATCACACACAAATCCCGTAAACACACTAAACGACTGAATTGGGAAGACTTTGACTTAGACGTGTTCCAAAATTACAAAAGTCGTTGCCCTTTTCCAAAAACCATAAACACTATTCCTTCGACACTCCCGACATGTGATGTTATTTTTGTGTAAGGCGCAAAAATTTGGTTTCTGTTGGTGCCTATTTTGGAAAGTCGTTCTATTTTTAATGCGTCACTCGGCTCGGGGTACTTGTTCAGTTTGCTGCAGTTGCATCTTCTGCACTGGGGCTGCCCCAACCCACTGATACTGAGCGATATCGATTTTCAAATTAACCAAATTTCTAATTGATTTTTAATTGAAAGGCTTTAACGCCCACAAAATGAAGCAATTAGTAGCGGGCAGTGGCTATATAAGGCCCATTGCTCTGGATGGCCAATCCAAGTATTGTACGGCCATGGGATCTGACAACATTGCAGGCTCGCGGGTTTTGGTTCGCATTCTTAGGTTCTCTGGTCTGTGGCCCAACCAAGGCACGCCACGGATCTCCAGGCGGCAGCTCTTGCAGCCGTTTGCCATACACTTCACCATGACCTTTGCCTTTACGGCAATGATGTGGATTGAGGCTTTGGCAAGCAGCGACTTCGAGCACTGCACCGACGTGCTCTTCATCACGCTTACGATGACGGGGCTGGTCGCGAAAATTTTGAACAACTGGCGGCACGCGCAAATTGCCTGCGATATACTCGAGGAGTGGAGCGGCAGCCAGCAGTACCGTGTTCGCTCCGGACAGGAGCAGGACATGTGGGAGCGCGAACAGCGTAGGTTCTTGCGCGTCGCCAAACTGTACGCATTGTGCAGTCTGGGAGTGGTGCCGTGCCTCTTCATATCGTCCATGCTCAGCTATCCCAAAGAGCTGCCGTTTTGGGTTTGGGTACCGTTTAACTGGCAGCAAACTGGCAAATTTTGGTCGCTCTATGTCTACCAACTTATCGCAGTGCCGTTTACGTGCACCTGTAACATATCGCTGGATCTGCTCAACTGCTACCTGATGCTGTACCTATCGCTGTGCCTCCAAATGCTGGGTATTCGCATGGCCGCACTGGCTGCGACAGGGCACGGGGAGTCTGAGCGCCAGCTGCAGGCGCAGTTTGTGGGGCTTGTGGCGCTTCACAGGCGCATCAAGATCCACGCCAATGATGTCCAGGTCTTTATTTCGAAGAGCACGCTCATACAAATCTTGCTGAGCGCTATAATACTGTGTCTCTCCATCTACCGCTTGCAGATGGTAAGTGGACAGTCAGCGTGGTCGTCGTTTTAGCGCATATTCAGTCTGGTGTTTGGTCCCCTCCAGATCAATGTACTGCAGGCCCCGGGCATGTTCGCGGCTATGGCGCAGTATCTGTTCTCCATGATTCTGCAAATCTTTCTGCCCAGCATTTACGGGAACGAAATTACCCATAGCGCAAATCAGCTGCCCAGTGCTCTCTACACTTGCCAGTGGCCAGAGATGTCCCCACGAATGCGCCGCCTGATCCTCTGCTTTATGGTTTATCTAAACCGTCCTCTGGCACTGCGGGCCGGCGGCTTTTTCGAAGTGGGTCTCCCTCTCTTCACCAAGGTACAGCTAAAAGAGTCTGGGTGGTGCTCTCTAACTCTATCTCATTACAGACAATGAACCAGGCTTACAGTCTTCTGGCCTTACTCCTCAACGTCAACAACAAATAAAAATTGAGTCTTTTGCCTAACGACTCAATTGAGAGTCTAGTAAACATTTTATGGCACTAATAGCTTTGTAGATGAAATTTAAATAAAAGTAGATTGGCTTTCTTTGATTTTACAAATGGTTTCATTCTATCATAGGTTCATTAATGAATTTTATTACTAAGTTTAAGTGTCCAATTTATTTGCCAAAAAGTTCAGAAAGTCTGGTCCAGTTTACTTTATTCGCATAAAGTACAAACATGAATTTATGACGTATGAACAATGTATACAAATGTTGATTGTAGTTCTATTTATTCATCAGCCACTCAACCCACTAAAAATAAATTTCTGCTATGCAAATTATGCAAGCCGTTGCGTGCAATATTTTCATAATTACACGAAAATAAAATGCATTTTCTTAGGAAATAAGTTTATCCGTTGTTAAACCCTATGCTCTTTCTGTTTTTTGCTGGTTTTTTTTTTTTTTTTGGTGTGCTTTTTATCAGCAAAGTGGGGTATGCAAAGTGGGGTATGTGGGTATGCGAGGAAATCAACAAAATATATGCGTTAATCAGAAAGATGACGCTTTGAAAATTATTAATCAGCAAAGAGCACGACCTCAGTGCTAGAGATAAGCCGTGTAGTGGGGCAAATGCTCATCTTGTAATTACACTTCTACTTTATTCATCATTTTATTTAAATACAAAAATTGACCGCTTGATGCAGCTGCTCCTCCGTCTCTCGCCATTTCCCTTTCCATCCGTTGTTAGGAGAACTGTTGCACCCTCGCGAAGGCAACGTCGCGACTCGTCGCTGATCATAAACAAATAGAGGCGGTTGCCCACACAATTTCCCTTCCGTGTCTGATCAGATGTAAGACACAAGTTTAAAAATGTGTAACAGAAACGCTTAAAGCCATTTCTCTGCCATGAACATGTAAATATTTTGTTTTGATATGGCTATAAACAATAAATATTTATGTCCTGTTGCGATGAAAGCTGCTATTCAAGCAAGTCTTCTCCTTCTCGCATATCTCCAATATTGTAGGCCAACTGCACACCATCTGCATTCGAATGTTGCAACAGATTTTCACAGGCATCAGTTTATTTTGTACAAGTTTCTGTCCACAAATAACGATCTGTCCGATTTGATCTTTCAGAGTTTGTTGTCGGAGAGCGCCGTCGACGATCAGCACTGGCCCAAGGAACTGATACTGTTAAGGGAGAAGTTCACGGCCAAGAGTCAGTTGGAGATAACCCAGTTGAATATAAAACATGCCGATGAGGTGAGTTATCCTGCCATCCGCGATATCCAAACAAAATATCTTCTAACATATATTCTATTTATTCTACCAAAAAGATGTCTCGCATAAAATTGGAATATGAGAAACAACTCAACCGCAAGAACAAGCGGCACATGACCTTCGATTCGGGGCGCGACTTGGAGCACATCATTAACGAGCGCGATGGCCTGCGGCAATTGTCGAAGAGTTTTCGCAGCGTCCTCTGCCGCCTGGCCAAGTGCGTGGCCAACTGCGAGGGTGACCTCAATGCCACGCTCTCAGAGGAGATGCAGCGCATACTAGCTCAGAGTCGCTGTCAGGAGGGCGGCGAGGAGTTGGAGCACACGCTGAGCAGCTCCCTGCTGCAGGGATCGTTCAACAACACCAAGCAGCTGCGCCTGGTGCCCGACGTGCACAGTTTGCTGGAGGTGGTTGAGGATCCCAGTCTCGTGCAATTTATCGACAGCAAAAACGGCGATGATCAGAACGAAGACTTTGATCTGGGCGATTGCCTGGAGCGTCTCAAGTCGGAGGCCGCTTACTTGCTGCAGCTGTCCGAGGACCTCGATAGGCAGCGCGAATCTGCGGAGCGACAAGTTGACGAGCCGGAGAAACAGGAGCACGAGTTGTGCTGCGAAGCCGAGGACGGCCTGAAGACCACAGCGCCACAGCCGCCAACACAGCAGCAGCTGCTCCACGAGCTCCTGCGCACCAACTCGCTCAATGACCAACATCTCGGCGTGGCGCACCAGCGCAAGACCAGCCAGGGTGCACAGCTGGTGACCAAGCCGCACAGCTCGCTGCCGCTTGATCTGCAGCAGCATGCGGGCAACGCCTCCGAGCTGAGCTTCCAGCTGGTAGAGCTGAAGAATCGCCTGATCAAATCCGAGACGGATCGCCAGAAGCTCCAGCAGCAGCTGACGCACACCATCGATCGCAATGCGGAGTTGGGCCAGGAGCTGCAGACGCTGCGCGATCAGCTGTCGCAGCTGAACTCGCTGAACCACACAGACTATGCCGAGGGCTATGGCCTCGGCGACATAAAGAGCCCGCAGGCTCTGGATCAGTCCTCGGCCAGCTTTGTCGAGCTGCAGGAAAGGGCGCGCCACCTGCTGACCTCGCCCACGCAGCAGCAGCAGCAGCAGTCCCAGGAGCAGGGCAATGCAACGGTGGTATTGCTGCAGATGATCGAGGACTTCTGCCGCGAGGGCGACAAGGTGGTCGAGTCTGGCAAGAAGGATCGCGAGGACCTCCAGTCGCAGGTGAGTCTTGCTGTTGACATGTCCTTTATCAATCAATCTCTCGTTGAGTGCTAAACGCATGGTCAGTTGCCCTTCCGTTGAGCGCCCCTAGTCGTAAGCCAAGATCAAGTTTAGGTTATTACTACCTCCCATCCATGCTACCCCTTAACCAACGCAGATCGACACCGCTGACAAACAGCTGAAGGCCACGCGCCAGTTTCTGGAAGAACAGGCCGCCGAGCGTGAACAGGAACGCGATGAGTTCCAGCGCGAGATCGAGCAGTTGAAATTACAGCTGCGTGACAAGGAGAAAGAGCGCAGCTCTTTTGCCAATGCCTCTGAGGAGGTGAGTGCCCTGCCCTCTGTCTTGGGTCTTTGAGCCATATATCGATTATATACTTATGATTTGGGATTGGCTGAATGTTCCTTTCTTTCGTTTGGTTTGCTAATGGTTTTTCTTCTCCTCTTCTACTGGACTATACACTAATATTATTTGTATTTTCAAATTTGATTTAACTGCGCTTTTTTTTATATTATTAAGTGGGTCAAGAAACCCACACACTTTTTATGTTCCTTTCACACATGTTTTTTATAACAAACTACACGCTACATAATACTAAATTCAAATACCTTACCATGCTGTTTACAAACTAATTCCATTTAGCATTTGTGCATATTAACTATATAAAATCGTTTTAAGTACTTGGGTTAGTTAAAGGAATCTCATTTTGTTGTTAATACGGAATTCAAGGGCAGCACGCTTTTCTGTACTTAATAAAAGTGTTTAAAAATCAACTGATTGAGAAAATTCCAATGATTTCAAAAACGTAGAATCTTCTGGGCATTATTCAAAATACGACCTGATTTAGAGTCTAATGTGGCCCCCTCTAGTGAACATCTCAGTTTGTTTTTAATATCGAAGTCAAGGGCAGCACGCTTTTCTGTTTTATGTACTTATTCATATACACTTATATATATACATATGTGTATGTATGTAAATCTGTCGTAAGCATGTGCGGACGTATTTATAGAAACAAAAAAACAACAACAATCACTCAGTATCGAGGGAGCTATTTAAATTCACTTCTTTGCAAAATGTTTTATACTCAGATATCGCCTTGAATGAAAAGTGTTTTCATACATACTCACACACAGACACACACTCAAGTAGAGTTTACGCCTAAATGTAAATATTAATAAAATTTCTAATCGTACCTCTTTGCATGCACCCACAATAATTATCTTATCTATTCCCACAACCTGCACCCCAAATTGAATTGCACCACAAATTAAAGTTGAGGGTAGTAAAGGATAAGCATGTAAGTTGCAACTTAACCAAATCACGCCCCAGTTCCACGCACACACTTACATAGCTCATTGGCACACATTTGACTGCGAGACAAGAGCTATAACTAAAGAGTATCTGCGTCGTCTCTTCCAACAGTATGCCCAGCTGGAGGCGCAGCTCCGCGAGTTGAGTCAGCAGCTATGCGACACCAATGGAAAACGGGACAAACTGGAAGTGGAGCTCAAGGCGTCCATCGACAAGATCTTTGTGCTGCGCGAGATCATCTCGGAGCTGGAAACACAGGTGCAGACCAAGGCCCTCAACGAGCAGGTGCTCGACGAGAAGGCCAAGCAGTTGGAGGATTATGTTAAAGTTCAAATGCGTTCCAATGACGCGCTGCAGCAGGAAGTGCAAAGCTTGAAGACGGACATCGGCGAGGGCTATCAAACGCGCATCCGCCAGCTGGAGGAGAAGCTCCAGCAGGGGCTGCCCTCTGCCGAGCATAGCATGGCACTCAATCAGGTGGCCGAGCAGCTGCATGACATTGAAACAACACTTGAGCAAAAGACCAAAGCCCTGGAGTCGCTGCACAACTCCAACACGGCCTCCAACTCGTGCAGCCTCAGCGCCACAGAGGATGTGTCCGTCCACGGCGGCAACAAGCGTCCAACGGCCGTTCCCACGACCGAAGCCTCGCCCGCGCACTCGCTGACCGTCGAGGGCGTGCAGCGCGTGGCCGAGAAACTGGAGAGGCACACGCGCGTCGAGGAGGCGGCAATCAAGCGCATACGTGATCTGGAAATGCAAGTCACCCAAATGCGCAGTGGCTGTGTGGTGAGTACATATTATTGTGTGCTTTCGTGGTGGGTAAGCCGGCAGTGGTTGTTGTCTTCACTAGCGTTTGGGTCAACATCTCACAGTTAACAAAATAGTTTTGCCTTCCATATGCTCAAAAAGAGCTTATTGGAATATTAAATGGCTTCACCCGGGGCAAGTTTTGTTGTATACCAATTTACCAAAGGCTTTTCCTTTTAATTAAATTTTAGTTATATCTCTTTAAATATCTCTTTTATATCTCTTTAAAGTATAGTATTCGCTTCTATACAATAATATTATTCTGATAATTCAGAAAAGTTGTAAACAATTGTTTAGCTTACATTCCAAGCTCATGCTGATCAGAAAACAAACTAACTTACGCTATCTTCCAGACGTTGACATTACTAGAATTAGGATCAGAAAGTATTCATATTTGGTGCTACAGTTTTCGATGCACTGTGCATCGAGAGTTTTCGCTGCGCTGAGCGCACACACAGTTTTCGTTGCATTGTGCTGTGTTTACAGTTTTGAGGCGTTGTGGGATCATCAGAATCTACAATTGTAAATTTAAATTCTGCCGCAGGTCGGCGTCGCTCGCAGTTTGGCCGCGCTCAGTTCTCGGCCGAGTGTCTCCCGCGACGCACATGGAGATGCTTGCGCTCTATTCAACGGCTTTATTTCTCAAATCAGTTGATTAATATCAAATTAAATTCAATTTGCCTAATAAATTGTAATCAAAGTGCCAAAGTGTCATGTTGCTGCGTTCGAGAAATGCGCTCAACTTCACCATGGCACCCATTCGAGTGAGTTAGAATCCAAATTTGAATAGATACTCTCATTTTCAGACGCACTCAAGTGCCACACAATTGAAACGCTCAATTGGTATGCGAAACATTTGTATATAAACATATACATTCTTATATTTATATATATACATGTGTGTATCTATGAATTTCAATAAATTTTGACAAGGTTAGACAAGTACGAGTACAAACAAATCGTACTTGCCTTCAATAGCAAACATTTAGCACAGACAATTTCCTGGCTGTAATTTCTTTCTATTTGTTACCCTTAGTTTTAGGGTACACCTAATTCTCTTTTAATACAATAGATACTTTCCCAAAAGAAACTTAAAAGTACAATACGCAATATTTATGAGAATTATGATTATTATTATGAGATATTCATTAATATGGAACAAGTAAAACTAATATAAACATAACAAAATTGTATTCTGACTGCATTCTATAAAGCTGCAATATCACTAGAATTAGTTTGTTCATCTTTCGTAAAAGGAGGTAGATTTTCACTTTTTTTAAGAACTCGGTGTATATAGTATTTAACGTGTCAACGAGTTGCTTAGAAAATGGCACACGCTCAGTCAAAAATAGAAGCAGGCGTCATCACTTGCCAGCTCCATTCATGTGCCCGGGTTGTGCTAATTCAGATCCCCAAACCCTCAAAATAAATCACTCGACGCCCCTGTGGCGCACCTGGTTCGATTTCTAGTAATTAGATGCGCGCATATGCGTGGTTTCTGAGTTATGCACACGCAATTTGTTTACAACATGCGGCATGCCACAAGAGCCTAATTGAAAGAGCTCCAGCAGCGAGTGCTTGAATAAATTTCTTTGTTGTGGCGCCCTGGAATGGGGAGGCCCGCATAAAACGCATGCATCAAACTGTGCAAGCAGCAGGAGTTGCAACTGCAGTAAATAACGCAGATACGGCCACAAATGCAGATACAGCGTATGTGTGCACATTATTCCATTTTCATCTGTGCTGCATCATTTGAATGCGTTCAATTTAATTTAATTGAAGTCGAAAGAGTTGGCGGGGCGGGGGCGGGGGCGGGGGCAGACGATGAGGCCGCCAATCGGCCGGGCGTTGACTGCTGAACTGAAAAATTGATTGAGACTTTTGCACTTGCAGGAGCTTCAGCACGAGCGCGACTCGTTGCAGGGTCGCATCGATGAGCAGACCCAGCGCATTTCAACGCTGCAGAAGCGTCTGGAGGAGCAGCGCCAGCGAGCCGAGCAACTGCATCGCGTGGGTACCTCCGATCTGAACACCCGGGTCCACGAGCTCCAGAGCGAGGTGCGCAATCTCAGCGAGCAGCTGTCCGCACGCGACAAGCAAATGGCCACAATGCAGCAGCAGCTGCAGCGCAGCAAGGACGAGATTGTGCGCCTTGAGGCTGAGCTCGCTGCCCGCACTCAGCCCGACCGCAGTCTCGTTGAGCGCCTGGAAGCGGAGGTGCTGCAGAAGAGCAACGAGTTGCAAAAGCTGCGAGAGACGATGCGCACTGAAATGGCCAACCGCCTGGCGGTGCCCGATCTGATGGAAACCATGCTGGCCGACAAGAACGACGAGATCGACCATTTGCAGGAGCAACTGCAAGCGAAGGAGCGCGAGCTGCAGGCGGCCAAGGACGCCAGCCCGGCTTCCTCGCCGGCGGCTGGCAAACACGATGCCAGTGCCAAGCACAGCGCACGCACGCTCAGCGACATCGGCTCGATCACCGAGTTCCCCGAGCCGGATGTGGAACGGCGCGCCACGATGCGCAGCCTCAATGCGCCCCTTCAGCTGCCCGAGGCTGCGGGCGGCTTCCTGCACCAGACAATGGTGAGTAAAGGAGGGTTGACGTGCTCTTTTCGCACCCTGAGCCCATTCCAAATGTGTGGATGGTACGACCCCATAAGTATATCAATTCCCGACGGGTTGATCTGGCCATATCCGTCTGTCTGTCTGTCCGTTCGTCTGTATGAATGCGGCGAACTCGTCCCTAGTTGATAAAAAGTTAGAACCCAAAGACCCAATGTAAGTGAAGCTAAATATGAATAAGCGTGCATCCCGTGCCAAAGTGGCGAACCCTTTACATCTATAACAAAGCTCCTCAAGCGAAAGGGACGAAGAAGAACTGAAAATTCGAATTCAATTTTGGGCGCACAGCAAGCCACGGCAATGCTCTGTAGTGAGAGCGAGCAAGAAGCATAATGAAAATTTGCGGTCTCGCTCGACATTATGAAGCAAGCGGCACGCTTTCTCTCTTGCTCTCTGAGAATCGTAGCGAAACTCGAGCGAATTTGTTCTAGATGTCCCATCTACTACTATTAGCATTATTATTATTAAGGGGATTAAGGAATTAGTTAAGGCCATGCGAGGGTTCACGTTGAGCTGAAACTGATTGTTTCTTTTTGCAGGAGACCTCAAAGGAAGCCGTCGCGAATCTCACGTACAAGCGCACCGACGACTTGAGTGGCTTTGTGGTGGCGCATCCTGCCAACACATTCGAGCACCCGCACTACTTTCAGGATCCCAATGTTCTGGGCGTGACGGCGCAAAACAGTGGCGATCTGACGCCGGGCTTGGTGCCACGACAGATCAATTTCTCGAATCTGACGGAGGACTCCAAGTTGAAAACGCCAAGCTTGCTGATGCAGACACCCGAGCTGCCGAAGGCGATGCCGTCGCCTGAGCTGCAACAGCTGCGGAAAAAGCTGGCGGCCCTGGAGGAGGAGAAACAGCAGCAAAAGACCGAACTGGAGAAGAATCTGGTCCAGCTGCAGGAGCAACTTGCCCACGAGAAGCAGCAGCAGCAGCGGCAGCAAAAGTTGCTGCGGGACCACGAGGAGAGTGAGAGGAAATATCGGCTGCGTGTCGACTCGCTGGAAAACAAAATCCTGGAGGCGGCCGCTCAGGAGGCCGCCGATCGCGAGACGCTGCGGAAGGAGCTGAACCTAGTAAGTGCGGCGCATGCGCAGTGCGAGCAACAGCAGCTGGGCGTGGCAGCGGGTCGGAAGCGAGAGGTCGAAGCACTTAATGCGGAGATCAAGGCCCAGACGGAGCGGAACCGAGAGCTGGCAGAGCGACTGCAGTCGACGCAGCAGCGCAGTGATGAGCTGCAGCAACAGGTGTTCGGTCTGGAACGTGATCTGGAGCGGGTGAAGAACAGTGAGCACGGCTCCAAGCAGTATTCGGTGGATGAAATCGCCCAGCAGATGGAAAAAGAGCTCAACTACTCGGCCCAACTTGATTCGAATATACTGAAAGCCATTGAAAGCGAAGAGGAAAACAATTTGGACAAGCTGCACCAGAAAGAAGTCCAGACCGAGGCCGATCCCAGCTCCAGGCACGGGAATGGACACGGCACCGACGACGAGAATTTCACGGGCGAGCGCGAGCTGCTGAACCAACTGGAGGCAGTCCGGGCCCAGCTGGCCGTGGAGCGAGACCAGACTGAGACGTTAAGCAAAGAGCTGCTGGGCGAGAAGCAGCACTCGCAGGAAATACAAGAGCAGGACGTGCTGATCATCGAGGCCATGCGCAAGCGCCTGGAAGCCGTGCTCGAGGCCGAAGACGACCTGCACAAGCAACTGGACATGGAGCGCGAGCGCTGCGAACGGCTGCAAACGCAGCTCACCGCACTGCAGCGGGCCGACAGTCGGCGGAGCAGCATGCTCCTGAAGTCGCCCACGGACTCGCCCCGGAAGTCGCCTCGCACCGATTTCGAATCGGAGGTGTGCGACCGCCTGCGCAGCGAATTGAAGCTGCTGACCGCGCAGAACGAGCGGGAGCGCGAACGGTCGGCGGATGCGCAGCGGAACAGCGAGCGGGAGCGCCAGCGCTACGAGAAGGAGCTGCAGGAACGGGTGGCGTACTGTGAGCGGCTCAAGCAGGAGATGGATAAGCTGGCACGCGACAAGGAGTCGGCCGAGCTGGAGCTGGAGCACTTCAACGAGCGCCTGACCCTGCAAGCCAACGAAATCGAGAGCCTGGAAGCGCGCATGGTCACCCTGCAAGAGGCGGAGACGCGTCGCGCCAACACGCGCGCCCGTCAGCACCAGGAGCAGGCGAAACTGCACGCCGAGATTCACGAGCTGAAGTCAAAGCTGCTGGCCGCCGAGTCCACAAAGGACAGCCTGGAGCAGAAGATCAACCAGCTGCGCTTCGACGTGGCCCGCTCAGCGCAGCGCGAGTCGAAGTTGTCCGAGGCTTTGGCGCAGGCCAACGACCGGCTGGCCCACAGCACGGATGACACAGTGCCGGCACAGTTCCTGCAAAAAATGAAGGAGATCAACACGCTGCTGGCGGAGAACACGCAGGAGAATCGACAGATGGCCGAAACAGTGCAGTACCTGGTCGGCGAGCGTATCGCGCTGCAAAAGAAGTGCGAGGAACTCGGCGGCACCGGCAATGCGCACGTGAACGAGCTCGAGGAGCGATGCCGGCAGCTGCTGGGCCGCTACCTGCGCGTCGAGAGCCATCGCAAGGCGCTCGTCTACCAGAAGCGCTACCTCAAGCTCACCCTGGAGAGCTACCAGGCGAGTGAGCAACTGGCGCTACAAAATATCGCTGGTGACCCGGGCCCGAAGCGGGCCAAAAAGAAGCTGTTCAAGTAAGTTATCGAGCTGCCTCTGTGTTAACTCAGTTTAACCCATTCGCATCTTTCCGTAGGACTGTCGCACTGGCCATCATCGCGATACAGCGCATCAAGTACATTGGTCGCATTTGGCACACTGGCAAGCGGATCGTGAGCAAATCGGTCTTCACCATAACGCAGCAAAGGTGAGGGAGGCGTCGAGGAGGAGTTCTGGAGACCCTTTTACAGATTTCCTATTCTTGTACATAAGCCATGCATAACTGCTCTCATTGTTCTCGCCCGTAGCACTAAGCTGCCTCTAGTGACAGTCAATATGAGAGTTAAGTTGAGCAAGGGCGATTCCGCCAAAAAATAGTTGCTCAGTGGCCAATTGCCGAAAGGTCTGCTCAAGGTCAAGCATTCAATTTGACAGCACCCATTTTCACTTACCACCAATAAATTTGTATCGCATCGGCAACGAGTTGCAACACTGATATTAAGTGCATATTTAGTCTCTTTTCGCGTTGATCATTAGCATGTAGTATCCACCCCTATTGGCTCTATATCACCCATTTGCATCGCAATCTGTGTCGTACGCTTTCTGATGACGTCTTCCTTGCAGAGCTGGTCCGTGCCTGAACCTAAACGTGCCGACTTCTCCCCAGCCCGGGGCCAACCAGAACGCCAACCCGACTGGGAACACGCCCACCAATCCTAGCAACACGGGTCGTTTGAGCTACGCGCCCCCCGTCCCGTCCCTCGTGCCAGCTGTGAACTTCAGCACCTTGCAACCCATCGTACTCGCCCACGACTACACCTTGCAGACGCCGGCCCTGCTCAACAACAACAACAACAACAACCACAACAACAACAACAATAAGAATGAAAGCACCCTGCCTTCGCTGACCAGTCTGGACTGGCCGACGACACAAAAGGCAAAGCGCGTGCATTCGCGACATCATTAGGAAACGCTAATGAACAAAACAGAAACGTGCTCAAAATAATTTGATTGGCGATCCCAATCGTTGGACAGCCATGCACAATAGTTGATGTGTATAACTGCGGCCTAGATTAGTGTAAATGTTATTATATTCCCGCTAACTGTACGTTTTAAAATGTTGTGTAGTCTTGAATTACTTTTAAGTGCCTAGCTAAGAACCAAACATCCTCACCCAAATCATCATACTCAAATGTAAATGTTATTTGCGTGTCGCAAGCATGTACCAATTAATTATAGTTTATAATTTTAATGCTTAGTTCTTAGTTTGACCAATCCTGACTCGATCCCAGTATTTGTATATGTAGAACCCTTCGTTTAATTACTGACCTAAGGAACCGACACTTCAATTACCTTAATTTTGTTTATTTTATTTTTTATTTTTTTTTTTGCTAGACCTATGCGACTGTTCAATTGTTTTAGGCTGATTAAACAAAACTTATGCACATTACAAAATTTTAATTTTTATTATCATTTGAGTGTGTCGTATTTGGCAACAAGACAATGAAACATATTTCGAATGTGCCTTATTTGTGCGAAAGGGGCTAATAAAGCATTTAATGTTAAACTTGTAAGACAAAACATAAGAGAAGTTTCAATAAAAACTACACGTTAAATACCTAATTGCGCGAATATGCGTTCAACGGGGCGTATGCTTGACAATTTTGGCCCTACTTATGCCCTACAAGCACATAGATACAAATTGGGAGCAATGTCTGTGCCTTGCAACAGGTTATTAAAGCGGGCGGGATGGCGGGAGATGGCATGAAACAGGCTTTTCGAGCCAAATCGAAGGCTGATACAAAGAAAATGCCTTGGGGGGGATGGCCGTCAATCCAAATTTGCTGCCTAACGCTGATTACCGCAGAGCCAGTCGGGACAATTACTGGTCAGCCTCGTTATCAACAGCAGAATGCACACGAAGCACGCGCCGGCCGAACCCGTAATCTCTGACTGATAACGGACGAAAGCTTTTGCCGACTTATCCCGATACCCTGAAGCGAAGGCTATGCCCACAGGAGCTTTTTGCGCGGAACACGAACGATGGTGCCTGAATTGCTAACATATGGTAGCATTCTATGGCGCATCGTCTAGCATTGGGTATCCTGACGTTGTGGCAAGCAGTTGGAATCTGGCACGCAGGGCGGCACATTCTGTTACCTCTTCATTTGTGCATCGAGCAACTTCTGCTCAAATGCAGCAGCATTTTTGAAAAATTGAATCAATCGTAAATTTGTTGTGACACTCAAGTGTGAATCGAATTGTTTTTTTTTTGCATCGGAATTCAATAACATTTTACATCAGTTGCGAAGCAATTATGTTTGGCGGTCGCAAAATTTGCATTATCAGTTGTTATTCTATTTGAATATATCTTTTTTTTCCAAGTGCAAGAGCCACCTGAAATCAAGTCAAGTGCAACGAAAGTACCGAAACATTTGTTTGTTAACTCCACGGGTAAGTCGCATATAAAATTCAATTAAATGACATCAAAAGACATTTGCAGCGCATTATTTGCGTCCAGGAGAAACCAAGCGTAATTAGACTAACCATTTCTAAATTTATAAACATCATTACGTGCTTAAGTATACCATTAGATGGGTGCTATCTATATTTAGTTGATCCTGCTCTATTTATAAAATAAGGGGAGAGGAAACCAAAAGTGTCATGAAAGCCCGAGCATAAAATAAACGTATGTAGCATGTGTAGGGCTACATCCCCATCCTCCTCCCCCAACCATCCGCCATCTTAACATTTCTTGTTATCCGCAGTAGAGGTTATTAAAAGTGGAATTGCCTGCCTGGCGGGCAGCAAAGACGCAATCTGCCGATGGCCTTGGCACAAAGTAATCAGAGTAACAGGAGGACCTGGCAGGCGGGCGGCACTTGGCCACTCCTGAGATGTAAAGTGGCAAGTGCTATTGGCTCCTCTTGGGTTGGGTCAGCGGCGTATGGATTTCTATGCGCATAATATTTGAGTGGGCAGCATTTCTCTTTGGTTCATTGCGGAGCCACATATATATAATATACGGCATATACAATTACATATGTATGCGCGCATATATATAAATGAATTGGATTCCTTGATTAGATAAGCGCCGTGTGTGTGCCAGACGCGTATCAGATATAATGTATGCGTTTCTATCATTTTTGACAATATTCGTTACGCCATGAAGATCATTTGGCTACTACGCCTACTCCCAATGGGCTATATGTATGTGCTAAAGCGCTTCAGTGACGTCAAACAGCAATTATGATACCGATATACGTATACGATTTTGGCCTACTTATCTGGCGCGGACACTGAAACTGATAATCAAAATAAACAAATTAATTAAAGTTTATTAATTAGTTTATCGTAGAGTTTCTCAACTGATATACGGGTTAGCTGTTAGCTGTTATTTTCGAATCCGTTACCACCAACTATTCTATAGTGGTAAGACGGACAAGTCTGTTTCTTTTAAAAAAAAAACTACTACTTTAAAATTACCCTAATCAGTATAGAACTCATTAATGGAAAGAAGGGGAAGTTATATTTAATGGTTAGAGGCAGAAGGACGAACGCATCGAGCTCAGAGAATAATGGCTGCAAACCCTACAAAGACTGAAAAGGTTCGGTGGTTTGGCTCACGGTTCTAGCCAATAGACTTGGTTCGCCATATTCTTTTATAAAAAAATTTATATTTTTGGCGTGGACTTTTTCCAAAGTACTTAAATAAAATCGTTGGAATATAAAGTTTTATACACGGATTTAATGTATATTATCAATAAGTTAGCCCTTTTTATTAAATCGATAGAAATACATTTTGGGAGACGGTTATTTAGCAGAGAATTTAATTCAATAATGCACAATGGAAGAAGAAGAACAGCCGTTGTTTAAAGTGCGCAGCGGAAGTTCGAATGTGTGCCTCTCGCATAAAACAAATTTGTGTAGTTAATATTCTTTTAAGTTTTTCAAAAAATTGTCGACGGGGGAACAAATATATTTTTCAGCTGCCACTAGAGTCATGTGTATTTCATAATCCGTTTGTTTAGCATGACGTATACGTAATTCCCACAGTCTCTTAATTACGTCGACTTTATTATACAAACAACTGTTAGATCTGGACACGTTTTAAGCCGCAGCCCTTTTTTTTAGCGTGAATCATTCAAAATAATTGATATTTATATTTCTGCTGGCTTTTCTTTTGGGCCAAGTCAAATAACCAAGATCAACTTTTAACCATATATTGTGCGTTATCATCAAAAACAGCTTAAATTAAGCTCACAAGCAAAGTCAAAATGTTATTTAAATGTTTTTCCCATACATTTAAAAGAGAAATATATATGAGTGCACGTGTATTTGGCGGTTTTGAAAGCAAACTTTGCGTTTGGAGTCAATTAGTGTACGGGAGTTCACATACGGATATTTGTTTGCGCAGCTTGCCGTATAAAGTGGAAGTATACGTGCTTTTCTGCGGAATATTATAGACATATTTGTCTTCCAGATAAGACAATAAAACACTTGTCCTAATGACAAATTAGAAACAGAATTCTTCACTTTCGCCAAGCTACGCAAATAACTAAGACTTTTTTAGACGTTGACGTCCAAAAAGTATATAAACAATGCAAAAAAAAATACGCACGTTTAAATTGTGACAATAAGATGGCACAATTGGGTAAATCAACATGGGGCAAGCTGATCCGCTGTTTTGGTAATAAAAGCAGCCGGCACTGGGAATGGAAATCAGTTGAAGACCGAATTCGAAATCCAAAATGCGTTGGCTTAAATCTTTAGCATTCATCAGCTTGTTGGCCTTGGTGGTGGCGGAGACACCGAGTATCTTGGTACGCGCTCCACGAGTCCGCCAGCCTCTGATCAAGTTGGCCGTTCAACCGGCTATTGCCAGCGAGCCGGTGGCCGTGGGCGCGGATGTCGAGGCTCCAGTGGAGGTTGCCCCAGTCCGGCCCGCTCAGCGCATTATGCCCTACGTTGGTCCGCAATACTGGCCGGGATACGGCGCCGACAGCTGGTACGGTTATCAACCGTACTGGGGCGGATACGGTCAGGTGAGGCCCAGGCGCTGGGGCCGCCAATATTGGGGTCCTCGGGTGGTCCTGCCCGTCGAAGCCAGCACTGTTGCCCCTGTCGTAGATACCGATGTCGTTGCCAGTGAAGTCGCGGATACGGATGCGGTTGCTCCAGTTGAGACAGCCTAAAGGCTTTGGGAAACCTGGCAAAATACGGATATGTCATCACTTTGCCATATGGGATCTGGTTCAATAAACAAAATATTTTTTCACGAACTGCGATT
Source organism: Drosophila sordidula (assembly GCA_035047465.1). Lineage (NCBI taxonomy): Eukaryota > Metazoa > Arthropoda > Insecta > Diptera > Drosophilidae > Drosophila > Drosophila sordidula. The sequence continues at coordinate 15,644,312 of JAWNPQ010000156.1, read as the reverse complement.
TACACTCTGAGGGCAGTAGATCGTAGATCTGCCTATTTAGTAACAGTTAACTGAGAGAGTTTTGTCGACTTTTGCATAAACAATGAAATTGTTTATCTTATCGGACAATTTGTATATGCTCAATGTTAAAATATCAAAAATAACGTAAACAGAGCGCCAGTCACCCATCAAAGTCAGTGGCAGACCGCCCAACCTGCCATATGGCGCAATATTGGAAAATCCAATCAAAATGTTAATCCGAGCGCAGAACACGCGCAAGAAGTCAAGAACGCTTTATGCTCCAGCGAAAACCTGTTGGCATTGTTATGTAAAGTTCGATGGCCATGTACTCGGCTCGCGCTGGCCGCCTTCTGGTTTTCTCTATGCCGTATTATTCACTTAAGGGTCTAGGTGCATGGGAAACTCGTAAAATTCAATGCGAGCATACGCTCTATGTTTTTAGCGCGAATTCCTTCTTCGAAATGGAATTTATGCAAATGTGGCAAAGTCAAGTAGCCCACCTACTATTGAAAGCTTCGATGGAAACGTGAACCCTTATGGAGGGCCCTCCATTACACTTGTTGATTCATTACACTGGTCAACCAATAAAAAATATTACATCTTGTCAACGCACTTCGGGTGTAACGGAAATTAGCACGAAACGGTCCCGGCGTGTTTATTTTTAGGGTTTTCGTCGGGGCCCGGACCCTGGCGCCAGGATATCCAGCAAGTCCTACGCACGCAAAGTTGCAAGGATTGACCTGGGGGGGGGGGGGGGGGAAACTAACATTTGCCATTATTTGAAAAGATAAAAGATAAACAGATTTGGAAGCGGTAAGAAAAATTGTCTTTATGGGAAAATAGCATATTTGTTTCAGACTGAATTTACACATTTGACGTATATTTTAACAAATCAAAAAATTACATTTTATAATGTAGAAAGAAAAGAACAATTTTTCGTTACCATTTAACATTTTTCAATATTTCAAAGATAAGATACAGTTACAAACAACAATTGTTCAAATGGCACTGGCTGCCAGGGCCTCTGGCTAAAACAAAAAAATTAAATTTAAGCCAGGCTGCTTTCCTTAAAGTATTGGGGTCCTGTTATCTTTGATTTGCGCAATTTGCAAATGCCCAATTATCCTTGTAAAGCTTTAAACGGCAACTGCGCATCAGCAGGGAAAGCCACCGAGCTGGAGGACTCTTGACTTGACATGATAATTGAACTACTTCTGTTTCTAAGATGTGCCTTGTCTCAAGCTTCTCAAATTAAAGGGGCAATGAAGGCGTGTGTGTTAGTTCGCTCTGTTTATCTGCGCATGCAAACACAGCCCCAACCCCACCCCGCGTCCATCGTCCCTTTCGACAGTATTGTCCTGGCCTGCCGGAACGTGCGTGTGTATTCACGCTACTGAGTTGAAAGGAACAAGTAAGAGTGCACTAGTCGGAAGGGCCCGACTGGGATGGGATATCGACAATTTTAAGTAAACATGTTACACACAGTGGGAAAAAACCATCACACCCTTTTTTAACTAGTTTCAAAGTCGATAGTTATTTTGGAAGTTGCCACAGTTTTACCAAGTTTTATCGAGATAGCTGAAAAACTGCGAGACAGGTTGGTTGCGATAAAACATATATTTGTAATCTAGGCCGGCATTAATTGTCGAGTATCGTTAGCAGAGAGTAATGACATTAGAACAATCCAATTTGGCATGTGAATTTTCTTTTAGCTTGCGCAGATGAAATAATTTGTACTTAAGGGATGCATGTAAAAGAACTAGAATGAATTCCTCCTTTAGACATCAAGCCGATAAATTTTGGGCCTTGTCCATTCCCGACCCCCCAAAATAAAAATAATAATTAAAACTTTTTTCGACTGTTTAAACACATACATACTTTTTGGTAATTTTATCTATGCCTGAACTATTCACAATTTTTCGAATAATTTATTTTAAATGCAAGTCCATAACTCTGAGACAACTTTAGTTAAGCGCCGCAAAGCATTAAAGCAAATAATCATGAATCAGACTCCATTCAAAACACCAAATTTTTGGTGTTATATTTTTTTAGGTCGACTACACTATTTTCAGAAAAGCTGGCAATATTTTAGAGCGCTTAAATATATGCTATATTTTACAAACGAAAGTTGACAATTGAAGTGGCATAGATTAATAGCTCAGAAGTGAGGTTCTGGTTCCTATTGTTGTTATGTATTATTTCCTTATATAACGGAAAATGATGTATTCCTACCATAAAATGTAGTGCATCCCGAATTGAGAAGTTCATTTCTTTGAGTATTTTATTTCGAGCTCAGTTCGCTCTTTACATGCACTCTAAGAATTTAAAACAAGTAAGAACGTTGCAGTCGGACGTAACCGACTGCGTAATACTCGTTCACAGTGCACGGAAGGTATTATTGTTATTTTGGAAAAATATAGCATTTATATATTGCGTAGGGGTGGGGCTGAGTGTGGCCAATATTTTTCGGCTCGATCTTAAGAGAAGGTCACCCAAGCACTGTCTGCCAGATTTTGTGGCTCTAGCTCCAAAATTGTGGGAGATATAGCTTTTCGCGATTTGCGGGGGCGGCAGTGGGCGTGGCCAGGAAACTTTTACGAATCGTTAAAAGGGTGACCAGCCATCTACGTATAAAATTTGGTGAGTCTAGATCTAATATTGTGGGAGATATAGGCTTTCGCACTTTGCGGAGGCGGGAGAAGGCGTGGGCGGTAAATTTTTGTACCCCTAACCACGAATCTACCTTCCAAATTTGGTGACTCTAGCTCTAAAACCTTGGAAATATAGCCATTTCCGATTTTTTAAGGCGGGGGCGCTGGGGGCGTTCCAGTGGGCGTGGCCGGGAAATCAGGGCCGCATTTTTTGGAGGAGATCGCCAGCTGTCTACATACCAAATTTGGTAACTCTAACTTTAATACTGTGGCAAATATTCAACTTTAATCGATTTGCGATTTGAGGTGTATCGACATGTTATCGATTTGCTAGCCTCCCAGTGGGCGTGGCACAAAAATCTTAACATTTTACCTGAAGCAGATAACTACAAGTATATATGCCAAGTTTCAAGTCTCTATCTTCAATAGCGTCGATAAATATTGCGTTCATCCGGACAGACGGACATACGGACGGACATTGCACAAAACCAATTTACTAGTTTCACTTCGTGAACGAGATGTAAAATAATTACTAAGTATATAAATTGTTCTATCTGCATTTATCTTGTTATGTTCGAAAGAAACAGCCTAGAGTTGAGATTGAGAACTCTTTGAGCCAAATTTTGACATTTTAACTTAAATTTCAAGATTTCCGATTCTACAAATCTATAAGCATGTGGTTATTGATTGCAACTCATTTGAGTAGCACCAGTTACCTCAACAGAGAAAGTAATCTTAAAACTTCTCTCGAGTTGTTTTGATTGTGTTAGCCGAAAATGCTGTTAAATAAAGCACTTGTGTTTATTATATAACTTGCCCCCCGTTTTGAGCGACGAATGCTTGGAGGTCGCTGCCAAGCCCGCAAAAGATTCGTAAAAAAATCAACGTACTTAATGAAAGTACTGGGGCTTGTGTATACAAATGAGTTCTTTTTGTTTGATTTTGTTGTTCAAAGAAAGCTGAGCTCAATTAACTTGCAGGGAAGGAAGGACAAATGAACGCAGGCAAACAACAATTAAGGTTTAATATGTATAAGTCTGCATAAAAGCTATATTTATTTGCATGCTGATCAAAAAGAATTGTGCGTGTGTGAGTAGATACACAAATATTTTGAACAACCCTCCACAGATCTGCAATTGTGCAAACTTAACCAAGTTCTTAGAAAATTTGCCTATTCTGAATCATTCAGAAACCCCAAATGTTGGGTTTTAGTTAGCAAATATTTATCGAGCTACTCAATTCGTGTCCAACTTGGCTCCAATCATGATACCAGCTGCCACTGAGCAAACAATACAATAACAAATAATTCACATTCATGTATGCAGGCTTTCCAGCCCATTCGATTTGTACGTATAAAAACTTGTAAGGTGGAGCACTCGAGATCAGTTATTCCAGAAACCATTCAACATGCGTACCATTCTGCTGCTTGCCCTCTTCGGCTTCGTGCTGTTTTCCACAATTTCCGCAAGTGAGGAAGTCGACAATGTGCCGGACAAGGAGGAGGATGTAGAGGGCAGTGATGAGCCGGTGGACGACGACAGCGACGCTTCATCGGATCTGAATGAGAGCGACGATCAGGAAGTTGAGGGTATTGAGGACTCGGATGACGCAGAAGTGGACGACGCCGAAGCTAAGGAGCAAGTTGAGGAGCCAGAGGAATAAGAGAGCGACACTTCCTCGTACACTCCCTCTGTCCAATAATGCTATGTTGCACTACCCATCCAAGCTATTGAAACACAAAACGTTCAACAGGAGAAGTTAAATAAAACACGGAAATCCCGAAGATTTTCTTTAACACACGCACTTTTATCTTTGAATCTATATAATTGGTGATTGACTTATTAAAATTACTACAAAAGCTTACTCCAAACATTTGTATTCATTCGCTTAAAGTAGGATTCCGACTTAGGACTGCTTAGGCGTAGCCAAAAAATATTAAGACCTTATTTGACGCGTGTATTCGCCAGTATATATTCCAAGTTTCCAGTCTCTAGCTTCAATGAGGGCGAAAAAAATGTCTTTCATATGGACAGATGAAGGGACAGCATAAGCCCAATATACTCTTTCACGTCTTGAACGTCGTAAACCAATATTTATTCAAATGTTATAGGTCTAGTTATAACTGTCGACAAAGCATTAACAAATGTTGAAGCCGGATGGTTTAACTAACAAAACTGTCGGCAATAGTTTTCGTGTATATATTGCTTACCAAAAAGCCTTTTTAGCAGTGTAGGTTGAAACGTCATGATGAGAGGGCTAATTCTAATGCTTGTCTTTTGCTTGACGTGCGTTCTGGCCAAATCGGGTTCCGAAGACGTTGAAGATTTTGACCCTGATGATTCCACTTACTTGGACAGCGGTGGATTTGGACAGGACGACGATGGTGATGATGAAGCCTTTGACGAGTCTGAAGATGAAGAAAGGACACCAGGAAACTTTCTAAGATATCCTCCAGATTCGACTGATTTGAAGAAGTATCCGCGATTCGCTGTACTCAGGCATAATTGGCCGCTGCTCGCTGACAATACACTTTAGGATGGCCAAATACTGACGTGTCTTTACTTTTGTTTATTATTAATTCAAGTACACTCAGGAGGGAAACACTCGTGCCATGGCCGAGACAAGTTTGCACAGTTGTACCCAAATAAATGATATGTGTACACAGCCATATTTACTGTACCCATGTCGCACCCATAAACCAGAGTATGTGTTTTATAGAATAAAGTCGAGTATAAAAATATGTGAGCCAATGTAAGAGTAATATACGTAATACAACAGGCAGTGACATGCTTAATCGCAATAAGCTATTTCTATTTAATGTTCATGCACATATGAATAAATATACATTTTATACATTTTCTTTAATTTATTTGCTGTATATATTAAGGGGAATGTGTGCTTATGGAAAATAAGAACCTATTTGTCTAACGCTCATTTCTTCTTTGATCTTAGGACAAACCAAACTGAAGCATCCGCACGAATCGAAAGGAATATTGTGCGCTCGAAATGGTTATGGTAAGCTCGGCGGTATTGGGAGCCGCGGCTGGGACCGGGCTGGCACTGCTTCTGGCCGTAACCATCGTCATGTACCGCTACTACTTGCTACGTAGGCGCGGAAAGGTAAGTACAAGCACTTTAAGGTCGTATCTTCCGGTTTAAAATTGTAATCGCTATGCCTATACAAGGAGTGGGAAGAGCTGGATCGCTGGGAGGAGACGCGCATCATGCGCAAGCTGCATATGAAGGTAAGCGTTCCTTAAAAGTTCTCTTTAAATAAGCCACGCTGACACTACAAGGGAGGCACAGTTTTGTTTCCTCTGAATGATGTTGATGTGCATCTCGTTTTGGGTTTGCGTCTCGGCTAAATTCCCCTGCAGGGAAATTTCACTACAGTTTGCGAGTCATTGGCTGTGAAATTAATGCAATTCATACATATGTGACATCTGATATCTATTTTTCAAAATATTGACAACTTCAAACTGATTTTATATCTGGACTTAGAAAAATAAACAGAAGAGTTTTTAAATTTAACGAAATTCAACAATTGAAAAAACAACCGATTTTACTATATTGCGAACTATAAAAGCAACGGAGCTAAAAATGAACAGCGATTTTAGGTTTTATTTCGGGAATCGTTTTCGGATTGAAGATATGCCAACCAAGAATTAAGTTGATTCAATTTGCTTATTCAGCGGATTAGTTTTGTAGGTGGTTTCAGTAGTATAAACGAATATTAATTAAATAAATGTCTGCACGAGTCGATATTTCATTATAAGTTAAGTATCTGATAGATAAGGTGATCTTTGCTTTCACTCTACGAAACAATCTTTTATTGATGGTATACATAAATTGATTTAAAAAAACAATTTCTATAAAAAATTTACGACCAGTCATTTCCATTTATTCCAACATTAACTTATCCGAGATTAACTTTGTTAAATGAAGACACAATTGATCTCTAAGATAATAAAAAACAACAGTCAAGAACGGTCTTAGTTATAATTTTTATTTTGAGAAAAAATACCGATTTATGTAACTCGTGGTGGCGGGAGTGGACGTGGCCGAATCGGATCTTCAGTAGAGGTGATCAGAAAACTGCTTGCAAAATTGGGTAATAGGTTTAAAGTTGCGCAAGATGTGGATTTTTTGGTTTACCCGCTCCCAAGAAATGTGGATTTTATCAATTTGCCACGCCCCCAGTGGGCGTACACAAAACATTTTTTGTGTGATTTTTAGCGGAGGTCAACAGTAATTTGTTGGAAAAATTGTAGATGTCGTTTCTTAATCTCTAAAAGATGAATCAGTAATTTTTCTGCAAATGTTTGTGCATCTAGCTTTAAAATTGAAGGAAATGTATTAAACTGATTAAATTAAATTGCCACGCCCCAAGAGGGCGTAGCCAATAAACCTTAACACTTTCTTTGACGCGGGTTTCAACAATTTAACTTCAATAGCGGACGGACAGCAAGACAGATGGTATCGCTTTTTTAGCTAGGGTCTTGAAATTGAAAATATATGTATGCTCATGTATATCCCCATCGGGTAAAGTGTTGAAATTTTTCGAGGGTATCGTAAATTGCTAATATTTATATCTCCAGAAGTTTTAAGGTTAGAGTGACTAAATTTGGCAAGCAGACTACTGATGACTTCTTGTATAGGTTGAGCCGGGACGTGTCCCTCATAAATTGCACATATTGATATTTCCCAACGTTAAAGTTTGAAGTCACTTTGAGGCTATAATCATTATTTAGACCGCTTTCGACTGTTTTAAATTGATATTACACAGTGAACACCCGACGGCAATGTTCTTAGTTGCCTATGGGCAAATGTTTGGATGGCAGAAAAAGAAGGTCAGCAAATTTGCATGACATAATCTGTATTATCATCTGCATTTCTGCATTCTACCTTCTCTTGATAAGGAATTGGTGTTAGATTTTATACTAGTTCACGAAGTGAGGAGAGTATATTAGGTTTGTGCAATGTCCGTTTTGCTGTCTGTCCGTCTGTCCGGATGAACACAATTCTTTGGAATATATACACGCGTATACTCGCAGATAGTGGGAATATATTTTAGCCACTGAGGGCGTGGCAATGCGCTAAAATCTATTTATCTTCCACAGTTTTAAAGCTAGATGAATACAATTACTGATGACGTCCTTTAAAGATCGCACACAAAGTTTTTTCGAATCTATAAATCTTGGGAGCGAGTAAATCGCGAAAAACCATATCTCCCATCATTTTATGTCACCAAATTTGGCAGGCAGTTTCTTGATGATCTTCTCTAAATTTCAAGCGGAAAATTGTCGCTCCCCCACATATTACAAAAATCGAAACTTTTCCAAAACAACAATAATATTTAAGACCATTTTGAGCTGGTATCATACTGTAGACGAGCGTTGCGCAGTCGGTTACACCCGACTGCAACGTTCTTGTTTTATTTTACGCACACTATTTGATTTTAAATAACTTCTGTTGGCAGCAGCCATGTTTATCAATTTACAAATCATAAATGTCGATAAGGACCACAAACTCGGACAAAGATACAAATGTAACAACTGTCTGATGTGACTGCTGAATATTCAGAAGGGTGCATTGATTTGCCGGTCGCCTGTTAATTTTATATTTATGATGCTGCCGACTGAATCTTTCTCCATTCTACCCATTCTTGGGGTTGTTTCCATATCGGCCATCCATTTGAACGCACTCGCGAGCCCGTGCCGCAGACGGCGCACAATCCTGCGACTCTCGGAGAACGCGCGCGCTTTTCCACGTCCCATGCCAAGGGTGGAGGATATTAACAAATTTTTGATTTTAAATATTGTTTTCATTAACTGGCTGGCTCTTGACTTGGGTGAAGAGGGATGATGAGTGGATCGTGTGTTTGTTTGTTATATTTATTTGTATATATAATTTGATTAGTGGCTAAGTAGTTGAGTGTCGGTCCATTGTAAGGGCTGATTACACGACCGGAATGTGAGCTGGCCAGGCTTTCTAAACACCACCCAGCTGAATCAATTGTTTAGTTTCATACACCCTGTTTGCCTCTTCAAAAAGCCACAATATTGACCACAACAAAACACTCCTGATTAATTGTACTGTCCGGCAATTGGCCTTGACCACGATGGCCAAGCGTTTGTCCAATAGCCGTTAAAAAAAAAACTATCAGCCAAACTAGCGGGTCTTTAAAAAATATAGAGAGTTCTTGACTGTCCGCTGTTACCTGGCCGGGCACAAAGGACATTTGGTAGGTGAATGGAGAGTCTGCACAAAGACATCTGCAGATCACTGCAAGTGCTCGCAGCTCGGTACCCAGGACAATTGTTGCATTGTCTGCGACCTTTGTACTGCACTGACTTTCATTCATGAATAACTCAAGGAGCTGGCATTGTTGTCCTAGTCCATCGAATATTAAACTGGCGGTAGAGTACTTTGAAATAATTTCTATAGCCGACAGTGTTGACGCTAACCCATAGAGGGATCGTAAGGTCCTCCATATTTCAAAAATACTTACCTATTTCGTGCTATACGATATTCCAAACAAGCGGACCGCACACACTCGATTATTGCCCGAGGTCTGATGACTCGGAAACACGCAACGGAACCCCAATTACTAAGTGGTGCAAAGCTCATTTATAATTTATTCATAAGCGCAGTTCGAGAAGCTACTTCAGCTATAATGAAGTCATATTTGTTAAGCCCACATGCCATATAAAAGTGTTTCTCTTTATGTGATGATGGTCTCCCCTCCCTCTCCCATAAAGAGCCCGTCAGCTAAACAAACCCTCAGAATTCAATGGCGAGCGGCGATTCCGTTGACTGTTAGTAAAGTAGCAACAATGGCAACTACAACAATCAGTCAAATGCAAATGTCACAACCAATTAATGTCAATAAATGATGAACCAAACAACGGAAGCAACTGAAGTCTCATAAGCCGAGCAGTCCGCGTGCTGTAAATCCCATCATGGTGGTGGTGGTGGTTCCATGGCCACCATAAAGCGTACACCCCTTTGTCGGCGAATCCGGTTTGCCGTCGACTCTCGTACGTTAGCTCTCTCTGTCTGATACATCAGCAAATTCATGCATATGAATATCTAAATCCGTGGAAATGCAAGTTTCTCTCAGCTCTCATTTGTTTAGCGTTTACCCGACTTTTGTTCACAATTAAATTGAAATTGTGCGCTTGAGTTGTTCAGAGGGGCGCATTTTAGAGAAACGCCGACATCTTTGTATCTCTCCCAAATCCTGTTTATTTTTGCAGAAGCAAACGTCTCAAACATGTTTATTACATGCAAAGTGATCGTAGTTCCGCCGTATCGCTGTTCAAAGCCAACAGTAAGCCGAGTTGTAGAAATTTTTATTGAACGAACGAATCAATATTGTCTTCATACATCCCCAAATCGTTCAATACGTTTAAATAACATATATTTCATAATTGCGCTCTATCTTTACCATATACGTTTATGTTTCATTTATTCAATGAATTGTTATATAACAAAAAGTTACAAAAATTGTATACATGTATCTACATATGTCTGTATGTGAAGAACGATAATCCTGATGGAACCAAATGAGCAAGACAAACGATGAACTATTATCTGGGACGTAATTCGTTCGTTCAGTTGAGTTCAATCGTAGTTCAATCGAACTTGTTCAGAGCTCTTCGATACAACTCTAGCAGGCACAAGAGTGCACGTGGCCAAAAATATCAAAATATCTCCTTAATAGAAAAAAGCAGGCTGCATCAATAGCACGATCTATTTGAAAACCAATCCAATTAACAATAGCCAGTTAAATCGAGCGTAAAAACGGAGAAGTACAAAAAACGGATGTGGTCAAAGGTGAGCAGCACAAAAACTCAAGTGCCCCTTCAAGAAACAATAACAAAAGCATCGGCCAGCCGCCCAAGTCCAGATCCTGCGCACGAGACCGACGCAACGCCTAGTTGCGGAAAACTGGTGCAAAAATTTGAAAATGACTGCAGCTGCGGCCAAGTTGCATCGCTTTCCGCATGGCCTACAATAAGGAAAGTATGCCAATTAAGCAGAAGCCAAAATGCCAACAATGCCCCTAAAAAGTAGGCGATCGATCGCCCAGGACCCCGAAGCTATGCAACTGCAGTCAACAATGCGTCCAAAAGTGCTCCGAGAGTGGGACAACAATTAACGTCATCAATTGTGCGGGGTTTTATAGCCACTTAACATATGATAAAATACCATTGAAGCGACGCACAAAACACACACAAAGCAGCACCCGTGCAGACACCTTGGCATTACACACACAGTTCGGGACAATGGCGTGAAAAGGACAATTATAGCAAATCCTTAAAGCCAGTTAACAAATGACGAAACTGCCGCCATATTTCTGTGTAATGTAGCCCAAAAACTGAAATCTCTCCCTCTCTTTCTAAGGCGACGCAACGTCTGGCCGGGCACAAAGACGCAATGTGCGTCGGGACCCGGCCGTGAATGAATGGCCGTGGCTCGAACTGAATGGGCCGACTCGATACATGTTGTAGGCATTGTTAACCGATTTGGCAGACACACACACGGAGATAATGCATCAATAAAAACATGTTAAGGTGCTTACGGACAGTTCACAATATGTTAAAGGGACAAATTGCCGGGCTCTTAGGACAGCATGAAATCGGCAGTCAAATTGTTAAACTTTCAGTTCTGTATACGTTTAGATCTTCCATGTGATTACCTAAAGTTTACCTCTAAACCTGAAATAAATCAGCTATGACTTTACTCTCGAGCTCCAAAAGTGTAAACTTTATTATAATATTTATACATATATGTAAATGGCAAGGGAATACAGTGGACTCTTTTATATGGCATTTCTTCAGTTTTTGTTTATTTTAAAAGAAATATAGGCAGAACAAATTATATATACACTTGCCCGCAAAACTATAGTAGTAGTAGTAGTTTTATAGAACTTAAAAATTTAAAAAGGATTTGCGCACTCATAAACTTAAGGGAATTTGAATAAACTTAATAAAATTCAAGAAAAAACTAGTTAGAAAGTTATTGAAAAACAATAACTTGCAGTCGGGTGTAACTAACTGCGCCATACTCGTTCACAGTATAATAACTATTATACTATTATATTATAATGTAACAGTGGGAAACTGTCTTAATTATAATTGGCACTTTGAAGAATTATCGATTTTTGTAATATGTGGGGGTGGAAGTGGGCGTGACCGAATTTCTTTAGCTCTGCATTTAGAGGAGGTTATCCGAAGACTGTTTGCCAATTTTTGTAAAAAATTTGGATTTTCGCGGCTTACCCATCCGCAAGATATATGTATATAATTGATCGGGTTGCTACGCCCCTAGCGGGCTTATCCAAAAAATGTGTGTTCTTTAAAGGTGTTCATCAGTAATCTATCGATATATGGTATATATATTTATATATATATATATGTATATCATCTAACTTCAAATCTGAGGAAGATAAATAGATTTTATCGAATTGCCACGCCCCCTATAGCCGCACCCAAATATTCTGAACACTATTTGACGCGGATATGTGGGAGTATATATTCCAAGCTTCAACTCTCTAGCGGCGAAAAATATAGCGTTCATACGGACGGACATTGCACAAACCCAATATACTCTTTTCAGTTCAACCAGGTAAAATTGTACAGAGCTTGTTATACTCCGTTTATAAAGTGGAGAAGAGATTTTCACCGTTTTGCTGTCTGCCACTCTGTCCATATGAACCCATTTACCCACTTTAAATATGGAATATATACTTATGTATACTCGCATCAGACAAAATATTCAATTTATGGCCCCGCCTCCTTGGGGGTGGGTAAACCGCAAAAATAAATATTTCCTAGCGTTCGCTAAATTTGGCAAATTCGATAAGGTAACAGTTGGACGGACTCTGCCTTGATGTTAGAAAAATCATCCAAACCGTTTTCTACTGTATAAAGTTGGTCTTAAATCTGAACTGAGTATTGGTACAATCAACATTCTTACTTGACTTATTTCCAGGAGTTGTTGAGTTTCCATCACGCTCGGAACTCTGGTTTTAATAAAAAAAGAATTTGTGATATGCCTAAAACTAGGTTTTAATCATTGCCTAAAGCGTTTAAGTGAATCAAATCCCGAAACGTGTTTTCAAAGAATTGTGCAATATGTTTAGTTTGTCATTCGGCACAAATGCCCACATACACACACACGCACGCACTCAGCTGGGAAGTACCTGCCATTGTGCACGATCTTTGGACCAGGGGCGGAGCTTCAATGGCTACAGTTGCTGTTATTAGACGAAGACGAGCTGTAAATGGTGGCTTAATGGTCAGAGAGAACAAGCAAACAACCCTCAAAGCAGTCAACAAAGGCGCAGCCCATGCCAGAGCCAAGGGTGGTGCAAAAACAACCCCTAACCACCGCTGTCTATATAAAGTGAGCAGCACAGCCCGAGAGCTAACCAGTAACGCACAGACTCCGATCGTGTTAGGATCTAGCCACAAATTGAGAAGTCGCATCAGTTCCAACTATTAGCAGAATGTCGCGTTCTTTCCTGATGGACTCGCTGCTCAGCGACATCCCGCCGCTCAACAAGAACAAGGAAGCCCTCGGCTCGCCTACAGCCAGCGCGACAGCCGCCGCCGTGGCAGCCACAGCCGCCGCAGCTGCGATGCTGCCCGGCATACCTATGCTGCCGTATCCAGCCAGCTACGTGGGCAGCTACCTCTTCTCCCTTGGCATACAGCAGCAGCAACAGCAGCAGCAGCAGCAACAGCAACAGCATCAAGCGGCCGCTGCAGCGGCTGCCGCAGTTCTGCAGCAGCCCCACGCCTCGCTTTACCATCCGTACGCGCAGTTGTTCACGTCCAAGCGCAAGTCCAGTGGCTTCAGCAACTACGACGACTGCTACCCATCACCGCCACTCTCGGCCAATGCCATCGGCCATGTCACCAATGCGCAACTGACTCTGCCAGCCGTTCCGTCGACGAGTGTTTATGGCCTGCCTCTGCACGAGGCTGGCGCGTTTTGTACGTCGCCATCGGCATCCTCGAGCACCTCATTGGATTATGCCAATCCCGATGAGCCACAGATAAAGCGCTTCAGGCACGAGTCCTCCTGCTCCCCGGCCAGCTCACCCATAAAATCGCAAGGAGCAGTTTCCAGCGCCGGCTTGGAGATTACCCCGCTGATCAGCGACTATGCCGATTCCAGCAAGCGCATTCGCACTGCCTTCACCAGCACACAGCTGCTGGAGCTGGAGCGGGAGTTCTCCCACAACGCCTATCTGTCGCGCCTACGCAGAATAGAGATTGCCAACCGGCTGCGACTGTCAGAGAAGCAGGTGAAGATTTGGTTCCAGAACCGACGCGTCAAGCAGAAAAAGGGCGGCTCAGAAAGCCCCACATTCAACCTCTCGGCCAACTCAACTAGCCCGCAGACGTCGCCGGCGGCCAAGTGCTGTGAGCTCAAGATCAGCGCGTAGAAATAATTGTTTATCATATTGTAGAATGTTATTTGTACAACATTTTTTTTTTTTGTTAAATAGTCTAAAATATCATATAAACAATTTTTTTTTAGAATAGTCTAAAATGATATACAAACATATTTTTTTAAATAGTCTAAAATAAAGCCCAATTATATATATGAAAACAAAGTCATCTGTCTCAACCTGTCGTCTAGTAGGCCTGGCGGGAACATTACATTTCAACCGGTGGGCCACAATGAATATACTCTGAGAGTTTCACAACAGCGCTCTAGCAACTGTGAATTATTATTTCCTAAAATTCATAGTTCGATCCATTTTTAACAAGTTGACGTAGCCATGTCGAATTTCTACAAGGAGCTCAAGAGCGAGTGGGCCAAGGCCACGCCAAATCTGGGGCGGTGCGCCCAATTGTTGGACTCACTGAAGTTGGAAATGGTGCGCGTGGGCTTCGTGGCAGTGCAGGACGCGGGGGCTGTGGCTCCCGAGCAGAAGCAGCAGTTGCAAAAGTCTCGGGAAATGCTGGAAATCGCCATAGAGCACAGCATCAAGGTCAAGGACAACGCTGCATTCGAGCGATATATGATGCAGTTGAAGATGTACTACTACGATTACGACAAGTACCTGGAGTCCTCGCCGCAGATGCACAAATTCATGGGCCTGCATCTGCTCTACTTGCTGGCCACCAATCGCATCGCTGACTTTCACATCGAGCTGGAGCGCTTGCCGTCGGCGCTGTTGCTCCAGAATGCTTTTATTTCGCCGGTGCTGGCTTTGGAGAACTACTTCATGGAGGGGCGCTACAACAAAATACTGCTGGCCAAGAAGTCGCTGCCGTCGGAGTTGTACACCGACTTTATGGATCTGCTGGTGAATACCGCCCGAGAGGAGATAGCTTCATGCATGGAAAAGTCGTACGGAAAGATCTCACAAAAGCAGGCGGCATCCCGCTTGGGTCTCAAGCCTGGAGGAGCTGAGATTGCTGCCCTGGCCACGAAGCGAAAATGGACTCTGGATGCTGATGGAAACTACAACTTTGCCGAACTGCATTCCAGACAAAAGGAGAAAGTGCCGGCCAAAGACATCGCCGTGCACACGTTGACCTATGCGCATGAACTGGAGAAAATTGTTTGAAGTTGTAACAAATAAAGCGTTTCCGTTAATCCCATCGGCCAGCAAATGATTGCTAAGATATAGTTGCTCTGTGCCGGAAATTTGTCAGATTACATTTTCACAGATCTCAGGGCCGAGTATTTTCGCATATTTTCATCAAGAATTGAGCTCGTCCTGTCTATAAGTTGACAGGCGTTGTAAATGGTGAAAGGGGCCGTAATTAAGGGAGGCTTTTTGAATTTAAATACTACTGTTCATGCTATAGGATTGTTATTTAGAACACTTTAGTGGCGATCCTGGAGATTCTTTCGCTTTAAACCCAGAACCTATGGTTGATGTGGCTCTCTGTTTCATTGGCCGAATTGTGTGGTCCCTTCGGTTAACCGCAAGAATAGTGAAAATAAAAGTTGCACTATCATTGCGCCCACAATTAATCAAGCGAAATTTTGCGACATCATGGCTCTGATTCTTACGGCACTTTGAAATGTCAGGCCTATTACTAAATTGAGGGCAAGTCCCAAAAAAGATTTTGCAAAACAGAATCTACGGCTGTGCCATAAGAAATGCGCCAACTCAGATGCTTATCGTTAGCATTCGAAATTATCAAAGGGCTTCTTTAATTTTACGTAGTTACCTTCTTGGGAGTACCAGCCAAAACGAATCAAGCGCAACAATCCAGCCCAGCAAAATTCATTCGGGCTCAGTCCGACGCAGACAAAGTCGACAATTGACATCGATTCTTCAATGAGTACGGTAAACGTATTTCGCTTTTCATTGTGGGCATTTCGAAATGAATGAGGCCAGGGGTGCGGTGCTAATAAACGCAATTGCACCTACGCCCCTACGGGTCGTCGAGCAAAATGGCCCAGTCGGTGGCTTTAAACGGAATTCCGAGTTCTTTTCACTCACCTATTCTTGAAAATTCGTCTCAGGTAGTATTCGTCTATAGCTCGATCGTTATCAGTGACGTGTACAAAAGTTACCTTAGTGTGTTTCAAGTGTGCGCCCACTTGAGTTGAAGATCGGGCTCTTGAGACTCAAGTGCTCAGGTAGGTGGTGCCGACTCCTGTTGTGTTTTGTTTATATTTCTTCTTTTTTTTTTTTGCAAACTCATTGAATAGTGTGACATTTGCTAAAAGTTTCTATCTACTTTTTAGCTACATAGTATCACAAGAAACTAGATTTAATCAAAACATATTTTGGGTTATTCAGAAAAGAAATCTGTTATGTTAGACATTATCCATAAGCATGGCGATATTCTGGTTCGGTTCGGGCACTTTGGTCCATTTCAAAATTAAAAGATTACAATTGTTATATATTTGTTTTATTGTTGTAAGTTGAAAGTTTTCTTTTAGGTCAGTCCCTAGTAAATTCTCACTGCTAAGCAATTTTACTAATTGGAGTTGATATATTTTAACGACTTAATTGAAAATCAACCTTGATCTTCTTTTGAAATATATAGTTCAATTCGAGGATAGGCTCAGCTCAGTTTTTGGGCAATTGTTTCAGTTCAAGGTTTGGTTTATGATTTTCAAAACATCGTAGTTCCGGGTTCGAATCGGTTTGGTTCAAATCCTTTTCCCAGAAGGGGACTGTTAATTAATACATATGCAATTATTCCATGGGCCGCGCTTACCTTAAAAAAACCTGAATTGTTAGTCGCATAAAATAAGAGTAAGAACTAACAGTACACAAAATTCTGACTGCATTTTCTAGTTTCCACAGCTCTCACTCTTGCCTGCCCTAACGCCCGCTGTGTTCAACTGCAGAATTTTCCTGCAGAAAATCTATTGAGAAAACGAAAAGCACGCGCACTTTATGAATGAAATCAAACTCAAATGGGAAGCCTCTTTAGTTTCAAGTGTTTTCGGACGCCCTCGCCCATGCTATGAAGGCGTAGGACCATGTCTTTCATGAATGAATCTGGCATACCCCGAGGTATAGAGGCCGTTAGCTACGCTGCCTTTGGCCTGTAGCCCATCGGAGCTGGGAAATTCCGCTGCCTTGTTAAAAGATCATTAGCCGACGCGTTGTTGCAGTGAGCAGCCAGAAATTCCATTGAAAACGTTGTTCGGCATTGGCCTCTACCTGAGCGCAGGGAACGGGCATTTGCCAGGTGCGCAGTCTGCACTTGTCCAGACAGACTGTCGCCAGGGAGTTCGAAGGCGGGCGCCCTGCCGTGCAACGGTTGTGGTCTCAAGTGTTTAATTTTACTGTTTTCTCGATCATTTTAGTTTTCTATTTGCATCTCCCTCGGTGCAAACTAAATACAAATATTTCTTGTAAGCGTAAAACATATAAAAACCAACTTCAATTCAAGGATTCAGTTCTCAAATTTTTGTTTTAAGCTATCCGTCAAATTCGTGTATATAAAAGAAACAGTTAACTAAAAGAGGTAAATCTTATTAAGTACCTTAAACTTATTAATAAACGCAAAGAAATAATACAGATACAGTAATATTTTTTAGAGTGAAGCTTTCCATCTAATGCTAACTCAATCGTATTAAAATTTACTTTGGACGTTTCCAACTCCGACCGCAAAATTATATTTCATACCCGCAAAACTCGTTCTCACAGCATTTTATCATTTAAAGCTTTTTAACTCCAAAAAGCTAAATGTGTTGATTATTTACACACGTAGAGCTTTTATGGCGTGAAAGCTTACAAGGATACAGCTTTTTATGTACTGATAGAAAACAAAAACCATTTTTAATTAACAGTACTTTATAAAGTAAACGTTGAAAGTTCCATTATTTCATGCGTTTGGGATAAGTTTGTTTGTGACTTACATAAGCAGAGCTTTTACTGTATCAAAGCTTGGGCTTTTAAAAGCTAAAGCTTTTCGAGTACTGTTATAAGACAAACACTATTTTTGTGTTTTAATTAACACTTAACACTTAACAATTAACACTTAATAGTTAATATTGCAATATCTGTTGATATTGCGAATTAAATTAAAGATAAGGTAGCCTACAATATTTTTTATCAACTTGTTATTTCGCCTTCTTTTCTGTTATCTTTGCACATGTATGTATTTATATCAAATAAAAACACCTCTACACGGGGTGCAAATTTAGTGACGAAAGCATATTCAAGCCACAAATATTCTACTGTTAAATGTTGTGACGAAGGATACAGATAATTTTAACAAGTAACTCTAGTCGGGAGATCCCGACTAGGATATACTCTGAACCCAGCTGCGAGCTATCATTACATACATGTCAACCCCTTTGCATTTATACATACATACACGAAATTCCCGAATAAATTCTAAACTATGAGCATGACTTGACAAGAGCATTCAAATCTATGTTCAAACTATGCTAAAGTTGATGGCTGAGATATGCTCAAAAAACCGGGGCAAAACACCGATAATTATAATTATAACAAGTGAGAAGGCTCCAGTCGGGAACGCCCCACTGGGAAATACCCTGATCCCTGTGTTTTGGTATACATATGAACGTTTATAGTTTCTGTAGTCTCCGAAATCTACGCGTTCATACAGATGGACGGACAGACGGACAGGGCTAGATTGACTCAAGAATATTTGTATATACTTCATGGGGTCGGAGATGCTTCCTTCTGCCAGTTACATACATTTGCACAAAACCATTTACCCTGATTTACTCCTTTTCAATGGGTTCAGGGTATAATTAGAAAAGGAAACGATTTAATGACAATTTGAAATAAACTTGATCTGCGTATTTTATAAACGAACTTGTGTCTGAAGTGAACTTGAAGTCTGAGTTCAACTCTATAGCTCTTGTATGTTGTGTTATGTCAACCTGATCAAAAGTCGGCGTATATAGTATAGTACTACCGACCGCAGTGGTAGTTTTTTTTTTGATACGAGGCTATTAATTAGCTTAAAAGTTGTAGCACTGGCTGGTAAACCCTTCAGCTAATTCGGGTGTAAGTTTTACATCTATGTTTTATTTGTATGTGCGTGAACATCTAAATGTTGGAATATATGAAAGTTTCTTTCATAAACGGTTTTATATTTGTTTGTTATGCAAAAGGTGCAGATGGGTGGAAATTATTCCTTGGTAGCGAACTCTTATTAAATAATAATAATAATGCACTTAGTATAAATAATAAATTTTCCGTATATTTTAAATCTCATTAAATGTACCACATTAAGTACCACAGTAAGTAAAAAGAAAAGCATTCTTGATCTCATTCAACTGTCGACAAACCTTTCAAGTTGCTTTACTCAAAAGGTTTTTTATCTGGTTGCTGCTTTCAATGGATAGATGGTCTTGTGCTAACTTCTATTTGCAAAAATAAAGAAATGTAAAGGAACAGTGCTGGCTATTCAGCGTCGCCCTGACAACATATCCTATTTGTATTTGTACTTAACTAATGAACTTACTTGATGGCCTTTCATTCGCACATTGACTCCTGTGGGTGCCCCATAGCATCTCCAGCAGAGCCCAGACACATTTTTATTCTCGTGGCGCCTGGCTCAGAGTGGCGCCTAGTGCTGTGTGGCGCCAGTTAAAAAAATCCTTGCCGCTTCGTTATGCAACGTTTTAAGCCGCTGGCTACAGCTGTCGTAATGGTATCTACGCACATACTTATTTATGTGGTATTAAATACATACCTCTCCTATAGCCCACCAGTTATCTTTGGGCTCTGTCCTTTGTGCTCATCCGATCTAATTACGATTATTCGGTTGTAGCATATGCCATTTATCCACTTGGAGTTGAGCCAATTCACTGCAATTTTGGTTGCGTGAATACCGAGTGTATAAGGAAAATGATTGAAAAGATTCCTTTATATATGTATAAAGATGCCTTATGTAAGTGTACTTATGGAGAACTACTTGGCTGCTCTGCGACATCAAAGTGTTCTCGAATGCTTAAGTAAAAGCAATTTAGGTCGTTTGAGACACGTGTCGGTTACAAATTGTACTAACAAACAAGCACACTCCATCGTAAATGGATGGAAAAATGATAATTCAAAAATTAAAAACTAAACTTGAGCCGAATATGATGAATAGCCCGTACATAGGGGCACATATGTATTTTGGGGACAATTATTTAATAAGGCTTAAAGCCTTGTCCGTGCACATTTGGCACAGAAATGCAACTTAGTGCAAATAAGTTATAATAAGTACGTTTCGAGTCGAACATCCTTCTAGAAACAAACAGCTTCAAACACATACAAATGAATTCAGCTGTCATATAATCTGCGTATGTTAACAGGAACTTGAACTCAAATTTTCAAGCTGTAGCATTCTAGCTCTCATAATATCTGAGATCGACAAACAGACAAACATGGCAGATCGAGTCGGATATGCGGACTCTTTTTACCTATTTTTAATCGAGCTAACTCTCACAATGAATAATTGCCAAGCTTTTCCTTACCTTTATGAAATTTTCTGGACTTAAAAGGAACATCTAAAAGCCAAAACGCCAAATCTCTTAAATTACATTTTTTTAAATACCAGAAAAACCAAGTTTTATTATCGATATTAGGGAATTGGAACAAGTAACGAAATAAAAATTATAGTATGTACATACATTTCAAATTAGTCGAAATTACTGTGTTTAAACACGCGGATAACATCGCCGACTCGTTGACAACTTATCGGCTCGATCTTTAGAGGAGGACTTCAGAAAACTGTTTGTCAAATTTGGTGACACTTTCTGCAGTTTACTTTTCAGGGTAACTTAGAAAACTTTAATTACTTTGATACATTAAATTACATGCATTTAAAAGTACGTAAGAACGTTGCAGTCGGACGTAACCGACTGCGTAATACTCGTTTACAGTACAAAGTAGTTATTATTATTATTTTGGAAAAATATGGATTTTTTTATTTCGTAGGGGCGGTGTGGGCCCGATCTTAAGAGGAGATCACCCAAACAGTGTCTCCAAATTTGGTGCCTTTCGCTTTAATATTGTGGGAGACATAGATTTTAGCGATTTGTGAGGGCGGGAATGGGCGTAGCCCGAACATTTTTTTACGGATCTTTAAGGATGATGACCAGCCATTTATTTATGTTTGGTGACTCCAGCTCTAAAATTGTGGGAGATATAGCTAATTCCGATTTTTAAGGCGGGGTCGCTGGGGGGCATTCGAGTGGGTGTGGTCGAGATATCAAGGTCAAAAATATTTTGGGGCGATCACCAACAATCTAAATACCAAGTTTAGTGCCTCTAGCTTTAAAATTGTGTGAATTATGTTACTGATTTTAACATTCAGGTATATCGATCACGAGGAATGTGGCCGAAATATTTTTCTGTGATGTTTGGCGGATCCTTTCAGTAATATATATTGCAAATATGGAGCCTCTAGCTCAAAAACCGTGGGAGATATAGCGATTTCCGATTTTTTAAGGCGGGGTCGCTGAGGGGGGGGCCTTTTAGTGGGCGTGGTCAAGATATCAAGAGCGCAATTTGTTTGGGAAGTCAGCAGCAATCTGCAAACCAAATTTGGTGACTCTAACTTTAATATTGTAGGAAATATTCACCTTTTATCGACTTTCGATAGTCATGTTATCGATATGCCAGCCTCCTAGTGGGCGGTCGGAAGGACGGACAGCGTGAACCTCGTGAACAAGTGTAAAAAGTAAACGTTTAGCTTAATTCTGTAAAGATCTGAGCAGCTCTAGAAGAAAGCAGAGCACAGCCAATCCTAAGCCGACAGCCCACAACCCAAAGGCATAGTAGTAGAACTCCAAGGCGAAGGGTTTGTGCTCAGCCCTCTCATCTCTCATAAGCTTGGTTATGCCCCACTGGATTGACTCCCGCCACGCATCGCTCTTCATCTTGGACAATATGCCACACTCGAAAATGCGTCTGAGATAAAAGTTCAGCATATTCAGGTAGGGCAACCCATTGACCACTGGGAAGGACAGTAAACCATCCATAAAACTTTGCGATGTCAACTTGAAGCGAGGCACTTTCAGCAGATGCTGTTGATATAGAATGCCATCCATGCGATCATTATAGCCAATATGCATGTAGCTTGTGTTTAGAGTAATGCGTAGAAGATCCACGCTCTTTGCGTCCACGACGACTATGCGCCTTCTGACGCCAGCTGGCAGGAAAGTGTCCTGTTTGAGTTGCTCCGCATAGTAGGGCTCTAGCAGCAATGGATAGGGAGCTCGAACGAGATCATCCAAGGTGTTGTACTGCGGCTCAAACAGACCCGACGTGAGCATGCTTGAGAGCAACGCCAGATAAAAGTTCGTCAATATGAAGCCTGTGAGCATCATCAGGACGTGAATAGCGAACTGTTGCCAATTGGAAAAGCTGATCAGCCTTTGTGGGATAAACAGCAAGTGACACCAGCTGCTGAGGAAATGCTCGCCGATTTCGGAGCCGCTGTTTCCATTGGTGCCGTGAAGCATAAGCATCCCGTATCCGAGGGTGCCAATAATCGCCAGCCAGACGGTCGGAGTGAAGGGGCGCGAGAAATACAAATAGCTGGCAATGGGTCTGGCGTAGGGCACGGCAATATAAAATCTGAGGAGATGGAGGGGCGCAGTGCTCGTTTGGTTCAAGTGCAGATCCTTGGGATAGCAAATAAAGTCAATGGCTTTGCTGGAAAACATAGCAATTGTGGTAGTGTATATTTTCTCCTTGGGAACATCCTTCACGATCCGGATGGTGGCATTGTGCCGTCGCGTAAACTCCTTCATAGCGTGATACATATACCCGGCGTAGACCAACTGACCCTGCTGATTCACATACTGGAAAATGCGCGGCTCAATTGTGAATGAAATTGTGCGAAGCGGAAACTCGTGAAGATTGCGTAGTTGGCGCCATCTGTTGAGGTAATCCTCAAGTTGCAGCAATCGCAGGTTTCGAATTATCGGATAGGGATTGTAGCTGTAAAGCTGGACTGTCTGATTGAGCTGTTGAATGAGCAACACATTGATGAAACCCTCTTGGAAGCAGTACCTGTAGAGATCCCCTTGCCAGGTGCGCGACTCCTCGCCCGTTATGAAAACGATGTGGAGCTCATGCAGCTCCCACAACAGGCGTGGCAACAGATCAGCCAGTGGAGCATCAAGAGGCGGCGTCTTTATATAAACTACGATCAAAGATTTTTCCGTAAATCTTCCAATTATGCGAAAATCGTAAGAGAAGTTTGCTGATAGCTGCAGTTGGATTCTGGGCGTGTCCAGCAGCTATAGATCGAAATTATCCAGGAAGGCAATATCCATGTTGATAAAGAGGTTTAGATCCGTGCTGTATGCAGCATTGAGTTGTAGCAGAACTTGCGACAGTCGATCTGTTGGAGTTTGCTTAGAGCTAACAGCGGATATTCCACAGGCTTGGAGAAGCACTAGCACTCGAAGCGACTGCATTATAATAGCCGAGTGTGAGCTCGTTAACATTCGGGAGGCTGTTTTTTTTATCGGTGCTTGACAGTTGAATCGAAAGGAAACTAATGCAATCAGTCCCTTACACGTTTAAGACTTTACTTTCAAATAGTCAAGGCCTTAAGCTCGCCCAAAAGACACTGTGCCTGCTTGAGAGCAGCTAGTTCAGTTTTTATGCTCTTGACTGATTCTTATCAGCCTCTACGCCAATTACCGCAAGCCAGTAAGTTACCAATTCGGCATTTACATCTAAGCTGCACTCACAGTTAAGTCAACTTAGCTTGATCTTATCCAGCCCATCTACTAAATGGCGCCTTGGCCCTAATTGTTTGCTGTGGCTGAAACTGTTTGTCCTAACGGGGCCTATGTCATAGTTATTCTCGGCGCACTGAGAAATAATTGAATCGAGTAAGAGAGTGCCCGACGAGGGTGTACCCTGTACCCATTGTCTATAACACATTCGTTTATTTTCGAATGGTTTCAGTTCAATAAACTAAAACAATATATTTTACTAATTTTATGTTATTTTTTTTAAATTTTAATTTATAAATCTGTGATAGGTTGAACATGTGAAATCTTTTCAGACGTCTAACGTCGCTATTTTTGTCTAACAGGCCTATTGCCAAGTTGTTAGCATGGTTGTGCAATCTTATACAATCTTTTTATTTCGTCTTTAACAAAAGGTATGTTTAGGTCCCTATGGATAAGTATCTTAATTACTCATGCAGCAATCTTAAAAATAAAATAATATACAAGTACGAACATTTCAGTTGGGCGTGTCCGACTTCGCAATACTCGTTCACAGTAAAACAGTAGAAAACGGCTTAAATTGTTACCGTATAGCTCGATTTTTACCTTTTGAAACTGGGTAAAATGGGGTATATTGGTTTTGTGCAAGTGTATCTAAACGGCAGAAGAAGGCATCTCCGACCCTATTAAGAATATATATTCTTGATCAGGACACCTTGTCGATTTAACAACGGCCGTATGTCCATGCGCCCGTCTGTCTATCTGTATGAACAAATCAATCTCGCCCAATCGCCCAAAAGATTTTTGTGTAATTGAGAACTGGAAATTCGATAAACCCTATACATACAGTTACTCAATAAGGTAAGTATGCAGTGGGCGTAACAAACAATACGCAATAAAAAAATAAAGAAATCGTATTGTAACAAAACAAAAATCTATATATTTACAACTCTTATCTAAGGAACTTCAATTCAGGTAGAAAAATGTATTTCAAAATCCAACGTTTTCGAATTATTCGAACTTAAATTCAAAAATCCTCAAACTCAAACTCAGTTTTTAGTTTTAGACCAAGATATATTTACTTGGTGGGTAGCCCATAATTTCTTTAATTTTATGTTTAAAATTCCGTTTAGTGTTCCCACTGCATTCTGAAAAACTTCAATGTGTGGAATCAAAGTTAATGAATTTGTTACGAGTAAGATATTACTTGCAACAAATGAAAACCTTAAACGACCTATGCAACGTGGGGAGCGATTTAATAAAAAAAACCTACGCGAGAAATCAATATTTATTGATTTCATAAAGAGGAAGTAAGTAGTTGTCGGTCATTCCAAAATTAATTTAGTGCACTTCAAAACTTATATTGCAAAGTCTCTAGTTCTTCAGATAGACGGATACGGCTAGATATACGCTGCAGTTGATGTTGAGAAATATTAATTAGTTTGTCTTGCCTCGTTTTTGCTGATGTAACTATGAAACTTGTTGCAGTTGAACGATACGAGTACCACACAATTTGACATAATTTATTTGTAATGACCCGTAAACAGTATGTTTTGTAACATTTAATCAAAAGCTTCAAATTAATAATTACACGTTAATTTGAGTTTGAATGAATACTGTTTCTATAAGTTTATTGGAAAATATTAAATTGGTTAAATTTTAGTAATATATTTGATGAGTACTTGTTTAATATATGCGATATAGCATCTTGCGTTGTATTCGGTGTTGAAGCTCCCCACGTCGAATCATAGTATGAATGACTTTGATTTCCTCGTTAGTAACACCCTCTGCACCAGCCAGACTGTCATTGCAGCATCGAGGATAGACACTTGGAATAATTTGAATTAAAATTGCTTAAATGATTGATTGCATGAATATGGCCTTAAATTCTGACTTTAAAAATTAAAGTTTACGAATATCATTTATTTACCATTTTAAAATGGCAAACAATATCATTTTAATAAAAAATTAAACATTGTTATTTTTCAACTTTTAAATAATAATTTGATCGAAAACAGGGTTTATCTCTAATTATATTATAAAGTAAAGCAATACGCTAGAATCTGACATCGACATGTACTATATTATAAAATAAGAACACCTCTACATATTCAAGTCCCAAAATATCTGATATCAAATGAAGAAGGATATTCAATTTAATATATAAACAATTGCAAAGAATAAAATAGTTGGGCATCTGCACTTTACGCAAAAAGATCCAGCTTCTTTTACCCAAAATTAACTTTTTGCACTGTGCCGAACTGTGGTGGTGTAAAACTTAGCGGATTTTAGCATTTTCCCGCCAAACCAGTAGTTTTTCTCGGTTTCTTCTTGGTTCATGAAAGGGAATAAGTTCACAAAGTTTTAGAAAGCTCTCTCAACGCTATCATAAGCGAAAAATAGAGCAGATTCAAACCAGATATTCACTGCATTTTCGGAAAGACACAAGAAATGTAATTTCTTAGCACTTTTTAAAGAAGTTATTGGATTGGAATGAATGCTGTACCAATCCATGCATATTCGAAATTCCTGAAAGGTCCTATCAGCTCCAAAAATTAAGTTTTGTCGAAATAGCTTACATATGCATATATTCATATTAGATATCTTATGAACGAGAAAAGCTATCACATTGCGTGGTGCTTCGGCACTAGATCGGATATACATATAAATAATAATATCTGATGTATGATTTGATCAAATAAAAAGCAAAATCCTTAACATGCTCGTAACCGTAACATCCTCGCACCAAAGTAAAAGCACCAAAGTGTGCGATGATTATGTTTGTATATACGTATATAAGTACCTATATACACACACACATTCCACGTCAGACATGCTGACAAACAGAGACAGGTTAAGCGTGTGCTTACACACACGTACATAGATCTGTGCAAGTACATTGATATTTTCATATATACTGCACACATACATATTTTTGTGTGTCTGTATCTTTATCTTTCTCCAAGTTCGGTGTGAAGGTGAAGTCGCCACAAACACATATGAAAGCGTTTGCAGAGCCTGTCAAAGCTTTCGTAGCTTTTTCGAACTTCAGCCATTTTATAATAATTTATTGTCCTTGTGGTCGCTGAATTCTGACATATGTACATATAAACTTCGTGTTCATCGTTAAGCTTTAACTGAGTTGGGTTCAATGGTCTTGAAAATGTGTGAAAAGCAATTTGTTGTTTTTAATTACTCAGATTTCAAGGCCGTGATTGGCACAAATATTTTTCTCAGGGTTAACAAAAAAACATAATTTTGAATTTGAATGGCAAATCATGTCTCAATTGGATGCCTCAGTACGGGCTTTTATAATAAAAGGACACCTTGGGGCCTCAAAGTAGCCTTTGCGAAAATGCCCCCTCCAAAAGGTATTCAAAGTCACTGGAGCAAGTGCAACAGCTGATTAGGCAACAAGTTGCGAAAAAGCTTTCGAAGCTGCGAACTTGTAGTTCAATGCCACAGAACTTTGCCGACGCAATGTCGTCCCAGCCGACCGTTGTCGGCTTCGTCGTTTTCGACCTCGTCCAACTCGAATTTTGCAACTTGTTGTGCGTGGCCTCGTCGTGGCTAAGATGCCAGAAAATCAAAATCAGTTGTACGCGCGCAGCCCCCATGTGTAGAACGTTGCAATTTCGTGTCCAAGTCCGAAACTCGAGGAAAATTAATGGAAATTTAGTCGCACACGAACGCAGTAAAAACTAATTAATGAATGTTCAACTTTTTTTGCTTGTGTTTTTTCTTGTTCTTTAACCAAATTGCAAAAAATGTGTTAAGCTGTTGTACCAATTCTGTTTAATAGGATATCATATTTTGATTAAGAGCCAGCGCCCAAGTAGGTACCAAAAGTTTCATTTTACAAAAAACAGTGAGGCACAGCCAGAAAGGTGTTTTATGGATTTTCCTGCGTCGTCTTTGTGGCTGCGTCGAAACTGTTGCTTTGTTGTTCCCTGTCGAAGCTGGCGTTTAGGTGTACACAATACATAGAAGTGAGATGTACATAAGCATATTAAGAAGGTCCTAAGTATTTATTATGTACAAAAAGATTAAGTTGCCACATAAAAAGGGGAATAACAATAAGCTGTACATTTGTATCTCTAGACATACATATATATCCATATTTACATATTGCATGCGTTGGGGTATTGTTTATTTTATTTTTCAGCTTAAATGCTATCTTAGTAAATTACTGTCAATTATAAGATATGCAGCACAATCGAGTAAATATTTGATTAATGGTATACCCGTGGCCTATGTATAGATACATATACAAATGCAGAACAGGCAACTAAGGGTTCTATACAGTTGCTTTTAATTTGTAGTTTCGAATTTGAGGAATTTTGATTAAATTCCCTGCCATCGGCCGCCGTCAGTTTTTCACCGAAACAGGCGGGCTTTTCACATTAAACCGCAAACTGTGCGCAGGATATTTCTCGGAAATAAAAGTGTTTGCTCACCCTTGTCGCTTTCACTGTAATTTTATTTCAAACTTGACTTTATCAGCTCCATATTGCTTTCAGTATTAAATAAGAATTATCGGCATTAATTTTTACTACATTTGGCATGCTTTTAACTAAATTTAAAACATCAGCAAGCCCCTATTGACTCCTCGTAGGACTCGTAGGACAACGGCAACAGCCAGCGGCACCAAAAAGCAAAGTTAATATAATTATTTTTAGATAACGAATCAGGCGAGTGCACAATTTTTCGCAGGCCTCCTTCAATATTGACTCTGCTGTTGAAGCAACAAAAGTGCGTGAGACGGAAGGGAAATGCCATGGAAATGGATAAATATGGCGCGTGGTGGCTGTATATGTACATGCATATATACAGATATATATGTATATATATGCATACATATGTGTATACATAGATATATGTATATTTGCGTGTGTGCGTATATGTATATGGCATGCCAGTCCCCGAACAGCTGTTTATTGTTGTTGGCTTAAAGTTGAGCGCCCACAGTTCACATTAAAGCCTCGTAAGAGAGCTTAGCTTTTCATATCCTAAACCCATTTAAGATGGGTAAAAAGGGTATAATGGTTTTCATCTCCGACCCCAAAGATATGTATTCTGTTCCGTCTGTGTGAACGCTGCGATCTCAGAAACTACAAAAGCTAGCGACCTCAACTTTTCGTCTATAGATTTTCCTATACGCAGACCAAGTTTATCATTTTTTTTTTATATCTTGCCCCGTTTCAGTGTTATCGATAAAGAACTAAGAACTAGAGCTACAAATTTAGTGTATTATGTTCTCGTAAAGTAGACGCAGATCAGGAATATTTGGGATTTAAAAACATAAAAAAAAAGTAATTCAAATACAACAGCCTTTAGTTAATACATTAATTTAAATGCTCTTTTTAAGTCCTGAAAGTCTCATAAGGATAATACTTTTAGTGTCAAAGTTCTTCAAGAATTTAGTTTTCATAGTGGGGGCCAAGCACAGCCGCTGAGTAAAGTGCGCAACTTGCGGCGTGTGCGTGATTTCGCGTCTGCATGTATGAATGCAAGGGGACTGAAATGTTTATAGCGCTAGCTCGCAGCGGGGTTCAGGGTATCTCCTAGTCGGGAATAGGGCATTCTTACCTGCTTTTAGCCAAGTTCCTTAACTATGTACTTTTAGTACATATGTAGATACGTGCATAGTATATATGGAAACAAATGGACGCATGTCAACATTGGAGTAGTAATCCTAATCGTGCACACCTTCCTCACATACATACATACATGTGCCGTCACAGTTTTTCACAATTAGAGGTACTGCGTGATGAAAATATTTGCCAAGGCAAAGCTCCGATTTATCTGCGAACGTTGGCCGCTGCGGTTTTTGTACCCTGTGTCCAATTGTGCAAGGGATTCGAAGTACGGTTTGTGCCCTACTTCCCATTTATTAAATCATCTTCGTTTATCTATCCGTCCGTCTATCTCATAGAATTTAGAGTTACCCAAAGCAAGTGGAAAATCAAATTTAGAAAAATACTTTTGATGTGCTTAACAGCTTGGAGCAGCTTATATATTATATTACTTGCTGAAATACTTTGGGCCAAAGCACAGGGTATCTAAGTACTAGCAAATCACTCGCGACTAGAGCTCCTCTACTAGCTTTCCTTTGCATTCCACTCGTAAATTCCAATTTGCCAAGTAAGTGCACACAACATAAATACACAAATGCACAAATAAGTATACTCGGACATATGTATGTGTAGCTACACAAGTGGACATATTTGTGTATCTTACGGATGCCAGTCTAGCCCGTAGTGCAAATATGCGCTTACATCACGTTGGCCATGTGGTTACCAGTTGCATTTCCGCTCAGGGCGCTGAGCTCAACTTCATGATTTATTCTAATTACTTCTGTCGTTGAGTGCCCATTTATTAGTTCACTTTATATCCGTTATAAATTTGGGTGAGCTAGCATATTGTTGTTGACTGCCTGTCGACTACGATTTCCATGGCTTAATCCAGCTTGCACTTTCCACAAATGTGGAGATCGCACAGCCTGCTGCTAATGAAGAGCAGAAACACGACAACAACAATGTCATGTGCCAAATGGTAGTGTAAAAAACGAATTAATGCGCTGGGCGAACTGCGGCCTGGACTTGCTTAATTCATTTATGGGGCCAGTGCAATATGCAAATGTAATTAAGATCCATGACGTGCTGCCCAATAATTAGGCCAATGCAGAGAACACACAAATGTAAATTGCGATGCACTTGCCGAAGCTGCTGGTTGGGAATCAGGACGCAAACAAAATCAATAGTGGGTGCTGGAGTGTGAGTGGGGCTATTATTTTCGCAAACACAATTTGCTGTTCGTGGAGCAAGCTTTAATATGTGCATTGAATAAAACTGCGATTTGCAGTAATTGTAAAGTTGTTAGGAACAGAAAAACAACAGACTAAAATATTCGTTTTCAATTGCGTATTACATTAAGGGAGATATGTCCAACCCTAGAAAGTATATATATTCTTGTCAAAAACGACGATCTTAGATAATATACCTTTGACAGTTTGCCTCTTTTCAAACTAGTCTTAGGTTTTTTTATAGGTCCTTCTTTTTGTTGCGGGCAGTTAAACTTGCTTGTTGTTTTAAGATACCACCAACACCGTAAGAAAATTGGTTTTTAATATGAAGACAGCTAACTATATACATATATAACGCACATTTTCTATATACCCCAAAGATAACTCATTTTATTTATCTTAATATATATACAGAAACAAGTAAGAATGTGACAGCCGGGTGTAACCGGCTGCACAATACTCATTCAATGTATAATAACAGCATAAAACTATCGGACTGGTCTTAATATTATTTATTATTATGTTGGAAAAATATTCATTTATGTCATTTTTTTTTTTTGGGGGGGGGGGGGAAGAGTCGTCGTGACCGAAATATCTATCTGTCTAACTTTAAACCTGAGGCAAACTTTTTGATTAAATCGATTGCTTAGCCAATCTTAACACCTTATGTGACGCGGGTATACAAGGGTATATATTCCAAGTTTTAAATCTCTACCTTCACTAGAGGCGAAAAGTTGCGCTCCTTTTTACGGACCGTAACTTTCTGAAGAAAACACACAAATTTAAACAAATAGTCCACCCTTTTGTATATCAAATTGAACTTATTTTTCACCATTTATATATAATAACAATTGGGTTCTAGCCGGGAGTGGGCGATGCCTAGAGCCAGCTTCTAGCTGCAATAACACACATTCAGCTTCCTTCTATTCACGCAAGCTCAAAACACACACATGTCTAATATATAATATATATAATGTATACACACAAATGTCACAAACTGCGTACTTCGTAGTGGATGTGCTTTTTCTTCACTCAGCCATGCACTATGGAAAATTCATTTTCTAATGAAATCAGTGTTTATTGTCAGTTGCTATGAATTTCTCTTTATTATGGCTTCCAAATGTGTAAACATCAATGCGCAGACTGTTTCTCTTTAATTGCTTTTTCGCAATACTGAGGGGAGGCATCAGAAAGGATATATTATTGGTTTGTGCACGCTACATAAGAAAAACCACATCAACTAGCTTTTATATTCGCAGAAATGTGTTCAAAAAGTATTGACTGAAAATCGATATTTATGGATAGTATAGAAAGTGGTCTTCTCAAAAATAAAGATTAGTTTGGTTTGCGTATGATATACCAAAATATATAATTTTCATAAATATGAATATGTTTATCACATCGATCTCTAATCCATTATGTCAAAAAAATCTTAAATCTTAATTTATTTGACGCGGATATACACACGTATATATTCCGGGCATAAAATCCTTAGCTCTAGGACGTGCGGACAGACATTTTGTGAAAAAACATTAACTGATATTTTTTAGGCGTTTATTTAGATAGGTAAAAAATATTGCGGGTACGCAGATCTATCACAAATTAGAAATGGAACTACTCTTAGTACTACACAAGTTAGTTTAACATCAGTAAATTTATAAATAATCCAAAGGCAGTCTTCAAACTTTTAAAATATCCAACCAATCTTTCATCTTTGCTCAAAGATGCATGTGTTATAATCCTCGACGGCCAAGTCGCAGTCTGTAAAATTCACAAATTAGTTGAATTGACAAAAATTACGAGTATATTGGCAGGGAAAAATTGCCGAGAGACACGATGCATGTCCCTGAGGCGACAACAGGAATTGTAAGCTAGGATCTGGCCTACTGCTAAAAGAAAATAAGTAGCAATAATCTTAGTAACTATTTGTATAGATCTTTTATCACTAACGAGATTGACGCAGGCCCAGACAAACGCATCAATCAATCCTCGCTGCTGGCAAGGATGCGTCCGTACATATGTGAATGCGCATGCATGTATGGGAATGCTGCAAATAAAGAATGCCAAATCGGATAACGACAATGCATCAGTGCAAATATACACAAGTCTCACCGGTAGGGCACAATAGCATTTGTTGTGAATGGAAAGGGTTAAATAGCCAAATTGTCGAATTCGCTTGTCTTTGATGTAGACCCTGACCCTGCAGATACATTTGGCATTTTTTTTTGCCTGCTTTTCGCTTCGCGAATTGCCAAAACTTCCTTATACGAAGCAAAGCAGCGCTTGATTTGTTTTGATCCAAACCGCAACTGCAATTGCCGCACCCGCTCCCTCTGGTCTATCGTCGAGGGAACTCAACACAGAGAATAAAAATAGCTATACAAGTTCGACATTTTATAAAAAAGAGTATACAAATATTTAAGGAATAAATTCGTATGCATACGTAGGTGATTAATTTAATTTATTTCATTTTAAATTGTTTAAAGCATATATTCCAAATTGCCATTAATGTATCATTATAATGTCCATTATTGTCATCATCTCTTTACACTCGTTCGCGAAGTAAAAAGAGTATATGGTCGGTCTGGCTGTCCGTCCGTATAAATGCAATTTTATGCCGCTATTGCTATTGCAGCTAGAGACTTAAAACTTGGAATAAATTATCGTGTATACCGGCATCAGATAAAGTGATAAGAGTGCAATTCTAAGAAACTTAATTATCTCCCTTCATTTTAAAGGTATGTGCATATATTTTTCAGACATATTAACCTCCTCTAAAGATAGCACTAATATTTTTGATAAGTCCACTGAGGGCGTGGCAAATCGATATAATCTTTATAACTTGGGCCCAGTTTTCTTATGAATTCCTCTAAACTTAGAGCCGCTTTATTTTCGCTTTATTATTCTAAAGTAACAAGACTATTTGAAGCTGTTATTATACTGTGGACGACTATTGGTCAGTCGGCGACACCCGACTGCAACGCTGTTGCTTGTTTGTTAAATATGTATACTATATATATATAATATATACAACAGAATCCACAAAATCGATATGTGCTTTTTGAGCACAAGTTTTTGACATCTGGATCAGAGCAGCAAATTAAACACTTGAATGTACATTTCATTGCGCAAATAGTATACACATCTATATTTACTTTGAGCTATGATACTTTTCGACAGTTGCTGTGATTTGTATGACATGTCAAAATTAGTTAACATTATACGTGAAGCAGCTGCCGTCTTCACCTTCTGTGTTCGTTGATATACATAGAAATACGGCCAGCTAACTTGGGAAAAGTTGGTAAGCAGTTGATTGACTCGAATTGAAATTGACATGAATAGTCCTTTTCGTCCTTTTAAGAAAATATGCAGATCATCGATACGCAGATACGAAGTTTTTAGTACCCTTGATTAAGTCGAAATACAGTTAAGCAGAGCTCAAAAACATTGAAATGAATATTATACCGCAAATGAAGCAGAACTCGAAAAATTCTTTTTCATATAAACTTTTTTGAAGATAGCAAATAGCATTAAACACATTCCAGCAAATCCCTTCTTCGCTTGTGTGTGGCCCCGAGGTTAAATATCAAATGGAAATGGAACTAGGAGCAGCTCGGCACAATGAAAAGCTATCACTGCAACCGCATCGCATTCAGGAGCCGCACAATTTCCATTGTATTGGTGATTAATTTCTAGCCTCCGGGTGGCTGTCTGAATGCTCCGGGTACGGCGTTCTCAGACAGCCACAGAACTAGAGCTCGAATGCTTTGTAAACAAGTTGACAGACAGACAACGAAGCGAGCTGTATTGACGTTTGATGAGCGGATTATCAGCGAGCGCTTCATTGCGTCCATATCCTTTAGCCAGGTTAACAAGTGTTGCCCGTTTCTCAGCACATTACTGCGCCATTGACAGGATGCCTCAGCCCGTCTGGCTGAGATTGCGCCATAAGATCATGTGTGAGTTGCAATGTACAAGTATCAGTAATTGCAGAAGCTATAGTTGCATTATGTTTTTCTGATTACTTAAGCTGTGCACCTTCATATGATTCCACTGAGAGTTTCAGTCCAAATGCGTAACAGAAAAATGCGCATTGTTTACCCTAGTCTAGGTGCAAGCTGCAGGATTCAAATGTTGCCACATGGGCCACATGGGCCCACTGGCTTTAAATTAGCTCTCGAGTGGGTGTCTAGGTAAGCGTATAATGAGCTTCTGCTTTTGCATTTTAATTTCCGGCCACGGCCATAAGGCCGCTCTTGCCTGTTATGGAATGCATTGCAATGCCGGATTTTACGGCTTTGTATGTTTATACTCAAATGGTTGCCTGGCAGCCTTCTGTTTGTGGCACAATTATTTAAATGAGATTACGAGGACTTACTGAGCGGAAATGCCCGAGCAGCATTGTCTGTGTTTTTGGCCAGCCTTGGCCTGATGCCATTGCTCTTTCCTTGCGACCTGCTCATTTTACGGCTTATTTTTGTGCACCAGTGTCAAAAGTTGGCGAGCCAAATTGTTTCCCTTGTTTGGCATTTACATGATTGTTAATTGTTTTGCTCGTTTCTTTGGCGGATTAGGCCTCGCTTTCATCGTTGCCGGAGGATTACACCTGGCCCACAACAATAGTTACCAATAACTGTTTGTGCCTAATGCGCATTTCCATTTGACTGCTAAGCAATTGATAGTTTAGAAAAAGCTTCCCGGAATGTTGAACCTGTAGCAAACGCAACGGCCACACCCGTTGTCCCAGCCAGTGTAGAGGCATTTAAATTCAAAACAGACGACTTGAAGGCACTCAAGCCATTTCCATTACTTACACGGGCTAGTTGTTCTCAAATGGAAGCCGAAGCACCCAAAGTGGGGGCCAGGCCAAAGGACAACCTTTCAGCCATCTAGCTAGCGACGGACGGCAGTCTGTCAAATGAACGTCGGACAACGACCAGAGAAATTACACCAATATGAAGCAACAGCAAATATTGTGTTAATAGGATTAAAATTTACGCATGGGACGAAACTCTCAGGGACGGAGCATATTATGCATATGCGGAGTACGGGTACGGGTGTGGATGTCGGTGTCGGTGTGGGTGTGGGTGTGGGTGTGTGTATGCCAACAGATCTCAAGCATTTTTCACGTCTGTGTCTGCGAAAGTTACTTACAGATGCTGACACCTGATTATCATTATTAGTACTGTGGCATTGGAAAGACCAACAACTATCAATCTAACTGTAAACAAGGAGGAGTGCTCTAGAAGACTAGGAGATACTCTGAATGCATTCATGCATACACAAAATCACAGACACACACTCACACCAACAAAGCACAAGTCTTTGTTTTTTTTTTTTTATATTTGGGGCAAATGGGGGAAGGTATCCAAATCTCGAATATTCTGATCTGCATCTACTTTACAAGAATCGTCTCCGAGATATTCGAAGAAAACCAAATCTGCGAATCGATTTTTATCTATAACACTGAAAGAGGGTAAGATATAAAAAAAGGATAAGCTTGGTCTGCGTATTGTATAGGAGAATCTATAGACGAAAAGTTTAGGTCGCTAGCTTTTGTAGTTTCTGAGATCGCAGCGTTCATACAGAAGGATAGACGGATGGACGGACATGCACATTGATTGATTTGACTAATTTTTAATAGATTCAGGGTATAGTTTCGAACCCACATCGTTCTCGTTAATGCAATGGAACAAAAATTATTAATTATAATTAGAAAATATTATTTACTTATTTAGAGATACATCTGCCTATAAATATGTGAAAACTGAGAATTTGAGATATTTTCACTTGTGCATCAGCAGGCCGTTCGGAATGCTCAGGCTTGATTCCTTCCCTGTAGCCTACTTTCCTTGCCTGCATGGACCATCCTTGCATTTATCAACGCATCCACCTTTAGTTTTTTGCTTATCTTCAGGACATTTTTTTCTCTCCACTTCTTCAAGTGCGCATGAGAAAAGAAATTAAATTTCTCCGCAAAGAAGCTTTATTAATTTACGTACTTTTAAAGCAGCCAATGAAAAATTGCCCGTCATCAGTGCACCTCTGTTTGCCGCAGGTACCATCCTCCTTGTTGCTCATCTCGCGCCACTGAACAATATTTTTGGGATTGGTGGCGTGGCGCTTGATGGCATGGGGGATGCGGGAAACGGCACTAGACACCCGATTTAGAAAACGTAGAGTCATGGTGGATTAAAACAAAAACACGAAAACAGTTGACCTGCTGATTCGAGAAAATTAAGGTGTGAACAAAAGAGAAAATCTGAACGAACTGACGAACTGTAGCTGGAATGCTATAGAGCTGGAACTTTGGATGAAGTCATTTTCAGAGCCTACTCTAAAAAATGAACTTTTATGTTGTAACCAAATATCATTAGCCACAGCTGTATTATGTGGGTTAAGGGGCATATGGGTCACAGTTCGGACTTACAGCAAATTTCTCAACTGGAGTCAACAAATTTGGTCGGAAGATTAGAGGAGATATCCTTAAGGATTTAGTTGTTTGTATTAACGCGTGATGTAATTATACGAATTTGTGTATGTATATGTAAAGTACGTTTTTATACTTGTTCACGAAATTAAAAGATTATATTTGGTTTGTGAATATCCATCTAGCTGTCCGTCCGTCCATCCGTTAACTTTCATCCACAATTTTGTCAAAACTGAACCAAATTTTATGTTTTTCCTATAGATTGATTCTGCATTGAACATATATGCATTATTAACAAGTAAGGGGCTCTAGTCGGGAGCGCCCGACTAGGGGATACCCTGAACCCTGTGTTCACATACATTTCAACCCCCTTGCATTCGTACACATACACAAAAACACACATACAGACAAATTCACGCCGCAGGCAGTGCGTTTCTCAGCCGCTGCGCTTGGGCCCCACGGAGGAAACTAAATTCGTGAATACCTTTTAAACTAAAAGTATGATCTTAATGAAATTACTACGTAATAAGAGCATTCAAATCTATGTACAATCCAAAGCCCAAGTCTGTAGTATTTGAATTGCGTTTTTTTACATTTTTGCATATATGGGGCGAATGGGGGGAGATATCAAAAATATCCGAAATATTCATAAGCTGTTTATGCTTCACGCGCACAAGCCGAATGCACATGGCTCTAGCTTTTATAGTCTAGGAGATATACTAAGAAAACCTAAAAAAAATTATGTATTGTAATCGATTTCTATCGATATTAGTGAAACGGCAGAAAATATCGACAAAAAATGATAAACTCGTATTGCGTATTGAATTACAGAATCTATAGTCGTTTAGTTTGTGTCTCTAGCTTTTGTAGTTTCCGAGAACGCTGCGTTCATATAGACGGACAAACGGGGAGACGGACAGTCAGACGGACAGACGGACAGGGCTAGATCGGCTCAGCTCGTCGTTCTGATCAAGAATATATATACTGTATGGGGTCTGAGATGCTTCCTTCTCCCTGTTACATACATTTGCACAAAACCAATATACCCTCTTTACCCATTTACGGAGGCATCTCCCACCCCATAAAGTATATATTCTTGATCAGGCCGACGAGCTGAGTCGATGTTCATCTGCCCGTACGTCCGTTTGTATTAAAACTACTGGAGCTAGAGACCTAAACTCTTCGACTTTAGATTCTCCTAGGCAAAAGAAAGAGGCAGAACAAGTTTTTTTTCCACATCGTGCACCGTGTTATTAATATCGATAAAAATCGATTTTAAGACGACGTTCATAGCATATCTCAGAGAATATAAGAGCAAGAGGCACCAAATATAGGTTTTCATTTTCTCGTGCAGTCTACAGAGATTACGTTTATACACATATTAGGTTTATACATAGAGATCGTGATCTTTCAAGTTATTCAACAATTTAGTTTCCATAGTGGGGCGTGTGTGTGTGTGTGATTTTGTGTATGTATGTATGAATGTAAGGGGGAGTGTATGTAAAGACAGCTTTCAGGGTATCCCCTAGTCGGGCGGTCAAGACTAGAGGCTACTCACGTGTTCATTTAAATTGAATATTGTTAGGACAGTTCGATGCATCAAGTCTGTATAAATTGCATAATAAGCATAGTTATGTAATGCGAATTAATATAGAAACCTTCAAGTGGCTGATGAGACAACTTTCCAAGTTATTTTGACTTGAACAGTATTTGAGATTGCACATAATTCTATTCATTTCGCTGGAGTGTATTAATCTGCAGTCTTGTCGGCCAGAATCTGCCATTTTCTGAGCAAAGAACAATGTGTTGGTATCAATGACATAAATGGTAATGCATAACGGAACGATGAAAAACGCGAATGATTTGAAGTGGTAACAATGAAAATGCCATTAATCAAGGCTTAACAAATTAAACTAAGTGGAAAATTTTAATTTGATATTGCGCTTGAGCTCGTAGTCGTACCCCTAGCGTAGAGGCCGTAGTCAAAACTACAACTACCCCTGGCCACAGCGGAATAGGGGCTCTTTTTCCCGGGGGTTGACATTCATATGCCAATGATAGCTGCAAAATGCCAAACTATTAAAACGCCTTTTGCATGCAATTTTGCGCCAGGACATGGACGTGGAGGGTGCGGCCACTTTTTGGGTTAATTTTCCACATATTTTTGCCGCAATTCGCAGGGATTTTCTGGCACTCGACGTACAAGGGCCATATGCTTCTATATATGGCCTGCGAGTGCTCGGTGTCAGGCGTCCGGCGTCCGGCGTCCGGGCTGGTGTTGAAAAATGGGCTTGCCCGTCGTCCCTTTGATTACAGTTTAGGTGTCAATTAGCAACGGTGCGGTTGGCTGCATTTCAATGCTGCGAAATTGGTGTTTTCGCAGTTGCAGTTGGAGTCGAGAGAGCCCATAATCCGGGATTTGATTAGACAACGCTTGTAAACGAAAGTGCAAGCCAACGCAATTAATAAATGTAGGATATGACCAAAACAGGATACATGAGCTTTGGCTTTTGCCTGCGAAATCCTTGTAGAGTGCGATATATCAGGACATCTGCATCTTTTGTAACTCAACACACGATTCCCATGTATGTCATGTATGTATGTATGTGTCTCTTCACTGAGTGCCAAAGAACGTATTTTTATGATCCCGAACTAATTTGGGGGTTGGTCTTTGATTTTTTGTTCTCTG
The DNA here is from genome assembly GCA_035047465.1 of Drosophila sordidula. Taxonomy (NCBI): domain Eukaryota; kingdom Metazoa; phylum Arthropoda; class Insecta; order Diptera; family Drosophilidae; genus Drosophila; species Drosophila sordidula. The sequence goes on along the minus strand of JAWNPQ010000156.1, from coordinate 15,604,575 downwards.
CTGTCTCCCTCGCACTCGAGCTCTTCCCCTCTATGTTTTGGTGTCATTTGCTACACGTGCTTAAATTCATTTAATTTATTTAATACTTGAAAATACATTTATTGTTTACTTTTGTATTGCACAAGAGACTTACCCTCTGTCTCTCTTCCACCTCCGGCGACCTAATTGTCATCCCTCAGCCCGTCATTAGGGGAACTGCTCGAAGTCCGGGATTGGGTGTGACTGCAAATGAATTTCTATTTCGCGTTCGATACGCTGCGTAACGAGTTGGCCCAGGCGTCGTCTCTGGGGGATTCCCGATTCATTTGCTGATGCCCTGCGTCTTCGTTGCTTTGCTCAGCCCTATTCAGCGAAAGGCCCTAAGAGCTACTAGAAGACGAAGAAACTGTCTACTTCTTGCAACTTGTGCGTATCTGCCAGGGACATCTTCTGCTTGAAGCAGCCTGGTCACTGGCGCTGACTGATTGGCCGACACACGTCCGCAAAGGACGCCATGAGTGCGGTTTCCGGCCAGGTGATACACAGGCATAATTATAGCCGTGCCAAGGCAACGAAACCCAACCGCACGCGTGGGCGGCTGTGGCTACTTTACCCTGGATCTGAGCCGTGTTTGTGGTGTCATCATGTCACCGTGTTACGTTAACCGTGTTTGTGAGTGCATTGACATGTAAGGGTGTTAGTCTAAGCGGATTAATGTGCGATGTTCAAGGCTGTGCGTTTCGGTAATCTGCAAATGTCGAGATAACCAAAGGCATAGTACAGTTAGTGGGGCCGTCTTATGTAACAGCTTCGACAGGGCTAAGCAGTAGGAGCTTCCACTTTCCCCCTAGAACCCCATTCCCCCGAGTATCTAATACGTGTACGCACAGCAAAGTGAAGGGCAACCCGAATCGAGTCTAAGACCACAGTTCACCAACTAAGGCACACAGATATGAGTGGCTTGGGTCCGGCGGCCTGTTGGCTGGCGCACAAGCGCATCGAGTCCTGGTCCCGCATGGCCAAGGAGCGTGTCGGAGCCGTTCGCCGCGTTACTCTCGACCGCAACTCGGCTGACGAAAGCAGCGGCAGTGGCGGCAGCGGCGCCAGCAATGGCTGCGCCCACGTTCTGCCAGGGAGTGAGGGCCCTGCCTCCACGACGCCTCCGCCGCAGCCGATGACGCCGCCGCCGTCGGCCTCATCGGTCACCTCGACCACCAGCGGCATAGGCAGTGTTTCGGCTGGTAGTGTCAGCGATAGCTGTGACTTGCCCACGGACTCAGAGGTGCTTTGTCAAGCAGCCACGTCAGACGCAAATGCTAATGCTTGCATCCGTTTCATTGCAGGAAGTCAATGTTTCCAAGGAATCGCAGCCCATTCAGCCGGCCACACAGCTGCATGGAATCCCGTACGTTCCCAACCACCCGATTCCAGCTGACATACTCCGTGGCCCCGCCGAGGTCTTCCACAGCCCCTTGCACTTGCATCACCAAAGCCGTTCCTTTCCGCCGCGTCTGCAGCGCACACCCTCTATTTCCAGCCAGAGCAGTGTGGACAGCGCTCCGTCCAGGCAATCGGTGAGTTCTGTGCTCGCCTCTCGAATCCCTGATCTTCCCTTGACTGATGCCAATGACGCGTTTCGCTCGCAGGGACACCGCGGCTCCTCTCCCCAAATAAGGACTTTTGGACCCGACGGACGCAGCTCGCTGCCCAGCGAGGCGGTGTTTCCGCATCACCTGGCCCGGTCGCCCAGCCCCATGCGGACTATTTCGCTGGACGCGCGCTGTGGCAGCCCGGCTTCGACCGATGTCAGCGGCTTGCGCACTCCCAGTCCCTCGCAGACCAGCCTGGCTTCCCTATCCGGCGCTGGTGGCGTTGGTGGCGTTGGATCTGCGCCCAACATGGTCATGAGCGCAGCCGGCGGATCTGTTGTCTGCAAGGGTGTTGGCGCCACCAGCGGTCGCTGTCTGTCGCCTCTGCTGATACCGCCACGTCCCCAGCCCGGCGTCGACCCAACTGTGGGCCCCGCCTCGCCACTAGGTGCTCTGCAACCGGACTTGTACCGGATGCCGGACGGACCAGTCTATCTGACAGCGCCCGGGACCAGCCAATCCGTGGGTCGCTTGCACTTGCGCGTCAAATATGATTACCACCTGTTTGATTTGACGGTTCACCTGATTGAAGGTCCGTATTGTTTCTGAGATATATGTAAGCAGCTTCGCTCAACGCGGTGTCTCATTGCAGCTCACAATCTGAGCACCATTGAGGAGGGTGGCTTTCGGGACCCCTACGTGCGCCTCATGCTGCAGCCGGATGTGGACAGTCGCAAACGCCAAACGCACATACATCGCGGCGAATCGAATCCGTACTTCGATCAGCACTTCAAGTTCCCGGTTTCACGCGATCAACTGCAGGGCAAGGAGTTGGTTTTGCAGGTCCTCGACTATGACAGGTACTCGCACAACGACATTATTGGTGAAGTGCGCATTTCGGTTGATGGCCTGGACCTGTCAAAGTCCGTTGAGGTGAGTGTTGAACTATTCGCAAAAGCTTTCAAACTTATATGTGGCTACTTAGATTTGGGGCGACTTGCTGCGCACCAAGAAGCCAAGGGAGGATCGCCCCGAACTTCTCTGCTCTCTGAACTATCTACCACAGGCTGAGCGCCTGACTATTGTCATAATGAAGGCCAGAAATTTGGATACTGTACAAGAGCCTTACGTCAAGGTGAATTACATTTTGCGCGTGCTTATCCCGTCTTAAATACATACTGTTTCTCTCAGATTTACCTTATACAAAACGGCAAGCGCATAAAGAAGAAAAAGACGAGCATCACAAAATCTGACGATCTTACCAACCCCATCTGGAACGAAGCATTCACATTCAATCTACAATCAAATTACTTGCATAGTTCAGCTATTGAGGTGAGTGTAATTGTCGACTCGACCAAGACCATCAACCCAAATGCTGAAGGTTGCATTAATTAAATGCAAATTCCTCGCTCGTCTTACCCGCAGATATATGTCGTCGGTGCCGGCAGCGAAGCAGCGGAAATTGGCTGCTGCGGCCTTGGCCCACAGGAAAGCGGAACGGGCTGCCAACATTGGCACGACATGATTAACAATGCCCGCAAGCCCACAGCCATGTGGCACTACATCCGCTAAGCCGGCGGGGATACAAAATGCACGACTTTCCGCAAAATAGGCTTCAGTTTGAAGTATAGACACATTTCATGATTTTTCAGAAAGTACAAATATCAAGCCACTTTTGAGCTAACACCGTCTGGGTCTTGCATCACCTAAAACATAAATCGGGAAATAATCAAGAAACAAAAAACTTTTCGTGAATTTAAGCGTGGCAAATTCGCGTAATTATACTCGTTCACGAAGCGAAAAGAGTATATTAGGTTTGTGCACTGTCCTTCTTGCTATCCGTCCGCCTGTCCGTATGAACAATTTGCCCTCGTTAAATAAAAAGTTAGGATATTTCGAATATGTCTGAAGACGTGGCAATTCGATAACATATATTTATATCCCTCAGTTTTACAGCTAAAGATCGCACAGAAAGTTTTTTGGGTACGCCCACTGGAGGCGTAGCAAATCGATAATATTCATATAACTTGGGCACGAATAATCTGAGAAAATTCATATCTCCCAAAAATGTAGAGCTAGAGCGAATTTTGAAGAAGATTTTCTGATGACCATCTCTAAATATCCTGCTGCAACAAATTAAAGAAATCGGCTTAAGCTGTTAATATACTGTGAACGAGTATTGCGCAGTCGGTTAGACCCGACTGCAACGTTCTTACTTGTTATAGGCTAGTTTTCTTCTATGGTGTCCAAGTCTAACAGCAGCATTAAGCAAACTACATATATTGAACAATATTGGCAGCCGAATACTATTCACACATGCACACATATGTACATACATACATACATATATATGTACACACACATACACGGTAATGACAAATGCACAAGTTCAAGCAAAAGTTCCTAGGACACACAAGAAATAAAACGAGCAACCGGCCTCGATTCGGTCCGTGTTCGGTGCCCAAACTATTGGCCCGCTTAAGTGCGGGCTTTACGTGAAGAGAAGGGAAGGACCCGAGTTGGGTTGAGTAGTACAAGGCAGAACTGTCAACCGAGTTGTTGACATTTCAGCCGGCTTTGACGAAGAGAATTCAAGTGTGCATTTCTTAAATAATTATGAATATAAAACATTTCAACAGCATTTGCCAAGGTAAATGGTCGTCAATCATAGAGCACAAGACCTACCCTCGACGCCCCATAAAATTTGCTTAGACCACAGCAACAAGACTGACGGCGGAGCCGGGACTCTTTGTATTGGCGACAGTTGACAAATTGCTGCTGTTGTCCTTTTTAAAGCGTCAGTATGAGTTGCATATAGCACGTATGTGTGTGCGTGTGTGTGTGCCTGTGTGTGTGTGCGAGTGTCAATCGTTGACAGTTTACAACGCAAGTCGGAAAAGTGTGAGCGAGAAAACAAAAACGCCAATAACTTATGCTAATTGTTAAATGAAATAAATGTTCCTTCCATTGGTATATATGGAATACAACGACAATTAGGCATATTCTCTACTATTTGTCGACGTTAACTACATCCACACATAGTACGTACATACATTAACACTACTTATATGTGGATTGTATAAGAAGATAAATGAAATGTTTTCTATTTTCTTGAACAATATTATCATTCTATTTTTGATGTTGTATTAAATATGAGGGGCATAGTTGTGCCTAAGCCAACTGTACAATATTCTATATATATGAATACATAAAGCAAACATGCAAATATATTAAAGCATACCTATACAAATAAATATACATTCAATATGCAGCGCCATTAACTCACTTATTATCTTACTGCAACCGCTAACAAAAACCACGAGAAAATTACATTTAAAAGACTTAAGGGAAATCCATAGCATGGACTATTAAAACATAAATAAATTTGTTGAAAGGCGTGCGTATATATGTATGTATATAAAAACATACAAACGTCCATATGTATGCACGTACATCGTAAAATATAAATACATAAAAAGTTATAGTAATCTATTACTTTTCTAAAGTCATTTTGAGTATGTATGTATATGTAAATGTAAAATAAATGTTTTCCGTATTCAAATACCATATGTAATATATTATGTATGTACATATGTGCAAATTTACCTATATAAATATTAGCTCAATGTCGTTGATTAAAGATCAAGGTATTCAAGACATAATACAAAGTATAAAGTTTACATCGACATTGCAAAACTCATGAACAAAAACATAATAATGCTGAAATACCTCCGATTTACCTACAAATTGTATTTATAAAACTCTAAAATCTGGTCAAGCCCTTTAAGACACCCGTGTCTAAAGTCGTATTTTCAAAGTACACATGTTAAAATGCATATAAATGTATATATGTCATATATAGACATTATATTGATTGTTATTTGAGGAAGTCAACGAAAGATTAATGAAATATTTGCGAGTCTGCATGAGAGTAATGAAAAACACTATCGACCTATGCATATAAACCCAATCTCTAAACGACATATTCAACCATATTTATAGACATTACCTATTCACATCGTGAAGTGTATAATATTGTATGTGCAAAATATATAAATTATTGAGTAAATAAATAATAAAAATAAACCAAAAAAAAAGCTGTAGTTTGTTACCAATTTTGTTTTTTGATTAGTTATAAGTTATGTTATAACATCGATAATTATTGAAACAGAGCGAAACCAACTATTTTGAAAATATGGAGTCCAAATAAAACGGAATAAAAAGAAAGCCACCAGATCAGTAAAATATTATACATATGATCGTACTCGCATGCATTTAAGTTGAAAAAGTAGAGAAGTTGAATGCTGATAGTAGGTGGGCCAGTTTACACAATATGCAATCTTTGGTTAGATGACTATAAATGCAGCTACTATTTACATTTTCAGAATCAGACTGCAGACGTGGTTACATCATCACCATCGGCAATCGGCGGATTTGCAGCCGTAGGTTGAGGCTGGCGTTGGCCAGAACTTTGACATGTATATACATTATATTCATTGTTATTTGGGGGAGGTAAAAACATTTGTTAAAATCATCGAGAGATTAATGAAATGTTCGTGAGTCTGCATGAGAGTAATGAAAAACACTATCGACCTATGCATATAAACCCAATATAAAGAAACCATATTCCAACATATTTATAGACATCTATTCACATCGCAAAGTGTATAAAATTGTATGTGAAAAATATGTAAATTATTGAGTAAATAAATAACATAAATAAAAAAAAAGCCGTAATCGGAGTGTTCTGTTATCCATTTTTGAATAGTTAGTTAGTTCTTTCATCGAAACAGCGAGCAGCTACTAGATAAAACTAAATCGGATTGTAATAGCGACTTCAGCTAAAAAACTGGAGAAAAAAATTCGGTCATCAGAAAGAAGAAAGCTGTCACTTAAATTTGATATTTTTTATTTGTTAAAGCATAATTTTTAATAACTTATAACTACAATAAATATTAGTTAATTATCTTAAATTTATTCAGGAAATTATTTCAGTATTAATTCACATTTCACAAGTGTTATACAAATTGTACCGATTACCTCGACTGATTTGCACACGAATTGTTTCTAGCAGCGACAAATTTCCAAATTAATATATTAATAGCGCTGGCTGCTGAAGCCTTTGGCTAAGACAAACACTACCTCCATTCACTAGCCTGGGTTCGAACAAGGACTCGCATTGTTCAGTTGTCCAAGTGCCTAAATACCGAGAACTGAAATAACAATATGCTACCATATGCGAAGAATTCTGAGGCCGTAGCATTGTGACGTCACTATATCGCAAATTTGTATTCGAGCGGCTCGTTTGTATGAAAATGACGACCATTTCGCTCTTAAAGTCTTAAAGTATACCAAAATTGTCGCAATTGTAGCTCCCATAGGAATAATCGGATAAAAATGCAACTATTTGAAAGCTCTAATGACAAATTTCGGGCTTTATTAAGCCCCAGGGTTATCCGAATACTTTAAATTTTCGGACTTGAATTTTATAAGGATATACACAAGCTAAAAATCCTCTGAAAACAAATCACAAACTGATATTGTGATGTCACGCTCTTTTAAATCGCACTCTTTTTGTTTAAGCACCGAATAACGGAACTGTTTGCTGCGTAACCTTCAAATCTCTCAATCATGTAATAAGATTTTCCATCTCATTCAGATTGAATAAGAGTGTTGCCACCTTGGTAAATGCGTTTTTATTTTGTGGCCATTCTATTCGTCAATACACGTAATACACGTATTTGAAGCTAAAGTACTCTCGATTCTTCACCTGTGCCCTGCCTGCATTGCACTTCCCCTCCAATTGATCTGTGTGCTGCTTGTTCAGAGCACTGCTTGCCTATACAACTGTCCAGTGGCCGTCAAACTGTGCGCGCAATGTTCCGTTGAAAGCGAAATCAGAGAGGCAGTTAACTATGAGCTTTATCACTCATTTTTACGAATTCTCACTTTACTTTCAGCAGATCGCTTCGAATACAGTTATTTCATATACTATGTGCATTTAACTAATATATAGGCACATTGCACAACAATCACAAAAACGATTCGAATACGCTCGTCAAGGCTGTAAAGCGAATTGGCAACTCTGTTTGTCCAAATCAGCTGCTGCGCGCATGCGAATTTGCGTCCGTTAAATGTTTTGCAAGCGCAGTCGCAATGCCGCCGCCGTGATTGGACCTACGCTAATGCGCATTTGTGAGACGCGAGTGATGCGAGTTTGAAACTTTGCGTGAATAGAATTATAAAATAGGCAGTTCGCAAGCCTTTGGCGAATCTTCCAAAGATGTCATTTGGCCAATTTGCACAGTAAGAGTTTGTTGACGAGAAAGCCAATTGATACGTTTTGGGAAACAAGCGAATCCGATACCCATGAATGTACTCTCCGTTGCCGCGAAACGCTGAGGCTGTGCTCGTGCTGTGGTTTTGTTGTTCTTTGAGCTGACAGCGCGTAGGCGGCCAAAGTGGCAGTTATGGCCATAAATACAAATATGTACGTACCCGCAAGCAGGTATTGAATAAAAATGCTATTGAATGTCATTTATAAATATGCTCAGAAACTGTGGCAGTCGCAGCACCAGCCAAATAGATGTGCAATTCACGCCACCAGGCGCTAAAGTTCTGGCCAACGCCAGCCTCAACCTACGGCTGCAAATCCGCCAATTGCCGATGGTGATGATGTAAGCACGTCTGCCGTCTGATTCTGAAAATGTAAATAGTAGCTGACTTTATAGTCAACTAACCAATGATTGCATATTGTGTAAACTGGCCCACCTACTATCAGCATTCAACTTCTCTACTTTTTCAACTTAAATGCATGCGAATACGATCTTATGAATCACGTATTACTGGAGTATGTGCTTGCGTATGTCTAGACTCTCGGCAATCTATGTTCTTCTCGAATGTTGTCAAACTTTTCTGATTATGTTTCGATTTTTGTGTGACAGTATAGAACAATAAACATTAGGTAAATAACAAACAAGTGAGATCGCTGAAGTCGGGTGTAACCGACAGCGCACAGTGTAATAGCAACAAAAACAAGTACCTTTCATGAGTACACATGAAAAAAAAACAAAAATAAAACTTTGTGTCTGGGCTGAGAATTGAACCCTGCATTCGCCGCAAACCGAACCTGCGCGTCAGCAGCGCCATCTACCGCTTGATTTCTAATGTAACGAAATCCAACTAAGGTTTTCCAACAAGAACTAAAAACAATCAGAGTGGTGAAAATATAGATTTTTGTATTTTGTGGGGGGCGAGACTTTTTTGCACGATATTTAGAGGAAGTGATGACTAATCTGCCTAGTTTTAAAAGTTATTTCGTTTAAAACTATTTACCACGCCCCAATTGGGTACATCCAAAAAATCGGAAATACTGACATTGCACAATCCCAATATACGCTTTTGACTTCGTAAACTGGCAATTGATACATTTTGGAGTTCCGAGCTTAAACCGATTTGGTTCAATCCCGTTTTGCAGCCTTGATAAGTACTCGTAGGGAGTATTAATTCTTTATAGAATGTCGGGAAATATTATAGTCAAATAGTTCTTCTCGTAACACCATACCAAAACCATTCGAATTGCGCGTAAAGAAGTCATGGTATATAGTCAGCAGCCTAATAAGAAGAATACGACTTGATGTATTTTGGTATTAAATAAAACCACTATGACCCATATTTTGAGAAACACACGTACAGGCATACATACAAACTCCCGAAATAAACAAACGCAGTCATCTATTTTGAGGGCATTTTTCCTTTTCCGAAATTAATAAGCCGCCAGATACACTAACACACCTACGCCGCTCTAACACACACAACCAACCAGACGCAAGGCAAAACTCAGTTGCCCTAACCTGAAGTCTCGCACTTCTATTAATAAACGCGATCATCTGAGCGATCACCTTTGCGTAGAATCAAGAACTTGGGATACTCTCACACCTTGAAAGCTACAGCTGCACGGCGAATCTTATGCTGAATATTGAAAATGCTCGAATATGTTATGCCCTACACAAGCTGCACATGTGCATATATGCTAACGAGTTTCTAGCAAATGTGTCCAGCATCACATGTGCGCCCATTTTATTCCAATTTGTTGATAAAACAATAACACTCTCGCTTCGAATATGCGATGTGGACCAGTAAACAAAAACAAAATGTTCATGAATGAAACAATCAAAACGAGGCAAAATGCCTTTTTGAATTTTTCAATTTTTCTTACTCGGTCAAGGAAGCGAAAAGAGTATATTGGGTTTGTGCAAGCTCCGTCTTGCTGTCCGTCTGCGTGAACGGAATTGAAGTTAGAGATTTGAAATTGGAATTGGAATGTATACGTGGCAAATCCATAAGATATACAATTTCCTCAGATGATCTCGAAAGAGCGTGGCAAATCGATGACATCTTTATAGCTTCGTAACGGATAAACGTCGAAAATCAATAACTCCCACAATTTTAGAGCTATCGAATATCACCTCTACAAGTCGATTTTTGAAAAATTGAAATCGAAGTCGATTGTAATCAAGAGCGTTTTCGACTGTTTCAGGCCGAACGAGTATTTGGCAGTCAGGTACACCCGACTGCAACGTTCTAACTTGCTTTATTTTTCTGTTTTTCCGCCGTGTTTTCGCGTTGCGTTGTTGGAGGGTTGGGGTTGGTTGGTTTATGGCCGCAAAGCAGCGCGGCGGCAACAAGTTGAATTTTTCTAAAAATGAATACACGAAATATCTTCGTCTTTGGCGTTAAATACGGGCACGACAACGCACCGCAGCCCGATGAACACAAAGAGCGGCAAAAGAATTTAATTTGATTTTCATTTGGCCTGCTCAGCGTACACGTTGGCGCTATTTTCTTCTATTGTGTGCGGGGCGTGCTTGCTCTCCGCCTCTGCGTCCGCCTCCGGCTGCGATCCATCTAAGGAGCATATTTTAAAAAAGATGCTTTTCGTGACTTTCCCGCAACTAGTTGAGTTTTGGATGTCAACACGATGTACACGCGTGCGGCGGCGATGCTGCGGTCCAGTTTGATAGACGCATGAATCGGAGGCAACCAACGTGGCCATTCCGACGAAACGACACGGCGTAGACTGGACATTACCCGACTCAAAGATCATCCGACGACTTTTACACGCAAAAGCATAAAGGTAAAAAACGAAAAGAGTATCTGCGAAGCACCCCGGCCAGATGGGAAGCCACTGCCATCACGGCCAAGTCAAAGGCCCGTCCGATTCGGTGTGCGCGTCTTAAAATACATATTTGCGTGCGCTTAAGCCTTTTACGGGCATACTTTCGCCAAGGGAATCGGATTTCATGCACAAAAACAAAATTCAGTTTCAGAGCAATATGCGTTGCGTTCTCCGCCAGGCTGGTGTGTGTGTGTGTGTGTGTGTGTGAGAGAGCGTACGTGTGAGAAGCAGCGCCACTTGCCAGTTCGCAGAGCATTTAAATAGAATTCCCCGTGCTGCCACCGCCACCGCCGATAGAGACGGATACGGATGCGATCAGCTAACGGCGACGTCTGCCGGCGTGTGTGTCCGACGACACGAGAAATGTGTGTCTATTAAACATAAGAATAAATCGCGGTGCAATTATGCCTTATTAGGCTGCCATATTCAGCCCCTATTTATTGTGCTTGCATCCCATCTCATTGCAGAGAGAAACATGGAGGAAGAGGTCATGGCCTTCACTGCCTCTGAGCACAACAACAGCAGCAACCACACTGACAACAACAAGGCGCAGATGTGCGCCAACATAGCGTCGACCAAGTCGAGCAAGCTGCTCCCACATCTGCCTCATGGATTGGCTGCCACCATTCTGCCGTGCATCAAGCTGGACCCCGACAGAGGCCATGTGCTGGAGATGGAACGCTGGCAGCCCGCGCCAGTGAGCGATCATATGCGCCTAGAGCACCTGAACACCACCAAGCTGCTGCTGCAGGGCTCCGACGATCCGCTGATCTCGCACGGCGCCAGCAACGACGGCCACGACGAGGACCAGGACTATCCCTTCAAGACGTTGCTGGCCCGCAAGACGGCCGAGCAGCAGGCCGTGCACAACGGCGCGTGCAGCACGCTGACCAAGCAGCAGCTGAAGGCCAATCTGATGAATGCGCGCAAAACCCATAGGCCGCCGGTGCAGGAGCTGTCCGCGCCGACGCAAAGAATGCCGCGACCGAGCAAGTCGAAGAAACGGCCACCCGCCACAGGAGCGATAAAGTTACGGTTCCATCATCAGGCCCTGCCGGCAGAGTACGCCGCCCACTACGAGGCCACGCAGCGGCGCCACTTGTCCGCTAGAGGAGCTCCCTCGGCGTCTGCCGTGAAAGCCGCGCCCCCGCCCCAAAGCCAGTCGCACGAGAACGTGCGCAGCTGGCTGCGAAAGATAGCCGAGATTCAACGCAGCGCCGAGCGTCAGCAACAGGCGCAGGAATCCTGCAAGGAGCCGCAGCCGCGCGCGGATGCAGCTGCGGCTGCGACGACGCCGGGACACGACCTTGTGCCGGAGGTGGCAGGCTCCAAGCGCGGCGCGATTAAATATGCCGATCTGCCCTATATGGGCGAGATCACCCTGGACAACTACAAGCCCCGACGCGGGCGAAAACCGAAGAAGGCCGACATTTGCCACCTGATCTACAAGAACTACGGCACCATCATCCCAGCGGCCACCACGTCGCCAGCGGAGCACTTGCCAGCTGTTGAGGCGAAGCTCGCGGCTGCCGCACAGCCGGCGGCAAGTGCGACTGCGCCGGTGGTGCCTGCGAAGCGAGTGGTGTCCAGCACAGCCTCTGCTGCTCTGACGGAGGAGCCACTGAATCTCTGCATGAGGGATCAGTCCAGTGACCGCTATTCCATCTCGAGTGGCGACAGTGACAAACCTTCGACGGTAACCAATGCCACTGCATCATCGGCCACCGAGTGTGGCAGCTCCTCGCACCGAGCGACGCCGCTGACGGAGGAGCGTGCTGCCACCAGGGCAGTACCATTAAGGCTCTCTGGAGAGGAGAAGTCCAGGGTTGCCGCAAAGTTGCTGTTGCAACCTGTGGGACTGTACTACCAGCAGCTGATGGAAACCTGCCGCCTGGGCGTGCCCGTGGAGACCATTGAAAAAGACAACCAGCTGGCCCTAAAGATTCCGATACCGAACGGCTTCTTTGCCACCACCACAGCTGACAAGCGGGAGCCGCTGGAGAAGTCGATCGAGGCTGCCACTTCACCGGCGATGCGCAAGCGCAAGCGTTCGGCGATCTTTATACCGCCCATGCCGGCCGATCATAGCTCCAGCCCCTCGACTGAGGTCAGCATTTGCAAGTTTAAGTTCACGGGCGGGGCGAAGCCCTCGTTGGAGGAAAAGAAGATGTTGTCCGTGGACGCGGAGGGAAACTATCGCTATTACAACGGCACCGGCGACAGAACAATGCGTGGCTACGAGTTCATATCGCGGGAGCAACAACAACAACAACAACAACAGCAACAGCAACAGCAACAGCAACAACAACAACACCTGCCACCAAATTCATCGAATGGAAGCAATGACAAACTCTACATTGATATACCACCGCCCTCGACAGATCTCAGCCTGGAACTGCTGCACATACCATCCGAGTCTCCGACGTCATCTCTACTCCTCTCCAGCAGCCTGGTGCCAGTAGCCTCGCAAAGCCCGTCCAGTTACTCCAACTCGCACAGCCCCATGCGACTCGCTACGCCGCATCCAGAGGATGGTCCCAAGCGCATGGATCCGACCGAGCAGCTGCACCGGCCACTTTCGAGTTCACGGCCCGTGACCGCGCCTGCGGGCAAACGACGTTCGTCACGCCGCTCGAAGCAGCGCGAAAAACTAGAAAAGACATTTAGAGAGAAGGGATTTCTGATACAAACGCAGCAACTGCAATCGGCCGAGGGAGCCACGTATTGTAAGTTTAGGCAGCTGAAGAAGTTTACTCGTTACCTGTTCCGCAACTGGAAGGATCACATACCGGAGAGTGATCTTTGCAAGCATCACGGCAAGGAAGGCGATGCTCGCGGGCAGCACAGTGTCCTCGAGAACATACTGGCCGGGCAAATTGGCTTGGGCGTCGAGAATCTGGCAACACCGCAGGCCACAGCGAACCAGGCCACTTAGTGCACCCACGAGCTTTACTTAGTTTACTCCGAACACACTGCCAAAGATTGATAGATTTAAGAAATGGTTGCCGAGGTAATCAAAAGGCTCTGACAAGACAGCAATCATCTAGAAACTATGTTGATTCCGTCCAAGCTGGCTGCTATATGTATATATAGCTCATAGCCACGCCTCTAGTCGTTCAGCAATTTTAGCAATGTTATCATGTTATTGTTACCAATAAACTAAAATCTAACAAAGACATGGTTTTTTGATTCAAATCGAGTTTCCCAATTAACTCATTAAAACCCATTTCAGCAAGAGCTCAATAAGACAAATCAACACATTTAAATTCCTTAAAAAATTTATAAGGCGTTATATACTTTTTGAATACCGGTCTAATAACGTACAAACTTGTGTTAGTAAATTTAAACTCGGAAATGGTACGTGATGCCAGACTTTGGCTTTATATCCAGGTCGGTTAAATGTCTTTCAAATACTTTAATTTTCATCATTAAGCTTACTTTGGAAGACGTTAATGCTCAAGTCGCCTTATGTTAGCTATACGAAAAAAAAAAAAATGTCCAAGAAGGTATGTATTAATAGTTGTGCATATAGCAGCCTGCATTGTTAATACGTAATTGATTAGTCAATTGGTCATTTGGTCGTTACGATAAATTGCTTGAATTGATTTGCTCACATCGCTAGCCAAGTTAAATTCTTGCAAATACAACTCAATGGCTGTAAATCTGTATGTTTGATTGTTGCTTGATCGAAAAGTTCACCAGTTTCAGGGTCAGCTTGTGGCGGGTACTTAAAACTAGATTAACAATAATTTGAATTATATGACGCGTAAGTATGCTTCTCGCTATCTGCGTTTCAGGTCAGGCTGTGCTTCTGATTCACCACGGTTAGTTAGAGCTTAACGAACCGTCGTGGTCTTTAGTCGCCTCCGAGCCGGAAAACGCGGGCACTACAAAATTCATCGGGCAAACTAAATCTGTCCAGTCGACCTCGTTTTGTCCCTTTGTGCTCTTTCGACGCTTGAGAGTAAACTGCGACCGCTTAGGCGGCTTCAGTTTAGCACTGATCGTGAGCGGCAGATATCCAGGAGCTGCCTCGGCATCGCGTTTACAATGTATAATTGTGCGTCCAACTAATTCCTTAAAATGCATTGCCAAGTGGCGACGTAGTAGCGATTTACTCGGCGGTATTGAAAGTAGGTCGGCTAACAAATCGGCGTTGAATCGTTGCTCATAGAGCATCAATGCACCATGGACCCCAGCACCACGCAGGTTGGGCGCATATTCAGACAAGTCTATGGTTTTCAACCACTCCATGACACGGTGTGCCGTCCAGAGGTCAACGCTGTCCTTATCAGGACTACTGCCCTCATCGGTCTGCTCGGCCACCTTGGTTGAACGTCGAATCAGACCCTCGGCGTCCCAGTGCATGCGGCGCATGCATAGAATACCACATCGCAAGGATGCAATGTGCAAGCAGGAGTTCACATGCAGTTGCGACAGATCCTCAAGCGTCAGGCGGTGCAACATGCGGCCATCAACTTTGGCCTGGAGGAAGTAGTCCTTATACTGTGGCAAACCAATGTCGTCCAGCCAACGAAGCACCCAGCCAACGTCCAATTTGGCAGCTTTGACCGTCAGCTCGTCGAACTCCTTGTTCGTGATATCGTCAATTGCTAGCATGATTTTCTTCCGATGCAAAACTGATTTCAGATGCAGTTCACGTTCGATGTCGACCGGAGAAGCGGTAAAGAAGCACACTGTTGGATCTGCTTTCAGCCATTTTCTATCAAATAAAAATAAATAATAGAAAAATCATCATTATTCTCAATAATTAACGGTCATGTTGTTCGAGTGGAAAATGTACTGTGAGTGAAAAATTACAACAAAAATGTTAGCGTGCAATATTATAACATGGTTTGACATAAAAAAAAAAAACAAGTGTTGATTGGTGAAATATTCATGATGTATATTGCAAAGAAGCTTTGAATATGGCCATTGCCTTTTAAATGTTGTTGCAAAATTATAATACGCTTTTGATGTTAAAATATACAATCAAGACCAATCCGGTCTACTATAAGTATTATTGTACCGCATGTTTTAATAGGATACCCCGCAGATTTCCACTTCAGCACAAGAAAAACATAAAGATAGAGATAAACGTATTCCATAGATAGACACCACACACATACCTACAGTTGTCCTGGTAACATTCTAGACCCATGTGGGCCAACCAGTTGCACACCTCCTGTGCGTTCCAGCTGCTGTAATGCTTCTCGGCATCGCTGAACATTGGAGTCTGTGCGGTCCACTCGATGCGGCCGCCTGCAGTTGCGCGCGATCCACCCCGACGAAATTCATCGGGTTCCACTTGTTCCAGCGCGGTCAACTCGCAATTGCTGCTGTTGCTGCGTCGCAGTTTGCCAAAAATATTGCGCAAGCCGCGTGCAGAACGCTCGCGCAGCTTGGGGGAGGGCGTCGACTGTGCTTGTGAACGGAAACTGGAGTGCATGAACATTGCATCTTCGGCTGGGTGCGCACTGTCGCTGAGTGCACTGTCGTCAATTAAAATTTGTTCGTTGGATGCAAACGCCACGTTACGTTGTTTTCCGCTGCTGTTCGCATTAACATCTAGGGTGTGATTGTTGTTATTGTTGTTGTTGCCGTTACCCGGTTGGCGCTTGTTGGCGCCGCCATGTGATCGTGGCAAGCTATGAAATTGTGGCTTAATTTGTTGACGCAAGGCTGAAGGTGGAGTCTTGGGTGCTCGTCCACCATCAGCTGCAAAGCTGCTCTTTTGGTTAATGTTGCCCATGCTGCCGTAGGGCATGCTTCCCTCGCCCCAACCACTGTTATCAGTGGCATTCAGTTCGTTTTCGCACTCCAGCGCCGTTCGGTGCAGCTTTAGTTCACTCAATGCACTCATCAATTCCAGTTTTTGTGTTTCTAGTGCGGATCGCGAAATCATCTGGCGCTGCAGCTGCTCTTCCTTGCTGCACAGCTGCTGCGATTTCTCCGTTAGCAGACCTTCCAGCTCAATTATTCGGTCCGCTTGCTCCGAAACGCGTTCCGCCAGCATTTGGTATTGCAGCGCCAATCCTTCCTTGTCGCGCTGCAAGCGCCGCATGCGTTCATCTGAGTCTTGACGCGGTATGTGCGTTTCCAGCCAATCGCTGATTATTGCAGCGGTCACCGGGTCCGGCGCCGGTGCTGCCAAACCCACCTAAACGAGTGCCGTAAATAGTTTAAGTCCATCCATATTTGCACGGAGCTCCATTATATGTCTCTGACTCACCTGTTGCAAAGCCAACGCCAATGTTTTAGCTGTTGACATCACGTTTGTGGCTGAAATCAAATTACGCTCACAGAAGCTCGTCAGCGAAGCCGTACTCGCAGCTCCTGGTTGAGTCTGCATCTGCGGTTGCAGCCCTATCGTTGCAGTTGCGGAGTTGGATATTATGCCATCCATCTGCTGCAGCGCTGCCTCCAGCATTTTACTCGCCTCACTGGCCGTTGCCGTCATGATACACACAAATTGTGGGCAGAGCTTTCACAGTAATCCGTATCCGGTGATCGATGTGAATGTGAAATATTCTAGTTCGTTCCTTGCTGCATTGTTGCATAAGCACTTCAATTGACCCTCGTCATTTTTGGCAATTCCTTAATAATTGTGCATTTACAATATTTCTTTACCACGAAAAACTAGCACTAAAACAAAAGAAAAAGCAACAAATGAAAATTTTTGCTATTGGAGGCACATGCTAATAGCACCATTGATGGTATCGATATTTAAGTCACTTGCTATCGATAAGTCGTTCTAATCATGAAGATAACATGATACAACTTAATTAAGAACATAAACTTATTCTCAGATTATTTCTCCAAGCAGAAAATTTAAAAACAACGCAAACAAAATATCAAAATATAATATCTTTACACTGGTTAATTATAATATATTACTCAATTGCTATATGTTGCGAAAATATAATCTGCAACCACACTTGGATTAATCTAATGTGTGTTTTTCTAAGCGTATGATATTGATTGAAAAACAAATGCATAAGTATTAATTTTAGAGAACATTTTGCAATATAGAAATACTGCCTATTTTGTTTAGTTAAAAGAACAAACTATTTATCGATGTATCGCGACACAGCCCAGCAATCGAACATTCCTAGCTCCATTAGGAACCAAAACAAATATAGAAATAGGTAATTTATTTGGGACCAGCAGCAATGAATCGCTTTGCGTATGAAGAGGCTCGCTTAGCTGAAAGCGAGTCCTTTGTGAGCCGCGACCGCAATGTTAAAATATACGACGGTGACCAAAAGGTATTCCACATCACCTCGCAGAAGGTTGAATTTCATTTTATTCGACAATGTCCTTCATTTCAGACGGAATTCGAAGATGGAGAGGTGGTGCTTACGACCCACAGACTGTTCTGGGGCCGCCCTGGGGAAATCGCACGGGCAGCCGTAACTCTTTGCCTGCCACTTAGCTATGTAATCTCTCTCAGTGAAGAGACAACAGCCTCGAATTTTTTCGGACGCAAAACGCGCATTATAATGTATTTGCTACCGCCCAAGGCAGATAAGGCTCCTGGTCCACTGGACACAAGTCGGGCTGCACACATTAAACTGTCTGGCAAGAACGGACTAAGCGTCGAGTTTCACAGTTCCCTCCGAGAGACTTTAAACGCACGTGTTTGGGAAATCTCGTTGATGAGTGAGACCGTATTGACAACATCAGAGCCGATGTCCTCCACTGTAAGCGATAAGCTAGCGAGGATTCAAAAACGCACAGGCATTGGTGGGATTGAACGCCATCTGGAAGCAAAGGCCAAGGCAACGGACGAAAATATAGCACTGGCGTTTCAGGATCTGAGTGTCCTTATGGCCATGGCAAAGGATATGGTGGGCCTCTCCAAAAATATAAGCGGCAAAATACGCGAGCAAAGAGGTGAAATATCCGATGACGAAACTGTGCGCTTCAAATCCTATCTGCTCAGCTTGGGCATTGATGATCCGGTGACGCGCGACAACTTCACTAGCAATACGGCGTACTTCAACAGCTTGGCTCAGCAAATATGCGAAATGCTACTAGACCCCATCGAAGTAAGTCCGTAGGCAAATGGCAATAGGAAGAGAATAATTTGGTCTTACTCTATGTTATGTTGGCTAGGAACTCGGTGGCATGATGTCACTGGCTGATGCATATTGTCGTGTGAATCGCGCCCGCGGCCTTGAGCTCCTTTCGCCTGAAGATATGCTTCACGCTTGCGAGCAGCTGAGTGGACCAATTAAACTCCGACGATTTCCCAGTGGCGCAATGGTTCTGCAGCTAGAGTCCCACGACGATGAACTAATTTCCATCGATACATTGGAAACAGTGCGCGCTGCTGACTCCTTGGCCGTGGAGGAGCTTGCCAAACAGCTGGGCATTTCTCTTTTGCTAGCTAAGGAGCGGCTACTAGTGGCTGAGCGCCTGGGAAAAGTTTGTCGTGATGAATCTGTGGAGGGCCTACGGTTCTATCCCAATCTATTGCTTCTGCGTGATGTTGACTAGCTGTTATGTTTATCCCGATATATTTATATGTGTATAATCTATGTAATGAATAATAATTCTGACATGTCCCTTTTAAAGCTTTCAAACTTCACCGGTGCGATGTAGTTCCTGCATTCAGATAAACACACAGCATTTGTACATTCACACAACAAGACTGTTTTATATTTGATTTATTAGAAGTCTTTCTTAGATGCATTTGCTTACTATCCACGCTTGAGTTATTTGTGTCAGCGCTTAATTTCAGTTCTCTCGAAAGTAATTATCATTTTGTCTTTAAACATAATCGTTTTTATGTTCACTTTAAATGAAAAGATTCTACGTCAGGTATTTAGATAAGCAGTTATTGAATTGAAGTTACATTTATATTAATAGGTATTTAATAGCTTATGCTGTTTTTTAGATTGCTCCTCATTACTTCCAAGTAATTATATTTAATTTATTTTTTGTTTGTTTACTTCACTTTTGATCTGGAGTAACTCCAGACACGGACTCGTGCGCATTTTCTGCCTTGACTACCTGGTTTTTCGTAACATTTATAATTTTTTAGGTAGTACCATGTTTTCTTTCTTAAATCACATTTATTATAACATTGAGTAAATTATTTTTGAGTGTATGTGTGTGTATAGTTGGGTATCTCCGGTTTTTCTCTTTTCATTTAAATTATTTTTAGGGTATTTGTATTATATAGGCATTTTTGTTGTACATAAAAGCAAACTATGCCAAACAGTTACAATTACAGCAAGAGTTGTAACAAAATTAAAAAAAAAAAATACTTAAATAAATAGTTTCATGCTAAAAAATGGTCTTAGTTCAAAAAAATTTGTAGTCATATACAGCGATAATTTTGTTGGCGTGGATCTATATTCAGTTACCTGTTTTTCTACATTCGGTAACTTTTAGTCGCTTTTTTCGTTTCCATTCGTTTTACATTGCGCTATTACAAATAAATTGTTTGACTTTAGCGATCCATTTTTTGTTTTGTAAATTGTAACTTGTAAATTGCGATTGGAAGTACGAGTACTAATATGTTTTTTAGTTTTTGTTGTTGGTTTTCAATACAAACTAAATATGTTTTATTATAATAAAATTAGATTAAGCATTTAAATAATTAGCAATAATAATAATTACAATAATATTAATAATAGTACAATATGCATATGTATATTTATAATATATATATATGAACGATTAGTACTGTTCATACCTTTGTAACTAATTCAAATCGTAATAGTTAGCCATATTCTGTTTTACAATCAATTTTACATTTTGTTTTCTTCTTATTATTGCTTTGTTTTGTTTTTTGTTTTTTTTTTTTTTTCATTTGTATTAGAGGGCGTTTCTGCCTTACTGCTTAAGCTTAAAGTTAGCACGCACGCTTACGGAGCTAGTCTTAAGGTGTAACAAATTGGAGTTGGAGAGCCAAACTAATAGACATTGTTGAAATGGCTTTTCGGCGCACGTAAATATGAAACAATTATTATATACAATTAGATAAATATTAATAAGAGCTTTACACTTAATTCGTTTTGTTGTTTAGCAGCACTCACTGCCAGGGACACAATAAACACTAGCGCAGTCATCATCGCTACCGACATGAGCATCATCTCCACTTTTACCGCCGTACTCACGAGAGGTTTGCAAATTAAAAGAGCTGTTCTGTTGATCTCATATGGCTTGAGCCAGTCCATCAGCCCACACACTTTACACTTACGATTATACACATCAAAATATATGCTGATATATGGGTATACAATGTATGCAGTAGTGCTGATTAAGTTGTAAACATAAACTATAATATCATGCAAATACATAACGCGTAGCCTTATTACTTGTCTCCTCTCCTCAATTAACAAAAATGAATAGTGCGCCTGTAATCATTGCATAGTTCAGTAGCAAGTAGTACTGTGCCCATAGCCTTTTTCTGGGGCCCGGGATGAAGAAGCTGCTCTCCTTTCAGCGCCATTACTTGGTTGCATCGGTGGTGGAGCGCCGTCGATTGACCGCTGCCTGTTGTTGTTGCTGCTTCGCCGCTGCCAGCGCCGTCAGGGTGCGCTGGCTCATGACACTGGCGTTTGATGGAGCTGTGCGCCCAGCGATTTGTATGTGCTGCACCTGTTGGTGTTGCACCGGGCTGGGACTAGGCAGCGTCTGGCCGGCGGTGGTCTGGTTGAGTATTCGATGCTGCTGCTGATGGGGTTGCTGCGTCGGCGCCTTGACGGTCTTCAGTTGTAGCTTCTGCGCCGACATCACAATGGGCCCGGTACTGATGTTGCTGCTGTTAGTGACGGCATTGGCTACAGGAGAAGGAATTTCTTTCAATTAGATTGCTGGTTCCCGCTTAGTTAATTCGATAGACTTACCGTTCACAGTCGTTGTGGCGATCTTTAACGTTGAGCCGCCAATCTGACGTTGTGCGGTGAGCAGCTGTCTGCTATTGGCCAGCTGCTTTGTGCCTACAACCTGAACGTTGCGCGCCCTAGGCTGGATGCCTGCGGAGGCCGCAGTCGCTACAACACCTACACCACCACCGCTTGAGGTACGTATTGTTTGAGGATTTAGTTTTTGTACGCCGGTACCGACTAGTTGAGCTGTAAACAAAAAGCAGAACGGGTGTGCGGGGAGATTTTTTTGGTTGTTGTTTTAGGTTACAATGAATCTGTTGGTCAGAGACGCGCTAACTAACACCGCCACCATTGGCCCGGCTAAGGGCCCGTTAGGCGGTGCATGTTTTAAACTGATGGCGTGGGTTAAACACAAAACACATAAATAGTTTAGTTGCATGAGTATCGAAACGAGTTGTTAACAGGTTTGTGTAAACAAGAAACGAAACGAAAGTAGAAACAGAAACAGAAAAGAACAAAATTAAGCGTGTTCAGTAAATTGGGTAAATATATCAAATATAAAAACATATTTATATATGTGTGTATAATATACGAGTATAAATCAAAATCGTAACAAATATTATAAAAAAAAAAGAGACGCCTCGATGGGGCCGGAACGTCTCTCTCTGTGTCTGTAGAGCGGTTCACGTGGAGGCAGAGCTACAGCATGTGCACTTGCTACTGTTGATCACTCACCAATGGGTAGCGTGAGCATAGCCGTCGTAGCTCCTGTTCCGCTGGCATTGGCACCGCCTGCGGTTCCTCCTCCGCTGGCAGCTGCGCTATTGGTAATTACCACCGTTTGTGTGCCCGACACCGTAGAGGGCAGGCTAACGATGGTGCCTGTCGGTGGCACATGTGGGTGCTGCTGCTGTTGCTGTTGTGGCGTCGATTGCGTCTGCAATGTGATGGTGTGCGACAGCTGCTGTTGCTGCGTAGACACGGGCACCGAGACCAACACACTTCGCTGTTGCGTTTGCGCCTGCGCCAAGGTGCCACTCGCCGTGGCGCCACCAGCTGTGGCTTGCTGCTGCGATTGCTGCTGCTGGACCTGCACAGGCGTCTGCAGACTGTTGCCGGAGAACTGCAGCGAAATGGGCTGCGTAAATCCTGGAATCTGCACCTGTACATTCTGCAGACCGGGAAAGTTGGCCATCGCACCCTGCAGCTGGGACAGATTGATGCCCTGCAGGTTTAGCGTGGCAGTAGTCTGTTGCTGCTGCTGCGGAGAGGCCGACGGCTGCGGATGCGGACTAGACATTGGCGAGTGGATGGATGAGGTGGCGGGCGAGTGCACCAGTGTCTTGGTCATGAACTGCTGCTGTTGTTGGGTCGGCTGCGCCGCAGTCGGCTGTTGCGGCGACATGTGCGGCATGGCTACTGCCGACACATTCGATGTCACGTTGCTGAGTCTGTCCAGGAGCACCTGGTTCTGGTGCGATTGCGACGACTGCGAGTGATCCGAACCGGACGGCGAAGGCGTGGCAGCATTGGTGAGCAGCGCATTCAGCGCCCCACCGCCACCGCCAGTCGCAGACGCTAGATTTGTGGGCACCGCAAATCCACTAGCATTGGAGGCGTTCGAGTCGCTGCCAGGCGAGGGCGCCGCCATCCCCACCACAACTGCATTTGGCGGCGCCGTAGTGCTGTCCCTGCGCAGCGTGCTTAGTATGCGCTGCTGCTGCTGTTGCCCTGTATTGAGTATTTTGAGGCTGCCGCAGACGCCGCCCGTGCTGACCGTGTAGGCCCCATACCCAGTTGTTGGATTCGTCATCACGGCGGGCGGCGAGGCCAGTTGCGAGGCGAGCGCCGACATGGATACGCGCACCGCCTGACTCCCATCGCCTGCCTGCTGTTGAGCCTGACCCTGCGACTGGGGCACGTTGAGGGCTATCAGATTGCCCGCCGAGTTAGTACGAAACGTGGTTCCAGTACTAGCGCCAACTATGTTGATTTTCCGGCTGGAGTTCAGCAGGCTCTGCAGCACCTCGCTAGATGGCTGTTTGCGCTGTGCACTCACAAGCGTCGGTGTTCCGCGATTCGTCTGCACATACGTGGCCGTAGTCCCCTCAACAGCGGTGGGCGCCGACTGTTGCTGATGCGGCACCAATGTCAACGTTTGCTGCTGGCCCGTGGACGAGGTTGTGAAAGTGCCACTGGCAACTGGCGTGCTCGTCATGGCCGCGGGAGCACTGTTGAGCAGGTTCAGTATCGATGCGTTACCCGAGTTCTTCAGAGTTGCCGTCGCGGGGCTCCCGCTGCTGCCGCTGCTGCTAATGTTGATGGTTGCTGTCGCGTTGCTGTTGCTGGAGGGCGTGCCGCCGGCTGAGGGAACAATATATTTAATCAAACTGCAATGAGTACAAATAATAATGCGACTCACAGTGCTGTTGAGTTTGTTGTTGATGTTGCTGCTGCTGCTGCTGTTGGTACTGGTTAGCAGAGTTCATGATGCTGGTGACTATAGCGTTGATCGCAGCATTAGCATGCACGGCCGTGTTATTATTGTTGTTGCTGATGGTATTGTTGTTTGTGGCAGTTATTTGCTGTTGTTGCTGCTGTTGCTGCTGTTGTTGCTTCTGTAGTAGTTGGTGTTGTGTGGTAACAATCGGCGAAGCCTTCAGCTGTGATTGCTACATTGGAACAAATATTAAATGAGTTTGGGAGTTTCAAACTAACATCGTATATGTATGTATACACATTGGTTTTAAAGTGAATAATATTCTATAGAATATTCAATATATCTTTATTTTAACAGCTAAGAATGTTGCAATCGGGTGTAACCGACTGCGCAACACGTTTTCACAGCTCGATCTTCAGAGGAGGTCATTCGAACTGTCGAAGGTCATCAGTAATTTAAAATAAAAAATGATATGCGTATAGCCTCAAAACTGAGAGATAAATAAGTTTAATCGAATTCCCGACGCCCCCACTGGACGTAGAGAAAAACCTTAACGCTTTACCAGATGTGGGTATATACGAGTATATATCCCAAATTTCAAGTCTCTCAGTTCATACGAACCCTGCACAAACCCAATAATCTCGTTTCGTAAGAACGTAATAATCGTTCACCGTATAATAACAGCCTAAAACATTGTTATTTTTCCATAAGCATTACTATCAAGTGAGGGGACTCTGGTCGGGAACACCCGACTGGGCGATACCTTGCACTGAAGACAATATAAATACTAAGATGAGTAACGCGCATACATTTGAATGCAAGACAAAATTTATACTGTGGCTATTTACTCTTCGAACGGCACGCCAGCCGAGTGGCTTTTCTCTATACAAAATCCACACGATCAAATACCGATGTCGATGTGCACTGCTGCTGGCACGATCAACGAAATCAGTCGCCAAGCTGTCATTAACAAAGCTGGTCAATGCTACGGTGTTTGATCGTTATACCCTTAACCCATTGAAAATGGGTAAAAAGGTATTATGACTTTGTGCAAATGCATGTAACGGGCAGAAGGAGGCATCTCCAACCCCACAAAGGATATATATTCTTGATCAAGACGATGGGGTGAGTCGATTTATCCATGTCCGTCCGTCCGTTTGTATGAACGCAGCGATCTCGGAACCTGAAAAACCTAGAGACCTGAACTTTTCGACTATAAATTCTCCTAAGCCATACGCAGAACACTTTTATCAAAGGTTTTCATAGCATATTTGGGAGAATATAAGATAATTTAAATTTTTTCTTCATTCCCTTATGATTGTTTCAAGATACAACCTCTACATGTTTGAACGACGATTCGAGGTATATTTATGACTATCAGAAGTAAACACCTTTTGTCCTTTTGCTTCACGAGAACATATTGAATCAAATTTGATTTCTATAGCACTAATAGTTCCTGAGATACGCTCAAAAAGCCGAAAGGTGCCGATAAGAAAACGAGATTAGTTAGCGACCATTTGAAATAAACTTGATCTGCCATGTCTCTAGTTCTTGAAGTCTCTGAAATCGGTGCATTCACGGCGGCTAGATGCTGACTAAAAATATATATACACTTTTTGGGGTCATCGGAGATCATCGTTCTGCCTGTTACATACATTTCCCTTTTTTCCCATTTTAATGGATTCAGGGTATAAACAATCGAAATCGTTCTTAATTATTATTGTTATTTTGGAAAAATATAGACTTTTGTATTTTGTAGATATGTAGATTAAATCGGGAACGGATAGGTTGCAAGGAATGGGACAGACAGAAGGACATGGCTATATCGACTCAGCTTTTGATACTGATCAGAAATATAAATATACTTTATGCTCGTTCGCGCAGAGGAAATTTCTGTAAAATGTGTTCTATATCCCTGTCTTCACATGATCTAAACAGGACAACTCCATATACTTACAAGAATTGGCACATTAGAGTTGAGCTGGGCGCGCAATGCGGAATTGGAACTTATGGCCGTGTTCAGCTGGGCTGTTGTCGCCTTTTGCTGTTGCATGTTGGCTGGCTGTATTGTGATTCCCGAGTGCTGCAACGTCGTGGTTAACTGTTGCTGCTGTTGCGGCTGCTGTTGTTGCAGCAGTACCAGCGACCCGTTTCCCAGGCTCACCTGGTGGGTGGTTGTTGCAGATGTGTTTCCACCAGCTGTTAACAGCTGAATATGCTGATGTTGTTGCTGGGTCGACTGCTGCTGCAATATGTTGCTGCTGCCACTGGTAAGTTGCGTCTGCTGCTGCTGCTGTTGCTGAATTTGCAATGCACCATCAACATTGAAATGTGCGGTGGCAAGTGGTTGCTGTTGTTGTTGGCGAAACGTTTGCTGCAGGTTGGCCGCCTTCGCGACAATTGTTGGTTGCCGCGACAGGGTGACGTTCGGATGGGTTTGCGCCACATGATGCACTGTTGCAGGCAGTTGCTGCTGCTGCTGAGTAAACTGAGCTTGTCGTTGCTGTTGCTGTTGTTGTTGCTGCTGCTGCTGCTGCTGCTGCTGCTGTTGTTGCTGCTGCTGCTGCTGCTGCTGCTGTTGTTGTTGCTGTTGTTGTTGCTGCTGCTGCTGCTGCTGCTGCTGCTGTTGCTGCTGCTGCTGCTGCTGCTGCTGTTGCAATAGCAATCGCTGCTCATTCGTTAGCCCAGTGTGGGTAACAATTGGCACATGTCCGGGTATCAGATGCGTGATTTTGACAGCCTTGCGTCCCTCCTCAGTGAATATCTCCCGGAACTGCTGAATATAGCGATTCGCATGGACACGGGTTCCCAGTGCAAAGCGACACGACTCGCCATTTCGTTCGCCCTCGCGATAGTCGCGGTCCACATAGAGCTCGCCGAGATATTCTGCATCAGAGGGACGCTGGTAAATGGACAGCTTGATGTGGTACAACGCGCGCCGACCCTCACTCGCTTCGCGCTCCGTCTCCAGCACATATTCCTCGATGAGCTGTGGCTGAAAGTTGTGCCGGCAATTTGCCTGGCAGCCGTCCTTGCAGGCCTCGCTGAATTCGTTAAGTGGCTCGAAAGTCTTGGCATACTTCTCGACGCTGATCACGTTCTCGGGCACCTTCAGATTCGCCGGATAGTCGAGGGTGGGCGGCCGTATGGGTTTGATCACATCCTGTGGCCGCCGCGGTACCTTTGAGCTGAATGAGGCGAGCATGGCGCCCACCAACGGATTGTTGCTCGGTGCTGTCGCGGGAGTTGCGTTCGCTGTGCTGTTGCTGGAGGTGCGCGAGCGCTGGCGAAGACGTGTCAGATAATCGCACAGCTCGAGACCCTGGTGATGCGTGAACTGGTCCAGCTTGCGCTTGCGATTGATGGCCACCTGGGTGAACTTCTTCATCTGGCGGCGCATTTCATGCGAGTTGAAGCGCTGGCGCTCATGCTGCGCGTTAATGGACTGGCGCCCTATGCTCGGATCTGGCTCCAGACACAGTGGCTCGGCCGTGGCCAGCACTAGTTGGCTCTCGATCGTCAGTCGGTCCTCGGGCGTTGAGCCGGCCCAGCCCAGCGAGCTGCCCAGCTGCTGCACGTCCGCGAACAACGTCGCATTGCTGGGCCGCAGCAGGATGTGCTTCATATCACAGATATTTGTTGAGGTGGCAAACGTCTGGCGGAAATCGCGTATTTGCGCAATTACGCAGCCAGCATAAAAGACGCTGGGCTTGGCATACACCCGCGACCCCTCGCTGCCGCTGCCGTCTGGGGGTGCGTTCAAGCTGACGGTGTCAGCGCTAAGCAGGTCCATAAGGAATTCCGGCAGCAGTTCACGATCAATGCACTGCAGCAACAAATCATTTTCATACGGCCAGCGCAGCACCTCAACCAGGCCGTAGCTAGAGCTCAAGGACATTGGCGCCGACGCTGTGTCTCCCGCCGCATCGCTCTCGGCCAGTCGCGACTTAACCCTGAACGGGTTGTTGACGTCGCCATCGGTCTGCGCTTTGCCGCGACTAGTGGTGCTCTTCTCGGTCGTGCTCTCTGTGGCGCCGTGGCTGCCGTGTGGGTGGGTGGGATCCGTGACGGTCCATTCGTTTGTGAGCGGGTTCAGCATTAATTGTTCATCGTAGTGCAGTGCCAGGGAGTAGCCCTTATTGCCGGGATACAAGTTGACGACAATGGTGTTCAATCGCTCGCACTCCACAAGTCGTTCCAGGATGAAGGAACGACTCCGCTGCTTTAGCTGCACAAAAATATAGTAAATTGCATAAATATAAAGTCGTTATATGAGTTTGCTTGCAATCTTACCCCCGTGTCCGCAAAGTGGTTCAAATCGTTGCTGAGCAACTGCAAATACAGCTCCTTGATCTTGTCGTGTATGTTGAAGAATTTTGGGGTCGCTTCTCGCTTGCTGTGCACTGACGTCGATCCGGAGAAAGACGAAGAGGAAGTGCCGCTGGCATTGTTGGTACTGTTGGAGCCAGAGCCGGCGCCAGCACGCGATGATGCGGACGTTGGAACTGTGTTGCGACTAGAGGAACTGCTGCTCTCCTTGCTGTTGCTACTGCTGCTGCTTTTCTGTCGCTTGCTGGGCGACGACGTGGGCGATGACAGGACACTGTGATTGTGCGACTGAGGCTGATGAACGTGCAGGTGATGATGGTGGTGCTGGTGCTGGTGTTGGTGTTGGTGATGACTGCCTCCGCCAGTGCCTGACGAAGCATTTGAGCTACTGGAAACGGTCCGTCTGTCAACCTTCTTGGTATTGGTATTGCTGTTGCTGCTGCTGTTGTTGTTGTTGTTGCTGACATGAGATTGCTGCTGCAGGTGCTGAAAAATATGCGACGTATTGCTATTGCTGTTTAAGCTGGAATTGACACCCGGTGGCGTTGACAACAACAGGTCAGGCACAACCGGCGACGGCGATGTGATCGAGTTCAAGTTGGACAGGGTCGTTGTTGATGAGGAGCATGATGACGGCGATGGCGCTATCGCGATCCCAGAACAGGACAACCCACTCGGTGTTGTGGCAGCAGCTGGGGCCTGCGACTGCTCCGTGAGTATGACAATGTTGCCTGCCGCCGGCAGCTCAGTGGGCGACTCGTCGTCATCGAATATGCAGATTGGCGGTTGGGCAGGTATTTGAGGTATGGCCTGCAGCAGGCTTGTCTCCAAAAACGATCGTACGCTGACCGTAACCGGAGCAGGTGGCACTGGTTGCTGCTGTTGGCTGCTGTTGTTGTTGTTGCTGATGGTGGCAAGCGTGGGCGAGCAGGCGGCCTGCAACACCGTTTGCAGCTGATGGAAGGGCGACTGCTGATGCTGCTGGCTTGGCTGTGGCTGCGGCGAGCCCTGCGCGCCCTGCGCCGCCTGATAGACGAACTGCTGTTGCACAGCCGAGCCAACAACGGCGTGCGCCAGGCCCTGGCTGCTCGCATTCAGTGGATTGTCGCCCTTGAGCTTCTTAAGCGTGTCATTTATGATAAACTATTTGAATGAGACGTAAGACAAAACAGTGCTCATTACAGTACAAATGCGGTTCTACTATAACGGTATAGGGATATACTCACGTCTGCTTCTTGGCATGATGAGTCCAAGCTTTGCATTGTGCCAGTGAGGAGTGCAGTTCGCAGTCCCAGACCCAGATCAAGACCCAGTTCCAGTTCCAGTTGCAACCGAGTTTCAGTTCAATTACCAACGACGACGACATCCAAATCGAGGAGCGAGAACTGTGCGAGAACTGTGGTTAGGCGCCTACCCAGGACCAGTTCAGGTGTTTGCATCGCTCCTCCTTGCACGCGCAGGTGTCTCTGCCCCGCCGAGTTACAACTACTCAACCACAACAACAACAACAACAACTAGTTATTATTTTCGATTTCGATTCCCTTTTCAGCACAATTTCTGTTTCGGTGCGAGCATTGTCATTGGAATTGCGCCTTTTTTGCACTGGAGGATTCGTTTAATATTGTTATTGTTGAGTTTTCATGCGCTTTTCCTTCCCCCAAAATGTAATTTCTTCACTCTTTTTCAGTCGCTGCTGCTTTGCGTGACATTTTCTCTTCGTCTTCGCCCCTCTTTTGCCTTGGGTCTTTTTTGGCTTTTTACACACACACACACAAGCACAAACTGCTAACTTTGTACGCAACGTATGCACATATACTTTCGTTAAAATCTTAAAGGAGTAGCCTAATTTTAATGTTTTTCATTTGTTTAATGTTTTTTTTATGTTTTATGCAGAAAGTTTAGTTTTGCAATGGTACGTTCTCGCCGAATACGCGTACACACTGGCAGCCAATAAATGTGTTATCGATATCGATAGCATCGCAATATGGGCTAAGAATGATGCGAGCAATTTTGAATTAAAAATTCAAAAAACGTTGCTTAATAATATTAATTACAGGCTATAACAATTGTAAGTGCTATCAGTGCACTAAATTATAATAATAACAAATTATAAGCAATTTCGTGAATGTTTGTTTGGTAATCATATTAGCTAGGGTTACACTGGCAGCCTATTGTTGCATACGATAGTTGAGTAGGTCGTAATGTGCAAGCCGCAGAGTTGCCAGATCATGGAAAATGACACCAACCGCATTTCATGGCACGAACGCGGGCCCTCTGACCAGATTTGAAAGAAAAAAACATTCGACAAATTTTTGTTTTAAAGTTTATTATAGGATTCACTTAAACAATAGTAGAGTGCATGTTAGAGAGTACTGTGTGTATTTGCCACTCGTCTGTTTTAAGTATTATAGGATTCATTTGGATAAACATACATTACTTACATTAAATTCATAATTTAGAATTATGAAATAAACATACATATACGCATGTATATCATTAAATACATATTAAGGATTAGTCTATCTATGCAACTATGCATTAAGAATACCAATTGTGTCACATGTATACGTATACGCTTTTTCATATCTATATTCAATAATAAAATCATAATAAGAAACTTGTAATACACTCGCATTTGAAAAATTTTTCACATCGTCGTCTTGAGATCTTTAAAAATTAATTGTGTAGTTTGAAATTAGAACAGCTTTTGAGTTGGTCCTCACATTTGCACTGCAAACTTTTACTCCTTGTGGCCCTGCAGCTTTTTCCAAGTGTCTCCCAGTGCTTTGGCAAAGTGATCGTCCACAGAGGCCTCAGTCTTGGTGAATATCGAAATGTTGGTGGATGAGGTAGGCGAGGCGGGCGGCGTATGCGTCGATGATGCAGCGGCTAGTCCCGGCTCGGCTTTCACACGTATAATAGCTGGCATGGTGGGCGGCGTTGGCGTCGACGCCAGCACGCTGCCGTAGGCTGGAGGTGGTGTATTATATCTGGGTGGAGTATGGTGAGGCGTGTCCAGAGCTCTCTCTCTCTTAGTTGCAGGCGCATCTAATATTTGGATGGCGCCTGCCGGCGGCGAAGAACATGACAAAGCGGATGCTGCTCGAACGGGTGGCGGAGACAGGGATAGTGGCTCCTCCTGGGGCGGCGGCAGCTCGTGCTGAGGCGATACCGGTGCAGACTGCAACGTGGGTGAGTGCACAATGGACAAGCCCAGCTTGGACAGTGCCATCGGCAGCGGCAGCGGCAGATGCAACGGCGAGTGATGTTGCTGGTAAGTTGTTGGCTGCTGCCGATAGCCTTGTGGCGAGATCTGCTGCATGGGTGTTCCACTCCCAGCCACCTGCTGTACTTGTGGCTGTGGCTGCGGCTGCGGCTGCGGCGACGGTGTGGGCGAGCTGGATCTCGGTGATTTCAGCAGCGCCGCATAGCCGGGTCCCAAAGAGCGCCGGAAATGCTCGTCGATGTCACAAATGGAATCCGACTCTGCAAATAATGATGGGGCGTACATTAGAACTGGCCACAACCAGATGTACAACTGCGCCAACTCACCCGTACTGCGATTGTCATGCTCACGACTGGAGTGCGAGTGGTGGTGCACATGCTCCGGCTGCTCCCGTTTGGGCGGTGCTTGGGTGATAACACTGGGCCGGTTGGCTGCGTAGCTGTGGCTACCTGATCCGCCCAGCGGCTCACGGTACGGCGGAGGCGGCGAGGCTCGCTGATGCTTCACAGTACTCGACGTCACCGACATATCAATTGGGCTGTCCATGTCAGGTTCCCGCTCGCGCTCTCTGTCACTGGCAGCGATGAGACCGCTGCCCGTTGCTTCGTGAACTTGGTATTCGGCGGCGGCGGCTCGTTGGCGACGCTCGCGACGCCACTTGGTGGTTGGAAGCTCTTTTGATGTCAGGCGCGTTTCTGCAATGATTGAGAAACTGGACGTTAAAAAACGAGTTTTCGCTTTGATTTTAAATTCGGTTTGTATTTCGGTTTTTATTTTTCCTAGGCAAATTACAAAAACAACCACAAATCGCATTTCAATTAAAGACATAAATATGATTATGGTTTTTGTGACTGGAGGTCTCGCTCTAATCCTCTGATTTGTTTCACTGCGGTTTTCGTGTCGCTCTGTCTTGAATTTTGATTATGAGCGGCAATGAAGTGGGCGTCATGAATCACATGGAGTTGAGGGTTCTGCCGGCGTTGCAGTCACGTTCAAGTTTGTTGCCTAAGTCTTTCGTTTTTCAATGAATTTCCGCTCAAAGACCGAACGGAGCTTTCGAGTGCTTTGCCAACTTGGGCGACGGCGACAGACCCAGTCCCAGACCCGGTCAGGAGGTGGGCGCACAACAAAACGATGCATAAAGCCCAACAACAGCAACAATAGCAAATACAACGCCGCTGTCGCCAGAAAACAAAAAAAAAAAAAAAAAAAACAAAAAACAAAACACAATCGAAACTCCAAGTCACAATAAAAATTGGTTAAGAAAACTAGTTTTTCTACGATCATGGGAATTTGTCATTGTGTGCGAGTGTGTAAGTGTGTGAGTGGAGCGTTTACACTGAGCAAAACGCTGGGCGCGAGTCTGGACAAACGTGCCCGGCATCCCAATGGATTTTGCTCGAGTTTGGCGTGGGAAGCCTAAGGTGCTGCGTGGGCATCTAACAAAATGCCCAACCAGCACCGAATTGTGCACACCCTGACTGTGCCATTCATGTGCGGACGTGCACTCTACTCTAATTTACGTACAGTGCAGTTTCTGTTTCTGTTTCAGTTTCAGCGTTTACTTTTTCTCTGCTGCGCGCCTCAGGAAACAAAGTTCAACATGAAGTTCAGGCAGGCCACTCCAAACGCGCGTCTTGGAGCCCAAATTAAAGGGGCAGGCAAACCCGTCAAACGACTTCTGCACATTTTGAGCAGCGGTGCCAGTTCTTCTCTTGGCCGCCAAGGCGTCGAACGCATGAATGAATGAATGAATGAAGGAGTCGGTGGCGTTGGTGGAGGCGGCAGTGGCTGCGGCTGTGGATGTGGATGTGGATGTGGATGTGGATGTGGATGTGGTTGTGGCTGTGGATGTGCCTGTTGCTGTGGCGGAGGAACCAGTTGTCGTGGTCCTGTTTTTGGCAACGTCACCGCTGGCTGCAATTTATTATTATTTTTGTGCGCCTGCGTCACGAAAGGTGCCACAAACTGGTTGTTCTCCAGAGCTTCGTGGAGTGGACGCAGTTGCAACCGAAAGCAAAACATGAAAACAGACGGACAAGAACAACAACAATAAAAGCAGTGGGACTGGCTGCTGCTGCTGCTGCTGCAGCGGAAGATGATGGGGATGATGATAATAATAAAGAAACATTCAAATTTTATTGCACATTTCCGGTCGTCGCTCAAAGACAACATTGTCCGGTTTTTGCAGTGGGGGCTCATCATTGGGGGCTTTCTTTCTGTACCCATATTCAGCAGTCAGTATTCTGTATTCTGTATTATTTATTTATGTTGAATTTACTACTATGTTGTTGTTCCTCTGTTTGCTTCTCTGGTTTTGTCGGTTTGTCCCCTTCGTGAAACTTTAATCAAACAGAAGAAGACGCAGCTAAATAAATTCGACGACTTAAGCTAATTGGAAGAAATGGGGAAACTGTTGCAAGTGCCTGATAATGCGAAGCGTTCCCAATCGAGCCAAGTCATTGCAAACTTTGCTTAATCACCCAAACAATCCGGGCACTGAAGAGATCGCCCAAAGAACGTACGGTCCCAAAGCCGAGCAGTCGATTCGGTCAACTGACACTACGAACAACAATAGCAAAATAACATTTGTTGCTTATGCAAACACGTTTTTGCAATTGTTGTTGCTGCCGTAGTTGTTGGTGTTGGTGTAGCTTAAGTTTGTATACTTATTAATTTCATCGCCGTCGTTGTCGGTGTCGTCGCAGGCGTTTCTTATTATTTTTTTATTTTTATTATTTTTTGCGCCGGCTTGTGAGTCATGCTCGTGCTCGACTTGATTGCAAATCTGGTTTTAATATGTCAACAAATTAAAAAAAAAAAACGAAACTTCAACAACAAGAAGAACAACAAGTAAGAACGATGCAGTCGGATGTAACCGGCTGTGCAATACTCGTTCACAGCATAATAACAGCTTTAAACAGATCGATCATTAAAAAATATCGATTTTTGTCATTTGCCGGCGCGCGAGTGCAAGTTTTTCTGCTCGATATTTAGCGGAGGTCATCAGAAAACTGTCTGCCAAAGATATGGATTTTATCGGTGAACCCTTCCCCAATACATATCGATTTAATCAATTTGCCACGCCCCAGATGTTTAGAGGAGCTAATCACAAATATGTCAGAAAAATGCAATGTAGCTTTAAAACTGAGGAAGATATAGCGAGTTTATCGCATTACCACGCCCCTAGTGGGCGACGTTAAAAAATCTTAACACTCTATCTGATGCAAGTATACACAGGTTTATATCCCAAATTTCAAGTCTCTAGCTTTAATACCTGGGCACAATATCACGTTCATGTGGACAGACGGACGGACAGCGCACAAACCCAATATACTCTTTTCACTTCGTGGACGAGTGCAAAAACTGAAACAAAAACAAAGCTGAGCCGGGCTAGGTACAGCAGCCGCCGCAGTTGGGTCGCATTTGATGTTGGTTTAGTATTTGTCCAGGCGCTCGTTTCACTTGGCAGCGTCGCCGCCGCCGCTGTTGGCGGCGCCTGTGTCTGTGCCATGTAATTGAAAGCATTTGTGTGATTTGTGCAATGTGAGCAATTAAGTACAACGTGTGCATGGCAGAGCAGGCGACGATGACGCCGACGGCGGCGGCGACGACGACGACGACGACGGCGACGGAAGCAGACCGCAGATCGGAGCAAATCGAACGTGAACGGCCACCGGTGTCAGCAGGCGTAGTAAAAGTGTAGCCAATTTCATTACCGATTTCGCGCTAATAGCCAAATGAAATGGGTCGCTCGGCAGCGGCGTCATCAGCTTGCGTAACAGATGGCAGCGACACGTTTTCATCAACTGTGGCGTCACTGTCAACGGATCAAAGTTATCGCCCCAACACTCACTGGACGCATGAACAACAACACGTCCTAGCCACGCTTAGCTAGCGTAGGCAGCTGCAGATAAACGATAGACTCCGATCCCCATTCACAGCCAATTCAATAGAATGGGCACGTAGCCGGCTCTCTGAGTTGGATGACTACCCGATCCATTGAACCCAATCCAGGTAGCGCACTTCACGTGAGCGACTGGTGCAAAAAGCGAGTCAACGATATCCGAGCACTGCCTTGGTTCGTGCTGCATTCGCCTCCACGGCGAACACATCTTTCACCTCTAACAATCTCTCACTCTTTTCCTTGTCGCTGTCTCGTGTTTCAGCAGAAGCTCGTATGTGACAATTTTTGGTTTTTGGCAAACGTTGTTGGAGGTCAGCTCAGTTTTTCAAAAAAATAAAAAAAAAACAAAAAAAAAAACAAAAAAAAAATACTTATTCAATATTCCCCATGAAACACGAACCTTTGTGCAACTGTTGTTGCTGCTGCTGCTGCTGCTGCTGCTGCTGCTGCTGCTTGTAGAGCTGATGATGCATGGCTGCCGCCTGCTGCAGATCGCGCCACGGCTGCCAGAGCAAACTGTTTGCCATGTTGGAGTTGTTCTGCTGCAGCTGCAGCGAGCCCGTCGTCCCCTGATGCGCCGGCTGATGCGCAGCTCCAGGCATCTGCTGCTGATAAAACAGTGCCGACTGCGCCGGCAACTCGGCCTGGCCCTGCTGATAGGCGGCCGCGGCGAATCTCTGCTGCAGCTGCTGCTGCGTGGCCGCAAGGGCCGCTGCGTGCGCAAAGGTGGCCGGAAAGTGGCGCGACGTGGACACAGCAGCTGTGGCGGCAGCGGCAGCGGCAACGGCAGCTTCCTTGGCCACTGCCGTGGGCGAACTGGCCGTTGAGGATGCAGCCGACGATGTTGATGATGATGAGGCACTCGCCGAAACGGAGCCCGATGCACCGGACGCAGGCTGCTGAACAACTGAGGCAGCGGCTGCCAGTCGCTCGATCTCCTTGATGCGATTGTAATAGTTCTGCTCGAAGGCGTTCAATATGCACAGATATTCCATAGCTAACGTATTCGGTTATCACATAGATACGCGTGTGTTTGCAAACTCAGATTATTGACGGTGCAAACCGATCACATTTCGTGCTGACGCAGCTCAGTTCTGGACGGAGATCACCCGATGTCCTGGACACAGTCACAAGTCACAAAAACAACAAAACAAAAAAAAAAAAAAAAAAAAAAAAAAATAGCAATAATAATCACAATCACACTCTCACAATCCCAATCGTACATGGGCCAGCTATCGCTCACCCACGTCTCGAGTCGGACCGGCCGATTAAACGAATGGAGCAACTGGAGCTAATATCGCTGACGAGCAACGTTTGTCTGCTGTCGATTGTCGATCGACGGAAAGCGGCGCTCGTTTTTTTTTTTTTCTTTTTTTCGCTTTGATTTTTAAAGTGACTTTTAGCTTACTTTTTCCTTTTTACGTTTTCGCTCGCTTTATATTGTTGCTTTAGTTTATGATTACTTTTTGCGCTCTGTGCCGCTTCAGATACACAGATACAGATATACGCACACACACATACACAGATACAGAAGCACACACAGCGACAGTCGCTGCTATAGATACAGATACGATCTGTGTTTGTCGTGTTGCGCGACTTGGCGACTCGGTCTCGGGTTACAATCCAGGTCCCCGTCTCCGGCCGTGCCAGTGCCCGTTCCCGTTCCCGTTCCCGTTCCAATCTCCGTTTTCGTCACAGTCTCTGCCACTGCTGCAGCAACGGCAACGGCGGCGCTTCAAGTCGACATTTAGCGAAATATAAATAGCACGCTTTTTATATGTTTTTCTGAGTAATAATTTGCATAGAAATCGACAAAGACGTCGACGTCGACGGCGGCGGCGGCGGCGGCGGCGGCGGTAGCGACGTTGATTCGCTCGCTGAACTTGAGCGCCAGTTTCGCTTTCAGCGCTGGCTACCGATACGAGCACGACTGCAAAATACGACGAGTACGATGAATGTGGCTTTAGTTTTTGCTGCTGCTGCTGCTTCTTCTTCTTCTTTTTCTCAGCTGTACTCGAGCTCTGGCTCTGGCTCTGGCTCTGGCTCTGGCTCTGCGTCTGCCTCGCGCTCAGCTCTTCGTTGCTCGACGGACAAACTTGAACTGATCGCCAGACAGCAAACGGCGAGTGGGATTGCGAGTACGACTTGAAGACTGCGAGCTTTCGGGCTCCCAAAGCTTCGTCGACGCTCGTTTATAGTTTAAAGTTACCCACGGGACGTTCTTGTTGTTGTGCTCGTGTTTGTTTTTGCAATCTGCGGCTACGTCGCGTCGTGACTGCGTCTCTCCGCCCGACGCGTCTCTCAGCAACACTCTCTCGTCGCAGCGCGTCCCGTGTAGACTTCTGGCCTTAAAAACCCATTTGCACTTGCGACAGTTGGCACTCATATTGTTTTTGTTGTTGTTTACGTTTACGCTGTTTTTATTTTTTTTATTTTGTTTCTGTTACCAATTTCCGTTTTGGCTGTTGACGGTTTGCTGCTATTGTTTCGCTGGCTGCTTTCTTTGCATTTGCTCTCGGTCGGGTTTTCTTGATTTTGTAATTGAAAACAACTAAGCTGAAAAGGAGATAGCTACAGAAGTGAACGCCGCCTATCCGCGGGGTGACAGATGCCGCGCCCCACTCCCTTTACCCTTCTACCAAGCCTGCCCAGACAATTTACCAAAAAGGGTAACGAAGCCAACGGTGCACTTACGGGTCGCCGCTGTCGTCGGCGTTGGGTTGGGCCGCACTCCATAGCGAAGTTGCCAGTGGAGTCGCGGTTAGACGACGCTGCCCCAGCACAGTGCGTGGGCGACTTTGTGCCCGTTCATAGCATGGAGTTCATTAAAAGGTTTACACACCCAGCCACACACACACACACACACACACGTAACGATTTCCATATACCAAATAAAAATTGTGCTTGAGATTATTGAGAATTCGGTGGGATCCAATTATGTTTATATACTTATACTCGTTCACGAAGTGAAGAGTATATTGGGTTTGTGCAATGTCCGTCCGTCTGCCCGTCCGCTATCGAAGCTAGAGATATTTGATATTTCGAACTCAAACTCGTGTACACCCGTGCCAGATAGTGTTCATATTTTTTGTATACGCCCACTGGGGACGTAGCCTTTCGATAAAATCGATACATAGCATTATTAAAACATATTACTGATGACGCTCACTGGGGGCATGGCAAATCGACAAAATCCATATATCTAGGAGAAATACGTATCACCCATAACTTTAGAGCTAGTCATCAAATTTGGTATCGAGACGAAAAACTTTGACTACGCCCACTTAAAAAACAAAAGCAAACAACAATAATTAAGACCGTTTTGGCAGTTTTTAGCTGTTATATTAGACAAACTGTGAACGAGTATAGCGCAGTCGGTTACACCTGACTCCAACGTTCGTAATTGTTTTATTTTTAAATTAAAGAAATTTATATGCCAAGTTTCGTGCTGTCCTGCCAATGCTAAATATATACTAAATTAAAAATTTGCCAAGCTTTTAAAGCTAGGTGCTATCGAAGTAGACATTAGTGCTTTCTAGTTTTACGACAGACTGAAAAAGTAACGTATTGTTTTGTTTGGAGTAACGAAAAGTTAAGTTTATACAACCGATCTTTGTGTAAGCCAGCTTTATGGTGGGCCTTTTATTTTGGCTCCTTAAGCCGAAATTGTTAGCCGAGTACTTACCTACATACATACGTGCATAGATATGTGTGTAGTACACACACCAGCACATGTTTATACATTCATATTAATGTATTTGTATGGGCTGCAAACTCGCTTGCGAAAATGACAACAAAATGAAACAAACAATAGGTCGGCAGTACAACCACAATAACGACGACGACAACAACAGCAACAACAATCGCAGCAATACAACTAAAAAGTGACTGTTGTCTGTTCGCAGTGTTGGCTTGTTATTGTTGTTGTTATTGCTGCGGCACGTTGTGCTGGGGCTTGGCGCTGTCTGTGTTTAGCGGCGGCCATTACTGCAACCAGAAGTAGCAGCAACAGCAACAGCAACAGCAGCAGCAGCAGAAAACAGAGAACAACAACAAATAACAACATGAAGCAAACTCGTTTTTAATTCAATAGCAGGCCCATGAAATTTTACGCCCGATTTGTGGCACAACTACTACTGTTGCCCCAGCGCCAACAATAACAACAAAAGCAGCAACAAAACAGAAAACAGAAAACAACAACAACAACAGCAACAGCAACAGCAACAACGAAGAAACAACAGCAGTAGCTGCAGCAGGAATCAAAGCATTCAATACTCGTAGAGAATCGATTCCAGCTAATGTGTTGCCATCATATGCTAGCCTGTTGCAAGCTCAGCTGTTGGAGTGATAATCTCTCTTGCAATCTGTGGACTAGTCGATTTCTTGATCTTTCCATGCCTCCATCCTATACTTTGCAACTATTTGTGAATTCGCGTAAAAAACGTAATTTTCTGTTGCGTAGCGCGCCAAATCAAAATTAACCAAAGCTCACAGCCAAATTATTGACGGACTGACGCATCCACAGACCGACGGACTGGCAACCTGGCTAGCTGGCTGGCTGGCCTGAGCTATTGACTTGGCTAACAATCGGCGCAGCGTCCAAGAGACATTTTGTCTTGGTGCTTACTCATCAACGGCACGAGTTTTTTCTCCTCTTTTCCTCTGCTTCTTCATTGAGTTTTTTACTTGTGCGAAAACTTTTAGTGTAGCGTGAAACATGCGCACGCATGCGCAACGAGGTCAATCGAATGGCAATCATGCCAGCAACAACAAAAACACCAACAATAACAATGAACGCACAACAAATTACAGCAACCCAAAACTTTGCACAAAACAAAAAACGCAAACCGATTCAACTTTGGGGCATACAGTGTAAAAAACCCCCCCCTGGTACTTGAAAGATTTTGGAATGTGTATATGTTTACATCCATAAGAAAATTAAAAACTGTTTCAAATACATACTAATAAAATCAAGAGCTATGTGCTAGATTTGTTGCCCGTATTGAAACTGATCAAGAAGAATCTGGTGATTCATTCTCATCCTAGATTTTCAATTTGTCACGAAGTGAAAAGAGTATATGGAGTTTGTGCAATGCCAATGAAACTAGAGACTTAACATTTAGAATATATACTCGTCAATATCTGCGTCAGATAGATTTACAATTTTTTTGGTGCGCCCTCTGAGGGCGTGGCAACTCGAGAAAATCGATATATGTATCTCCCTCAGTTTAAAAACTAGATAAACTACAATTCGCAACAATTTTGTTTGCATACGCGCTAGCAAATTGATCAAATCCATATATCTTGGGGGCGGGTCGAGAAAATCCATATCTCCCACAATGTTAGAACAAGAGCCACCAATCTATATATCGAGCTGGTAAATTCCGTGAGAAAGTTGCAGTCGGGTTTAACCGATTGCGAAATACTCGTTCACAATAACAGCTTAAAATAGTCAATAACGAGCGGGAGTTGGCCGAAATTTGTCAGCTCGATACTTAGATAAGGTCCTGAGAAAACTGTGTGCCAAATTCTATGACTAAAATTTGAGCTGTAAAATGGTGAAAGATATGGGCTAACCGCCCCAATGTATATAGATTTGATCGATTTGCCTCGCCCCCGTGGACGTACGTACAAAACTTTTTATGCGATCTTTTGAGCTCAGTCAGTATATATCTAGCTTTAAAACTAAGAAAGATATATCTATTTTATCCTATTTTCACGCCCCAGTAGGCGTATCCAAAAAAACTTAACACTTAATGTGACGCAGGTATACACGAGTACATATTCTAAATGTTAAGTCTCTAGGTTCAACAGCGGCGACAAATATTGCATTCATATGGACAGACGGACGAACATTGTACAAACTCTATATACTCTAATTACTTCGTGAAGAAGTATAATAATAAATAATTCGAATATAAGCTAATGTTAGGTAACCAGAAAAATTGTTTACAATGCTTAATAAACAAATACATTTAAAACGTTTCAGAAACTAATTTAAGAAGGTTTAGACTAAGTAGACTTTAAGTTCTGAATCTAATCCAATACATGGCTTATATATACTATACCTTTTATTAACCAATGAATATTAACAATTGACGTGGTTTTTCAATGCATATGGAAATATATTTTCAGAAGATAATTATATTTAGCCATTATAGCTATTTTTAGGCACAAGGGTAAAACATTTGCACCATGATTCAGAAGCGTAAATAAAAACATTACTTATATTACTGCATTATTTATAATACATTTCTATATGCATCTTATAAATGATTGTAACCCAACTACATACATTTCGCTTGATAGCTGACACAAAATCGAAAGCGATAGTGCTTCTCTTCTAGATTTGTGCTTGGTCAACCCAAACAGCAATTCAATATTACGCCACTCTTTGGTTTGCATTTGGTGCCGCAAACCCGGAAAATGCAGGGCTAATTGTTGGCTAATTATGTTTGCATGCACTTTTTGTTTAGAAATCAGTGCAGAAATTGGAGAGCTCTCGATGCAGCAGCAACAACATCAAAAGTTTTAGCAAGACGAGCAGCAAATGGGTCAAATAATCAAACTTTTGGGCGCGGAAGTGTAAATGGTCAGTTAACGTAATTTCCCACTGCTGCACAGGCGGACACACAAATAGCGGTCAATTTCCCAAGCAAGCTAATAGATAGCATCAGACAATTAATATATATTTAAAATTCAATAAGATAGTGGATGTTTGTATAAATCGTGGGCTCATACACATACATAATACAGTGATCGCTCGCAAAGAAAACTTCAGATCAGAGTAGATTCTAATTTGCGTAGCTCTTAATTACCCATACAACAAATTAATATTTTATGAACGTAATAAACTCTTTTTTCTAAATTTGTTGTTTTCAACAAGGCTATTTTTACAAAGTACATCTAAAAAAAATAAGATCAAATATTAATTCCAATAAATATTAATATA
Organism: Drosophila sordidula; assembly: GCA_035047465.1. Taxonomy (NCBI): domain Eukaryota; kingdom Metazoa; phylum Arthropoda; class Insecta; order Diptera; family Drosophilidae; genus Drosophila; species Drosophila sordidula. The sequence continues at coordinate 15,562,131 of JAWNPQ010000156.1, read as the reverse complement.
ACATTAATTTACTCATAAGGCGCCCGATAAAGTTGATATTGACCTTTATTCTTTCTGGACAATTCGAATTTCTTGAGGTTCTAATTACCGAGCGACCACTGTATGCGCAGAAAAGCAACACAAATCAGCAGAAACCAGTTCAAAATTTAAATAAAACGCGAGCGTGCGCGCGGTTTTAAAACCAGTTTTGGCTATTGGCTAAAAGCAACAGTAAGAACAACCTCAACAACAACACCAAAAAAAAAACCTAAAAAAAAAAAAGAAAAAACAAGAGCTTAATCATAAAGAACACACTGGCAATAGCAATAGAACAATAACATAAATATAGTTGTCATTCTTAAATATCATCCGGTATTAAATCTAGCGTGAGAAAAAGTCAATAAGTATTTGCCCAAATTTTGGGAAAAATGCAAATGATGTCAAATAATAAGAAAAATCCCGGTGAAACGTACAGTGAGGCCGAAACACATACATACATACACACATATTAATAAGGTTTGTCAAATTTCGATGTCGACTGCAGAGCGAGAAAAGTCGCGCAAGCAAAAACCAAATTTGTGGCATAGGCAAATAGTCAAATAAGTTAAAATAAGTAGCAGCAGCAACATCGAGTGCAAAAAGAAAGGCAGAGGCCTGAGCCAGAGTCAGAGCCAGGCGGTCATCTGGCTGGAAGCTGTTTACGGGCCACATTCGAGACCGGGAATGGGCCGAGTAAACCAGTTTCTTTCTTCTGGTCGAGAATCACGGCAACTTTGCGTGCCGTTTGCTAGTAAAAGGAAGAGAGTGTTTGGCACTGCCAACTAGCAACTGGCAATGGGGAATTGAAAGGCCATGTAAATTACCTGATGAGCTGACGTATCCAGCTGTGCCTGGTGAGCGCTCGCCTAGCTCGAAATTGCCACAATTTTTCTATTTTTCTACGTTTGTTCTTTTTTTTTGTTTTGTGTTTTTCTGCTTTTCGTTCTTTTGTACCAGACAATTATTGTAACGATTATTTGTTTATTAATTATGAACACAAAAACACGCACACACATGCATAGCTACACACATTTACACATATACGAACATCAGCTGTCTAGTCTGGCTTAGTCGGAAATCTCAGCCACAATTGCCGCCAGCTTAATTAACGGCCTGAGCCACATTCGACCCGCTTTTCTTGGCTTGCATTGGCATAGGCCACGTGTGATTTATGAAGAACAACTGCGTGTGCGCGCCGATTTCGATTATGACAAATTCATTAATCATAGCCAGGTTAACGACATTTTGCATTTCCAATTTGGCTGATCAATCAAACTGTGTGACGACACACAAAAACCAAACGTAAACCAAAGGGCTTTATAGACAGATATGGCCAGTGTGGGGAGCATAGCATAACATAGCGCAAAGAACTGCTGACATGTGCGACAAAGCTCTGCTCGCGTTTAAAAACGCGCACAAAACGCACGCATTTGCCCATTCGTTTTCAAAAATCTACACATTTTCCGAAATTTTTGTTGCCGTACATACCCACACATATATATTTATATATATATACATGTATATATAACACACATATTTAATAAATAAATTCCGTTCTGTGTTGACAACTGAACGAATGTACGAATGTATGTATATATATATATATTTCGCTAAGGAATTTGTCCAATATGTATGGGAATGTTGATAAAGACATCTCGAATGGGCAGCGGCGCATTGGCGAAAGTAAACAAACATAAATAATCCGCTCGAATGCCAGGGTGGGTGGTGTCCAAATGGAGTGGTTTATCACAGCACATTCCCAGCTATTGATTAGCATAGTTGCATATACATTTGTAAATATATATGTACATATATATGTGTACAATTCTGCGTTCTGTAAGGAAAGCTGCAAGCCACGCAAAACACCGCCGAGGCTGATGTTCACCGTCCCTTGTCAGCTATCAGAAATTCTTAAATTGAGCAATTAGTTAATCGCATTACAAGCAAATGCTTCAATACCCTGTTCCCATTGAAAGTGGGCAAGTAAGCCATCATGGTTTTGTGCAAATGTATGAGACACGCAGAAGGAGGCAACTCCGATCACATAAAGAATATATATTCTTGATCAAGACGACTAGCTGAGTTAAGCAATGTCCGATCGTTCGTCTGAGAGAAATTTGAAATATATATTCCAAGTTAATAATTGTTTTCTCGAAATCTTCCCCTATTTTCTTAATATCGCTAAACATTTTTATACACGTTCACGAAGTGAAAATAATATATAATTTTGACACTACTAGATACATAAACATTTCAGACAGATGACTGTTGACCTCTTCTAAAGATAGCACAAATGCCCACTGGGGGCGTGGCAAATCGATAAAAAGTCTAGACTTACCAATCCTTTAATAATTATTCAGACCGTTCTTATACCGTTTTTATACTATGAACGAGTATTGCGCAGTCGGTTACACTCGATTCCAACGTTCTTTCCTGTTTTTAGCAAATCTCGGAGATATTAAATGCTAGAGCCACCATATTTGGTATGTATGTTCTCGCATAAATTACACAGATCACATATTAGGTAAAATACAAAAATACATTTGCTTGCTGCTCTTAAGTCCTGAAAGTGTGCTCGGCTCTTGTGAGTGGGTTTGTATGCTTGTGCAGTACACTGCAAGGAAGGTCGAATATGTGTTACGACGGCTCGCAGCTGGGTAAAGGGTATCTCCTAGTCGGGTACTCCCAACTAGAGCATTCATGTTTGCTTTGTAAAACAACAGCATATTTGTATATATGCATTTGTTGCAAATACCCAAGCCAATCCGTTAGCATTCGCATTTCTTTGGCATGTCACGCGTTTGCTAGCCGTTTTGCAAGAGGCGTGAAGGGGGCGGGCTACTACAAATTCAAATTGTGAATATGTACACATACCATACACATATACGAAATATATGTCGCCAATACAAAAATGTGCAATACTTGCAATGTGTACGTACATACACCTATGTAAGTACATAACACATTAACCGTCCGATTCGTGCTCGTCTCGCCGTCAACGCCAACGCCAACGGTTGACTATTGATAACATCCACATGCGGGGCACAGAGCGCTTGCGTCGACGTCGTCGTCGTCGTCGTTTTCAAAAATGCGGCATTTGACACATTTATGAAAATCGGAATCGGAATGCGCCGCAAACTCATTTTATTGGAATGTTTTGTTCGTTTTTTTTTTTTACTGAAAATGTTTTATTTTCAGTGCGCTCGTGATACGCAAAAATGTGCGTGTGGTTGTATGTGCGTTCGCATGTGCTTATATACATTCATGTATATAAGTTGATCGGGTCGTGGAAGCCTTTGCATATAAGCAGAAGAAAATAGCTTGGAGTTTAAGTTGCGACACATGCACTTCAGCTGAGCATACCAAAGGCTATGATTCATGCTACAGGGTATATAGCGATGGCGATGGATATTAACTTCAACTTGAGCTCGGACGCCACCACTTAATGGGAACATATGGGAATTCTTATTATTATCATTTGATACGAGTCATGTGCAGTGCGACCTCCTCTCACTAGTAAGTTATAGCTTTTTATCCAGCTCTATCGTTTCGAAGAATGCAATGCTTTTTCCTTGTTTTTATAATCATTATTATTACTTTAAATATGGTGAATTTTAAAATAGCACTGGCTGGGATGGCTTAGACAACCACTACATACACACCAGCGTGGAATTCGAACCCGAATCTCCGTTGTTCAGTTGCCTAAATGCATAAAGAGTTAGACAACTCATCTACCGAGCACAGCATCCTGGTTTAAGAGCTCTAATTTGTCCAGTGCCAAGCGTCTGCCCCATAGCTGAGACCGTATCTCCTGGACAGCCCTCCAAAATGTGCTCCACCTAGTGTAATCTTTAGATTGTACAGGTGCTTGCGTAGTCTGCAGTGTCCTAACAGACGGCCTGTGATAATCCGAAGTGAGTTTCTGCTCGTGTTCACATATCACATGCATATATATGTATATAGGTTAGTACATTTCTTGTCTTGCTACATATGGAAATACACATGAACATTGTTGGAAACACGGAACATTTGTTGGAAAGTGCCCACCAAGAATAACATTGTTGAAATACTTTCAAGTTTTTAGTGCGCCGGCGCAAAGGTGAAACCCATAAAGACCTGTGTAGTGTATAGGTTGTACCCAAAAATAAATAACAAGAACCAATGTCGCTGTCGGTGTCGGCGTCGCTGTTGGTGTCAGTCGGTGTCAACGTCGCAACGTCAACAAAACAAACATCACCAAAATGTTGGCTGGTTTATGCGGAATTGGTTAATGGGCGTTCGTTCAGATGTGGACAATTACTAAATGAGCGGAATGAACAAATATTGAGTGGAGCACTCACCGCTTGCATTGTTCTGCACCATGGTGGCCGCTCGGGAGAGGACGTCCAGCGCGGATTCCATGTTGTAGTGCGATTGCTGGGGATGATCTGCGTTCGGACTGGTGCCTATGGCCGTGGATGTGGACTGCGTTGTCGTTTCGATCTGCACCGCATGAGTTTCACACTGAAAAGACAGAAAACAAAAAAATTGACCAAGGCACAAACTGGATATATGTACATACACATAAACATTACAAAACCATATGCAAGAGTGTGTACACACGTACATACATATGTACATATGTATGTTTGTATGTAAATGGAACGCAAAACTTAACAAAGACTGACGTCGCTGCCGCTGACTGACTAAAACAAGTAAGGCGAAATCCTGCTGGCAGCAAACAGTTTTCAGTTTTCATCGCTGCATCGCGATAGCCATGGCCACTGCTCGACGTTGGCGCGGACTGGGGGTGGAGGGTTCAAACACGATGCAGTTGGGACAGGTTTGAAGACAGCGGCAGCAGCAGCAGCAGCAGCAGCCATCGCAGCTGAAATTCGGCAATGCCCAAGTACAGCAGCAGAGCGGGGCACGAAACCGAAACGGATTTACCAAAAATTCCATATTGTTGCCAAGCGTATGCTAGCAGCAGAAGTTTTGGCTGCTTTGCTTGGTTGTCTTTTTATTTTTACAATTACCTTTGCTTGGACGCCTTCAAATTGTTATCGTTGTAAAATTACAGTTGTTTTTTTTTTCAATACGTTCCGCTCTTGCTGTTGCTTTGGATTGTGGTAATTATTTAAATATATTTTAAGAGATCTGTGTAAGCAACTCGCATGCAAACGGTCTACTCTTTTTTTGTTCGACTTTTGTTGAATGCTGTTTAACTCCACAATGAAATACACGAAAAACAACATACCGCAGTGTTGGAAAGCACAATTTTTTTGCGTTAAGTTTCTCTTTGTTGCGTCTGCTTGCTCTATTTGCGCTACGTTTGTCATTCGGCGTTTAAATAACTCATTTTTTCGTTGTGTGCTCATTTTGCGCTTACGTCACTAACCTTACGTTTTATTTTGCGCGCTAACTAGCCGATTTTTTTATGTCAAATCTAGAATTGCGCACGTGTCGTGCTTTCTTTAATGACATGATCATGCACGTGTTCGTGTAAAAAATGTAATTTTGTGGACGCTCGAACGCAGGTATAATAATTAAATCAGATAAAAGTTACAGAAACTTAACATAATTTAACAATTTTCAAAAAAAAAAAAAACATACGAGATAGTGGCGAAAATGTTACAAAATCTTAAAAAGAATCAAGACATCTCTAATCAAGGTCATTGTATGGATACGTATCGGTTATCGGCAACATTGTGAGTGGAAAATCACCTCTTGCATTAATAGAACAACAAGGGGAACAGATCGGTCTGTTTTAATTTATCCTTGTGAACTAAATTATTTAGATTGCCTGTAATTTTAATTACATTGCAATTACAGCAAGAATAAAAGAAGCTTGTCCAATTTTTAAATTGTTTTGATTTATTGGGGGCTAGTTAAAAAATAGTTACATGTGTAAATTCTATCTAGTACTTTTTGCTGTGCTACTAAAATTATTTGTGGCTTTGATTTGCTTGGGCTTTACTATAGAAACAATAAATGTTTGTTATACGACATACATTGTACATATATCAATTTTGCATTTCGCAAAATATTTTATAAATTGATAATTATTAGCATTATTGGATTCGATACATTGTTAGCAGACATGGAGAGTGGAAACTTATATCAAAATATGTATACAAAATTGTCCGGATCAGACCACTGTATATATGTAGCTCCTATAGGCTCCTAGCTCCTAAACTTTTTTGTTTTTTAAGATGTTTTGTCCAAAACATTAAAGCTTTATATGGATATATTGAGTAATAAGGCGCACTAGTCTTGTTTACGCGGGCCGAGACTCCAGTAGCTACTTTTACGTGGAAGAGTAGCATATTAAAACAAGTGAGCAGGCGCTAGTCGGGAGCGCCCGACTGGGGGATACCCTGAACCCTGTGTTTTTATACATTTTAATCCCTTTGTATTCATACACCGAATCACACATACACACACGCACATGTTAACGTACACTGCACGCTGTGAAAATCACTTCTAAACTGAGAGCATGATCTTAATGAATTTTTCAGATCTTCACAAGAGTATTGAAAGTCTTTAGTATTTCATATATTGGGGCGAATGGGGGAGATACCCAAAATCCGAAATATTCTTTACCTGCGAATGCTTCATGTGGACATATTGGTGGATCTAGCTTATATAGTTTCTCAAGAAACCGGGTAAAAAAACCGACAATTTTCGACAATAAGAAAACGAGACGAGTTATCGAGGATTTGAAATAGCTTCGTTCATACAGACGGACAGACAGACGGAAATGGCTAGATCGACTCGGCTAAATTGGGGTCGAAGATGCCTCGTTTTGACTGTTACATACATTTGCACAAAACTATTATACCCTGTTTACCCATTTTCAATGGGTAAAAATTTCAGGTTTAAAAATTATAAAAATCGGCCGGCCTGCTTCAAGTAGAAACCAACCTAAGAAGAAGAAGACGTATGATTGTGGCTTTATGCACAACAGTAGATGCACGCGTATTAATTGAACGTTGGGTTTCCATATTGTGTTTGAAGCTTCATTTTGAATAAAAGCTCGTGATCCAAATTTCGTCTCTTATAACTATTATTCTTATAACTCAATGGCGCAGCCTTTAAATATCACAATCGTGGTAGGCTGTGGGCTCTAAGAGGCACCTCTTAAGTGGTTTGGGTGCTTAAAGTACATATACATATTTTGTGCATAAATATTTAAATTTAACTACTATTTATATCACTTACTCCTTGATTATACAGTTTATATTTAAGTAGTGTTTACAGTATTTTAAAATGCGTTGCAAATTAAACTATACGAATGAGCGCATTTGGGAGCGAGAATATTTAAAGGTACGGTATAACAACAGAGAATCCGTGACCTCAAAATATCTAAATCCAATCTCAATCTTAGCAAAAGTGCAAGGAGGTGGGTGTAGAAGGAGAGTTTAATGCGTACCAGATGCGTCTGCGCGCCAACTATGTCAGTGTGTTCCTGCTGCTGTATCTGTTTTTTGCTCTGCTTCACAGCATTTTGTTGCTGACAACATGCGAGGTATATATATATAGCGATATACGATTCTGCTCACTGCTGAAGGCTTAAGTTCATTTGGCTGCGCAAACAGCACAAAACTCTAATTTATATAGATGTGGTCTTCTATCTGGTTTCTGTCGCGTTCGTTGCTGTAGTCCTGTGGCCCAACTTTAACGAGGAATTGGTGACGAAGCATCAATGTATAATGTATGTAACCTCGATAGTTACGGTAATAGATATGGTTGCCGTTGGTTGGTATCAGCGCTTTAGTATTTCTCATATTTCTCATTTCTGATCTCATTTTATTGCTTTCGCAGATCTCTTACTTAATATTTACCATTACTACCAGGACGACTGGATAACCGGGTCGTTTTATGACACCTACATTATATTCATGATCTATATGTTCCTTCCGATCCCTTATATACTACCAGCGTTAGCGCTCGGACTTACAGTGTCAATAATTTACGTTTCCTACTTCATTTTCTACATAGCTTCTAAGTACCGATACGAGATATTCAATGCGTCCCACTATAACCATATGGCCGCGGACATATCTCATCACATCTGCCTAAATCTGCTGGGTACATTTTTTCGAATAATGCGCGAAATCATTGTGCGCTCCTCGTTTCTCGATCGACATCAGTATGTGATGGAGGACATTTGGCTGCGGAACGCACGGGAGCAGGAGAAGCTATTTCTGCACAGTATCTTGCCGCCGCAAATAGCGCAGCCCATCCAAGATGATATTCGCAATCGCATTAAGTTTTCCGAGAAGCATCGCCATAAGCCCATTGACAATAAAAGGGATCGCATTATGGCCATTCAGATTCACCCCGATGTCAGTATTCTGTACGCAGATGTTGTCAACTACACCCATCTCACCACAACGTTATCGGTTCAGACACTGGTTACCTTACTGCATGAGTTGTATGCCCGATTCGACATAGCCGCCTCTCGCTTCACGGTACAGCGCATCAAATTCCTAGGCGACTGCTACTATTGTGTGGCGGGCCTGACCAAACCGGATCCTGACCATGCCAAATGCTGTGTCGATCTGGGCCTCTGCATGATAGAAAACATTCGCGAAGTGCGGTTAGTAGTAGTAAACGATGCCATCTCCCCATCCATCAAGCTACGTCTAACGAATTTTTATCGTTTTAGAGCCCAGCAAAATGTGGACATAGACATACGCGTGGGCGTGCATTCAGGCGGTCTGTTTGCCGGCGTTCTTGGGGCAGCGAAGCTCCAATATGACATATGGGGTAGGCAGTACTCAAGATCGCTGTCGAATGATTTATGTTGTCATTAACATATATTAGGTTCAGATGTGGTAATTGCCAATCACCTGGAGGCGACCGGTGTGCCTGGCCATATTCATACTAGCGAAAGAACGCTCCAAATGATTATTGACCATTCGTACCAAGTATTTCCTGGCACTCAGGCGGCGCTTGATGATCCATATCTTTTGAAGCACAATATTAAAACCTTTCTTGTTACCGGTACCGAGGAGATATATAACATAGACGACTTTGATATTGAAGATATGAAATCCATTCACACATTACCCTCCATAACGAATGTCCAGGATAGACAAAGTACGGTTAGACTAGAGTTGCATGATGAGTTCAAAAAGATGCCGGTCGGGCCCTCGGGGTAAGCGTTAGTTGGACCTATCAGAACTTTCAGCTAAACCTTATTTGTCCCACAGCTTAAAGGACAGCCTTAGGCATTTTTTAAGCTCCGGAAGGCCTCACCAAAAGGAAAAGGCTCAAACTCGTACTTTAATCGGCGCTTATCTTTTGCACTTTCGCGATCCCCGGCTCGAGTATAGCTATATGCACCAGCCCGATTACATGCTAAAGTACAGTATACTTTTAGCGTGGTGCATTGGTTTAAGCCTGGTGTACATGCAATTAGTATATGACAGCGGTCTGATCAAAATTTCCGCGTATGCGGACGCTTTTGTGATGCTGTCCTTAACATTATTACTCTTCATAACTTGGTATAAGAAGATCTGTTTTTGGCGATACTCGACACAATCACACAAGTACACCCAATTTAGTTGCTTTGTATTCCGCGTTGCGGAAAACATTCAGGCCAGTCTTATCAAACGCATGTGTATCTACATGTACACCATAATAGTGTACTTTTTTATTATATCTGTGATGCTGGTGAATATTGTTTATCTTTTGTTATACTCGTTCACAAATTGAAAAGATCATATTGGTATTATGTATCTCTTAGCTACGCCGTTTAAACCGTTTTCTACTCTTTTCAATTGATATTAGACTGTGAACGAGTATGACAAAGTCGGCTACACCCGACTACAGCGTATTCACCTGCTTGTTTTTATCGCTCCATTTAGATGGACTGTGACAAAGAGGAGTTCGAAGTGCTCCACATTGAGAGCAAACTATACCATTACGAGCCGGATTTAAATATGTGCTTTCATCCCTGGGTGCTTACCAACATGGTGTGCCTCATAATTGGCATGACCCTGATATTCACACGCATTCCTTTCATGATGAAAATAGTAGTCAGCACATTGGAGGCGGTATTATACATCGTCATTATGGTTTTTCAATTTGAGTACATAGTTCATCATAGTCTTACAACCAATCCCTTTTTTATTGCAGAATATGCACACTGCATATTGGTCATGATTACCCTGATTAGTCTATATCTGAAGGAGCGACAAACCGAGTTTAACAACAAGATTAACTACAAGTGAGTAAATAACTGACAACAAGTCGGATGCCTGTTTAACGCACTTCCCTTAGGTGGAGAGTAGAGCTGATGAAAAAACAGCATGATGCCTATATAGCTGATCAGTCTATAACTATACTGCTCCATAACATTTTGCCGGCCCATGTCGGTAGGTCTGTGGCTTAACTCATCTTTCATTATTAAACTTATTAACATTATTGTCATATGCAGTCAATGTCTACCTGACCTCTCTAGCCAAACACGAGCTTTACTATGAGAACTATGAAATGGTCGCTGTTATGTTCGCCTCCCTCCAAAACTTTCAATTGGATTTGCCATGCTTGCGTGTTCTCAATGAAATCATTTCCGAATTCGACCGAATCGTAAGACTCATGGTGCCTGTGCCATTTTCCAGCACTTATTCTGTTGCTGTAGTTGTCCTATTATAGGGACGATTATCTAGTGGAAAAGATCAAAATTGTGGGCTGTACGTACATGGCAGCTTGTGGTTTAGATATACGGTTCTCCTCACATGTAAGCGAAGACAGGGGTACACATGAGTCTGTTATCCAGGAGGGTATGCATGTTACTATTATCTAACATGTCTATTGATATATATATACATATATATATATATATGTATATATACATATACATATATATATATATATATCTGTGCCATTCCAGTTCTGCGTGCACGTCGCTCACTTGCAGCCTTCCACAGTGAGACCTTTGGAAAGGGGGAAAAAAAGGATGAAGTGGCTTTCGTGCTAACTACCTTTGCTTTGGACTTGATGCGAACACTGTGGACGTGCAACAATGAATATAAGAATATTCCAGTTGATCGTGGTATGTTCAATGCTGATATGAGCATTGGCATATCCAGCGGCGAGGTGATGGCCGGGGTGGTAGGTGCCTCTCAAGTCCACTACGATATCTGGGGCAATGCAGTCAATATGGCCTCACGCATGGACTCCACCGGTGTAGCTGGGCAAATACAAGTGACCGACGAAACGGCCATAATACTGCGCAGATACGGCCTAGAGTGTAACTATCGTGGGATGACATTCGTCAAGGGACGCGGTATACTGCCGACCTATTTTGTGGAAATCGATGAGAATTATGAATTCAAATATATCGAGGAGAGAAGCCGAAGCCAAAGCCAAAACTCGCCGGGTACTTCTTCTAGTTCATTTTAACTTAATAAAACCCTGGACTGTACTGTCCAAACTAACTGACTGACTGATCTATGATCAACAAATGTTTGACAAATGTATATTTTAACATCCTTTCTTCAATTATGTGCAAGCACCAAGACAGGGACAGGGTTCAACTCCAAAAACCCAGCCCCAAAACAAGTAAGAACGTTGCAGTCGGAAGTAACCGACTGCGTAATACTCGTTCACAGTACACAGAAGTTATATTGTTACTTTGGTGGAGGTGGGCGTGGTTAACATTTTCCGGCTCAATCTTAAGAGAAGGTTACCCAAATTTGGTGACTCTAGCTTTAAAATTATAGGAGGTATGGATTTTCGTGATTTACGCGGGCGGGAGCAGGCGTGGCCGGGAAATTATTTACGGATCCTTAAAGAGTGTGACCTGCCATCTACCTTTAAAATTTGATGACGCGTGGCGGGGATATCCATTTTTTTTTTTTTTTTTTTTTAAAGAGGAAAAATTACATTGATTAACTTATACTAATGGGGAAACAATTTTCATTTTCATTAACTTTTACTTTACAAGTTACATATAAACATATAGACAGCAATACAAAGGTTTTGTGTTACGTGACATGATAATTTCTAGTAGTTGTGTTTAAGTTCATTGTTTTGTGTATATGATATATTCAGTCTTGTATGTCTACTTAATTATTAATTTTATTTATTTTTTTTAATTGTGATCTGGGAGATCGGTTGGGTGGATCCTTTGGAGTCGCTGTTTGACCCTAACTCCTCTTCTCCTGCGCACCCTGAGGAGGTTTCTGTCCAGTCTGTTTGGGTGTCCAGTTTGTTAACGTGGTTGGATGCTTGGTTATTTATGGTGTCACCGATCAGTGGGACATTCAGGTCCTTTGCAATTTCGCGCGTGCGAATATACCACTCAGCGCCTGTCACCCTTCTTAGGTATTTAGCCTGGATGACATGGATGGGGACATCAAGGTCGCAATCTTTTGGGAAGGTCACCAGCAACTTATATACCAAATTTGGTGACTTTAACATTAATATTATGGGAACTATTTAATCGATTTGCGATTTGACATGTATCGCCATGTTATCGATTCACCAGCATCCCAGTAGGCGTTCAATCGAACAATATTGCGTTCATACGGACAGACGAACGGACAGCATGACGGACATTGCACACAACCAATATACTAGTTTCACTTCGTGAACGAGTATAATCAGTGGGAAAATGTTTACTGCAAGGCTTTTTATACCCTGAAATTATTGAACGTGGGAAGGAAGGGTATAATGGTTTTGTGCATATGTATGCAACAGGCGGAAGAATGCATCTCCTACTCCATTAAATATATATTTTTTTAATCTGGACTACTAGTTAGTCGATCGTACGCAGTATGTTTATAATTTTTATACTCGTTCACGAAGTGAAAATAATATTTTGGGTGTGTGCATTGTCCGTCCGTCCGCCTGTCTATATATATGTAATTTTTTTTGTCGCTATTGAAAATATTGAAGAAACTTACAATATATATTCGAGTATCCCCGCATCAGATAAGCTGTTAAGATTTTTTTGCTGCACCCACTGGGGGCGTGGCAATTAGATCAAATCGATATCTCTCTCATGGTTGTAAGACTAAATACACCAATTAATAAACTGATAACTTCCACTAAAAATTGCACAACAAATTTGTCGCTGACCTCCTGTTAAGATCGAGACGAAAATTATTGGCTACGCCCACACGAAATATAAAAATTCTATAGTCATCCAAAATAACAATATTAACTACTGTGTACTGTGAGCGAGTATTACGCAGTCGGGTACGCCCGACTGCAACGTTCGTACTTGTTTATTCTTAATTTCCCACCTAAAAACAGCGGTTTTATGAAAGTAAACGCACATGCTGAAGAAAAACCGGCGTGATCTGCTTTTGGTCACCTACATGAAAGATAAAACTTTAGAACACATTCACACGCTTTCACTTGCACACTTACGCCGAACTTCGCTTCCCCAAACTTGATGTATTGGGATTTGTGCACCACTGGGGACTGTGGACCACACATTGACACATTGGTCGGCAGTGCCCATCTGCGGTATATGTGATCCCCCTTAAACCAGCTCTGCCAACTTATAGCAATCGTGATCACGGTGATCACCCAGGTTTACGATCGTGGCCGATAATTAATAAGCGAAATGGTCGAGTGCAACGAGAATTTGGAATTACGCGCCGCCATGAGCGATAATTATTTTAGTGCGCATTTGCTGATTCTGTTCGCATGGTTGCCCACCTTAACGAAACAGCCAACGTAGGTCACACCCACATCCTAGCTACACCCTACGATCCTTCGCATAGATAACATCCAACGATCATCCGCCCCTGGAAAAAATCCGTAGCAAACGTAAGTACCTCTTTCAATTCGCGCACTACTTTTGATGCTTCATCGCCCAACTGCAAGTTTCGTTTGGCACTCTGTTTTAGTAACTTTGTAATTGGTGCCGCAATTTCTGCAAAGAACTCAGTCAACCGGCGGTACCATCCCGCGATGCCCAAAAAAACTACATACTTCCTTAACGGATCAGGCTTCTGAGAATAGCCGAATTGCTGTTAGCCGGTCAGGATTAGTTCGTAAGGTTCCTCCACTATGAAACCGGAATATTTGCGACTGCTGACGCCTCTAGTAAATTCTGCGCCACCTGTCTCAAATACTTGGAGCGATAATCAATAGATAATCCAAGTACGCGAACACGTTGGATCTGAGTTGCGTTGGGATGACCTTGTCTGTTAGACGGCAGAATTTCAAAGCTCGAAGGGCATCGCAACGAATAGATAGAACGGGTGCCCTGGCACAGTAAAGACCGTATAAGCTTTACTGCCTTCATCTAACTCCATCTGCTAGAATGCCAACTTCAGGTGGACGGTCTAAATTTAGAACATTTGATCGTTCTGCGAAAGTATACCCTCGATACAGGGAAGTGACTAGGCATCTTTAATAATGGCAGCGTTGAGCTTGCGAGCATTCAATGAGAAACTATTTTTATTCGGCCTTCGCACAATAAAATTGTCTTCAATCGATCGAATCTATATAAGCGTTTGCCTTGATCGACCTTACAATGTCAGGAACTAATCCGTAGACGCGCCAGAAATGGATACCCAGATATGCCTGCTGTTCTAGGTTCGGGAAAGTGTAGATTGTCATGTCCTTCTCTGTGTCCTTATACGAAACTTTTGCCTGTACTCGGCCTTTAACGAATCGTGAACCGATCGGGTGCCTTCTTTACTTTGCGAGTAACTAATCGCATCCCATCAAGCTGACGTGCATTAAAAATCCCATTCATAGCTAACCCATATGCCCTTATCTTTTCCGAACGTTGTTCGTTTAGAGAGTCCCTTTAGTCGAACCTTTGCTGTCCGCAGTCCCACCACCCAGGTCTCAGGCTTCCCGTCTTAGCTCTGATCTCCGGCTCGGCTCTAGGGTCGTTTGTGGGATCGTCTTCTATAAAGCTAACATTCGGCTTGCCCTGCCCCGTATATTTCGGATGCGTCGCGTTTGCTGAACGAGCTCTACGCTGATCCAGGTTAGCGTTGAATGGATTGCATTCTTCCCGCAAGTGTTCCACTGAATACACATTCACCAGCTTAATCAGGCTCAACTCGGGGAGCGTGAAGTGATGCCATGGCATCATTGCCTGAATAAAGCCATCCACAGACCCTCCAGAAAGTTTTTGCCGCTGCCTTTACTTACCATCCAATCCACGTCTCAAACCTACTTCGAAACCTTGCAAGCAGTTACCTACGGAGATGGTCCCAAGATAATTACTTTGTACTTTGTCCCAAGAACATTATTATTGCCCTTGAAAGTACTCCAACTGGAAGATAAAATCTTCAACATATCCCCAGTCGTTCGACCCGACGAGACGAGAGCCCCAAGTTCGCGTTACAGGCGTTACAGAAGGCAAGCTGCAATCCAAAGGATAGAGCCGAAGCCTTCGCCAGCAACTTAGAGGAGCGTTTCAGTCCTTTTAAGACCGCACACAAGGCGGTGCTGTTCCTTGTCCGAATATACAATGCAACCCTCCGACAGGGTCACTTCCCAGTGGCCTGGCAGAGGGCCCAGATTATCATGCTGCATCAGAGAGGAAAGCCCACTGACATGCTGGAGTCCTATCACCCCATCAGCCTTCTATCAGCTTTCGGCTAAATTCTAGAAAGCTGCATCCTGGAAGCATCGTCGATAAATCGAGCAATCTCGAAGTTCCAGATTGGGTTTAGACTCAGATATGGTATCCCGAGCCACTCCATCGAGTGGTAACTTTATACTGGACGGTTTCTACGATAAGGAGTGTCTGCATACCTTGATATCCAGCAAGCCTTCGATCGTGTGTGCCACGCCGGGCTACTCCCCAAAATGAAAGCCATGCTGAACCTCTAGGTCTACTCCATTATTGAGAGCTTCCTCTCTGATAGGATATTCCAGGTGGTTCAGGATAGCGCGACTTCCGCAACCAAGCATATCCGACCGAGTGTCCCTCAGGGTAGCTTCTTAGGCCCCACTCTCCTCACCCTTTATACTCACGACGTATCTACGGTAGACAACGTCCCAATTAAGGACCAGCAGGACATGCTTGTTGCTACATTTGCGGATGACACAGCAATACTCTCCAGGAACAAATGTATCTACAAAGCAACAGATGTTGTGCAGGAGTTTTGAAAACTGGGCCTGTCGGTGGAACATCTCAGATAACTCGGAAAAGTTTGCCTCAGTGACCCAAACACTGCGCAAGGACTCCTGCCCCGGTGTATTTCTCCACGGCGAACTTCTTAAACAGGCGATCGAGTTCAAATACCCGAGCGAAGTATCAAAAAATATTCTAAGCAAGATCGGGCGAATGACCAGGCTCTTAAGCCCAAATAACAAGCTGTCTCTTCGCAACAAGGTCCTCATCTACAAAGTTATCCTAGCCCCCGTGTGGTGATACGGACTGCAGGTGTATGGGCTAGATGCGAAGTCACTCACATCTCCATAAAATCCGCACCATCCAGGCCAAAGTTTTACGAAAAGTCACAGAGGCCGAATACTACATTCGCACGCGTGACGTCGCCAAGGACCTTACCATTCTAGTGGTAGGAGACGTTGTGAACACTCAGGCAGTGAACTACCTAGCCAAACTTCGCAAAACCCGAATATTCTGGAACGGAACCTGCTAAGGAGACGCAGCAAAAGGTGTCAGAAAAGAATCCATCCAAAGGACTTGGTAGATCGCTACTTCTTGCCCAGCAACCAACAACTAATATACATACATATATACCCATCCTTACATAATCCAAATCAATTCAACAACTCACATATATCCTAATCCTAACAAACCGTAATTTAAATAAAAATATTTTAAAAGTAGTCCTATTTTCCCGTCGCCTATCGTCCCGCCGTGGATTACACCAATCCTATATTTACACCCATCCCATTTGAGGTATTAGACATCGCTGGCTGACGTTGCGCTAGCATTTTTTTTAACTGTCTGACGGTCTCAATGGTCGGAATATGTCGTCGATATCTCTTATCATATCCTGGTACCCCAAACGGCTCTCTTCTCTGAAAGTCTGCGCTATAGCTGCTTGCATCGACTGTAAGTTTAACGGCCTTGAAAGCGAGCGTCCCGCACCAACCCCTTGATTAGTTTTCCCTGGTCTGTGAACCACTGCAGGCTAGTGCGACCATTAGAAGGGTTGCCATCATCCCATTTCCGACAGTTTGGAATCAGAGTCCTAAATGTCGCCTTGACGAAAAGTTCCATAGTCTTAAAATCCGATCTATCGCAGACCTTTAAGACAGGAAGTGCTTTTATTGAACTAACATGACTAATATCTACTGCTAGCAACCCATTTGTAAGGTGGATCCTTAGAAGGCTCAAAGAAGAAACCTTCTTTGTGTGCAGATGCAGGGGATTCAGTCCTAAGACTTCTTCGAGTGTTGCATTAGGACATGTCCACATGACACACGTGAGGGATAGGCATACGAGTCGCTGAAGTTAACTTTATTTTTGTATGGTTGTGGGCTGCTGAACTTTCGGCCACCAGATGAGGCCAGAGTCAGGCATGACCATCACATCGTACAGCCATCTGATGGCCGAGGAGTCTAAGCCCCACGTTTTACCAAAAATCTTACGGCATCTTACATGGGTTGAGCACGTTTAGTCAACATTTTGCCTAAGTGTTCCTGTTGAGTCTCTTATTTAGATTTAACACAGATATTTCGATGATCTACCGTTTCGCATAGAGAACGATAATCGCGTTCTGTATTATTGAGACACATTTCTGTGTATCATCCAAGGGCCGTGTTGATTGCCGTTTGCATCAAATCGGTGATGGTTATACCGAACTTTCCAGAGATTTTTTTTACCAGATCATCTGCATACCCTGTAGTATAGCTGCCTACCTCTGAAAGTTTTACCAGTAATTCATCTATCACTAGGAACCACAGAAGGGGAACAGGACTCCGCCCTGTGGCCACTCTTTGACCGCTCGGTTGTGGCTTTAATCAGAAAGGATGTAAGGCTAATTACATAGGACTTAGGTAAAAAGTTTTTTAAGCTCAGTCGAAGCTCGCGCAATACACGTCCAAGTTAAGCTCGCCTAAGTAAGTAAATTAGACGACTAAGAATATATTCTATGGTACAGGAGGGCCGGCATAACCTGATTGCTCCCGAGGCTTTAAGGGGAGCAACCGATTTAATGGCCCACCTGACCTTGTCCAAGATAACACTCGACAGTCTATGTATAGCTGGTTGTTCAGTAAGTGACAGCACACTTTCGCATTATTTGCGCCAGATATCGCGTTTGTCACAGTGTTACTATTGACTTGGCCCTGTTGAAGAGCCGTTTGACGTTCCTCCTTTGACTCTCCAGCAGTTCGCTTCACCAGCGAACGTGACGTTTCACCTGATGGGGTCTTAGGGCTGGACTATCATTATAGGAGAATAAAAGCACATCCTGAAGTTGTTTTGACACCAATTCTTTTTTCACTTGGGGAAGTGCCTTACGTTTTTATCCTTCTGGATAGCTGCGCGAGGCGCCCCACCCAATCGATCACATCACAACTTATATGAGCAGCAACTTATTCCTCGGACCAGATCAACATCGAGCGAACTACATTCCGTAATATGGATAAAGTTCGCCCTGTCCCACTCGATTGCGTTATTGTCGTGGGAGACGAGCATGAGCTACTCCGTTCTCGGAACTACACTCTCAAATTTCGGATTCACATCTGGCGTCACGTTCGTCAGGGTGAATTTCAGGATCGCCGCCTTTAACGTAGCCATTTGCGTCGCTGGCAGATGTGGCGATCTATCAGTCGCGATAAAACCGAGCCTGTACGATGGCGTACTTCTTGAGTGCTTTTCAGTTTCTCTGACAAACTAAGCTCCGGTGACTTTTCGTCTGAGCAACCTCGTTCTTCCACACTTGCGGTCTCCAGCTTTAAATCGCTTCGAGAGGTGGAGTGCCTGGGGTATCTTCTAGTGGGCGTGGCTGAAATATTATGGCTGCAATATTTTGGGTAGATCGGCAGCAGTCATTGACTATAGTGTTAAAAATGTGAGAAGTATTCACTTTTTATCGATTTGCGAGGTGTACCGACATGTTATCGATTTCTCGCAGTGGGCGTGATCTTAGCACTATGTCTGAAGCAGATAACTGCAAGTATTTATTTCAAGTCTCTTGCTTCTATAGCGTCGAAAATGTTGTGTTTATCCGGACAGATGGACGGACAAAATGGGTCAAAATTTATGTAACAGGCAGAAGGAGGCATCTTCGACCCCATTAAGTATATATATTTTTGGTTAGCATGCGAGTTAATCTAGCTTTGTCCGTCTATCTGTCCGTCTGTCTGTATGAACGCGTCGATTTGAGAGTCTATAAGAGCTAGCAAACAGAACTATTTTTAATATCGCAAGTTTATTTCAAATTGTCGATAACTCGTCCCGCTTTCTTATTATCGATAATCGGTTTTTTGACCCGGGCTTTTGATCTCATCTCAGAAACTATAAGAGCTAGAGCCACCAAATATGTTCTCGTAATTCATACGCAGGTTAAGAATATTTCGGATTTTGAATACGACCCCCACTTGCCCCATGTATGAAAAAAGTAGCGCAATTCAAATACTACTAGAAGTTATTCACGAAGTTAGTTTCCATAGTGAAGGGCAAGCGCAGCGGCTGAGAAAAAACAAGAACTTCGGGCGCTACTCATTGCGCAATACTCGTTTACAATAACAACGTTAATAAATGATTGTATACACCGCCACACAAACAGTTGATTACATAAGTTGTGACAAAACTCAACTCAAGAAATGTGCCATACTTTTACGTACATAAATATAGCTGCATTTAAAATTCTAAGAATAAAAGACGCTCCACCATTGATGTGCAAATATTGATTATTGAAAATTGTGGGCGCGGGATTGGCGTAACCAAAAAATATTTGATGCGTCCTTTAAAGGAGGTTATCAGTTATCAATTTGCAAAAATTTGATGTTTGAAACTAGGACGTACTGCAAACATAAACAGCCTGTTAGACTGGCAGGCTGGAATGCAAGTACCACCTATTGTTCAAGTTTATAATTTGTATTATTATTATTATAGCCACAAAATTATTCTACGATTGACATTAAGATATATTGAACAAATGGAATTGCCACGCCCCCAGCGGACCGGAAATTTATTAACGCAATGCGCAAACCCCTTTTTACTTCGTGAACGAGTATTAAAGTGCATAGCGTGTGGCCTGAGTTTGTATGCGCGCGTGTGTGCATGTGTGATTTTGGGTATGGATATATTAATGCACGGGGATGGAAATGTATGTAAACACAGGTTTCAGGGTACTACTATCATACATTAGTGAACGCGGGCATTGCCTTCGAAGAGAGAGGTTATTAGGCGCTTGTTAAGCGTCACAATGTGAAGGATTATCAGATTTTTGAAAATAGTATTTTCTAGCTGCAACCGCCGAGTGCATTTCATCTGCAGTTTTTGCTGGCATATTTAGTGCTAATGTATTCACCACATAAAAAGTATTTTCATACTAATTTGTGAAAGTTTTCTGGTATTTATTTATATTTTGTCATAAAAAAAACGATTCATAAGACTTTAAAATGTTGTATGTAACACAGAATGTATTAGATACTAAAAACCGTACATATGTATGTTAAAGGGATTTAAGGCAGCAGTCGGTCTGCACGTTGATTTTTCTGAATAAATACTAAAAAGTGTGGTATATTTGCAAAGTTTTAACATTTCTTACTCAATGTTATTCGTTTCAATTTAAATCATATTAACTGTGTGTCACAGCTACTTTGTAAAGACCTGTTTCGCATACCGAACGTTTGACAGTGGAAAAAGGCTAGAGTTCGTAAATAAAATCGATGAGCCACATATCGAGAATAAAAAGTATCGTTATAATCGATATTATATCAACAAATTCTGTGTAAATGTCTGTGTGTGTGTGTCTGCTGCATTTGATGTGCATTTAATTAAAACTTCATCCAACTGAGAAATTGCAGATTTGGGGCGTTGGCTTTCTTTAAACCGGCGGTGACAGCACCAAAAAAGGCGCACGAGTGAAAGCTTGCCAATAAATTTGAAACTTCGAGCTAATCGCATTTTGCGGCTTTGTTCAAGGTCGTTGGCATTCGCTGCCGACGGGTGGACGGAAATCGACGCACATTTCTTTGTAAAGACGCAAAGCGAAAATGGCCATTAGTTTCGAGAAACATCGTACGCAAATCGTGGATGCCTGGAAGGATGTGCTGGACGACAAGAGCAGCACCAATTGGGCGCTGTTTGGCTATGAAGGCCAGTCGAACGAACTGAAGCTCGTGGGGAAGGGGGATGGCGGCGTAGAGGAGCTGACCGAAGACCTCAATAGCGGCAAAATTATGTATGGATTTTTGCAAATCGAAGACCCAAAGACTGGCCTCAATAAATACCTGCTCGTGAACTGGCAGGTGAGTCACTGCTATTTACTGTTATTTGTTATCTTATCTGAATATTATCTGCCGTTATCGACTTAAAAGGGCGAGGGCGCTCCTGTGCTACGGAAGGGCACCTGCGCGAATCATATTCGTGACGTCGGCAATCTTCTGTCCGGCGCCCATTTGACCATCAACGCTCGCAATGAGGACGATATCGATCTGGAGCGTTTGCTCAAGAAGCTGAGTACGGTTAGCTCGGCGTACAGCTTTAAAGAGCCTCGAGGCGCCATGGAAGAACAAAAGGCGCCAGTTGGCACAAACTACACTCGGGTTATTCCCACGAAGGAGCTTAACGCCAGCGTTATGCAGGACTTCTGGAAGAAGGAGGAAGCAGAGGAAAAGCGTCGCATAGGGGATGAGAAGGAAGCAAAACGCATGGAGCTCCAGAAGCTCGAGCAAGAGCAACGCGCCCGCGAGGAAAAGGAACATAAGGAGCGCGAAAAGCTGGTCATAAGCACGACAAAACTGCAGCCAGCGCACGTGCCCATCAAAACGTAAAAATTTCTTCCTAGTTATTAGTCGCCTGCTTTCAGTGAATGAATTGCACATTTTACACATTTGCACAGCTCGCCGCAACCATTGAGTCCGGAGAAGACAGCACCAAGCTTTGCGAATAATCTAACCGACGCCGAGCGTATGCGTCAGGCGCGCAATCAGGAAGCACGTGAATTGATCGGTTCCCGTGTGGGCGCTGCCAAGGCCATGTTTACCAAGCACACCAGCGAGGGTCAGCTGCAATCAAAGTAGGTTTTTAGGTTTCGCCACCATTCAATCTAATAATTGAATGTTTTACTTGCAGGCTAAACACGCAACCGCCGGCCAAGCCGGCCCGAAATTCGATTGCACAGCGTATAAATGTTTTCAATCACAATCAGACTGAGGATGCAGCCGTCCCTTCGGCTACGCGGCCGGAATCACCCGTTAAGTTACCAGTGGTCGTTGAAGCACCAACGGTTGTGCAGGCGCCGGTCGTGGCTGAGGTGGATTCTGTTGAAGCTACAAACGAGGAGGACGTGCAGCAAACCGAGGACCTACCGCTAGCTCATGAGAGTGAACAGTTTGCGACCATCAAACGCTCGCCGCACAGTAAAACCAACTCGGTGCAATCACAGTCGCCGGATGAGACGACATCGTCAAATGAGACCGATACGGCCGTGTACAAGGAAGAGGAAGAGATGCGCACCAAAGTATCAGTTACGGTGCAGCAGTCTCAATCGGTTAAGACATCTGGTCTAAGCACGCTGGAACGCAATGCACGTAAGCTCTTTTCAATAATCAAGCCTTACACAAGGATGAATCCATTTGTATTTTTTTCAAGTGACGGATCTGGTCAATGAGGATGACTTCATATGCCAGGAGAGCCTCGGCGATTTGGGTCTACGGGCACGCGCCTTGTATGACTACCAAGCAGCTGATGAATCAGAAATAACCTTTGATCCCGGCGATGTTATTACGCACATCGATCAAATTGACGAAGGCTGGTGGCAGGGATTGGGTCCCGATGGAACTTATGGACTGTTTCCGGCAAACTATGTCGAAATCATCAACTAAATCTACTTGTCTACAATTTAAAAACGCAAACCCGTATCTAATATGGCAGCTGCCAAGCAGCTTCCTGTTTTTCCAGGTGGATGCACCTTAACAGCCATAGCTGTAATTTATGGAATACATATATCCGAAGTACTTACAATTCAAAACGGCTGCCCAGTAATATTTTGAACAATAATGCAAGTCATACTATACCTAATGAGATTTAATATTGCCTATAAACGACTATAACACGGTTTAAATCGTACATCACACGCACCATGTTCTCACAGGTGCCTTCCATTTGTGTATACATTATATATATATATATCTGATTGTTAACCTTAAGATTTCAAAACAATGTTGCGTCCTTTTTTAAAATGTTTCTTAATGCAATTGCACATGAGTATTTCTATAATCATATATGTATGTACCGTAGCCAATATATATGTTCTTTTTTTGTTTTTTTGTACGTGTATTATATTTTGAACAATATCTACATTTATTTTAATAATTAGTAACACAAAAAAAAAAATATATGCATTAGTTTTTTTTCGTTGTTTAACAATTAGCAAATAGCAAATAGCCGAGCTACTCTCGGGCAGTTACAAGCGAGCGCGTTTCCATGTATGTACTTATAAAGGTTTGTATGAGATCATACTCTGGCTACTCTGGTGATGCTGCGTGCTTGGCCCTTTGCAAATTGATTAACAAACTCTGATATAAAACTGCATTCTCTACATAATCAGCTGTTTAAATAGTTGTAAATATGCTTTAACGTTATCCAGTATCATTTTCAATTTTATGCAGGCACTTTGTCATTTATATCATTTTTAACTAAGCCTAAATTACATACATTCGTATGTATACGTATGTATGTGTAAATGTTGTATGCATCGCGAGTTCATATGAGATATCTAACAAATACTAGCAACGAATTCGATGCAACTTTACCAGCACCTCATCAGATGCTCACAAACAGTTCTTTAATCAAAAATTTGTTGCTCTCCTTTCATAAATTCAAACATTATTAGATCCCCCATTACTTGATTTTGGTTAATTTGTGTAGCTGCTTCGAAACGGTCGCCTTGTAAAGGCGCTGCGTTCATCATTCCGACGACTGAGTCACCGTCGTCGACTCGCTTGTGGACGGTAAATTGCTTGGCGCAGCTTGCGAGTCTGGCTCTGCGGCACTCGGCGGTGGTGGCAGAGGAATAGGATCTTGGATCTTGGTGGCATCTAACGGCTGTGGCGTAGCGGCCTCAGCGACACCTGGGCATTCTGCGTTTGCGGCAAGTGCCGGTTCTGCTGGCTCTGTGTTGACCACATCCTCGCCTGTTCCAGCTGCTGCCCTGGCGTTCTCCTCGGCCTTGGCATCAAGCACATTAACGGATGCCTGTATGCATCTGAAAAAAGGATAAAAACATAAAAGCGGTTAAGGAAATTGCAACATTTTGAAGAGAACACAGGGTATCCTTACTTGATTGCTTCCTTGCGGGCTAGCCGAATGCTATCCTTGCCGTTTGTGTCGATCGTGTCCAGCTTGAGAAGATTTCGGGTTAGCATCTCGTCTAGGTACACGTATTCCTTGTCTTGGCGCGTGCCCTTAAACTGCTCCACTTTGGCCATCAGATCAAGCACGTCTCGTTGAATATCCTGAATCTTTTTAATTGAGTCCACCGTATGTGGCGTCTGTGGTGGCACACCGACACCAGCGTCCATCTGCGGCTGCTGTTCGCCTTGCGGCTGTTGAGTATTAAGTGGACCAGGCCGCTGCTGTTGATGCGGTTGCTGCGGCGGAGCATAGTATGCCTGGGCGTGGGCCTGAGCCGAGGCTTGTCCCGGCGCCTGGGCTGCATTCTGGTTTGGTATCTCCTTATGCGCATTGATTATGGGTTCGGTGCGACCCTCCACAAAAATGGGTATGGTGCGAATGTTGCTACCGCCTGGCGTCTGTGGCGGTGGCGTCTCCTGCTTCTGTTGGGGATGCGCCTGCTGATGTGGCGCATAGTAAGTCTTGTGGAATTGCGGCGGCTGCGGTTGCACCGGTGGAGTAGTCTGCGTGCCGAACTGTGGCGACGGGGCCGGTCGCTGCTGATGTGTTTGCTGTTGCTGTTGTTGGTGCTGTTGATTTAGCTGCTGCTGCTCTGGTGGGGGCGCCGAATGCGAACGCGGTCCTTGTTCTTGCTCGGCAGCGCTCTTCACGCCCATATCCACAGTGTTCCGTAGTCCATGCTGGTTTAGGTTCACAGGTGGCGCGCAATCGACCTCGGAGCGGCCGTTCGGGTCTTCCGTTTGGATGGCCGCGTCGCACAGACGCTTCGAGGGCGACTGCGGAACCTGCTGTGCGGGCGCAGTCTGTGGCCCTCCGTAATCTTGCTGGTAGTACGGCTGCTGCTGAGGACGAGGCTGTGCTGGGCCGCCGCCGCCGCCGCCGCCGCCGCCGCCGCCACCACCGCCAGCAGTTCGACGGGCGCCAAAGCCCTCTGGTATGTACTGACGGAACTCCGATGGCAGTCTGTTGAAAAAATCATCGTCGGGCTCCATATGGCTGTTGCCTCCGCCAGCAACACGGCCACGTCGGCCCATTGTTGAGAATTGCGGGAATCCAAAGTCTGCGGCATCGTCGAAATAATGAGAAAAGTCATCGTCATGCATTGAGTGTGCCGGGGGATGGGTATGGGTGTGGGTATGGGGATCGTGCAAACTATTCCGCTTACGTGTGCCGCCGAAGCCGGCAAAGGGATCGTTGTGCAGGCGTCCCAGCCGGGACCGTGGAAACATATTTTCCATATCTATGTTCATATCCGGTTCGAATCCAAAAGGCTGCTGCAAATTGTATAAAATCAATTGTTTAGTTTTAGTCTTTAGTAGTTTGCCAAAAACGAACGAGAACGCAAAACGACAGCACAGTGGGCGAATTGTTTATAAATAAGCGGATGATTCACACCAATCGCAATGTGTGTGTGTGTGTGCGAGTGTATGACAAACAATAACAACCTGCAGCCTGAGTAAAAACAAGTGACGTCAACGTGTAAATAGACGCTTTGCCATTCAACGTAATAATGTGCACACACACATGTATACTATGTATTAGAGCTGCACATCGTAGTTCAATTGAGAGAGTAGGTTCAGTTGTTCAATTTGTATTGAATCGTTCACTCAGTTCATCGTGCGTTTTATTCCTATTAGCGTCTGTTTTGCTTATTTTTGGTTTTTATGCATTTTAGTTCCGTTTAATATATTTATCAATGATTTATCACATCACAGTTAAGAAATTTTTATTTTTCATATATGATGATCGAAATGGGACTCAAAAGAGCAAAACGAACGATAATAGGATTTAAAGGAACGATGAACTTTAGTCTGGAACGTTACTCGTTCGTTTAGTTACGTGAGTAGTTCAATCGAACTTGTTGAGAACGGTTTAATACAACGCTATGTATATGTACACATACTAAATTCATTGAATGCACATGCGTGTGTATAAATAAACAGCTGTTTGTCAGCTTTGACAGGCTGCAAAATTCAATAGGCATTGAATGTGCTAGCTAATCATTACCTATTTTAAGTTAATTGCCTGCCTTTATCAGTAAACAGCGTTTTACAATTTTCGTAAGCGCTTTGTACTTTGTTTTATATTCGACTTTCCGTTCGCGCGACGCGACGTGACGTACTCTGCGTTCAACTGTTTACTTGTGAATGATCCAACCGCAGCTGGTGACAGCCTTTTATAGAATCGAGCCATTGAGCTGGCGGCGGACGCCCACTACGACCAAATTGTTGCTAGACTGTTCTCGCAACTTCACAAGAGTTGGAAACTCGGGTGATCGAGAAGCTCATTTATGAACAATATACATACATACATATATCTCAATATGGATATTTATATTTTACACGGCACTTATGCGGATTTCTAAAGTGCAAAATGCGTGTCTTACATATGAAATGATTATTACAATAGTATCAAATGGAACCTTGCAGTTCGTTAGATCTGATTAACGTAATCAGTGTTGAATAATGACTAAAACCGGGTGGATAGAGGATAATATGACAAAACAAAAAGTTGTCAAAGTTTATTTCAGGGAGCAACCAAAGGAAAGTATCCACTTAAAATAGCCGTGCTTCGTTTTGGACTATCCATGAATATCTACCTTGATTTTTAAATTTTGGATTTTCATACGACTTCTAACAAGGTCATTTTCATACTTAAAAAGCGAGTTAAAAAGTTCTTCAAATAGGAAATTTGATTTTAACAACTTAAACTTGAATCAAGTTCGTTTTTTAAATAGTTACTAATCTTGTTGCAAGTTCTCTTAAATTCAAATTTTCTTAAGTACTTAAAATGTGAGAACAAATATTTTCGAAATATATATATATATATTATTGAAACTCGGGCCCTTAATCATTACTTTTGAGCAATACAAAGAAAACTTAAAAACAATAATTTCACTTAAGTGTTATTTTTTTACTCGCAAAATAAAACGTTTTGATGGGAAATTGTGGCAAGATATATCCTTAGTGCATTTAATGCGTTGCGAAATTGCATACTTATTTTAAAGGATTCTCGAGATTGATTTAAGCAATCAATTCTGAATTATTCAAAGAGTGATACAAGAATATTAGTTTCAATTTTAGTACGAATTTCAATTTTCAATTTTCAATTTTAGTACTCTCGGTAGGAATTTAAGTAGTTCAAACTTAATTTAGTACATCTCCTTTCTGCGTACGTGTACGTGTACGTGTACGTGTTTTAATGTATCTTGCCTGTGCAGGCAACCATCCTTCCTATTAAAGCCATATTACACTGTATTATGATAATTGATGAGGAGCATTTTGAAAATGTTAAATAATGATATTGATAAAACAAAAAAATCTATAACCGATTATTAAATAAAGTGATCCGATCACGCCGAATCGGATATACTATGTACATGTGTAATGCCGCATCTAAAAAATGAATCTATACAATATTTCATCAATATATCTCAAGTTTTGTTGGCATAGCAACAGCACACACGCATATATTGTCTTGGCTGCTAATTTTGATCGAAGAATATACATATGCATGTATATATTTTCTCTATTTTTTATTTTATTGGGTCAGGAATGTCTTCTTTTATGCGTTACAAATTTCGTGACTAAATTCAACTTTTTTCAAGTATTTATATAAATACGGTTTTCTTAAATCTGTTTTCATACAAAAACATAATTTTAACCGATTATACACACATTTACATATATACATACATATATATTTATTATATATACATATAATTTATTTAAAATATTTGAATTGATAAAAAATAGGAATTAAATAAATCGACATTGTTATTAAATCGATATAGCTCAAGTCAGAACAATATTTAATAATATCCCTTATACATGTTGCTGTTCATATTTCATATGTGTACATATATGTATGTATGTACATATATATATAAACACATACAATAAATATGTAGGTTGAATTGCGAGTGCTGTAAATAATTAAATTAAGTCACTATCCGATGCGTTACTTATGACGACTAACCGCAAAACGTCTCGGCCTTATTGACTTGGCCAACAAGTTAAGCAATAAATGCTATTTCGTGTGCTGTCGCCGCCTACGCGCTTTTGTATGTATATAATGTACACACATATGTACGTATATTGCCATTTGCCCACCCACATGCATACATATACATTTGGCTGTAAATATACGTGTATAAGTAAGTTAGTGCACCTACAGCTACAGCTGCGATAGAGTCAAAAATATTGAGCGTGTGCTGAGAGCGAAAGCGAGCCAAAAAGTAAACCAAATTTTTTGCTTTTCGCTGTGCCTTTTAATAAGATTGGTCTCTCTCTTTTTCTCTCTGTCCCGTTCTCACACGCTCTCTCCTTCTCTCTCTCTCTTGTTCAGTATTTGCTGGGCAAAACATTTGCGTTTGTCTATCATCGCGTATTTTCTAGAAATTGTGGAATATATTCAACGGGCACAAATCAAATCGAGCGTCAATTCTTCTTCTCGTTCACTTAAAACACTTGATATTTTTGCAAAGCAAGCAATTAGATTAGATAGCCAATCAACTGTGGCTTTACTCGAACGGCCCCCGTTGTCGATGCTCTGCTTTGGTTAATTTCCGTTAATCGCGTTAACTGCACCCACTTTTGTATGTCTGCGCATTCGAGAGGGAATCTAGTTAAATCAGCTGAATAAGTTCAATCGTTCATTCTCGAGATGTGGTCTAAATCAGACCGTCACAATTAGCTATCAGTTGTTCAGCATATTTTTGACCCGATCGAAATTATTCTTAGCCAAACGACACAATTTTGATGCACACACATATGCATAAGCAGACTAAGCCGATTAGGTCAATAGTGCATGCATACACACACTTGACACACTGTGCCGCTGCTGCAGGGGTTGAAAATGCATGCAAAATGGGTGCACGCTATATCAGAGTCACACTTGTGTGCGTATGTATGTGCACACAACAAAACTGTATGTATACACAATTCTTTTTACACAACGAATACGCATTTTATACAGTTATACATATACATACATATATAAATGTATATATAGTATATATATGTATATATTGGGAGACGAAAACTGATTTCTTGTGCTTTTTTATATCCTGTTCCCATTAAAAATGGGTAAGCAAGGGTATAATGGCTTTTTGGACATGTATAACAGCCAGAGGGAAGTATCTCCCACTTTAAAAACTATATATGAATTGGATGTCCGCCTGACTTAATGAATGCAGCGAGCTAGAGATTTAAAGTATTAATTATATATTCTCCCATACCATACGCAGATTTGATCTTTTTACTAATATCGATAAAAATCGACTGTTTCTTGGGCATATCTTAGAGATTATAAAAGCGAGAGCCAGCAAATTTGATGCGTATGTCTCATACAGCATACACGGGTCAAGAGTATTTCTCTTTTTGAATATGTTCCCCCCCGTTACGCATTGGTTTGTCTATTTGAGTGCTGAACATTTCATTAAGATCGGAAAATAAACTTGAAAGTTATTCAAGTGCAAGCTGGGGGAAGAAGAAGCACAGCTTCTTCAGCTGGCAGTGTTTTTGTGTGCGAATGTGGGAATTGGCGTATGTGTGAAGGCAAGGAAGCCAGGTACAGCGTACCTCTCCGTCGGGCACTCCCGACTAGAACATTCTTGCTTGTTGCCATTTGAGTTAATTAAATTTCCATTGGGCGAGACAAACGCATCTGTAGTTAACAACAACAACAACAACAATACAAAACGACCTTGTCGGGCGCCATTTACAAATCGATGTACATATGTATATGTGTGGCTGTACATATGCACATATAGAGTATAAAGGCAGCGAGGCGACCTTGACGACTGGCGCCGTTGGCTTTTCGTCGCCAGTCACTCACCTCAAAATGTTGCTGCTGCTGATTTGGGGGAACCTGCTGATGCTGCTGGCGCGGAGAGCCGTACGACGGCTGGCCGCTGAAGTACTGCGGGGGCTGCTGTGCGTAATGCTGCTGGTGCTGCTGCGGCGAGGCGCCGTGCACGCCGCTCCCGGCGTACTCGCGACTGATGGGTATGTTGATGCCGGCTGCCGCCGCCGCCGCCGCCGCCGCCGCCGCCGCTGCTGATGCGCCGTTGCCAGCGTTGCCACCGCCGCCGCCTGCGCTATTCTGGCTTGCTGCTATCACAGTTGGCTTCATATTGGCTGCCACAAGCGAGTCCTGTCACTATCCGTTTTCGTTGCTCGACGCGTATCGAAGCGCTGCGACTAATTTCGAAATAAATTGCTTTGAGTTGTGTGGCTGCTGCTACTGCTGCTGCTGCTGCTGTTGCTGCTGCTGCTGCTGCTGCTATGTTCGGCAGGCAGGTTCACCTTGAGAGCGCAGGTTCTCGTATGTTCCGCAGCCCCGATTCGCCGCGATTCGATATTTGATGGATACTATATGTGCGATTTGTCTCAACTGGCTGCGGTTTTTGAAGTTCTCCACTTGCCGCTCTGGCGCTGGGATAAGCTGTGATTTTTCCACAATAACAGCAGCGATTGCTAATTGCCCTTCGTCTCGGGCTCCGTCTCGGTCTCGGTCTCGGTTGACGTGATGTCACTCTTTGGCTACACTTTCTAACAGCCACGGCAGCTGCTCAGCACATGCACACGGATGCACTCTCGACACTGTTTTTGTTTCAACGTACTTCCGTTGGCCGTTCGAAGCACTCTCTTTCGCTCTCGCTCTCGCTCTCGCTCTCTCTCACTCTCGTTCTCTCTCTCTCTCTTTCTTTCGCTCTTTCTGTGTATGTTATGTGTGCTTTGTATTTATATATATTCAATTTAAATATACAACACCTATAGATAAAAAAAAATTTTGCACATTGCCGCTGAACGCACACACACGCACGACCACGTAGTTGTCCACTTGTCCGTTAGCCAATTAATCCACGTAGCTGCCCACTGCTCGCTGCCAAAGTTGCTCGTCGACTGAGCGCAGCATTTTTCGTTGTTCGTTCGTTTAGCGGCTGCCTTGATGCTAACTTTGGCGTTCGTTCGCAGTCGGAGCGCGCAGTCTCCCAACCTCTCTCGCTCTCGCTCTCTCTCTCCTCTAGAACGCTCTCCCTGTCCCTCTCTCTGTTGTGTTCGCTGGTTGCGTGGAGCTACCACGCGGCTTGTTAACTCTGTTTGCGACGCTTCAGCGGATAACAGTTAAGTCCTTAATTGGTAAATGTTTTCACAGTGTGCCAATAAATTGCAAATGACAGTTTTTTCCCTCTCATTTTTCGCCGTTGCTCTCTCTCTCTCGATCTGTGTGCCGATCGTGGGCCACTCGAGCGCCAAGATTCACACACATCAGATTTATAAATAGCCAATGGCGGCAATAACTACTACAACAATATTCATCAGCTGAGTATCTAAAAGCTGTACGCGAGAGCGAATTCCACAGGCTGAAACTGAGCAGCGACGACAGTCGCATGGCTTCTGAACCAGCTCGGAGCATACATATGCATGTGTGTGTGCGAATGTATATGTCTTCAAGCTGGCAATGTATACAATGTATATGTATGTATATTGTGCAGAGTTTCAAATGCGTCATGAATTGTTGCACACCTACACGGAAGACGAACGGGCGCAATCAATCGATCAATATTCGCGCCGATCAGCACGCTTATCGATAGCAAGTAAAGCATGTATGTATGTCTGTTTGTATGTATTTGGCATGTAGGGTGTTTAACGCAGCGTATGCGCAATATCGAGGTGAACACAAAGTAGTTGACTTTCGACAGAATTTCGGGCCAGCTGTTTACTGCTCTACTTGGCCATAATGATGTGTCAGAGACTGTCGCATCTCAGGCATATTTTCTAGACTTGTATAAGATTTGTCTGCTTGTATGTTTGTTTGAGTATATGGATATGTATGTATATATTGCCTGGTCATTGGCGCGCCCACACAAAACGGTGTCATGCCACGCTGTTGCCGCTATTTGCGTTCGATGTATTTTCCAAATCATTTCAGGCGTGGGCAACAACAACAACAACAGCAACAATGGCGAGATCTACAACAGAGGCAGCTGAGCATATAAAACTGAAATAATTCATATTTAAATATTGCACACATCTTAATACATTTGTATGTATGCACATATATGTATCTATCATTATGTATTTATTATTGTTTGAGTATTTAAAATGGACTATAAACACATAATTGAACATCCAGATATGTGTACATAGATGTTTTTGTACGAGCACAACCGAAATCAGATTCAAGTTGCAACCAATTACAAAAGCATTACCAATATCATCAGCACTGAGTACATTGATATGTACATATGTGGGAACAGCCTCGTGCTCCTTTTTTGGGGCTCTGACTGTTCCAAAAACAAAGACCAAAACGGGAACGCTTGCTCGATGAGTCGCCGGCTGACGAGGCTCGTGGATCATGGCTGCTGGGAATGCACGTTGAGGACTGCTCAGCCGAACAGCCGACTCGCCTGGCAGTCCGGTCCGGCGCAACCTCTTGTTCACTTTTCCGCTTTCCTTTCCTGTCCACGGACGTGATTATATAACCGTGTGCGTTGAGTCGAGTCGCTCTTGCCTCGAGTGCTTTCGTTTGGCGGGCTTCTGTTGTGCGCAGTGCGCATGCCGAGAATCCGGTGCTTCATTCATGGCCCTCGTCTGGCATTCCACTCAGTTGCGATTCGAGTCCAGCTCTTGGTTGGGTTAAGATTTGGTCTCAGTTTCGGTCTCAGTCTGTTACCAGCGTTTGAGGCGTTTTGGCGCTTCAGCTATTCGGGGGCTCAGCTCTTTTTAGTTTAATTCTCGCGCCGTTGTTGCGGTTGGACTTTGTTATTTTGTTGTTGTTGCTACTTCGTTCGTTTTTCCGCTGCTCGCCACCTTTCAATACACACCGTTTTTCCAGCTGCGAAACGCAGCACGAATCAAATTCAACTTATTAAAAACGCCCCAAAACAAAAGTTAACTGTCAGCCAGTTGCCTGTTCACACACAGCAGGAAAATTGTACAAGTAGCAACAAAACTAAACACAAATTATTCGGAGTCACAGTTTTTGGCGCTGGGGTCCCTTCGTTCGCGCGCCGTGTGTGATATAACAACAGCCGTGGAGCACTGACTGACACGACCGATTGCCCTCAACTACCGTGCAGGCGCCGCACCAACTCCGGCGGCAGCCGTCCGTGCCCGTGGAACAGTGCAGTGCTCGCGTCGCATGCACCGCCACTGACGAGGACCCAACGAGGATGCAGCAGTAACGGCAACAGCAGCAGCAGCATTGGTTCTAAAGTCAAGGTATGCATCGCTTCATTTTCGCCAACTCAGCTTAAAACCATGAATGAATCGTTAATGGCGGGCAGCCCTCCCATCGGAGTTAGCTCTGCGCCTCCTGCTCCTGGAACCGCAAATGGCTAGAAAATTACCCTACAGGATGGCGTAATTTGCAGCTTTTTCGGGGGTCTTCAAGCGCATTTTAATGAGTACTACGAAAAATGTCTGCACGCAACTTGGAAATTAGCGTAGCCCAGCCCCCGTCCCTTAAGTATAAGCGCCATCAGAATGCGGCATGCCACATGGGTCGTATGAGTAATATGTAGGACCATGTCACAGGCCTGCTGCCCTGTCTTTGACCTGTAATTTGCTCGGGGTCTAAATTGGTGTGAAAATACCTCTAAACGTGCCATCCATTTTACTTTTTCTGCAAAAACAATTCCATGGCACTCGGGCCCCCTATAGACTGACGTTAAAGCGTTTTCCATGCGCTTTCACAGCTGAGCGAGGCATTCATTTTAGATGACGATGATTGGGGATTGACGACTGCCGAGGATGGGGGCGGAGTGCTTAGGTCACGTTGAATTCACATGCTTCATGTTCGACTGCGACCTACGTTCGACACACAGCCAAGATTGACAGAGTCGAAAACAAAGAATACCCATAATACATTTCGTTTTTCTATATAGACGGTTGACCACGTCTCCCTGGATCCCGCTTGTAATCCTGAACAAGAATACACATTCCTTTTTGACGAATTCCGCTTCTAGGAAAGTTGTAGTCGGGTGTAACCGGCTGCGCAATACTGTATAATAATAGCTTACAATAGTCGAAAACTGTGACCATAGCTCTGAAATTGTGAGAGATATATTGGTATTGGCTTTAGAGCTTTATGTGCCTAGCTTTAAGACTCAGAGAGATATATTTATGTTCTCGAAAATCTAGGCTCCTATTGGACGTTGTCATAAAATCGTAACACTTTATCTGACGCAGGTGAACCCGAGCATATATGCTATATTTCAAGTCTAGTTTCAATGGCGACAGATGGACGGACAGTTTCTTCTTCTTCACGCAGCCGCAAACCATGGGAAGTGCGATTCTGAAAACCCTTCAGTGTTTATTGCCCGGTCTTTAGCAAGCTTTAAAAAAGTTTTGGTATTCATGGGGTGGTATGGAAATCTTCCAGATTTGTGTATACCATACGCAACCTTAGATACATGTCTCTAAAATATATTCGACAACCCGGGCAAAAGCATCAATATTTTTAGCTTTTACAGACTCTGAAATCAACGCAATCTTAATCACAGACGGGCATGGCATGGATAAGTCACATCGGCTATTGGTACTGACCAAGAGTATATATAATTTATGGGGTCGGACTTGCTTCCCTCTGCCTGTTTCGCACAAAACCGTTATACCCTTTACCAAAGTTTAAATTGGTGTCGGCTAATTTCCCAAGATGCACACAAAATATAAGAAAAATATGAAATGTTTATGTCGTTGACATCGTTGTTTTCATATGCAAAACCAAATTAGCCTGCTGGATCACACACAGGCCAGGGTTTTCGCCCATAGGCGGCCTTAAAAATGATTTATTAAAATTAAGCTCTCGTACTGGAAACATTCAATCCGTGTGCTCAGTAAGTTAAACTTGCCGAGTTTTCATTTCATAGCTGGTAACCTTCATATAAGCCCTCATCCTCTTGTCTCTATGACCTTCAAAGCCACCCGCAAACGTTCGGTTGTCCTTCCTTGTGTCCCTTACCCCTTTCCTCCCCTTCGCGTCCCATCAGCGGTGGCAGGCAGACGGAGGGACAGCGGCTCTCTGGTTACGACCATCTGCAGAAGAATGCAGTTAATTAACTGGCGGGATTTGGCCAAAGCTCCGCAAAGACCGGGGTAAACTGAAAAAACAGGATGGGGAGAGCCCATGTTCTTGCCACTTGGCCTAATCAGGGCAGCTGCTGGTCAGCAGTCTGGATTGCTTCACTCGCAATTTTTGCGTTTGTTTAGGAGATGCAAATGTTTGCATAACTTTCGCATAGTAATGAATCCTCCAATACACAGCTATGGAATCAGCAGTTCCTCGCTCTTCTCTCTTCCCGTTCCTATTGCTCTTGGTTCGCTTGTATGCTAATAAACTATTTTATGACAGCACGTGTAGGAAGCCGGCTGCCGGCTGCCGGCTGCCGGCTCGGCGACTTATCGGCTCCGCTGATACTTTTTATCCTTCTCCAGTCCATTGACTTATCTCGACAGTTGCCTGGCCTCAGACAAGGCGGCGCTGGTTGCCGTTCCCATATCCAGGTTTCCCCCAAAGAGTAGCTGGCATTTTTCTCGCTCTTCGCCAGCAAAAAACAAAACTTAATCGGCCGTATTCATGTTTGTATAAGTGTGCGTGTGGACATGCTCCGAGTGTGTGTCCTTTTTATGGTTCATAGGCCGAAGAAGCTGACATTTATTACAACAGTTTGTTGAGCTTCGGGCAAACAACTGAAATTCCCCACTCAAAGCTGAGTCAGAGACCAGGTCCCGCAGGCCCCTGGCACGAGAGTCCTTCGCCCTCTTTTATTTTGTAGGCATTGACTCAGCCACTGACAATCATAAAGCGCCAGCCCATTAAAGTGCACCACTGTCATTTGCGCTGTGTGTCTGTGTGTGGTTGTGTGTGTGTGTGTGTGTGATAGGTGTGCCAATTGGTGCCGCTTGCATGCATGTATTTATTGCTAATGTAAAATGGCTAAGCGATATAATTGACTGTCCGTGGGGGTCTGACAGCGGCAGGCTGTTGGACCCGCAGCCGGAGTCAGAGCCGTAACCTCGCGACACGCCACGGGCGACATGATTGGCCCTTGTTTTTTACATTTATTGACCGGGCAGCAAGGACACAAGCTCTGATAATTTATGCAGACTGGCTTTCATTCGACACGACAATAATAAAAAGCAATAAAATAATTATAATAACAAATATAACAACGCATATATTTATCAAATATATAATAATAACAAGCTAGAAGGTTGCAGTCGGGTGTAACCAACCGCCCAATACTCGTTCACAGTAAAATAACAGCTTAAAACATTTGAATATTGTTTTTTTTGGAAAAATACCGAGCTTTTTATTTTGTGGCGGAGGGAGTGAGCGTGGTCAAAACTTATCGGCAGATTTGGTGACTCTAGCTCTAAATCAGTAGATTACTGATCTCACAACAAACGTAGCCAAAAACCTTTATCTGACGCGGGTATCCACGTCAAACAATATAGAACACAATATACATTTCTCACTTCGTGAACGAGTATGAGAATATTAATAATACCACCTATAATAATCATTTTAATAACATCGATTGGTCCAGAAAAATTATTTGAAAAATGCCCGCTTGAAAAGGTATTTTCACTGTCCCTCATTGTCTTATATCTCTTGCCAAGTAGTAAAGTGAAAAATTTGGCAACTACTCGTGACAAACAGTTGAACACTAAAAAAACAAAACGATCTGGTCGAGGATACCTTACTAGAAGATACCCAGTGTTTATTGGCCGATAGCTAGTCACTAGCTCCTATAGCTTTTGATTTGACGGACGGATCGTTTCGGCGGTTTATGCTAATTAAAGTGATAAAAATACGTACAGTCAGAAAAGCGCTATTTTGCCTGCAACATACGATAGCGCACTGGCACAGGGAATAGGCAAATTACATTGGCATTGTTAGATGGAAGCTGAATTCCCAGCGCCGAGGTCAAAATGTTATTGCCTCGTTAATTGCGCCAAACATGGTGCCAAATTTCAACATTTAATTAAAGCTGCCCTTAAGTAGAATGCCATTTCCGCTGCGCCTAAATGCATGCAACATTTTTTCAACTGCCGCCGTTTTGGCAAACATTCGCATCGGTGTTGGCATTATATATTTTTTAATGCTGAAAGCTACTTTTTGATAGTCAAATGAAGAGAGAAAAAAACGAGGAAGAATATTAAATTCCCTTGCAGACAGACAGATATGCAGTATGTACAGTTAGCTGAGTTTGCCCACAATAACTTGGTTTTAACCAATTATTCGATTCAATTTAGTTGTTCATACAAAAACACATTTTTCAGACCGATTCCTTCTATATATTGGAAGCATAGTGACACTTTCAATTGCTTAGTTTGGTAAAAGGTACAAAAACCAATTTTTTACCCGATTGTTCCTATATGTTTCAGTAGCCCAAAGCTAATAAAAGATTTTGCAGATGTGTAAAGAGCATAATGAGACTCTCAATCGCCAGGTTTGGTTTGAAAAAACCAAAACTTATATTCGACCGACTCGGACATATGAATTGGTCGCAGCAAAAAACGGAGCTGTCCAAAATTTCATGACTAGTTTGCATAGAAACAGACGGACGGACAAGGCTATACAAAATGCAGTTGTACTTAAGTAATCGCTGAGGAGCAGATATCTGCCTGCCTAATATAAATTTCAACAAAAAAGTGCTTTTGTGAACTCAGGACTTTGCTTTTATTAGCTAATGCCCTGTAAATGGATGGAGCTGGAGCGCTCTTCTGCACATTTGAAAATTGTTTGAGTAAATGCGATGTAAAATTGTGAAAAAGCGATGGTCGGAAAACTGTTTGGCCAGTGGATGAGTCAATAAATAAGCTGTGAGGACACCTAATACACACAAACCCCCCCACACACACACAAGCACACGTATCAATTGAGTTGAATGCTGCCTGCTAACCTAGAGGAAGCGGCCACTAGTGGGCATGGGGCGTCTACTATTTTTAGAAATCCACGTCGGCGATGCCGCAAAGAAGCTAAACAGCCATTTGTCAGATCAATTACCTGCGATGGCAGCGCTCAAGAGTTGACTGCGATAATTTTCATAATTTCTGTGCTGCGTCCTTCAGCTGTGGAAAGGGCGTTCGTAACGCTTTCTTGATGACTGCTCCTAAATGGCAGCTGGTACGACAGGCAACGTGCCATACGTGCCCTATCTTGGGACCATCTTGGGCTGGCGACAGTTGCCAGGTATGAAAGCTAACAAGGCGCCACTTTTGCTCATTGCTCCAACTTGAAACTTATGTAAATGTGCTATATGCTAAATGTAAATGCACAGGCACTGGCATTGGCAGGGGCCAGGCGCCTGCTCAAGCAGCCTCATCCATTGCTGTTGAGTTACATAAGTCAAGGCTTGCCAGGCCAAGCGATGTCTTGACTTTGCGATGTTCATGCTTTTGTTTGCTCGGTCGCTTAAAGCCAGGGGCACACAAGTAAGAACATTACACTCGGGTGTAACCGAGGGCGCAATACTCGTTCGAGGTATAATAACAACTTAAAACAGACGAAAACGGTCGTAACTATTATGGAAGCAGGAGTGGGTCATATTCAGAGGAGGTCTTCAGAAAACTGCTTGCCAAATTTGGTTACTCTAAAATTGTGGGAGATACGGATTAACGATTTGTCACGCCCCCTGTGGACCTGTTCAGAAAATGAAAAAAATCGGAACACGTTGATTGACGCGGGTATATATGCCAAATTTCAAAACTATAGCGACGAAAAATGCTGTGCACATACGGTCGGAGGGACATTACACACGCCCGATATACTCTGTTCACTTCGTGAACGGGCGTAAATAGTCAACCAACTGTTGCGACGGGCCATAATCTAAGCCTTGCCTACTTTGAAGGGCCAAAGAAATGTGCCACACGAACAGAGCGCATCACGAAATACTCGGTAGTAAATATAACCTTTGGCATTCAGATTCAATCGTAATAAGTTGAGTTCCCCCCAATCCACGGTTGTTCTTGTCACATGTGTCTCGGTTTGACTCGGCCTGTCTGTCGGGGTCTCTGTCTGTCTAGCTGTCTGACAGTGTGTCTAACCCACTAATGAGATGCAACAAAGGCAGCGACGTCAAGGATTGTTTACTTCCGCGACGGATGCGGTGCCTCCATTGTGTCTGCGTCTAGGCCACGTTAGTCTGTCCGTGTGGAAGGCTCTAGCTGCTGCCGTTGCTGCCGCTCATGCTGCTGCTTCTCTTTCTGTTTCTGTTTCTGTTTCTGTTTCTGTTTCTGTTTCTGTTTCTACTTCTGATTGTGCTTCTGCTCGTGCTGCAGGTGACGGTACTTGTTGGTGGCGATGAGGCCATGACAGTCGCAACAGCTGCCGCTTGCACTTTCATCAGGGGCAGCCACAACAATAGACATGCAGATGAACAGCGGGCGGGCGGTTGGGGCGTGGTCGCCTACGCTTTAGCCTTCACTTTGAATTCGCCCTGAACTTGTCAAATAAAGGAATCTCTCGCTTATTTATTATACTTTCAGCATTTCTGGTCAATTCCTTTGACAACTGAAGGAGGGTGACGGCGACATTTAGATGAAGAAATATGGGGAATGGTATGAACAAGGTAAGCGTTATTTACATTGCCAAAAGACAATTCAAGAATTCAACATAAACAGAAATGCCATTACCTGTAATGATAACATCAGAAGAACCAATACCATTAGATAATAGCGTTCATTGAGGTTTACAATTCATATAAAGGACATCACAATTATTATTGTTTTTACTTGTATAAGATATAGTTGTTAATAATGCTAAAGTTACATTTTTTATACCGCGAATGATGACAATATAGTTTTTTTTTTTTTTTTAATTTAAATAATATTTGTTTTTTTTTTCCATTTTTGGGTTCACCTAATATGAAAACATATTCTAAAGTATTAGTCGAAAATGGCAATAAGGCATATTATGGTGAAAAATTTATAGAACTAGCAA
Source organism: Drosophila sordidula (assembly GCA_035047465.1). Classification (NCBI taxonomy): domain Eukaryota; kingdom Metazoa; phylum Arthropoda; class Insecta; order Diptera; family Drosophilidae; genus Drosophila; species Drosophila sordidula. The sequence continues at coordinate 15,521,675 of JAWNPQ010000156.1, read as the reverse complement.
ATTAATTTTTTTTTTTTTTCTAATTGTAGTAATTTAAAAAAAAAAAAACCCTTCCAATAAGATACTCTTGCATAGTATAATAAACCAACCCAACTTTCTCTTTTCTGTGACGGGCCTAAGACCCTAAATAAATACACTAGCGTGGCACCTCGATTAGGATATCTAGACAAGCCGCAGACAAATATTTGTGTATTTGTAGTTGGAGCTTTTGCCGCATTGGATTTAAATCGCTGCTTTCTATAAATATGTTTTTGTTATATTGTGTCTGTATAGGCGACCCTGGGAGATAGTTGTCAAGTTCAGTTGCCTGTAGCAACGATAAACAGACAACAAACAAAACAGGCCTTTGCATTTCCGAATAAACAAATCCAATAGTAAACATAGAAAAAAATTAAAGTTGCAGGCAACAACTTTTTATCAGAATCGACAAGATGAATTGGCATATGGGACAAGTAAAGAGTGGAGCTCCAACAATGATAACACTTATTAACCAGTGAAACCCTTGTTCCCTGTGCTTCCCAGGTCTTGCCGGGGCTTTATGTGGGCAACTACCGCGATTCCAAGGACCATCAGCAGCTGGAGAAGTTCAAAATTTCTCACATCATAGCCATACATGACAGTCCAAGGCGTCTTCTGCCGGTACGCTAACCGCCTCCCGAGCCAGCCAGTTTGTTACTCATCCTCTTGTATCCTTTAGGACAAGCACTATCTGTGTGTGATGGCTTCGGATACGCCCGACCAAAACTTGTCGCAATACTTTTCCGTGTGCAATGACTTCATCCACGCAGCGCGTCTGCGCGAGGGTAACGTGCTGATCCACTGCCTGGCCGGGATGTCTCGTTCGGTGACGGTGGCCGTTGCCTATATTATGACGGCCACCCATCTGAACTGGAAGGAGGCGTTGAAGGTGGTGCGCGCTGGCCGCGCCGTGGCTAATCCCAACACAGGCTTTCAAAATCAGCTGCAAGAGTTCGAGCAATATAAGCTGTCCGAGGAGCGGCGTCGGCTGAGGGAGCGTTTTCCGTCGTCGGCGCTGGAGCAGCTCGACCGGGTCAAGTGCGGACTGGCGCTGGATAACTACCAGGAGCTGCTACAGAACCGAGACATATGCGAGGGCAACTGCTCTCGCGGCGAAAAGTGCCCCACAGGTGCGAGCTTTCCTTACACAATAGGCGGTGTTTCCGTTGTGGGTCGTTCGGGTGTAGGGCCCGGGCGAAATGTCGCCTACACGCTCAGGTTCATCGTTGACAAATGGAAGGCCAGGACCTTCGAGCAGTTGCGCAGCGAGGAGATCTCGGTGTCCGACCTTGAAACTGAGCGTGAGAGCGACCTTGAATCGCACAGCCTGACCAGCAGCAGTTCGGGGGAAGTGCTGATGCCCAACGTGGTCTACTACAATGCAGACGCGAACGCCGGGCGCTTCGTCAACAACCTGGACGAGGACACAGAGGAGGATGCACGCTACAACCCCTACACGGCCCACATGAAGCGACTGGCCAAGAAGTTTGAAGAGGAGCAGCGCAATGTTGTCCACCCAAGGCAGCCGGCCCGCCAGGCCACGGCCAAGCGGGTCCCCAGGAAACCGCAGAGCAAACGCTAGTTTTTCAGTATTTTAGGAGAGCACAAATAATAAAATGTTTGACCGGCTTTTGTCAATGAACTTTCGCAACTCTTTTCTTATTGTCTCCGTTAGGCGTCTGCAACATGGACCCCAGCAAAGGCCTATTCCGCCGGCGACCATCGAGCGCCTCCACCACCCAGTCGAGGATTCGCGCCCAGTCCTCCAATCCGAACGCCAACACGTCCGCAAGCATGCTGAGCGTCAGCAGCGCCGCCGGAGGCGTTGTTGTGGCCGCCCAATCCTGCCCCACGTCGCCCAAGCACTCGCCGCTGCAACGTCGTTCGGTGGGCAATGAGCGCATTCCCGAAGACGAGATCGCTTACCCAACGCCGGCGGGTGCCCCCACCACCTCCAGCGAGGCCGCCGAGTACGCGGCTGCCATTGAGGATGCACGGCGGGAGCAGCGACAGCAGCACCAGCAACACCAGCAGCAGCACCTCCAGCTGCAACGGTCGCCCTCGCGGCAAAGCTACAAGGCGGGGGGCAGGGTCAACTCGGTGAGCGGAGCGGGGCGGGCAAGCAACGCTGGAGGTCGCAGGGAGCCGGCAGTCCAGGAGGGCAATGGAAGCCCACAGCTGCAGCGCAGCGCCAGCACCGTCAGCGGGTTGGGCGTGCGTCCCCGCAGCAGTCCGGCGGGCCTGCATGCCTACACGGGTAACTTTTAGCTTGCGTCGCGTTGACTAGCTGCTGAGTGCGCATTTGTATCTTTGGCAGGGTCGGTGCCCTCCTCTGTCCACGGATCACGGGTCGATCTGCGCGAGATCGACAAGGGATCAGCTATCTATTTGGGCTGCTCGGCGCCACGTGCTTCAACTTTATCGATCTCGTCGTCGCGTGGTTCATCGGGCGGGTCGGCACCGCCTTCACCTTGCCACACACCTCCTTCCAGTCCACGGCACGGCATCAACAGGTTGGCGATCTCTCTTACCGAAAGCACTGTTAAATGTACTCCCTTTTGGCCCAAACAGATCGACCAGCCTAGCCAAGAAGCCCAGATGAAGTTCCAGCCTCACCGCCCGCGGTCGATGACTATTTATGCTGCAGGACACGCAGACTTCAACGAAGTTGTATCTGTAATCCACTTGCACCCACTTGCAACACGCGCGCTCCACCTTTGCCACTTTAATCACTTTGGCAGGCCGCCTAACAGATATGATGTTGTGGCTGATCATATATAAATGTTTTCCTTAACACTACCGTTTCGGTCTACAGTAATTTAATGATTTTTTTGTATCAACTCAATGTGAAAATAGGGTATTCAACAGGCGTGCAGCAAAATACATTAGAGAGAGAGAGAGAGAGAGAGAGAGAGAGGAGGAGAAATAAGCCTTTAGTCATGATGAGGCGAAAGAAAGGAACAGTTTAACTTGTCTTCGAAACTCCGTCGGTTTGTTCGAAGAAACTCGTCGACATATTAAAACTCGAAGGTTCTTTTATACCCTTCACAGACCAAGATTATTTTACATTTGCAATAAAATACCGCATTTTAGATGAAGCCTTGATTTTCTGCACATCTAAATGTCTGCATTTGTGCCCTGAAAAAGTATATCACCCGAATATTAATTGCAAATTTTTCAAGTGCATATACTGGCAGCAATAAAAATCATTGAGCTCTCTCAAGTAGACCTTTTAAATTTGCATTAGAACTCGAGGAGCGTAACGGTCGAAAAAGTTGAAAACCAATTAGATTGGAGAGCGTAGCAGAGATTAATCATTTATTATTATGAACGGCAATCGAAGGGAGCCAAAGGGCTCTCTTTTTCAAAAGTTTCGTCCATGAATCGTTAATAACTTGTTCTTATCCTAATATATTGGAAACTACAAATTCGCTGGCTTTAGCTTAGAATTGTTAACATGTGTTTGTAGAGCATTCGTCAATCGAGCCAATTAATCAAAAACCGAGAAGAGACAACTTTAAATAATAATGAAATTGTTGACACACTATTTTTTCAGAGACGCATTTAACAAATACTGACATATACATACATATATATTTACAGATATATATTGCGAATTTACGTGTATATGTACTTATATTTATAAACAAATTTGTTATCAGTGCCCAAAAAAACAGAAAGCACTGCTCTATTTGTTAGTTTTGTACCGAATGGAGTCGCCTAAAAATGCTTTTGGCAGTCGAACAATAATCGCGAACCACATTATATTATATAAACGATGGGCATTGTTCTTATACATATATTTATATACATATATGACAAACTTTAAATGCATATTTTGAGTAGATTGTTGTTGCAAGCATTTTGATATGAAAAACCAAAATCAAGGCATTATATACATACATACATTCAGGCATAGAATTGTATGCGATTGTTATTTAGTAATTTGTTGAATTGTGTAGATTTGTATAAACCAAGTTTATAAAGCAACCACCAGAAACGCACACTCACACACATCTACATAAACACGGTTTAAATATGTTTAAGAAAAAAGTTTTTGACATTATGTAATAAGAATATTACCATTTTACATGTTATGCATTGAAGTGCGCTTTAAAGCTTGTGGCTTATCAATAAAAAAAAAACAAAACAAAACAAAACAACAAAAAAAAAAAAAACGAAAACTAAAACAAATACATATAAATACATACATATATCTAAACTATAGCTAAACTAAGTTCAAACAAAAGCAATCAAATTGAAATTCCCTATTAGAGATTATGTATTATATATTAATACGTACTTATATACAAGCAATTTAAAATTTTTGCAAGCTGGCTTTCGCAAGAGTTTAGAGTTAGGGAGAATCATATATTAAGGGCCTATATGTAATGCCCAAAAAAAGCAAAATGCACAAATTGGTTTTAAACTCAAATATAAAAACGTTAAGTTTGAAAATTAACAATATACTACATACAATAAATTAATAGCAAACGTGTCTTCAAGACAACAAGAAAATTTCAAATAAAAACGCAAAGATTAACAATTTCACGTCTATTTACTACGCACGCGAATCATATGCGTATTTCTACTATGCGATTTCTTTATTGGGTTACGTCTACGATTAGGCTACTGGCTAAACGAGCGTATTAATTTTGTATACACCGACTAGATTTATAATCACTCTCACAATATGCTGATACTACAAATTGCACATTACTTGGAGGGTGGCGCATCCAAAGGATTTACTGTTAATGAGAGGCGCTGGAGCTTCTTGAGTATGTCTTATAATCAAGAGTGGAGCATTATGCACCCTCGGAAAACACTTAAAGCAACTGACAAGCGCTGAACACCACATTAATACTTGGCTAAATATACTGACGACAAATTCTACTATTGTGACTTCTTTAGTTGGGGTCCCTCCCCCAATTCCCTCCCAACTAGACCTCAACGTGATTCATAAGCAGCGGCGTATTAGCCGTTGGATAGGAGAAGGGTCGACGCTTTGGATGATGCAGTGTTTCCAGCTGCTCGATGCTTTGGCAGGAAAGAGTTGACTCCTCGTAGCGTGAGTGCGTGGAGCCACCGGAGGAGCGGCGCAGGCCAGTGTAGGAGTCCACCTCCAGCAAGGCCTCATCGCTGAAAACTGGAGAGTTAGCATTACTCTGGCAATGTACAGCCGATTAACACACCTGTGATAGCGGTGATGCTCCAACATATTTCCAGCTGCAAAACGCAGCTTCTTGGGCGACTCCAGACTAGAGGATCGAGTCAGTGAGTTGCGTGGCAGGTTCTTCTGCTTGAGCGAGGATCGTATGCCACAGTCGTTAGCCTGCTCCTGGGCCTGCTTGATGGTGCCCTGAATGAATTTGTTCAGAGCCCGCGAGCCTCGACGCTGGGACCGCTCACAGGTGCGACGCACGCGAGCCTCCTCATCCTCACCCATCAGCCAGTACGTGCGTTGCTCCCCCTTGCCCTTCATTGAGATGATGCCGCGTTCCTGGCAGTGGTAGCCCCCCAGTCGCTCCAGCAATTGGCGACACTGCCAGCTGCAGTGAATCTTCAGAGGCACCCCGCTGGACTCCATGCGCGACGCCGTGTTGACCGTATCCCCGAAGAGGCAGTATCGCGGCATCTTCAGACCCACGACGCCCGCACAAACTGGTCCTGAGTGGATGCCGATGCGGAGCAATAGCCGATTGGTGGGTCGGTGGCGAATCTTGAACTCGGACACCGCGCTAAGCAGGTGAAGGGACATGGTGGCAATCTCGGCGGCGTGCAGATCACCGTTACGCAGGGGCAGCCCCGAAACGACCATGTAGGCATCGCCAATGGTTTCAACCTGTCGTCGGAAAACGGTTTCAAAACATTCATATTCACATTCATTGAGGGCCTAACTGACCTTGTAGACATCGTAATGCCCTATGATGGAGTCAAAGCAGGTGTAGAGATCATTGAGGAAGTCCACCACTTGGAGGGGCGAACTCTCCGCAGACATGGCCGTGAAACCAACAATGTCGCTGAAATATATAGTGACCTGCTCGTAGTGCTCGGGGTCCACTTTGTGGCCCTTCTTCAACTGGTCGGCGACGCAGCGCGGCAGCATCTCGTGCAGCAGCGCGTCAGTCTTCTTCTTTTCCTCCTGCAGCTGATCCGTGCGATCGTCGACAAGGGCCTCCAAATTGTTGGCATACTTTTCCATCATGGCCATCATGTTGTCGAAAATATTGGGTCTCATTCCCTTGCGCAGCGGCCTTAGCTTGGCGCGAATTGTCTTGAACTCCGGTCGATCTTCGGGCCGTTCGGCCCAGCACTCCCGCAGACACTCGCTGACGCAATCGAAGGCGGTCTCGAGCGGCTGCAGCGAGGGCCGATAGGGATGCACTTGATCCTGTGGCTGCATGACCTTCTGCAGGCACTGCATGGGCGTCAGACCCGTCTCCCCAAACGGGCCTCGTCGCACGTGCATCTCGTAAAGTATTATGGCAAACGAGTAGGCATCTCCGCGCTGGGTGCCCGTTACCATCGAGGAGGGGCCCTGCCGCAAAAGCTCAGGCGCTCGATACAAAAGTTCTGCAAGAAAATTCGTAACTATAAAGCCCTCTGGTATGGGACAGGAACTTACTGAGACACTTAGCCGACATGTGCTGCATGTCCGTGGAGTTGTCCTCGATGCCCTGCTTGAAAGCAAACAAACCAAAGTCCGTCAACTTTACCACCCAACGCGAGTCCACCAGGCAATTGGATGTGCACAGCGAGCCGTGGAAGCGGATGGGCGACTCGTGTAAGTAGATGACGCCCTGCGGAAGCCAAAAGGTTGGGGGTGAGACACATACAACCGCGGTGAAAGGACGGGGGGATGCCATTAGTATAATGTTACACAGCAGCACTCACGCGTATAATGTCCGCCACCATGGAGGCAATGAACATGTTGTCCAGTTTGACGTCCTCGTTCTCCAGAATGTCCTACAAAAATAGGGGTGGTTAGTCTCGGAAGTAGCTCGGTAAAGTAAACCGACCCACCTTCAGGCTGCCACGAGTGCAATATTCGCTGATGATGCAGATGTTGGGCGGTTCTGTGCAGGCGCCGATAAATGCACATACGTTGTCGTGTCGGGCGTCCCTCAGCTAGATGGGACGTGACAGAAGTTAGGCCTACCGGATTCTGGTGATAGAGGTGCTTACCAGCTTCAGTTCTTTCTTCATCTCCCGTGTGATATCAACGCTCTTCTTGCGCACCTTCTTGATGGCGTAGAGCTGTCCCTTATAGAGTCCGATAGGTGTGAAGATGGTCGTGTAGCGGAAATCCGCGTCAGGATTGGAGCTCAGACTAACCTGGCTGGTGCGGATTAGCGGATGGGTTGACTGCGGAGAAAGACGACGCGGCAATTGATTTATAAAATGCTGTCAGATGGACAATGGTTGGAGAGATGAAAGAGTAAACGGTATATATAGAACTTTGTATATTATAAACGCAGGATCGAGGTTTTATACTCGTTCAAGTGAACAGAGTATATTGGGTTGGTGAAATGTCCGTCTGTCCGTCAGTCGGTATGAGCACAATTTGAAGCTAGGGACTTGAAATTCGGAAACATACTCGTGTGTGTATAGTTAAGTTTCTTTCGCTAATGTCACTGGGAGCGTGGCAATTCCATAAAATCAATATATTTCCCTCAGTTTAATGCTAGATACATAATATTTGTTGGATACGCCCACTGGAAGGCGGGACATATCGTGAAAATCTATAAATGTTCGTCTTTTGAAGCTAGGATTTGAAATTTGGAATATATACTCGTATCGCGTTAGTTTTAGTTTTTTTTTATTTGTTTGGCCTGCTAAATCATTGAATTCCATATATCTTAGGGCGGGTAGGCCAAAAATCCATATCTCCCGCCCCTAAAATTACAAAAGTCGATATTTTTCCAAAATGACAATGATAATTAAGGCCGTTTTGGTCTGTTTTATACGGTGAACGAGTATTCCTAGTTGTTTTGAAATTAATCGAGAATCTGTTTATAAAAGTAATTAAATTCCAATACTCTCAGAAATACGCCTTTTGCCCCAGATGTCAGATAACAAATGTATACCCATCTCTGTTACCGTCCGCATGATAAACTTAACTGCTTGCACTGTGGGGGAGGTGCGTTCGATATGCATTGGATGGCAAGTCCCAACTCGGACTTGTGACTTACTCGCGTGGGCTTTTGGCTCTGCTGCTCCCGCTCGTTGTCGTGGACCTGAACTTCACGAAAGTCAATCTTCCAGAGCAGGCTGTCCAGCTCCTGTTCATAGCGCCAGTTGCGATAGAGCACCAGCGAGACGAGACCCAGCAGTAGAAGCGCGCCCCCAGCGATGCCAGCCGATATTTCGCCAGTATAATCTAGGATTTAATGGTTGCTTGTATTTAAATGTGAGCTCATGACCGCCAGGCACTGTTTAATAACTTACTGACGCACTTCTCGCCACCAAAACCGCAGCGCGGAGCTGCCGCAGGACGCACGCCACCCACCCAGTCGATGTTGTGGTACAGTTTCAGATCCTGCAGTAAAGTGATAAAGAGAATTAAAATCACGAAAGATGGACAAGCGATAATATATCTGTTTGTTATGCCAAAGCGCTTACCTGCTGCTGGGGGCAAGCGTAAATTGCAAGAGGAGCTTTTATAAGAGACGTAAAGGAGCATAATCAAGGATTACTTACTGGCAGAGCCTCGCTGCTTCTGTTGCTGCTCTTATGGCTAAAGGTGCCAGCGGGAAGCAGCCCCAAAACCGTCTGATTGCGGCCGTTGCGGACGGTTCCTCTCGCCAATACAGTATAGTTGCCGGCAGCGTCCCCATTTTCATCGATGTACACATGGTAACTGTGAGCGATGCGGTTGGATCAGGGGAGATTCATACGTGAGCCTGGGATACTCACCCCATGGCGCTTAGATAGCGGGAGCCCTTGATGGCCGCCACAATGAGGCTGCCATTCCTGGGCCTGCCACCGGAGTCTAGGACGGAAAGAAGGGCGTTGGCATAGAGATGAACGGCATCGTAGAGATAGGCTGCCTCAGCGCTTATCTTGGGATGAAGTGAAGTGCAAATATGTGAATGGCAATTGGGCCGAATGGGAGAGCTCCATACTAACCTGCTTTGCTCCACCAAACAGACCCAGTGGATTGGGGAAATTGAATGGCGGTCGTTCCATGTATTTGTTGACCTAAATGGAGGACAGACGAGAAAACACAAACATTCGGTAATTGTGCGAGATGCCGCAGATCAATCAGCAGGCACAGGGTGGGCTCTGGCTCACCTCATTGGCGAACATGGCGAAGGACACGGGGGCAGTGGGTACTATGCCTAGATAGGATTGAAAGGCTTGTGCGGCCAGGGGTTCCACCTTCTCCTGCAGCAGGCCACGCAGATACTTTTCCGGTTTGGCCGGCTCATACTGCTCAATATCAATGCCCACCACGAAATACTCGCCACGCGAAAGGAGACCCTTCTGCTGAAGGCTGACCATGAGACCGACGTGCTCGTAGTAGTGACCCAGAACTAGGTAGACTGCGAGAAGAGACGCATTGGGACGCTTACATAGGTGCCTGCGGATGTCGCAACTTACTGCGCGTATTCGCATAGGTTTGCTCCACCAGCGTGTTGAACGGGTTGGCCATAAATCCGTGGTGGTAAATTGTGTTCCAGGTGCGAATGTCGCGAACATCTACTCCCGCGCCACTCAGCGTGCTGAGAATGGTCTCGGCGACGGCCTGGTACTGACTGCTAGCGTCGTCCAGGTAGAGGAAGCTCACTTGCGTCCAGTTAAAAGCCAACAGAAGCGCCACCACTGACTTGGAGATCTGTGTGTCCGGGGGTCGCGTTCTAGCGAACGTGGGGAAGTCCAGTTTGTTGGAGGGATCTCGATGTGTGCAGTACTGTGGGGATTAGCAAATTATCAGCAAATACGAATATGAAATATAGGAGATAGAATTTCCACCTACATAGGATATCATTGGGAGGTTAAAGGCCGCCGCCATGCGACCCTCATGCACGCAAGTCTCTTGCGGGCCAATATAAGCGGCGACCTGCTGGGTCCAGAGTGCCGCCGTTTGTCGTATGCTGGCGACCTCGTCCCCATAGGTTTCGGCAACGACGAACTCGAGCGAGTGGCCCAGCACGCCCAATCTGCCAGCGTTAACCTGCTCCACGGCAAGCGAGATGGCGCCCGAAATGGTGATGCCAGGTCGCTGATAGTCCAGATTGCCCGGTCGACGTTGCGAGCCCGTCAGATATCCCAACGTAAAGACCTCCGCATGGCAAAAAGCCGCCTGGTACAGACAGAGCAGCAAAAACAGCAGCCCAGAATAGCGTAGAGGACGTAGACAGGTTGGAGCGGCGCACTGAAGGAAGGCGATACGGGGTGTACTCATTACGCGCCACGAGGGTTGCGTGAAATTGGCTTTAGTCAGCAGTCAGCAGTGGGTTCGTTGAGGATGTTCCCTTAATTTAATTTGAATCGGAAAGCCGTAGTGGTAGCAGAGTGGCTTCTGTGCCGGCAGTGTTTAAGCAAGCTGGTCCTTTGGCGTGTTGCAACATTTTTGTTGAACTTGCAGCTGTAGCAGCAGCTTCTTCGCCCTCTTGTTGCCAATTACATTCACTCGATGGCCGTTTCTCTGCGCCCCTCTGCGTTCTTTCTGTGAAAGACATCAAGGTTATTCATTGTTGGATACACATGCATCGTAATTTACTACGCACACAGAGAGGGAGACGTGCTACAAGTATCTATGTTCATCACACTCCCATACCTCGCTTTACGCCCGTCCCTATCCACGACATCTTTGCTTAGCGGCCTCTGCTTATTTAAAACTCAATATTAATTAGCAGAAGAAGTCGGTTTTCTATTGTCAATTTCTGATTGAGTTTTAAAATGAAAATTTTTGAATTTTATGCAATTCTATTCTGTTTCGAATTACGGCATTTATAGTGGGTTGCCTAGGAACACTTTTCCTCGAGAATAATTGATAGTCAGGAGTTTTATTGAATTTACTATTTACTTCCCCTATTTACTAAAGCGAGTATCGTATTTCTTCACATGAAGTAAGTCACTAATTGACTATAAGTATACGTGGTTAAGTTCTGGCCTCGTATCTTATTGTCACAGCAGAGAACGTTAACTTCAACTCTCCCACGCCACAGCAAACATCACGCCATGTAATGAAATTTTTATGAGAAATTGCGGCACATCAAAAATGATTTCTACTCTTTTACAACATGGGGAAACATCTATGTGGAAGCCACTGATAGCCACCCCAGTGCACAAAATGTCTTTGTTTGGCCTGACTTGGAGACTTTTCTGATTGCTCCTTTCACACGCCCTTTCGCAGCTGTGCTGGACTCTTGGTTTGGATGGGGACTCTCACTCTGCGTATGCGTGATATTGACACAACCTTCGAACTTGCAGCAGCTATCACAGTAATTTATTATATTGAATCGCTTTCAACCACTTCAAAGTTTGCACACGCGGCATATTGAACGTCCCTTTGATCGGGCTCCTGCTTCATGCCACGCTCTCATTGCCTGCGTACGCCGGTGGGGTATGCCACAGTTCGCTCACTTGGCTTATTATGAAGCCACTCTATCACTCAAAAACACGCACACACCCACCCACACACCCCCACACGGATTAGTGACCCACAACAGACTCGCACACTGCGTTGCGTGCGTGGCGGAATGTTCAGTTTCATCTCCTGTCTACGCCTTTGACAGCCCAACTCCTAGGCTGCGCTACGAGCGATGCGAGAATGCAGCTGCCAGCTTGCACTCTGACATCAGTCGGCTGGCTGACCGCTATCCAAATGCAAGTAAGAACGTCCCAGTCGGGTGTAGCCGACTGGGCAATACTCGTTCCCGGTCCACTATGCATTATTAGCAGTTTGGAAAAGGGTCTTTGTGCTTTGTGGGTTATGCAACAGGCAGTAGGTAGTATCTCCGACTCCATAAAGTATATATATGACTATGACGACGAGTCTATGAGTCTAATTAGCTATGAAACTGCAAACGATAAACATCGATTTTAAGACTTGGTTTTCTTAGCATTTATTGGAAACTACATGAGCTAGAGCCAGCAAATTTAGTTTATTATGTCAATTAGGAATATTTTCTTGGATACCTCCCCCCACTCAAATATTTGAATGCTCTTATTAAATTCTGATAATAGATCATAATTTAAATACTTTAAAGATTCATTTTAATCATATTTGCTGTCTCTAGGTCTCGTAGCATGCGAAATAAGCTAAAACATTTTAAGGTTATTGAAGATTTATATCGCTTTTAGGAAAACGGTTTGGGTTATCGCCATGGACAAGGGTATATTCCTGTCCCTTTTACCCATTTTCAATGGGTTTACGATATTACAGGGTATAAACAGTTTAAAATAAAAAGACCCTGCTCAGTTGTAATTGTAATTTTAAGAGCTTAGTTTTCAAAAATTGAACGTGATTAACGCCTGGTCTTACAGCCTTGAATGAACTTAATCTTTGTGTAAAGCTATAACAATGCTGAAACATTTTATGTATATAAGGTTTTTTACTTTGTGGGGTAATCACTTTTGTCCCTATATGTATATGTATGTCTATTGTCAGGCCATATAATTGAAAGTTAAGCTGAAAATTGTCCCACATTGGTATAAGTTGCTAAAAGAGTTACAGTAACCTAATTAATGTTCAACTTGTAGAGTAAAAGCAAAAATTGTTTCAAAAATAGTAAAGGGGTAATCAATTACGAATCCAAATTTTCGGTACACTTTGTAGCACTTTTTACAAAACTCATGTTTGTACCAGACAACCCAAATACTACGAATTTAAGTGAAAAGATTATGTTTATAGTTTTTTTTACATGTGTGTAGCCTTATCTAAGGTCAATATTTATTCACATGCACATACAATTATCACAAAAGCATAATTATGGGCATTTTATTACAACTGAAAAAGTTTGGTATTTTCATCCGATCTTTATAAAATTGAAAGCATAGTTAAAATTCATCCTATGCTGTATGCAATAGCAGACAGATATAATTCAAATATTTAATCTATGTATCGCCCTTAGCTTCAAATATACTTTTGCTGACAGATTACTGATGACCTCTTCTAAAGATCAAATAATAAATTATTTGGCCCTTCCACTTGGAGCAGGGTAAACCATGAAAATGAATATCTGTCACAATTTTAGAGCTAGAGTCATTAATAACCAAATAAGAACAATACTTAATACAGTTTTCAACTGTTTTTTAGTTATTATACTATGAACGAGTATTGCGCAGTCGGCTACGCCCGAAGGCAACGTTCCTACTGGTTCATATTTAAGACGTCCGATTGTTATTGCATAACGCACACTTGGAACTTTTCAAATGAATTGTTTGCAAACTATTCTGTTTACTCGCCGACTATGAATATTTAAGGCTGAATAAAAGACTAGCAACAACAGCTAAGTATGAGCTGTCAAATATCAGTTTTCAACTGGAAACACCCCTATAGTCATAAAGGTACATTAGCATAACCTATTTATGGCCTTTTCGGCCATGTTTAATACAGGGTACAGGGTACAGGGTACGCAGTGGAAACACGCTGTCCTGGCCTGCTCCGTCCGCCCCAGGCACAATGTTAATGTTAAGCCTGGTTATAAATGGGCCGTTGTCGGCATCATTTAATAACATGCGCTTGTCCATAAATCTAGCGTGAGTTTCGAATCGCTTGACGTGCCCACTGAGCCGGCAAGAAGAGTGTTTGGGGCGTGAATGGGCGTTAGATCCATGGCGCTAGGTTAATTATTGCCGCGTGTACTTGACAGACAATTTCGCAAGCAATTTATTTGCATTGTTAACGCTTCCTCGAGAGCTGTGGCTTGGCCCAAAACGCGAAAATTGTGCGAAGCATTTGTTGCTTTTCGTCTGCTGCGAGGCCCCGAGCGCGACGAGGCGCGGCAGCTTTGGGGCTAATTAAGAGACTTGACCATCAAATGGGGGGGGGGGGGGGCAATATCCTTGATGAGCCGAGTGGGAGGGTCCGCGTCTGTCTGTCGCGCGCTCCCAACTAAGTGTGCCAATCCCTGCACAGTGCCTCCAGCTGACATTGATGCAACGCCAAGAGGCAGCTGCGCTCCCATTGAAGCAATTACAGGTAGAGCGGGCCGTCGAACTGTCAGAAATAAACGAGTAAAGTGCTTTGCAACCAAGCAACTGAATCGCAGCTGAGTCCGACATGACTTCAAGTTGAACTGTCAAGCAATTGAATGCAATTTGTTGCGCCAGTGCAATGCAAAGTAGAGGGGTAGCAGTAAGGCGGAGGGGGCAGCCAGTTACTTGCCATGCAGCGTTGCGGAGCCGATTAATTTGACAAACTACAAGAGCCATAAATAACAATTTGACAATTGCGGCGTGCGGGCAATACAAATACCTGCCGAATGGTGGCAGGTGTGCAAGCGGGACGCCAATAGTCCAGGTGTCGTTCATGCGCAGTTGAGGTGCTTCGATAAGGATCGCTTATCGACGACCCGCGATAATCTAATCAGCTCAATCCGCGGAATGCCAGCCAAGGGCTGTCCGCCGTCAGTTGACTGTAAAATGCGCTTCATCGAGGTAATGCTGCTCTGCCTTCTGTTGGCTGCAGTCGCGACGGCGGCGGGTGAGTAAAGTGCCCAACTTGGGGTCAGTCTTAAGCGCAACTCGCGATTTTCAGTCGACGATGCGCCGGGCTACCTGCTCTACACACGCCGCAACGGAAACACGCCGCAACCCGTCGAGCCGGAGGTGGAGTCCCTGCTTCGCTCCTCGTTCTATGCGCTGGAGCCCGTTGTGTGAGTCATGTCGAAGCCAAGCGGACCCACACTCCATTTAATTGCTTGTTCCACCTCCAGCGTGTCCATTCCGCGCCTGTCGGGCAACAGCTCTGAGCACTGGGTGCTGGCATCGGCGCTGCTGGAACGAGAGGCCTGCAATGTGTTCGCCGTCGACTTGGCTGAGGCGCCCACCGAGTCCGAGATCGTGGCGAGTGTGAGCAGTCTGGTAGTCCTGCTGCACCGCCAGTTCGACGTGCCCCTGCGACAGCAGCAGCTCGTGGGCTTCGGCTGGGGCGCGCACTTGGCGGGGGCCGTGGCCGGACGGGTGCAGCAGCAGCTGGGCGAGCAGCTGGCGCGGATCACGGCACTGGATCCAAGCGGGGACAGCGATGCGCTCGGGCATCGGCTCTCGGGCCAGGATGCGCTCTTCGTGGAGGTCGTGCACACCAATGGCCTTGGACTGGGCACCATGGCGCGCCTGGGCGATCTGGACTACTTTCCTAATGGCGGGCAACAGCAGCCCGGCTGCAATGCCAGCCCCGATCCGGACGCCTGCGCCCATGAACGAGCCCTCGACCTGGCCGTCGAAATGTGGTCGCCAGCCAACGACTTCGTTAGCGCCCAGTGCAGCTCCGTGGAGGACATGAGTGCCAGCAACTGCCGCTGGTCCTCGCAGCGCATGGGCGACGCGGCGACGGTTGGCAGCGCCCCGGGCGTTTACTTCCTGGAGACGCGGAGCAGTCCCCACTTCGGCAGAGGCGCCTACCACATCGACTTCTTGTAAGGCACAGCAATAAAGACGAGCCCAGTAAATAAGAGAGAGACATTGTCGTTGGTCATTAATCACGAGCACGGGGGGATGTCTCCATCCCAGCCGGCAACTACCAGTATCTATGGGCGTCAGGCGCCCAACACATTCATTACTTCAAAATCAATTTTAAGGCCTCGAGGCTCAAAGTTTGACGCACGTGACGCACACATTGCGTATACGCCATGCACTCACTTGCTCAGCGCCCTGCCGAACGTATCTCTTCAAAAGTTGTCAGCTCTGCCTTTGTTGGAAGTGAGTCTCGATAAAGAATTTTTCCCATACCTTCCCATGGCTTGTCAATGACTTGTCCCAAAGTTTCTCGAATTAGTAATTCGTGAGAAGAAGCGCATAATATTCCAATCAAGCGCTTTACGGTTTTTTCACTTTAAAGCGCAAAATTGAGTGTTGTTAGAGAGATTTATGGACGCCAAAGTATATACTGAGTTCTGTTTATGGGTTTCGTTGTCATACTCGTCCACGAAGTGAATAGAGCATATTGGCCATTTTGTTCAGACTTCAAATTTGGAAAGTATACTCATATTCTCCCGTGTCAAAGTGTTAAGATTTTTTGGTCACGCCGACAGTGGGCGTGGCTGTTCGATAAAATCAATATAGCTTCTTTACAATTAAACCTCGATGATCTCTTCCAAAGAACGTTCAAAAAATGTTATGGATTAGCTCACTGGGGTTTTAAGCTCGATACGTACAATTTTTTCAAAGAGATTCGATGACCTGTCCTAAAGGTCGCAAAAAGTTTTTTTTTGGATCGTGACCAATCGATAAAATGAATATATTTTGCTGGATTGGCGAGTAATCCGAGAACTTCTATAGCTCCCACAATTTTAGAGCGACATTAACCAAATTTAGAAAATTGATATTTTTAGGAATGATAATTAAAATTGATTCTGATTGTTTTAAGCTTTTATTATACAGTGAACGAGTATTGCGCAGTCGGTTACGCCCGACTACCAACGTTCTTACTTGTTTTATGCTTTTTGTTGCTGCGCATTTTTCCCGAGATATTAAAAAGAAATTCCTTTGTGCAACTATGTGTTGACTTTTTCTTGAAGCGGGTCGGCCAAAGCACCTCACATCACAACGGGCAGCAGGGCGCAACTATATGTCATCGGCTTCATCCCCCACCCCAGATTGTTCAGTCTTGCCCTCACATTGACTCCCATTGCGTGTCACTTGAAAGTCGCGCTAAAGCTAAACTGTCACAAATTGCATTTAAATTGCGCTGCAGTTGAGTTTATCTTTTGACGTCTACTCGGAGGTTGGATGTCCTTTTATGCAGAACAGCGCAGGGCCGATTGATTGATTGACATATGTATACATATATCTATGCATATACACACATGTAAGTACACTGTGTAAACAGGGTGAATATAATACATTTATGATCGGAAATTCATAAAACGCAACTGCCGCCCTGCCTTTGAACCGACGCCATTCCGGATAACAAAAGTAATTGGTGGATAATGATCAATCAATTGCAGCGGACGATAAGCTGTCAGAGCTTTCGGCAAGCACGTTTAAATGGGCATCAGAAAACCAGCAAGAATGTTGCAGTCGGGTGTAACCGACTGCGCAATACTCGTTAACATTTTTGTTGATCTTCAGACGAGGTCATCATTAATCTGGCTGCAAAGTTGAAGATATCCAGCTTAAAAACTGAGAAAGAAGTATATATTCGGCTATACACGAGTTTCAATTCACTAGCTTCAATAGTGGCGAAACAAATTGCATTCACTCGGACAGAAATACGGACGGACAGCAAGGCGGACGGACACTGCACAAACCCTATATGCTCTTTTCACTTCGCGAACGAGTATAAAAACTTAAGAGCGAGCAGAAAGCTGCACAAGATTAAGAGAGATTTAGTCAAGTTTAAAGGCAGAAAGTTGCACAAAGTTATCTTTAGCTAATTGCGGGTTCATTAACAGTTCAACTGACCTCTCAGCACAATGAACGGTATCCACTTTAGCTTACTTCCGCTCGCACAAACACGCACGTGATATATGTATATACATATGTACATATACCCATGTAGTCACGCTTCTTAAAGACTTATTGCAAAATCCGAAGCGGGTTAAGCGGGCATTAGATCCGCTGCGAGGCGCACGTCTGAGTTGTTAGCCGGCTTAAGATCTTAATTTGCCTATTGCGCCTGTACTTGGCACGAGGCAACATGACCGACACGGCGCATTTGAATCTCAGTTTCTGCTAAAGTTGCCGGCATTAAATGGCAGGCCATAAAATGGAAGTACCCACACAGCAGCACCACGAGCCAATCAGTCCTAGCTGGGTGGCCCATTAGAGGCCGGAGCGTTCCCATCCCAAGCACACAGAATCCCTGGTAATTTTTGCCATTTTAGCTGTGGTTTCCTATTCTTTTTTTTTTTGTGGCTTTTGCGTGGGCGTTAGAAGAGGAAGCCTCCCCATAAAATATGACCATTACACACACTCGCACTGGCAAGAAATAATATCGCAACAATTTCATTTCGTTTAATTTCTTTTCGTTTCGCTTTGTTTTGTTTTGCTTCGTTCTGACTATTTCACTTTTCTTTTTGTAATGTTTATGAACGTCAAATGAGTCGCTTTTTAACTTCAGTTGATAAGAAAAAATTGGACTAACATTAAAACCATTTTGCGACTGCAATAAAATTGTAGCCCCACTAATGTGGGTGTTTTAAACAAAACCTGCGCCTAACCCACCCCTGAACGTCTCTCTTTTTTGATACCCTGTAACTGTTGAATGTGTAACAAAAAGTATATAAAAATATAATATATATCTAGCACTTAATCATATCATTTCTAGCTATTTTAAAGCTGGGCTGATGATTTAAAGCTACATAATATACTTTAAATTAGATTTATGATTTTATAATATAATATGCTTCTCACATATGCGTCAGATAAAATGTTTTCTCCTGCACACGCCTGAGCATAAGTTTTAAAGCTAGAGACATATAATTATTGTAGACAGATTACTGATGATCTCCTCTAAATATCGCAAAAAGGTGTTTGGGTCCGCCCAATCCGGGCGTGGCAAATCTATAAATCCATGTACATATTTTGGGGTAGGCAAGCCGCAAAAATCCATGTCTCTCACAATTTCAGAGCTAGAGTCACAAAATGTTGCAGACATTTTTCTGATGACCTCTAAAGAGCGAAAAATTTTGGCAATGTTCACTCCCGTCCCACAAACTGCAAATATCGAGATTTTTCCTAATTGCCAATAATAATTAAGATCGCTTTTGACTGCTTTAAGCCGACTAGAACGTTCCTACTTGTTTTTTTTTTTTTTTTTTGCTTAATATAGAAACATATCACAAATTTGCTTTATAATTGCAAGGGTATAAAATCTTCGGCACCTCGGCATTAAAGTTTTTTTCCTAGTTGTTTTTATTCCCGTTACCCATTAAAAATGGGTTAAAAGAGGTATAATTATATTCAGCAAAGGAATGTAATAGGCAGCAGAAAGCACCTCCGAGCGAAGTATACACATTCCCGATTAGGAAGACTAGATGACTTGATTTCAGGCATCTCGGAAACTATATATGTATGTATATCTCCAATAGCATACGTTGAAAAAGTTTATGATTTTTTAATATATCGCCCTATTCTTTATATATCGATTACGATTGATCTTTTAAACATATCTCAGAGATTACTTATGAGACGTATGTATAGCATACACAGAAGGACATTAAGGACATTTAAATTTTTGGCTACCTCCTCACTCGCCCCGAAATTGGAAAAAACGATTTTGGCTTATACATACATCTGTATGTTCTTTTTAGTCTTGGAAATTTTCATAAAGATGGGACAGCAAACTTAGAAGTTATTTAGGAATAATTTTTTGTGTGTATGCGACGGCAGCTTGAAGCTGGTTACAGGGTAGCTCCTAGGCGGACACTGCCGATTAGAGCACTATGTTTTTTTGTCGTCAATTTGCGAATTTGTTTTTATGGCTATGTTAATTTTTTTGTCAACGTTTTTATGGGATGCCATTTGAACAGCCCGCTCGGTTACCCGCCGCTCCCGTCTGCCGTCTCTCGCCTTTCACCTGCCCTTGCTGTTGCCACCAAGCCTCCAGCCTGAAACTGTGCCAATGAGTGTGGCCTATGCATAGTTGTTGTCGCCATTGTTGTGGCTGTTGCCGTAGCTGTTGTTGGCGAGTGTAAAGCGAAAACGTTGTGATAAGCGGCAAGTGGCAAGCGGCAAACGAAGTGCAACATATGCCAGGTTTGCTGTTTAAAATGTCGCACACACCATTGACATACACACACACACACACACACACACACAGATACAGGCACAGGGCCCAGCCACAGGTACAGGGCGGGACTGGGCCCACAGATAGTGTCCGGGTGTCTGTTTTGCATTTCGCCAGTGATAAGCGAAGGCGGCAGCGGTTGCGTGCTTGGTTAGGAGGGCGGGGGGCGGGCATGGGACTGATTGAAAATCCATCTACATACGAATTTAATTAAATTCACATGTGGCCACGTCAAGGTGCGATAAAAGGGGACAGCAGTGAGTGGGTGGTTGGGTGGTTGGGTGGCCGGTTGTTCTGGTGCTGCGGGTCGCAGTTCGAGTGATTTGCGGGTAATTTGCGAGCAATTTTTATGCTGCACACGCATTGGCATGTAAAACCACGTAATCAGCATAATCTCTTGGCCCACTTTCGCTAATCAGCGTTATTAATGTTATTTGCACATACATACAATATAGAATATTGGTGTGCTTGTGTCTTTGCATGCTTTGTTATTTATTTAAATTAAATGTCTTAGACGTGATAAGGATATGTCTCTGACGTCTGCCACTTATCGGGGACGTTTCAAAGTGCGCAATTAACTTTCCACGCGTTGGCATCGCCATCTGCCCATGTCTTGTGCTTGTCTTTGGCGCTTTGGGCAGCCGTCATTGCCACTCATCATATTCGCAAAGCCCTGAAATCAAAAGCAACAAGAGTGCTGACGCCCGATCGGGAGATACCCTGTACCCAGCTGCGAGCTGCCGTCATATACATTCTTGTATTCATGAAATCATTCAAGTAATACGAAAATATACTTTGAAATATGCCAGTAATAAAACATGTCTTAAAATCAATAATTATCGGCATTTAGGAAAAAAAAGATATCGAAAAAAGTTTTAAGCTTGTTCTGCGTATGATATTGGTACATATGATAAATATATGATATATATTACAAATTTCAATTATATAGCTCTTGCAGAATAAAGAGCTCTTAAGAATTTAAATATACCTAATTCTCATTTTACACGCTTTCAAAAATTTACATTTTTCTTTTTCTTTTATATTTTGGGCATTTATTTTGTTCTCACCCGTCACAAATTATACATTTTAACTTTGCATTATACATTAATGTATTAATTAAA
Organism: Drosophila sordidula; assembly: GCA_035047465.1. Lineage (NCBI taxonomy): Eukaryota > Metazoa > Arthropoda > Insecta > Diptera > Drosophilidae > Drosophila > Drosophila sordidula. The sequence goes on along the minus strand of JAWNPQ010000156.1, from coordinate 15,500,633 downwards.
TTATGAACAGTGGGAAATAGAGAAAGTAATGGAGAAATAAATTTCCAAAATTATGAACAAAATAATTTAGACCGCAGTGATATTGCAGTCATACGCAAATATACGCATTTATTGAATACAAATTTGCTTATATTTTATTTTCATTTATTTTTTATTTTATTTTTATTTTATTTTTTTTTACACGGATTTTTTGGGAACGCGTCTATCGTGTAAAACGAAAATTAGGTGTACTTCCTTGTTCTTCCTTCTTCCTGTTGCATACATTTAAACAGAGTTATTATACCCTTGTTCACCCATTTCCATGGGTACAGGGTATCACAACAACATCAACGCAACAGCTGTCAATACGTCGTTGAGTGTGGTCAGTGACAGAAGCGGCGACGCGACCGCGCGAATGCAAAACGCACGCTTGCATGTCTCGCCGCTTATGTTGGTCATGCGGCCAACAACAAAAACAACAACAACAACAACAACAACAACAACAACTACAGCAGCAGCAGAAACGGGTCTGACAGCGGCTCCTCTCCGCCCACTGCAGCGCCCACCCTCCAGCGTTCACATTTTAAGAAATGCCGTCAGTCGCAGAATGCTTATGATGCCGCTCTGCGGACGTCGCTGCCGCCGTCGCTGCCGCCGTCGCTGCCGCCGTCGCTGCCGCCGTCACTGCCGCCGGCAATATACGAGCAGGCATGCCCCGCCACGCGCCTGAAACCGCCACTGACTCATTTTGGGGCTCGCGTAAAATGCATTAAATTAATTGTGGAAAAATGCATTTGCATTGTGAGCATTGGATTTATTTGTTGCGGCATCGGCTCTTGTTGGTTTTTATTTAATTTTAAGCTTTTGCCTCGGCAGCAACTGCTGTCATTAATGTCGTTTTTTTGTACTCCGTTCCCATTGAGAATGGAGTATCATGGCTTTGTGCAAATGTATGTAACAGCCGAATCAATCAGTATATGCATATATATATTTATGGTAAGTAAGAGCAATTTCGATCTAGCCAATCAACGTACGATTTTTAAGCTTATCTCGTAGATTATGAGTCTAGATACACAAAATTTGGTTCACACGAGCATTTGGATTTATAAGTTAATACAATATATGTATATACATTATAAGTTGAAAAAACACAGATAACGCGTGGTAAAGTTTGACAAATTCGACAAGCCAAATTGGCAGCAAACACAAGAAACTTTTGTATCCATGTGAACTAACGGGAGATTTTAACATATGTTCTCCACAATAAAGTTTACATATTCGCAAAATCAAACGAATAAATCGAATTTAAAAACATGTGCCAATACTTATACATAGATGCGCCCTGGAAATGTGTTTTTTTCGTTTTTTTTAAATTGAATAAAATAAAACGTAATTTTAAAAAATGTGTTCCCTGACTTGGAGAATCGGTTAGTAAAGGCATATAGAAAAACTGTTTTCGACTAATATATGATCACAAAAAGTAGCAAAGACAAAAATGCACGACATGCCGGAAAAAAAATTAGAAACAGCTTGTTTTTTTTCGTAAAGTTAAAATATTTTCCGTGAAATTACACATGTACAATTTGCTTGTTCTATTTGTAGGGTCTTATATAGACTTTTTTCTTTTGGGATTTGGCTGCAGCCCCAGGTTCGAATCCTAGACGAAAACTGATTTTTTCCAAATTCAAATTCACACGGCAACAGAATGTTTTTAACGTCTGTAAATCTTTTATGCGTTCAGGGTATTTCCTAGTCGAGTAGAGTATTCTCACTTGTTTTTTATGACGCTTATCAATTATTTTCTCGTTGCATGCAAAACGTATTTAAATTACCGTCGATTCGGTTGCTGTTGTTGTTGTCGCTGCGTGTAATTGCATAAGAATTGTCAATACGCGCATTTATCCAGTTATCAAAGGGCCCAACGTGGGTGGGCCTTTGGGCGCAGCAAAAAGGGGGCCAGTCAATATGTATAACGGTAAAGTTTTCGTTGCCTCATCTGCGCTCGAGTGCTTAACGAATTTGCAGCAGGGATATCGCCATAAATTTATAACTTTGATTGTGCTATAAATGCACACAGACATCTATACTGGCGGGTGCAACTGTATGGGCTTTATCCTGCCATACGCATATGTAGGTGGACATTGGTGGGCACAGGGAGCTGCTGCGGACTTTGGAAATAGGCCATAAAACAAACCGCCTTACTTAATTGTAAACTTTTTCTATTAATTTTATGCACATGCCCACATACATACATACATATATTTACATATATGTACATGTACATATGTTTGTATTTATTGTTGTTGTTGTTGTTGGGGTGCTTGAAAAATTTTGTCACGTTCCGTGTGGCAAAGCAAAGCGATTTCAACAAAAACAAGTAGCAGCGCTCTAGTCGGGAGTGCAATACTAGGAGATACCCTGTACCCAGTCTGATCCGAACATCCTTCCATGCACACACACATGGGAATTAGAAAAATGAAAAGCTTCGCTGTTTACTTTACAGATAGCATCTGAAGCATAAAAATACACGAGGTGGGCTATCCAAAGAATGCAATTTTGCTAACCTGTGTATATTATATGTTAACTTACATACCGAATTTGGTGTGTCCAACTCTTATAATCTCTCAGATACGCTTAAAAAACCGGTTGAGTTATCGACATTTTAAAAGAAACTTAAAAAAAAAATGGGATCGGAGATGCCTCCTTTCTCCTTACAAACATTTGCACATAACCATTATACCCCTTTTCATCCATTTTCAATGGGTACGGGGTATACAAAGTGCACGCTTTCAAACGTACGCAAAAAAATTGAACGGCACAGGCGAAAACTAGATATTCTGTTTCCATCATTTACAGTTGTGCATCAACGGAACAGCCGAGTGTGCGAAATAAACAATATTAGTCCCACATTTTGACAGCCCAGATCTCCTCTGGTGGTTCGTTGGCTTCTTTTTGCAGTGAGCGCTGCTGGCGCGAAACTGTGCCTCAATCATTTTATGAACACAATTTTCCATTACACCTCGATCGCGCTGATAGAATTTGAAAAAAAGAGAAACGAATTGGCTGCCTGACACCTGTTGCCAACGACGAGGCGCCAACATTTGCGAAGGTGTTGCGAGCAGATGTTGAGCATGCAAAAGAGCTGACAGATTCGGTTCGAGCTGTGCGGACTGATGAAATTGGCTGAATTATGGAGGCAGGGCACGCGCGGTTTTATTTGTTTGGTAAAAACACAAATGTGTAACAATTGCAAATGCTTTGATATTTGCAACGAAAGTACGTAAATGCGAAAATCACTTACACACGCTCCACGCTCCACACAACCGACAATTTCAAGCGACAAACCAACACTGAGCAGAGCGGCACATTCTAATTGGACTTTGAGAGGAATGGTCACACTTCTATCGATTGTTGATAACCGTCGATTTTCAAAAACGTACTTGCTATTTTAAAAATGTGTAACTCTTTGTTTTAGTCACCGTAAAAGGCGTTCAAATAACTTGGCCTTTGGGTTGATTTCACTAAGCTTTTTACGAGGAGACCCTTTTAGGCGGCTGAGCTTAACATTATTGCGTGCTTTATTAAATATAAACAAATTAAAGTTGCCGATAAATTGTTGGCAGCACGATACCAAAGGTTGTTCACGATGAATATTTGATATCGCCAACGGCCTCGAAATGAGCAAATGGGAGTTGTGTACCATCGGTGAAAGTCGTTACAAATATCGCATTTTTATTTGGCGCGAATTTGTATATATTTAAAGGCAATTAGATTGTCATTTTTTTGTTTTATATAAATATAAATTACATGTTATTTATGCTAGTTTATTTTATAGTTTACATAATTATAATACACACATGCGAAGAACAAAAAAACCACACTGCCATTCTCACTGAATTTAAAGAGTACTTAATGTGGAATAGTTTTTCATAGATGGCGCAGCGAAATTTCGGAGCTATTGAAAATAGAGACTTAATGACCGAAGAGCCTGGCAAATTGATAACATATCGATACACGTCAACTCGAAAATCAATGACAGAAAAATTTTCCGGTCACGCCCCTCCCGTAATCGCAAAAATCGATATACCTGAAAGTTGAAATCGATAACATGTGTATAATTCCCACAATTGTAAAACTAGACACCAAACTTGGTATGAAGACTACTGGTGACTTTCCCAAAATGTTGCCACCACGCCCACTAGAATGCTCCTTTGCCACCCCGCCCCCATGAATCGCGAGGCCTATAGCTTCCACAGTTTTAGAGCTGGAGTCACCAAATTTTAAAAGTAGATTACTGGTCACCCCCCCCCCCCCCCTTAAATATTGTTAAGAACCTATCTAGGCTACGCCTACTCCCGCTCCCGCAAATAGCGAAAATCTATATCTCTCACAATTTTAAAGCTAAAATCACCAAATTTTGCCACACGGTGATCGGGTGCCTCCTCTTAAATCTTACGCCCACCCCCGCCCCTACTTACTTCTTTATTTTATATGTATTAAGACACATATATATTTCTTTATCTATATTAAGTTGTTGAAAAATAACAAATAAATATATATTATTAAACCATTAAAATGCTATCTTCAATGGGAGGAAAAGTGAGTGTAACCACTTGTGTCCAGGAAGTTGATCGCAATTCACACTAATTCTCAAACATACAGTATAATTTCCCCGATACTGAGCTGCGTGAAATTTTCATGAAAGTTAGCTTCGCCATCTATGAACAAATTTTGAAATTTAGAAGTGTCTTTACCTTTTTTTTGAAAATGGGTGAAAAGGGTATAATGGTTGTGCAAATGTATGTAACAGGCAGCAGAAAGCATCTCCGACCCCATAAAGTATATATATTTTTGGACATGGCTATATCGCATCGATATCGGAAACTTTAAAGGCTAGAGACGTAAACTTTTCGACTATAGATTCTCTTATACCATATGCAGAACGAGTTTATAATTATTATTATTATTTTTTTTTTTTGCAGCTGTAAGTCACAAAGTTGAAAAAGCGTGCCGTGTAAGTTCAAGTGTGACAGATCAACAATTAAGCGCACTTTAAAAAGCATGCCGAAATCCAACAGTCTGCAGCCGCAAATTGCGAAAGGGCTTACGAAAAAGTTGGTAAAAAAAAAGCGCAAATGTGAGTTAAGGAGAAGGTGAGAAGGGTTCGGGATATACAACTTATTTAACTACATGTTTCATTTGTATTCTATTTATTTATTTTAAAAAGGCAGTCCTTGGTAGATGAGTTGTCTAAGTGCTGAGGCTTTTTGGATAGAGTGAATGTGTTGTGTATGTTTTAGCCGAAGGCGGCCACTAGCAGCCAGCCAGCAGCCTAATAAAGTATACCATAATAATAATATTAATGTTTTTTAATCGCTTTATTATTAAAGTTATCTTAAACTAATCCATTTTTCTCCACCATTAAATTAAATATTAATCAAATAAAAAATTTCAGAAAACATACATATATAATATTTATATAAAGTGTTAAATACAAAATACTGGCGTTTGGCATAATCGTTTACAACGAGCTCTCATAACAGTTGAAACCATAAAAATCTTTTTGAAATACGAGCTGCCATGGATCGACTATATAGTTGTTAATTGGGCCAAATTAAACTAGAAAATTTGAATATACCGACTTGGTATATAGATTTTTATATATATACCGGGTGGGTAAGGAAAACATAAAGCTTTCGTAAGAGGGAAAACAAAAAACTCTACATTGTTTCTTAGTGGAAAACAGGTTAAAGAACGCTTTTCTCAAAATAATAGATGAAGGAATTTATATTTATTTAAAAAAAAGTTAACTAACAATCTAATTGCCAAATCAAAAATATGATATTTATAACGACTTTCAACGATAGTTCTAATTAGCTCATCTCGAGGCCGTTGGCGATAATCCTACCTATCAAATATGTATTGTCAATGGGTATCGATACAGGACTTGCTGCTACCGACTTATCGACAACATTAATTTGCTTATATTTATTAAACTACGCAATATCGCCAAGCTCCGCCCCTAAAAATGGATTCCTCGTAAAAAACTAAGTAAAATCAACCCAATCCCCATTATTTTTGAATGCTGTTTACCAACGGTGTGTAAAAAGCAGAACTGCAAAACGCACTTTTATTTTAAAAATTTTCCCGTTGTTAAAGTAACTGAAATAATTAAATAACTTTAATATTTTTGTTCAATAGGTAGCAACTCATGTAGATTTTTATTGAAGCTACACACCTGTATTTAGTAAGCCTTGAATTTATTGAGGTGCAATTTATTTGTAATATTGTTGAACTATTTGGTGTGCTTCATTTACTAAATAACACTTTTTTTTATCGATTAGAGTGCATTTCGTGCATGAAATTCTGAACACGCGCACATCACTAGCCAGAATCGATAACGATAGCCGCAGTAGCCGTAGTCATTTACAATTTTCGTGACAAATATAACAAATGTGTTGTTTGCCGAGAGTGTGAGTGCGTGCAAAAAAAAAAAACTAGTGCTAATTATTAATTGCTATCAAAAGTGTGACATCGTATCGCAGAGGCACACGGCAACAGCAAAAATCAACATGAGTGGCGGTGGCATGGATAAAAGAAAACTGTCGTAAGTACAATTTCACAAATGCTTTTCTATATGCTCCCTTTTTTTTCTGCGCACACACACACACATACATACACGCCAACAGTATGCAGATGGCAGATGCGCATTGCCAACGCCAAAGGCAGCGGCAGCGCAGTCGACGTTCAATTGATTTTCCACGCGACAGCAACAACAACAGCAGCAGCAGGCAGCAGCAGCTGAAACGCCTGAATTGAATTCCTTTGGATGGACTTGGGATAAACAAAAGCAAAATCCTCAACATTGAAAAGAGGGAGAGAGAGAGAGAGGACAGTTTGGCTGTGTGCGTGTGTTCGGTTTTGTATCTGTGTGTGAATGTGCATTCAATTAAATTCTTCGACTGGTTATTCCCACTAAAACGATGTATTCGTGAGATATTGACGGCATATAATAAATACACATACGTACATGTGTACCATGTAGTTGCTGCAAAAAAAAAAATTACACAAGCTGATAAATTTTGATAACAACAAGTGCGCTCTCCCTCTCTCTCGCACACATTTAGCCGTTGGCAATTGTTATCTATAACTACTTTACGTTCAAGCACCTCCAGCTCGCTTTAGCCGCTAAATATTTGACAGTCCAATTCTCAAACACTTTGCACACACGCACTTCTGTGTATGTGCATGTTTAGGTGTATATGTTTCTACAACAATTATATCTTGCTATGAGTAATGCCCGTGCGGCATTTCTTTGGCCCAATTCTGAATACTTTTTCACGGAGGCCAAGCTGCGTTCGCTCGTTAAAAGCCTGAATAGTGTGTGTGTGTGTGTGTGTCGTGTGTCCTTGGCCTTGCTTGGTCCTTGGGTGGCCGCCCATTTGTTGCCTCTCTCCACCATTTACAAGCTATTCCGATCTTTCGCCCAATTTGCCTTGAGCTGTGCTATTTCGAAGCATCTTCCCTTTTTATGACAATTATGTTGGCTGGTTCTCTTCTTATCACCACGTAGATTTGCACATAAGCGTCTAAGCTGCATTAAGCCGCCACTTTGACAAATCTGCGCTGCCCTTATGTACAGTTTGGGGTGCGGTTAAGTTAGTGAATTGGGTACATGTATGTATGTACCCAATTCAGAAAATCCATATAAAAAAACGACCTGCTTAAGAGCAACAACAGTTCCATTGTGCACATAATGTGCAGTCGGGGGATGTGGCAAAATTACATCTTGGCTGCATTGCTTTGGATTCCAGCGTGCGTACGCATCCGACAGTCACCCAGCTGCGCGCTCCGCAACTGCACTATGACAGCATTTCTTTTCAAGTGCCTAAAATAAAACAACGTTGCAGTCGGGTGTAACCGACTGCGTACTTTTCGAACACTGTAAATTAACAGCTTAAAACAGTCGAAATCGGTTTTTATTATGATTGTTATTTCGGAAAACATAGTTTTTTTTTAATTATATGGGGGAGAGTGGTTTCGATCGTTGAAGGATGTCATCAGAAAACCCCCTGCCAAATTTGGCGACTCTAGCTCCAAAATGGTAGGAGACATGGATTTTCGCGGTATGCCTGTCCCTAAGATTTATAGATTTTATCGATTTGTCCTGCCCCTAGTAGGCGTGTCCAACAAATGTAATGTATTAAAAACTGAGCGAGATATATCGATTAAATCGATTTTTCACTTTCCCCGCGTAGCCAACCATTCTTAACACTATCCGACCCAGGTATACACTAGTATACTATGTTTCAATTCCCAAGTCTCTGGCTTCAATAGCGGAGAAAAAACCTTCGTTACTACGGACGGACTTAACACAAACCCGATATACTCAGTTTACTTCGAAAAATGTGTTTATACATTAGAAATACATCAACTAGCAATGCAACATACCAGAACTATTAACAAATTCCAGTTGTCAAACGCAGCTGTTGCAAAAAACAGACATTAGGTGAATTGTTGGTGAATTGCAAATGGCTTACACCTAAAATTAAAACGGCTGACATGTTTGATTTAATTTTAATTTTGTGGCCAGTTCCCAATATTTTAGAGATTTTCTAAATTGAATGTGATTAAAATATCAATCTCTCGATGTACAAAAACAGATACGCATTAAAATAATTAAAAAAGGATTAACAACTTTAAAAATTCGTAAATACTGAATCTAGAATGTATCCTTTAAAGTGTTGTGGTCGTTGCCCATTTTTCTAATATTGTTGTTAAACAATTTTCGGAACATGCTCGGATCAACTAGATCGGAAAACTTCTCATCTCAAAGTAATTAATTAAGGCCACAAAAAGTGGCCAAATTCCCTATAGTGCACTATCCAACGCTCAATGCCAAATGTGCCTAGAATATTTTCTGCATCGCCATCACCACCCACAGGGGCAAGAGAACGTTGTGTGTGTGTGTGTGTGTGTGTATTTGTATCGCGTGTTGCAGTGCCCTTAACTGTTGCTGTGGAATGCCTAACAACGATCCCCAATGTCGTGGTCGACGCTTAGTCATTATGGCCGCTCGTCATAGGGCGCAAGTAGTTGGCCGTAAATGTATCTGACAACGTGCACAAAGTTAGCACGCTTGGATTAAAGCACAACAAGCGGCCGCAGCTGGCATCTTAATATACAATTTCATAAATGGAAAATTCAGCGGACCGGACTGCGCTGCATTTGGTTTGTGCAATCGATTTGCTCTAACTCGCTGATTGCACCCACTTTTCACAAAAAGTAAATAAACACTGTTCTCACTGTGGTAATTTGTTGCGGTTGCTCACTTTTACATTGTATTGATTGAATAAATATTAATTTATTGTTTACTTTTTCTTCTATTTTTTCAGCACATCGGGCGATTCGCTCTATGAAATCTTAGGACTTCCAAAAACAGCAACGGCTGATGATATCAAGAAGACTTATAGAAAACTTGCACTCAAATACCATCCAGATAAAAATCCAGACAACGCTGACGCTGCTGATAAGGTAGAGTACATTGGTGTTTTCTGTTACTTTATCTGTTTCTATATCGTTCTATCGCCTACAGTTCAAGGAGGTCAATCGGGCACACTCGATACTGAGCGATCAGACGAAACGCAATATTTATGATAATTATGGTTCACTGGGTCTCTACATTGCCGAGCAGTTCGGTGAGGAGAATGTGAATGCATACTTTGTGGTCACATCTCCGGCGGTGAAGGTGAGTCGTGTGCTTCTTCGACTTTTACTTGGCATTTTTTTCTAATCGTTTTTGTTTCTCTTTCTGTAGGCCTTGGTCATTTGCTGCACAGTGTTGACTGGCTGCTGTTGCTGCTGCTGCTGCTGCTGCTGTTGCAACTTCTGTTGCGGCAAGTTCAAGCCGCCGGTAAACGAGTCGCACGACCAGTATTCACATTTGAATGTGAGTGAAGTTTGATTTGGTTATTGGTTATTGATTGCGCCCCTGCCCACATACTAACCATTCAGATCTGATTTAATGCCTAAAGTCAACAAAAAAAACAAGAAAATCAATCGATTTCAATATGAACACTACACATACATTGAATGCTATCATTTACACATGTAACCATTTACAGACACTCGCGAACTTACACACACACAGCTTGTATATATATACATACCTATGAAACACTACTTAAATTGAAACGCAAGCTAAAAGTCTTTCAACTAAACACGACTCATTTTGATGATTTTTGTGAGGCGATTGTTTAGTCAAAAGTAGTTTTCCAGCTAAATCACATGCATAAATTAAACTGGCATTTAAACTGGCAAATGGCTAAATTGGTACACGATCAATAAATGCTTTGTTTTTATAAGTATTTTTTAATAATGTATTTCTAATTTGTTATGAATTGCTTGAATTGGCATTTTACGAGCTTTCTTTTTCCTATTTTTTTATTTTTGCATTTGTCCCTTCTTTGTCCATCTATCTTTTGCACAATGTTGTTTTTCTTAGTTTGAGGTAAGTAAGTATGTAGTTTAAGTTGTTCACAAAGTGAGAGATATACAACACGACTAACATCCCCAAACGTTTCGAACATTTTTAACATATTTTATATAATTGGTACATTTTTTTATATTTATTTTTATTTTTTTGTCAATTACGGACACCACGAAAATCATCAAATGCTTTAAAGCCTTTTTACTAATACATGAATATGCACTCGATTATTTCAATTCAATGATTACTGAGAAACAAATCAACACAGCTTAATATGCATTTTGTAAACATAAATCGTGAGCCACTTAAAGGCAAGAACATTTCTTTGATTATGATTTGTGAGCTTACAATTGCTTTTCTTGTTTTGAACGTCTCACATTCTGTACATAATGAGATTGATTGCTTGTTTTCTTGTGCTTTTACTTTGAATTCGATTTTCTTTTGTATTTATGTACCTATGTATGTATGCGGCGGAGAAAACAACAAATTTACGTTTCTAATTTTGTTTATTTTTTTCTCAAAACCACCTTTCGATCGACTCATCATACCCACCTACAACCTCACACACAATTGCGCCTGCGCGCGGCTCATACTAAACTATATTGCATATATATGCATATACTATATGTCGGATTCGGTCCAACTCGATCCGATTTGCTCATATGTATGTGATATGTGTTGCTATATGAATGCCCAGCGCTCCGATGGCAATCGAGATGCCAGCGATCTGCCACCGCATTTGGGACAGCAGCCACGTCTTGTAAGTATAGAAATAGAAAACGTCACCGGCACGAGTACTGCATGATCTCAGGGCAAATATCCATGTTGCAATTGCCCAGCTGTATAACACATATAACCGTATAACTAACCCAACCACCGTAACAAAATTTAGACGTTCTATAAGAAAAAAAATTGATTATCATAATCAGTTGCAAAATTGCACAATAAAAAGCGGAAGAAATGTATGAACCACATGCAAAGCATTCAAGCGACAAGAGCTCTCGTCTTTTTGGTGTTCTGTTATAGGCTGCTGGGTAAATGAACTCACAAATTATATTCATTTAACTGAAGTTGTGCTGTAAACACGTAATATGTAGTTTTAGTTTGTTTTTGTTTTGTATGCGATTTTAGTTTGCTAACGCTAAAAGCATTGTATAATAATATGTATGCAATAATGTATTTAAATGTTTAATTGCTTTGTGAACGGCTTTCCTATACTAACCGAAAACTCGTTGACTAAACAATGCAGAAAAACCATTGAGATATTTCTTCAGCGACCCACAGACTCATTTGATGATCAAAGTTAGATTGTTTTAACATAATTCTGTTTGCTTTTGCCCATGCAGGAGGACGTTGATCTTGACGATGTCAATCTGGGTACAGGAGGCGCACCGGTTACCACCCAGCCGCGCGAGCAGGCTGGTGGTCAGCCCGTCTTTGCCATGCCACCGCCAAGTGGCGCTGCGGTTGGCGTTAATCCCTTTACTGGAGCTCCGGTGGCAGCCAACGAGAACACGTCGCTGAATACATCAGAACAGACCACATACACACCAGGTATATAAACAGTTGGCGCTGTTAACCAGTAGAGGAATCGAGAATGTCGAGTTCCGTGAGATTATTCTCTTCATCTAAGTCAGCATGACCTACAAAAATACTTAGCAGCAGTACAATAACAAGCTTAACTATAACAAAGCGTCTTTGACCATCGAACTTGTTGTTTGTTCTGCGAAAAACGTTGAACAAAATATACTAAATCTAAAATATTGTAAAACACAGTAACCTTTTGAATATATTGCAGAATAGTTTGATACTGAAATCACTCTACATATTAATAACTTTTTTTTTGCTCCCCACTTGTTTTGGGAGAAGTGAAACACACAATATTTAAAAAAATATTATATAAAGCAAATAAAAACAGTTAATACAATACAATTTGTAGCAGTAAGCTCATATACATATATATACATGCATTCGTAGCATATGTAGCACAGTTATAGTACCTAAACGTATATTTTTAGACACTCATTTTCACAGCGAAAATCTGACAAGCGCTATCTTGTACACACGCACTTATGTGTGTGTGTTTATATATTGTGTATGAATTCCGATTAGTCATATGCAGAGCCCAAATAAAGTTTTCTGTTTTGCTTTCCCTTATCCTCTTATTTCTTTGGCTACATTCCGTAATTCCATCCATTCACCAAAAATCAGAACACGTCCATTCAAAACCATGAGGTCACGTTACATGACAAAGGAACTGCCTAGGAACTATGTATATTCGTTGGATATTATAAAATCCATATGATCCTTTAGGCTGGTGGCACTTGTATCAAAATTCTCTCATTCTAATTCTAATAAAGATAAATTGAATTGTTAATGGAATTACAGCATACTGTAAATACACGTTATATATTTGTATTGATCAAATTATTTAGCTATTTTTTTTTTCGAATTACTTTTTGATAATGAGCTGCCTGACAATTAGATTATTACACTGCCAATTTGCGCTTTAGGATTGATTGGTGACTGGTTTTAGTTTTATCTTGGATTTAAGTGTAATTCATTATTCTTATTTTAATTTGCCTTTACTTTATCACTATACTTGTTCTCTCTTTCTCTTTCCTTACATCTAGATATGGTTAAGCAAAAATATTAGGTTCATGCTTGAAGCGAGACAAACCAATTCATGAGAGCGTTTTGAACAGCCACACACATTTTTTATTCCTTTTAACTGTTAAAAATTTGGTATGTTCAAAAAATCGAAAATATATACATATATTTATTATAAGCTATAGAACTTAACTCTAATTTATAATATGATTGTTAAGCGAAAGCTAGCATGTTTAAATTGATCAGATAGAAATTATTAATTTTTTTTTTTCAATTTGATGCGGACAACACTTGCATACATAATACGTTCACGATGACGAGGAATGCAAATCGAATTGAGAATTTATCGCATTAAAATAATCACAAATACCAATTATCTCTTTATTGTTTCGGTGTGCATTGCATTATTAAATTCGGTAGTCAATCTGCGAATGCATATATATTACCATATGATACTTAGATACTTACCCAAAGTGTTATTGTTTCATCTATGTATCTATTCAACAGCAAAATGTAACTATAATTATATTTCAACTTTAGTAAGATTGAACAGAGTTAAACTACTTGTATTTAAGAAGTATGCCTATAAAACCAAATTGTAAACACAACGGTCGATTTCAGGCCATATGTTTAATTGCATCGTATGTAAACAGTAATCTTAAAATTTACGTCTATGTATATGTGTGCCACATATACTATATTAAATTTAATTTGCATTTGTGCGTGTGTGCCCATAGATGTCGCTTCTTAGCTAAGAAAAATGATTGTTAATAAAACTGGTCTTTTGTGCGGCAGGGGAAATCTGTGACCATATGTCTATATAATTTTCGGAATTAGTTAACACAAAATTGTTAGAATCTATATGTAAAGAATCCAATAAACGATTGCTCTTGTTGAACAATGGGTCGTTGATGCCGGTGTATTGGAGTAAGAAGGTATTGGAGTGTAAAGTCCTGTCTTTTGCCATCCCTTTCTAGGCCGTGGCCCATTGTAATAACTGCAAATGTATATAAAAATAAATCAAGTTAAACAACTTAGAATTGCACCCGAGGACAGAATATATAAAAACAATACATAAAAAGCAACTAAATTTAAATATAGTCCCATCCCTCAACGTATTCGTATTCAAATGTTATTCCAAAATTAAACCGTATTGTCCACAAAGTATTGACATTCAATTTATTTAAAATTTGTATGTATTATTTATTTTGAATTCAATTGGAAAGTTAGCTTTCATTTATTCAAGAGATATTTTCACATGTGTATTTGTAAATTATGCAATTAGTCCCAAAATTTTGTAATATCGTACATGTTATATCATCGATATCAATTATGAAGAACCAGTAAATTATGTATACACACATACAATTCAATACAAACACATATAAATATATATAAATATATTATATAAAATTCAAATGATAATACCATTTTAAAGTTTTGCGTGTGTATTTATTGTTCGTACAACTAAAACAAAAAAAAAAAAGCATTTCAAAAATTTAAATTTACAATTGTTTTCAAATTTAAATTTGCCAGAAGCAGAATGAAATCGAAATCAATAAAAATAACTATATAAAGATTCTGGAGAGTATGTCTGTTTTTATTCTCGCTCACGAACTGAAAAGAGTATATTGGGCTTGTGCTGTCCGTATGAACGCAATCTTTTGGCCGCTATTGAGGATAGAGACGTGGAACTTGGAATATATACTCGCGTTAGATAAAGTCTTAACATTTTTCTGGCTGAAACTCCATAAAGTCAATATATCTCCCTCATTTTTAAAGTTAGATGCACAACATTTTTGCAGACAGATTGCTGTTGGCCTATAAAGATCCCTGCATAAAGCATAAAGCTGCTGTGTAACACGCATCTCATGATTGCGGTAGGTCCTGAGTTCGACCGCCACCCCAAAACGCATAGTTGTTATGGGAATTTTCACACTCGTTCAGTGAAAAGAGTATATTGGGTTTGTGCATGTCCGTATGAATGGGGCTGGGGAAGGTGATAGTTTATGTTTGCGGTGGGTCCTGCGTTCATGTTTTGGCTGTGATTACGTTGTGAGCGAGTATTGCGCTGCCGGTTACACCCGTCTGCAACGTCCTTACTTGTTTTACCTGTTTGTGCCCTAAAAAGGGTATTTACTATTCCACTTCCGACAATACAGTCTCTAAAAGCGCCCGCTCAAAGCTTACCAAGGAACAGAAACGCCATTTTTATGGTTTTTCGGGCTTGGGGTGTGCATTGGTAAACAAACACGGCGGCGGCGTCTAGTATGTTGCTGCTGGGTCGGCCAAGCTTTTGACAGCTGACTGGCGGCAGTAAGCTTTTTCACTCCGCTCAGGCACTCTCGCTCTCCTTTGGTTTGTTTTGCTTTGGTGCTTTGTGCAAAATGCCTTTGCAGTAACGGCAAAGCCGGCACATGCGCTCTCTGCCAGTGAGCGGGCGAGAGCGGCCTGAGGCTGGGCAGTAAGTGGAGGCGACTCGGCGCAACTTCGCTGCAGAGTTTTGTACGGGTCAGAAACCGATAGGCAGTCGGAGAGTTTGTGCGCGACGCACTGCAAAGTTCTGACTGAAAATCAAAGGTGTAATCGAAAAATATTTTTCCTGCTGCTCAGCCAAAATCGGACAAGTGAAAAATGTGAAAGAAAATTAGCAAAGGGAGATTAATTAATTTGCACTCAAAGACGAACGGGGAAACGCATGAATCGAAAACCAAACCTCAGTCAATAGCAAAGAGGAGAAAAATTTGTAACGCGTTTGGATTAGTGCGTGTGTGTGTGTGTGTGTGTGTACAGCTTACGTGCATGTGTGTGTTAATTTTTCATGCGCAATTTAGGTTACAAAGAAAAACGAAAAACGCTGCTTAAAATGCAATGAAAATGTTTTAGGCAGGGGCTTCATTGATTTTCCTACGCATAAAAGTATGCTATATAAAACGCAGTAATTGAAATCAGGCGCTGATGATGGCTTCGCATGGCAATGAGGCTGGAAACCATCTGGCTGCACTGGGCGCTTAGACGAGCCCCAATCGCCCCAGCATCAGGAGCAACGGCTTCAGCAAGGATGTGGTCGAGGCCAACGACATCGGCGCCATGTAGCTGCTAGGCCAGGCGGCACTCGATAAACAAACAAACAGCAGCAAACCAAGAAAAGACACCACAAAAGGGAGCAGGAGTGGGCGATTGTAAGGCGACTCCCTCTGACTACAATTGGGCACATTGCCAAGCTGGCTCCCGTACTGCCCAGCAGCGGCATGGCCGGCCTCGTGAGCGGCGGCAGCGGGGGTGGCGGCGCCGGCAGCGCAGGCAGCGGCTATAAACACCAGCATCATCTCATCTCGCCGACACACACACCGCTGCCACACGCCCACACGCACACGCACACCCTGCCGGCCGGCATATGCAGCAGCGACAGCGGCATCTCCACTTTGAGCGCCATCTCGCCGCCCCTCTCGGCGGGCAATTCGGTATGCAGCACCACGGCGGCAACGACCGCCGGCGGCGGCAGTCCCCAGCTGCGCACCTCGCCGGCGCTAAGCATGCTGGGCAGCGCCACGGCCACGGCCAGCGGCAAGGCGCAGACGCAGACGCTCAGTCCGGCGGGCAGCGGGTCGCCCAACTACTTGAGCACCATGAAGCTGCTCGGGCCGGCGGCAAGCATTGACTTGGGCAGCTCGCCGCTGTCGCACCGCAACTACAGCAACTCCCTGAAGGGGTTCAGCTTCCGACGCAGCTTCGACGACAAGATCATTGCGCCACCATTTCTGTCGCACAGCCACGGACACGGCTATGGGGGCGGCGCTGTGCCCACGCCGGGCCCCGCGCACATACCCTATCCGCATTTCCATCCAACGGCGCATCATCATGTCAATGTGGCCACCTCGGCGGTGACCTCCGCACATCATCTGCACTTACATCACCACGGAGCGGGCGCGGCCCATCCGCCGATGCCGCTGTCGCTGGGCACGCTGACGTCGTCGCAGTCGACCACAAAGCTCTCGTACCGCGACGACTTTCTCCAGCAGATTGGCTACCTGCCAACGACGCGCATCTACAGCACCCCGACGAGCATCGTCGACGAGGACAGGGCTCAGCAGGACTTTCTCTCTCTCTCACTCTCGCCGCCGCTCAATCGGCGCCGCGATATGCCAGCGCTGCGTGGACCCTTTGTCAGCCTGTGAGTAGCGCCCACCTCCTAGCCATAGACTTTTTATCTGTTTATACATACACTTATGCCGCATACGCAACGTGAGCCCAATTCAATTCATCGAGTCTCTCGATTTCTCTGCTGACAGGTCAGCCAAGTGCTTTCGTTCCCAGGCCACGCACAGTGGGGCGCACAGTGTCGCACTTGCGACACACCAGCAATCACAGAGTGCCCACTCACAGTGTACCTACAATTCTTTCTAAATCATAAGCCCAAATCAATTACACATCGTATACAGTATCGTATACAGTGTGCAAATATATGAATACAAGTCAAGAAGAAAGTTCTGCTACGATAGTCACATTACATCGAATTAACCAGAAAATGTACATACAAAGATATGGTTCATAGAGTTCAATTGGCTCATGAGGTATATAGCTGTAAGTAGGTGGAAAAAAATGTAAAGTATTGGATGGATGGGACGTTGGGGCTTTTCAGGAAACCTTCCTGCCCATAATGTTTTTAGTGGCTTTTCCAAAATTAGATGAAAATCTTGTTAGTGGATGTGTTTCCTGAAACTTTGTTATCATGACTCGAGAAACGTTTGTTCCACGATTTTTTTCTAAACTGCTAGGTTTTTGGGAACAAGCTAAAAGCCCTTAAATTAACACCATCATAGTTTCCAAATAACAGAAGAGACAGCTGCAATGATCTATAAAAAGTCATTCGGCGCATCATAAAAAGGTAATTTTTATAGCTTTTTGCATAAAGTGCTATAATTAATTTACAATCTTGTATACACATATTAAATTGAATATCCTTCGAATATTAAATATGGTTTCATCACTAGAGGGTTACCTCGTGTAGAGTTTTTTTTTTATTTGATTATAGATACTGTAGGGGCACAAAAACACACAGATCGAACAGCAGGAATATTCTGTTGGTTCAGCTTAAATATCCATACTAATTAAATTTTTCATTGGGTCGATATGCATACATTTTATCAACTCTATTAACTCTTGTGTAAGAATATTGTTTACCTGCCCTTAAAGATTAGAGTGTTGCTATATTTTGGAAATATTTTTTTTTTAAATTGGCCTTTGTGTAATAAAAGAAGAAAAAATGCTTTAGTTGGGAGTGCCCGATTAGGAGATACCCTGTACCCAGCTGCGTGCTGCCGTAAAACACATTCGAACTTTGCATTCTCAAACAGGCCTGCAAACCAAAAGAAAAATGTCGTGGATCCGATTTACGGGTCAAACCCATGTGTCACCTCTGGGTTCGGTTCATGTACCTGGGTTTTCACGTTTATAAGTTCGAAGCTGGGTTCGACGTCTTTATTTTATCTTTCATAATTTCGTCACAAACAAATCTCAAAATTGGTTAAGACTCTTTTGCGTAGTACTTTATTTTAAGAGACGAAACTAGCATTAGCACTATTTGTGTGTAAAGAAAAAAATGTATGAACCATACAATTTTTTAATAAGTATGGTTTGGTTCGGGTTCATGTTCGGCTGTCATTTTTCAAACTGGTTCGGTTTAAGGTTATGTTCAAAATTTTAAAATAATGGATGTTCCGGGTTCAAACCGGTTTGGTTCAATTCGGTTTGATTGAAACCTGTTCGGTTCAAACCCGATTTGCAGCCCTATTCTCAAATACACAATTTCACACACACAAAACACACTCTGCACAATGTGCACTTCACTTAGAAGGAAATTCATTCGTAAATAACTTCTAAGTTTATTGTACAATCTTTATGAATCAAATGTATGTATAAACCAAAGTGAGCCCATAACTCTTAAATCCAACCTTCAACTTTGAGTTCGGGTGGGATAAGGTATCCACGAAAGGGAACTTTGTTTATCGCTATAGGGTATACGGGAAGATACATATCAAATTTAATGGGAGATGTGGTAAAAAAATGTCATAAAATTAATATTAATCGATAAAATGGACCATCAGAAGATATAAAAAAAAAAAAAAATGACAAACTTCCGCGTTCCGCGTTGTATCGTAGAATATATAATACTGTTTTCTTCAACGTACTGACAAGTATATATCCTTGCACGAGAAGATAATATTTGCGGTTTTTTTGAGTCGTTTGAGCCGTTTTCATACAAGATCTAAATTTGAACCCAACATTTTCTCTTTGATGAAAAACATTTTTATACAAAAATGGAAATGACCGATCGTTTCATATGGGAGATTAATATTAAAATAATAGTCCAGCGCTTATAACATTTTTTGGTTAAAGTGATTGAGTTCGAGAGTGTAATTTGTAAAGAGATTATCGATGTCGGGGTGTCTCCTTCAATAGCATTTGTAAAAGCTGATTTTAGTAAATTTCGACAAACATTACGAAATGTCAGAAATTAAATCTTGAGATCTTTATCAGATCAGATTCGTGTTAATGAGCAATTAGCTGCATTTATTTGGTCCCCACTCGCCACCACTGTACAACACTGTACAACACTAAATGTCCGCCCACACATGCGCGTATTCATAGATAAGTTCAGGTACTGACCATTCTAACGGTTGCTTGGTTTTGTTTACGTTTTAATTTGCTTTAACCACAAAGTCGCGTCTCATGACGCCAGCGGTCGTCGTGCCCCCTGCAGTCGCCGCACAGGGACACTCACTCACACACACACACACACACACACACACATGAACAGTGTTGCATTTGACAAAACTATGACGTTTTCACGCTCGCACTGAAATCACATTTATTTGCATTTATTTGTACAGCGATTTATTGTTTTTATACGCTAAGTCTATAAATAAGCAAACATTGAAGAAGCAGCCGCCGAGACGGAGAATTTCAGTCGCTTTTGAGCAAACAGGCAACAAAGCAGAAGATGTAAGGTGCGTGTTTCTCTTTGTGCATTAGGGTGAGTCATGCGAGGAACAAGTGTTTTGTTAGGGCTGCCGCAAACACTCACTGATGGAAACAAAGACGCCCAGACGGCTGAAGAGGGGAAGAAATCAATACTCCCAGACTGCTTAGTCACTCTAAAGACTTTAAATTCACTTCGCGTGCTTCCAATCGGACTGGAAGTTCGAGTTAAATTTATATTATATTTATATTGTTTCAAGGGAAACATCAGTTGAACAATGCTATAGATCCATTTTTGGCACAGTGCCTAAGAAATCCGTAACGATAATGACGACGATGATGACAACGATGATGATGTTCGCTCGGGGCTTGTGCTCTGTGTATATTCCATGACCGGCACTTGCCGCGTGCTACGACGTCAACGTCAACGTCAACGTCGGCGTCGGCGTCGGCGTCGACGTCGATGTCGACGAGCTGATGAAGTACATTGGATAATGACGCCAAAAGATGTATGTATGTACGTATGTAGGTAGCGCAGTGTACGTGTGTGGCTGCTCATACGTACATACATATGTACATATGTTTGTCGGATGAATACTCTGTGGCGGGGCTCTTCAGTTGCTCGGCTCTATACGTACGTGCATGCAAATATAGGTACATGGATATTTGTCAATGTATGTGGCCTGTGGTGATAAAAGCAACAACAGAAAACGGAAAATACTCACTATACGGCACGAATTGAATTCTTTGACTTTGGCTCGCTCATTTGATGGGGGAAAATACAAGAAAAACACAGGCGTTTCAACATTCTCGCAAATGGTACCGAACGAAACGGTTGTCGGGCTACAGATACAGATACTTTTCATAATTAAAATTTTTGCGTCGTGAGATTTATTTATTTACCTCCACCTCCTCGAAGCGCGCGCGTTATGTAAGGCCTCTTCGACAGTAAAGAGTGCAAACTGTTTGCGAGCGTGCGAAAACAATGCGAAAACTAACGCGGGCCGCCAACGCATAGGAAAGTCAAGGTCGCCAGCCAGCCCCCAGCCCATTGCAGCCGTCCCTGCCCCTGTTGGGGACGCGCCCTCGTTACTGCGCCCCGATGCAATGTAGGCAAAATCCAATAGTCGAACGAACCGAAAACACTAGCGAAATGAACACCTGGTGGATGCACAGCTCGGAGCTGGGCGCCACTTGTCCGAAGGAGGCCAATGCCACAATGGCGCCCGGATGGCCGTGGCCCCCCTGGACTGAGCTATGCAACTTTAACTGGCCGCTGATCAGGCAGACTCATGCGCACTGCCTTCAACTGTTCTCGATCTTTGCCAGCTTGTGCAGCCAGCATCTGGGTGAAATCGTTGGGACACTCTCTCAGGATGAAGTCTTCGTCTACGGACTGCAGGTGTGCCTGCTGCTTCTCTTCCTCTACCTCATGCACTTGCTGCGGCCTGGAACTAGTGAGAGCAGAGCCATCTCGCCGCCCACCACCACGCCCCACGTTACCAAGGAGCTGAGCTGTGACTTTAACTTTGTCTCCGAGCAGGAGAAGCAGGCAGCTCAGGCGGCCGCCACTGAGGCGATGCTGGAGGTGGAGGAGAAGCGACGTCGCAAGCGGTTCACCAAGAAGCGCAACTGCGTCTCGGCCGGACCGATACTCATTGCACTGCGCCACCAATCGCAGCGGCCCAAAGGCTACAGGAAGTCCGCACTGAACTTCGAGCCATTGTCGCCCAGAGAACATATACTGGAGACTACCCTAGTGCTCAGGGAGAAACCATTGACGATCCACTTGCCACCCACGGTTGTGGACCAACAGGCCAGCCAGGAGGCAGTCGTCGCAGTCGTCGCAGCCGTTGCAGACGTTGCACCCGCGGCAACGGAGCAACAGGAGGACGTGGACTTGGTTGCACTAATGTGCGTGGGTTCAGCTAACAAGCGCTTTAAATAGTTTGTTTGATTTTAGAATTCAGAAATCAGTCAGTATTCAATTCAACAATTATTCACAATTAGTGGCAGTTGAAGATTCACCCCGTGATTTTTTTCAAGCTCACCTAGGATTGCCGCTATTCTAGATATTGCTAAGCTCTCGGTTTTTGCTCTGATTTCAGCTCGGAGCCACGCGGCACGTTGAGCACCACAGATGAAATCTACCCAGACTCGCCGGATAGCAGCCTTTACGGCTCCGATGAGGAGCAGGAGGATGCCTCACAGTATTGCCGTGGTGGCTATCATCCGGTGGTCATCGGCGATATATTTGACAATCGGTTTCGTGTTGTGCGCAAACTCGGCTGGGGTCACTTTTCGACCGTCTGGCTATGCCGAGATCTAAAGTGAGCAAATTGAATAATTTAGAGAATGTCCGTCTATTTACCCAACACTTTTCCATGAACATTG
This sequence comes from Drosophila sordidula, assembly GCA_035047465.1. Classification (NCBI taxonomy): domain Eukaryota; kingdom Metazoa; phylum Arthropoda; class Insecta; order Diptera; family Drosophilidae; genus Drosophila; species Drosophila sordidula. Next base: position 15,478,180 of record JAWNPQ010000156.1, on the reverse strand, counting down.
ACCTGCAGAGATGAGAAGTACGTAGCTCTAAAGGTGGTCAAGAGTGCCCCGCACTACATAGAGACTGCGGCAGATGAGATTCGCCTGCTGGAGGCCATACGCGATGCAGATCCGCTCGACGTGAAGCGGGAGCGGATCGTCCGACTAATGAACCACTTCACGGTGCGTGGTGTGAACGGGGTGCACACCTGCCTGGTATTCGAGGCGCTGGGCTGCAGCCTGTACAAGCTGATTGTGAAGAACAACTACCAGGGATTGGCCATTGCCCAGGTGCGCAACATCATTAAGCAGGTGCTGGAGGGATTGGACTATTTGCACAGCAAGTGCAGCATTATTCACACGGACATCAAGCCCGAGAACATTCTCCTGGTAATCGACAATGCGGCGGCGATGAATCAGCAGATCGATGATGAGATCAACAGTCTGCGCGTCAAGGGCGCCGACTTTCCCGATTCATACAGTAAGTAATTCGCAGCCACTCCCAGTCACCCTTGGGTGTAACTCTAAGCTTTTACCCGCAGTCAGCTCGATAGAAAAGCAAACGAAGACTCGGGCCAAGTGGCCGCTGATCGAGCCGAACGGCTCAACGAACACGAGCAACAGCACAGCGAACAACTCGACATCATCGACGCCACTGGCCGCTGTAGTCATGTCCTCGCTGGACAAGGACGACACCACCACCTCGTCCACGCTCAACTCCAACACCACATCCTCGCTGGCCTCCAAGTACTCCAGCCTGTTGGGCGACAGCGAGTGCAATGGCGTTGGCCTGGTGGGCGTGGGCGGCGTGGACAGTCCAATAATCGGAGGAACTACGAATTTAGGGAACCGCTATCGAGCTGAGAAGAAAATCACTGCCAAGGTGAGTCCGCTAACCCATTTTCGCCCCAATCCAAACGATTTTCAGCGCATCAATATCCACGCGGTGTTCGAGCATTCGAGCCGTTCGATTGCATCTCCAGCATTTTGCACTCAAGTCAAACCACAAACCAACAACTAAATATATACATAGATATATATATATACTTATGTATGTATGTATAATTGTTTATTTGAAACACCGATCGTACCAACTACAACAACATCACGCCGGCAAAGTATTCTTAATTTGATTTGATTTCCATGCTGTTTTCTTTTGACACTTTTCATTTGGTATTGGCCACATCCGACAGTCTTCTATTGACCGCGATGAGGACACTGATACCGACACCCTCGGTGACAATAGCACCATTGCCAGCGACACGCCTACCGAGTGCGACGTTAGTTTAAGTAAAAGTAACGATTGCGCAAATCCGGAAAAGGTAAAGTGCACAGTTCCCCTAGAGGCGCCTAGTTCTGGAAGTTGGCTCGTTCGTTCGTTCGTTCTGTAATTGTGTTTGATGCTTTGCTAGCTGCGAGTCTGGGGGAGAGCAGTCTCATTACTAAACCGTATCCCCCCCTCTGCTCCCGCAGTCTCGCGTGATATTCAGTATTTAACTGCTTAGTTCAAAGCTCTCAATACTAATCAAGCATTAACGATTTTAATAATTTACGTTATTATTAGCAATAATTATTGAAGCAAGGCTGCAAACCCAAAAAGAAAAATTATCTGTGGTTTTGTTCACGATCCGTACCACATCAATGAACCCAGTTCTTAACTCGAACTTCGGTTTATCACATTATTTAACATTTCAAAGGAATATATTATATTTATTATTTGTAGAAAACTATTTAATTTTCTTTTTTCTAGTTGTTTATTTGCAATAAAGAGGGAGATTATCTTCCAGCGTATTCTATTTTATGCAGTCTATGAAATTGAACCGAACCTTGCAAAAGGAGAAAATGGCTCTGGTTGAACCGGTACAGTTCAAAACCGGTTTGCAGCCTTGTCTTTGAGCCTAGGGAGTGATATAGAATGTTGAGAAAAATGTAGCCATTAATCGAATGTCATTGCTACATCCACCTTTTTGTCTTGACTTTTATTTAACCATTTTTAGAATCTTAAGTTGTCTCCCGGCTTTCCCTCTAAATACATATGACATGCAACTGTAGTCACTTATATTTATGCTCATGTTATTGTGTACACTCCAACATTGCCGATAAATACACAGACACGCCCACTAAAATCTATCCAATCAATTTAAATACTATCAAAGCTTTAATCTTTATGTGTGTTCGCCCGATGCTAAAACTGGCTTAAGCTTTAGATGTTCTTGTGTGTAATCATTCATCCGCTTGTCGCCATTTTGCTTCTTAGTTCATATACATACATACATATCTAAGTTATTGCTATAAAAGTTCTGAATGTTGTTCTGCCCCCTGCAAAGCATTAAAAAGCATCCAATATCCATCCAGGAAAACGATCACTGCCGCCTTTGAAGGGTCTTTATGCTTTGGACACTTTCTAGGGAGTGTGCGATATTGAGTGCTGATGCTGACGGTTATTGCTTTCACGAATAATCAAATCTTAGACCCTTAGCTTTATCACTAATCTTCTCAGATGGGCTGCGATTGAGCAGCCCCAACTGTGAAGATCTAATGAATGTTTTTGCATTGCACAAAAAAAAAAAAGAAAAACCAAAAAATATCGTGTGTTCTTTTTCTTCTTTTCTTTCCTTGTGTGACAAAATATTTACAATATATTCACGTATGTAAAGCAGCTGCTCAACACCACAGTCAGCAACTCGAACACTAACCACACCTGCTCCACCACCACCGCCACCACCACCAACACCAACACGAACACCACTGTCAACTCGAATACTCAAAGCACGTGCACGTCTACGTCACAACAGAACAACAGCAACAACTCCCCCACGGCAGATAGCAACAACAGCCCCTCCAGGTTGACAACATCCACATCCGATTCCACAACCACATCCACATCAGCCCCTACCTCGGCCTCTGCCTCTGCCTCTGCCTCTGCCTCTGCCAATGCACCACCTCCAGCTCCCAGCAGCACTACCAGCACGTGCACGTACTCGTTCACGCATCTCGTGCCTGCAACAACAACAGCTGCCACAACAAGCACAGACCTGTTTCACAGTAGCAACATCGCCAGTTGCGATTATAAATCATCAACGACAACAGCGGGCACCGCGACTCCGATCACAGCAACTGCAACTGCAACAACAACAACCGCTAAACTTAATGTCAATGCCAATGCCATTCCTTCGCAGAACCAGAGCCAGAGTCAGAGCCAATCCTATACGCACACGATACAATCACTCATCAACAACAGCAACGTGAGGGTGAAGATCGCCGACCTGGGCAACGCCTGCTACGATGTGAGTAGAATTAAAGGAGTGTTTCTCTAAATTCTCTACTCTGTGATCTCTCCAAACTCTCCCAACTTACCTCACAGTACCATCACTTTACCGAGGATATACAGACGCGGCAGTACCGCTCGATTGAGGTGCTGCTGGGCGCGCCATACAACTATACCGCCGATATTTGGAGCACAGCGTGCCTGGCCTTCGAACTGGCCACTGGCGACTATCTGTTCGACCCGCATGCAGGAGAGTCGTACAGCCGGGACGAGGACCATTTGGCGCACATCGTGGAGCTGCTCGGCTCGATACCGCAGTCGGTGATACTGCGTGGCAAGCATGGACTTAAGTACTTCACAAGCTATGGTAAGTGGGTATGAATATCCCCTGTTAAGAATATCAAAATCTGAAACGGTTTCATCTGCAGGAAGCCTACGGAACATTACCAAGCTGAAGCCCTGGAGCTTGCTGAACGTGCTTGTGGAGAAGTACGATTGGGATCCCGTAGAGGCCAAGAAGTTCTCGGACTTTTTACTACCCATGCTCGAGTACAATCCCGTCATACGGGCGTCGGCAGCGGAGTGCCTACAGCACCCTTGGCTGGAGCAGGAGGAGTTCGTCTAGCGCAGTTAAGCATTGACCCAAAGGAACAGTCATACAGGCAGCCATAAATTACTCGAACTCATATTTGTAGGCTTTTATATGCGAACAAGATTGTCATAGTGGAATTAATATTACGATTAATATTTATTATGCTAAATTAGCGTTTAAACCAGAAAGCAAAAGATTAACAAGAAATTTCAGAACGTAGGGCGAGGAGTTTTCGAAGCTTTTTAAATTAACACGATTTTGTACTCGAGAGCTTTAAACACGTTTAGCAAACAATGCGATTTTATTTACTATCAAAGAAAAGCAAAAAAACAGCAAATCGAAAGAAATGAGATTCTATTTATGTTCTTTTTTAATTTAAATTTTGTATATTTTTTGTATTGAAAATAAAAAGACAATGACGACAATTTGTAAGTCAACAGATGCCTAAACTGACTGACTGATTGCAACAAAAATAAAAACAAAAACAAAAACAAAAACAAAAATAATCCTTTCATGAAAAACTAAATCTAATGATATGATAAGAACTAGTGAAATATTAGGAAGCGCGTTTATAATAATAATATGGTATGTGTATAATGAATGACATATTTAAATGTAGATAACTAACGACATTGTTACGATAAAATACAGCCGGCTTTCTAGCAGCAAGTAGTGATTGTGGTATATTTAACCGAAAATATTGTAGGACTTCAGCAGAATACAATTGTGTGAGTTTTATATTGGTTTCACATTGTTAAGATCCTTCGCGGGACGATTATAGAAAATTAAATATTATTTATTTGTTTTTAAAAAAAATTGTGTTTTTATAATTTCAACATGAATTACTTCTTTGCCTAATAGATGCAGTATAAATATTTCTGTTCGTTTATTTTAAAAATTATGAATAGACAGCTGCATGCTTTAAACAAAGATAATCCCAAATTATGTAAGTGCACCATTGTAAAAATAATAATTCATTATTGAAATGTCCGCAAAGTCAACATGGTATTAAACCCAAACGATAAGCAAAAAATAAATATACAAGTAAATCTTGTAGTGGAATTGAGAATTCTTAAATGAAATTTACAAAAAAACCTAAAGAAAAAAAGACAACGTTCATTAAGATAACACGCATTATATTTGCTAGAGAAATCGAATTCACTGGGAGAAGAACTAAACATATTTTATTACTTACCTACAACAAGTATTTGTACACAAACCTAAGAAGTAACATTAAACGTGACCAAATAATTTAATATTGTGGAAGATTTTCCCACAGACACGTAAACAACAAAAGAAAATTGAATACACATTTAATATACACATGAGTAATAAAATAAAATAATGCAATTACCATATGTACGTGTTATTCGCATATGTGCAGATTCATTAAAACGCCGATTCCGTAAGTTCGCTAAAAAGGCTGGAAACACACCGAATAAAGCACAGAGAGAGATCTCACCTCGAGAGTGATTGACGTGCTTTACTTGTGCTCCAAAACTTTTATTTATCTTTGCGTTAATTAGCCGCCTTTTTATTGTGCTTTTTACAAAAGCTTTCATTTGCTGTGCAATGTGCTTTCTGTTGTGCACCGTAAGTCTGTTAATTATTACAGTTAACTAACCCGGCGTCAGTGGTGTGTTGTTGTTAGTCTCTGTTTTGGTTATCTCTTTATTTGGCTCTTCACATTGCATTGTTTGTTTGTGTGTTTTCTTGTGCATCAGGCTAAAAGCACCGAATAAAGAAAAACCTTTTCTACTTTGTAAGCCACAAAACATGTTTATACTCGTTCATAAAGTGAAAAGAGTATATCGGGTTTGTGCGATGTCCGTCCGTCTGTCCGTATGAACGATTTTTTCGCCGCTATTGAAGCGAGATACTTGATATTTTGAATATAAACTCGTGTATACCCGCGTCACAAAAAGTATAAAGATTTGGGAGGTGCGCCTACTAAGGGCGTGGCAATTCGATAAAAATTGATCGGTCTCCTTCAGGTTTTAAGCTAGACTCACGAAATTGTTACCGTCAAAAAATTCTTGGATTTGCCCACTTCCGCCCCACGATACACAAAAATCTATATTTTCGGATTTTTATAATTGTAATTGGCTTGCAGTTTTTGGCGATAGCCTTCAATTCTTGTTGGATAGCTCAACTTAAATTCCATGACAAGGGAAATTGAGCAGTTGGTGGTGCTGAAGACTAGCACCATGGTTTGTTTTAAGCTGTGCCTCTTGGAGCCCGAGTTTAAATTAAGGATTGATCGGTTTCTTCGCTTTTTAACGATTCTTGTTGGATAACTTAAATTGAATTTGGTCACACTGGCCAGCAAGCGGTTGGTGCAGCTGCTGTCAAATGCGCACTTTGCATGCGGAAGTCTAGGATTGAATTCCTACCGCGCAGTCTGTTTGTTATACTTTTATTTATATTCGATTAGTATTTTTTATTTCACACAAATGTTATTATTTTAGTTATTATTTCACTGTGATCGAGTATTGCGCTGTCGGTTAGACCCGACTGCAGCATTCGTTTATTTTAGTAAACACCAAGGGAAACAGAATGAAACAAGACGATTTTTCTCTTGTTTCGTTTCGTGTGCGTTAAAATTAAACAAAATTGAGGTTCGGATGAAACTGAGTGAATATTATTTTCAATTATTGAAGCCATTGAGCAGAATGAATCAACTAGTAGAGAGTGTTGGTGCATCCATAAAGTCAAAAATGCTGAGGATGTCATTCAAAAGTTAATAGAGTAACAAAGTAGGAGTATCAAATTTGGATAAAGCTGTGCCAATATTGTTTTTAAATTTTAAAATAATTAGGCAAAATTAAACAACTAGCAGAAAGTGGTGGGTGGATTCATAGAATAAAAAATGCTGAAGATGTTATAATAAACTTAATAGCAGTGATATAAAATAATTTTTTCTCCATATTTTTACAAATTTGCGTACATAATTAATGCAAAAGTGAATTAAGCTGAAAAGTATACCGAAAGAAGATATAACGGATATAACCACATTTTGTTTTGCAAAAGCAAAACAACAGAAAATTTTTACAATTTCACCAGAATGCGGATTGAAACTTTTGACTATAAGCTTTGAAATTTCGAAAAGGCAATTACAAAACATATCGTAATAGCCTGAAAGATTATTTATAACTCTACGGTAAGTAAAAAGTAATAAAAATTTGAAGAAGCATTATTTATTATATGGAAAAGATTGTTATGAATAGAACATAAGATCCGAAATAAGTTACGGCTAGCATAGTTTGCATTACACGTTTTAATAGAAAGCGGTAATAAATTCCTAGTATTTCTGCTCGGAACCGCAAAAAAATAAATTGGCTGATTAATTCGGTTGAATCAAATTCCCCATTGATTAGTTTATGTAAGAAGATTATACCAAGCATGGTTCTAATATTGGAAAGAGAGAGAAGATTTATTAGTAATAGTCTAATCAGGTAAGAAGGCATGCGAAAATCAGGATTCCAGTTAAGACCCCAAAGGCCAAAAAGCAGACATTTTTTTGTACAGGTTAAATTCTATCCTGATGATCAAAAATTGGACGAACAAGTGAAGTCTTTCGACTAGCGGTTTACGACTCCAAAAGCAGGATTAGCAGCAGTAGAAGTGTGCTTGTCAAACTTTAGCTTGGGATCTTGAAGAATACCCAAATCATTAACTGACTCAATCACTCAAGTTACCACTAAGAAAATAATTATTATAAAGACATTCATTTTCATTTACTGTAATAAATTTCATTGCCACCAGATTTGAAAACTGTCAACATCGGAATGCAACCTGTGGCCAGATAGAAAATTAGTAGACGACAAGCAAAGTTTAACGTTGTCGGCATATATCAGCACCCGAGCGTGAAGACCGAAGGAAGTTCTTTAAAAGTCCATAAATCAATATAGCTCTGAACATTGGATTTGTTTTCTTTTTTAAGGAGAGAAATAAAAAATGTTTTTTTCCAAATGTTAGGAAAAGAACTTAACTCCATGGTCAAATAAAATAGTTTACACAAAGGCTTTAAGAGACCTTCACAGCACAGTACCTAAGCACGCACCCTGGTACTCCATCAGGTCCCGGCGAAAATACGGGCTCGATGAAAAAAATGCGATTAGAAACATGTAAAGTTTAATAATAATAAGGATATGGCAAACCAGGCAGAAAATTCTGTGAACTATAAGTCGCTTGAAAAAATTTAGCAATTAAATTTTGTACATATGTCAATAAAATATAAATGCACTAAATAATAGTCATTATTCAAAACTTACGTTGACAATTCACAATATCCACAGCTTATCACAAAAATTTTATTGGCATGCTCATTATCTTTTTAATTACATATATGTATGTAAATAGGGCCTCTATACTTCGCAACATTTGCGCCCAAAATAAATACAGAAGCAAATGAAGCCAAAAATTGCAGCGAAAGAAATGGCGGGACAAAGCAAAATTTTGTTTTGTCAAAGAAAAGGTCGACTATCGGCAACGAAATATGTTTTTATGTTTTACTTTGCTTTGCTTTGCTTTGTTTTCATGTTTATCCTTACTTGTAGTGTGAATGTAGGCAATTATCATTGACGGCGCTAGTTCGAAAAGTTTTGCGTTATCCGGTGTGTTTGTATTTGCGACAGCCAGAACCGACACACTACAAAGCAAAATCAAATGTTTTGTTTCGTTTTCTTTGGTGTGTGCTGTCTCATAGGAAACAATGTTCCCCTACTTTATGAAACAAAAAAACATGTTTTGCTCTATCCTCTGTGATTTCAGACTAACGGTGGTTGCCCGCATAACCATATGTATGTTTTGTTTCGCTTTCTGTGGTGTCTGTGTTGTCTCTCAAGAAACTATGTTCCTTGCTTTGTGAAACGAAAAATCGTATTTCGCTTGTTGTTTCATTTTGATGTTTTTCAGACTTGGGTAAATAAAAAGCACTAATCTGATGATTTGGATTGCATATGTACTTTATACAAATGTAAATAATGTATCAAATTGCTGAATACTTTTGCCTTATATGCGTAGACATGGTTTAGCTGGGGTTTTATCATATATCAGATGGTATTATTGAAGTGTAACAATAGAATAATACATCGTTACGCATAACGCACATTGATTATCATAAAATATGTATATATGTATGTAGGTAAATACTCGGAATAAGAATAGGTGACCTTGGCTGCCACTTGCTTTATGGAATTTATAGACCGAAACCCATTATCTGTTCTTGTTTGTAGACACCATGGTAGGCATTGCGGATGAGGACATAGGGGAAGCAGGATTCCAGGAGATCCATGGTGAGGAATGGTGACTGTTTAACAATCTCATCCAACAACAAGTATATTGATTCTCGATTGCGGGTGGCTTCCTTGTCGGATTCCTGGCCCAAACGCAGGAGCGACGAACTGGCTAAGGCCAAAAATTCCTTCATACGATCTTCCATATCGTTCTGTCCGCAGATGGTAAACAGGGCTCCGAAGATGTTGTTAATAGCAGCCGCCATGCAATGTGTGTTATTTGAGTGCCCATCGATGGTAGCTCTGTAGAAGGATTGTTCATTTCGTGCCAGCTTTGGTATGGATACGGCCACAAAGACCATCAGTAGACATGCGGTCAGGTGCTCGCCCTCATCGAACTCGGGTTTCTTTGATTTTAATGTTGTAGCTAGCGTGGGATCCACTTTGCACAGCAGACCCGCTGCCGAGGCCATCTCGGAGGCGACGCGTATCTGGTCGCCACCTGGCAAATGCTCCTGGAAGTCTTTGACCGAACTGAGTAGGAAAGGAATGCGTTTGTCCAGCACATCCACCAGCGCCTCGTGCACGAGATTGCGAAAGCATATAATAACCCCAATTATGGTCATTCGCTGCAGTACTCGATCAACGTCCTGCAACCGCTTGAACTGCTCTTTCATTACTTCCGGCTTGTCAAAGCTAGTGCGGAGTGTAATAAGCACCTCCTTGTTGGTGCCCACCAGCGACTTCAGTTCCTGCACCTGGTTGGCGATGTGCCACATGAGCGTCTCATTCAGCGTCTTGATGCCGTACGGACCCACCAGCTCAGCCAGCGCGCGCAGCTCGTTTAGATCGGAGAATTCCTGCGGATTAAATGGCACCCAGCCCTCGGGGGAAATGGGCACAAATGCTTTCTGGTTAATGGAGAAGACAATGCTTCCAGCGGAAACTCGGCGCAGTAACACCTCGCTATACCAAGTGTTGTACAGGGCAGCAATCGTCTTCTCCCCGTGCGAGTCCAGAGCCTGTGTCTGCTGCAGCAGACAGTTGTTGAATACACGAGTAATGTCTATATGTACGTAGTTTTCGACCGTCTGTAGAACGTTCATGTAGGCGCGCACGCTTGCCAACAGCTCCGACGGTTTGGCTATTTCCATGGTCTCCTGGTTGAACATGACCATGCCGACCAGGTCGCGCGAGAAACGGTGCTCCAGATTCTGGCACAGATACTCGCGGGGTGCAAATGCAAATTCCCAGACGTTGACAGTGGGGCAATAATTGATGGCATAGCACAGTTCTGTTAGCGCCATGTGCAATTTATCCATTGTCGTCAAATCCTCTCTAGTCTTGCGGTACGATTCATCGCCCGGTTTGCGTATGTCGTCAAAGTGCTTGGATTTCGATTTATCCTTCTTCTTGCGTGCCGACTGAACGGAAAGGATCTTCGCGCAATGCTTGGGCAGCAGGGCGTCCGCCATGGTGCACTGTTCGTCGCAAATTGTTGTTATAATGTTCTTGGCCTCTTTGGCCATTTCTTCCAGAAAGATGTTGACGACACTAAGCGATCGCTCGCGTATGTGATGCCGCTCCTCCGGACACATTTCGTGCGTACAGTTTTGGAAGTGGCTGCAGATCAACGGAAATGCGATTATATAGCGATTCTGTGCCGGAAATTCCAAGCACATGTGAAACTGGTCGTCGAACATTTTGTTATAAAAGCAAAATATGCTCAGGTCCGAGGTCTCCACGAGTATCTCGTCCAAGTTGTCCACCACGCGCGTGTGAAACACCATCGAATCGAGCAGACGAGCCAGTTCCACATGCTCTGTAATACGCAGCGCAGCCTTGCCCACGCTCATGTACGTCTGTAGCCGGAACCAATCCAGCCGAAAAGGTCGAAAGTAGAATAGCTCGTTGTCCTCCACCTGCTTGACAGTCAGGCCAGCGGCCGTGTTGTACAGCGAGCTAAATATGATGCTTTCATCCTCTGGACACATCTGCAGGCTCTGCATGCGTATGTTCAGGTCGGTCGCGTCGAAGCCGGACAAGTATTGGACATAGTAGCGCTGCATCACCTGACTGTACTTGCGCACCAGCGCCCGCAGCTCCTCCATGTGGAAGAGCAGCTCCGGCAGTTGACGGTCTACCAGATCTTCATTGCTCTTGCCTGTAAGTAACCCCAATTGTTGAGTCCGCAATGGACATGGACCGTGTGGACAGTTACTACTCACCCTTGTGTTTCAGCAGCGGCGGGTTATCGTTGTGGCGCAGCAGCCAAAGAATCTCGTCGCGCGCTAAACAGAGCCCAATAAATATGAAGATGGCTTTGGGGCCCAGCAGGCCCGGCTGATCGGTCATAATAAGGGCCAATTCCTTCAGAGCGGTTCGCAGGAACTTGCGCCGCTCGCGATGCATTAGGGCTGCCTTCTGAACGGCCGTGTTGTACGCCTCCTTAACCTCGCCGATGCGCTTGCTGTAGCCCTTGATGCCGTCGAAGGTGGCCTGAATGTACTGGTGAATCTGGAGCACCTCGTCTCTGAAGAGGGCCACCACCCAGCTGCTCTCCAGCGCGGAAAGCCAGATCTTATTAACCTCTGGATACTGGCCCAGCATTTGGTGGTTTAGCAGCAGGCCGAATATTATCCAGCGGTCCATTGCCTCCAGCGAAATGTACTCACATGACATGGTGTCCGTTCGCACGGCCTTCAAAAGTATGGCCGGGTTGCCCACCAGGCTAAGCTTCTGCATCTCGCGCCATTTGTCTGCGGGCAGATTGCGTAGGGCATAAATGGAGGTCAGCGAGCGCAGCGCATTCGTGAGCAGTCGCTGGTGGGGTATGAACTCCTCAGCCAGCTTCTTCAGCGGCACCTCGTAGTCGAGAATCATTTGACCCAATCGAGGGAAGCCCGTGTCCGGTTGTCCGTTGTTCTGCAACTCGTACGCCGCGTTGTAAAGCCCCAACACTGCCTTGCGGTCCTCGACACGGGACAGCACTATCATCAAGGACACATAGGTGACCACCAGATCGAGGTAGTTCTTGGTCAGTTCAAAGTTGAGTGTTATGTCCAGGTGGATCTGGCAGGCGTCCATGGTGGTCAGCAGCTCGCACACGTTATCCTTGAAGTCGAGCAGGTCGACAAAAGTGTGGTAGTACAGCGATAAGGACTTAATTATCTCCGCCTTGATGTTGACGATGGCATTCAGGCCCTTCACGTCGATATTAGGAAAGCGCTTCACAATGAACTTTATTGAGGACTCCAGCGACTTCTCGGAGAGAAAGCCTGGCTTTGACTTGGTATCGCCGCACGCCTTCTTTATGTTGTAAATTCTTGTTAATATCCCGAGGCCACGATCATTTAAAATTATTAACTTCTCAGCAATTTTCTGCTGATTGGGAAAAATTGGGCGTGCCATTGTATTTGGTTGGGATTGTGTCACTGGCGCAAATTATGTTGTGGATACCGGTAAGAGCAAGTACTTAAAAACGTTTACTTATGCCGACGCAGAAATATGTGCTGGATAAACCGTAGAATACTCTGCTATTTCTATTTAATGACCTTTTTTATTTTGTTGATAAAACACAGCTCAATGTACACATTTTACCAAATGTGGCCAAATCTTGAAAGTAAAAATATACCGACTTTATATTATACAAGTCAGAGTTCTGTAGTCGGGCGTGCCTGACTTGGAAATATCCTAAAACCAGCGGCGAGCTGGTGTTATACACATTTCAACCCCCTTGCATTCATACATATAAACATAAAATCACACAAACACACAAAAGCCCATGCAGCAAACTGTGCACTTTTCTCAGCAGGTGCACTTGGTTCCCTCTATGGAAACTAAATTCGTGAATAATTTTTAACCAAAAAGTATAATCTTTACGAGATGTGCAGTAGTTTACAAGTGCATGTACAACCAAAGTGCAATTCTGTAGTATTTGAATTGCGTTTCTTCCATTTTTGGGGCGAATGGCGGCATGCTTTCCGAAAACATAACATAAATAAGAAAATCAAATCTTAAAATCGACGTACGCTTTTCGAAAACAGAATATAATGGTTCTATCTTTCATTGTCTCCGAGATATGGTATGAAATCAGTTCTTAAAATCGATTTTTATCGATATAATAATGAACGGGGCAAGATATCGAAAAAATTGTGAACTTGTTGTATGGCTTTAAAGAATCTGTACTCGAATAGGTTAGGTCTATAAGTTTTGTAGGTTTCGATATCGATGATTTCATACAGAGAGACATTGTTAAATCGACTCAGCTCTAATCAGCGTCCTAATCAAGAATGTATATACTTTATGGGGTCGGATATGCTTCCCTCTGCCTGTTACATGCATTTGCATTAACCATTATACCCTTTCTACGTATTTTCAATGAGTTCAGGGTATAAAAATACCAGCGCAGTATTTTAGTATTTAAGTATTTTTAAGTATTTTAGTAGGAAAAAACTGTTTTAGTAAACATTACGTATTTGAATAATAGACATTAATTTTGCAATGCAAACAATTTACCGTATATTAGCATATCGTATATAATAAATACTTTTTATATTCATATATGTTTATCAATTTATTTACTTTTTAGCCTATTTGACATTGACTTGATATCAACTATTGAATGATGACATCTTCATGAATCATATTTAAACAAAATCAATGTATTTGATGAATATTTTTGGTATTATCGTGTAGTTAATATACAATCTGAATATATATATTGTCATACAAATTTAGTTGCTATCCATCTGTTATTCAATACTTGATATTGTCACGAGTAGTTTATTTTACCATGAACAACATGAGAAAAATTCCAAAAAGAGATTGTATTAATTTTTTTTAAAGTAATCTTTATTAAAAAAGTGCCGCTAAATATAGAATATTTATAGAGATGGGATGGATATGATGTCTAATAGCAATCACGATAAATTTAAATCGTTGTTATCGAAGAACGATTGTTCTGTATGACAAATGAGAGCGGTGCATTCGATAAGCACATGTTGTTGCCATCACATCAATTTCGTACTTCTGGCTGCCAATAGAAAAAGGTGGGTATTTATTTGCATTTAATTAAAACCAAAGTGCAATTCATTAATCAAGTGTCGTAGCAATGAGCAATACGGGAAAACTAAAACGAAGCGACGTTTGTCGCGTCCCAGAGAACATAAATTTTCCGGCCGAGGAAGAAAATGTGCTGAAGCAATGGCAAGCTGAGAAAATCTTCGAAAAGTGTAGCCAACTCTCAAAGGGAAAGCCGAAGCAAGTACTGTTGTCGATTGCATCATCCAAAGTTATTAATTTGGCGTAAACTTTTTCAGGTACACGTTCTACGACGGGCCGCCATTTGCGACCGGCCTGCCGCATTACGGACATATTCTGGCGGGAACCATTAAGGACATCGTGACCCGATATGCCTATCAGCAAGGCTATCATGTGGACCGACGCTTTGGTTGGGATTGCCATGGATTGCCCGTAGAGTTTGAAATCGACAAGATGCTCAATATCAAGGGTCCGGAGGATGTGGCGAAGATGGGCATCACGGCGTACAATGCCGAGTGCAGGAAGATTGTCATGCGCTATGCGGACGAGTGGGAGAACATTGTGACGCGCGTGGGTCGTTGGATTGATTTTAAGAATGATTACAAGACGTTGTACCCATGGTACATGGAATCCATTTGGTGGATATTCAAGCAGCTCTTCGACAAAGGTCTCGTGTACCAGGGTGTGAAGGTGATGCCCTATTCCACTGCCTGCACCACCTCGTTGTCCAACTTCGAGGCAAACCAAAACTACAAGGAGGTCGTTGATCCGTGCGTGGTTGTGGCACTTGAAGCTGTTTCGCTGCCCAACACCTTCTTCCTGGTGTGGACCACTACGCCCTGGACACTGCCCTCGAACTTCGCCTGTTGTGTGCATCCCACGATGACCTATGTCAAGGTATGCACATATTTACAATTATATAGATTGTTTGCGCTTATTTTGGCTTTGTTTCATGTGATTGCATCAGGTGCGTGATGTGAAGAGCGATCGCCTGTTTATACTGGCCGAGTCGCGTTTGTCTTACGTATTTAAGACGGAGGCCGAATACGAGCTGAAGGAGAAGTTTGCCGGACAGACTCTTAAGGATCTGTACTACAAGCCAGTGTTCCCTTATTTTGCCCAACGTGGCGCCGAGGTGAAGGCCCACCGCGTGCTTGTCGATGAGTATGTTACGGAGGATTCTGGCACTGGCATTGTCCACAATGCGCCCTACTTTGGCGAGGACGATTACCGCGTGTGCCTGTCAGCGGGCATAATCACTAAGTCAAGCGCTGTTATTTGTCCTGTCGACGATGCCGGCCGGTTTACTGCAGAGGTGACTGATTTCGCGGGCCAGTACGTCAAGGATGCGGACAAGCACATTATGGCCAGCCTAAAGGCAAAGGGGAATTTGGTTTCGAGTGGTCAGGTGAAGCATAGCTACCCCTTCTGCTGGCGCTCGGACACTCCGCTGATTTACAAGGCGGTACCATCGTGGTTTGTGCGCGTCGAGCACATGTCCAAGAACTTATTGGCCTGCAGCTCTCAGACCTACTGGGTGCCGGACTTCGTGAAGGAGAAGCGTTTTGGCAACTGGCTAAAGGAGGCCAGAGATTGGGCAGTAAGTAGCTTCTTGTTGTATTGTTACAGACTGTTGATTCATGTACAATTATGGATCACAATAGATTTCCCGTAATCGCTATTGGGGCACGCCTATTCCCATCTGGCGCTCTCAAAATGGTGATGAAACCATTGTCGTTGGCAGCATACAACAGTTGACAGAACTATCGGGCGTGCAGGTCACCGATCTGCATCGCGAGACTATCGATGACATTGAGATACCATCAGCGGTGCCCGGAAATCCGCCACTGCGAAGGATTGCGCCCGTTTTTGACTGCTGGTTCGAGTCCGGCTCAATGCCATTTGCGCAGCAACATTTTCCCTTTGAGAATGATAAGGACTTTATGAACAACTTCCCAGCGGACTTCATCGCCGAGGGCATTGACCAGACACGCGGCTGGTTCTACACGCTCCTGGTCATCTCGACGGCATTGTTCAATAAGGCGCCATTCAAAAACCTGATTGCCAGTGGATTGGTGCTAGCCGCCGACGGGCAGAAGATGTCCAAGCGCAAGAAGAACTACCCGGACCCCATGGACGTGGTTCATAAGTACGGCGCGGATGCCCTACGCCTTTATCTAATCAACTCGCCGGTAGTGCGCGCGGAAAGCCTGCGCTTCAAGGAGGAAGGCGTGCGTGACATAATCAAGGATGTATTCTTGCCGTGGTACAACGCCTATCGGTTCCTGCTGCAGAACATTGTGCGGTACGAGAAAGAGGAGCTGCACGGCAAGGCACAGTACACCTACGAGCGTGCGCGCCACCTGCAGAACATGGAGCACGCCTCGGTCATTGACGTGTGGATCCTGTCGTTCAAAGAGTCCCTGCTAGAGTTCTTTGCGACCGAGATGAAGATGTACCGACTTTATACGGTGGTGCCCAGGCTAACTAAGTTTATTGATCAGCTGACCAACTGGTGAGGCAATTTGGCGGCCTGCACATCTTTGTACCCCATGAATACAGTTTGGTGTCCTCTCCCCTTTAGGTACGTGAGGTTGAACCGGCGCCGCATTAAGGGCGAGCTAAGCGCTGAGCAGTGCATTCAATCGCTAGATACCCTCTATGATGTGTTATACACTATGGTTAAGATGATGGCGCCCTTCACGCCGTACTTAACCGAATACATTTTCCAGCGACTTGTGCTGTTTCAGCCCCAAGGAAGCTTGGAGCATGTTGAATCCGTACACTACCAAATGATGCCTGTTAGCCAGCGCAAGTTCATCCGGAGCGACATCGAGCGATCCGTGGCATTAATGCAGTCCGTAGTCGAGCTGGGCCGCGTGATGCGAGATCGTCGCACGCTGCCCGTTAAGTACCCCATTTCAGAAATCATTGTTATCCACAAGGACAAACAGACTCTGGAGGAGATTGGAAGTTTGCAAGATTTCATACTAAGCGAGCTAAATGTACGCAAACTCACGCTAAGCTCGGACAAAGAGAAGTACGGAGTGACTCTGCGTGCGGAACCGGATCATAAGGTGAGCATCTGAAGCTAAGTGTACGAAATTATAATTTTTATGTTTCTTCTTTATAATCTGCCGATCATAGACACTGGGTCAACGCCTCAAGGGCAACTTTAAGGCTGTAATGGCCGCCATCAAAGCGCTCAAGGATGACGAGATTCAGAAACATGTAGCCCAGGGCCACTTTAGCATATTGGATCAACGCATTGAGCTGGACGAAGTGCGCATAATTTATTGTACCTCTGAAAAGGTGGGAGGCAACTTTGAGGCTCATAGCGATAACGAAGTCCTGGTGCTAATGGACATGACGCCCAATGAGGAGCTGCTCGAAGAGGGCTTAGCGCGCGAAGCTATTAATCGGGTCCAAAAGCTAAAGAAGAAGGCACAGCTCATACCTACGGACCCCGTTATCATCTACTATGACTTGAAGAGCAATGATGGTAAAAAGGAAGCACAGGAAGCGCTGGCACAACTGCAAAGGGTTCTGGTCAACTACACGTCTATGATAAAGGGGGCCGTTAAATCGGAATTTCTTCCATTTAACGAAAAGCAAGTCGGCGCAAAACGTCTCATCATCACTGAGATGGTGGACCTCAAGGGTGTACAGCTAAATTTGACTATTTGTTCTGCTGAGGAGCTGAAGCTGCCCGGCCTTGCATGGCTAAATGTAACTCTTGCTGACGAGCTGCAGCCGCGATTCGCCAACAGCAACAAGGCCTCGATAATTCTTCAGAATAGCAGCAACAAACAATTCATCAGCTTGCCCACTCTGCGTCGTGAACTGGATGTGCTTTTCGGACTATACGGCGTCAATTATGACATCTATGTGGTGGACCAAAACAAGAAACTTAGCGAGCTTCAGGCTATCGATAAAAGTCTGAACGGAAAACTACTTGTTTTAACTCGCAGCACAAATGCACTTAGTCAGGCACAGGACTACAATGTGGTTCCGATGCCATATTCAAATTTCGTTAATCAGCCGTCTGGAAATACTGTGTTTCTTGAAAACCCCAAGGGTAACAAATTAATGTAAAAGCGATTGGTATTTAGTGTAAACCGAATAACGAAAAATGAAATAAACTTTTTGAAAAAGTTTCTAAAAAATCTCCACGTCAAACTCTTTATTTTAAGCGACTATCTATTGTTCTCACGCTACCAACAGTGAGTGATTTCTTATTTCAGTAAGAGTGAAAATAGAAAGAGTTAACAGTATTTGCCTTTCAACTCATTTCGTTTGGTTCTGGTCTTGTCAGATCCAACCAATCCAAATAACAGTTTAGAAGTCATTGACCTAGGAGATTTACTATCCTAATAATCGTACTCTTGATTCGTTTCGACCAGCTGTCGAAAGGCATAGGATATTTTAATAACATATACCTGTTTCCTTTTAAATTTGTATTTAGTTCTTCTATTTGAGAAATGAGATCAAAATCTTGAATTTGTAATACCCATTGAATTACCCATCAGCCTCTGACAAAATTTCCCAAAATAAAACAAATCGAGATTTTTTAATTTTTTATTTTATTGAAATCGCTTTTTATTCGTTATAATATTAGATATAATATGTGGTTGTATCATATATGTCGACTTGTCATAAATGTGTATAATGTGTTTGATCTCTGCTTTGCATACGAGTATCTTTTGTTGTTCAATTTTCATGACTTTTGGATTAGCTTTACTTCGCCTTCTGTGCAGCGTTGCTGGAGACAATTTCGTACATTTAATACAAGTATTGTTCATAATTTATATTATCAAAGGGTTATCATTTTGCTCTATCAACATTTCTCTGCTATAAGAGTGTCAGTACCGATACATAATCTGAATATGAGTTTAACAAATTGTATAATGTTGCCTCTGTATTTGTTTATTGGGAAATGTACACTTCGTTTTGAAGAACAAAAGATATTTAGTAAATTTAAGCAGAATTGAGTAGGCGTAGATACATATTCCTTTCTTTATGTCAGTCACAAGTTTTATTTTGTTTTAGCTGATTTCAATAATTTCATTTTGGTTTTTGGTTAATATAATGCTGCTTAATTTTACTACATATACATTTATATAACGCCTGGAGAACCCAACTAGGCTTGGCGATACATCCCTAGACATATGTGTTGTCATAAAAAAAAAGTTACTTTTTGATTCAATACAATCAAAAAAAAAATAAAAATTACATTTATATACGTTTGCTGCATTTTTTTTACAATTCGTTTTGTGTAAAATATTTATTTTATTATTTTGGAAAACATGAAAATGTCGTTTTCTTTATGTTTTTCTTTACACAACATTTCGCATGACACAATTACTGCATGCATACATATGTATATATGAGTTCGTTTTATTTTTTTTTATATTATTTTGTTTTATTTGTTGCTTACATTTAATGTTTCAATGAATTTTTTTTTTATATATGTTTTGCATTATTTTTAATTTTATTTAAAAAAAAAAATTCATACTAAGTCCTACGTTTTATTTTTATCTTCTTTCTCACTTTCACATTAGTTAAGTGCTATATTTCGTTCTTATGAGTTTTCATCTTTAGCCTAATCCTTAGTAACGATGTGTAGTTGAGTGTGTCTATATTACAGTGTGTATATCATATGGTTGTGTATTATATTATGTTCAAGACTTAAGTATCCGTTCTTAGTGTTATTGCTAGTTTATTTATATCTCAATAGTCAATAGTTTAGTTTCAGTTATAAATAGTTTAATAATGTGAATAATTATAAACAAAAACACTTTAGTAATGTGACAAGTTAAAAGACAGGATTTAGATTTTGGTTTGAGAAATAAATGTTTTAAAAGTTGCAATAATTAAAATAAAAAAAAATGTAAAAACAATAAAAAA
Organism: Drosophila sordidula; assembly: GCA_035047465.1. Lineage (NCBI taxonomy): Eukaryota > Metazoa > Arthropoda > Insecta > Diptera > Drosophilidae > Drosophila > Drosophila sordidula. Next base: position 15,458,154 of record JAWNPQ010000156.1, on the reverse strand, counting down.
TTATCAAGGACTATTCTTAATCTAGCATTGGATTAAAGGCATTATAAACTGCATTGCTTTTACAAATTAACATGGCAAAACTGTTAAATTAAATATTGCATTTTAAAAAACTAAAATCTTAATAAGCTAAGTAAAAAAAAAAAAACACGAATGAGTAAAGTACTTTGCTGTTTTAAACTTTCGGTTCGATATTCTTTACTTCGATTCTTCATTTTTGCAACATTTCAAGTTGTGAAATGAAATGTTTAGAAATATATCACAATTTGTAAAAAGTTTTAATGCATTTTGCCTTTGAAATTAATTCAACTGTATAATGTTAAAAAAAAATTGAGGGAAAAATACAGGAGAATATATGTATATAGGAATACGAGTATGTAAGTTTCTTGTTTGGTAAGGGTAGCTGACCCAAAATTGTTTTGATTTTTGGCTGTCGAACTTAAGTAGATGCATTTGAGTAAGTAAATTCGAGCATTCGCATTAAATATAAGTCAAATGAGTCACGACTACGTACAGTTTACGTAAGTCTAAATCAAAGGGTGTCAACAAATTAAAATGGCGCGCTGAGTGTTAAAGCATATTTAAGTATTATAGTTGTCTATACGTATCTGTATATGTATAATATACAAAGCATTTATGAAAATGAAGCAGCTTTTAAGTTCGTATTACCATACAAGTATGGGCTAGGCTAGGGGATACTACACTTTTATCTGTATTCGCTTTTGTTCTTCACTTCTTTTCTTTGCTTTTCTTTTTTTTTTTTTTTGCTGGGGACTTTTCAACTTTTTACATTAATTTATGATTTATATTAATATTTTACTTATTCGAATATGCATAATTTCTTTTGTTTTTGTTGTGTAATACTTGTCTGACACCGAATGCAACTGGTTAGGCTCCTATTGACTAACCGAAAAGGGCGATTTTGCTTGCGATTTCGGCTACCCTGTTTGTCATGAAGAAATCGTATGCGCTCTTCTTCTCTGTTCTTTACACAAACCTCAATGTCCGAAGTAAAGTTTGTTAATTTTTACGCCGCTGGGTCGTACGAGTTTGTTGGTTCTTGCCGAAACCAAGTGCTCGCTTTGCATTTGGTTATCAAATTTAAAAAAATACATTCAATGTTGCACGTGGACTAAACATATATGTATCCCTATTATTACCTTAAACTCAACATCAACATACATACATATTTTTGTTCTGCGTACATTTATAGAGATTTACGTGGTTTGCTGGTTTGTTCTTCGATACTTCGAGGGTTGCCTGGTTACTAATATTCAACTTTAACGCGATTAAAGTTTATATTAATGAGTTAAATTGAACTGTGTCGTTTTTTTTTTTGCGTGTTGTGCTTAATGTTTACCGCTAATCGCTTATCGCTGCTGTATTTCACCTAGATAATTACAAAATCTGCTCCTCTGCTGCCTCGTTGCTCGTCTTGCGGACAGCGCTTCCCACAGCAATCAAGTAGTCCTCCGGCCCGTCATACTCCTCCTGGCTCCTGGCTTCATCGCTAGCTTCACTCTCCAGCTCCGCCTCCACTCACGCCGGCAACTCTCCATATTTCTGCTGTCGCCGATTCGAGCCGACCCTGTGGCTGCTGCCCGTCTTGCGGCGTTTGCGCTTCGCGTCGCGTTGGAAGGCCACGTTGCCGGGGTCATCTGCCAGCTGTGGGTACTTGTGTATGCTGTGTATGTCAATGCCGATCCAGCCGTCAACGTCGCCGTGCTGTATGAGCTCCTCTTTTTCCTCCTCGGTCCAGTCGCCGCGGCCCTGGAATCCCGCTGCGACCAGTTGCTTCTCCAGCTCCCAGGCGCGCTCGACGGCCCGCTTGTGGGCATGCTTCAGTATGCGATGGCGCTCCTGCTCGGGATCCACTCCGTACTTGATGATAACTACTGCCTCGGGGCCATGGAGCCGTAGCTCCTTCGCAGCGCTGCCGCCGTGATCGCTGATCTCATGCGTTGATATGTTGAACATGCCTCCTAGACGACGCAGCTCCTCGTTATCGTCCCGCAGCTTCAGAACGTTGTCCTTGACAAAGTAGAAGACGTCCTGGTCGTGAATGCTGAAGTGCAGGTCCAAGAAGTAGGAGTTGTTGAACACGGAGCTCACAACGTCCTGCACCACGCTATTGGAGCCATCCACCACGCTGACTAGCGCACGTCCTCCGATCCTCGACAGCAGAACGCCTTCCCCGAACACGGCCCGACGATAGCTGACACGCGGCAAAAGGTTGCGCATTTTGGGCTCCATCTTGAGCAGCGGCTTCGGCGCAAAGTCAAAGTCGCTGAACTTCTCGTTCGTCTTCTCGACGATGCACTCCAAGCCAGAGATGACACCAAAGTCCGGTGCGAGCGTATTCGACTTGATGGTGGCCTGGGGCGTGTACTGGGACAGCTTGGTGTACCTGTTGCTCTGCATGTTGTTCAGTTCGTAGCCGAAAAGCTGAAGCCAGGCGTCCAGGTCGATCATGTAGTTCTGCGGCTTGTTGCGGTTGATTGGATCATTGTTGTGGTATCTGTAGATGAATACGTCCGTGGGGTTCGACATTTCGGTAGCCAGCGTTTCCCACAGTGGTGTCATCCACTGACCCACTGTTGGGTCGTACTGTCGCTGTTCCGTGTAGATCAGTTTGGTGTGCGGGTCAATCAGTCCGCCATGGAAATCGATGGGTACGAAGAAGTCGGGCTTGGTATCCTTGATGGTGCGTCCGAAAGGCGTGCGCTTCACCTCCTTCACAATGCCTCCGTTCATGTCGAAGAAGGCCAGTGGGGAGCCGTTCTGATCGGTGGCCACATAGTATCGCAGCTCGGCGTGCTCCAGTGCGATCAGCATGTCCCGGTCGTCGTAATAGAACTTCATGGTCTTCCCCAGCTTGGGGAAGTGCACGTGCGTGACCAGTCTCGGTGTTTTCGGGTTGGCGTAGTAGTATTGTGTGACATTGCCCTTGCTGTCGTGCCAGGCTACCAGTCGGCTGCGGTCATCGTAGTAGTACCAGCTCTGGAAGCGGTCCCGCTCGAAGGCGTGGATCAGTTGGCCGCGGTTGTTGTACCTGTACTTCTGCTCGCCGCGACGGACTACGAATCCCCGTGCATCATAGTTGTTGAACTCGATATCGCCCACCTTGATGACCCTGTCGCCAATATCGTAGCCAAGGTTGATCTTCTCGCCCTGATCAACGATACCCACGGTGTTGCCGTTTTCGTCGTATAGATACTTCCAGTTGTTGGTGCCCAGAACTTCAATCACATGCCCATCCGCATTGTAGTTAATTTTGTCAAAAGCCGTTGACCTGCCGAAGGTTGTCTTTTGGGACTTGATGCGATTGCGCAGATCGTAGTCGAGTTCCAAGCGGAATACGTCGAAGCTCTTGATGTTCATTAATACGCTTTTGACACGTCCATGCTGATCGTAGTCCACAATAGTGAAAAATTGCTTGGCCGAATCCTGAATGACGGTGCGATTGAAAGCGTTGCGTGTGATCTTCAGATCCTGCACAACTTCCAGCTGGCCCAGATTCTGGCTGTACTTGTAGCGGGTGGTCGGCAGCTCCTTGTCATCAATGGCCATTTCGATGCCGCTCAAGCGGGCGTTGCCATCATAGGCGTACTTGTAGTGAGCCGATGCCAGCTGGCTCTTCGAGCCAAACCTCAGTTTCTCGTCCTTCAGGATACCTGCGTGGTACTTGAATTCGCGGCGCAGCTCGAAGCCTGGCTCCTGCACCTCGACGGACTTAACCAAACTGGTCGTTTCTTGATACGTATAATGGGTGCTCGAGAGTCCGGCCAGTATGGTTTCTAGTCGTCCAGCAGCGTCGTGCACAAAGGCGACCTTGCCAGACTGATGTGGGTGTATTTTGGCGAGAATCTGGCCCTCATCGTTGTAAAGGATTTCGAACGGATGCCGGTTGATGGGCGAGTAGTACTGATACTTGAAGAAGCCCAGCGACGTCTGCAGTGAGAATGAGTGAATGTGCCCTCTTGGAGTTGTCAAGCTTTGCAAAGCGCCGGCGTCATCATATTGCAGTAGATAGTCTGAGCGCCGTGGAGTGGTCACTTTGAGGGGCAGGGAGCCAAACATGTCCTTAAAGGTGTATACCATCGATGAACCATCGCCATACTTAATCTCATTCAAGCGGCCATTGCGGTCAAAGGTATAGGCCTCCTGCAGGACTCCCCATTTCCAGCTGACCAGGCGTCCAAATCGATCGTACTCCAGATCGACATCGGCGTAATCACCCGACTGCGGCCTAAAGCTAACCGGACGCGAAGTGCGATCGTAGGTCACATTGAGCAGCTCCTGCTTCTCATCGACCATTACAACGACCGACTGTGTCTCGCGGTCATACTCGAGGGTGAGCACATTGTCCCCGTTGACGCGCAGCTTGCGTCCCACCTCCGTAACTGGACGCGGGGCGCCTTTGTTCTGTTTGCCCTGCTGTAAGGGTTGTTGGCGCCGCACAAAGTAACGCCATTCGAATCGATTGGCAAGATCTCCGGCAATCTCCGTGCGCTGCCTGGCTGGTACTGGGTAGCTTTCGCCCAAGAGCGGGCTTTGCTCGGCCAGAATTGTGTAGGGCACAACTTCCATTTGAAGATTGTGTCCCCAGGGTGTGATGCTCGTGGTCGAACCGTCCATGTCCACTGTAGTGCGCGATTCTGCGGCGCCGTTCTTCACAATGACAGTGGAGCCCTGAATTAGCATTGAAATTTCCTTCTGTGCGTTCTCAGAGACCTTCACCTGAGCGCCCTTCACACTCAAATCAAAGTTGAGTTCAATGACTCGACCGGTCGGCGTAACAGCCGATGTCAGGCGTCCAAATTCATCATAGTTGTACACATAGGAACGTCCTGTGGAGTCCAGCTTTGTCTTCAGCAAGCCCGTCGGTCCGTGGTACTCGTAGGTGACGTTGTAGTTGTCCGGAGTGCTCAGCTCGTGCAGCATCTTCATGCGAGTCATGCGGAGACGGCACTTCTGGCCCTTGGTATTCTCAATGGAGTTCACCTGAGAGGTGTAGTCGCGCAAAAGGAAGACCTTGTTGCCCGCGGCGTCCGTTACGGTGCTGAGCTTTCCGTTGGACGTGTTTACGTTGTAGGTGAACACGTAGGTCGTCTCTCCGGTGAGAATGTTGCGTGTAGAGACGTGTTGTCCAAATCTATTGAAAATGTATATCTCTTGCATGTCCGGCGCGTATATCTCGTACTCGCGCGAAGGGCTCGCCTCCGGGATGCTGGACATAACCGAGCGAATCCGGTAGTTGGCCTGGTCGGCGATGTGCACGTGTCCGTCGGGGGTGACAGAGAGGGCGGCAATGGTGTTGAACTTTGCACTGGTCGCCAGATAATGATCAGCCTCAAAGCAGTCGCATCCGCGCTCCAGGCAATTGCACTTGGACTCGGCGCCCGCGAACGAAGCTATGCGTCCATCCGTGCCAATGACGCGCACGCGATTGATGCGCTGCGAGTCGCTTTCGGCCACGAAGAGCTCGCCGAGCGGACCAAAGGCAATCGACTGCGGCATCACCAACGTGGCGTGCGTGGCCAGGTCCGTGTCGTAGGCTGCGGAGGCGGTCGCGCAATGCAGCGGGCGGCCGGAAATGACGCGCACGCGTCCGTCGGGGGTCATTCGCAGGATCATGTGGTCGTCGATGATGTGAAGCGTGTTGTCCATTGGCGAGACAGCGAGCTCCGTGGGCCAGCGCAAGTGCATTTCTTCCAGCTTGAGTGTGCCCTCGCAGGGAATGGGCTTCCAGTGGGACTTGTGCATGTGGTTGCCGATGAGGGTGCTGACGATGCCGTCGCGATCCACCATGCGGATATTGGTGCCATCGGCAAAGTAGAGGATGTTGTCGCTGGAGATGGCAATGCCCTTGGGATAGGCCAGTTTGGCGTCCTTTGCAAGGGCGCCGTCGCCGCAATGAGCCTCGTCACCCGGCAAGCAGCGCTCCCCGGAGCCCACAACCGCTTCCCAGTTCTGCTCCGGCTGTGAGTAGTCGCTGATGTCGCGCACGCGGATAATCTGATGAGATTCCGGATCGGATACGTAGAGAGTACCGTCGAGCGGACTCAGAGCCATGTGGTAGCGATAGGAGACGCGTGTGGCGTTCAGCTTGACAACAGTGCGAATACTGCCGTCCGTCATTATACGGCGAATATAGTTGAAGTCCCCAACGAAGAGACTGCCATCGGGAGCAGCGGCCAGGGCGACAGGGGCAAGTAGGCGCTGCTTCATGGCCAGACCATCGCAATCTTGGCAGTCCAGCGGGCGCTGATGGCCGTCGCCCATGGTGGTGAGAATAATGCGGGGCTTGTTGCGCAGGTAAATGTTGGAGCCGTCGCCCTTCTGGAGAATTCCCTCGTGGAAGTTGTACCGATGATGGATGTCCAGGTTCCAGCCACCAACCTCTGAGATGGACATGTCGTGCCCACTCAGTTTCGTGGTCTGTATGTCCCACACAATGTCCTTGCAGTCGGTGTACTGGTAGCCCACCTTGACAACGGCCGTCGTGACGCCGTACACACGTTGTCTATATATGTTCAAGCGGTTCCAGGCGTACGTGAATTTGATGCCCGGGTCGGCTTCAAACACACGCTCAAAGAGGATGCCCTCGATGGTGATGCGCAGATGGATCAGATGAAGCGAAGCAGGAATGGTATCCGGCGTCAGTTGGAGTTTGATAGTGGACAAATAACCAGCGGCGCGTGAGGAGTGGTAGACGAGATTTAGGCCGGTACCCGGTATTTGGAGCGATTCCTGGATGACCTGCGACTCGGCCAGAATGGCGCTGCGGTCGGGACAGGCGCCCTGGAAGCCGTGCTTCCAGGAGGCCAATACCACGGGTTTCATTTGATCGTAGTCGTGCGAGAAACAGGTGTGGGTTGTAGTCGTAGCCAGGCCCTTTTCCTCGGACATGCTCATCACCATCACATCGATGATCACGACCTCGTTCCAGGGCACCTGGACAATGCGCGACTGCGGGCGGAAGGGAGCGCGTCCAAACTGCAGAGTCACGGCTCCTCCACCGTTGACCATCAGATCGAACCAGCCGTCGTCGCGGGTAAGTGTAAAGCCCTCCAAAAGAGTGGTCGTCGAAACGCGCACGCCCACCAGCCCCATGCCGAGGGAGGTGACAACGCGTCCGCGGATAACGGCCGAACGGCTGTGGGGGAAGTGACAAAAGAGAACAGTTAGTCGGGTCTCATAGTGGAGTTCGGAGCGGGGTCAACTACAAGTACTTCTGGCTAACAAGCATATCGAACTTAGGATTCGCAACTACGTTGAGTAAGAAATGATGCGATAAGTACAAATGATAAAAGTTCACACGCACATAACATAAGACTCGTATCAACACACAAAGGTTTACAATTTGAACATTATAGTATGTATATGTATATTTTTGGTATATAGCTTTGTATGTGACCTAGCATTGACCTAAGAACAACATTTGTATAGCTTATACGTATGTTAAATTAAAATTCAAAATATTTGATTGGTTGTCTGGCGAGTAACGTAACGAGTGGATCATTTACGATCCCACAATTGAGTAATAAAGTAAAAACAACTACCAAATGAGCTTATTAAAATATTTATATAACTACGCTATAAAATATATAATTAAAATGTTTTTAAAAAAGACAGTAAGTAAATAAAGAATCGTATTTAATAAATGAAACAAGTGTACCAAACAACCATCGAGAATCAGTATTATTAGTAGTAGTTTTAGTATTATTTTAGTACCGGTTTTTCGCTTGCTTACCTTGCATTGAAATAATTCCAAAAAATGCTGTTAGTATATGATTTTGATTTATAGCGAGAACAATTAGCGAATAGAATTCGTTAGTTAATACAAAGCATTTGGAATTCGTTTGCGCAATGTTCATATGTGTGTATTTTTGATGGGAGTTAGTAGCGAGTAGTAGTAGGAGGAGCGAGTAGTAGTAGGTATAGTTATTTAGTATGTTTTTTTTTTTTTTTTTTTTTTTTGCAATTTTTATTCGGATTAAGGGCACGCGTGATGAGAAGAAAAAGAGAGCAGAGAGAAAAATATTTGAATTAGCATGGTTGTCGTTGTTTAATCTTTTACTAGAATTGCTTGTGATATGAAACCCGTAACAAAATAAGATATCTTTGCTTTCGATCATGCCGAAATTGCCAGCGACCCTTCACAAGAACCCTTGAATTTAGTAGAGAATCGGAAGGTTGTTGTATGTCCGGGACAAGTATATATGGAATAAGGGTTTAGTGATTTATGATATCCACTCCTTGTGAAAGGTGTACTTAAAATCTAGTCTAAGTTATTCGTATACTTAACGTTTGTAAATGACCTTAATTATAATTAATACTTATGTGTGTACCTTAAAATTGTTTTGAATACAAAGATTTGGTTTGTTTAGTTTTAATGGTAAGTTTTGAACAAAGGACATGTAGGGATTTATTTACAAGATTTTCAATGGGATTAAGGAATGTTTGTGTACGGAAATGTTTTGCTTTCTTGTGGGATTTGTTTTAGACGAGGGCACGAAAAACGAAAATCATAAATATTTAAACACATAAAAATATTAATTATGCAAACTATTTTGGTTATTATTTGATTGGTAGTATATATAAAATTCAGCTAAATGTTTTGTAATATACAGGAAATATGGTTTCGATATCGGGTGCCTCATCGGGCCCCTTGCCAATTCTGGAAACTATACACAGTCTTTGACTTTGTCAACAATTTGTTCAATAAACTAAAAACGATGGGCAGCAAATTGGCTACAAGGAAGCACCTACCTCTCGTTAAAGGTCTCTAGCTTGGCATAGTTCTGCAGACTGCTCTCGTCGATCAGAAACTTCATTCGCTCAAAGAACGAGGCTGTTATGGCCGGAGGCTGTTTTCTCAGCAGTACATCAATTGGCTTGGGCGCCGAAACACACAGCTGGGATGTCTTACATACGTGGCTGGCACAGCACTCTGGATCTTCGCAGTCAACCAGGCCATCTGTGTGGATTAAGCGAGTATTAAGAATCGATTCTGTGGAATTGAATGTTTGTATCACCCACCCTTATCATTGTCCTTGCTGTCGCCGCAGTTCATTTCCAACGCTATGCCACAATCCGGTCCATCCCAGCCCTCGTAGCAGCGGCATTCCCACTGACCCTCGCCGCTCACCCGACACTGTCCGTGGCCGGCACAGCTGTTGGGGCAGCCCTCGATGGTGCAGTGTTTGCCATTCCATCCAGTCACACAGAGGCAGGTTCCGTTCTTGCACTGGCCATGCTCGTTGCAACGGTTGTCGCAGAGCTTCGTGTTGCAGTAATCGCCGCCCCATTCCGGGTCGCAGGCGCAGGCGTCTCCCTCGCAGCGGCCGTGCTGGCCGCAGTCGAGGTCGCAGAGCTCCTTGGAGCAGTCATCGCCACTCCACTTGGACTCGCAGGTGCAGGTCTGGGTGTCTAAATCAAAGTTGCCGTGACCCGAGCAGTCGGGCAGGCACTGGAGGGCGTCCTGGTCCATGGTGGCGCAGTCAGTGCCCTTCCAGCCCTTCTTACAGATGCAAGTGCCGTCGGCGCAGACGCCGTGTCCCGAGCAGTTGGGATGTGGGCAGTCCACTGGGAAAGGAGAAAAAGAGAACGTTTAGCAAAGCTGCATTCCTGACGGCTGCGGCAGAGGAGTCTTGGGTTCGGCTGAATCGTTTCTACCTTCTTCGCAGAATTTGCCCTTGTAGCCGCGCATGCACTGGCACTTGCCGCTGACGCAGTGGCCGTGACCATTGCAGTCGGCCACCTCGCACTCGTCGTGGCGCAGTGAGCACTCTTTGCCCTTCCAACCCGGGTTGCAAATGCACTCGCCGTTGATGTACTCGCCGTGCTGGGAGCACAGCACCGGACAGACGCTCTCACTGCAATCGTCGCCTCCGAAGCCGGGATTGCACTGGCAATGCCCCAGCAAGCACTGGCCATTGCCGGAGCAGCCGTTCGGGCAGTTCTGCGTCATGTCCTCTGCTATGGCTGCGTAGAAGGTCAACTCCTGTACGTCCCCATCGTCGTTGTAGAGCGAGACGAACCAATGCCCCGGCTCCATATAGCGTGTCACCTCGCGCGTTATGGAAAGCTGCAGTTGGCAAGCGAGGGAGCGATCCGCAGCAGCGTGGTTTGTGTTGTGGTGTGGTGTGGTGTGGTGTGTTGTGGTGTGTGTGATGTGTGTAATTGTGTGTGGCAATTAGGTGGCCCATGAAAAGCACATAGAGTGAAATGAGTTAGTTAAGGTGTTAGTAGCCATCGACGGGCGCGCTTGTTACTTACGTGTGCCGCTCTGGCGGAGCGGGTGCTGGCGCTAAAGCCACTTAGGACCTCCTTGAAGTGATACTGGGTGTGGGTGGGCAGGGCATTACGACGCCCGTAGACTCCGATGGAGGCACCCCTCGGAATGGTGTAATCAAACTTGACGTAGGCCGGCTCCGACTGATAGAACTGCATGTTCCAATAGCTGTATGGTTGAATCTCCTTTGTCAGCTTTTGGCCCAACGTAATCTGGCCGAAAGTGGTGCCATCCGGTGGGAAGCTTCGCGCTGGGAACGTGCGTGCGCCTGGTGAGCGGTTCGCGTAAGCGCATGTGTGGGCGAGTAATTGATTGGGTGATAGAAAAACAATTCACATATGTGTTAGTTGCCGGCTCTTATGGGTATATGCAAATTAGGTATTCGATTATTTATAAATGGTCTATTTATATGCACTGCATTATATACAGTATGGTGGTGATCTTCGGGATCAACCAGTGCGTTTAGTATATTTGTGTCACATATGTACATTGACTTATGCCTATCGCTTTCCTAGTTAGTAGATGACGATGACCTTAGCACAGCCAGATATTGATGCCATATATTCATGATTGAAGGTATTTTGTGCAGATGCGGAATTAAGAGATAATAATGTAAGAGAGAGGTGATAATGACTTGAGATTAGAATTAACATTAAATTAAGCTGTACAGCACTGTGATTATCGAGTTAATGGTCAGTCGACGGATTAGTTGTAAGCACTTAGAGTGGGGTTAGCAGCGAGAGCAGACAGTACATTCACCTTCCAATATGAGTATAGGCATAACATCTGGACATGCAAACTTTTCACCACCACGAACATCCGAGCCAGTATCAGTAGCAGCGATGCTGTTATCAGTTTCAGTGCTAATGGGTTTAGTATCGGTGCTTTCGGTTACGGTATGGGATGCCGCAGTGCTAGATGCGAATTCCACCTGCTCGTTATCATTCGAATCGCGTTGGTGGCTTAAAATGGTAGCCGCCTCTGTATGCGGTGTCGCTGTCGGCGGAATGGCAGAGACAATGTCAACTGGGCTGTTGTCGTTGTCAATGAAGGTGGGTGGCAGTGGGGGTAGGCAGCTGCAGGGGCAGTCGGGCATGCGTGGGGGCGGCTCAGGCACACAGGAGCCAATGCCATCTATGTTATTGTCCTCATCGGGGACCTTTCTTTCGTGGGTCAGCACCTCCTCTACATTGTGCGAGCCGCCGCCTGTGGGCACCGCCACGTGAAGCGTGTAAACGGAATCGCTTCCGTCGTCGGTGGCTATGGTCAGATTGACAAATATGCGTTTACTGGGCCGGTCAACGCGCTCGCTGACATATGGCTTCAACGGTTTTAAATGGACTGGTAAAACACTGTAATTTTCTTGCTCCTTGAACACCTCATTTTCACTAGCTGGCGGAGGCTGAGGGGGCATTATCCTCGGCTGCTCGACAGCCGTTTTGTACAGGTCCACTTCCTTGGAGCTGGACGCCTCGTCTAATTTGACTATATCGATATCGTCATTATCGAAGAGGGCCGCATCGCTCAGCATTAGGTCGGACACAGTTTGATTTATTCCATTTGGGGGTGTCTCTGACTGTCCCTTGTTGTTGTTTTCCTCGTAGTTGTCGGCCAAATCACGCTCATTATTGTTATCATCAGCGGCAGGTTTCTGCTTCAGGTTCTGTTTGATTTGAAAATCATTTTCAATAATGTCGACGGTTGAGGACAACCCCTCGCTCCCTTCCGTGCGGGCGCTGCTGTTGGTGTCGATTTCAACAATGTCATCGTTGTCACTTTCCGACATCGTTGTCAGCGTTGAGTCCTCCCTGCTGCTCCTGCTGGTGCTGGTGCTGGTGCTGGTCCTGGTGCTCGTGCTGGTGCTGTCAGTTTGATTATAGCCATCAATAACAGGCGCAACGCTGTTCGCCTCTGTAGCTGACTCAACTTCGATGCTATCGCTGGTCTCTTTCAGTTTCAGCTCCTGTTCGTACATCCGTTGTGTTTCGGTTTTGGCTTTGGCAAGCGTTTTACCTGCTTTCCGCAAATTGCCGTTTAATGATTTGCCAAATTGCGGCCTAGTCTTGGCTGCTGGCCGCACTGTCGTCTTCTTTGGCTCATCTTCATAGTCATAGTCGCTGATGTCGTCCACAAAGCTATCGCTTTCGCTCTGTTCGAGATTCAATACTCCATCGATTCCGTGCAAAGTTTTGTCGTAATTGCTTTGCTGGGCTCCCAAAGCGATGACAGTTGCCTGCCCGGGCTGCTGTATGTCGCCAGATCCGCCTACGGATTTCGCCACAGTCGCTGGCGTTGTCAAAGCCAAATGCTTTTGTACATGGACTCCACTTGCTCTAGTAATTAAGTCGTTGAAAGTTTCTCCAGTCACATCATCGGCCTGTCCCCGCTGCCAGTCCATTAAACTTCGTCTACTGCGGCGGCGTCTGTTGCCAGCTGTGATGACAGACAGCCATGTTGACACTGCTCTCGTGCCGCCTTGACTTGCTACAGGTATTCGGATGAGGAGATGCGGGTTAGAGAACGAGGTTGCCTTCTTCCTTTGTGGTTAGCTACTACCGCTTGAGGCTGCCCCGATCCGGGCAGCCCAACCCCAAATTAAGCATAAAATGTATTTTTAATTCAATTCCAGCAGGTTGTCAGAATTGTTCATTGCACTTTTATATGCGCGTGTGTGCGAAGCTGACAGGTTGCTTAGCCCATCACGGGCTACGTGGGGGTCGATTTGGGAATGAGGCAAATGTAGCGATAAAGAGAGCGCGAGAGGGGAGAGAGAGAGGGAGAGGGAGAGATAACGAAGAGAGACGTTGAAAGCGAACTAGGCTGAGGCATGTCAACATTTGACAGCTTAATTGCCAAATGTTAAGTGTCGTGTGTGCCATGTGACCCAAAAATACGCAGCGCAAAAACCGAATCCTCTTTTCGCCTAGTTAGGCAAAAAAATTATAGCCTGCCAGAAAAACCAGCGCGGTTTCAATTTGCTGACGTTTTGACAACAAACTAAGGGCGGAAAACTCGTTTCAATTTAACACATATACAGTCGGGGGTTTTTAAATGTATTTATTGGCATTGTGTATGTATGTGTTCAATTTATTGATACAGTTTTGTTTTCTTGCGTGCTGTACCATGGATATGCTGGACTGGAATATACTTTGTACGAGTATAGAACTCAAACAATCCCTGTTTATATATTTAATGTTTTTAAATAGAAAATCCTGCAATATTAAGAGTGGTCTAGTTGATTAAAAAGATTCACCTGTATTCAATAGGAAGAATAGGAACTGGCTACAAAAAGATATTTGGGTATTTGCCCACTCGAGCTGTCAATTTCGGAATGTAATTAGTGCAATACTTTGGGCTAGCTGTGCTGAGGTCGAACATTTAATGAACGAAATACAATGGAAACAGCATTGACTATAAATAATCGATCGTTGGGGCTTAAGCTCCGTCCCAGCCTCTGTCAAATACGATGAAAGGAAACTTTTAGCTAAAGCTCTGCAATATACGCACATATATATAAAGTTTTTGACCGCTCCCAGGGTACCCGTAATCGCTAAAGATGTCTGTCATCCTTTCTTACCAGCTCTTCGCTCTCTCTCTCTCTCTCTCTCTCTCTCTATCTCTCTTTTTGCTTCTCTTGTCTCACTCTTGCGAAACTTACGAAAACTCATTTAAAAATAATTAAAACTTGTGCATAATTACCTCCATTATTGGCATTTGCTAAGGACGAGGACAGCGACGTCGAGGGCGCAAGCGACGATTGGGAAGAGGACGTTGCAGTGGCCGCCGCTGCTGCTGAGGTGGCCTCCGCCGAGGCGGATGTCGACTGTAATCCTTGGGCCGTGCCGCTGTTCGATGTGGCCGTCGTGACGGTCGCCGTTGCGGTGCCTCCGCCGCCCTGTCCCTGTACGATTCCTATGCCCTGTCCATTTTTCGCGCGTACCGATGCGTTGTGCAGCTTGGATAAGTCAGTGTTGGTGCTCTTGGCCGCCGTGACCTCGGCGGCCTCGTTGCCGACTAGAACTGTGCAGGGCGCCGACGGCGACCAGTGCAGGACTCCGGTGCTGGTCAGCAGGATCATCATAAAACAAATCACCGCCAAGGCCGAAATCAAGACAATGCTCAGCCAGTTGGCCGAGCAGCGCGCGGCCAGGTCCTTGCGGAAGTTCATCGGCGCCGAGTAATGATGCGTTGGCATACCGTTCATGCTCCTCGGCGGCAGCACCGGCCCCATGCAACCTTGAGTGCTGCGCTCGTAGCCCCCTTTGAGAGTGTCTTTTGTTGGAGTGGAACAGGCCGATCCACTCTTGTAGTCGATAGGCGACCCTTTGTTGATATCTGTTGGAGAGCAGTAAACAGAACATAGAAGGCAAAATGCGTTAGTCATACATTTCCAATACCGAATCGATTATAGCCGCATTAAGCGTACAAAATCACACAATACAGAACCCTAATTTCATTAAAATCGCACCTCATCCTGTGACGGGCAACCCTCGAGCTGGTGCTCGGTTAATGCCATAGTGCAGCCACTGGTGAAAGCGACCGTCGACGCTATTGTATTTTGCTTATCGCCACTTGGTGCAAATTTCATTTGTATAAAAGGATTTGCACAAGGATAACCAACTGACATCCAACATAACCTCAAACAAACGACGACAAACAGAAAAAAACGAACGAACGAATGAACGAAACGGATAAACGAATGAGCGAATGTGGTAAGCAGGGAAAGTGACCAGCGACAATGACGCTGGCAATACAGAAGACACCAAGAAGCAGTGCAAAAAGAAATAAAACAAGTGCGAACGTCGAAGTCGGGTCTAAACGACCGCGCAATACTCGTTCACACTGCACTAATAATTACACCAAATTTTTCTCTGCGCCACCAACCATTTAGTTTTTGGTGGGACACAACTCAAATAAAGTTATCTAATAAGAATCAACGCTAACTTCTTATAAAAACAAAGGATGGTGGTCTTGGATGGTCTCTAATCTAAGCCTATTAAAAAACTTAAGAACTATAATTGTTATGCACAAAAAGACAGCTTGTAGCATTGTTGGGTAAATATCAAATTTTGGAAATTAATCTTAAATCTTAAATCTTAGCACTTGATCCGACGCACGTATATACTCGTGTATATTTTACATTTTTAAGTCTTTATTTTTAATAGCGGCGAACAAAAACCCAATATACTCTTTGCACTTTGTGAACAAGTATAAAAAAAAAAAGAAAGAGAAACATGGCGGAAAGGCTTCACTGTGAAAAGTGAAAAGTGATGAAAAAAGTTCTCGCTTTGGGGCAGCCAGACCGATGACAGTGGATGTACCAGGAGGGCGAATGGCGCGCAGTAGCAGCATAAGTTGAAATCATTTGTTGACGCCACGATGATAATTCGATTATGCGACGGTGACGTGAAGCGGCGGGACGAGTGTTTAAATAGAGCCCAGGGAACTGTCACTAGACTGATACGGAAATGAGAGTGTGCCTGAGCTGTGAATGCAAACTGGAGCTGCAAATGCGAACAGATAACAATGTTAAGGTAGTTCAATAAGCTTGGCCTGGCCATAGCAAGCAGCTATCAGATATAGTGCAGGTTGCGCAACAGACAGATTTTCACTTGATCACAATTGTTGGCAGTTTCGTAGCAGCCAGTTTCTGAATGCAAATTGAAAGACAGTAAGCGGCGCTTAGTCGTTGCAAGCAGCTTATGAGCATATAATGCAGGTTGCACAACAGACAGATTTTCACTTGATCTAAATTGTTGGTAGTTTCGCAGCTGGCAGCTTTGCTTGCTTAAATGAATGGTAAACTTTGGGATCGTCTGCGTGCGAATCTATAAGGAGTGGAGGAACAAATGTGTCCTTAAAGCCTCTGAGTAATTACATAATACGCACATCTATATATATTCCATATATTTATAAACATGTTTATTTGTTCGTTTGCTGTGCGAAAAACTGTTCGAATTTCTCCCAAAACGACCTTTAGCCGCAGAAGTATACTTTTGCATAATTCCGTATGCCAATTAGTTGAGGAGACAGCGTTTAGGGCGACAAATCCAAACGAGCGTAGTTCGCCACAGCAGATGTTGGCCAACCCAGACGGGATATGGTCAAAGCACTTCCATTGTGGGTGGCTCATCTCGCCCACCCCTTTCCATTCCTCCTTGTGGGTTGGTCTGTCTGACTATCTGTCTGTCTTTCTGTGCAATGATAGCGTGAATAATGTCTGCGTCATTTTTTATACATGTGTGTTCATATGTGTGTGCACGTTGCGTGTGTGTGTGTGTGTGTCTGTGTGTCTGTGTATTAAAGCTACCCACTATAAGCTTTTATACGAGATGTTAGATTTATTTAATGTCAAGATTCCCTGCATATGTGCTAGGGTGAGTTTAGGGGTGTTACCGAAGGAATGCATAAATGTCCATAGATCCGCAGAGACATTTGTATTAGGGAGCAAAGGTTAAGCGCTTTGCCTCTTTTCAAGCTAGTTGCTCCGTTAGGGGGCGTGCCATTTGTAGGGGGCGATTTTTATGACCAAAACGTGTTACGATTCGGGATGGGAGCCAAAATGTGTATATGTCTGAATGTGTGGATGTGTATATATGTGTGTGAATAATTAACGAACGCATAATAGCAGTCGGTAGTCGGTGCGGGCAATTGCTGAAATAAATTCACACAAGTTAATGGGCTTTGGGTGCTTTTAAAAAACAGGACACTGAAGGGCGAACATACTGATAGCTTTCAAGATGAAAGTGCTCTCTCCAGCTGTCTCATTAAATAAATGGCCAGCGCGCCAAAGTGTGCTTGCTGCAGTTCAAGTTTCGATTTATCGATCGTTTGCGTCAGAACCGCGATACTGATTAGCTTCTTGAGTTGCCAATGGCAGTTGGATTGCTCGCAAGTTGCATTTGAGCAGTTAAAACATTCCTGCATACTGAGTTCATTTAAATAAGTTGGATGAATTGGCTGTCTAATTGAAATTGAAACGATGAATATGGCTGGAAGGCGTTTATGCCTTGATATTGTTTGCGGGCTTAGTCCCCTAAAAATATTTAATCGTTTTAGCCAACATTTATCAATTAATCGTGTGACAATAATATTTTTATGAAAAAGTTGACAGGCGACAGCAGGGTGACATTGGGCTCGTTAAGCCTGCGGCTATTTTATGAACCCAAAGCAAATCGCTTAAATTAAAGCAACACACAAGCGGGGCACAATAAAAATAGTGTGGCAAGCGCAGCTGCCAGTAATGGTTATTGTATAATGTGCACAAGTGTGTGTGTGTGTACGTGTGTGCGTGTGTGCGCGAGTGTAAGTGTTTGTCTCAACCCCCGGGCCACAATGAAGCCAACAAGCTGTCGCAGCTTTGCTATCCCCCCCCCAGAGTTGCCCGCAAACCCAAAATGAGATTTATGCTGCGTGCAATTTAACATTTTTAATAATATTAAAATTACAAATTTATATTTTATGTGTGCGCACTTGCCAAGGTGTTGTTATAGTCCAATAAACACTACGCAGTCATAAGTGGAATGTACCAGGGTGGCATGCAAGCCAGAGCTAGATTTAATTTTAATTTGTTTTCTAGTCGGTCCCCTTCTCCGCCTAAAGGCAAATTCCCAGACTTGTTTGGCGAGCATTAAAATGTTCTGCGCTTTCAAAAATTGTTAAGCGAATGGATTTCCAGAACGAGCTGGCCGCACTGGGCTTGTCTTTAAATTAACGCAAATTAACGCACTTTCGCTGGGCAGTTGAAACCTTTCCGTTCATCAATTGTGTGTTAAGTATTTTTGAGTAATTGCAGGACTCGCGCAGTGTTTTAAGTGCGCCTGACTAACGCCAATTTGCATAGTCGTTAATGAACATTTGCTAATATTTTAAGCACTAAAAGAGAGCTATAAATTCCAGGTCTTCGTCGTATACCCTGCACCTCCTATCCATCTGGCTGGCTTCCCTGACAAGCGCCGAAGCGTGCGACAATCAAATAAAAGTACATGAAAAACACATAAAGGGGTTCTCGGTTAGGTTTTTTTTTGGTTTTAATGGTAAAACGCGACGATTTCTTGAAACAAACAGGTGACTGTGGCGGCGGAGGAGAAGGGAGAGAGGAAGAGGATGTCGGGGCCAAAGGAAGTTCCCGCCATGTTGGTAATGGAGTTTGCAAACAAACATGGCCGCCGGGGAAAAATCACATAATTTACACGTTTGCATTTAAGTATTAAGTGGGCAGAGAGCGTGGCAGGGGGTATGACAGGGGGCTGGGGAAAGCCGGGCGGATGGTAAAGTGTTTCGTTTACTTTCGCTGCGTTTGTGTGCAAAGCTCAGTAATTGTGTGCGCGGGGAGTGTGTGTGGATGTGTTGCTGTGTAAAGGAATTTAGGCATGTAGGACGATTTTGGGCTCGCCATGTTGTTGGATTTTATGTGCGGAGGAAGCAATTTTTGGATCGACTTTATTGCCCCTGTCGTCGTGGAGCTGATGTTGATTTTAAAGCGTTTAATGGCCGCGTTTTGTGTTGGGGAAATTGAAAAAGAAAACTGAGACAGGCCGACTGGAGATACAAATTTATTGTGTATACAAAGTGTTTGAAGCTTAAGAGATTTACCCCAAAGTCGCAATGGGTTAGGGCCACAGCTCGCTGTCATAAGAGCGATGTTGGGTGACGTGCATGGCAAGGGATTGTGATGGATTGATAAAATGGGGTATGTTCAGCTGGAGAGCTAACAAACGGTTCGCTGAAGCAAGCTTCCTAAAACTAACAATATGCTTCTTCACATGACGCTCGGATTGGATGGAGAGGCCGCCCCTCGCAAAGCCTCCATAAGCTCACTTTCGTAATTACGATAATTTGAGTAAGTGGCAAATACCTGATTCACGTATAATCAAAAATTCCATTTAAAACTTTGAACTCATTACTGAATGTTTAATGTGCGCTCAGTTTGCGCTGTGCCCACTGTTGTTGTTGTTGTTGTTGTACAATAAATCAACAACAATACAGCGCGAACAAAAAATATTGCAATTTGTTAGGCCGCGATAGACAAGAAGAAGAACAATAAAAATGACAGCAACAAAGCGGACTGTAAGGAACTCGGTTCGTCTAACGGTGCGGCAACCTGTCGACATCGACGCACGTGAGCCGGCGTCCCAAAAGGGTCGTAGTCCTCGGGCCTCGGGCCTCGGTCCTCGGTCCGCGGTCCTCACCATATTGTTTCAAGCAGGTGGCGCACAACGGGCGGCCCACTCATCAAGTGCCGTGGAAAGGCGGGTTCCGGCCGTGTTAGCCTTTAAGCGTAGCACACTTTAAGGCGCTGCGCAGACACTGGATTTTTCACTGGAGGCTGGGTGTGCGGAGACAAAAACTTTTGGCACGATTTGCATGTAAATTAATTGCCATTGCCTCGAACTGTCGCAGGTTCATGCCGTGTGCGCGCCTGTAGCTATGCAATACGATTTTTTTGCTCAGTGTTTTACGAGTGCGCAGCAACCCTCAAGCAGACGAAGCAGGCGAAGACGCCGCCGCCGCCGCCGCCACCGCCACCGCCCACGAGATAAGTCGTATAAATTATAGCAATTTAATAAGTTTTAAATATACGCATCCGGCTGGCTGACTGCCTGAATGTCTGCACGTCTGCACGCCCCTCGACCCCCCAGTTTTCTCCCCGCATTTCCCTTTGTTGCCCAAGACTTGAAAATCTTTGCAGCAAACTTTTCGTGACCCTGTCTAAGGGTGCGACTTGCCGTTCGTTTCGAGCTATAACTCAAGACAAAAATTGTTGCCGATTAAAATTGTCGGTTGGGCATTAATTTTATGTCACGATGCGCTCGCTCTCCTCTAACGTTGCCAACGTGGCCAACGTGCCGTGTGATAAGGTGGCGAGTGTGGGCTGCTGGGGGGCGGGCTGCGCGGGCTCTCTACCTTTTGTGCAGACAATTTTCAGTTTGCTGTCGCACTAAATGAGTTTATGCAAGTGTGAAAATAAGTCTTTTAATGGCCAGCAGCGGCACGAGCGGATGGCGAGCTGGCGGCACTTCGCTCCCAGTTAATGAGTTAAAAGTGGAGGGCACGTGGATTACTCGCTTCTTTTGTAATGCCGGTTGTTGGTGGGGCTTCCGTTCCTGCCGGTGTTCCAGGTGTTGTTTTGGGCAAAAACAAAACTTAATTTGTTGCTGCAGGTGAGTCGCATAAATTATTTGATAACAGTTTCAGTTCCTTGAGCGGGCGAGAACTCAGAGAGCGCGCGTAAATAAGTTTTCATCGCGGTCCGTTCCTGTCTTTGTTTGCCGAGCCAGCGCCGTGCTCAGTCAGGGGTGTTTACTGTTAGCCGCCTAATTCCGGGCTTATCAGTGTTGAGCTTAAGTTTAGTTTATGTATTTTGATTGTTTGTCGGGGACAAATATTGTTTTTAGCTACGTTTAATTAAAATTTTGCGGCAGCTCTGCTAAGCCAGTCTTATTACTTATTAGCAAAGGATGCCCCAAAGGAGTCATCTGAGCAACCAACGTTTGGAAGCTAGATTTAACAATTACAATTTTCACACAAATTCGGACCCATGAACGTTTTCAGGTCTGAGCACGTCCTCGAATCTCCCCAACGTACCTACAGTAGTCAGCTCCATCGACATTTTCGACGGTTTCATTACCGACGCATCAGGACATTTGAACTGTCCATTTTGGAGCGTCGCTAGCAGCAAAATTGTATTTTTATTTTCATTTTTAGTATGTGGCTGCTGCATGTAATTACAAAGCAAAACTTTGCCATATTATTTTTTACAAATCTCAAAACTTTTTCAATAACAAAAATTAAAACAAAAAATAATAGCAAACGAGAGCAACGGGCGAATAGTAAGCAATTCCAACACAAAAATATATATATCTTTGGGCGTCGCAGATTAAATACCCTTCCCGACATATGTAAATAATATAATGGCGAAAATAATAGAACAAAAATTTTTTTTTTGAAAACTTCAAATTTTCTTCTGTGATATTAATTTTGGTTAAAATTGAGTATTTTTTATTAAATGTTTATTAAACTATGTTTCCGTAGTTCTGCATAAGGACCTCAACATCCCTACCATATCGGAGCTAATTGGACGACACAGCTCAAGATATACGGACAGGCTTCCTGCACACCCCAAACCAACTTGCAACAAGCTTAGCAAAAAATACAAACAGGCGAAGACTCAAAAGATTGCATCCCTTAGACACCAGAAACGAATTAAACCTTTCAAAAAATAAATAAATAAATAAATAAACAAAAATGTAAGTAGTCAAAGTTATAAGTCATAGTCTTAAGTATAGTCTAGTTATAAAGGCAGTTCGCCAACCAATTGCGAAGGTTTTATTTAAAAATGCGCTATAGAGTTTAGGTCAGTAGGCTGCAATAAAGAATCAAATTGAAAAAAAACTATGTTTCAAAAAAATAAGAAGTTTTGGCTGTTCAAAAACTAAAATAAGCCATAAAATAATGTTTTCATACATAAACTGTATTTCAGCCGATTTGATTATATGACTCACATGATTAATAGGTCCTATTTAATTTTGACAATGTGCTCGAAGCACAATAACGATCCTTATTCTAATATTATTAAAATAAATGCCTTCTAAAACACAGAAGAGATTATTGAGGCAAGAACAATGTTGAGAAAAATATCTTTAAGATCAGAAACGTTTCTCATAAAAATAATTTGATAACAATCAATAGTTCCTAGGAATTATATGATATTGTGAGCTGATATGCCAGACTAAGAATTAGTGTGCTCACACATTTCTTGTTAAAATCATAACACCCTTTGAAAGTGTATATAAAGCAACAGTAAAAAGTTTGAAATAAAAAACGCCATTGGCTAAAAACGACCAAAGGACAATCATATAACCACACACACACACACATGCGAATAGTCATGACCATCTAGGGGGCGTGGCAGGTACGTGCACTGCCTGCGCAACGCAAATGTTTAATAAACTTTTTCAAATAAAAATTTATCTACGTTGACGTGCAATTTTTAGACCAATTAAACCGCGGCACATGGAAGGCACCCACCGAGGCCAAGAAGCAGGGAAAGCGAGCGGTGGGAGGAGGAAGGAGATAGATTGCGATGATGTTTGCTACGTGGTCTGTGTGTGTTTGTGCCGCTATTCCTTTTTTGTGGGGTTTAACAATATACACCGTTCCTGTGTGCGTTTGCAATTACAACAACTGTTTATTGCAGGTTTTTATTATTGTTGTTGCCAGCCAGCCAGCCAGCAGCAGCAGCAGCAGCTTTTGTGGAACACTTGGCATTTCCGCTCTTAAATTTAATTAGCTTGAAATGCTGCATAATTCTGTGGCATCGTTTGTCAAACTAATGGCAATAATTGCGATAAAGCCAGCATTAAATATACTGTGATATATGTGCGAGTATTTTAAAAACGAATTTAAATGAATTGTTTGTCAGTCTGTTTGTTTGTTTCTCTGTTCTGTTCTGTTTGTTTGTTTGCTTGTGCCTGGTGAATTTAACAGGTAAAATAAATGCAGGCGGTCGCCTTTTGTTTTCGATTTAATGAACTGTAAAGCGCTGCCATATTTATTGAAATTGTATTTTTTGCTACTATAATTTTTCTGTTTTTATTATTATAATTATTGTTTATTTGCTTTGTTGCTGTTGTTGTTGTTTTTCAGCTTTTTTATGTTTTTTCTTTTCATTTTTTTCTTTATTGGCTTTTATTCAAATTTTAATGCATTTAATTTAAATTACTGCAACATCGATTTTGATCATCATTATAAAAATAATTTTTTGCCATTCTGTTGGCCATTTACATTGCGGTTATTGCCATAATGCGTAGATTGCACTCGTCCGCCCCGCCTATTATATATGACGGCTGCTTATTTTGTAGTCAATAAACATTGTCAGCCTTATCGCAATTAATTGAAATTAATGCATAGACCATTTGTGGTTTGCCCGATTTCGCAACGAAACTTCAGATTTGCTGGGCTTCGGCAGAGAAAAGGGGAATCGCAGTGCCGAAATAATTTCAACCAAACCTACAACGTGTTATAAATGCATTAAGAAAAGAGTTCACTTTATTGTGGAATTTGTGAATCTAATAGTGTAACTGCCTAAAGGAAGATCATTAGTTATCTACCTATCCATATTTGTTGCTCAAGCCCTAAAGCTGTGGGGAATATTTATACTATCGACCCTCTTCGTAGGCGCAACACAAGAGTTGGAAATCGCTTTGAAAGTTTATTTGGTGTATGATATTTAAGGACAGCAGCTTTTATACATGTTTGGTGTGATAACACGAGCCACAAATTAACAATTAAAGAAATATCAAGAAATTATTATATTTTGACTTATTTTCTTTTTATCGCCCTTCGCACACACCGACTGATTAATAATTTAAAAAACAAATAAGACAATAAAATGTACGTAGATTCGCGCCTATGAATAAGTTTGAATTAACTGAAAACGCGGAGCGAAGCGGTTGTGCGTGTTTTTGCTCATTTCTAATGACAACTGACACCGGGTCACATGTTGTGAGTTGCAAAATAAATAAAGGAAATACATAAAAACAGTCAATCAATCAGGACAAACTGTTTTATCTATACAGATGTTTTACTTATCCATGGAAGGGACTGGCGTTAAAGTTGGGGCAGCATTGGGCAGCCATTTTGTAATAAAGTTTGTGTTAATTAACGCATACGTCGATGGCAAAATGGCGCCCACCATAGCAGGACCATATTGCATACATATGTATCTGCGCACACATTCGCACATATTTGGAGGGGCACTTGCAATATTTAAATTCAATTGCATGCTTTTGAGCGCTCGGCTGTTTTCCTGGCTACAGGGCGCATACTTAATGAACCACAGACCCGTTTCGTTGCATATTTTATTTGCTCGCTACCCTAGTGGTATATAATATGTGTTGTGTTTTTTGTTATTGCTGTTGCAAATACGAGAAACAACGCATGTAATTATTTCAATCCGGTAAATGTTGAATAATAATACAAAAGGCAAAAAACTCGATGGGACAAAACAAATGTTTTTGCATTGTATTTAACAAATAAATAAGTTGAGAATACATAAAGTTCTCAATATATAAATATATGGATGAGTTCTCAATTTGCGTGCTCTCCCTTTCTGCCAGCATTGTTAAGTCCCGGTCAACTCGGTAAGCTAAGCTAATGTCAAACAATGCAAGCCACATTTTCTGACTTTGGGTTGTCAATTAAAATTGCTTTAATAATATTTGCAATATTTGTCATATTTGCGCAACGAAAAATATATGTTGTGCTTCCTAAATAGCGCCATTATTTATGAATAATTATGCACTTTGCTATTTTTATGACATTTAATTGTTTTAATTGTATGCATCTGAAGCCATTAAATATGCGCAACAACAACAATAGTAATAAAAAAGAATTGACATTATGAAATTTATGAAATTAATATTTGTGATGCAATTACGTATTTTTAGAGCCTATTTCCCGACTGGACAACAGCAATGCAAATTGAATTAAATTTAAATTCACTAATTTTTTATATGCATGTATCTGTTTGGCAACGTTTGAAATTAATTGCTTTTAATGCATGGTTTTTATGTGCTTCGCTGCCAATAAATAAATTAATGTAATATTATTAACTGACAAAATGTTAAAATTACGACAATTTATATGCCTATCAAATGACGCCCAAACAGTTCGAAGTTTACGATAATTGTGGCCAATAAAATGAGCGAATAGATGAGGGTGCGTAAAGTGTTGGCATAAATTAATATTAATAGCGGGTGCATTTAATTATTGCATGGCATTCTGATTAGCTTTCGATAGTTTGGAAAATGTAAAACACCCGCTGTGTCGATGCGTTATTATTTATAGATTGAAATTATACTCTTGCGATTGCTAATATTATCATTCGTCCCATATTTGTATTGGCTGTGCGCTCCGCATTGTTCCTCAACCAATATCCATTCTCCCTTTACTGTATTTTGCATTTGCATTGCACTTTAAAAGCCATTAAAATGGCAAATAGGCTGCAAGAGCCGCCCACGATCCAAACACTTTTCTCTTTTAGAGTCTGCGCTTCCGTCGAGTGCCAGCGGGGACTGGGTGCGGGAGTCTGTTAATTTCATCAGAGCTACTGGTAATGGAGTTGCAGCGCTCGCATGCACTCAGTCCATAGGACTCGGCACTCGGCACTCGGCACTCGGCACCCGGCACCCGGCACCCAGTATCCAGCATCCAGGACGCGGCTCCCGGTCAAATCAAACCGTGCGGGCCAAACGAAGTCAGACAGAACCCAACATTCGCTTTGGTTTCTGTTTTTGTGGCCGTTGTGCTGAAAAATATTTGCAAAGTGAACGGCGAAGGGGGCTGCGGTGGGCGTGGTTGCGATATGGCAAGCAAGTCGGACACAAGGGCTCGATGCCACCGTGGATGCCACTGCCGACTGGCTACAATTTATTATATTAAGTATTAATGTTGGCTATGCCGACAGGCAGCGCAGTATGCAATACATTTTGCCACTGTCTCTCTGTGCGTGTGCGTGTGTATGCCTTATGTAGGAATGTTGGTGTATATGCATAATCCGAAAGCCAAAAGTAATTATATTAAGTAATTGATGAATTTGCCTTTTTCCGCGGCAGTCATCAGACGGCGAACGCTTTTTGCCAAAGGCAACCAATGCGCCACGCCCAACGCGCCCACAGGCCCGTTTGTAGTTGTCACGCACACATAAACAGAAACTGACTAACGGAGCGGGATGGGCTGTGTTATATGGCCAGTGCCAGACAAATGCCAGACGCTCCACTGGCTCTTTAGACGATAGTCGGGGCTGTGCCTGTTGGCGTCGAAGCCGTAGTTTGGGTGAAATAAAATTTAATAAAGCGGCAAATAAAAATTTATTGTGTGTCATTTTAGGCGCAATGCGACAATGACCGACAATTTTGATTTGCACTCTGATAGGCGTCAATTTCCGGCGGGGCCGCATTTTGGGGAGTCCAAGTCTCGCCTGAGCTTTAAGAGCCATAGAGGGTTGTTGTGCTACAGGCACACACACACACACACACACACTCTCCATATGACTTGAAGATTTATTTGCTGCTTTAAATTTAAGTGATATAAATTGCTCCTTTCGTGGAGATATGCACTCGCATGACTTGGGGGCTGCTGTGGAGCCAGCAAAGGGGTTGGATCCATCCTAAGTTGCATGTCCCGTTGACTGATTGGCCATAAACTGTAAAATCGGGTTCAGCTGGCGGGGCTGCCCAGAGAGTTGTAATAAATGAACTGTCCTGGAAGTATTAAAAGTCTTGCAGCTTAAAGGCTCTCTGCTCGCCTTCCTCCTTGCACTATTGAGATTGCGATTGAGACTCGTTAATAAGCCAAAGAAGCATTAAATTTTTGATAATGGCTCATTTTATGGACGCTTATCGCTAGCTGCAAAAACAATAAACGTTGCCGGAGCAGCGTTTAGTGGACAGAAAGTGAATATAGTGTCGCTGCAACTTGACTACTTATCTCATTATTGCCGTTGAACGCGGCCAAGGCAAAGTAAAGTGGTCAACAAAAAAGAAACTTTCAATTTATTATGGCCTCCATTTCGATTCGATAGAAACGTTGCGTCGAACTCCGGCGAACTTTGGCGAATCGCAAAAACGAAACGATGCCAAAGTTTATTACTCAATTACAAAACCATCAAAATAAAAGCGAAACGCTAGAAGCGAGTGGGCCAAGAAATCCAAAAGATAAATGAAATTGATAAGCGCGTAATTTATGTTTGGATTTCGTTTTATTCTGTCATTAACGCACATTTGCCACGTCTTCCAGTCCCGCCCTCCGCTCCCCTTACAGTTCTCCTTTTCTTCGTATTTTATTTCTATTTTTTGCTGTTTCATTGTTGTTTCGTTGGTTTCGGCTACTTTCGAGAACTTGGACGGGTTGGCCTGCATTGGATTGAAATTAAGGACTCACACTGAGTTCGAGGTCAAGAAAGTGAGATTAAACACTTTCAGATCAGTTCGAACTGTTCTAACAATTGGCCAAAAAGTGGCCGACGAAAATCGAAATTGTTATGGAGTTGAGCACCTAATGATGTAGGCGGGATAGTTTTTGCGTGTGCTATCAACTCAATTCCAGCCCAAAGTGCTGACATTAAAAACTATGCCTGCCAATGTGTGTGTGTATTTCCATTGTACGCCACGGGCTTACCTTTTTGCCCAAACTCCCGCACAACATCGATCAAAGCGAGCAATCCCCAACCGTAAATGACATTGCCTAACCATTACATCATATACACATATACACATATACACATATACACATATACACATATACACATATACACATATAAATATATATATATATATATATATATAAATGTATGTAGCATGTATGTAGTATGGAGGCAGCTGCCAGTTTACTATCGGGGATGGTTTTTGTTCGCACGGCGGATATGAGAGCATTAAAGGGACCAAGCTTCTGCCACGCCCACTTTACCAGCATTATGCATAAATAATTTTGTAGTAGAACTAACGGCAACAACAACACTGGATTGCTGCTGCTGCATATAATGAAATATTGAAACATGAAAATTGTCAAAAACAGCGACAGCAACAAGAGACGCATTTGTTGGCGAAAGGGTGCGAGTAAGGGGGAGAGCGGGGGGTGGGGGGGAGTGGAAACCATGCACATTACCTGTCAAGCCCGTGCGGAAATGAAATTTTGCAATGATATCAGTAGGGGATGGAGTGGGGGGGGGGGTTCATGGGCTATGTATTTCCCCCTGACTGACAATTTTGACAATTTTTGTTATGCAATAAAAATGACGCGCAGTGCAGGCGTATGTTATACAAACTGTTTTACTGTGGTTGTGCTAATTGTTGAAGGCCTTTTAATGCATTTCCCAATGTTTGCCTTTGATTTGGGGACCTAAACGCAATTTGCGCACTCGTTCTCTTGATGGGCGACTAATTAATTTTGATAATCGACCGCCATTGAATAGGCACAGAAAGGGGATAATAGCTGATTGAATGTGATAAGAGCCATGAGGATAAATGCACGCAAGCATAATTGCGCTTGGCCGTTGCATAAGAATTGAGTGTTGCATAATCAAAAAGAAGCCCCTACCGCTCCGCTGTTGTTCTCCACGTTGTTGTTATCGATTCTGCTTACTTGCCACAAGTTGAAATTCATTAGCGTCACTTTTTCGGAGTTGCCACCTGAACATTTTGGCTGTGCTTGTGCTAGTACCTGGACAGCAGGCACTTCACATGAAGCCAGCACTCACCAAAATCCACTAAATCAATTCAATTCAATTACAAAATGTTGCTCGCCCTGGCCTCGAACCCCTCGCTCGTCAATTAGCGGCCTGCCTAATCTGATACGCATTTTATATAGCATACCTTTGTGCGCAAAGAAAAAAAAAGTTGGCCTTTAATCAACGCCACGTTGGGCAGGCTCACGACTTAGCGGCTGATTGGATTGCGGCTGCCGCAGCCCAGGGGAGGCTGCACGGAGGCGCTTCGGCAGGTTGGGGCGTGCTAAGAAGCCCATGAAGGCAGCAGCCTTAAAAAAGGTAGCCAGACTGAATTGCGTTTTTATAATTAAACGCAGTCAAGGCAACAACAAATCAAATCAACGACAGAAGGACTTAGCACGGCGAGAAGGATAAGTACTAGGAAAAATGTTCTCGTTCAAAATTAGCCGAACACTAAAAACTCGTCATTTGTGGTAATAAATCTTGAACCATTTACTGACTCACTCACTCTCTCTTTTTTTCTCTATCGGTCCCTCTATCTATCCTCCTGTCCCATCATTTTCCATTTTTCGCTTTAAGTAATTTCAATTTAATTTTCATTTCTCACACACAAACGTAATTAGAGGCCATGGCGTTTCTTCACGTGCTGACTGGAAAAAGTTTAATTAAAATGATTTCAGCTTTTTTTCGTTTTCGTTTTCGTTTTCGTTTTTTTCGTAATTTTCTTTTTTGTATTTATAATTCGCTTTTTAAGCTACCGGTTTCTGTTGAACGCGATTTCTTCTTGGCAACGCGATGGCCTTCAATATGTTGCGGTAATTAAAACGACATTATTCAAACCTACAAATGCGAAAACAGCGGCAACAAAAAGTCTTTTGAAAAAAGGGTCGGGCAACCGGCTGGTCGGGTTAAAGGCGTCGCCTTCATCAGGCGTTTATTACTCTCTGCGCCAAAGCAGGCTATCTAGATGGGACAAAAAAAAAAAAAAAAGAAATCGTAATGTATAGAAAAGCCACCGGTAATAGGAACGGGCTCGTGCTGTGAAACCCTTTTCCTTTTCCTGCGCACGTTTCCCGTCCTGGCCTGATACGGGCCAAGACAAGGTGCGCAAAGCCTTTGTGGTTAGGTAAGAAATCAAAAAACGATTAGTCTAAGATTCGCCCAGCCTTTGTGGGTGTGCCCTGTGTGTGATGAGTGGCGCGTGCGCTTGCTTTTGCATAGCTGTGGGCGTGCTCGATATATGGAAGCGCAAAGGCGACCGACGGGAGCAGACAAATTTAATCGCAACGTCCTGTCTACAACTAAAGGCCATTGTCGACATCGTTGCAGTTGTTGCTCCTATTGCCGGCATGCGGTTCAATAAACTTTTGTCTAGCCTAGAAATCCATTAACGCGCCATCGACTTGATCGATTTTCAATGGTTTTTTAACCAGCACCCGGTCTGAAATAAAACACACAAAAAAAACAAAAAAAAAAAAAACAAAAAAAAACGGATCGCCCGTTTGGCAAATCAAAAAAAAAAATGCACAGAAGTATGCTATAAAAAGTGCACGCTACGGAACTCTGCAGAGCGGGGGCTACGACTATTTTTAATCACTTCAACAGTTTTATTGTCTGCCGACTACGAGTAAACGCACTCAAACATTTAATAGATTGCCGAGCGGGCAGGACGAGCCGAGGCGGCACTCTGAATGTCTGCCATAGAAATAGACTAGCAGAGTAAACAAAAAACGCATGAGCTAAAATGTAAACACAAAACAGAAAAAAGCGGTTCGTAAGAGTAGATAGAGGCTGTGGATGGGGGCGGAATTTTAATGCCGGCAACAAGGGGTTAACTGTGTGAGTCAGCCGCCTATTCACAGCACCAATGAATGACTCGTCAGCTCCCGGGGGTAGGCAATGGATTTATGAAGATATTTCTGCTGCTGTAACTGATTTGTCGATAAGCGTGAAAGACGACAAGCGGGTCCCCACCCTGCCCACCCGAGAGATGCATATCAATGAAGTCTTTGTGGGGTTAAACCGGCCAGGGGAGCTTTAACAAATGCCATTGCATGCCTTCCGGCCCCCCTCACGTTTAAGGGCATTTTTACACTGGCGTGCGTCATCGTCTACGTGCCAACCTATTCGTGTCGTCTCAACGATTTGGCTGCGTGCCTCCAAGTGTTACACATTTGCATTTTGGCTACAATAACAGAACAGACTTTGCACCGTGCACAGAGCCCGTCATAGTTGGCGCAAAACTACTTTGCCCTTTAGTTATGAAAATTGCGAGTTGGATTTGTTTTTGCTTTTGCCATTTTTAGACGCTTATAATTGCTCCATTAAAATTTGTTTATGGCCAAAGTTTATACTTGACAAGCAGCTAGTGCTGTACTCTGCTGCCTGCCAGTAATTAGAATGTCACAAGTTTTCCTCCTGCTGCTGGCTGCTATTTTTAGGCTGCCCGAGTGGATTATTTGCGCTAGCATGCTCAGAATCAGTCCTTGGCATTATGGCGAAAAATTACCATTTCCTTGCCGAAAGCTATTTTTAACTATTTTTAGTATAAATAATTGCTATTAATACATACGAAACACATCAAAAGAATTTCTCGTATTTGTGGGTTGAACTTATTGTTATTGTCTATTGTTTCAAGCTAAAAATGTCTTTAATATTTGCACTTTTTGGCGTCAGGGTTTGTGAAACATAAAGTTTCAACTTTTCCCATAGTGAGTGGTAATAATCGAAATTTAATTCCTGCTGCCATTAACAGGGAGTCAAGTGAAAAATGTCAAGCTCACATCACACATCTTCGCACTTTGCATTTGGCAATGATTGAAAGCCTCAATCCGAATGCCACATCGACGCAAAGCGAAGTGAAGTGAAGCGCAGCGCAACGCATCATTTGTTAGATGACACATGCAAAAAGTTGTTCGCTACCATCAATTACCGAAGGTCGGACAAGGTCAGCGGACCTGATGGGGTTTTCATTTTTAATCTATGCTGCCGGGCTGTGAAGCAGCACAGATCCACCTTCCTTTTCTGGCCGGGAAATTTAATATCATCGCAGCAAAGGTTCTTTGGCGTTACACTAAAAGGTTTTTACGACGCTTTTAATTACACGTTAAACAAAAGCTACACACACACACACACACAGACGGCGGCCCGGTTTCGCCCCGCCTACGGGGCCAACCCATTTTGTTTCTGGTCCGGTTTGGTTTGCAAATTGCGAGAGTTTGCGATTTGCGCTTGATTAAATTCTAATTATAAAGCGTGCGTATTTTCAGTAGCCGCCTCCTTTTGCTCCATTTCCACCCTCTGCAAGTCCCCTGCAGCACCACTGCACCCAGTTTCCTCAGTCAGTCCCCTGCACCGCTGCGCCCACTTTCCCGTTGCCTGTTTTCGTTTTTGTTTACCATTTTCCTTGATTTTTACGACTTTTTAATGATTTTGACTGCCAGTCACTCATTTTGCCACGTTTGTTGTTGCTGTTGTTGTTGTTGTTGTCGGTAGCACGCTCCGATTGCCGCCCGGTGCTCCTATTTGCAGCGACCGTGCTATGCGTGCTTAGTCTTCTTCTTCTAGCTTTCCCCTTCGCGCTGCCAACAATTTTTCCAATTTTCTTCGACTTTTCGTTTACGTTTCGACAATTTTGGGTCCTCATTGAGCTGCTTGGGCCTGAGTTCGGTTCGATTTGGCTCGGATCCGTTCGGCGTTGGCTTTGCGTGCAATTGGCACTGCCCCTCGGCTGCGCCGCCCTCCACGCCCCTTTTGTTTAATGCGACTTTTAACGCTGATTAATGTTGCCTCCGACTAGCTTTCTTTTACCTCTGCTGTTTGGTTTCTGTTTCTGTTTCTGTTTCGGTTCTGGTTTCCATTTGGCATTCTTTTTACTGCTCTTCACGGCTTGCATGTCAAATAGGTTTTTTGTTTGTGTTTTTATATCAAGATTTACGAGTATTGTTTCAAGCGCTGCGTTTATTAAATTCATTAAAATATCCAATTCGACCGCAACGAGCCCAACAAAAGCAATAACAATAACAACGACGACGACATTTTAACATTTACCAACAGGCAAGTTATTTGCTGGCTGTCACATGTCAATAAAATTAACACTTGAATGGCAAAACAGACGGACAGACGGACGGACGGACGGAAGGACGGACATACAGGCAGACAGACAAATGGACAGCAACAGCAATAATATATGTTTGTGTATTTTTTAATTAAAACAACAACAAGCAAAAGGCCGAAAGGACAACGAGCTAAGCTCTCTGCAATAATTTGCTAGACAGCTGCAAATGCAAATTTCAGCACGAGCTAAATTGAAATTTATACAGAAAGGAACACAGAGATCGCTGTCCGAACGAGAGCAGAGGGACAATGGGGCGTATACGTTATTGGCTTCCATGCAAAACCCTCCATCATCCCCCACACGACGCACACACGGACGCTTGTAGAGAGCACAGAAATGGAAATTGCATTAAGTGCTCGGTGCAATTGAGCTGCAGGCTGAGCAATAACAACAACAACAAGGACAGCAACTGCAGCAGCAAAAAATTGATGTTATTAGAACAATTTTTAGGAGAGTAAATGCGATTTACAATCAATAGAAATCATTTTACATTTCCGCACAGTTAACTCGCCCGGCGACAAAAAGACTGCCACAAATGGCCGTCGACATTCTGATTTTGTTTATTTGCCAGTTAGTACTAATCTTCCATAAAATATGCAATTTTTTTATTGCTCTGCCCCGTGCTAATTTATGGGCCAAATTATGGAGAATACATTTGGAGGGGGCGACGGGGCAATTGCATTTATCTCGTTAAATACGAATTTTAATCAGTTCAAATACATTTGCCATGGCAGAACGCTTGAGCTGCGCCTCGGGCGGCAAATGGAAAATGCAAATAAATATGAACTAGCTTAGCTGATATGGAGAGTTGCTTAAAGGTCTCGATATTAATAAATGATTTAAATGATTATTGCTTATTGATTGCGAATATATGGCAACATTAAAGATGCATGACCAGTGGCTGCTTTAAGGCGCTTTATCACATCAGCAGCTGGAGCAACCGTCGTGCAAAACATATTCCACACATTGTACCTTAAAGCATTCATGGTGAATATGTTGTTGGCTACGGTTCGGTATTTCGGCCAGGCGTCTCAAAGTATGCAATATCGTAATGCTTATAATGCCAAAAGTTCATTGTCAACATACATGAACACGTACATATACATACACACACACACTCTCACACACACACACACACACACACACAGTCGGGCAAAGCAGTTTATAGTTGACATAATTGTTTGTGCGAAGCTTTCGAACATTTGGCCAAGAGTTTCGAGAGGCAGGAATAGGTCGACGGGTCGTGCATTGCAGATGTCTGTCGTGGCTTTGTCGGAGCCAAGCCAATAAAATATGAATTTATGGCCTATTTGCATGGCTTTTGCGCACAGTCAAGTCCTCTAGCCAGGGACAATGCAAGAATATTCTTGCGCATTGGCCAAAAGAGTTAGAGATTCGAAAACAAGCAGCTAAGTCACTTGCAAAGCCAAATTAAGGCACAAAATTTGGTCAGCTTAATGAGCTTACGCATACACATTTCGAAAATGCCAATACAAATGCATTGAGTCCCCAGTGCGTGCGTGTATATGTGTGTCCGTATGTCTAAGTTTGGGTTTCACTGTGGCCTGAAACTTGCATAAAAAGCTAAAAGCATCGGGCCAACAATTTTGCTGTATCATTGAAAGCGTTGTAAGCATGACACCATAAAGCGACTTGGGGCCCCAACTCCGTTATGGTTATGGGTTCGGAATGGGACTGTTTTGTGGCTAAAACATTTAGTATCGTTGCAGGCTCTTAGGGTCATGCGTACGTCTGGCAACGGATTTCATGGCTGCAGCTTAAGCAACCTAAAATGCTGACAGCTGGAAACCTCAAAATTTGCATTGCTCAGAGCCGGCAACGAGCACTAAACGCTTTGAGGCGCCGCATTTCAATGGCGTATTGAATGTAGAAACTAGACGTAAATTTCTAATTGACTAACTCAATTTGAAGGGAACTGTACGGCAGTTGATGATGACGATGCTCTTCTTGGCTGTCCTAGACAAACAGACTCAGAAACAGAAACAGAAACAGAAACTTCCTTTACCGCCTCACCCATTACCCATTACCCATTACCATGCCCACACCATGGAACTCAAGCGAAACCCAGCCACGCCCTTTGTAGAAAGTTTAGTGTCAAATGGATAAATTTGATTATGATTCTTAGTTGGGTTATGATAATCGAGTTGGAAATACTTCAAAGTTTCGTTGATGGCTGTGCCCGCGCATGTTTCTATGCCGCGCTATTTGCTACTCAGTGACGACGCTTTAAAGTATGCCGTAATTTACGCATCTAAAAGGGTTTTCTTTTGCCAAAAAAACGTAACAAATTAACTGGCGTAAGAGTCAAAAATGGGCATCTTAGTAAATGAGTTGCCCGAGTTGACTGCGAGGCCTTTAAAAGCGCCCAAATGTATGCCCATGAAGTATGCATTAAATAGCTGCTGGTAAAAACTTTGAAGGCCTTGTTCTATTTTGCACTTCCATTGGCTGTGGCAGTTGCACTGCCAGTTGCCAGTTATCGTTTCATTTTGAGCGGCTGCCCAACGAGCTGCCAAATCAAAGTAAATGCCAGCTCTAAAAACATTTGCCCAGCACTTTTGACTTGCCTAAACTAAAAATACTAAGTAAGAACGTTGCAGTCGGGTGTAACCGACTATTATTGTTATTTTGGTAAAAATATACATTTCTTGTAATTTTTGGGGGTGGTCGAAATTGTCAAAAAACGGCCTGCAAAGTTTCCAGTCTCTAGCAAAACGGATATTTTGGATAAATATAGATTTTTGCAAGACGCATATTCCACAAAACCAATTTACTCCTTTCACTATGCGAACGAGTATAAAAATGTACATTTGTTGGGGAAAGTGGACTGAAAACGGACACGATAATGTTCGTAATGTGTCCATATTAAGAGCGTTGGAGCCTAATTAATGGAAGCGATGTTCATGCCAAATTTTTGAATTAGGTTTGTGAACACTTCAATCAATTAGTTTTAAGGGCATACATACGCAATTATGTCAAATTTTTGGCATGTACACAAACCGACCACAAAATAACCAAAACGTTTTCATATAATTTGTACAAATTTTTCGCATTAGATTTGAAAATGGAATGCATTATTTAGGTGAAAAATGCAATCTAAATTAAATATTAAATGCGCGCGAGGGCAACGGCAACGGCAGAGAAACAATTGCTTTGTATGTATGTGCCTGTGTGCCTGTGTGTCTGTGTGCGAGTGTGCGTGTGTATGGCTAATGAAGCTCGCAGTGCATATAGTGCGACACATTCACACCTGTGTTAGCCGCCCACTTGCCAATGCAACGGGCGTGGCAGCTGTCACTCAACCAGTCGCAGCTGCAGTTCACTGCTGCATCTGTCCAAAATGTAATATTTAACGTCATTTTAAGCAAATTGAAATTATGTTAATGGCCAACCAAACAGCAACTGCAACAACAACATTGACAAATATTATGCGAAAAGTCAAGCAATGGGCTGGCGAAATGGCGACAAACAATGTGTCTTGTCGACTGTTGACTCTTTACATTTCGCAGGGCATATACAGATCGAAAGTCGGCGGGCGAGGAGATGGTGCCTGCCAGAGACGGCATTGGGTATATCTTCAGTCAGCAATTAAAGTCATTCATTCACCAATCCACCCGTTCTCTTATCCATTCATTCATTCATTTCGAATTCAGTTCGCAATTCGCTTAAAGCATTTTGCATGTTTAACCGCTCAGTTTCTGTATTCTGTCATATTAATAATAATAAATGCCAGCAACTGCAACTGCATCTGCATCTGCATCTGCAACTGGCAAACGGCAACTGGCAACTTTGCCTCATTTGCATTTTCATAATAATCATAATAATGTACAACACCACCACCGGCACCACAACCAACAGCAGCAACAAAAACAACAGGCAACTGTCAGTAATGATAATAAGCATATAAAATCGTTTTGTTGCATGCCACTGCGTGTGGCATTTATCGTGACGATTGTGAGAGGATCAAGCTCTCAGGGCCGCTGAGCTAATGAACTGATGAACGAACAGAACTGTTGCCACGCCAGCCTTGTTTACAGATAGACTAAGCTTACAGATACGGTCGGCGTTCTTCGCATCCTTTCCCATCTTTTCTCCTGCATCCTTCACCCCTTCAGTTCGGCCCTCGACCCCTGCTCGCCATTAACATTTTGTTTGTATTTGCTCAAATGTGCGTTGCATTGTCATAATTACTACGCATGCTGCCCTGCCATTGTGTGTGCTCACATATGTGGGTGTGCATTGCATTTCCAATTCGCTTTTGTTTGGTTGGTAAAGCGCGTTAAATTTTATCATCATTGTAGGCTTTGTTGCTAAACATTCGTTAGCATTAGGTTCATGTCCGCAAATTAAATGATGCATTTGTAGAAGTAGGTAACTGCCTATTTAATTCGTTATCGAGTTCTAAATTCTATGCACACATTTTCGAAACTCTATGATGCTTCACAATTGAAGTTAAGTTGTGCTATTATGTCCA
Source organism: Drosophila sordidula (assembly GCA_035047465.1). Taxonomy (NCBI): domain Eukaryota; kingdom Metazoa; phylum Arthropoda; class Insecta; order Diptera; family Drosophilidae; genus Drosophila; species Drosophila sordidula. Next base: position 15,421,016 of record JAWNPQ010000156.1, on the reverse strand, counting down.
ATTACTGTTAAATCGTGATTTTACAGCATATAAATATATGCAGTTGTTGTTGGTATCCTGGAAACGATAATCAATTGAACTACGGGGTCATCTGCATAATAAGAGAATCATATTTGCAAGGAAAATGTCGCTCTTTTTGCGCAGTGTACGCTTTCAGTGCACGCTGAAAGACAAAAGTCTAGTCAAGGATCAAGTTATAAGCCCGCTTTAAAAGAGTTTTTATAGGGTACGAAATTCAAGTTTTACGCTGTGCTTTTATCACTCACTCTTACGATAGTTTGCTCAACAGATGAAAATTGTGTATACGTACCTAGAAAGAAAGCAGAAACAAATTTGTAAAATTAGTTATGGGTTTAGTTTTTATACAATATGTTTATAAAAAAGAATGCCCGACTGCTAGATACTCTATGAGCACCTTTTGTCTCCAGCTCTTAGATTTGTCATTTGTGTTTAAAATCAATTAAAATTTTAACCAACCGCACGACATCCTTTCTCCCATTTTTGTTATATATAAGAGGAGATAATAGACGGAATGAATGCCTGTGCGCGACTTTAAAACGCAATGAAAACCACTCAACATTCCCTAAGCAGCTTTCAGCCGCAGCCAAAGGCAACACACACCCACTCAGGACTAGTGCCAAGTATTGGTCAAAGGTTTAGCGACGCCTCTAAAGTGCTGTCAATTACCACACATGCACACACACACACACACACACATGCTCATACACATATCCGTAGGGGAGTTGAGAAAAAGAGAAACTAACGCAATTTCAAATTGAAAACTGCTGCGAATTAATCAAATGCTTTTGCCGACAAGTCTGGCCAGAGCGCCCATTAGAAAGCAGAAGAAAGAAAGAGAAAAAAATACGACCAAAGGGAACTCTCGTAAACAACACGAAAATGTCAGTCAGTCACACAGACAGAAGCCAGCGATAAAGCCAAAGCCAGAGCTGGAGCCAAAGGCAAAAGAAAAAGGCAACAACGAAACTTCAACGCAACCGAAATCGAAATCGAAGCAGGGAACAGAGCCAACCCTTCCGGCAATGCGCGTTTGCTCTTGATACCCTGGGTACAGTGAATACCCCTACTTGTACGTATATATATATATATATATATATGTTTATATGTATATATGTATATATAGTGCAACGCATTAAATCGATAACACGATTTTTCAGCACGAATACACAAGTGCGAGTTAAATTGTCAGTTTCATTACGTGGCAGTGTTTTTTTCTTTTACTTTTTTTTTTTTTTTTTAAAGCCAAATCACTTCGTCTGCGGCTGAGCTAGATGGAAGCCCTTTCCCAATAGCTTTCCCTTTGGTTTTCGGGGTTTTCGGTTTGTCGTTAGCCCTTGCGCTTCCATTTCTCACATTGCGACAAACGATTTTTCAACTTGGCGCTTCATCGGGCGTCGCTGCCTGCTTTGCCGCAGTGCTTCATTTGATTTTGTTTCTGTTCAGTTTTTCTGTGGTTTTGCGCAGAGTGAACTCAATTCTACTCAATTCTGGCAAAGGCGTGTCACAGAGGCATCCAGAAACAAAACAGAGAAGAGCAGCAGCCACGCATATAGAGCTCAGCTTTGTGCTCCTTGGAGACTTGGCTCGAGTGCTGGCGAGTTCCACAAACATTTAACTGATTGCCTGGGCGTGCGTGTGCCCTGCCTTGCCTAGCCTCGTGCTGCCTGATTTTTTGATTTGCAATACACCTGGGAGAAGGCAGCCCTCGTCTCGTCTCGACTCGACTCGACTCGAGGTCGCGTTACTGCAGGCCACCACGAAAATGCGAAGCTGATTTGTTAGAACTGGAAAATAAATTGTCTGTGCGTGCAGTAATTGTAAATTACGTTCTTAGGACTGGGCTAGATTTACAGTAGACGCCCCAGACGCAACAGTCGCAGCTTGGCGAAGGCATCGGTAGACGGTAATATAGCCGAGTTATTGACACCTCTCGATGTACCCTATGAATTTTTGATTGATACTAAAAGCCGAGCCGAAGCTCATCATTTCAAATATTTGAGAGTGGTTGCCCAAGTGTTGCGTTTACGTGTGTACAGGGGTCCTGTCTTTGGGGAATATGTTGTAGGCCAATGTCTGGCCTGCATGTGGGATAAGGTTAGCAGCCCCAGGGATGCGACCTAACAGCAGTTCTCTTCGATTGGCCTGAAAAGTGTGCAACAGTTTCTGCAGAATATCCCGCTGACACAAATCAGCCGCTGGCAATAACTCAAACTATCCACCTTGGCCCCAAGCAGCGACCGGTGCTGGCGCTGGCGCTGGTACGGCGTGCAAAATCAATAACCATAAGCCAAAATTCCTATGCCCACAACGAAATCATATAAAAAGTATGCCACACGGTTGGGGAAATCACTAAATTCAACCCAGCGCAGTTCGGCCTGGCTTAGTTGAGTCACGGCAGGCGGGCAACTAACCCGGCTCATCATTTATAGATGCGGAAGGTACTCGGCACACACTCGCACATACGTTGCCATAACTATGCAGCCAGCATTTCGCCTAGCACGTTGATAACTGAGACTGCTTATCACGCCGACTCACCCACCAGACACCCAGACGCCTCGATTCCTGGAGCCGACTGCATGTGACATTTGCATGCTTACTTAAACAGCAAAAAGCAGAAACAGCCTCAACGTTGGCACGTCTGAGCCGTCAGCTATGCCATACATTTTGGTGGCACGGCCGGAGAATTGCTCAATGTCTCGGCTGGAGAGATGGACGGAGGGAGGGGGGAGGGAGGGAGGGAGCAGCCGGCTGCTGTCAGGTCTGTGTGTTAGTTCTTCAGCTAGTGCTGTTGCCAGTAGGCAGCCGCCGTCCTGTTGACGTCACATCACACACGTGTGTAGTAAAAATCAGACGTGTGCAAGTCTCTAGCACCAAAAGGACACACGGGCAGCGGCAGAGGCAGCGGCAGACGAAAGCACAGTCGAAGACGAGGCTCTGGCTTCATGTACTTTGATTGCTTGCACGTTACCGTACAATTTTCGGTATGATGGCGGCAACATTTCATGATTTCTAGTACGTGTTTCTGGCTGAGAGCACGCGCACTCGGCCAAGTTAGTTGGCAGGTAGCTGCGTCGCATAAGCTAGAAGTTGCGCCACAGCATTGCCGTGATGTATGCAAGATTTTTGTATATATGACGCCGCGACTCTGCGTCGTTTTTGTTTGCCTGGTGACTGATGATGGTTTGGTTTTGGTTTTGGTTTTGGTTTTGGTTTTGGTTTTGGTGTCCATGCTTCAAAGCAGCTCTACAGCATTCACCCCCCACTCTCGAACCCCTAATAAATCAATGGTGTCGTCTGGAGACGTTGATCTGTTCTGCTGATGTACTTAAGCAGGCAATGAATTACCGAGCAATCGTATTCGGTTACTGAGACTCTATTGAGATTTGTTTTGAAAACCAAATATTCACATAGCATGACTTGTATAATTCCTCATTTAGAGCTGAAGATTCAGTGCCTAACACAATTCGGGCAAACTCCAAATAGTTTGCCTTGATGAGGGAATTAATAGGTAAGTTAGCAATGTGTTGCTCTGAACAAAATTCGACATGAACAGAAATATCTAGGATGACTGGGGGTCTGATCAATTCCGTGCGGTTTGTGGATATTCCCAAGCCATATCCAAAAACCAAAATTGCTAATATTACATTCAAGATATTGCGTTTCTTTCACCCACCCTTTGGCCAAGACCCGCTACAGGTAATACTGGAAGTAAGCAACCCAAAGCCGAATATAATGAATATTATTATTACGTTACTCTGCATCTCATTCGTGGTACTGGTCATAGTGGCTCGTTCTATCTACCGAAAGTACAGCGCAGAAGTAAGTTGGCGCAATCCACTTTGTTATATGAAAATATATTTCTGATATATATATATACATATATTTTTTAGAAATTCTTGAAAGAGCAGAAGATACTTCTATTGTCCCAAAAGCCGGAAACACGTTCTTCTACTGCGGAGTTTCCAAGTATTGCGTATAGAAGTTGTCAAGATTGGTTAAGCGATACTTCCTCGACCAGCGATATTCAAATTGGCGATTATGTGGAGATAGAAGTCAAAGAAAAGACTACGAAAAAATCAGACCATGTTCGTTCCGAGGAGAGTCAGCAGGTGCCGGAACATTTTCGGGACAGAGAGCAATATGGTATGCACAGATTTAACCGAGTGATGGGAAAGCCCCCGAAATGTCCAAGGAAATTATTAACGAAATAAATATTTGATTCCTCTATTTTGAGGAAATAACGCTCAGCAATTTGATTTCGCTCATCCAGCTTTAATTGGGAAGTTTTCATTTTAGGCATTTCTCGATCCTTAATAAGTGTCAGCTTTGGCGCTCCATGTGATAAAATGAAGTGACTTTCCGTTTTATGTACATGGGAGACGCTGCACATGGGATTAGTTTATCGCTGTGGAGCTCTGGCTCTGGAGCTGGCTTGCAGCTAGAGCAGGGGTAAGCGGCAAGCAGCTAGTGGAAAGGCAGAAAGGCAGCGTTAAGGCAATCATTTGGCAGCGCATGTGTCAGATTATTTTGTTGGTTTCGTTTTATTTAAATTTCGTCTCTGGCTTAGCCTTGCTGCGGCTCCTTTTTTGGTGGTTGTTTTTGTCGCCTAAAGCTGACAGCAGCTGAAACTGTATGCTAAGCTTTTTTTGCCAAACAAATTAATGATTGCCTTCAAGCAAATAAATCAAAAGCTTGGAGGGCGTTCGCTCGGATTTCAAGTCTGTAGCAGCTTTAAGCTGGACGCCTACTGGCAGGCTATAGTTTTTGCCGTACTTCGCAGTCAGCGGCCTTTTTCCACTCAACTAAACGCGCCTGCATTCATCGATGATGTATGTTCTGCTCCACATGCAGACACAAGTACGGTTATGTATGGACGTCACTAATAATGTATGTATATATCCTTTTTTGTGCCACGATATCTGCCGCCATTGGCACAACATAAAGCCCGTCATAATTTATAATCCTTGCCATGGCAGCAAAACAGGAACAACAACAACAATAGATGAACAATAACTGAATGGCACCGAGAGCCCAAATATTTAGCTAGCTTTTCTTTCTAAGTTTCTGCCTAGTTAAAAGTGTCCTGAGCAGGATCTGCTGCGCATTGGCCATATCGTGCAGGTTGCCTGTTCAAATATTTTGTTGGCTATACTCCCCTCCAAGCCACGTCATTGACAATATGAGGTCAAAAGTTTATTGGCTATCATTTTGACCACACAAATATGTGCATTGTGTGTGTGTGGTTTGTTTTTTAAAATTTGCTGTGCGAAGCAAATGCTGTTGCGTAACTTTGGGCGAACCTATTAGGTAAATAAAAACATAGGCAAAAAACGAATTGCAAGCCCTTTAATTCGAGTTGAGTAAATTTAATACAGAGCTTCCATTTGGTTAAGAGGATTTAACGAGCTTGGGCACTGTATATATCAGTTAATCATAATGGTTTAAATCTAACTGTCTGTATGTAAGAGCTCGCCTCGGATGCCAGCCAGCTAACTAATAAATTACAAATAAATAATTGAAAAATCGAACCACACAAAATGTGCCAATGTTTTGTAATTTAGCAGGAGCAAAAAATTGTGAAACTAAATTATATGCACACAAAAACCAACTGTCAAATTTGTTAAATTTTAAGCTATTGAAATTATGGCAAAACAGCACAAAAAGTTAAATAAACAAAAACCAAATAATGTTGGCAAATACAGTGGAAACTACACGCACAGTGCAATACACTAAAAAGGGGCGTGTTGGGGGCCCAAAACTATTTTAATTATTTATAATAAATCGCTTAATATGTTTGTCAGACGCACACAAAGCGCACACATCTGATTACTATGCCAGCCCGCAGACCCCATCTCTTCTGCCCGACTTCCCAGTTATTGTGGCCTTTGTTTTCCTGTTTTTAGAGTTTTCCCCGAGAGAATGCTAAACAAAAATTCCAGCACATATGTGCTACGGAAAGGGGCAAATTGCTTTTAGATCTTTATCCTGCGGTCATAATATGCGCAAAAAACTGTTCAAAATAAATTTGCTCAATCGCATGTGACCGATAAAAGTAGGTAGTTTGTACCCAAAAGTTTGACAATCGCCTATACAGATATGTAACATATATATAATATATAAATATATACAAATTAATTGGAATTGGCATCTGTTGAGAGAAAATCTAAATCTTCTAGACATGTTAATTACTTTTGACTACACATTCTTATAGATTTTTCAAATAGTTTCCCAGCTCATATTAATAATATGAACTAATATCTTAGTGAATGAAAGTCTGCGACAATTCTTGAATTCGATTTTATACTGTAGAATCTCCTTTTTGTAAGATAGCTTTTTCTTTTATATTTTGCATCTCTGAGACAATTATTGCTTGTTTTTCGTTTGAAGTTGATGGACTCTTCTGATTTTGTAATTATGTAAAAGTTGTTGTTGCCTGTCAATTTCTTGGCAATGATGGGAGAACACCGGATTATGAGTCCGCATTACGGAAACTGGAGCGACATTTGAATAATGACTGTCAAGTCCTTGCAAAATATAAGCCTTACCATAGGCCGAGTTGAGCCACCTTCAGTCACTAAGCCGACAGTCGGTCCTCGTCCGTCTTTGCGTCAGCTAGTGCTCAATGAAAGACGTTGGGGAACCTTTATCCCATGTGGCTTACATAATTCAGACATGCCGGCAGATGCTGGCCAACTAGAATTACGCCGACTAACTAATTGTATGCCGTTGCCGCTTGACTTTAAACTAATGCTGGTAATTGCTGTCATGATGGCGTTTCTGATTATCTGAGTTCGGCCCGAATGCCTAATGCCATGCCGTGCTGTGATGCTCTGTGTGCGGTGTTCGTTAGCGTTAGCGTTGCATTCAATTAGGCGCACTAAAGGTAAATATCATTTATCAATCTGATTTTCAGGCCTGGGGCTGTTCGTGTGGGGCTTTGCAGCTGACAGTTGGAATATTAGATAATTTGCCAAAGAGGCATTGATAATGTTATTTGGGATCAAATGAGGGGGCGGTGTTTATGTCCTTGACTCCCGTCTGCTCTTTGAACTCTGATAACTGGACCAAGAACACCCAGAAACACACACCCACACACACACTCGCACACACGTTCACAATACAAATCGTCGACTTTCTTAAACGAGAGTGCAAAAGTTTCGTCCAGCCAAGCAGATGGCAACATATTGTCGCACTCTATAAATTATGCGCATAACTGAGAGGTAAGACTCGAGGACCGAGCACCGAAAACCGAGAGCAAAGAGCAGAAGGCATGTAAAGCAACTACACCTAGCTGGGGGCGAAATGGTTTTGGCCGGGCCAAGAAAGAGAAACCAACCGGGCAGAACTATTACAATGGCAAAAAGTTTAACGAGTCATGTGAAAGTCTGTGGGGCATCCGACAGGCCCACCACCGAAAATCTAAGACCGGGCAGGCGGCGGTGCAGACTTTACTATTATTGCCCTGTCGGCTCTGTTGCCGGTGCGATGTACGAACATGCGTAATGTGCCTAGGCTTAACCACAGCAATTGGTTGGGAAGCGGAGAGACAGCGCCGAGCAGCTCCGTCTGGTTGGGGGCTAAGGAGATAGCTTACCTCTGGGAGTTCGCTGCTGCTTTGTTTGTTAGTTATGGGCTTTAAAACTTGTCACACTTGTCAAGAAAACTTGCAAAATGGCTGCCAGCGTGGAGCGGCGCGAATCAGTGAGAAGAGCGGAACATAAAGCAACCACAAAATAACTAATGAAAGAGTCTGCACACGGCAAACGAGCGAGAATGTTCGAGTTGGCCCACTAGCAGATACCCTGTAACGTTGTGGAACGTGTACAGAGAAATATGCATTTAAATAAGGTATCCTTGCTAGTCAATCAAAATCAGTCGGAATACCCCGCTTCCAGGCATACTGGGTGCTGCGCCCTAAAAAAGTTATAAATCAAGGGAAAGGCAAAACTGTCACATGCTAATGAGTAGCCTTCACATGTGCAAATTTTGGTGGCAGCCCCGCGCCCCGTCCGCAGAAAGTTGGCGCGTTGAACTGCAACCACAACGCAAACGCCTCTCGGTGCCATCTTTCCATCTTTCCCTTATCGCTTGAAATTTGAAACAGAGTTTTTTTTGGGGTTTGCCCCTCAGATTGCAGCGCCTACATGAAGTGAGAAAGAAAACTTCCCCGAGGACTGCACACACACAGACACACACATGCTGATAAATTCGTATGTGTGCGAAAGAGTAAAAAAAAAAACTGTGCCATACTTTTGCATTAAGCAGAGTTTTTGCTCAACATCAACTGCTGCTGTCCCTCTGTTGTTCCAGCAAAAACGTTTGAGCAACAAAAACACACACAGAGAGAGAGAGCACAAAAACAAAAAAGGAATGAATAAAAAAATAAACATTTTGTTAGTTGCATAAATTTGGATGCTGTTGCTCTTGTCGGACCCGCTTGTTTCGCAGTCCCTGATAAAAGAAAGCGTCAAAAAAGTGTCGTCGTGGGAGCAACTTAAGCGAAACTGCGCAGTTTAGATACATTCGTGAAAGCGGGACCAGATAAATCTGCGTGTGAGTGAGCCTGCCAGGCAGTTGGCTAAACGGAAAGTTTTAAATAAGCACCGCTCGAGGGCAGACTTAAACGCCTCCCTCCAATAACTGTTGCAGCAAAGGAAAAGTCGTGTGCTTTAAGTCGCGGCCAGAACAGTTCAATGGCCTCCGCAGGCACGAAGCAATCACATTCCCTGCCCCACAACGGAGCACTCAAAACTTATTCGCAATCTTCGAGGCATAACTTGGATACAAGGCTCATAATGTGGCAGCACACACACACACACACACACACACACACACACACACACATACAGCACCTTCTACACTGCACACCCATTTATATCTCTATCTGCAATTTATGCGCCGCGTAAAGGTAAATAAAGTTGCAACAAGCGCTGCACACGCGACGACCGGCGGGGCTATTTGCCTCCGTTGCGCTCGTTGGTGGTTTTGCCATACAAATCCCAAAACCATTTCACTAATTGAAATGAATTTTCATATACGACGACGAGAAAATGTCGAGAAGCGCAACGTTGACGTTTCGTGCAAGTGTGTGGGGTTTTTTCACGTCAATAAGTGTGTGTGCGTGTAGGTATGTGTGTGTGTGTGTGTGTTTGCTAGACACTTTCGTGTTACAACACACAATGACCTCGGGTAACGGTAAAAGCGTTGTGCACAAGAAAAGATGAAAACGCTGCAGTTGAATGACTTTCCCAAAGTACTCTTTAAGCCTTAAAGCACCCAGAAAAGAAAACAAAAGCTCCGTACTATTTCTAATCATAGTCATTTTCAATATTTGAGCGACAGAGCGTGCCCAAAAAGATTTTCATTAAAGATGTATATAAATTTCACTGCCCAAATAGACTCAGCCTGGACAAGGACAACAAAACAAATAACCCACTCGACATGTCTCAAGATGGAGAAAGTCTTTGCAGGGGAAATGCAACGGCGTTTTATTTAAATAATTATGCAATCTGCTTGGGTAGCGACTACCGTAGTAGTCGGGCCCGAGTGCCGGCCGCTCCGACAAAATTTCAAGTTCATAATTATGTGGTGGCTGCTTGGCGGGCCCTTCTGTTCGCAGTCCTGGGCTAAATGCATTTTTCACGTCGCCAGTTTTCATTTTTTATTTATTCTCAATGCGGACGTCATATAAGAAAAGCACAAAAGATGTCAGCCCAGCTAGGGGGAAGTGAGACGGGTGGCTGCCTGTCGGCATTTCCCACAACGGAAGTCATCATACTTGCGCTTGTTTACATTCTGCTTGGGTTTTGCTGCTGCTGCTCCTTCTGCCATCCACGCTGCGTATACGTAACGTGTAATGAGGCTGGCCTGGCAATGTTGCCTTTTGAAAGGCGTTGAGCGTGGCGTGTAAATGCAAAATGGTGACAAAGCTCGCCTGCAGGGGACCGTGCTTGCGTGTGTGTGTGTGTGTGTGTGTGTGGGTGTGTGCGAAGCTATTCTAAGGCATTTGCTTGGTTTTTTTCTTTGTCACCAACGCTGGGGTAACATTATTTTAATTAACATATTTATATGTGGGGAGGCTCAGGGCAACAAAAGCGACAGCCACATCACTCGCCTGGATGTGCGTGTGTGTCTCCAGTGTGTGCATTGCAATTTTAATTACATAGACGCGACGACGAGAACAACAAGCCAACATATAGAATGCATTATGTTGCCATATGAAATCATTAAAAATTGTTTGCAAAGCCAACGTGAAATCATTAAAAGCATATAAATTATGCACGCTGATAGCGGCACGCCCCCGCCGCCCACGGCCCCACCCACGCCCGCAGTTCTTGTGGCAATGCTGAAATGATGAAATGCCAGTCCGCATAATTATGAAGCATAAAAATGCCACAACTGCAGCGGCGATGACGGCAACAAAAATTGTTTTGCTAATGTTCTGCATGCCTACGCTTCCGTTTGTTGCATACTTTTCAGGTTGCGTTCATTATGATATGCACGGCACTGCGATGAAAAGGGTAAAGAAAAGATGAAAAGCCTGCAGCTTGGAGGTAGCAGCTATTTCACGTGCGCCACCTAAAAGTATGCTTTAAGAAATTGCGAAACTTGGTCCCGTTCTAATGAAGAGCCGTCTGCAGTATATTTCAGACAGGTATTTTGCCTAAAAATGCTCAAGTGCCTGCGGAATGCGAGCTATTCGGGTGTATATATAAATATATATATATATGTGTATATAAAGTTTTCCAAGCCGAAATGCGAAGAGTTTCCGGGAAATTGTTCAGTGCGTGATGAGAGAAAGCACTTTGTTATAGAGCAGTTAGCAATGCTCCGCTGCGCTCGCTCGTGTATGTCTTTCTACGGCCTCACCTCAATTCACACAGGACACATATGAATGTACATATGTATGTACATACAGTCTTCCGCACATGACACCAACCGCACTCAATACCAATAAATCCTCAGCAATCTGCACTCAAAAATCAAAAGATACACGCTGGATAGGGATACGGGCGAACATAAAATGCCAATTTCTAGTTGCCAAATGGTTATTGCCCCAACAATAACAACAACAGCAACAACAAAGAGAAGAATAAAAAAACAGGAGCATATTTACCACATACCGACACATACATAAAAAGGCAAATGCATTTACGTATGTGCACACACACACACACATATATGCATACACACTTGTTCCACATCCGCGGACGAAGCAGCGGCTAAAGTTAAGTGCAGCGGTATCGGCAGTAACAAACATAAAAAACACAAGCCAGAAGGCAATTTGTTGCGCCAGGACAGGTAGTGCGAGTGCTGCAATCGAGCGTGCCCGACTCGAAGATACCCTGTGCCGAGTTGTATTTATTTCCCTAGTTCCTATTTTCCAAAAGAGATGTCGCTAGCTATTATAGTTTTTGCGATGGAGTGTTTATACAGGGACGAATATGGCTAGATTGATCGACAACTTCATCATACCCTACATTTTTCATTCTCAAATCGGTTTCCGAGCACTTTATACTCCAGCCCACCCGCAAGCATCAAGAAGTAAAGATCGGTTCTCGGTGGGTTAAGGAGACGTTTGCATGGTTTTTTGCACAGTTTTACCACTAAATAAAATTAAAAATTGTGAGTGGACCAAGTGCATAGTGCAGAGAAATATTCAGATATTCATTCATTGTTGTAACTGCAGCCTGATAATAATAGCTGGAAGAGAAGGGAGTTCGGGGCTCTGAAAGCAGCACTTAGAAGGCATAAAATTTATAAATTACTACGCTGCGCCATAATAAATTTCAGTTTGCGTAAAAACGCAAAATTTATATACACCATGCAGCATACACCATTGTGGGGTAAGGTCGGCGCAGCAGCATCGGACTGGGCTGGACTCTGCTCGGCTGTGAGTGCAGTGAAAAACCCATTATGAATGAATTTAGTGGCAGCAGAGAGCACAAAAACCAAAACGTGCTCGCACCAGTCGTCGTATTTATACAAATTTAAAGCATTCACCCACTAGGCGGTGGGTGAGTACTCAAAATTTACGAGTATTTCCATGGCTGCCAGCGACGATAAACCAAACCAGTCGAAAGCAATAACGACGAGCCAATGCCAATAGACAGTGCCGGGACGGCCAGGACTGCAAAGGACTAAACATGACTAGACTACTTGTGCACTATAGAATCGGCTGAAAGTTAGTTGAAGGACACACAACCGGATGCCTGCTTGGCCAACCACTAGACAGTGGGGCGTGCCGGGCGTAGGCAGTCCGACTAGTCGTCGGTGTCTGGCCTTTGGTCGCCTCTGCAGCTTGCGCTCTGTCCAGGCCGGTCAATGACAGCTAAAGTTTTGCAAACTAACCTCGAAACGATAAAAAATTAAAGCAACAGTAAATGAGAGACAGCAACCGACACACAGACAGACCGAGACAGAGAAATACGGGGAGGGGGACAGTTGCTGCATCAAAATGCCGCAATGGGCTGTTATTATAATGAAAACGAAGCAGAGAACCTGGCGCAGTAAAAACGGCAATAAGTAGTTGCTCTGCGGTCGAGGGGCACCCCTAACATTTGCATAACCAACGTCTAGTTGCTATTAATTTTCAAGTGCAATGTCTGTTTAAGCAAGGATTCTTCCAGTCCTTGGGGGACAGCGAGGGTTCAGCCACTTAACATGTGCATGGAGGCTATTTTAACTTTACATATATACGGTACAGTATTAAACTTATCTAGTCGAGCGGTTCGAATGGGGGATATCCTGTATTTATTTCGATACGCAGAAGAAAAACGTTCTTAAAGAAAAATGCAAAAAAGTTGGGTGTTGTTACTTTTAAAGTGTTAACTTTTTAAGAATGTTGAACTAATGTTGAACACCTATAGTTAAACTGATTGAAATGCCAAATTTATATTTAAGGCGCATTACAGCGTTTTCCACTGTAAATACTCTGAATATATCATATACGAAATTAAATTAAAATCAGGAGTTCAACACACATCCAGGAGTGAATTGAATATCCTTAATCTATATATATATATTAGTTGTCTCCCATGCACGAGTTAAAGCTTAAAGCAGCGCTGGCCAAGCAGAAAAGAATGGAATGAATCACTGCGGAGCCAGGCATCGAGCCAGCGTCGGGCTATCAATATGTCTACTTTTGTTTGAGTTGAATTCTGCTGTTTTTTGGGCAAAACTCGCCCGTGCGCTGCAGCAATTTATACAACTTTCCTTCCATACATGTATATATAAACATAGATATGCACATATTCATACATATAGCGAGGCAAATATATTTTTTAACTCTTGCCCAAAGTTTTATTTCGCTTTATGATAACTCCCATGTGTGTGTGTGCCGGGTGTGTGTGTGTGTGTGTGTGTGCGTGTGTGGTATCCAATCGTGCAGAATGCCGATTGTTTTTTTTTGTTTTTTTTCTGCGTTTGCAAATGGCGCATAAGCATTTTTTCATGTTCTACAAAAAAGGAAGATAAATAAATAAAATAAAAAAATAATAATAATAAAATAAATAAATAAAATAAAAGCGGCGTAAAATGTTAAACTATAGCATAATATGGGCAAACTTTTTACAGTGCATTTTGTTGTTTTTTGTTTGTTTTTACATACATATGCAGCGGGGCGAAAATATTGTAGGCCCATGCAAGGACTAAATAGTCTGGCCACCCTCCTTCTGCGAAACAGCCGTTGCATTCAGATTCAACTTTTGCTCTGTGCTTCGGATTCTTTCTCCGACAGGGTGCCAAAAGTCAACAAATAATATTTTTGCATAAAAATCGTCGCTGTAAAAATGAAATGAAAATATTCCACTGCACCCATGCAGTTGCATGGATAGTCGAAGGACACTACGACACTACGGTAGAGTAGGCTTAAAAGCCCGGCAAAGCAAACAGAATGCAATATATACGAATGTAGCTGAGAATGGGTTTGGGTGTGTGTGTGTGTGTGAGCGTGCGAGAAATCTCAATTTGCACAGAATTTAATCAATATGTGCTTTACGACGATGCCTGTTTGAGCTGCATACTTTGCGCCGAATGCAGTGGCAGGTTCAGTTGGCTGCTTATAAATTTATGCATAAATGCAAATAGAATTTCATAAATTGTCATTTAATTGCACTTTGGACGGCACCAAGGCCCGAAAAATGATATGCGAAAATGCAAATGGCGCTTCGGTCTATTCAATATTAATGTCATTCATGCGAGCAGCCTTAAGCCCCATCGGGCGGGTTAGTTTGGGTAGCGCAGTGCACAATCCCGTGTGCACAATACACAATGCACAATCAAGTCGATATTTTTAGGACACCCCATTAAAGCTTTAACCTGTGCAATCCAATTCCATTTCTTATGGATATGCATATCCATTGCTGGCTTGAGCTTAAGTTTTACATAACAATTAGATGGCCAGCACAAAAATGTTGTGCAACTTGTGCGAACAGCTGGGTCACAGTGAAAGAAATATTCTTTGGCCGGGAGCAGAAAAATATAACGAAAGAAAGTGGGAAAATTGTATGGCACGCAGCAGCATCTAGACAAAGCTTGGCACATATGCGATACGTTTGGAGAGCAACAACAAAAACTGTTCATGTGTATTTGCACAATGCGAAAAAGTAAACAAAAGGCGGCATTAAACAAATACAAGCACGCGTAAGCAAACTGCGCAACAGTCAGAAAGTATGTTTTACAAATGTGTAACACACACATATACCGAAAGGGGACGGCGATATGGTGTGCCTCTAGTTATGCTCTTCTGTTTGTTTCCGTCTTCCTTGTTACTTTTGCTCGCATTTGTTGACATTCCGAGTTCCGCGCCCAAATGTATGCAACTGAAATTGCGAGTGTCTGCATTTCAGTTGAACAATTCTTTTTTTTTTTTTTTTAAATATGTTAAAAAATTTTGTATATTTTATTTAAACAAGTTTTCTGCTACCTTAGTGGCAACTTAATCTAGTTGTACATTTAGGGGAAAAAACGATTGATCACAGCTGATACTTATATAAGATTTATGATTATATATATGGGCAAATGTATATTATTTACAGAATTTACAAGGAGAAGGTTATTTTAAATATTACTGTAGGAACCTGGTAGAGAGATCCAATGGATGGCACCTTTTGAGTCTTCTCTTTCTTGGTTTGGCAGTTAGTCGTTTGGCTAGAACGTTAGGGTGACCACCAAGGCGTAGTAGGTAATTCGATGCAAGTAGTTGCATTACATCGCCCACTTTAGGGACTTTAAGGTCTCGTTCGATGTCTCTATTTCGAATGTACCATGGTGCGCCGCATATTCGCCTTAGGATTTTTGCCTGAACAACTCTAATTTTATTTAGGTTTGTTTTTGCCGCAATGCCGTAAATTTGAAGTGCATATTTCCATATGGGGCTTAGGATCGATTTATAGATGGTGACTTTGCTGTACAATGACAGCTTGTTCCTCGGAGCCAGTAACCACCCCATCTTTCCGGCCTTTGCCATTACTGACTGCCGAACCATTGTTGTATGGGCTTTGAAATTTAGTTTCCTATCTAGTACGACACCTAAATATTTGTGAGAGCTCTTGTGCGTAAGGATGGAGCCCAGCATCGTAATGCCACTGCATGACAAGGTCCTTGTAGCAAAGGTTACATTTGCGCATTTGCTGCTGTTGACGCCTATGTTCCATTTTGCAGCCCAGTCTTCAAAACTGCTCACGTATTGTTGCAAGGCTTCCGTAGCTAGAGTAATGCTTGGGCTTCTGGTCAACACAGCAGTGTCATCCGCGTAGGTGGCTATCAGGACATCGTTCTCGTCTAATCCAGATATAACGCTTGACGTAGGCATATCGGCAGTAAATAAGGTGTATAGCGTAGGGCCAAGAACACTGCCTTGGGGGACGCCTGCGCAGATTGGGCGCTTCGAGGATTTTGCGCCATTGACAACAACTCTGAAGCTTCTGTCCTTAAGAAAGCTACTTACAAGCTGAAATAGCTGTGGCGTTAGTATGTTTTTCAGTTTAAAGAGGAGGCCATCATGCCATACCCTATCAAAAGCTTGCTGAATGTCCATGAACACAGCTACAGAATACATTTTTTGCTCCATTGCATCTAAGGCAAAATTAATCACCCGATGAAGTTGTTCCGGCGTGCCGTGGCCTTGTCTAAATCCAAACTGCCACTTTGGGATCCTTTGAATTACAGATTCAAGCTGCAGAATACGGTTGAGGATCACTCTTTCCGTCATTTTTCCTAGCGCTGAGAGTAAGCTAATTGGTCTGTATCCATCAACTTCCGTGTGTTGTTTCTCGGGTTTTGGTACCATGGTGATCAGTGCGGTTTTCCAGCTGGTTGGGAAATGACTCATCCTAAGTATGCTGTTGAGGAGCAGTACTATAAACAGCAGTGCTTTTTTGGGTAGGAGTTTTAAGGTTCTGTTATCCAGAAGATCGTCACCTGGGGATTTTTTGGCTTTCATCTTCTTGATTTGCTGCACTACCTCTTGCAGTGTGACTGGCATTTCTGGCAAGGACATTTGGAACGGCATATCCAGTCGTAGCTCAACATCCCTTCGCGTAAGCGCAGATGTAAGTCTAAAAGGCTTAAATCTTTCCTCTAAGCTGTCTGCGAAGATTTCAGCCTTCTGCTGGCTGGAGTAACACCAGGCGCCTGATGGGTCTTTAATTGGAGTTTTCGGAATGACAACTCTTTTAAAGCGGCTTGTTAGCTTCCAGAGGGTATAGTTGAAGGAAGCGTCTGGACCAGCATTCTCCAAAATGTCATCAATTTTTCTTTGCTTGATTTTAGCAAGAACCTTTTGCAAGCGGTTTGATAATCTTAAGTAGATTTCGTGTATACGAGTATCACCCGTTCTTGCATATTCTTTTCTCACTCTTCTTTTGAGTCTTAAGAGGGCATCGGCATTTTGGGGAAGAAAAGTTGGTCTGCGTTGACTTGGTGGGCTTTGATTTGCCGGAGTAGCATAAGATGCAGCCAATAAAATGTTTCTCATAAAGATTGAGATCGCATCTTCTATGTCATCTGGGCAGTTTATTTCCGTGTTAAGGTTGATTCTACTCTCCAGATTAGCTTTAAAAATTTCAACAGAAGAACCACGTGGGAGAATGCATTGCTTCTTAGCTTTAAGTTGTGGAGCATGGTGTAGTGTGGCTACAATTGGCAGATGATCTGAAGAGAGCTCATATTTAATTTGAACTGAAAGCAGATTTAGCGCAATCCCATTGACAATAAAAAAGTCCAGAGCAGAGGGTGTAAGCCGAGTGTTGTATGAGAAAAACGTTGGTTCGCCAGTGGCAAGGATTTCGCATGTGCTACTGGTGATGGCTTCTTGCAATCGCTTCCCTCGAGAGCATGATCTTATGTTACCCCACCAGGGGTGTTTTGCGTTAAAGTCGCCGCCTGCAATGAATCTGTTGCCCAAGCTTAGAAATAATTGTTCAAAATCAGTTTTACACCAAGGTTGGTTTGGAGGTAAATATACAGCAGAAATTTTGACGCATCCACCACTTGTCGGCACACTCACACTGGCAGCCTGTATACTCAATCTTGACAAAGGTTCATTCTGAGTATGAGCAATAGATGATCGTATAAAGACAGCAGATCCCCCTTTAGAGGTGTCACTAGGATGATTTGCGTAATATTGTTCATATCCTGGTAAGTATGCTCGCAGGCCAGGACGCATATGTGTCTCAGTTATCAACATAACATCGATTGCATTTGCACTAAGGAAAAGTCCAAGCTCTTCAATATTTTTGACTAGCCCTCGGGCATTCCATAATCCGATATTTAATTGCAGGTAAATCATTTTGAAATAAGTTTCTGCACCAGATCACGAAAAGCTTTGTTAGCCTCCATAGTATCTTGTATGAGCTTAAACATTTGATCCATTCTGCTATTTAGATCGTTTATAGCTTTTTCCAATATTTTAAATTTGCTACTGAAGTGCTGATCTTCAGCACCATCGAACAGCCGGGAGCTATCCAGCATTGTGTTCATATTATTTTTCACTCCACGTGATTTTATCATGTCTGCATAAGAAAACCCACTCCTGACAGTAGCATTTGAGATGACTTGTGCTTTGAGTGGATAGTTTGGATTTTTGTTACTAATTAGCAGTCCGTTTCCAGGTAGTCTTGCAGGTGGTTTAAGCTTTTTGCTCAGCTCAATTCTTACCGAACAACTTTTTTCGCTGGATAAGTGGTCACCGCCGCAGTTGGCACATATAGAATTGCCACTATGAGTAAGTTCACACAATTTTGATCCAGTATAGTGGTCGCCTGAGCATTTGCCACAAACTGGCTTTTTAAGGCAGTAGTTTCGCGTATGCCCAAAATCTTGGCATCTAAAGCATTGCACCAATTGTTTGCTTGGCTTTGCCTTCATCACAGTTACTCTGTGCCTTCCAATTTGAGTAATCTTAAGTGCGTCTACAACATTTGGTGTCTTCTTTAGGTTTACGTAAAACATGTTCTGTCTAGTTTTTATATTATTTACTTCTTCAACATCATCTTCATTGATTTCAATATTGCGCCAGTTGGGTTTTCTGGGGCAGTAGATGTTCAAGACTGTATAGCCTTTATCCGTAAATGCGTGCTCAATTTCTTGTTTTGGTACATTTTGATGAATATCTCGAACGACTAATCTGAACGGAGTATCCTCTCTCAACTGATGGTGCCAAAATTCACAGTTTTGTTTGGTCAGCATATCAACAACCGCTCGAAAAACTGTGGAGTCTTTTGTATATATACGCGAGACTCCAAACCTAGATGTGCGAATGTCGTACCCGTCAGCTGTAGTTACAGAATTGAGTGCCTCTTCGAGTTTGCCCATTTTGTTTACTTGCGGCACGCAGATGGCTGGAGGCTTCGGCTTTGTGCTTTTCTGCTGCTCATTTCCAGCTACACTTTGTTTGCTGACTTCTATTTGCTCAAATTGATCTTC
Source organism: Drosophila sordidula (assembly GCA_035047465.1). NCBI lineage: Eukaryota > Metazoa > Arthropoda > Insecta > Diptera > Drosophilidae > Drosophila > Drosophila sordidula. Next base: position 15,402,068 of record JAWNPQ010000156.1, on the reverse strand, counting down.
GTTGTCCAATTCCATTACTTCTTCGGCTTCTTCAGATAGCGCTGCGTAGCGATTATTTTGAAGTGCTACCGAAGAGGTGGTAGCAGATGTATTGCATTGACCGCCCTTGCTTGGGTGATTTTTGTAAGTTACTGTGTGTGCCTTTTTCTGGATTGTTTTTGCCACTTTGTCAGCTTTTTTTGGTTTTTTACGAAGAGAAACCATCGGCATCTGAAACATACAATCATTAGCTTGAGGTAATTTTTTAACTAAGCTTGAGTTAGAAACTTCAGCAATGTTTGGTAAGGAGCATATGCTGCCGGTTGTGGTATTTGCCATTGAATAATTTGGTTGACAGCTTCTATTTGAAAAGGTTAATGTGCTCGTAGTAATAGTACTTGTAGTCGTTGCAATCAAGTTACTACTGTAGTTGAAGGCTCCAATTGATTTTTGCAGATCTTTGGCTAGACCGGCACGCAGCTCTGCAGGTGTACCAGCGATATTTTTCATCTTGTCAGTCGCAGACAGCTTACCAGTAAGCTGGGGATGATAAGACGAGTCTCTGTCCATTTTTGGGCAATTCACTAATTTGTTTATTTAAATTTTGCAATTGCCCAGCATCAAAGATTATTTGCTGGTAAGAGTTGTAATGCCCCTCGTTTGCGCTGCGCGCAGAGCGAGGGCAGTAGGCTTGCCCACTGACAAGCTTACTCTGTTTAAGTTGATTTTCTTATCTCGTGCTACCAACACCGTATGCGGTGTCTAAAAATAGATGTATGTGCAAGATAAGCACACAGAATGCAGTTTGTGATTATTTCGAACTTTAAACAGCGCGACGAAATATTTTCTTTTATTTTTTGAACAATTCTTGAATTCAGTCAAAGGAATTTGGCACACTACTATTCTCATCTCTGCAGCGCACACTCCCTCTCTCTCTCTCTCTCTCTCTCTCTCTATCTCTCTATCTCTGTCATTATATCTATATGTCCCCATCACAAATTATTATCACTCTTCTTTGACAAGGTTTAACCATTATCAAACCCATGGCTAAGAGGCTGTCTCTGCTGCTGCGCCAACAGTTAAACGCAGCGCAGTTTAAGGCACTTAACTTTTCTCTGCCACCCCCTCCCCCCTAGCCTGAAATGTACACATATATGTGCACCAAAAAGGCAGCCGCTTTTATTTGCTAGAATTTGGTTTTATTTTTGTTTTTTCGTAGGCCCCTGCGGCCGTTTGGCATCTCTTTTTTTTCTGTCAGTTTGTTTAGTGCTGCGTTGTTGCTGTTGTTGTTGCTCCTGTTGTTATTGTCGACTATTTTCACTCCACTTTCGAATGTTTTTATCCCTAAAGTCTGCTTGCGGATATGCATACATACACGCTCACACACTCACAAACACACACACACACACATACACACACACGAACCCACGCTTAAAACAAACAAACCAACATACACCCAACGTACATTGAGAAAAAAAAAGATTGTTGAAAAAACAATAAATGGCAAATGTATTGCGGCATTTTAGGCGCATGGCGCAACACAAAAGACCTGCAAATTTCACAAAATGCTGCTGCCCTCTGCCTATTTTTGTGGGTTTTGTTGTGCTTTCAGTTTTGAGTTCTCATGTTTTGCATTTTTATAGCAATATGGCAAATGGAATTTTCGGTGCACGTTGCGCGCTAAACATTTAAGTGAGTCAAGTGGCTTTTTGTGGGGGAGGCGGGGCTCATGCGATTTGCATGCGACTGCCGGGGGGAATGTTGCGAGCTGATGGCCCACATATATATGGGAGAGTGCATCTAAAAAATACTCACTTAGATTTCCACTAGGAATGTAAACGTTGCCCGATGGCGTCCGCACCAAACACGATGGCTCAAAGTCAACGCCCAAATCGTTGGGATTGTTAGCAACAGCGCCGGCAATTAAACGAGCATTATTCATGCGACTCATTGTCGGATTACGGGGTGGAACATCCGGTGGTGCTGTTGGCGTGACTCCCTCCAGGAGAAAGCCTGTAAATAGTGACAGAAAGAGACGGAGGGTGAGTTGTGAGTGGGGCCTTATCAAAGTTCGTAACCTGTGAATCGTAACTGTAAAAGCATTATGATTTCTTTACCGCCTCAATTATTAAATACGCATTGCAATAAAATGCAACAGAATTCACTTCAAATAAAGTATTTTCAATCGTTTTTCCCGTATTCATACTCGCTCACGCTGTCAAAAAATTATATTGGCTTTGTGCAATGTTCGTATGAATGTAATCTTTATTGAAGCGGAATATATATCCTCGTTAGCAAAATCTATAATCTATAATCTATATTTTTTCCTCAGTATTATAGCAGATACATTATTTTTTTCAGACAGATACCATAAAGTTGGTCAAAAAATATCAATATTTTTCAAAAAAAAAAAAAAAAAATTATAACTAAGACCGTTTTAAGCTGTTTTTGTACTGTGAACGAGTATTGCGGAGTCGGTTACACCCGACTGCAATGTTCTTACGTATTTTTGTTGAAATTAAAAAAAAACTACAAGTAGAAATTGTGGATGATAGAGATTGCCTGCCTGCTGGCCTGCCGGCGCGTACAATCAGTGGGCATTGAAACCCAGTTCGAGAATCAGGCGAAAATAAAAATGAAATTATTTAGCAGCATTGAAAATTGAATTTGTTGTTGGGCGGCGCCGGAGACAAACACAGCACCAAATAAAAATACGAATGCTTGTATACATACAAATAAATGTGTCTCCAAAATACGGAGAATTACGAAGCGAAAGGCAATTTGAAAATCAAAAGCATGCCGCCTCCCCAAGCAGGCGGCAAGCAGCGCCGAAAGAAATCGAAATAAAATTCAATTTGCTGCGCTGAAAAATTTGAATGCCGTCGACAACGACAACCTCCAAGAGACGGCGCCGAATGCCTTTGATAAGTATATACATACTTGCACAGACACACACACACACACACACACACACCCACACCCACACATAGATAAAAAGGTATTTGGGTGTGCGTGCGCCAACACTCTGAGGATGCCTTCCCGGCGAGGCGCGAGCGCTGTGCTCGGTATAATAAATTTCAAAAGCATTCGCATTCATTCGCATAGAAAATTTTAAGCTCATTTATAGGCTTAAAAGCCGCGGCTGTGCTGGGTGTTGGGGGGAGCATGGTTTGCTAAACAGGATTCTCGACAAATTCAAATGCCAGAAGCGAAAACAACAAATTCATAAAAAAGCAAACGGCAAACGGAAGCGCCGACGGCCAGTGGGAGAAATTCGAAATTGTTGAGATTTGCTTAGCTGCGAAAATTATATCCTGCCCCAACCCGTCCCCCCCCCTATTCGAGCAGTTAACAGTGGCAGCCGCAGATTCAGAAACAAGGACTGTTGACAGTGTGTGTGAACGACGTTGCCTAGTTTGTTGGTTGCCAGGACCAGGACCCATCGCAGTCCAGTCGCATTGCGTTAGGCTTAGACGATTTGGCTGCTCTCTCTGCTGCGGCCAAAAGACTGAAGGACCGGGCAAGTGGCCAGCTCTGAGGCAGTGGGAAATTTAAGCTGCGGAAAATATGACACCAGCTTGGGATGCGGCCTGAATGGCCGTAGGGCCTGCGTATTATCATCATAATGAAACGCGCCCAACTGGCCCGCCAGCGACACCGGGCGCGGAGTAGGCACGGAAACGGGAATGGGAGCGAGGGCGGGAGCGGGGGCGGGAGCTGGGGCAGGCATGGTGCTGGCTGACTGCTGCCAGCAAAGATTATTTCACGCGGTTAAACACAGTAGCAAAGTTGGGCACATTTTTCAGCGGGAGCTGAGCGGGAGCACAATTTCAAAATTGGCATCGCATGGACACATCGGTCTGGGTGGCGGGAACGGGGAACGCGGGGGCGGCTTTTCGCTCTGTCGGTCAGTTGTGATTAAAAGTTGGCGAGTCTGTGGACAGTGGGAGCTGTTGCTAAAATATTTGTGGGCTTTTGTCTTTGGCTTGTGTGTAATTAGATTTGAGATTTAAGGCGCTTAGCACTGATGAGCAGCAAATTGAAATTGCCAACAGCTGACAGCCGCTCACAGGGCGTATGGGGGCAATGCTGCAGTGTAACGTACTTGAAAGTTCGAAACTATGGCACGTTTTCGACTGCTTGTGCTACCTTAAAGAGCCGCCTCTATCTGCATCTGCCGCATTAGCATTATCCCAAACGCTGAGCGTCCCGCACGAGTCACGACATTAGCATTGCATTTTAGACAAATTATTTTGCCATCAAGCGTAAAAGTTAAGCTCCACTTTTAGCATTTGCATACACAGACGATAACATTATTTAAATACACATTGGCAAGTGGAGGCTGCAGCTGCAATGGGGACGTTGCAAGCGGAGCGGATTGTGGCTTCTACATCAACATTAGTTTAATATTAAACAACGAGTGGCAAAAATGTCAATTGTGCTAGTCTACCAGTTCCCCACCACCTTCAGCCAGGGATGCTGCCAAGTCGGGGGCTTAGCACAGCGGCAAAAGTGAACAAAAAAAGAAACAAGAAAAAAGACAAGCAAACGACAACGACAATGGCAACTCTGGCGGCCAAACAAAGGTCGCTGCAATGGTCGGCGTTCGTTTTGGCAGTTGGCATCCACATCCAGAGGGGCGTAAAAGCAGCCAGGAGCACTCAATGTGAATGCCAAGCGCTTGGTTAAAGCGCAGGCAACAACAACAGCAACAACAACAGCCAGGGAATGGCGCTGATAAGCAGCTTATCTTCATTTCTACAACCTCCAGTGTTTATTTTTGTGTGGCCGTTGTTTGTTTGTTTGTGTTGTTGTTGCTGTTGCTGTTGCTGCTGCTGCTGCTGCCGCTGCTGCCGCCGTTGTCATTTTGAATGCGAATTGTCGTCGTTGCTGTTGCTGTTGTTGTTGTTATTGCTGCTGCTACTTTCTGGATACGCAAAATGTGTAATGGCATTTCGTCAGGCGGAGCATGAAAAAGCGACAACACACATACACACTTAGATACTACAAATGCGAGTGGAAATGTGTGTGTGTGAGTGTACGTGCCAAAGCAAATTCGCCCCACCGAGTTCTTTGGCGCTTTGCAGCGTTTGGCATTTGCTCTCTCCGGCTTTCACTTGCCCCATCTGCTCCCCTCATCTGCCTTGGCGGGCTGATGGCCTTTTTGGCTTGCAGTTTAATGCTTTTATAATGCACTCGACAACAAATGGAAATGAGCGGAGCAAATGGCAAAAGTATTTAAAGTCGTCCCGAATTCAACCCCTCAACAAATTTGAAGAGCAGTTGGCATCGCATCCAACTTTTAACTAACCAAACTGCAGTTGAGAAGTGCCGATGACTCCAGCAGCGTTTAAGGCTGCTTCACGCCCAAATATGTTACGTTAATTCAATTAAAAACATCTTTGGTCGGTGCGGGTGGCCCGGCTCGGGGTGTGGCAGGTGGCAGGTGGCACCGAAAAACGACACCAGCTGCTTGTGGCACGCCAGGAATGAACAATGCCAAGGAGGCGGGCGGTCATGCCAACGCTTTTGCCAAGGTGCCGACAACAACAGCAACAGCTACAGCTACAGCTACAGCTACAGCAACAGCAACAGCAAGAAAAACAATAACAACGTCATCAACATTTTCATGCCCGCCTTCAGTTTCCGCCCCATTCTCTCGTCTTCATCTGCGCTGACGAGGAGAGAAATGTAAAACACTTTTGGTATGACAGCTGAAATGTCAGTTAAGCATGGGTTGCCCCAATCTCCGCCTGCCCCGTGCCGAGCGCCAGTAATGAAATTGTATCTGCACTCCTCCATTCGAACTGGTTTCCAGTGGTGGACAGCGCCCACTGAGGTGCTGTTGGCAGCCGTTTCTTTGCTTTACTTGCACTTGTCCGTCGACGGGTTAAGTAAGACTTAAGTGAAGCAGTTGCCAAATGGTGTCGACTTTATGAATGTCGACGGGAAGAACGCACGGGATGGGCTCAAAACATATTAATTGTTGTCGCGAACGGGCAGCGATAAGAATTTGCTGGCAACTGCATCGTTGATTTGTGGTGCGGCGACAGATCGACAGGGGAGACCCAGGAGAACAATGCCCGGCAAACACAGTCGACGTGAAACACTGCGTATACGCAATGTAGCTGAGTGCCGGCTTTGTTTTTGTTTTGTTAGTACCCGCTGCTGCGGCTGCTATTGCTGTCGCTGCCATTTCGTTGATAAGCAGCTGTCGCAGACGTCCACACACACACACAGACACACACACACACGCTCATAGAGTGACAAACAAAAGGCGCCCGAGTTGACAATTGTTTAGCTGCGTGTGCATCTACGCTTGTGTTTGCGTATGTTTGTTTATGTACCATCAGTTGACTGCACCTAGTTAGAGACAGCCCCTCCCTGGTCTTTCAAGGCCCTACAGTGGGACCTACTATAATGCGGGCCATCTATATGCGTGTAAACGTTTGCCGTTTGCCTCTGTTTATATTTGCATATATTTGCAGCGCTGCGTGTGTGTGTGTGTGTGTGTGTGTGTGTGTGTGTGTGGGTTGTGTGTGTGTCTATAAGTGGGCGTAAGCAGTGTTCATGACATAACTATAAATGGAATACACAGCGCTGTCAAAGTTGTGCTATAGGCTCGATTTTGAATCGACTTGGACCGTTCAAAGTTCCATTTCTGGTCCAGCGGACAGCGGCCGGGTATTGCTATATACATATATATATACACATATATTGCAAAGTGTCATTATTTTGAATGGTTTATTAAATTCGGGGCCTCTTTAATGCAGAGTTTAGCCAACTATTTATGTCGCTTGTCATGTAACTGCCCCCCACAACTCACGATCGCACCTTCGGTCGCCTTGTGCTGCCCCGCCCCTTTCGCCTACTAATGCGGCTGTTGTTTGTCAAACTTTTGCGCTAGCTCCTCCCCTTCCCCCGGGCCAGCAGATTTATTTAGTCCGAGTGTATGGCCACAAAACTTGGATTTACTTCGACACAATTGTCAGCTTAGTCACGTTTCGTGTTTCTCTCTTGGCGCGTGTGTGTGTGTGTATATCTGGGATTTGCGCAAGGTATGCACACACACACACACACACACACACCCACACCCACAGCCACAGCCACACATACGCACACACATGCACCTAGTGTAAGTACGTTAATACTAAACACAACATATAAAGGTAAAAAGCCAAAGGCACGCGATGCGCATATTTTAGCTAAAAGTTGGCTTTTTTGTTTGCTTTAGTTGGGGCTTTGTATGCTAGTTAGTTTCTAACTGTTATGCAGGGACTAAGGCGTGTTAGTCCTTTCTGCTGCCGGCGAGCATCAAACTTTGATTCAAGCCTGTTTACATGTTGATACGTTGATGCGGCCTTAAGCAAGGGCCAACTCCCAGGTCCCGCTCCACAGGGCGTTAATTCACCTTTCCCTTACTTTTGATTATATTTCATCGCCACTTCGATTCCATACTTTGTGGTGCAGTTAATCAAATTTAAACTGTGACCCAGTTAAGAGCGGGTCCCAAAGTATTCATCCGACTCTATCTAGCCAGGGAATTTCGCGGCTGGCAAACCAACTTTGACAGATTTTGATAGTTTTTGTCAAGCCGAAAGAGACGCGACGTCGCTTAATTGATTTTGTGGCATGCAAAGTTCAGCAGACGATGGCGACGCTGACGCTGACGTTGTCGTTGGCGTTGGCGTTGGCGTTGGCGGCGACAACGGCACCAAAGCCGCAGGCCAGCCGCTTGCAACGATTTAAGTTCATCATTTTTTGCATTGTCGCTCCCTCCGGGTCGCCTACTTAGTGGCAAGTGCAGCCCCGCCCGTAATCCTATTAGACGGCGGTCGTCGTCTGCCACTCACTTTGCGGTTTTTACACTCTGTCACGAAGCGAACAGAGCATATTGGCTAAAGTGTTAAGATTTGTTGGCTAGTTTTACTGATGACCTTCACCAAAGAGAAAGCTAGAGTCACTAAATTTGGTAAATATCTACACAATACACAAATTTCCCAAAATAACAATAATCATTAGGATCATTTTCGTCTGCTTTAAGTTAGTACACGGTGAAAGAGTATCGCGCTGTCGGATACACCCAGCTGCAGCGTTCTTAGCTGTTAGTTTATCGCATCGCATTGGCCCGAAGACATGTGTGCGATGCCAGGAGCGTTCTTTAAGGCTTAAAGCAGGGGCTAGTTTGGCCTAATTGCCATCGGGCTGTCTGAAGCCTCCAACCGGGCGACTTGCCTGCTGGCATGTAATAAATGTCAAATGACAGTTTCCAAAATGTGTAATGGTGAAGAAGGAGAATTATAGGGCCTGACTTGAATGGGACTTGTCATCCAGTTTGCGGGTAGTCGAAAACTTTTCGGGCGCTGGGATATTTTCGTGCTAGTTGGCCAAAAGAATAGCAGACGGGAAATGAATATGAAATCTAATTTAACGCTATATTTGACACATTTCGGACATTCCGTGTGGCAAGTTGAAGTCGCAAAAGTCAGCGCGAACCTTGCAACTAGGTCGCTTTGCAACGCCCACTGCCACTCAATTCGCGCCGAATAACATAAATTAATGGGAGCCACTGTGGCAATTGCGAGTAGCGTGAAACTTGGCGCGGCTCAGGAAATGCAGCAAAAGTTATAAGCGGCCGAAAATATGAAGGCCAACATAACTGACACTTGCTGGCTGCTCATTAAAATTTCAAACTGCCAAGTGGCAGCCAAGGGGCCAGCAAATCTGGACCCCATCCACACAATCCGTTCGCAGTGCATACCAGGAGTTGTGTAATCTGCGAATGTGTTGGGCGTGCTTAACCTTCTTTATCGTAGAGCTGTTGTTCGGTTGTTGTTGTTGTTGTTGTTGTTAGTGGCGTGCGTGGGTGGCAATGTTTCGAGGTGCTTGACATTTTGCTGGCGCCGAGCGCTATGCAACACAATTGCCTAACGCCCCAGCCACAAATGCCGCAAGTGCCACAAGAGCCGAACCTCCAGCGAGGCTCCATTGTCTGCGGCGACTTCAGCGTACAAAGCCTACAAACTTACTGCGCCTGACAAGCAAATTAAGCGCACAAAAGCAGAAAATAAAGCAACTCGAGTTGCCACACTGCGAGTGCATGTGTGTGTGTGTGTGTGTGTGTGTGTGAAAAAGAAACTGTAAAGAGAAGCGCAAAAAATAGTCGTAGTTTCCTACAGGCAGCTGCAGTATGTGTGTGTGTGAGTGTGTTCGTAAAAGTGCAGCAGTTAAGCACTTTTGTCTCAATGAGTGTCAACAAGCGCCCCCAAGAATGTGGCGGCACTTTCACTCACACACACACGCAGACAAACAAGTCAAGTGTGACAGTTTGTGAGCAAAATAGAGAAAAATAATCGCTCTATTAATGAGCCTTGGGCCAAGTGCAACAAGCTGACAGACAACATGACCTGACCCCAGCTAACCCAGCTCCAGATTCTATGCCCGCTTCGGCTATTTAGCTCATGTTCGTGTGCAATCACCCGAGGCATCTTATGTGTGTGTGTGTGTGTGTGTTAGTTTGTTGCCACAACTAGTTATTTTTCTTTACTTTTCTGTCGTCTGGTTGGTGTCACGTACATTTTTATTGCAGTTGCCTGTTTGGGGTTTAAATTTCTTCAAACTTGATGGTTATTTATCGATTATTAGTTATGCGAAAATCGCGCCTTTGAATTTACCTGTATTTGGTAGTCGGCCCTAATTGGATTTCATATTTTGACACACTCCATTGTACATTGGCAAGCACAGTGTTTGACAAAAGTTGCCATGCAAACGCACTCAACAAGAACATAATAGAAAAGTATATGCCAAAATGGCAGTCGTCATTATATTCAGCACGGCAGAAGAGCAACCAAAGAAGCCACGTGAGTAAATATACATAATACGAGCGGAAAAACAACAACAACAACAAAAACAACAAAAACTTTGTTCAAATGAGAAATTCGCTGATGTCCGCGACAACGTGGCGTATACATTACAAGTTTCGCATTACAACATCATTCTGAATGGGGCGCATGTCGCAGCAACTTTAATTGGAAGGACTTGAATAAGGACTTGTATTTGAGAAAGGCTCCGCTTTAAGCCAAGAGCTCAGAGGTCAACTGTGGCGTTTTGGTTTTTAGCTTTGTTGCTTCTGCGGCGGTTGGATTATTTATTATTTGGTTGCACTAATGGCAAAGCCAAATGGCAAACGGAGCAATTGCGCTTGCCACATTCCACATTCCACTTTCCCTCAATTTGTGTGTTAATATAATTTAAAAATTTCTCTGCTCATTTTTCCTGCTGCTGGCTTTAGTGCACATTGGAGAGTCGTAAAATGTGATGCTCTGCTTTTGGCCGGCACTCTTAATTTTTATTTGCCATTTCGAGGGTTGCCCGCTGACCCTGCCACATACCCCGGCCGCTGCATTGTGGAGTTTCAAGCACTTGAGCATTTTCTTTTTCTCTCGTTTTTGAAGTTCACACAAAATTGAAAAGTAGCGAAAGTTTTGAGGGTTAGTTCGGCTGCTCGAAGGAACCGGGCTACTTGCGGTTTCTTTTTTGGGAATGTTTCTTGCCGAAACATTTTAAAGAGTGCGCCTTAGTATATACGTAGAAAAGAAATAAAAAAAGAACAACAACAACAACAACAACAACAAACAACTTTCCCTATGTACGCTCAGAATTTTTCCAGCTTAGTTATTGCTGCAAAGTTTGTTCCTGGTAATTATGCGCCGCCGCATGCACAAAAGTTTCCATCTCCTTTGGGGTGCAAAGAGGCATGCGAATTATGATGATGATGTCAGAGGGTACGAGAGCTTACGTCAACTTTCAGGACAGCTACACAGCTACAGCTGGCTCCAGCTTGATCGACTCTCCATTTGATTCTCCCGCTCTTCAGTTTTGCAACAACACATATTGGACGTCTCGTGCTGCCTCAGGGTCCCTGGGGCGCTAGCATTTCTTGAGATTTGTATCTACACACAATTTGTGCACTTAATTAAAAAGTTTGTGTTTCTTTGATTTGTACTTGTATTTGGCTCTTGCTACAAAGTTAATTTCCCAATTAAAGTCGGTTAATTGCAGTGCGCTAGGCAACCAGCTGAAGGTTATTTCCTGCCATGCAGATATCTCGACGTGCGTTTGAATAGTGTGTGTGTGTGTGTGTGTGTGTGTGTGTATATTGCCACGGTTTATGCAACGTTTCAGTGCCTACGCACAGCGACAATTAAAAATAATGGAAAAACATTGCGGCACCAACCACAACTACAACAGCAATAACAACTACTCACACACACACACAACCAACTAGCAAGACTACAAGCGAACGCTGGCATTATGTAAAGCAATTAAAATGTAACAGCAGCAACCGAAGCAACAGCGAAAAAAAAATCGTGGCATAACTTGAGCTGCACACACAGACACACATACACATACACATACACGCAAACACAACAAACAAACCGCTGACTTTTAATGGCATGCAAAATGTGTGCCAACCAGCAAGAGTCAGCTGTGAGGAGGAGAGATAGAAAGCCAGAGCGAGAGGGGGAGATTTTCACATTAGGCGATGCCCGCTAAAAGTATGCTAGAGAAAAAGAAAAAAAGCTGCTGGCATGTTGCTGCAACTTGAAGCTAACCCATGATTAAATAAATTGTTGAAAAATGTTAAACAAGCCAGCACACAGTTCACCCTGCTGCACCGCTTTTACCCGCGTTGACCTGCTAAAAATCTATAAAAAAAGAAAACGCTGCCCGGGTGGAGAGTGGCGCCTGCTGTTAGGCAACATATTGCAGTCAAGGCCTCGCTGCGTGCATTTTTTAAATGCTTGCCGCTTCCTTTTCGTGTTGTTGCTCGTCGTTGCCGCAGCGCGGCGCATGTGGCACAAACGGAAGCTGCTGTTTGCCTCACATAAATAATAACAATAGTGGGACGTGGAAATGGCAAATGCAGAATGTGCAAATGCTGTGCGCTTATGCAGCTGATGTGTGTCTGTGTGTGTGCATGTTTGTTGGGGGCCGGGGGTGGGGGCGTGGCCGGGCAGCAACACGTGTAACAACTGTTGTAACTGCCTGCCTGTCCCGTCTGTTGCTGCTCCCATGTTGTTGTCCTTTATTGAAACTATTTACGCTGTGTTTACAAGCCAGCGTGTGTGCGTGTGTGTGTGTGTGTGTGCGTGTGTGAGTGTGTGCGTGTGTCTGTCTGTGTGTGACTCTATCTATTGTGTTAGCTATACACGTGTAGCTGCACACCTTTGTTTCTCTGTGTACCTGGGTGTTTTCCATCTTGTTTAAAAACTGCAAACTATTCGGCTGCAGCAACTAAAACAAGCTTGTCCGCTTGCTTACTTTAACACTTTTGCTCGGAGGCTTTAAAACTAAAGTGAACTTACTGACAACATAAGCGTAAATAGGCAAAATTAGTTTGTTCTCCTTGTGGTTAATTGCATGTAAAAATATTTGCTCTGACTTAGTAATCAAAATAAATAAGCCCTGGGCAAGCACACTTTAACGGCCAGATTCTTTAATGACCACACCTCAAATTAAAGATAAACTTCTGCTTCTGCGAAACTGGAGACATGTAGTTATTAAACATTTCTGCTTGCCCAAGCACCTAACATAATTTGTTCTATTTACGTATTTGACCCCTGTATTCTAGAAAACTGGCAATTATGCTATCACCAAATTTATATATTTCAATACATCATTATTATTCATCTTTTTACTATTGTTATTATATTCGTTCATGAAGTGAAGAGTCCTTCTTGTTGTCCTCCCGTCTGATAAAGTGTTTTTGTGTTTTGTTATTTTTGTATTCTATATATCTTCCTCAGTTTTAAAGCTAGATATTGTTAAAGTTTTTAATTGAGAGCAACTTACGCAGACCTCGCATTGAAATATTATAATTACTGTCATTTGAATGCATACCTGTAAAAAGAAGAAAATAATTAATTATTAATAAAGTTATTTAGTTGTAGATTTCAGTTGATGGTTTTGCAAATATAAATATATTCATTGAAAAAACTTTATTTGAAATCAAGCTGCGATTTAAATTCCAATAACTATTTTATTTCTTTAATTTGATTATTTAAAAAATGTTTTTTACTGAAGCTTTGCAATAATTTAATTTGATGCGTATTGCGGCCAACCACATTGCATTTTGTTTTTGTTGTCCCGCTTGCTGTTGCAGTTGTATTGTTTATATTTTGTGTTATATTTTTTTATTTTTTTTTTTTTGAAATATTACATATTATGACTATTTATTTTGCAACCGCGATAGAGGATTCCGCTGATGCTTTGTCCATGTCACTTGCAGCAATTACCGCCTCCGATTTACTTTCACAATTTTGCGTATTATGGTACAGTTTTTTCGGCTTGAATTTATTTGGTGTGAATTATATTTGCGTTGAATTGCTGAACGGCGGAATATATTGTTGGATTTAATTGATGTCATAAAAGAAAACATATAGGCGTTTATTTAAATTATTTAACTTTCGCCAATGCAAATGCATTTAAAAATACATTCGATTCTCCATCTGCAAGCAGCAACGAGCAGAGGCGTCAACGGTGCGCATCATAATAAAAATTGTAAAATTAATTTAAATGTCTTGCTAATGAATGTTTACAGCACTCATATTTTGTATGCACATATGAAAACTAAATGAGCCAGCTCTCTGGTCCATTTCATATTGCGTTATTGTCATGCTAATCATGGAAAATGAAAATGGAAATCAAATTTCTTGCATAAGTGACAAAAAATTAGCCGCAGTAACCCGAACCCGACACCGACCCCGACCCCGACCCCCTACCCCTACCCATACCCCTACCCCGACCCCGACCCCGACCCCGACCCCGACCACAACAACAGGCAAGCGCGTTCCAGATGCGAGTGAGATACGAGATTCAATTTTCGATACGCCGTCTGTCATCTGCATATTAACGGCATAAAATGTCAACTGTCATGTCGCCCGACACTTTTTTTCACTAATGTCCATGTGTATGTGCATATCTGTATATGAATATGAATAGTTATGGTGTGTGCGTGTGCATTATCATTGTTTGTTTACTCCTATCTGAGCGCGGCTTGCGTGGAACTGTGAAATGATTTGGAACTGATATGCAAATTTGTGATGCCGGTCGTGGTTAGTAATTGAGAGAAATTCGTGCTGGCGACTGAAATTGACTTTTGATTAATAGGCGACAATTTAAAATGCATTTGGTGTGGCTCGCACACCTCACCTCACGCTGCAGGGGCTCCACATTGCATAAGCCGTGAAACTGAGGCCTAATCAGCCAGGGTCCGGTCCGGGCAACTGTTGCACCCATCAAGCTTCGTTAGCCAAACAACAACGGAATGAAAACTTTTGGCAGCCGCACATTTCGGAACATTTCTGCGTAGGCAGCATCATTTTGTGCTTGTCCAGATAACGATTCCAATGCCAAGGCCCGAAAACAACGAAAGCCGAAAGTCTAGCTCCGACGAACAACAAACGGACAATCAGTTGCTCTTGTTACTTGTTCTTGTTACTGCCTGCTGTTGCAGCGTACAGTAGCCAGAAGCACATGTCCAAACATTCAACTTGCAACTGGCAACTGGCAACTGGCAACTTGCAACTGGGAGCTGGGAAATGGCAAGAACACCGGGCGAGGTCGCAACTTGGGCCGCGGATGGACAAAAGTTAATGACTTTCGGCTTAGCAGCAGCAACAATGTGAGGCGAATTTCCTTTTTTGTGCCTATGCAATGATAATAAAACGCAGCCCGCGTGAGGCAACCCAAAAGAGAGACAGACGGCGGTTGGCGGGAGTGCAGGGGAATGCAAAATATAAATGAAATAAATTACTGCGCAGGCGCAGCGGCCACGTCGTTGTCGGCGGCAGCGGCTGCACTCAAACAATGAGCATGTGATCCGAGCTCTGAGCTCAGACGAGCAATTTGAATGGACGTGTTCCTGGCTCTGTGTGTCTAGATGCCTGTGCCTGTGCCTGTGCCTGTGCCTGTGTCTGTGTGTGGGTTCCATGCGGTCTTCATTTGAATGCACAACATGTTGTGGCATGCAACGACCTGTGCCAGTGCAAGGCTCATGCCTATGGACCTGCAACTGGACCTGGACCTGATCAGATCCGCCTCCATGCAGAGTGCAGCAGCTACTCCTACGGCTTCATTTGCCATTATCTTGCAGTTGGTTAGTTAGTGCGCTTTAATTTATCGCTGCAAACAGTTTGCTGGCATCGTCTGGATACGTACAGAAGTTTGAAGTCGACTCTGCTCATAATACACCTACTACACTGCCTACCTACAATGCCACGGGGCAAGTCAATTGTCCATTTCATTCGATGCCATGCCTCGGTTCCCGTATCGCCATCATAAATTGCTGCTATTGTTGTTTTTATGCCTCGTCTTCTCTTTAAGAATGCATGCAAATATGACACGGGCTCCACTCAATTCGCAATTCTCCGTTCTCCGTTCTCCATTCTCCATTCTCAACTCTTTGACTCTGGGCTCCCTGCCTGGCTGCTCGGCTACTTATTTGCTTATTGAGTTTATTATTGTTGTCGTTATCTGAGTTGTAGTTGCTCTTGCTGCTGCTATTATTGTTGATGTGTTGTTGTTGATTGTGGTCATTGCTGCTGGTTATCATTATGTTTATTATTGCACTCGCCCAACTACCTACACTCGCCGCCGTCAAGATAGTCGGCTGCATTAATATGCGCCTCATTTTGTGCTAATTTAATGTGCCCCAGGAGAAGGCGAAGGAGAAGTTCCCGGTGGACCCGTGCTGTTGAGAGGCGCAGCTTCAATTGATATTTGGAATATCTGTGGAGTTACTTTAAGCCTCCGGCAAGAGCTTTTCACTTTTCACGTTTCAAGTCGACTCGGCATGCACCAGTTTGAGTTCCTTCCGCTTGAGCGCATTGCATGCATTTCCTGGCCATGTTTCTTTGTCAATTCGACGGCTCATTTATACTCGCAGCGACGCGGCGCGGACTTCAATCTAATGCCCGGCGAATGCCAATCCGACATATACAAATGCATGCCGACTTTATCTGGCATGGACGCGTAGAGCAAAGAGTAGGTCCTGCTCGGGCTGGACGTGGCCAAGCAGTTCATCAAGCGGGCTGGCCTTCACCAGTGGCAGCGAACACGCCCTGCTCGACGTGGCTGTCCATTGTTGCTGCCTATTTACCATTTACCATTTACCACTTTCAAGCGTTGCTACTTCCGGGCAATGTACTAAAGCGTTTCCGTGTGTAGGTAGTCGAGGATTTATGCCATACACTTGGACCCGGCTCGAGTTCATAATCTCGCCACTCAAATCGCTAAGCAGCCTGGCAGCAGCTGGAGCTGGAGCTGGAGCGGCTTCCCTTCTTTAGAGCTGCACTTAATTTACCCTTAATTAAGTGACCTGCAGTCCAGTTGAGTCCACACTCCACTCTCCCATTCTCTCCGCTGCTTTGCCACACTCCCTGCTCTACTTAGTTGCGGCGTTTGCCATTTTTGCAAATGTTTTGTGTGCATGCAAATGGTTCGTTCAGTTGCTCATTCACTCATTCAGTCAGTTAGTCAGCCAGCCAGTCCGTGGTCAGTTCCATTCATTTCCATGGCCCGCTCAAGTGGCGCTGTGGCCACTCGAGTGGCCTGGCCACTTGAGAGAGCCAAACCTGAACTGACATGGCCCGACCTGAATTGCCCCAAGCTCATTTAATTTAAATTTGAGTTTGAATTTTATATTCGTTTATTCGTGTACAACCAGCGCGGTGTCAGCTCGAATACCCCGTACAGGACGGATGGCAGGCTGGCTGGCATTGGTTCTCGTTCTGGGTCTGAGTTCAACGTTGCAGGGCATCCGATAGTCGTATTGGCGTGTGCTTACTGCAAATGCAATTAAAACTTAATAAGCTGCAAGCTTTACAGCAAACTGTCCACCTCCCCCAGTCTAGTTAACTATTTCGATTCGTTGTTTATCGGTCGTATTTGCCACTCAATTAATTATTTTACTGCATTCGCACAAGTTTTAAAGCCTGCGGTCAGTTTGAGTAATGTTTAATTAACAGACTAGTCGAATCTGCCAAGGGGCGGCGAGTGTGGCAATTGTATAAATTTGGGTCATTCTCTGGTCGGTGTCGGTAAAGGGTTTTGCGATGCTCGAGTGCTCCAGATCTGCTTATGTGATTGCTGCCTTATTATGGCAGCTAATTAAGGCAAGGCTATGCTAAAAACTAGCTTCAATTCATCCCCACACCCCCCACACCGGGCACGCACACACACACACACACACACACACTCACACATAACTCGAACAGTCGCCGCTGGGCCATTGTGCCGAGTGTCGGATGTCTCATAGTAGTTAAACTCATTCGCAGAACACTTAATGCGCACTAATGAAATGTCAGCTTAAGTCATAACTCAACTGCAGCAGCCACGACAACAGCACAAACAACAAAAGCCATGTCCGAGTGCTGGTCAGCAGCAACAACAAATGAGATCGGTGGTCCAAGCCCAAGCCCAAGCCACAAGCCAAAGCCAAAGCCCAAGCAGCAGCAACAACAACTGAACAACTACTTATAACAAGAATCTATGACAAAGCCAAGGGCGCAACTTTGTGGGGCTTTTCGCTTGGCTTTTAAATATGACATGCATTTATGAGATTTATGTGCTCGCGCTTGCATGTGTGTGCGTGTGCGTGTGTGTGCGTGTGCGTGTGTGCGCGTGTGTGCTACTCAACAAAATGGCGGCTATTGTAATTGATAAGTTTCGCTGTGTGTTGTTCTTATTGTCCTGTCAATGGCCGCCATTTTGCTTACACACTAAAAGAGATTGATGATGCTTTGAAGGACTCGAACTCGAGAATTGGATTCGAGATTCTCAACTTGGGTAATTGTAGCGGCAAAATTAAATGATGAAAAGTTTTCTTTGGCATCCAACCACCCACTTACCCACTTACCCACTTACCCATTTCCCCACCAGCCCCACTGCTCCAGCCTCCACCTCAACCCACCGAGTACGTCCATTTGATTGATGAAATGATAAATATCTGGCTCTGTCTTTTGCCATCGCCCGCAAAAATTGTTACAAGCTTCGAGCTGAGGGCATTATTATTGCGTTATTATTAAAGCGTTTTTAATGCTAAATGTCAAATGCAGGACAGATAAGCAGCCCTAGCTGTCAATGCAATGACTACACACAGAGAAGCCCCTGGTGAAGAGGATGAATGGACATCCGGATAGATGGCGAGCACAAAGTACGCTCAACTGACTGCTCAAAGACGACTCCAACCCGAGGAATCATTACTAAATGAGCATGTTATGGGCTCCGATAGATAGCTGACTGTCCTGTCTGTCCGTCTCTGGCTGGATGGACCGGCTAGTAGATGCTGTCTGTTGTCTGCTGCCGGCTGCCGGCTGCCTGTCGACTGAGCTGCAAATCCCACTTAAAATCCGCTTCGTTTACGAAAATGTAATGATGATTAATTACCGACGCAGAGTGTGGCAGTAGCAGCATGCTGGTTGAGGTTTTTCGGGCTCGTTTTTTTTTTTTTCTTCCGGGAAAGTGCTAAGTACGCAACGCAGCGTTTTAGGGGGCGGGGGTGGGGGCGGGGTGGGGAGGGCGTGCTCAGCGGCCGCCTTTCACTCCCGCTGGCCTGGCATGGGTCATTATCGCAAGGGGGCCAACGGCTCAAGCCTCCTCTAATAGTTGTGCTCCTGCCCCAAAGATGCCTCCCCAAAAAAACAAAAGTAATTAATATGCCAAAGTTTGCGTCGCTGTTGTTGTCAGATTTTAGGGAGCCGAGCCAAAGAAATCTTCCGGATGGGTTCATTAAAGCCAAGGTTAAGTCAATGTTAAATGCAATTTGTAAATTCAATATGCAAACCGCCGCTCGGCTCGCAATCAGCGACCTGACCGCAAATACAAAAATCAAATAATTGAACAGCAGCATGTGGCCATCAGCTCGTTGTCTAACCCAATCAGATGCTGGTCAGAGCGCCGCTAACTAACCACCTCTCTGAGGTCTGCAGGCCGCATTATGGGTCAATTAAAAACCATTTTTGTGCTAATTGCGCTGCAACTCGACCTGAGCCCTTTGGCGAATCGCAAATTCATCGAATTTATTATTATCAAAACCAAAAATAATGCGTAAATCTGACACGCAATGCCTACGCAGCTCGCAGCTCGCAGCTTGCAGCTCGCCAGTTGCCACTTGCCACTCGGAACTTGGAATGCCAATGCGTTTAAAAACTCATTTACACTAACTCCCCAACTTCCTCCCTCCTCAACCCCCTGAAAATGTTCAGTTGAGGAGAACAACAAAACGCTAATTTGTTTTTAATATGCAGCGTAGACATGGACATGGACATGGATATGGATATGGATGTGAATGTGAATGTGAATGTGCGCTGCCTTAGTGCTTTGATTATCTGCTCAAAAATTCATAAGCCGAAAAGTGTTTCATCGTTAACACCCGACCGACTGAACAGCTGAACGGCTGTTCCAATTTTCGACTCTGCTAGTTCGGCTGGGGCCAAGTCCTAGGTTAAACACTGCGGCTTAACAATATTATTAAAATTAATATAAATGACTTCAGAGCGGCATAGGCATTAGCACTGCTCTCCCCCCTCCCCAAACCCCTTCCCCCACACTCCACCATTGACGACGGGCGTTCACCGACGCGTCTGTGTGTATGGGCTGTTGGTGTGTATCTATATATATATACTTATATATATATATCTATAGGTATATGACTTGGTCGGCGGCTTTTGCTGTTGTTGTTTTTGTAATTAGCGCTTTGGACGATTGTAAAAAACTGAATGCCGTTCAATGGTTTCTCTTTTTTGGCCGATTCTGTTTCTGGTTTTTTGTTGTTTTTCGTTCTGTCTTTTTTGGACAATTTTTACGCTTCTTCAGTTGCGTCTCCGCTGGAAGTTTGTAACGCCTGCCTATATAATTAATTATGTTCTTTATACTTTATGCAGAATTCGTAGGGCCATAAACATTTTCTTCAAGTTTTTTAAGCTTTAACAATTTAAACATTTTTCAAGTTGCTTTTGACTTTGGTTTCTCGCTTTTTGTTCTCTAATGAAAGGTGATTGCTGTGAAGCGTGGAGAAGTTGTTGGTAACGAGTTTTATTAATTAAAACATATGAAGTTCTTCAGTTCACTATATTTGTTGCTGGATTAAGCCTATTATTTGGCTTTTGTTGGATGGATTCGTTGAGATAACGAGTGTAAACTGTGTTATTTATGATAATTTTGGCTATTCAGCATGACTTAGACGGATTACAGGTGTAATACATAATGGGGTAGTGCTAAAAGCTTGTGTTTCTAGGTAGTGTTTATGGGGTATAATCAACAGTTCTGTTCACAATTTATTATTATCTATTTGGCACTTAGGCAAAGCCCTAATCAAACTTTCGTTTCCAAGCCATTTGACAGTTATAGTTCTCGCAATAAAAGTTTTCATGCAATTGATTTACCTTTCCATTGACTTTAATTAGGTTGCACGACCGAGGACGAAAACTTGATCCAAGTTCTTCTCCCCCAAATCTCCCCAGGCACACGTCGAACCACAAATGTCTGTGACAGCCCGCCGTGAATAATACTCGATTGAAATGCCAGATAAAAAGCATACAAAATGCAGGCGCCCGACTATTAATAGAAATAAATTGAACATGGCTAATACATATGTGTAGATGGCATATTTGCCAACTTACATATTCATGTGCGTTCTAATAATGCCAGGGCTGGCTGACAGACAGGCAGACGGACAGACAGAAAGACAGTGCTGTGTGTATAGCATGTGTCGAAGCAGCCGCAGTGCCAAACTTCTTATGCAAAGCCACTTAACAAATGGCAATTTATTTGCACATAATTTGTGAGCGCCGCAGGATATTTGCTGAGCACGAATCCTGGCCACAAAAACGTTGACAGCCTTCGACGCAGGCAACTCACTAAAATTACAAATTAATTTTCCGAAAATTTGCGCAGAAACTACAAGTGGACGTAGAAAATATGCTACGTAGAGGATGCGATAGAAGACAAGAAAACATCCTCCCTCGCTCGCAGAGCTCCATCCTTCTCGAATTGCCTACTCGCACACACACACACACACACGCACACAAATACAAAGAGATTGTCGAGTAAATGAAATGTATTGAATTGACATAAAAGTCGCTCAAGTTAATTCCCCGGCAATGTAATTGGTGGGTTTGGGTCGCCTTTGCCATTCCCCTTGCCACTCCCGAGCCTGCCTCCGTCCCAAAAGACGCCAAGATGTTCACATGATTACAGGGTTGTTTGAGAAAGAAAAGCCGAGGAAAAAAGGAAAATCTATACAACATTTTGGACAATGTCAATTTGTTAGCATTTATTGAATTGTGAATTATTAAAGCGCACAAATTGAAATCGCAAGTGTATGGGGCTGAGCCAAGAGAGAATCTGCGAATAGTCTTCTTCTGTATGATTGCATACGCGCGCGTGTGTGTGTGTGTGTATCTGTAGCTTACAGAAATGCCATATTGTATACATGCCACAATACAAGAGCACAAAAGCAAAGTCGATTTAGTTGGAAAAATAAGAAAAGAAGCCAACAAAATTGAAGGCGAATCCCATCTAAAGAAAACCGCTGCAAGAGAAGTTAAAATGATTGGGTAGCATAAGCTGCAGGCAAATACATACATATACATACATATCCCTCTCCACATGAGACATATACACTTAATAACATAAGAAAGCAATAAAATTAAATGAGTTCAAGGCATCTCTCGGGGTTTCTATGTAGTCAGAGATAGTACACAAATACAAATTTATCAACTAATTAGGGAAAGCCTTGGTGTTGCATATCAAACCGACCTGATAAACCAATATGCCCCAGCTTAAAGCGAACTTTGGCTTCATAAAAGCTAAATCAGGCCAAACCAGCAGCGCCACGAACTTCACTTAGGGAGAGCTCTCGGCTGTGGGTATTGAGCGCCGAAAATAAATGCCAATGAAAGAGCGAGGAATAAATGCAAACACACGCACACACACTTACGCACACCCATACTCATCCATTTACACAATATCCGACTAGATTGAAAGGATGTGCCAGAAATGTGCGCGAGCAGGGCTGCGGCTTCAGTTGTTGTTATCGTTGCTAGTTGCGTATGAATTCAACAAATTTAATAAGCAAATAGAGCGAAAAGTGCAGAGGCTGCGAAATAAGCCGTCATTCAAACGCAATTGCCAAATTCGCAGCAGTTTTTCTCGCTTTTCTTCATTTCGCTATTTGCTTTTGTGGGGCATGGCAAATCGATAGCACGCGTCAACAGCCGCTCAAGTGGTCCCGTGCCAGGATGGGTCGATGGGTCCGAGCAACCCTCGCTGGCATTAACAGCTTTCTTGATATGTGCAATTTTTCAAATATTTGTCTTGGCCGTTTTTTTTTCTCCGCTTCGTTTTCTTTTTGAGCGACCAAAACAAATGCCAACTAATGTGAAGGAGTGTGCTCAAGGACCAGCCAGATATTTGTCACGCACCCCCTGCCATCCGCCGTCGCTGGCCATTATCAAATCGTTGACATTTATGCCACAGGCTCGGCAATTGGCAGCACTTGATTATTATGAAACATGCGACGTGCCTCCGAGTTGGGCTTGACTCCAAGTCGGATTGCGGTCCCCGCTCATCTCTGGTACGTGCTAAATTATCAGCTGAAGACGGGTCCTTTCATGCTGTGCAATGGCCCGCGGCTTTGTTTAGTTTATAAGTTCGTTAGTTAGTTGGTGGGTTAGTGGTTGGTGGTTGGCTTCTCTTGTGTGGGCAGTCAGTGAAGTCGAAGCGGCCGATAGCCACAGTGTCTAATTAAGAAAGCAGCTTAAAACAATTGAAGCTATTTGCTTTGAGCCATGTCCTTGTTCTTGCCAACAAGCAACAACAACAATGGCGTTCTGTGTGCGGTCGGTCAAGAGGCCACTCGAGGGCATTCGACGATAAGCCTCGTCAGTGGCATCAACTTCCCGCCGCTCGCTCCTGGCGCCCACGCCCACGCCCACTTCCACAGTGTACCGGATCCACCTGGACCACCTCAACCTCAGCCCTCGGTGGAGCGTGGCAATTGGCTTATTTGCAAGTAGGCGGCACAAATTGGAATGCTATTAGTCAAGCACAGGCCACAGTTGAGGGTTACCGCTTGCAGGTTTAAAGGGAGCGCTCTCATTTTCCCTATCCCCATCCCCATCCTCTACCCCTTCCCCACGGTGACACTGTCTTTTATCAACTGCCATTTTGAAAGCGCGCCAAATGTGTTGGGAAAAATGCGACAAAAGCAATTTTTGGAAACCATGTTTATGGGTCTGCATTCAAAATGCCAAAGGCAATAAAATAAGCAAGCGCATAAAATGTTTGCCGCATTTTAGGCGCAGGCGCTTGTACCGAACCCGCCCCTCCCGCCCCACCACTAACCCATCGCTGGCACAAAAGACAACCGAATGCGCTGCCAAGTGCCGAATCGCCATCCAAAAACAAACTAACAGTTACATAAATTATCGCAAAAGTGTCAGCTGAAAACAGTTTTTCCCTTTAGATTTTCCTAGTTCATAGCAAGTTTTTCCACTGCATTTGGCGTGCATGTAATATGAGACCATAAAAATCACACTATTAGACAGCGAAACCAATGCAAAAGAATTTCCAATGAGTTATGTAAATGAACACAAACACTTTTCAGAGTTTAAAACTTAGTCGTACGGAGTCGGTTCGCTGACCCCGCAAGTGCTTGGACGTTTTAAAGATTTGTCTGTCAGTCCGCGGAGAACAAAAATTGCGCCACTGCAGTTGATTTTCAAGAGTTGCTTCACTCGCGCTCGCCAAAGAATGACAAAGGAAAACGATAACACTTGGCCGAGCTTTTTTCCTACAATCATTTTTCTATCTCCAGAGTGACTGTCCTTGTCATTGTGACAAGTGGAGTGGACTGACTGCCCACACGCTGCCCCTTCGCGAGCTGGCATTAAAGAATTGAAAAGCTGCAGTCGTCATTTTCTTGGCAATGCCTCCTTGCCGTTCGATTGCTGAGACCGCTGTCCAAATATTTTTCTTACATTTCCGTAATGGGCACTGCAATTGTGCGACTAGTTCTCTCATTTTTGACAATCGACTATTTCCGTTTTTAATCAGCGACAGCGAATCGAAATAGTTTCGATTGCTCCATAAATACTTGTCGCGGCGCAATGGCAAATTTATGGGTTCTGGGCAACCAGGAAAGGGGGGGAAAAAAATCTAGAAAAACAATGTATAAATATTCTTTCAAATTTAATGCCGATCAGTTTTATTGTGCCGAAACTGGGCCAAAACTGGCGCTCCTGTCCCCGTTGCTTTCATTTGCGCACTCCCATCTGGGCCGGCCTGAGCATCCATCAATTTTTATGACGCCCCAGCGAATGTCGCTTCAAAAATAAAACTGAATCGCAGCATGCGAATTTGGAATGCGCACAACGTTGCAACGGAACGTTTTATCAGTGGCCAAATTGCAATATGTGTATGTGTGTCAGTTGGAAACCAAACAATAACCCGTCATAAAGCTGGCCCCCGGCTGGAGAAGATCGCAGAGAGATTGCGGCACACAGTTAGCACCAATTTGATGGCTTTTGCATTGTTATTGCTGCCCCAGTTAATTTGTATTGTGCATAGCACTCGCAAATCGCCAGTTATTGTTTTCCGTCGATCACGGGCACTAGGATATGGATGCGGTTCCGGATTTGAATGAATGCGAGAGCACACCCAGCTACATGCACACGCCCATCCGTTAGGCCCCACGTCGCGCTCCGCACGGCAATTGAAAGCACTTAACGCCCAAGTTCTTGACGCCCCCCTCCCCCCCCCCCCACCCCCACCCCCTTCCGTATACCCTTGACGCACATTTGTTTGTAATGAAATTATTTAACTTGTACGCAACCGCGTCTTCAACTTGCCAAAGACGCTGAGAGCGCAGCTGCCATGGATGCCAAACTCAATTAAAACGTCAGCGCTGCTGTTGCTGCTGATGTGGCCTGTTAGTTATTTGCAACAGCAACAGCTACATCTTGCCGCACATGCCAACTGATAATTAACTTGAAAATCAACTTTTAGCAGTTAGCGCGCTCAATTCGGTAGTCACACCGACTTAAATGCTTTAAGACAATTCCGAGTTCACGAAACCTGAGACCTATATTCTTGCCTTAACGCAGTGGAGTAGAGTTGAAGTTGGCCTTCATTTATCTGAAGATTAATGTTTTACACAAATTTATTTGGCCAGCAAACAAAAAAATAAAAAAATGAAATTGACACAGACTTGAAAATGCAATATCCTTAAAGTTAAATGATACAGACGAGCATTAAATACAAATTAATTGAAATTGAGTTATTTATTTTAGGATAAAATTTTTGTAATAAATGCTCCAACTTTGCCCTCAATATATATATATATATATATATATATTTAGTCATATATATATAGTCAATATATAGTCAACCCTGCGCAATGTTTGGTAGTTAAAATTGTAATGTAAGCTTACTTATTATTGTTGCTATATTATTTTCGAATCTTTATTATTTCTTTAGTCTTAATTTGATTTTGTGTTTGTTGCTCTTTTTTTGGGCCATTCAAGCGCAAATTGCGTTCGACTAAGAACTAATGAAGCGTCCATTTGTTGTCTTTAATTCAATGCTGTGTCTTTTTCTCACCGAATTCAATTTGCGTTTCAGTTGTCGTTACCTGTGTGTTTGCTTGTGGGTCTTGGCACGCCCAGTTCTTTGGGTCGTTGTGTAACGCTTCAATTGGCAGCCATCTATAACCCGTTTTGTCGCTTGAATTTCGTATGTTTTTCCCTCTTCTTTGGGTTTTGTTATGGGTATACATTGGGGCAGGCAATTAATTGTCGTTTGTCAGCTTATGATGCTTTTTGTTTGTCGATTTTGCTTCGGTGCGAGATTCGTGTGAGATATTCAAAATATCAAAATCTCTGCGAGCATTTATGAATGAATTTAAGCATAAAAGCTGCTCAGCTGTTGGTTGTGTGAAACTTTAATATTTGTTTGTGTTTCCATTTGCGTGATTGAAAATTGCTTTTGAAAAGCGTAAAAGGGGTCAACCGAGAGTTTGCAGCATACTTTTTGGGGCGCCCGCTGATGCAGCAAAAGTTAAATGCACGCATCGCAAAGCACAAACAGCCAAAGAATGACAGAGATAAAGAAGGAAAAAAGTAGAAAATGGCAGTAGCAAAAAGTCCAAAAGGATGTCGATGACGTTGGCGTCATTTTCAAAAATTTATACCAAAAATAACTGGCAGCAAATGAAATGAAAATCGAACTAATGTAAAATTTAGCACACGCACACAGCCACACACACACACACACACACACGCACGCTCACCCACAGGCTAAGTTTTCAAAGGGGGCAGAGGGTGTAGCATTTGCAGCACAGCTGCAAAATTTCGTTCGGTACGTTATTGTTGCCGCACTGCAACAGCTGCTGGCAACGGCAACCAAAAATGTTGCATAAAACTTGGCGTTCCACAAGCACGCCCCCACCCCTATTGCACCCACGTTGCTTGTATGCGTGTGACTGGCGCCCCCAAATGGGGCTGCCTGCAGTTTGTGTGCGCCTTTTCGTTGGCATAAAATTTTGCAAATAATTAGAAAATTGCGGCAGCTTCTTCGTTCAAGTGCTGGAGTCGTCCTCCTCGCCAGCTGTTGCAGCAGCTCCTTCAACATTATTGTTGCTGTTGTCGTTGCTGCTGCTACAGTTGCTGGTGTGCAAATCTATGTCAGCTGCACTGAGTGAGATGGCAGTCAGAGGCATGGACTACAGACAGACAGCAGCAGCCGGGCTGGCACATCAATTAGTGCCGCACAAAGCCACAGTGGAGCAGCTCCTGCCTCGCAGTTTTCGGCTCCAAAATTTGCCTTTGCCCAGTGCTCCCTTCGCCGCCGCCGCCGCTGCCGCTGCCGCTGCCGCTGCCGCTGCCGTCAGCCTTCGGCTTGCGCTCTTTGCATGTCATTTCGAGTGTAAACTGTGTGAGGTGTCGTTGTCGTCATTGTTTCTGTTGTTGCTGTTGTTGCCGTTGTTATCCCTTTGTGCCGCCTCATGACTTGCAGCGTTTGTAATTGCTTGAGGTTTAATTAAAAAATGTTTGTCGGTCTGTTTTTCTCTATGACTAGGGGAGTGTGTGGGGTGAAAGTGTGTGTAAGGTGAATGTATGTGCGCAGTAGAATTTAAGTCAAAATTAATGTTCATGCATTGAGTTATAGTAAAAAAATTTGGGCTCTCGATGATTCCTCTCGGGTCTCAATATATCCTCTAATTTCTACACAAGCTCGACTGTCACTGGTCGGTCCAATCAATTAATTAAAACGGGACAAAAACTACGCAAACTTTTTGTACCAGAAAAAAAGAGCTGAAGAACGTGGACACAACAATTAAACTGCTTTATTGAAAAAGAAAACGAAACGCACGTAAAAAACAGGAGACAGCTTTCGAAGCCAGAAGCGAGTTGAAGGAGAGAGAAAGTTACTTTAAAATCGAGAACTTTATCTATCACAGAGCTCGGTTCCATGTTGTCTCCCAGAGTTCGTTCGTTGCAGTCAGGACAAATGCGGTGCAAATTTATGCAACAAAACTTTAAATTGATTTTGCCGTTTTTTACGAGATACAGAGACAGAGGCAGAGAGGTGGGCGCAGCCATTTTGGTTTTTTAATCCAATGTGACTTTCGATAGAGATACCAGAAAAGGGATTTGGCCGGACAGGACCCGAAACGGCAGGACTGAAGCGTTGGGACAGACACTGGCAGCAAAATGATAACGTAACTTTTTGTGCGATATGCAAATGAAGGCAAAACTTTGATATCGGCAGGCGCAGTCACAGCCACAGTCACAGCTAAAGCCAAAGCCAACGCCAACGCCAACGCCAAAGCCAAAGCCAATGCCAAACCAAATTCCAATTGCAATTTAAAAAGTGCAGCAGGCATCCCATGATTAATGTTTGCCCTGACTCCCACCTGGGAGGGCTGGCAGCTGGCCTGAACTATGCTATAATCTTCCACCCACCTAATGGCCAACTAATCGTGCAAAGTTTCGGCTGAATTTTAAGCTTCTGCTGTGTCGAAAGTACGTGAAAATTGAAAAACTTGCATTCCAACTAAGTATATATCCCATACATGTGTGTGGGTTCTGTGCAAGTATCTGTGTTTGTGTGTGTGTGTGTGTGTGTGTGATTGTGTGTGTGCGTGGAACTTTTTAATGCCCTTAATTTGCTGGATGGTTTAAAAAGTTGCGCTACGTGAACCAAAGTCAATTTCCATGCCCAAAATCGACGGCAACTGTAAAAACAATCCACACAAACGATGGGAACTGTCCCCAAAGGCAAACAAAACATAAACAAAATACGAAAAACCAACAGCCAACAATACAAGCTGTAAAAACAACAGTTGTGGAAATACATTTGAACAACTTTTGACGATCGATCCCAAGGGACCTCAACTTTAAAACCGACAGCTGCCATATGGTGCCACGGAATGCCTTGCTCTGCGGATCTCTGGATGATCTGTACCGCCCACGTTCCGGGGATTCCTCAACACTCCGTCCATAAGCTTTTTGTTCTCTGCGAGCGCTAATGACATGTTCTTTTTCAGCGTCTTTAGTGTGCTGTCTGTGTTATGTGTGTTTTCAGTGTTTTAACAATTGCTTTCTCATTTGCTTTGGTTGGGGGAAGGCGGCCCCACCAAATTGTTGTCTCTGCTGTTGTTGCGATGCTGCAGAGACGACAGCATTAAGTGTCATTAATGCAAATAAATTGTACAAATCCACGACACAAAAAGTGCTGTTAGTTAAGCTGGACAGAATTGGAGAACTGTAGAAAGTAAGAAACGTCGACGGGAACGTGAGAACCGCCCGGGTGAGATTAAAAGCACATTACACACGACACTCTAGAAGACATTTCAGCTGGGTGGTTACCCCTTTGCCAGCCAGCCACCCCAGTGGCTGAAAGTCATTTGAAAGTCGAGCTAGAAAACTACGATTCCGAGCCGAAACCCTTTGTTGGCCCAGAACCGGAACCAATTACACAACTGACAACACTACTAATATGTGGTACGACAGTTGCAAGCTTCGCTGTTGTCACTACTAATTATATTAAATACACACACACGCAACAATTTGTTAACAACATACATATTGGCGTCTCGTTATTATGGGGAATCGCTTGATAACGCCCCCATTTACAGGGCAACAATCGCGCCGCATGAAAAATGCATGAACGGAAATTCAAAACTCAAACACCCACACGTGCCCCACGGCAGGCAACGGAGGAACTGGCCGCGGGCCAGTGTCCATTGGCAGCGACGCATCGGTTCCCATCTGATTGACAGCTTGACCGAGTTCGAGTTTGATTCCGAGTGCGAGTGCGAGTGCGAGTGCGAGTGCGAGTGCGAGTGTGAGTGCGAGTGCTAGTCCGAGTTTAAGTTGAATTCCACGGTCCGCGGTTCCTCGGTTAAGGCTCAATGATGTGTGCAACCGACAACAACAGACGAGGTATTCAATTACCAGCCAGCCACACACGCAGCCCGTCACCTGGACACGCCGAGTGTGTGCGTGTGTCAAATGTATTGACTATCTGCTATCTTTGTCTCTAGTCGCATATATTTGCGGCTGCCATAACTACGACTAATTACAACTGCGAGCCAGCAAAAGCCATTCACTACTCAACCGCCAGTTTGCTTAGGCATAAATAATTTCATCAGGCCCGACGACGTCTAGCCCCGATAGCCATCGGGCGGCATATCATATTGCTGCTTTATTAACATGCCATTATGCTGGTGAGCAGCAGCTCTCTGCAACAGTTCACATGTGCATTTGTAATTGGGCTGGCAGGCGAAGAGTCGCGGCATTTAACGCCGATCCGGCCACGGGATTGCTTCTCGTCCTTATGCTAAGAGCTGTCGCCACCCGTGAGTCCACAACTTATTGTTGTCGTTGCTCAGCGCTGCCCGTACCCCTGCCCCTGCCGCTTTTCGCTGATTGTGTATTGTTTGTCTTTTGTTGCGCGCTTGGCCAGTTGTTGGTCTTTGTAGTTGGGTGCAAAAAAACACACAAAAATAATAATAATAAATGTATAGGAAAGAAATTGTGCCGCTGGACATGTGTGCGAGCCCTCTAGATTTACCACTTGTAAATAATACAGAGAGCATATTTCATTTTAACTGCGATGTTTTTCACCAGCGCGTTCAATAGATCCTTTTTCCTTTTCCACAACAAACACGTAATACGAGTCGAATTTCGCTCTGGACCCGTTGTCCATTGAATAAATTTAAAAATGCCAAAGACTACATAAAATCTAACCGCATTGCGAGCACTGAAATCAGGACTTTACCAAGTCTTTCACAGAACGAATATAAATGCGTGTATTCGAATTCATTTTATCAGCACACTGAAGCTATTTTTGGGCAATGTAAATATTAGGGTATTACACGGCGAGCAACAATAGCCGAGTTTCGATATCAGCAAGTCATATCGTATACTGGAAGCATGTCGCAGTTAACTATACTTAATTTCGGCTCTTCGTCTTTTTTATGTTTTTATGTTTTTTTGTTTTTTGTTTTTTGTTTTTTTTTTTTGTTTTTTTTTTGTTTTTCGTCTGTCACGCCTCCCTCCTTGAGCCGTAAGCACACGCCCATGGATCGGTTGATGGTTGCATGTGATAAAATTAGAGCAGTTCCATAGTACGGGGCTATATTTAAACCACAACATGAACAGCAACAACGGCGACAACTGGGCTACGTGTAGGCACTCTTGGTGCGACAATAAACCCTCTTGGTAGGTGGGATTGTTGTGGTGCGAGTGTTTCTATTCGTATTCGTATTCGTATTTGTATTTGAATAGCACGCTCCGCTGAGTTTCACTTAACTCTTGACCCCACGCAATAGGGCCAGCACAACTGACACTCAACTTAACCATTTTTACTACTTTACGGCTAATAAACTAAGCCAAGCTGACACAACTCTAAGACAATGCAAGCCAATAAATAAATAAGTAAAACTTGCATAGTTGACGAATTGTCCGATTGTCCGACTATCTGAAGAGGGAACGGGGGCGTCTTCACGTTTGTCTCTCATCCACCTTGTGAGTTTTTTGGGTAACCTATAATTTTCTTAAATAACCGGAAAAACGTTTTACGTTCGTCGTTTGGCTTCCGCTGTGACCCGAGTCTGTTTCCACCCTTGCTCTCTTCTGATGCTTGACCTACCCAGTTACCTGCTTTGAGCGGTGCATTTTATTGCTGTCTGTCTCTGGGTTATTTGTTTCATTCCCATCTATACATCCGATATTGACCAGTACTCGTACTTGCCCCGCGTCTTCAATTTTTTAGTTGGGCGCCCACCTTTTGAAGTACTTAATTGACGCCTTGGCATAACCAATTATCTGGCCCAAAGAAGCCGGGCTCCCTGCGCCCGGCGCCCACAAAAAAACCACAGTCTGCGGCTTCGACTTGAAGTCGCTTTATTTTGTGCTTTGTCACGCTTTGGCATACCGCCGGATTTTTTTTCTTCTTTCATATGACTATGAGGCGCTTTTAGCTCTTTGTTGCTATTTATTATTTAACGTTCAGCCATACCTGCGAGTGTGAGTGTGTGCGTGTGTTGGCGTGTGTAAATCTTGTAAATCTTTTGCTTTCAACACTGAGCGAATACACCTAGCTGTGCCAGGCAGTTGGCCTTTTTGCCTGGTCATCGCTTTTAAAAGTATTTTCAACCCGCCTTTAAACGACTTTAAATGCGATTCATGTCCGTCCCGGGATCTCGTTGGAAATTGCATGTTCTAGTTGTCGTTGTTGTTTTCGTTTTGTTAATGTTGTATTTTTAGTTTTCTTTATTAACTAGCTTTTTACTCGGCGTCATCAGCCACGCCCACGGTGTGGTAGTGGCAGTGTTTATTAGCCGTCATTAGTCGAATTTTGTTTATGTCCCACGCTAAGCTTTGAGCACAGCTATTATTAATTGAACGCCCAAACATACATAAATTATACAAATGTTAGTTTCTAATACCGAACAGTCTAGTCCGACATCTTCACGGATGTCTCTCTGGTTCTACTGAAGTTTTAATTATTAGTTTTAGGCTTGAATTGGGGGCAACTACATGTCAATTAAATAATAGACGGAATCTTGCAGCAAGCTCCGCTCGAATCTGGCGCAATGGTTGACTGCTCCAAATTTATAATCAAGACGACACTGATCTCGGTGATCCCGAGCTCGAATGCTTGGGCAAAATCAAAGGAACCGCAGGGTTAATTAATAACATGGGATTTGCTTATGAAAGTGTTCATCAAAAAATCTTTCGGGCTTCCTAAAACATTAAATACAGCAAATAAACAGATTAGGCGGGACTTTCGGGGCCAGTTGCTTCATCATCTCAGCTGATAAACTAGCCAACTGAGCGATACAAGAACGTCAAGCGGATACAAAAAAGCTAATCAAATGAGCTGAACAACAACTGAGCTTTGCACACAAAGAACGGAAATAAATATATAAAAATGTTTAAAAAATACGTAAATTGTTTAATTCGCTTGTGTTCGATTTGGTTGTTGGCCAACGAACTAATTAAACCGCAAATAAAATATGTTGGCCAAGTAATTTGTAAAGCGCTTTCAACAAATACGCAAACAGCTGTTTACACTCGCACTCGCACACACACATGCAAATGCTTTTATGTATATAAATATATATAGGGCTGTGTTTGTGTGCACAGAGTCGCTGAAAATCAATTTGAAAACGCGCACGTTTTCGCTCGCCCTCTATAACATTTGTTTATATTTTATATGCCAGTGAAAATTTACAACGTTCGCCACAGTTTCCGTACATCAGGTTCGTTCTCTTTCCCTTTCCTTCAAGCTTTTCCTGGTTTCGTGGAAAATGCATGCTAAATAAATTTGCTGCCACAAATATAAATGCCACACGTTTATTTGCTTTCACCTGGTCGGGTGGCTGAAGGTGCCCCAGGACCCGCAAAATGGCAACTGGCTGCTCATGTTGTTGTTCCAATTCGTCTTGTTGCTGTTTTTAGGGGCCGGGCGCACCTTCAGTTGACCTTCAGCGAATGTCCTTTGCTTTAGTTCAACTCGCACTTTGCCACTTATTTGGGTTTGGTTTTCATGCCAAAAACTTTGCCTTGTTTGTTTTCAATGCATTTTAAGTTTGTCTCTTGTGTTTTACCATGAAATCGAGCTCTTTTAAGAACAGGACATAATCTGACTATTCAAAATGTATTCTTTGAAACGGCATACACCGAGAAAATATATCCCATCAGCTAATTGAACAGTTTGTATAACATACCTAGAACGAGAAGAAAATAGAGGAAAACACAAGATGAGTACAGCAAAATAAAGTGCAGTGTATAGTTCATGTTTGATATTCAGCTTGACCCTTTTCTCGACCAACATTTCGCTTCCCCATTTACTGTGTACTTATATAACCACGATAATTGTCCCATTCCGCAAGTCTTTCTTTACTTTACACACTCTCTGCTCTATCAGTCATCTTTTTTACTACACATCAGTAACTTTAGTTACCCTGCGTGCCTTTAGCTTCTCTCTACCCTGCTGGCCACTCAATTACTCAGTTTCGTTGATGTAATCGATACTCCTTGTCACCGCTGACAAGAGACTGACTTTGTCGCCTACAAGTAAACAAAAACAAAAAAAAAAACAACAGAAAAAAACTGCTGGAATACTTTCAGCAACTGCGTTATGTAGGTGAAGTACGACGCTCTCTGGTTTCTCGATTGTTGTCCGCTGCATTTGTTGTCTGGGTGTATTCTTACAGGAAGTCAATGCACTTGTCCCCGCTCCGCCCCCGATTGTGTGTGTTTTGTAATAAAATATTTGATATTTTTATATAAAAAAAAATAAAAAAAAAATGTGCTTTCTAAAACGCATTCCCATCGCTTCCGCCCTTTAATTTGTTGTAATTGTTGCTGTGACACAGCTTCCGCTGGATCATGATAAAATGTTTTAGCTGTGCTCCCACTCCTATTTGCCTGCTCTTATTGGAATTTCTATCAACTTTGCGTTTCATATGCAAATTGTGACTGCGACTCGGTCCTCAAATTGGCCGAGTTCATTTCAATTTATGCCAAAAACGCACACAACACAACTGGCCGACCCGTCATCAGCTTATGAGCTGTGCAATTTCCCATTGCTGTCTTCGTTTGTGGCCCATTGTGCGGAGCTTGTCGCTAAGCCAGATGTAGATTACGCAGAATTTTTATACTTGTATAAGAAGTTTTTCTTTCTGTTTTTTTTTTTTGTTTTTTATTTTTATTTTTTGTCGGAGAGTTCATAATACGCAAATACGCTGAGGGCACTCAAAGTCAACTGCTGAAGTCGCGTACAGTCCGCTGTCTCCAGTCAGATTGCCTGATTGTCTTTTCAGTCGAGTTCTGTTCTGTTGAGTTCTGTTTAGTTGTGTTCCCGGTTCTGTTCTGTTGCGATTTCAGCTGATTATTTTTGCATTTCTGATGCGCTTCTTTGAAAATGTCTCGTTACCACTCGAGCAACGGGCAACGGGCGACGGACTAATAGTTTTGGATGCTGCTGCTGTGCTGATAGAGCACATTTTTTATTTATAGACTTGACTTTACGATTTGTACATGTCACACAAGTCTCTCAAACTTGAGACATTTCCATCTTTATCATCGTCTCTTGCTTATACTTTTGTTTCCATTTTTACGCCGTGTAAGCAGTGAAAACTTATGGCGATCTATAAGCGCAAGAGGCTTAAGTATTGGAATATGAGCACTAGCATACCCTACGCAAGTTAGATATACTTAAAATTATCGTTAGCCCTTCCCATATCTTCTGGTTTATACATGTATAGATTATGTCTAACTTCTGAGACACTGGCTAGTAAATAAAACGGGGTATTTTAAGCGATATAGCCTTCCATTTTTTTTGAGCTGGCTACAGGGTAACTGCTAGTCGAACTAGAGCACTCTTACTGCATTTTCCCTCTCAGTCACTTGTCTCGGCGCATTTATGATTCCAGTGGAGGCCACATTAATGAGCCTAATATTGAAATTAATATAAATTTTTATGGCGCAATTTGAGTGTGAAAACGTACTAAAAACAATGCCAGCTGCTGGATGCTGGATGCTGGGAGGTTGTCTCTCGCAACTCCCAACTGAATTGGGTCAGGGAATAAAGTGCCCATAAAGATGGGAGGGCAGGCGGCCGCCCCAATAACGAACTAATTGATATTTGATGTAATTTCGTGTGGGCACACAGAAAACTCCACTTGCCGAGAAAAATGAAAAATGTCTTCTATTAGTGGGATGCGTTATAAATAAATAAAATAAAATAAATGTACGCATTAAGTGGCCCTAAAATGCGCTTTATTCTCGTCAGCATTCCGCTGTCAGCAGTTAGCTGCTCTCTTCTGTCTAGAGAGAGAGAGAGAGAGAGAGAGAGAGAGAGAGAGCATGTTGAATCAAATGATTTACCATCCGCGCTCATTTGATGTAATTTTTGAGATATTTCTCAGGTTTTATGCCAGTTCATATTAGAAATGTGTTCATTTTTAACACCGCACACCAAATACCGAATACCGTATACCGTGTGCCACATTGGTCTTTATGGCTTTTTGCTGTTCGAACTAATATAATTTTTATGTCTTGCACTTTGAAGTGTCAATAAAAAGAAATTCGCAGTCCTGCCATGCAAATGATGATATAAGAAATGTGCCAGCCATGAAATACAAATATACATATGAATACACAGAAATATATATAAATTGATTGGGCAACGATTTTGAGAGAGAGAGAGAGAGAGAGAGAGAGAGACAGAGTGAGAGCTAGAGTAAATGGGTTATAGAACAACTCACACTAAAGTTGGGGCATTAATTAGGCGCATTAACAACAAACTGAATAAACTAATTCATCTAAACTGTCATCATCATTTCGAGCAACTGTCAACCATTAGAAGGCCGATGACGACGTCGACATTGACGAAAAACTTAACGCATTATCCAGCCCAGCGCCAGGGTGTCGGGTTAGAGGGGGTTAGTTGGGCAGCGTAGCTGGTTGGCTGGAAAAGTCACTTTTAATTATGCCACAGAAGCCGGCGCTTGGTTGCGAGCTAAATATTAATGAGGCCCGGCACGCACTCGCACCGTCCGTCGGTCTGTCGGCCCGTCCGATGGCCGATGTCCGTTGGTTGGGCAACCCTTATGAATATTGCATGGACAGAATCCGAATCCGCGTTTAGCTCTACGCTAATCAATCAATTCTCGTAACCTGCGTTAGACAGCGGCAATTGGCTTGGCATTTTGGTAAAACTAGTGCGCTGCCGAGCCACAACTATACCCGATACACAGTCATCATTATCATCAGTGGTAGTGTCCGCATGAGGAGCATCTCCATCATGATGATCGCCGGCAGCAGCAGCAGCAACAACAGAAGCAAGTGGCAGCATGGTGCAATTGTTTTAAAGCTATGCTCCGCAAATACTTTGATTGAGTGGCATATGAAACCGCCCCCTCGCATCCCTCGCATCCCTCGCACCCCCCTGCCCGGCGCTTGTCATTGCGAGGCAGCGCTGTGATGTATGACAAAGATTTGACAGCACTAATTCAAATCTTGTGTACGATTCATATGCAAAAACACACACACAACTGCGCCAAACGGGGAACTAATGAACTACATATGTCAGCAGATGGAAAATTACAAAATCTTGTTGCCTCAAGTTGTCCCTCTTTAAAAGGCAGCCCCA
This sequence comes from Drosophila sordidula, assembly GCA_035047465.1. NCBI lineage: Eukaryota > Metazoa > Arthropoda > Insecta > Diptera > Drosophilidae > Drosophila > Drosophila sordidula. The sequence continues at coordinate 15,365,354 of JAWNPQ010000156.1, read as the reverse complement.
CCCAGCCCAGTTCTCCCCCCCCCACTTGAATTCGTCAGCCGCAGAACTCGCGCGACTTCAATAAACAAAATAGACGGCAACTGTGACAGGGACTCGGACTGTGGCTGGGTTCAAGACTGGGGCACAAGTGCACAAGTCGTCAGCCTCTCCGTAGACTCAGAGCGGGAATGGCACAGCAGGCGGAAGCGTCTGCTGCACTGGGTCTAGGCACGGGGGCGATGGGGATGGAGGGGGCTGTGGGGGGGGGGGTGCTGCATTAGCTCAAATGCGGAAGTGCCTGGCGTTGTTTTAGTCATACTCGCATTGTTTGCCACAAAATGAAATATTTATAAACAAAACTGAATGTGGCACACATATAAAGATAACAATAACTCCGGGTAACGAAACTGAAACAATGGCAGCTTCGTTTTCGTTGATGTTGCTGCTGCTGTTGTGGCATGTTGCATGCTGCATGCTGCATGCTGCATGCTACATGCTACATGCCCCACGCTGCATGTTGAATGATGTTGTGGGCGCATGTTACTGACTCCAGTTTTGCTAAATTGTCATGACATGAGCTTCGTTTCAACCAACTTTCCTGTGGCAATATGCGCTAAGCCAAGTTAAAGCTTCGCGGGCTTACTGAAAGACTTCAAGGCAATAATTAAAGCAATCAAATGCTAATTATCAGAGATTTGTCAGTTCATTGTCAACTGGCAGATTAGGAATGCAAATCACATCGATCGAAGCCATAAATAACAAAAACCAGCAGCCAAGTGTCAATAATAATTTGACAATTTAGCCCTGAGGCAAGGAATATCAAAAATACATATATATATATATTATGATTTGTTTGTTGCCTCATAAATTATGACATATACGCACACACACACATGCAAACATACTGGTGATGCAGAATTATTTATTATGCTCTGTCAATTGTTAATGAAGCTGGCGATAATTTTAAAAAGCACTTTTGCAGATTTCTCTTATGCTGCCATATTAGACACATGAAACAACAATATAAATAAAACGGTTAATTGACACAAATGTGTACATATTTTACAATATTTTAAAATATGAATAGCTCGGAATTAAATACAATTTTTAGGCTCGAAAATCAAAATAATAACCGAAGTACTTAGGCTTTTATAAATTTATCATTCTGAAGAAAGTTTCGGTTGATCCTCGGAAGCTGTGAGTGCCACGCCATGTTTCACTTGCAACACCAGGCCGCACCCGCCGCCGCAGGTCTAAAATATTCACAGTGGCGTAGCAAAGTCAACGCCCGAGCTGAAAAGTAGCCGCAAATAATAGAAAATGACGCAGCTGGCGGACAAAAAGCCCGCCGGGTGCCTCCTGGCGCGGTGCATTCACCTACATTTTCCGCACCCGCGCACTGCAAAATGGCGTCAGTAGCACGAATTTGTGCAACTCGTCGGAAACTGGGAATCTGGGAATCTGGGAGCTGCGAGCTGCGAACTGGCAGTCAAGCGACGGGTGGCGCAAGGACGCGAAAGGAGACGTCAACGACAAAAGTCGACAGGGTGGCGAAACACTTAAAACTGCACCAAGTGTCCGGCAGGTGCCCGGTGGGGCCGGCGGGGGCTCGACTTTTGTTGGGGTATTTAAATTTGCACTGCAGCACGGTGCAAAGGCGAAACGCAAAGAGGTTATTAAAATAAACATTTGATGCCAGCTGCAAGGTGTCGGATCAGTTGCTGTCGTTTACAGTTACTTGCCACCTCGAATACCATTTGCAGTAAGTGGCAGCAAGAAAAACAAAACATGAAAAACGCAAAGTCAACAGACGATGGCAGTGTCCGAGGACTTATTTTTTAATAATGGGTGCCCCATTCACAGATTATGGCGGAGAATAATTTACTGTTTGGGATTAATTCTGGCCCAAGGCTCTGTCATTAGTTCACATGTTCAATTAAAACTTTGTTGCGCCACGAGCCGACCAAACTTCTACTCAAATGTGAGATTCGACACTCAGCTAGACTTGAATGCTGCTCCATTGCAGCGCATTATTGTGCTGCTTTTGCGGCTTGGCCGCCCTTAGTCACTTTTGCCGCTCGTTGCACATTTGCTACTTTTTACGCTGGCAGCCAGGCAACCGAGCCCCGCACGACCAACAACCAACAAGCAACAACCAACATCCAGCCAACACCAGCAACAACCAAAAGCAGGCAACTCTTTAGCAATTTTGTAATTTAATTAAAAAATATTTTTTCAAGTGGTTTGCGCTGTAAATACAACAAACTATCCGCCACCCACCCGCCAGACACCATCAATGTGAAGGGGGTTCCATTTTCCACTTAGAATTTCCTCCCCAACTACTTTGCCTTACTTTTCGTGCAGTTCGCTGCACTTTCAAAGCCCTCTCCTTCATCTCCAGTCCCCACACGTTGTGTGTTTGTGTGTGTGGGGGTGTGTGTGTGTACAAGAATTTTAAAACTCCATTTTGGCAGCTGCCGCTGCTGCTGCTGTAAGTTTCGAGTGCTGCGCGTGTGTGTAAATATTTTTTTGCAATTAATTTTGAGCGGCTTATAATTTACTAATTTAGTTTTTTGTGTGTTGCAGTACCGAAAAGTTTGTGCCACAAAAATGTTACGGCTTGGCAAAGAGCACAGAGAAAAACGGACGGCAGACGAGCTGCCCGCTTGGGAAGAAAAAGGAGTAGAGTAAACATTTTCTGTAAAATGAATGAAACTTTACGTGCAAATGTATAAAGTTCTCGACACTTATAGCCCCAGCCCCACACACACACCCTGGCAGATGGGCAAAAGAATAATGTGTGGATTGCCTTTGAGGCAGAACCCGAAGCCAAACTGGCAAAGTCCTAAATGCCTGCAAAGCTGAAACGAGTCGAGGATTGCGACTATCCAAAAAATAGGAGACCAATGCAAAGATGAGTTGAAATTGCGTTTATGTTGGATGCGAAATGTAATTAAATTAATCAAAACATGTCTGCATATTACAAAACTAACTAACCGAATGCTATTCGTCCACACTGAAACTGAAATAAAAGCGAGTAGTTGGCTAAAAAGCCAACCGCATTCGAACACACACAAACACAAACACTGAGCGTAAATTCAAATTTACCAAATGTGGTAAAAGAATTTCAAGTCGAGTGATGTTGTTGTTGTTATTTTGCCATTTATACATATCCCGCATATACATATATTTGAATTTTCTTTTTATACCCTGTTCTAAAGGTAAAAACGAGTATATTGGTGCTGTGAGATTCTTGCTGTCTAAATTGTTGGCACAGTCTCATTAATGACAAAACCCAATACTTTTCAGATCAGATTGAAAGTCTTCAGATGCTCTATACTCAAATTCATTCCACAGTTGAAAACCTAGTGTCAACTGTTCTAAGCTGTAATATTTGCAAATCCTTAATGAAGTTGTCTGTGGTTCGGTTCAGGGTATCATAAAGCTGGTTTTCCATATCAATGAAGCAAGGAACTTTGTCAGTAATTGTTCATACAATAAACAAATTGCATAACTTCTAGCAAGTTCTTAGCCAATATATGTATACATATGTTTTTGATATTTTGATATTTTTCGACGTACTAAAAGTAACATTAAAATATGGTTCGGTAAGGTGCTGCTAATTTTTGGCAACTGGTTTGGTTCATGATATTAAAATGAATGGAGCTGTTCGTTTTGGTTGTAACACTATGAATAGAGTATGGCATAGTAGTTCACACCCAACAGCTTTATTCTTGTTTAATTTTGTTTTTGGTCCCAAAAACTAAAACTAATTTGAAAAATTAGTACGCATGTGTTTCCTGTGTGATTTTTGCTCATTTTTAGCGGGAGGGTCCTTTGCCTTTTCGTATGTGCGTGCGCATGTGTGTGCTTACAGGCATGTAAACACATGAGAGCACAAAGCCACACGCACACACACACACACACACACACACAGAGAAACACAACCACTTCAGTGGGTATTTTTGTGCGTTGGTTTTAGTTGTGAGCTTGACAGCATTTCAATAGAATTAACAAACACACACATACACATAAAGTCGGTGAATGGGTGAAGGAGTCTGGGCAAAAGGACCTCAGCGGCAGGCAAGAAAATTAAATAAAATTATAAATAAAATAGTAAAAACGAAATGGGACCTCACAAAAAGCTCCATAACGAAAGGTTTCTATGAAAAATGCGCATAAATAGTGCCAGCCACGTTGCACGGGGCGTATTCGCAATGTGTGAGAGAACTTCAAGTGAGCCGGAGTGTGTGTGTGTGCGCGTGTGTGTGTACCCATGTGTGGGTGTGTGAGTGTGTGTGTGCGTTTGTTTGTATAACATTTTTTAAGGGGTTTTCATAGCTCTTAATGTTCGTTGCATGTGTTTGTGTGCGTGTGAATGTGTGAGTGTGAGCGTGTGTGTTCGTGTGTTTGGTGGCACTTGACAAATTCTTGCAGTTTTGCGAGCAACGTGAGCTCCACACGCTTGCACGATTTCAGTTTGCGCCTGACGAAAGCGGCAAGAGCTCTTCTCACACTTGGCTGAAACCTAATTAAACTGCTCATCGGGTCTTTGCCAGCCTTCAAAGTGCATTTGTGCACGACTCCCACTCGGCTGGTGGGTGTTGCCATAAAAGCAGCGCCAGCAAACGCATCGGGGCGATCTCTTTTGGCTTATCGACGGGGGAAGTCGCATCGGCCTTATCAGCGGCATTGCCTTTTGCAATGATCCTGATCCCAACGAGCTCAACGTTTTAATAAGGCATTGACGAGCCAAACGGCCAACCAAACGAGGGAAGCAAACGGGCAAATTTCATACAAGGCTTTAAATAAATTGCTGCCAAATGCAGCAGCAGCCGCAGCCGCAGCACCAGCTCAAACAAAGCCCCGGGAACGTTGCCCAGACGACCAGACCAGGCCAGACCAGACACGGGCAAACGGTCCTTTAGCGGCTTCGCAACGCCGGACCAGCTTGCTGAAGCCAATGACTGACTGACAATCACTTAAGTAGAACCCGATAAAAATCTTGAAGCCAGAAGACGGAGACGGAGACGGCAACTCGAGCTCCCAACTGGATAACTGGAAAACTGGACCCGAGCAAAGCAACACGAACAACAATACAACAACTAAACAGAAAAGCAGACGAAACGAAAGATTGAAAGAATGAAGCAATGCCAAGCAACCAGCCAGAGTCATGACCAACAGCAACAACACATTGGACATTTATGGATATTGAAGCTTATAGACAGCCAGGCAGACGATACGCGCAGAGGGGCGCAGAGAACGGAGGGGGCCACATACAAAATAGTCTGTTGCCATTGTTGCAGAGTAGAAACTGGTTTGCTTTGCTTTGCTTGGGTTCGCTGCCTAGCAGCACAGGGGGAAAATACAAAATATACATATTTCTCAGAGAAAACTCCGGTCGAAGCGGCTCCCCAGCGTTGGTCAAGAGGTCAGCCGCAGCTGCAGCGGCCAAAGAAATTTTCTAGTTTGTCTCGAGGTCAGTTGTCGAAGGATCGCTTCAAGCTTGCATTTATTTACGATTACTTTTTTAATTAAACACATTTTATGCATGCATGCCGACATACATATGCATATGTACTATATCTGAGAGTGCCCCAGCAAATTGGGATTGTTGCCTAGCTGCCATTTGATGCCGATGACCAGACGCAGTTGTTGCAACAACATAACCAGCAAGGGGTAAGCAATTTTGCTGCTCAAAATGTCAGCAAAAGACGCAGCACGCGCCAACACAACTACATACACATATTTGTATATATACAACTCTATTTCGTTCCCAGTCTCGACATACATATTTTGTTTATATGCCACTTGCCACATATTCCACGCCCACTTTTGCAACTACCCATAAAGCAGTCAAAAAGGTACTTGTGGAATTTCTTTGCCTGTCTGCAAGTGCGGCACCCACCGCCATTTAAGTTTTCCTCCCATCCCACTTTTCGTCTGGTATTGCGAGAAATTGTATTGTTATGTGCACAAAAACGTATGTATGTGTAGCGTTCAACTGTTGGTTCTGTATTAATGCCAGCTACTATATATTTGAAGTCCTAAGCGGGCTCCTGGTTTAACACTTGCGTGCTTTATCGCCTTTGACTTTGGGGCTATTGTGGGGCAATTCCATTTGGAGCCCAGGCTCGGATAGGCTCGCTATAAATATAAAGCACAACTACGCGTATTTATAGTGGCTTAAGTCGAGCACTCCTTAAAGACTGTTCCCCCACTTTTTTGTTTCGAAAGTCCCTTGTAGAATCGCAGACAGCAGTGTTTAAGAACTTAAGAAATTACTGCACAAATACACCGAGGAATTCAAACGAAGGCAATAGAAGAATTACAAATTACAAATGTGGCAAAGTCATAAACTGGCCAACAGTTCTGCGGCCAAGTCGAACAAATTGCGCCAAAGCATCTGCAAAATGCATTGCTCTGGCCCGGCTCTGGCCGCGATACACCGGAGAATTGATGTCATTTCCAATGTAGAATTCCTGCTAGAACATGTGTCCAGGCCGTGTACGTGCCGCTTGCGCAGCTGCAACTGCAGCAGAATGAAGACTGAAGCCAATCAGAGCAGATACAAATAAAAACTAAATAAATTATTGACATAATATTAAGGCAGAGTCTGGCTGAGATGGAACGGGACGATGCTCGGTTATGACCGCAGTCGTAATTGATTTTCAAAGGGCTATTAGAGAGACAAAAGGCCGCCAGGAGGAGGAGCTGTGCACCAATCGTGTCTCTTGTGACAACTCGGGCAAATAAAATATAATTGTAATTGCAAAAGACAAAAGACAAAAGACAAAAGACGAAAGACAAAAGACAAAAGATCAAAAGGACAGACGGTCCTGCGCCAGTTGTCTGTGTCCATTCCCAGACTTGGATTCTAGAGTTGCGCATCAGCTCGAGTATCGACGAATATAAAACAATAATCATAATACTGATGATGATAATGACGCTGCCATTCTGCCGGCTAACTGCAGATACAATTGTATCTGCGTTTCTGTTTCTCTTTCGGTCCGCATCTGTCCGTCGCCCGCCCAACGGTCCGACGGTGTCTCAGTGTCCCAGCACTCAAGTGTGCACAAAACACTCGTTAAATGTGCCAAAGTAAGAAATGTTCCTCCTGCTCTCAACTGCCGCATTCGTATTGATTTCAACTTTGCCAAGGGTTTTGTGTTTATGTCGTTTGCCTATCCCGCCCCACACCTCGCACACCTTGCGCCTGTCAACGCCGCTGAGGAGCTCAAGCGAAAGCTGGACCCGAACCTGGAGCTGGAGCTTGAGCTCCAGCTGAAGTTGGACACTAGGCTCTTGGATAGTCGTTTCGCTGTTGTCAAGTATTTATGCTAAGAGCTGTCAAACAAGTTGTAGTTACATTGATTACATTCGCGACTGCAATCTGCCGCAGACTGCAGCACTTTTTCCTTTATAAGCGAATCTTTTAATGTGATTGCATTACTTAGTTGGGCGCTGGTTGCTGGCCAGCTGCCGATTCCATCTGGGGATTGTGTATTCGAACATGCACGCCCACTGGGAATTCATAAAGGTGCCTAATGGCAGATGGTACTCACACATTCCCACTTCAAATATGAATTATAAGTTGAGCAATAAACGTACCTGCAGATGAGAGAAAGAGAGGAGAATTAAACAACTGAAGATTTTATACAATTACATTATCTAATAAATTTAAAAAATTCGTAAGCGATAATTATGTCATTTAAAGGAAAACTTATTATTAATTAAAAACTTAATCACAAATTAAAACAGTTGAAAACGGTTTATGCTCAATTTCAATATACACTTTGTGAACGAGCATTTATTTCTATAGCAACTATATGATAAAGCTATATCGATCTTCATGGAGATCGGCTGAAAGTTGCAAGAATAGTTGCACAGTAAATTGGGCATACCTACATCTACCCTCTATGAGGCTAAAAAAAAGTTAGTTGGCATCTAGTGCTTTTTCCAAGCTGTAAACAAGTTGCCCACTCCGAAAGCCAACACACGCCCACTCGATAATAGATAGTTGGTGTGGATAAAGGCTCCCAATTCAGTGCCAATTATTTTGCACAACAAACAACTTTGGGCAACTATCAAAGGCAATTTGGGGGCTGGAAACCAGGGCCAACTGCAACATACATCAATACTTGCAAGCACACATAAAAAGCCCATTAGAATACACTTCCACAACACTAAGCCACATAGTCAACTTCTTCATTACACGAAATGCGCCCACGCCTCCAGCTAAGGAAGAAGAACTATAAAGTGGGGGGCCTGGGGTGGCCCCACACGGCCCAGCTAGATAGTGCCACTGAAGCAAATGATATTAGAACTAGCCCAGGTAGTCGGCCCAGCCATGGGAAAGGCAGCTTTAACAGTTTTTCATGCCCGTTTTCACCAATTTCCAATCGGCACACACGCAATTTTCGCCCGTCACAACGCACGAAGCCCGCTCCGGCTTCTGCTCCAGCTCCGGTAATGAGATGAGTGGGGGGTGGGTCATGGGCGCGTAGGGAGGTGCTTGGTACGCGTTGTCGCCACGAACCCAACGAGCCACCTAAGGCCATTAAATAGGTTTTCATTTTCATAGTTTTTTTTCTCCTATTTCTTCTGTTTTGGCAGCTCTTTCCCTCTTCGACGTCCACAGCGAATATGTCGGCGGTGTTTTTGGCACACATGGCAATTTGGATATCGACAACAGAAACAACAACAGCAACAACTACAGACCAAGCTGGCAACTTGGAGGCCACAAAAATCCTTTGCCCAAAACACGCACATCACTGATGGGCGCTCCCCGTGCCGGGCTTCTTTCCCGGCCTAGGCCGCTTCGACGCAGACCCTGGGCCCGGCAACACCCACATGCCTCGTTTATCTATCTGGCAGCCCGTAATGGGCACGCATATGAAAAGGAGGATATGTGCGAGGCCATCAGGGGAGGGGCAGGCGATGGGTTGCGTTGGTAAGGCAACTCCTTGCCGCTAACAAAATATAGTCAATAAATTGTGCCAAAAGCATTATGGAAAATGTCTTCTCGTATGGAATGGCTGCAAGAGTGTGAAAAGCGAATATTGCTAGGGCCAGTCTCAGATCGATTCGCCAGCTCACTTATCGATTTAATATTAAATTGAGGTCGATTATAAAGCGAAGTTGACGAATAACCTATACGAATTGGAGCAGAAGAATCTATGCTCGGTTGTTCTCCTACGAATCGAGCCAAATCCCTTTCCGACAGTTTTCCACCCAAATACTGTTATTACTCTCAGGCTAACCTAATACATCTGCTCCCTCCACTCACCCAAATTGGACCTAATATGCGGCTTCTTGGGGTAGATAACCATGTAAGTGACTTGTCATTAAAATTGAAACTTCGGGTCATTTTATGGCTGTATAGAAGCACATAAAAAGAAGCAGAGCCAAGGCAACGCATAGATAAACATGAATGAAGCCAAAACGCTTAGCAGGCAAAAGCGACATTCCGGCCTCATCAGCCTTAACCTTTCCAGGCACGTACCACAAAAAGTATGTATACAAATATATGACTAAACTCAACCAAAGTTGAACGACATTAAAACGCATCGCAGGAAAAATTAAAATTTTTTTTTTGTTACTCTGCGCACAACGCACATAAAAATTAAAATAAATACAGCACTTACAAGCTACGCGGTGGAGGTGGAGGTGGAGGTGGAGATGAGGGGGACAAATTTAAAAGCCCGTAAAAAGTATAAGACGTGGTAGAGGAGGCCAATGTAACCAATGGAATGTTTTGTGCCGACTCCGGGCTGCCGCTGCCAACTATTAACGTCTCCTTGAAGGCGTCACGTAGGTGGAAAAACTGAAAAGCGAACAGACCGGCAAATAATATACGCGAGAATTATGAGACATGCCGAATGGCGACAGGCTAATGGCAGCTAAATTGGATGGCGATGGGGCAGGAAGGGAGGCGAGATGTTGCACAGATAGGCGAGCAGTAAGAGTATTTGGGAAAATTACTCAAACCGCTGCGGCGGCTGTTTTGTTTATAATAAATTAAGTGAAATCTATTACAATTTTGCGCTAATATGTGAAGCGCGTGGGCCAGCTAACGGTCCCTACGAGCCCCGCCAGCAACAGCAACAGCAACAATCGATTACAATCAGCTTGCTTGTTAAATTGCAAGACAGGCGAGTAAGGAACCCACCAAGGAACCCACCAACCAAATCGATGCAACCCGTTCGAGAGTTGGCTCTGCCAATTTTCTGTTTGGCATTTGCCATTTGCCTGTTTTGCTTCTTTATACGTGGCAAGGCCTTGTTTGGCTCAGCTCTAGCCAAAGCCTGTCTCGGTTTTGGCCAGGCCAGGCCAGGCTGGCCGGCTGCCTGGCTGCCTGCCTGCCTGCCTGCCTGATAGGCAACAGCAACAAAAGAAACAACAGCAATGGACCTAGCGACCGATGGGGCCAATAAGCCGACGCTTGCTGGCAAAAAATTTCGTTGGCTTTTCTTGGCTTCGCTTTTTGGGAAATTGCGTTTCTTGCCACAGTTTAGTTTTGCGCGCCGACATCCCCTCTCCCCCATCCCCCTCTCCGCCTTCACATTGTGTACTTGCCTTAAGCTACACAGTTCTCGTTGATTATAGCGTTGGCTCCCTCTCCCTTTGGCGGTCGGGGCCCCATACAAAAGGGTCGAGTGTGTGTTGTCCCGGTGTGTGTGTGTGTGTGTGTGTGTGTGTGTGTGTGGGTTGTATTGTGCGCGTTACGACTTGGCCAAATGACTTTTTGGCTGGCAAATTTCGTTGGCTCGCATAAAGAACAATGGCTACGCATTTCATAGAGTAACCCTTTCGGGTTTATGTTCTCTTTCGATTTCGTCATAAACTTGACAAGGCTCAGGGCGTCTAGATTGGGCTGCATCCATCATATTTGGCCGCCACGCCCATAAATTGCCTCACCGCTGTTAGGCGCTTATGATTACACATCTCGAGTGCCGCGTCCCGGCTAACATATAGCATCTTGCAATGGGTATCTCTCACACCATCTCCCTTGCAGCTCATTAAAAGTTTGTAAGTTTTTTCGCCAGTTTTATTTTCGTTTCGATAAAAACGCAGCCCACGTTGCAAAGCCGTTGCATGCACAAGCAGACCCCGAATACCCCTTACTAATGAAGTGTTATTTCATTTTTCTTCTTCTTTTTTTTTGTACAATATTATTTTACTGGGTGCCTTCTGGCAGCGAGAGCCTCGTCTTTCCCATATAAATTGCTCAATCCAAGGCAAACACCGCACCTCGAATGAGGAGATGCTGCTGCCTTCGCTGGGCCGATTGTTGTTGTTGTTGTTGTTGTTGTTGTTGTTGTTGCTGTTTCTGCTGCTGGGTGCAGCACACGCAAGCGGATGATCGTCTGAGCGGCGACACCTACGCAGCCGACGCAAATTACGGCAACATGGCGTGGTGGATCCCTCTCTCGGCCGCTTTCACTACTTATCTAGTTTCTAAGCATGTGTGGCAGCTGCAATTAAAGCGAATACACTCGCACCGTCTCAGAAACCCTTGCCGCTCCTCCTCCTCCCCGATTGTGGGCCAATGCAAAACAAGCAATTTTCGCTCATCAGCGACAAAAGCGCCAACGCCCACGCCAAAGAGCAAAGCAGCTGCGAGGAGCGGCTGAAGAAAAAAAAAAATGGTCAACATGACAACGTTGACATGCGACATTAAGAGCCAAGACGCAGAGACAAAGACGGAGCTGGCGTTGGAGGCCCCCGCCACGAACCGCTTCGTTTCGATCGGATCTTTGGGCCATTGCGTGCCTATCGTGGCTGGACCTGGCCGCGATTCCCAAGAGAAATGTCCGCAACACACGCAAAAAATCGCAGCGCATTAAAATCACTGCGTGTGCGTGCAGCAAACGTGGCTCAGGGGGTACGGGGGTACGGGGGTACGGCCAAAGCATGTTATCAAATAATGTTGCAAATGCCTCGTTGCCGCCACAAATTGCCAGGCGGCCAACGTAGCTGCAGCCAATGAAAGTCGCGTCAGGCAATTTAAATAAATAATTAATTCCCCTCAATTAAGCACAGTGCAAGGGCAGTGTGTCGACTGACCATTTGTTTGCCAAGTCAAGTGCTTGGGACTGGGACGCTGGGAAACTGAGAAACTGAGAAACTGAGAAGCTGAGACACCGATACACTGAGGCACTGAAATATTGAGACAAAGAGAGAGATTGGCCGTTGTTTTTCCTTTGAGCAACTTATTCAATCAGCACAACTTCGCATAAGATTAACAAATTACCACCGCACTCACTGCTGGGCTTTAACATCCATCTGCATTCGCACCAATACGCGAATCCTTATGCACAGCACAACTCCGGCTTCTGCTCAGATTTTAAACGCTTTCTGTGGAGGCGCTGCCGCTGAGATTTTTCCACCGCAGACGCTGAGATTTGTTTAACGCGACGCTTGTCAGACCGTTCGCGGCGTCCACGTCGGGAGACGCCAACCTCGCCGCCCCGCGTCCGCCTGTCCTGTATTTGAGCTGAGTTTCTTGAGCTGCCAGCTCCTGCCCGACTGCCTAATTTTATATTCAATGCACGCAACAGTCGCCGCCGTTTAGTTTATATACTTTTTTTTCCAGTCCGCAGCGTCTTTGCCTTTTGTTTAAATTTTTTCTTCTCGCTGTCCCTTCTTCCTTTACTGTTTTTGTTTGCTGTTCTACAGTTTTTTCTACTCGTTCAGGAACTGAAAAGAGTATATTGGGCTTTTCGCTGCTAGAGACTTGACATTTGAATATACATCCGGTATATCCGAGTATAACCGCGACAGATAAGGTGTTATGATTTTTCGGATTATCTCCTCTAAAGATCAAGCCCACAAAATACAAAACTCTGTTACTATACTGTGAACGAGTATTGCGCAGTCGGCTACGCCCGGCTGCAACCTTCTTACTTGTTTGCCTCTGCATCTGTCCCTGTCCCGGCCGGCTGGTGTTTTGTGTTTTTTGCCAACTCCATAAATTCTCCAAAAACTATTTATGCTGCACATAGTTTTTGCATGGCTCGCACTAATTATGCAGCTGGATTTCAATCCGGCCCCCAAACCCAATCTCAGGGCCAGCTCCAGTCCCAGGCCAGCTCATGGTTGGGACTAATGTATGCGTGGGTGGCGCCCTAGCCGGGGCTTTAAGGCAGCCTCATAGCCGTCGGCCATAATTCATGGGGCTCGAGCTACGGCGTCTGTTTTGAAATTGAAAGAAAATAATTATGAGGCAGCGGAAATTGAATTTCTTATTACAGAGGAGGCCGAGGAGGACCTGGCTAGGACCGGCAGGCAGTGGAGCTGCCGCAACAACAGCAGCCCTGCCAGGGAAGTGCTTGCAAATTAATTAAAATCCATAAAGTCGGCGGCAGGCCCTAGCTCGGGGGCGAGTTTCACAGGCACTGCAGCAACCATTTCGATTGCCAATTCCAATTTCAATTCGAATTCAACGGCCTCAGGTCCACTTGGGTCATAGGTCAAGGTTGTAAAACGCCACGTTTTGTTTGCCATGCCACTTAATATGTATTCTATTCTGATTTATCGAGGGGCGCGCCACTTTTGGGAGCCATGCATATTTCATTAGGCACCTCTTGCATTTGAATTTGAATTTCGGGCAGCTCGCGGCATTCATTGGACTCATGGCTCGTACTCGCCGGGTTAAAGCCATGGCTGTAGTCTTCGGCTAATGACATTTTAAGCGAATTGAGCCTTGCGCAAGCTATTTATTTCACAAAAGCCTCTCATCGGCATACACTGTCCGGCGCCTCCTCAGCCGTTTCCCGTCTCTTGCATTGTTCACATGCCTGCCCCGACCCACTTTGTTGCACATTCCACATGCCACATACCGCATTCCGCTGCTCCATTTTAGAGATCTTTCACCCGCGCTACCTCAATGCAGATTACGTTGTCAAGGGCGCAGTTAATCTCGTCTCGGCCAGCCCAGACTTCGATGCATCTAAATTATATGAGTTGAACGAATGGTTTGCAGGCCAACATTTTCTGCACTTAAGAACACTAAACTGATTAGTGTATTGCATTTTTAATTTTCTTGCCGCAGCCCTGTGAAAACTGCAACTCGAAATGGGGCCCTTCACACCTAGACGGTGGCCCTGGCCCTGGCCCTGCCACCTTCCCAGCGCGCCCCGCTCGGGGGCACGACGCTGGCCACAGCCACAAATTACAAATTGAAAGTAGTTTGTATCTGCCGCTGATGCTGATGTTGATGCTGCTGCTGCTGCTGCTGCTGCTGCTGCTGCGGCTACTCCCGCCGGCAGTAAAAAATTTAAGTGCATAAGCAAAGTAGCTGCGGCAGTTGCGGTGGCGGAGACGGAGGCTCCGCTGCCTTTGCCCCGGGGCTGGGCGCAATTTGGGGTTACGGTTCGTGCAGAAGGGACGCGGGGGAAAATGTGTGGAGCATGTTATGCACTTTTCCTGCGGCTACCGAAAATGTATACACAAGCACACACAACAATAACAGCGAAACGGGGAAACTTCTAAGTGGCCGGCCGTGGCCGAAGGAGCTCCGCAGCCAACTGGGCACTTGAAGCGCATACCCCGTTCCAGCGGCCGTTCTTCGCTCCTCGAGTCTTTGTCTTCGTCTTGGCTATTGTTTCATTCATGAAGCTGCTTGGGATGCCTGCCCCTTGGTTGTTTTTTTGGCTGCCTGCCCAGAAAAGATTTCGTGTCTCTGCTGCAGTGCCCGCAGCGTGGCAAGGGCGCGGAGGCAAGAGGCATGGGTCTAACACTAACCCATAATTTGTGTTGGGCCCGAGAAATGAGGAAGCAGCGGCGGCGAAGAGCAGAAGGGAAGAGCTACAAGCATGTAAACCGTTTTCGACAACGAGTGATTATCATTTTGAGTCCACATTTTGAAAGGTAACCTGGAGATACGATGAGTAGGCATAGGCAAAACCCTTACTAAGATGTCGTCTTGAGTTGTCTCCCCATACGACAGAGGCTGTCACAGAACTAATGCCACTACTTTGGCTTTCTTAATTGTTGCTAGTTTGTCTGCCTCAGCGACTTCCGTCTTCGAGTACAACTGCAACATTTTTCGTATAATTTCGGGTAATTTATTTGGTCCGGGCAATGTTTGCGCTCATCAGTTTAGCCCGAGATACATTTGTATCTCGTGCTAATCCTTTTGGTCTAAATACGGCATTAGCAGGCACACATACACACTCTGGCACACACACAGAGAGCTGTAGCCAGCGCTCATATATCACAGACCAAACCTCAAGCAGCTGCGATGACAACGTCGGCTGCTGGGACCAGGCTCTGGTCGCATCGGTCGGGGATTAGTGGCCACTGTCTGGTGGCTTTGGCAGCTTTCTTGGCTGACTGACAACAGCAAAAGTTGCTGTAGCTGCACTTCTAAATGATTATTAATTATAGCGCTTAAATTTATGCTCATGACCACCAATCTCTCGCCCGCCCCTTGGCTACCCTTCTAACGGTTCGGCTCGTCGCCGGGCATTAGTGTTATTGAAGTGCCAGTTGCGACCCCACGCATATACGACGTCGCCCTAGCACTTCCCCTCCCCCGACTACGTGCTATAAATGACTAATTCATTGCGCCCATTGTGTCTCCAGTGCTGTAGGCCCTGAAGAACTCACGTGCCCCGATGCCTTTGTCTATTTTTAGTAGCCGCCACTTTTGTCTCATTGCTGTCTGCATTTTTATCCGCTTTTATCATTTTGTCATTTCATTCGTCTCAATCATTTGTCCGCTGCGAGCTAACAATGATTATGTCTGGCGATAACCCTGGCCCGTAAATAGATCCGCTTGGTACCTGCATCGGGCACCGGATCCCTGTCCAGCGTTGTGTTTGAATAAATATTTTGACAATTTATTGGCATTTGCTTTTGAAGTGTTTTTGGAATCGTAATTTCGTAGGAGCATTTAAATATATTTAATATGTGTGGAATGTTTATTTAGGCAATTCTTAAGATCTTGTGAGATAAATCAAAGAATATTTTTGTATCCGTATATTATATACTTACTGGCAATAGATACTTTGAGGGTCTAGTTTTACATACCTGCAAATAGAAGAAGTTAAGAATTATGATTAGAATATGCGCACTGTTATTAAAAATTCTACAAAATTAAACATTTCATTAGCGTTTCTCTTCCGCTGGTGCCAGCAACTGTTCTCTTGGATTAAGGTTTCATTTAAGATGGGAAATTACCTCAACAACTGTCATTTTGACAGCCCAAACCGAGAACAAAGGCTAAGAATCTGCGAAGTAAAAGCAATAACAAAGTGCAATAGCAGGAACCAACAGCGAGAACGACGACAATAGAAAAAGTAACGACCTTTTTGTTAAATTAAAAGTTTATGAGGCATTAAATGGTCAACAACAAAGCAAAATTGCCAAAAAAAAGAAATACCGAAAACAAAAAAATAATAAAAGTAATAATAATAATAGCGAAGAGCGGCAAGAGAGGGAAATCGCAAGAGATGTTGTGCGTTCAATAGCATCAAGTAAAAAGTCATTAAGCCCTCCAACAGCAACAATATTAAACTGTCTATCTGTCTGTTCCTCTCGCACTTGGTGCGCAGCTCCCCGGTCTTGTGGCACAGGTCATTAGACCCACGGCATCTAAATTGCATTATCAACGCCAATAACGGGACACAGCCCGTTTGACGACTAGTTGTTTTTGTTGTTTTTGTTGCTGTCGCTGCAGCCGGGTAGCCTCCCCCGAAAGCCCTCTGGCAGCGTCATAAAAATGACATTATTTGTCAACGCCATAAACATATCGTGTATATCTTGCGCTGCTGCTGCTGCCTCTCGATGTTGCACAATGTGCAGCAATTGTCCAGCGAGTGCAGTGGGGTGGCAACTCTGCGATGAGAATCCCATTGCCCATTGCATACACGGGGTGTGAACATATGGCCAGCTCTCCGAAAAATCTTTGTGCCAAAAAGTGCAATTAATTATTTTTTATTGAGTGTTCGTAGGATGTATGTGGGGTGGGTCGGACATTCGGGCAGGGCGGGGTTTGGATTGGGTTAGGTTTCGGTTTCAGGAGGGTCGCCGTAATCACTAAATTTGTTAAGTATTATCGACTGGCGGCGATGCCACAGCACATTTAATTATGAAGACATGTGGCGACGACTGTGCTGACAGTTGTGGCTAATGACATTAGGCCTGGCGAGAAAGAGCGCGGACCAGAGACAATAGAACAGCGGCACAGGCCACAATCCATAGACCGGAAGCCCAACTTAATCCGCAGCATTTGCGGCCGAGTGTTGAGCATTATGTTGGGCATTTCAATTTCAATTTCAATTTTCAAAATCATATCCATTTCTCCGTCTCTTTCCCTCTCTCTCCGTCTATCTACAACCCCTTCTTTTATTACAGGGGTTGCGGTTTTCTGTGGAAATTTGACGCCCGCTGCTTGTCCAGAGAGCATGAAAATATGCAAAATATTACAAACATTTTTGGCCAACAAGGGGCGAGATGGCTTTAAGCCGAGGCTGCCTGAAAGCCGCATGTGTGCGGCATTTTTGTGTTAATTTTTTAAAGCGCGTGGTGCGAGAACGCGCAAGAGGGTGGTGTGGGGCGTAGGGATCGAGGAGTGACGTTGACATTTTCCATTGTGTCAGTTGTTGACTTGCAGCAACAGAAGAGGAACAACAATGGCAACATTGTGAATCGAGTTCGTTTGTTTGTTTGCCTTTTGCCAACACTTTTCTTTCGGCCTGACAGCAGCTGCCACTGCTTGGCGTGCGGGGGAAACTGAAAGATCTTATGTTTAGTTTTGGCTTTGTCAATGCTCACACGAATTCGCATCATTTACGAAATATAAGTCCTAGGCATTTCATTTAAATACATGTACGTATGCCTATGTATGTATATAATTTATATGTATGAGAAAAATGTTCCTTTTCAGAGCTGGGCCGACTCCCAATTGTTTGGTCTTCGCCCACTTGGATGGAAAAGAAAAACATATATTTATATATACATACATATATACGTGTGTATACACAGGCAATGGCATGTGAAATGAGCTGCGAATGTAACTGACAATAAAAAAAATTGGTTTTCACTTTCGGCACGCAGGGGCGATAAAAACCTGGAAGAAACCTGCCCGAGGGGTTACCTGGCGTCCGGATGCTTCCAAGAACCCCGACAAGCCGTGGCGAATGCATTCGGCACCGTCCTCATCAGCATAGAACGCCAGCAAGAATTTAGCCCGGCCCGACTCAAAATAAATATGAATTTGACTGATTAAGCAATGCGAATCGATTGTCTACACTCAATCCTCATGCGCGGCTCTTCCCGTTCTGGATGCGATTTCCTTGGCCGGGGTAGACGTCGCACGGCCTCGCTCCGCTGCTGGCTGCTCTTTATAACGTGAATTCCTCAGTTTTTCGTTGTTATTTTTTTCCGAGGCTGCTGTCAGAACTGACAAACGCAAATGATTTATGTGTGTTTGCATGCGTGTAAATGTCATTAGGCGGCGGCAGAGCAGCTCAGCGGGCGAAGTGGGAGAGCTGGGAGCTGGCCGGGGCGGAGGCTAGAGCGAAGCGAGCCTCGTGAGCTGTGGCAAGCAGCGTGGTAGTGCATCGATTTGCTGTCTTTGACTTTCCACTGCAAAGCTGTTGACATTTGTAGTTGCCCCTCCGCCGCTCCTACAGCCTGCCACACACGCACGACATGCCCCAGCAGCAGCGGCAACTATCGACCAGATTTGACATTAAATAATGAGTTATGCTACTGATGGCTGAGAATTTGCAACATGGCCTCCTCAGCCTCAGCCCGAGTCGAGTTCGTGGGCTGGGCTCGCCCTCGCGCAAATGCCAGCCGCGGCTCTAGCTGCCGTCTTAGAGGCGTCTTCTGAGTGGGCGTTGTGCGTGTCCCGGGCTTCAGGTCTGGGAATTAGTCATCGCAAGATTTTCGCTCTATTAATATGAAGTTTGTTTGGCCGTTTTACTCCTCCCCCCCCCCCCCTCCCCCCACACACCCTCGTCCAACTTTGCATGCCAATTCATCATCTGTTTTGACTTTGCATCTGTTTCCTTTTACTGCTGCTGCTGTTTCCGCCTGGCTGCGCTCACCCACCACACAAGTAGTCCGAACACCCGAAACTCTCCCAGATCGTCCAGTTTTTGTTGATGGCTATTTGCTGCCTCTGTCTCCCCCCGCTGGCGGCCTTTTCATCAGCAACTGTCAGTCGTTTGTCAGTCCGCTGAACGTCTGCCACATTTCTGCGCAGAAACAAATTAACATTTCGCCCGGTCACAAGTGTGGCGCCTGCGCAGCTCCACCAACAGCGCCTCGACTGAATGCCTAATTAAGTTGCCGCAATTGCAGTTGCAGTTGCAGTTGCCGCTCCGTCTGTCTGCCTGTTTACCTTTCTGACTTGTGCTGTTGGCGCTGCGCAGTCGCAGTAATATTTGCTTTTCCTACACGCCTCGGACCTCCTCCACAACTGCACCTCCAGCTACTGTTTTAGCCCCCTCTTGCTTGTCGTTGCCTAATAGCAACAGTTGTAATACTTGCTCTCGAACTGAAAAGGGTATATTGGCCAAGTCCATCTGTTCGTATGAAATCAAGCGCTCGTCTAAAAATATCATAAAATTTGTTTGGATGATTGTTTTGCCAAATTGCTCTAATCTATATATCTTGAGGACAAAGTTGGTAGACAGTGTGCCGCCTCCACATATTACAAAAATCTATATTTTTCTAACTGTTGTCAGCTGTTGTTATATTCTGGACGAGTATTACGCAGTCGGCTACACCCGACTGCAGCGTTCTTACTTGTTTTTAGCTGTTGTAAGGGGGTCGGGCCACATGTGTTCATGTTGACAATTGGCATATATTTTGCAGCTGTTGTTGTTGTTTTGGGTGCAGGCCACATTGCCTATTCGGTGTGCGCATATTTTTGCCCGTGTTGCTCGAAAGTTTAGTTGACTTTGCCAAAAGCGTTCGTTGGAGGCAGCGGCAGCTGCGTGTAATTGCCTGTGGCTAGTTGTCGTCATTATTATTGTTGTTGTTGTTGTTGTTGTTGTTAACAGACATTTGTTGGAATTTGACAAAAAGTAAGTTTTGAATTGTGCAACGATGGTGCACTTTTATAAGATGATTTAGTCCGCCATGTGGCAAAGTTGGTCGGTTGCAAAAGTTTACAATTAAATGCACAAGACACTCAGATATTCATATTATGAGTGGACTTCGATCGAATAGAATGTCTTTTAAGCTATGTTTGCCCAACTACGAACTCTATCCGATGGAATGGCCAGCTCATTAGGTTAGTTGTTTATTTGGTCATCAGTTTACATCATTCGCTCATTTGCATTGGCGAAGGAAATTAACATCCAATTTAGTTGGGTTCACCCCTTAGTGTCCCCTTAGTTGTACATTCTGCAATTACACGATAATTTACGGCACAAATGTATTTCATATTAGTGGCTCAGAGTTGGCGCTGCTGTTGTTGTTGTCAACTTAATGTCCTTAGCATAAGCGCACGCTTGTCGCGCTTGCATATCCTTTTTATATGGCTTAACACATTTAATTAACAAAGCAATTAAGCTGAGAGAAATGTCAAACCGAGAGACCGAGCCAATGCGAATGAGAAAGAGCCAGAGAAGAAAAGCGTTTTTAATTTAATTTATATCGCTGTGTGTGTCGGTGTGTGTGTGTGTGTGTGTGTGTGTGTGTGTGTGGGGCGGGGGTGTCCTTTTTTTCAGTGTTTGTGTGTGGCAACACTTTTGCCATCCGCCTTGGCGGTTTTGCTCCCTTGTGCTCCGTTGTTATTGTAAAATAATGCGTTAAAATAGTATGGTGTAATTTATGTGTGTGTGTGTGTGTGTGCAGTGCGGATGAGATGCAAAATGGACGAAGGACTCAGCAGAGCGCATTGCCATGATGACGTTTTTATTGCTGGCAACAAACAATAACATCGTCCATTTTCTTCTCTTTTACTTCGTGTCCTGGCACTTCACTCTCTCTTTCTCGCTCTCTATTTTCCTTCTGGAAACAAAAGGCAAATTTATGCATAGTAAAGAATTTTTTAATTAAATTTCACACACAAACGCACAACAAGTGACGGCTAGAGAACGAACTTATTTCGGGAAGGCATTTTAAAAACTTTTTGCCAAAGCAATCAGGAAACTCATCTTAAGTTGGCCAAGAGACGTCAACCATTTTTGAACACTTCATCGCATTACAATTCGCCGCGGCGGCCTCCTTTGAGGGCCGAAGCGTCGATTGGGCAACGCCTCGGAAAGCGATCTGTCATTTCTGACAGCTTACAATGTGGCTGGCTGTGAGCGAAATGATCGGCGCTTTTTCGATGGGGTGTTTATTAACTCCACTCACAAAATATAAATCAAAAATTATGCAGTGTTTTGCTGGTTGGCATTTTACACATTTGCTGGTTGTTCTTGATCGCAAGTCAAGCGCGAAAATGAATTCGATGCTCAGCATTGTGGGATGTCAACTGTATGGGGTATAAAGTGCAGCATCATTTCTGAACCAACATCGATCACGTCAGGGAACAACAGCACCAAGCACACACAAACACACATGTGTTACTGCCTGTCACTTTTACAGCAATTATAATGCCAAGTTCTCATGTGGAACCCAACCCCGAATTAATAATAACTCTTTATGACACTGCACCACCCTGCACACCACCCGAGCCACAGCTGAGACCCATGTGTAACTGTTTAACCCTATGTTGCCCAGGAGCCCCACCCTAAACGGGCCTGTCTTTCTTGTTTAAGTTGCTCTTTAAGCAAACGATCAATCATAAAAAAAAAAAAAAAACATGAAAAAAACAGAACAAAAACGAAAAACATTTCATGTACTATGCAGATTCAACATATTTCACGTTTCTGTTGTCCCAGACTCTCGAGTGTGGGGGTACTTTTGACATTTTAAATACTGATGGTGAATAATACTTAATATGAATCGCTATTCTTTGCTTTTATGCTCCAGCGACAGCTTGTTGAAAACATTTTCGATTTCTGAGGGAAGCTGAGATGTTCTTTGTTTAGGCATTCTTGATTTTTTCTTCGCCCATAAATCAATGACGAAACCTTTTGTTTATTTTAGTTCGCAAATATTAATAATATCGAACACAAACTAAACCATTAATTATACTTTCAAATAGTAATTAACAGTTCCATAAATAATTCAGAATGATGGTTTAGTTTCAATGGGGGTACAAACTTAGTTCTCTTCTATTACAAAGCCCAAGGCGAAGTCTTAATTGTGATCAGGCTTTCATTCGACAATTTGGCACTGAACGATGCTGGCTCAAGTTCTCCATTATGAACAACAAATAGTAAATTTGCATGCATTTAAATATTTGATACAATTTTCAAACGGGGTCAGGCGCCTAGCGCTTAGGGAAGCTGAACCGATTCGCAGCGAACTGGCAAGAAATCATCAATGAAAATATTATTTTCCCACATTGTAGACAAACACGCACGCAAGCCACGATGCGAGATGGGGTCTGGAGAGTGTAATCAAGGCTGGCAAGGCTGTTTTTGTGCGTGGAGCCGCCTTCAGGCGGTGCAGCAAGTGCAGAGACCAGGAAAGCGCGGCTGGCTCGGCAATCAAATGAAATGTGAGTTGGGTAATGTGGAACGGAGGTCGCGCGACGGGGCAAGGGGCTGCGGGGTGCGGGCTGCGGGCCAGGCAGTAACAGAAATTATAAGTGAATTAAAGCGCACCACGACGCGGACGAGGCCTTCAGACAGGTATTAAGGCACGGCCAATAGCAGTCAAGTGTTGGTGCCGTTTGTGCTATTCGCGGGTACAGTTAGTTGGTCGTGTGGAGTCGTCGGTTCAAGCTTTAAGGTCAATCAACAGACGGAGCCAGAGCGAAGGAGACTCTGGAGGCGAGCTTAAAATTCTATTTGCCGCACAGCGGCAATTTAGCAGCTTATGGCAGCCAAACAAGATGCAGTGAAAGAGTGCCGGGAAAGAGGCGCGGGGTGAGGCAACAGCTTGGAATGCTGATGTTGATGCACTGGCGCTGCCAGACTAACTGCTGGGTAATCACATGCGGTGCTGCTTAAGCGTTGCCAAGGCAGCCACAAAACCCAGCTCAGATGCATCTGCAGCTGCCATCGCGTCGACATCGTGTGCCATCAACGGAGTCTGAATACCAAAGCAGAGTAACCTCCTGTGCTCACTCCCACCGGCAACTGCAGCGCACACCAAAAGTCTGATGTATGACTTGAGATAAACTGCCAGAGTTCTACAGTTATTTTAGTGTTGGCTGTTATACCCTACGCTCGGCTCTAAAAGCTGCCCGGGCTGCATGAAACCTTAGTGTTTTCCTTACGGCTCAAATCTGTGTTAATCACAACTAAATAATGTGTAAGTTTTGTGCAAAAATAAACCTCTGTATCTGGCAAATATTACAGGGCTGGTTTATTATGCGAACTAATCAAATGTCCGCTGTAGCGCATCATTCTGGCCAACTGCGTTGAGTTTCAACATATGTGTCTGTGCAATTTTTTCCCTTAACTTAAATTTTTTTTTTTTCGCTTTGTTTTTTTTGGCTCTTGCCCTTGCCCCCCCTCTATTTGTAACTTTTTGTTCCACATTTTCTTCCTTTCTCTATGCAGTTGCCGGCGTGCGTCGCATATATCACAAAGCCCCACAAAACCCCACAAAAGTACAGAAAACTACAGAAAACTGCGGAGAACTACCAAAGTAGTAGCCTTCGCCTGGGCTTGCGGTTTCCGCGAGCTGCATGAGGATGTCGATGTGGATGATGATGATGATGATGATCCCATGTGCAAGTTTTGTGTGCGCGCCAAGAGCAGCAACATAAAGGTTAATAGCTGGAAGAGTGAGCTTTTTAGCTACGGGCCAAGAGCTCCGGCTGCAGCGCCTGCTAGGAAATGTACACCGCTTTACTGTTTTGCTAAACATTTAAGCAGCTCATTTCCTAGGAAATCAACGAAATGGGCACATGGGGGCATCCTCAAGAGTCAGCCAGCGTCGACGATGACTATTTTTGGGCTAATGATGTGCTTTGGACGACCATCAGCATCGAGAGCTCAAGAGCGCCGGTCGCCGGTCGCCGGTCGCCGGTTACCAGCATCAGGGTGCAGGGTGCAGGGAGCCAAGCACCGGTATTGGCTTCAGCTGGGGCATCAACGGCGGCAACGGCACCAAAAGCCACTCGATGTCCATCATTCATTTAGCCCCATGTACGAGCCATGTTTATGTTTATTGACTGTTATGGACATGAGTCACAGTTAGACGACAATGACGATGCCTATGCGGACGACGACGACGACGACGACGCGATTTTAACGGAAGTGTTACAATGAGACATTACGGGAGAGGCCCTCGATAGCTTCTCAACTGTCCCTCGGCTACTCCTCCACTCTGCCCCGGCTGCCAGTTATGCCTGTCCATGTTCAGGGCCCATTACCAGGGCCTGTCAGTGTCAGTCGAGTGCGTTGTGTCTCCTTCTCGTTTTGCGTGTGTGTGTGCGTGTGTGTATGGATTCGCTCTCTGGTTATTTGCTTAAGTGCAAATATGAGCAACTATTTGCTAAATGACAGTTATTGCTGATTAGCTGTCAGACATTTTGACAGCATGAAGAATGATTCGCAATTTTCGCTGAAGGAACCTGACGACGGACTTGCTGCCTTGGCTTCGACTCTGTTTCGGATCTTGGCTTGGAATTAGGTTTGCGTCTGGGACGGGGCTAGGGTTCCGCCTGCAGTTAATGATGTAGCATATGGTTAATTAGAACATTAGTCTCCGGCTTGGCAGTTGCCAGTTGGAAGTCGGTAGTCGGCAGTAAAAGCAACTTTAAATCATTAGTCGAGCCACGCAGGAAGGCTGCTGTCAAATTCATTGGCTGCTGGTAAAGTTTGGAACTTTTGTAATGTACCACCGTACTAGTCGCAGTCTCAAATGGCTGTGATGTATGGCCAGCTGAGCGTTAAGTGCTTTTTCGGATAGGTTAACGCAAGTTAATAAACAGTACTCGAAAGTAGTGTATATGCAATGAGCTTGACAAATTAGTTGATAGGCTGCTGAGAAATTAAGCGTAGGAGTTCGGGGTTCTTAAGTGATTTGATCGATGCAAAATGGCTGGAATCTGGGAATAGTTCAAATGCAAGAGCAAGCAAATGTATTGATATTCTCTAGCTACACACAAAACAGCTTACACGATCAGGCAATAAAAAGCCCCTTCCCCAGAGTATGGCTGACACATTGATTTCGGACCGCCCCAAATAGGGTCTAGGCCATAACAAAGTAACAACAAGCAGCCCAAAAACAGGGCCGAAAATTACGCATGCCTAAACGGTCAGCACAAATTATGAGGCAACTACAGCACAAAGAACAAGCAGCAACAACGCCAACGACGACGACGACGACGACGACAACGACAACAACAGCAATAGCAATAAAAAGCAATCGCTTTGTAACCAAAAACGTTTGGCCCAAAGGCGCAAAGAAGCGTTCAGGTCCGATTCGTGTGTACCTGTGCCGATCCCAGACTCGCCAGGCTCTATAAGAATATCGAATATGGCCAAAAGCGGCAAACAAACGGGCTATGGCAGGTTGTGGGTCGGCCAACGAGCACTCGCCGCAGCAGTTGTAGTCGGAGTCGGTGCTTGCTCTTTGGCTATTTCGCCTTATAAGGTCGCGCACATAAATAAGCACAGCAAATACATATATTGCAAGTGGGCTCCAGCTCGGGCTCCTGCTCCGGCTCCGGTGGAAGGAATTGGGCATCGGTATGCGGCATCTCGCAAAGCAAAAGCAGCTGCTGTGGGCAATCGTCGTGCTCCAACGGCAACACAGCCAGCCAGCCGCACAGCAACGAGTACCATCAACAATTTTAACAATCAACTGATGAGAAAAGGAAATGAAAAGTCAACATAGGCCACAATATGTACAATAATATACATGGCGAGCGGCTAGAACCGAGTCGGGCTTTGAGTCAAGCGGACAACAGCCGTGGAAAAGTGCGCATCATCTGGAGAGAAGAAAAGCGGGGGGCCAAGCTGACATTAGCTGACCGCAAGAGGCCTCGTGTAACGGGCGCAGAATCGGCGAGCTGGTCTATTGAGTTGAAATGAAAATTACTTGGGCCAAAGATTAAAAAACTTGAAGCACAATTTGAGAGTCTCGTTAATGGTCATCTAGATGGACAAATTTAAGACCAACGCGGCACCAGATAAACAAGGTCTTAAACGATTTACACAAAGACTGATATAATTAGATCTCGAATGGCCCCAAAGAATACCCAATTGATGCCTGAAACATCATTGTTTCCCACTTGTACGAATAGTATCTACACCTGAGACTGATTCCATCCAAAGCAGTTACATTCAGCTTCCTCACCAATCTGTTGTGATCATCTTCTCTCCGCAGTTGCAGCTCTCTTCTTCTCTCCGATGCCCCCATCCCCATGCCCCGATCGTCATCGACGATCGTTCGATTTTGTGGCGCGCTATTAAATTGTAAATTGGTTGAGCAGCGCTGCCGACGCAGCAAACGTGTCTGAATGCCACAACGTAGCACCCCGCCCCGCCCGCCCCACCCGACCGCTGTCTTCACCGTCCTCGATCACCGATCACCGATCACCGATCACCGATCCCCACAACGCATCGTGAATCGTGTGCAATTTGCTGGCCCAGCCCCAGCTCCAGCCCCGGCCGTCGACTCGGTCTGGTCTGGTCGGTTTCCTTCCAGTCCGATGCTGCCCCGCCTGACCACTTTTGCTGGCGGTTGAGCGCGTGGTTCGGTTTGGTTTTCGTGGTTTTGGCTGACTTTGTCGTCCCCTGGCCCCTCTGGTCCCGAGTCTGATTTTGTGGCACTGGCTAATCAATTTTTGCTCTTCATTGTTTGTCCGTCTCTCATTGCTCTTGTTGTTGTTATCGTAGTTGTTGCTGCTGCTGCGGTTTATCAACGCTTTATTACACTGACGTTTTGTCAATTTGATTGCTTTTGATTTAACTTTTTTGTTGGCTCATCGACGGGCTGCTTGGACCATTTCTCGCATTGACAGCTCGTTGTCGGGCATTTCAGGCGTTTAATGCATTTCCATTGGCAAGACCTTGAAATGTCTCTCGAACGATGTCCGACTGCCGATTGTTTACTCTCGTCGATCTCCCCGTGAATGTTTACTGTAGTTAATGCCCGGCTTTTAATTGGTTCCCTGTAACAGTTTGTGTTCGATTCGCTGCCTCACCTCAAATGGTCCACGCAGCCAGTGGCGGGCGGCACTTTCAATTTTAGTACTCGTTTACGAAATGAAAAGGGTATATTGGGTTTGTGCAATGTCCGCTTCACTGTCCGTCCGTCTGTATGTATCATATGTAGGGGACTTGTAACCCAAGAAAATGAATAAAAATAAAATCAATTAAAAGCGTTTTTGACTGTTTTATGTTGTTGTTTTGCTGTGCACGAGTATTGCGCAGTCGGTTACACCCGACCGCAACGTTCTCGCTTGTTTCTGATTGTTTTTACTATAAACTTTCATATTCCGTAATGTTTTTATTTCTTTTCGTTTTTGTTGAACATTCATGTCATTGTTGCTGTTGTTATTGTTGCTTTGGCACTTGATTTTTATGCAATCAACCCGTTGGCCATTGTTGTTGGTGCAAATCAAGAGTTTGATTTTATTTAACGGTTTTGAGCACTCCAATTTTCCATATTTTTTCCGGCAGGCCAATGTTTTTGGATGGCTAGACAAATGTATTTCGGTGCTGCAGGTGATGTGTTATTGAAATCTTGTTCAACATTTGGAAATTATACAGAAAATTGATTCGGGTTTTGGCTATTGTCCGGTTGGGTGGGTGGAGAGCTGAATTGGACAGTTTGTTGGCTTGTGAACTTAGAGTAAAGGCTCCTGGTTCAATCTGTAAGTAATATGGCCATAGAGCCGTCTTTCACACGTCCTAGTTTCGCGTCGCAGGTTGGCCGATATGCAAATGAACTAGCAATCTGATAACTAACAGAGACGCTTTTAATGTGCTTGTAATGCCCCATATATCATTCCTAGCATTCTCACATTTCATTTGAACGCTTGTCAAACTCTCGCCTTACATGATTCTCGTTTCTCAGCCTCATCAAATCGGAGCCCCATCGAAACCATGTCAACTACCTGACCATCTGCCCAAGTGATTGCCACACTATCCATAATGCCTTTCACTCCGGCTCGCTGGCCGCTGAGTGTCAGGCAAATTGACAACTTTATTGCCCCTAAATATGGTTAATGACCGAGCGCCGTTTGAGGCCAAAGCAAAATTCTTGTCAACACACAACAACACGCACAACTCGGAGCATTCACAGAAATAATGTCAAAAGTCTTTAATTGTTTCCAAGTGGTTCCCCACGTAAAGTCACATCCCAGACCTCGCGATCTGCGTGGGCTGAGCCAGGGCAAACGCCTCTTTTGATTTGCTTGCTCTACGAGCACCAACAAAAGACAGCCCCGAGTCCGGCTAGCTGCGGTGGGGCAAGGGGTCACCGAGGGGGTCGCTTTGAACTGCGCCGCCAACAGAAATTTACTTTGGCATGGCCAACACTCGACAGTTGCCACATGTGCTGCCCCCAGCCCCCCAGCCCCCCGCCCCTGCGCCCCATGCCCCTGCCCCTCGACCGTAGCGCTGATTAATATCTCAGAAAATTTGGCTCTTTGATGAATTATTTCTCAACTCGCACTTCTCAGCTGCGATTTGTTCTGGTTGGCCGCAGCAGCAGCAGCAGCAGCGGCAGCGGCAACAAAATAAATAAATAAAATAAAATTTAGCACAATTTTTCTCGTTGGCGTTTTGTTTGTTTTGCGTTTGCGGTTGCTCGATTTTTATGGCTTGTTTAAATGCTTTGCTTTTCGTTTTGTTTTTGTTTTTCCTTCGCATCTTGCTGCTCGTTTGGTTCTTTATGGCACTTGAATTTAAAAGCGAGCTGATTGATTGAGTTATTTGCAGGCGCTCCGCGAAGCCATCGCTCTGGAGTTCTAGATGCTGATGTGCGCTATTCCGGGAACCAAAAGCGAGCACTTGCCCGAATTTATACAGTCGGTCAGCCAACGAATTGAAGCCACGTCTGTGGGGTTATCTAAGCTCATTACAAGTTCTTAATGCACCACCAGCTATCCAGCTATCCGAACCGACCAGCCACTAATCATGTTATCAGCGTCTTTTGCTCATTTTCATTAAATTCGATTCGATTAGAGGCCCATAGGCCGCACACATGGCCCCCCGCCCGGCCCCCTTGATTCATTTATGAGAATTAATGACTCAAGTGGCGCAAATTTGCCCGACACTCGACTAGGAAATGGGACTGTCTATCGTTAAGTGCAGCCTGAAGACGCCCCATTGCAGTTACCGAGCAATTTAATTTCCATTTAAGGGGCCAACCGATAGACCCCCAAATCCGAAAATCCCCCCCCTGCCCCCTGCCCCCTCAGCCCGCCTAACCATTCACAACTATTTGGCGCGACTTCGCCAAATGATTAATTAGTCTTTGGCTGGGTCTGTGCCTTGTGTGGTTTATATTGTTGATTCTGAGCCGCTTTGCCATATTTGCGGCTCAGATCCATTTGATGGTTTAATAATCAGACAAAATTGTCTATTGTGCGCGCCGACTGCCGACTGCCGACTGCCGACTGGCGACTGGTGACTGCCGAGTGCTTTCTGATGACCCGAAACGTGGCATGGAATGGGTTCAAGAGGCAAATACTAAATCATATTTTGTTGGGCCATTTGCTCGTTTTGACTGGCGGATAAAAAAAATTGCTAATTGTTTGTCTTTTGTTCGGGTCGACGTCGCTCGAAGTCGCTTTCTACAATTAAACCTAAACTGCGCATCTTCATGGGGCCACGATTTCTTTCAGTTGGCCGGTCTAATTGCTTGGGCTGGGATAAAACTGCAGCTCGCTGGCTGATGTGGCCCAACTGATCCTATTGTATTCCAATTACCCTATGCCCATTAAGATTTCTGTTAATCTTTCAGAGAGTGAAAGTCTTGATCAGCGTTTAGATAATAATCATTTCGTGTTTCATTTTCATCATAAACTTACTTGTACTTGATCTAAGTTTATTGTTGTAGAAGTGTACGTACCTGCAAGAAAAAGATGGAAAAATGTGAGTAAAACTTGATTGGTAATTGGACGCAATTGCAAAGTCTGACCTATTGCCCCATTCGGTGTTGACCCAACATTTATTCGAGCGTTTAGCGTGCCCCAATTAGAGTGTTAAAGTCCCCACAGCTTATTTAGGGTTGCCAATATTATTTAATTTTCACAGCCCTCACTCATTACTTCACCCTCACATACAGCACAAGCCACTTTGCCCGTCCGACGACCGTCGTCAAACAGTTGCACAAAATTGTCAAAAAAATAAATATTGACATTGCGTTGCGTAATAACGCTGCATTAACGGTGCTGGCGAGTGCCTTTAGTGCTGTTATCGCGGCGGCCGCACAAATGAGGGAAGCCCAAAATGGCGAGTGGCGACGGAAATGAAAAAGCAAAGCCCCTGCCGGACCCCCAGTCCGATGGGAGCCCGATTCGCGGCCAGAATTCTCCTGCCAGCCAAAGCTTAATAATGTAAATTTCGCTCTAAGCTATTTCCAAAGACTAATGGTGCGTTTAGTCAGCAACCCCTAAAAGACGAAACAGCAAAAAAAAAAAAAAAAAAAATGAAAGGAAAGAAACAAAAAAATAACAAACTTGCCCGCACACGTCACAAGGTACGTCGGCAGGGAGGGAGGGAGCGAAGGGGGAAGGGGGAAGGGGGATGGGGGATGGGGGCTGGCAAAAGAAATCATCACGAGCCGCAAGTTTGCGTGTGACGCGAGTGTCGCCAGCTGAAATGTCGTTTGCCGTTTGCTAAAACATTATTAAGCGCCAAAGATTATGCAAAGAAAAACAAACGCCGAGTGGGGGTGCAAGTGTGCACGGGGAAAACCAATATGGCCGCCTGCAGAAGGAGATGACGCGTCTCGCTTCCCCATTATATGCTTGTGTAAACAACGTGAACAGTTTGCGGATGGCATAAAGCATATTTTAGGCGCATTGAAATGGGCCAAAACACGTGGAAATGCCCGGAAACGAGATGCCTGACAGCAAACGTGTCTGTCTCCTGGTCTTTGCGCTGGCGACGTCTTCAATTGCCGGGGTTGCTGGCGCTATGACATATCAGCACTGCGAACTGATCGCAGTCAGATGATTAGGGGTCTGGCAGTGGAAACCACTTCTCTCACTCGCTAATCGCTTGCTCCCCCGCTGAGCACTTGTCGTCGTCCTCGTCGCCACCGGCTTTTGGGGGCGTATATCCCTGGCGTATCCTGCACTGTGTCAACAGATGTACGCTGGCACTTCCTGGCCAAAGTGGCTGCTTGCAACGTCTATGGCTTTTTTATTAAAAATAAAAACAATAACGACGGTCACACGCCCATCGCACGCCCCTTCTTCGAGAACGTATACGAATGCTCCTCTATGTGTACACAGCCCTTTTCCAAGCTTTCATCTTTATGTCACCGCATCGATTTTTTTTTTTTTTTTTTTTTTTGCCTTTCTGTTGTTGTTGTTGGTTCTTTCATTTTTCTTCTCCTGCTGTCTTCATCAGACTGCCACTTAAGAGCTATCCCAGCCCTCCATTTATACCCTTAGCTAAAATTGTTTGTTTGGGGATTTGCATGTTTTTGCACACGCTTCACTCGGGTTCACCCCGCCTGGCCCCCTTTTGCGCTGGGGCATTGTCTCTATTAGAAGTTAACGCATATTTATTGTCGGTTTTTGCACCTTGAGCCTTCATTTTCATCTGTTTTTTTCTCTACAGCCCCGCTAAGCACCCCTTCATATCGCTATGTTTGGCTTTTTTGCTCCAATGGAAATGTTAATAAGCGTTTGAGCTCTCTGTTTGTTTGTTTGTCTGTTTGTCTGTTTGCTTGTTGTTGCAGCAAGGACTGAGAGAAGCTGCAGAAAGCCTTTAGCGCCTAAAATTAGACTTCCATTTGCCCTGCCGAGCGTGTGCTCGGCTCGACAACTCAATCAGCTTGATTAACATTTTACTTTCACTCGCAGTCTGAGTCTTAGCCCCGCCACTTGCCTGGCATTATCCGCCCGTCGACGTCTCAAGTGTTTGAAGTCGGTAAAGGGAACGAGAAGTAGCGACGGCAAGATGGCAATGAAGTGGCTTTCGAGAGAACTGAGCCTGATTTCACTTTGGCCACAATGGATTTATTGTTTGCACTCGCAGGCGAGCTCCGCTAAAAGCCTCTCTGGCATAATAGCCGGGCAGGAGGTGATCCTATTCTGGGGTCCTGGAGGTGGGTGGACGGCTGGTTGGCCCGGCCAAAGGAAGGTATTTAGTGGGCGTTTTGTTGGGCAATAAATAAACTGCGTTCAAACAATTGAAATGCCAAAGTTTGTGTACGTGACATGTTTGGCATCGTATGATCTGGATGCTGTATTCGGTAGTCTGGATTCATGATTCACTCGTGCAAGGTCAGCGTCTGAGCGCAAAAACCATTCACAAATTCGAGCTGAACAACAAGTGCAAGGTCCACTTTGGCAATGATGTCATAGCTGGCCTACAGAACTCACCCAAATTGATCGAGTTCCTTGATCGCAACTTTTGTATTTTCCAACAATATTGACAGCGGGCTTTCACTGTGCATATCCCAGTATCGGGCTCTCTTCCACAGGCTGGCCACAAGTTTTAAAACCACAAGAAGTTTGCATATAAGAAACACAATTTTGCTAATCATGATATTTTGAACTGTTTTATGTTTGGGCTCCACAAATCTCCAAAGACTTTTGCCCACAAGCGCTGCACACAAACTGACAGCGCACGCGGAGAATTTGGAATTATGGAGGTCGGAGCTCAGACAGTTTCCACTGGTATGTGGATCGCGTCATATGATCGCTTGTGGATCGCATGTAGAACCGTCAAGTGTAATTTGAATATGAGTTTTTGTGCTTCCGCGTCGAAAATGTTTATAATTTTGTTTGCAAATCGATTTGCCAAACTTCACGAGCAATTTACTTAAATATTGCAGAAGCCTTTTGGCCATCCCAAATACATGATGTACTCGTATTTAAATTTCATTCCCGATACCAGCAAGAAGCAGCTACAAATTACAACAACAAAAAGAATAAATATGCCGGCTTTACCGTTAACCAAGGACAAAGAACCCACCAAGAAATAACAACAATATGTACCACGAAAAGCAAGAAAAATACAAGCTCACGCGCCTTTTCTTCCCGTCTCTCCCTCTCCCTCTCCCTCTCCCTCTCCCTTTCCCCATCTTCCACTCTCTCTCTCTCGCTCACAATTTCTCCCGCTCGGCTCCTTCACGTGCGCTGAAATTTTAAGTGAGTTTTTCTCGAAGTCGACGTCGCCGCCTTTTGGCTTTTAATGACGTCGACGACTCTGGGGCATTCTTATGCACCGACACACAAACAAATACACTCGCCGAGGCAGCTGTATGTATGTACACAATGTGTGTGCGTGAACATATTTATACAGAAATTTAAATTTTAAAATAACAACCTACGCCACTCGCTCCATTCAGTTGCTGGAACTTCTTTTGCTTCATTGCCAGTTGCTTCATTACCTAAGCCCGGAGCTGGAGCTGAACCTGAACCTGGCGACCAAGCGAGCAAGTCAACCAAGCGACCAGCCTGAGGCAGGAATCGCTGGGCGGCGAGGTGGGATGCCGTGGTGTGGGTGGGTTGGGTGGGGCATGTCTGGGGCTGCGTTCCTTTCGGGCAACTGGTAGCAAAATGTCATTTTGTCACGAAGCGGACGCAACTTCATCATCGTCATACTACGCTCTGATCATTATGTTTATTAAATTGCCACACACACACACACACACACACACCAACATCAACACCAGCACACAACATTCAGATTTTCATTTTCCTGCGAAATGTTGTTGTTCTCGCTTTCTTTTTCTTTTAGCAACTAAGTCTTCTTTTTTCTAACAAAAATATCTCGCAGTGAAAGTCACAATTATTTGGCTCACTTCTCAGTTATATTTCATTCTGAACTTGCTTTAAATGCCTTTAAAGAGCTTCGGCATGTCCCTGCTCTCGTTTTCTGTGCCAATTTGCATATTTTGAAATACACACCCAGCAGATGCAAGGCGCACACACACACACACACACACACACACACACACATACTCATGTCAAACACGTGTCCTGCCTCAGGTGTACATCGAGACACATTTAATGCCTAGCCAAAAAGTCACTCTGACGTCTTCCACAACGGATAAATGAGTTAAAATAGCTTAAAATCCCCCGATTGCTCTCGTTACGGATTGAGATGTCTTTCAAAGCTAATAAACGAATCTCCAGAGACTTGAAATTTTGAATATATACTCATGTATACTCGCGTCAGATGATGTGTTCAAAATTGAATAATATAATTCTTATATAGAGGCGGGTAAACTGAGAAAATTTGGGTCACAGTTTTCTGATGATCTTCTCTAAAGATTCGCCCCAACAAATTACAAAAATCCATTTTCGACTGTTTTAATCTGTTAATAACTGTGAACGAGAATACTGCGGTCGGTTATACCCGACTGCAACGTTCTTACTTGTTTTTCATAGCAAAATCCTGCGTCATTCTCCATAAATTACAAAGAGTCAAAACAAATAAAGAAAATTTTATTTATTTACGCTTCATAAATTTCGAGAACTCACATCAACAGAGCAGAATCAGCCTAGACCTAACTAGACAAAGCGTTGCTTGGCATAATTTGCATGTGTCTCATATTTTCATAACTCTGGTGCTACGGCACCCGAAATTATGCCCCACAAACACCTCTTCTCAACGCGCCAAGTCAACGCAAAGACTGAGCACAAAAAACGAGAAAAAAAGAAAATCAAATAAAATGTCAAAGAAAATGTTGCAAAATATCGTTGTCGTCGTCGTTTCATTTCATTTCATTTCATTTCATTTCATTTCGTTGTATTTTATTTATTTATGTACATATACGTAGTATATATGTATGTGCATATGTGGGGCTTATTTGCAACCACTGACAGTGTTGTCTATGTTAATTTTTATTTATTTTATTTATGAATCGCCTTATGCTTGGAACACACATACATATGTGTATACGAATGTATCCGTATCTGTGTCTGCCTGTGTGCGTAAAAGAGGGAATTTTCATAAATTTGTAAAGATTTTTGCGGCCTTGTTTGACAATGAAAATACTTGTTTATGGTGAAAAGGATATAGCATGGGACAGAAGACATCATCATAGAGCTGACATCTCTATATCTTGGCCACGTTAGAGCCACGCCCGGCGGGCAAACCGCAATTTCAATTAGCTTGAGAACAGCGCGCGACCTTTGCTCGATTTTTGGCATATTAATTGATGTGGCAAATATTTGCATAAATCAATAAAGGGCAAATAAGTCGCGACGAGACGAGAAGAGAACACATCAATTATTCGGCAGACGTTGGCTTTGGACAAATGGACGTGAACTGACCACTGGCCAGGCCAATTCCAAAGCGGACTTTTCCTCCCTCTTTTGCTATTCAATTAACACTTACAGCTCACAGCAGAGAGCTGCCAGACGCTAATTATAGACCTCACACACACACACACACACACACACACATGTGCAAGTATCGCACAGGGGCGCGCGTGGGGCGGGGGAGGGATGGGGAGGGGGTGTGTGGGGCACACGCGAACGACAAGTGCCCCCGGACAGTTTCGTTTTATTTGTTCGCGTAAATTGTATAATTAAGTTAAAGTTGTTTAACAAATTTGTACAACAATAAATTTATTAGCATTCGAAACTCTGGCCCGCCACATTTACTACCGTTACCGTTACTGCTGCAAAGTTGCATGTCAGAGTTAATTGTTGACTTAGGTCACTTCTGGAATTGTGCAGGTGGCAAGCTGTCAACTATTGTCAGGGCTCAGGGCCCGCCCATGTCAGAGTGGGGTATGTGGGGCAGGGAAGTGATTATGATTTATGGAGCTTGGGAAATGTTTTCCTATTTTTATGCCATATAATTTGTTATTCGATGTTGTGAGAGCTAACGTCACGAGCTTTACAGTTGAAACACTTCGATTGGTGCCACATCGAACGAATTGCCCTTCGAGTGTCACGCTTTGGCTGCACTGAGAACCAATCTGGAGCCCAGTTTATTCAGTGAAGTCAAGTGTGAAGTCGTAAAATTTGTGGCCCATACATTCAATAGTCGAAACTCTCGGTACCCGGAACTCGGAACTCTATAGACGATCGCATTTAGGCGCAGCTTGGCCATTTGCACGTGTCCGTGTCTGTGTCTGTGTCCTGGCTGCCTCAACTTTATGGTAGCACGTCGGGCAACTGTCGCAGGACGCGCTGCTGCCAATAGCTAATGCCGCCTGCCGCCGGCCGCCTACCGCAATCCTTGTCGCCTTTTCACACGTAATAAACGAAGCCGTAAAGCGACGTGGACGACACAACATCGCCGCATCCCATGGCCAAGTGTACAAGTTGTGCGCACTTTTGCCACTTTTTATGCCTGCCATCTCTGCTGCCCCGGAAGCCCACTCTGGGCCACGACTTGGATTTGTCTTGGCTTGCTTATGGTGTACGCACGATTTGTAGTCGTTCGTGCTGCGCCAAAGTTTTCTTTTCGCCATGCCATGAAATATAAATAACATTTTTAAGCGTTGAAAAATTTATGAAATACGCCGCCGCATCAGAATAACCCCGCCCCCTTGTTGAAGTAGTCCGGCAATCTGCTAGGGGCAATCTCACGTATCG
This sequence comes from Drosophila sordidula, assembly GCA_035047465.1. Lineage (NCBI taxonomy): Eukaryota > Metazoa > Arthropoda > Insecta > Diptera > Drosophilidae > Drosophila > Drosophila sordidula. The sequence goes on along the minus strand of JAWNPQ010000156.1, from coordinate 15,328,642 downwards.
ATTTTCAGGGTAAACTTAAGGCCAAGTTAGCCTCGTCTTGGTCTTTCGTCTTCGTCGGCGTCTTCGTCTTCGTCTGGGTGTCGTCTTGGGGTTTTCCATTCTGGTTCTGCAGCTCTTTCACATTTTCACACTTTATTAAAGCGCCAAAGTAAAAGTCGAAAGTTAGTTGTAGTTTATAGTTCGGGACGAGGCGGCAACTTTGGTGCTTGGACAAATTTAAGGCTTGGCTGCTTATGAAAATGCATGGCAACATTTTATTTTCTTTTATCCAGTTGTCCTGTGGTCGCCGACTGTTGAGGCCCATTAGGCAAATGTTGGAAATTGAGCAAAGTTCCTATTGTCATAATGAAAACGAAGGCGTGCGTATTATTCACGATTAGATTTCTTGTTGTTGTTTACTCTTTGCTGATTTATGATCGTCGTTAAAACTTTTTATATCGTGATAAACTTAACGCCCAAGGACATTTCAAGGCTCTCTGCGACAGTTGGTCTATGAAAAAAGTGCGCAGGCATTTCGATGCCTCTCTTAAAAGTTGCGTTTCCACCAACAGCCCCAGCCCCGGCCAATTCCAATTTCCATTTGCCAGCCCGAATCACATAACAAATGCAATTGTTTAGTTCGTTGCGTTTCCTTCTGTTTCATTCAATTCAGAAGCTGAAGCTGGTGCTTTTATTTTTATTTTTTTGTACTTTGTTGCCGCAAAATGAAATTGGGGAATTTACTTTAATTTGTTTTTCGTGCCGCCGCAGCAGGCAACCCCAAACCGCGTTAGTTTCCCAGCAGCAGCCCTACGTATCCCCATTGTATCCCTGCGCCACTCCAACCTCAGACCGAGCTGCTCCTCAGCTTGCTTTTTAAAATCAATTTCGTCTACTTTTGTGGCTCTGCGTCCAAATGCCCGCCCCTCCTTTTGTTTTGTAGTTTCGGGCAAATTGAATTTGGCATAGAACTTCCTTGCTGAAATGGCTGGGACGGGAACGGGTCGGGGTCGGGCACTGGAGCAACTAAGAGGTGAAAGCCTGTCCGGATGTTTCTTCAATTGCAATTCGTGTTCTTTTTGTGCTTAGCCACAAGTTTTTGCTGCATTGTTTGCCTGACAAGCAGTTCGCTTTCTGCTCCTGCCACAGTTCCCAAATGCAAAATTCTATTAAGTTGCATTATTGGCCAAACACATGCGTGGAAGGAATGAAAGGGACTGCCACTGGGGCACGCTGGTTCCGCTTCAAGTGCGTTAACAAGCTCTCGCCGATCCTCGAGACCCCAATCGAGGGCACCATGCTTGAAGAAGCCGCCTCGTTGGCTAAGCGGCCCACTTTGGCCACCCACTGGATAACTGGCCATCTTTCCGCTAATCCCCCCCGCACTCTTTGCGGCCGCCTGGCGCTACATTTTATGGCCCTGTGACGCTTGCCTGCCAGCGCCGTCGCATCAAGGTGCGAAAATATGGCCAAAGAACCTGACATTGCCCGCGCTTCTCCTCCCACTCGTCCGCCTGTGCCGACTATCCGTCTGTCTGTCTGTCTGTCTGTCTGTGTGCCCGCCACGTTGCCGGAAGTGGCGTTCGACTGTGTCTGTCCCTGGCAGCGACGACTGCCAGCCCCGTCCGGTGCGTGCTTTGTTAGCGAAAACAACGCAACTAAAAATTGCTCTCAAGGCGCCCGTAGAAAGCGCCCAGCTCCGAGGAGAACTTTGGGCTCCTCGCTCCTGCTGGCTTTGGGTGCGTGCGTTTGCGTGAGGGAGCCCGGGTTTCGCGGGGAGTCTACACACGAGAGGTGTTTGGAATTTCATTAATATTTTATTACTTTTTTGCTGACTTCATAGCTGCTGGGGACTCTGCTGTTTTCTTGAATTTATTAAAAGTGCCGGCTGCTGCTTCTGGAATATTTTACTTTCAATTCATCATCAGAGCAGAGCAGAGCGGCGCAGTGATGAAATATGCTCTAATACCTCTGCAATGTACATTGTTCATATACGTAGCTGATCAGTTGCACAAACAGAACTTCTCGTTGCCTCGGCCCGCTGCGAGGGGCGGCACCTAATGAAGTCTTTGTGCCATTAACCATACGGATGGCACAAACAAGTTTCGAGTGCCGTTCATGTCAATGTCAGAGATAGAGCGAGGTCCGTTCGGGCGCCGGCCAAGTTTATGCCAACAAAACATGATTGAACATGATTACTGTCACACATGCCAAGCAAAAAGTGACAGCAAAATGTCAGACCGTAGTCCGGGTGCAGTGCGGAGTCCGGAGTCTGGACTCGCTGCAGGTTCAATCTGGGAACCGACTGATGACAAACATAAAGCACAAAGCAAACAAACCTCGTACTTGCTCTGAACTTATTATATTTCCACTTATTGATGGCCAAAAATGAAATGAAAACAATCAAATGACAACTGTCAGCAGAAAATTTTCTATTTTCCGACAAAACTTTCCCAACTGCTGTAGCCATAGAAAAAAAACCCAACAAAAAAAAAAAAAAAAAAAAAAAAAAAAAAAGAAGCAGAAAAAATCAACTAAAGCATTTCATTGTGTAACATTTTCAAGTGGAAACGAGTCTCCGAAACGCCCCCAAATAGTTGGCCCCGAAACTTTCTCAAGCAATCACAAAAAAATATATATTTTTGGGGGAGAACAACGCATTGGGAATTGAAGTCGAATTGAAGCAAGAGTTTAAGTAAATTATTTTCTCAGAATAAAAGAAAAGCAAAAGGCAGCAAGAACTCTGCACATAAGTCCTTGCTTGCAAAAACCTGAAGCCTCGAGTTTTATTTGCTTACTCTTATTATCCGTCTTGCGGCAGGGCTCAAACTTTTCCGAGGCCTCAACGCTCGTTTTTTGTTCCATGTGCCATGTGCCATGTTGTGCCTTAAGAGTTTTTCTCTGCTTTTGTCGGCAATTGTGCTCCGGTACACACACACACACACACACAATCGGACAGGCACACAGGACACACACGGACAGAATCTGAGCCGAGAACGTGGCGTATGCGTAATTTGTGAGGCAGCACATCAAATAAATTGCAGTGCAATAAAGCACAGACAAGAGAAGCAAAGCGAGGCAAAGCGGCCAGAGGTGGGATTGAAAAGACTTGGCATAATACAACAATACGGGCATTTTCGTAGGTAGAGCAATAAGTGCAAACATTTCACTTTCGAGTTGAGCCCTTTCTTTGGATCTCCGCTTGGAGGCTGACACAATTAAGGCAGGCGCTGCTGCATCGGTCTATTCTCCTTTTCACTCTGAGTTTTTCACTTTCCTTAAAAAGGAAAGCCCCTTGCAGACGTGTGGGCAAATGTAAATTTCGCCCGGTGTTATCTGCAGCAGCTTTGCAAACGCCAAAGTGGCATAATCTTGGCTCTTTTTTTTTTTATAAAACTCACATACACTCAAATTGAGTTCAAGTGCCATCGATTCAGCACTTAAACGCCCTAAAGTAGGAATGTAGTGCACACAATTGGTTTAAAAACGAAAGCATGCACTTAAATTCACCACAATTTTTAGAATTTAATTAACTTTGGTGAATGTCCCGAGTACATTATCAATAACCAGGTAGAAATAAAAGCGGATTAAATACATATGTCAATGGATAATGTTTTTTTTTTTCACACTGTATGATTTCTAATATAATTTAATTTCAGCTGCCTTTACTATTTAATACTTTGTTTAAAATATAATAACGATACCTGGAGCTTAGTTAAAGTATCAAATACATAACGAAAACCTCGAGCTTTTGCCAAAAAGTGAATTTTTGCAGCTAGTTCTTATGACCTACAATAATCCGATTTGGCTTGTCCTGGCATATGTACTGCCTGCAGCAAAACTCGCCAACTTTAAGTTAGTTTGCAAACTTATAGACAAGCTTGCATCAAAAAAACGAAGAAAAAAAACCTGGCTGCATCGTGATCGAAAATATTCAATATTTAAGAAGATAGTAGAAAAACCTGCATCAAAGGTATATGAAAGCATACTTCAAAGCGCTCAAAGATAAGTTGGCCAAGAAAAAAAGAAAAGTATTCTCAGGAATGCAAATCACAAACAAATTACCCACTGTCCAGAGTTTGGAGTTGGGCTCACGAAATGAAATTCCAGCGCTCAACATTATTTCCACGAAATTAAAAAATTTACGCGCACACAATTAATCTTAGCGCAGCAGCTCAGCCAAGAGGAAGAAATCTCATCAAATGAACAGGCCAGAAGACAAATTCCAAGGAAAATGCACAAGATTTTCTTTTCTTTGAGCACAAACAAGACGAGAAACAAATGCGGCACGTAGCGAACGCTAATCAAATAAAAACATTAGGTAACATTTACACTTTGATAGCTAGCCAGGGAGTGGGAGTGAGAACGAGAGAGTAAGAGAGAGAGAGAGAGAGAGAGAGAGAGATGCGAGACCGGTGTGGCTCAATTTAAGACCCGTTTTCTTTATTCGTGTGTTTTTCTTTTCTCGAGACACTATTATTATTTTACGACTCTCGAATGTTTGCTCCCGCATTTTTCAGCCGGACTCAGGACACTAACGGCCTTTCATTAAGCAGCGGCAGCCACTGCGACGAGGGTGGGCAGCAACGTCTGAGGCAGGTTATACGTTATACGATATGCATAAAATGCGAGAGACCGTCAGAAGCACCGACAGGCGGACCAAATGCCGACCAGCCGGTCCCTGTAACCTGATGCGTCGTCCTGCGTGTCGCGTCCATTGTAAGTTGATATGCTGAAAATGTGCTAAAAATGTGGTTGTTGTTGTTGTTGTTATTATTGCTTCAACACTCCCCGCATACGGCGCGTAAATGTATCTTGTATCTGTATCTATGCAAGCGCCTAATGCACACACACACACGCACATTGAGAGAAAGATACTTTTTCTGTTTGCCAAAAAAAACAAAAAAAACAGAAAAAAACGAACCTTCATAAAAATAAATGTTGCATTGTCGCCGCTGTCATAATGCGTTACTATCGTAAAACTTCCATTAGTCGAACGCATTTTGAGGCTGTTGTCATTGGAAATGGCTAGTGTATCTTTAAGATACGCGCATCAGCCATTGAAGATATTGGCACGACGAGCATATCCATCGATTTGTTACTTCATTTAGCTCATTCTATCTACCGCCTTATCACTGGATCACTTCGCGTTCAAGCGCCGAAACAACTTCCTGGCCTACTATCCATATTCCATCTGCCTCAAGTGCCCATATAACGCATTTTCCCCTATATTTCTCGCATAGAACTTAACATGAAAACTACTTTAAGTGTCGTCAGTCATAAAAGAGCCAAAAGAACTAGCTGGAAAACCAATGAGCTAGGGCAAGTTATCCACACACACACACACACACACACATCCTCCGGGTTCTGCTCTTGAAGTTGATGTTTGTCTGCCTTTTGGTCTCTCTCTAGCACTCTCGCTCTCTCGCTCTCTCGCTCTCTTCCATTTGGGCGATGTACAGCTGCGACATTGTTTCCACTCGGCGCGTACAATTTTAATGCCTCAGCCTGAGCGGTAACAACAACATCGACTAAAAGCAAGCCAAACACATTTTCCATTTTCCTGCCTGTTCATCGCCCGCTCCACGCTCTTTCCCTTTCGTAGTGTGTGCGCGCCTATTTCGCTGCCTATTTGTTTTGGTCTCAAATGTATCTTAAATTTTATTTTATTGTTTTGTTTTGTGTCGTTTCGTCTTCGGCCACGCATCCTCTTCTGTTTTCCTCCATCCATCTTTCTGCTGTTTTCCCATAAAAATGAAAATGATTTTCACTGATTTCCCGTTCTCGCTCCGACTCTCTTCTCGTGCAGTTGTCAACGTGGGTGCGTTGGATTTCCTATCCGATAAGCCCACGGAATGAGCTTTGCTTTCATTCTTTTTTCTCTGTGATGCTATTTTTATCGTTTGCCTCTAATGATGAAATGTCCAAACGAGCGGATAAGGGCGAAGGGAGTACAGGGCCCAGTTGGTCCTTCGGTTTTGTTTTGCTTCGTTTTGTTTTGTTCTGCTTTGTTTATCTGGAGAACACACAGCGCCAAATTTTATTAGTGACCGCATTTTGTTTGCCTTTTTAGTGGACCAACAGCTGTCGTCCAGTACGTCTCTTGTCTGTTGCCTAATTTCGTCCTCTAAGCCGATTTAAGGTGCCCAGATTTCGGCGTATTAAAAGTGTGTGTTGTGTTTTTTTTTTTTTCAGTCTCTGCTTTTATTATTTGTTGGATTTATTACACCGCCGGCTGCCCAGTGCCCATATACACATTTATATATATATGTATATGAAATATCGGTCAAAAGTTTGAGTTCTCTCTCGCTCTCTCTCTCTCACGCTGTATTTGCTTATATCTGCCATTGAGAGCTTCCGTCGCTGATAAATGAAATCTTTCAGAGCCCGCCGTTGAAGCGGCTTCTGGAATGAGCTCCATTCAAACCACACATATATGTATGTATGTATCTATGTATATATGTATGTAATATGTGCGAGTATTTATAGCGAGGCAGATATTTTATTAGCGATAGCAGCTGGCAGCAGTTAGAGACGAGGCTAGCACGGAAGTGCGATGGGCGTGGCGAGGGGGCGGCAAGTGAATTCCGCGCCCAGTTGCCACAGCTGTATGTGGCTGGCTCGCTCAGCTGTTCCAAGATAAAAAGCCACGGATAGGAAATTATTTGGAATTAGTTGAAGAACAAAACGAAGACCCCCCAAGATCATCGCACGCATCTCTAACTGTCACACCAGCCATTAGCCTGAATGCAGCGCGACTTCGGACTGAGCCCCTATTAAACAAAAAAAACTTACCCATTGTGGCCTGAAACTTGTCTCATTACATATAGTTTTTACAATTCCGTGAAAACGCCACAGCATTACTTTTATGGCCTGCCTAGGAACACTCTCAGCTTCAGCTTTTCGCTGTTATAGTCTCCGGCGATTTGGCAGCAATCCCGAGTTGAAATACGTCGCTTAATGCAATTAAAATAAGAAATGCTGAGCGCTCGTAAAACCCAGTGAATAACTCAGATGTGGCGAGTGGGAGGGCGTTGAAACAAATTTGCATTCAGTTGTGAAACATTCTATAAAAAATAATAAATTTAATGTTCGACAATAAAAAAGGCAAACACTCGCATATTTTTATGAGTTTTGCGTGCTTGTGCGTTTCTGGCTGGCCGGGTCCTTGGGAGGGAATTCGCAGCAATTGCTGCTGCTGCAATTACTGTAAACAATCATCAGTCAGGCATCCAGTCAGCCAGTCAGTTAGCTCAGACAATGTGCACAAGCCATAAAATCCTATACTTTGTTCCGAGCATGCGGTGACTAATGCCTTAGATTCGTGCCAAACAGCAGAAGCTGTCACAACTTTTGGAGCTATCGCCAAGAGCTCAGCAATTGAAATGCCGAAATATATAGAGGCAGTGACATCCGGTGGCTGATATTTCAATAAAAAAAAAAAAGCCCCAGCCGATGAATAACCCATGCAACTCGTCTGCGTCCCAAGGTAGCGACAGAAATTCAATTTAAAAAAAAAGATATCAAGCATCAAGCATCAGCATTAATTTTGAATACGAAATCGAATACCCCAAACGAGCCGTTGTCTATGTCTGACTTGGACTAATAATATTAAAGGCTGTCTGTGCCGGGTACTGGGTCTAAGCGGCTTTGCCCAACAAAAATCAAATTATAATATGAACGAATGAGCGTCTCCTTATCCTTTTTACTCTGTTTTTCTATACTCGTTCACAAAGCGAAGAGAGTATATTGGGTTTGCGCTTTACTAAGAACAAATCGATAAAATCCATATATTCACTTCAATTTAAGGATCATCAAATTAGTCAGACAGTTTTCTAATGACCGGCTTTAAAGATCGAGCCGCCAAAGATTACCAAAATTTATATTGCTCTTTTAAGCTGTTTACGAGTATGGCGTAGTCGGCTACACCCGACTGCCTTCCTTTTTTTTTCGTTGCACTGAACGAGCCTGCCCCAAGCGAAAGACCCTCAATACGGCCCGAAATGCCAATGAGGCGTAGCACACAAAACGAAACGTGGCCGGAGGGTGCACGGAATTATGCTCTGACTAATCCCGAAACGACAAAGCGACATTAACGACCCATCGGCTGGGAGTGCAACTGCATCGAGTGCGACTCCGAGGCTGAGGCTGAGGCCGAGTCCAAGCGGAGCACGTAGAAACACCTCGCAGCAGGTCGGAGCGGGTCAGGTCAATTCGGAAGGGCTGGATTCGGCACCTCTAGCGTACCTAACAAATTGTCGGTGCTAATTTATCTCTCAGTCGGGGATTGCCAGCTCGGGTATTGCTCATTTGCGGTTGTCCTGTGCATCATTATCGTCGGGGGGCCCTCCAACGTGTGCCCGGTCGAGTGCATGGGTTTTAGGGCCTGCTGACATGTGTGCCTGTGCTTGTGTGTATATATCCTTTTTATAAGTCCTTTTGTGTGTGTTTGCAAAAATTGCTGTAGACAAAAAGGGCGTTCGTTTCGGCCTCCTGCTGTTTACGCGTAATTTTCCCAGCATTTTCTCAGACAACCATCGCCCTCATCTCTCTGCCTCTCCCTCCCCTAATTCCCTCTCGGCATTGCCTTTTCCTTTTTTTCGTGTGTGCCCCTGACATTTTGAATATCCCGTCTATGGCGCTGTCAATTTTTTCCAGCTACCTTTTTCTACTCCTTTTTGGCCGGCTACAAATCGCTTTGATTTACATAATTCGGCGCACAATTCGACGCATAGTTTTGCATATTTTTAGCTGTTGTTCTCGTTGTTGTTGTTGTTGTTGTTGGGTGTTTGCATATTTTTTGACAGCTGTCAGGAAGTAATAAGTTGGAATTTCGCTCGCCGGCGCCTAGTCAGCTTCTGTCATTGACAGTTTCCGCAGCTCTCCAACCAAACCAAACCAAACTAAACAAAAAAAAAAAAAAAAAAAACGACCGAAAAAAGATGCGAAAATCGCTGCAGACATTTTACAAATGTAGCTGCCATTGATGTGCCCAAAGTGGGGCTGGGGGAGTTATGTAAAACTGGCAATTGTAATGTATTTCACTGCCATCTAACTGGCCCTAATATGACAGCTGTGCTTACGGCATCATTGAGGCCAGACTCAGCCCGCCACCAAGGTTGATTTTTGGGATTAGCCGTTGAGCGGCTTAGCGGCAAGTGAGGATAAGGCGCCCGGGCATCAGGACTAATCCGCTTTTGGGCGGACGATCATTTTGACCAAAACGGGCAGAGCTGAACAGTTTTCGATAAGCAGGTTTTTAATAGTTTCGCCGAAGGGTTTCACGAAACTACTTGCGATATATTTATCTCTCTTTCATTACATACATTTTTTTGTTGAAATAAGAGAAAATAATACCGAGGTATTTTAGTGATTTATTTGAAGAATAAGTGTGTTTAAAATCGATCAACTCAACACAATATAGTATTTATTATTTCAATTGATGAAAAAACAATCCCTACCTCGTTCAACAATTACAATTGTGCCTAGCCAATGCTTTAAGCAGCGTTCCGTTCGGAACAATTGTAAATAGCGGCGATGACGCAGAAGCACCCGAATTCGAAGGCCCTCCAAATATAGGCAACGACAACAATTAAGACAAGTGGAATTGTGGCACCCATAACACTACATCAACCGCAAAACTATTGAAACATGCGAAGCCAAGAAACCAATTCAGCGGCAGCCACTAAAACAAAACAAAAGCAAACTCCCTTGAAGCTAACAATAATTACTGCACAAATCTAAACAACGCAGCAAGCTTGTTTATACAGCACAGTAAAATACAATAAACAAAACAATCGACCAGAAGATACCGTGTACGCAGTCCTGAGATTCCTTAGTAGCTGCTGCTTAATGGCTGATTTGGGTCCCAATCGAGGCTGACTGAGTGTGCGTTGATTCATTTGCCAGTTATGCGAACAATTTGCGTATACCCATTTAGTCAATCACTTTGTTAAAGGGTATTACAAATCAACTTAATCCAAAGACCAAAACGCATAAGAATCGTATGGGCTACCAACAAAAAATTCGCAAAAAAAAAAAACGAAAACGAAAACGAAACGAAAATAAACAACGCCGAGCTGGTAAAGTGGCCAAGAGCCGCTACTGGGCCAAAGGTGGATGCCGCAGCAGCAGCAGCAGCAGCAGCAGCCGCGAACATGTGGGGGAGCGGCCCCTTATTAGCCGCTCTCTGGGATCTGCGGTCTGTGGGATCATAAACTAATCGGGCGCGGCATAAACAAATACAATTTTTTTTGTTGCGCAGCTGGAAAAATCAGTGTGAGAAAATTTGTACTTTGCATGTTGGTGTGTGTGTCCGTGTGTGGGTCTTTTTTAATATATTTTTATTTTGTAAGCGATTCCAATTTCGATGCGACCTTGCTGGCTTTTGCTTTTGACCTGATCGGGATACTTTTTTGCATTTAATAATTGTCATTTTTAATAAGCCAAAGTGGCTTAAAATTGTCCAGTTCATTTGGTTAATTGAGTTTGGCCAAAATAAAAATATCGCCAGTGATGCAAATCAGAAGCCATAAATAAGCATATACAATTATTAATACTCTTTTGACTTTGCGCCTTTTTTTTGTTGCTGCTTATTTATTTATATTTACTTTGTTGTTGTTGTCTTTGCAAAATTTTCACACATCAACAGCTGCCAGCGAGAGCAGAATTTTTCTCATTTTCTATTCTCCACGTATTTTTATGCCACCATAAAAGCTACAAAAAAAAAAAAAAAAAAAAATCGCAGAAGAAGCCAAAAGAAGGCGCAACCGAATTCGCCCACAATTCTTTTTATGACATGCTGAGGGGCTGTTGGCTTGAGGGTTGAGGGACGTCTATTGGTAGGGACTGTTGTTGCCTTTTGCCAGCTGCCCGCTGAAGTGGTGCAAAATTTACGAGCCGCGCCCCCCTTCTGTGCCCGCAATTTTATTGAATTTTATTTCGTTCGCCAAAAGTGAAGTGCCGAAAGTCGTTGTTGCTTTTTCTTGTTGTTGCTTATTGCTTGTTGTTAGTGTTGTTGTAGCAGTAGCCGTTTTGTAATTTATTGCTTGCAGTTACGAAATTTATTTCTCTGTTTTTGTTGTAAATTTACAATTTTTGTTTTGCGGGATTCTCCACTTAAGTTCTGCAGGTAGATCGAATGCCCGCCCTGCATAGAAATCTTCTTCTTGCTATTTTCCTGCTCCTTTTTTCATGCTCTCTCCCTCACCCACTCCCTCCTTGCTTTTGTTTGATTTTATGTGTAATTCGTTTCAGACTTCAATTGTTCAGCAATTGTTTTTATAACGCCAACAACCAAGTAGATGAAGTAAGAAGTAAAAGAGGAAATGCCAGAAATAAAGTTATGTAAATTTGACGTATGAGTGGGAGCGTGTGTGTGTGTGTGTGTGTGTGTGTGTGTGTATGAAAGAGAACAAGTTAAGTGTAAACGTGGCCGAAAGTTTAAACATCAGACGTCGGAAATAATAAAATTGATCCAGGCAATTGTACTCATATTTGTGGCTTTGAGTGTGGGATCTGGCCAACAAAAGATATTGTGTCTCACATGTACTTGGGTTATAAATGGACATTTTAACAAAGGTTCGACAATTCGGTTTTAGTGAAAATATGCTCGAAAATTCTTTTGAGTTAATGCTGATTAATAACTTGAGAAAAAATTACTAAAACATTTTTTTACGTTGTTTGTCAGCCTTACTGTTTAAAATAAAGTTTGTGTTTTATTATTTTAAAAGAAAATATTCGCAAATTAACACAAAAAACTATTAACAAAATAATTAAGAAAAATAAAAAGCCAATCATATGAATAACTCACAAAAAAGAAACACACTGAAATTTACTAATTTTATATTTTTGTTTATAGCATAGTAAAAAGTGGATTTAAAAGTTTCAAGAATATGTATTTATTTTTTCTCGTAACAATACAAATAAAATTCGATTGCATAACTTATTTGATAACATTTAAATAAAAATGTAAATCAATATATTTGTTCTCGAAAATATGAATAAGAGTTAATCTCTTCCATTATGGAAATTAAGGTGTAATTTATGGTATAAAATGTTTAGCCATAAAATAGCTACCGTCTCAGTTAATATTCACTTCGGGTGATATTTCTCATTTTCAACTCGGATATTTTATAAACTCGGATACGGCAATACTAGAAGAAAATCTGGAGTAAAGAACAAATATTTATCGAAACTCTGAAGGAGATAACGCTTCAATTACATATTATTTAATTAACATGCAATTAAAAAATTCTTTTTAAGGCCATATTAAAATAAATTGCATTGAAAAAAATTCGGGCGCTTTCCACATATTTTTGCGTTGTTATTTGAGGGAGAAATTTTCATTTTCTGTTATGCAACGGGCCAGTATATTTTTGTAATAATATAACAATAATTAATCGCAAGCAATATTTTTATAGTTTTACTGAATAATATAATGTACAATAGAAGAACAAAAAAACGCTTGATATGCTGATTAAATCGTAATTAATAAACAGCCAAAAAGGAACACACACAAAATAGGCATACACTAGAAGTTTGGCAAAAAATAAAGGAGCTATTGGACCGGGAGAATAGATAAGTGGAGGTATTCGCTGGGATTTATGTGACAGGCAGCGGCTTAAATTTAATTTGCCGCAGAAACAAACGAGGAAAAGGCTGGTGGAAAACGGCAAAGCAAAAGGGCAGAGAGGCCGGAGAGGCCGGAGAGTCGGCGTACCTGCTATGGGTTGCAGGCAGTCAGCAAACAAAACCCAAAGGACAACGGACGGGCCGACAGAGAGGACCGACTGTGCCGACAATTGTAACCAAACTCGAAACTCGAAACCCAACTCGAGAGTTTTTCGAGGTTTTTCCTCCTCTGTTCGACGCCGCAGCCGCAGGCGTCGTATTTGGAATTCTTGAATATGCGGCTGCTAGTGGAAATGGGATTGGGAAAGTGGAGCTGGAACTGATACTGGGATGGGGGCTTCTCATAATTTGCCGACTCTATTTCTATTGTTGCCGCAGACGCTTTTATACTTTTATTAATAAGACAAATAATGGAAAAAATTCGACGTCGAATGCGCTCAGCCGGAAAAATCACCGCTCTCGGTTTCAATCCCAATCCCAATCCCAATCCCAATCCCAATCTCAATGTCGTCCCATCCGTCGAATGTCGAATTCACTTTCCCAGCTTTCGAGTCAACGTGGCTTTTCTCTAATTTGTTTAATTTATGCAAAATGTTGGCAGCGTTCGTCGGGCGATAAGCGCCGCTAATTTGTTCAAAGTTGTCGCAAGTTTTTCACGGGGTTATGAGAATGCAAATGAAAATGAGCTGCGCAATTTTCATTTGCCAGCTCAGTGGCCTCGAAAGTTTCGAGGCTTAAGTGGCTTTTCGCGGAGTCGCGCTTAGTCGGAAACATTATTGAATTTCCATCGAAGCAAGCAACCATTGTGAATTGAATTGAGCGCACAAATGAGTTGACGGTCTTACCGAGATTAGCACCATTCATTTGCCAAATTACAGGCTAGGCCCACCCACCGTTATATATGCTGTACTTCTAAGAAAATTGTTTCCATAAATATTTAATCAAGCACAATATTATTTTATCCAACAATGCTCAATTGAAAAATGGGAACATTTCGATACCATTTAAGTATTATTCTAAATTTTTAAATTAATTATTCTTCTAAAAAAAAATTTTTTTTTTTTTTTTGTAAATTTATATGTTTATAAATTACATTCACCAATGAAATCATAGTTTTTTTTTGTATTACCAAATAGAATAGTTCAAGAAATTTCACAGCTATTTAATTCACATATAGTGCAAAAGCATCGATTCGCAATAAACTCAGCTCGCTTACGGACTTATTTCTGTAAACTTAATTGAAACTAGTTTTCTTTGTTATATGAATTGTCGGAAGGTTTATTTGTTTCAAATATAATTCAATGAACAATAAATCAAAGTTATATTTTTTGAACCAAAGTTTATTTCGCACAAATGTAAACTTGAAACTTTACAAAAAACAAAACGTTAACAACATTATTCTACTACACTCGCACTCATTTCGATCTTTAGAATCTCAAATACTCAAAAAAAAAACATATATGCAATATAACAATTTCGAACAGAAGAATCTGCTGAAATATTAACAAACTAAATAAGCCATAAAACACACACTTGAGCAACATGTATTGCTCAGACAAGGCCCATACCAACACATGCATAAACATATACGGCGAAAACAACAATTTACATTTAGCACATGATAAGCCCTTATCAGCCCGTATACGTAAAACTCCTTATTTCCATATTATGCTTCACAAATTCAAATGCAAACAATCAACTAACAATATAAGTTTTCTATAAAAATTGCACTTTAATAATTAATTCGTATTCAATTTCAATTTTTAAAAGAAATAAGTTTTTTTTATTTTATCAAAACGCTCAAAACATAACATTTATATTCAACTTTTGCAATAAAAGTTGAATGTAAAAGTTATTGCATGGATATTCTTTAAAAAAAAAAATAAACATGGAATTCAAATATCTTTTGAAGCACACACTTAAAAAAACAATACCCACTTTGTTTAAGTTTAAGTTAGACAATAAAATTGTTGAGTTTGAAGTTCACATAAAAAAATACATATGAATTTTTTTTGGACAGGAATCTCTTAAAAAATGATTTAAATTCCTTCCTTAATATTGAGCTATGTTTAAAAATAATAGAAAATAGCAAATTTGTTCGTTTCGAATTATTCCTTACGGTATTAAGTGTAAACAATTTTGAAAGTAAATTTTCTTCAAATCCAAGAAAATTATAACATTAGGGAGGAAAGTAAAATTCGTGATTTCTTAACTGTGCTTTAGTTAGTTTGTGTATAAATAAAATCTTTAAACATTTTTGATATTAAAATTCAGTTTCAATCTAATTGGGAGCTGTTTTGTTGTTGTTGTTGTTAAATATTAAAATTGCATTGCAATTTGTTTGGGCCTGTTTCAATTCCAAATAACGTCTTGGTGTATTTGTGATGGGCCCATCCCGTAACGCAACGTTGCTGCTGGCACTCACCTTGTCTGCCGTGTGTGCGCTGGGCCGTCGAGCTGGCCGTGTTGTCCGGCGGACGGTGCGGCAAGTGCTGATACTCGTAGTCGTAGTGGGACGACTGCTGCGCTGCGGCGGCCGCTTGTGGATTCTGTTGGTTTTGGTGCTGGAGCGTTTGGGCGCTGTGCGGAGGGGCGCCGGCGGGGCCGGTGTGGCGGCCGGTCATGGGCAGGGTGCCGGGGCAGGGCTGGCCGCCGCCCGCGTCGCGGCAGTCGAGCGTGGCCTCAAACTCGTAGGGATTCATTGTGGCCGGCTCCAAAGGACATTCGTCGTCGTCGGTGTCGGTGCCGCCGTCGTAGAGGCTGTCCGTGTGCCGGAATGCGTGCAGCTGGCTCTGCTTGGAGAACTTAATCTTGGCGGCTGTTGCGGGCCCGGAAAGCCGACACTCGCTACGGACAGACAGACGAAAGATCGGAGAGGGGAGGCGATCGAAAAAGAAGAAGACGCAGCGGCCAGCTAGCTGCAGTTATCACTAACTGTTTACGGCTGCCTCTCCGCACACTTTTCACACTGCACAATTTATATTCAATTCCTTGTTGTGATTTCGCCTTCGCAGTTGATTTCGCTTACTTGGCGCACATTTCGCTGTCTCTTTCACTGGCGGCACTTGTCTGATGCCCGCAGCCACAACAGCAATAATTCACAATATTTGAAATTGATTTTGGTTTTGCGATTTCCAATTTAGTGTGGCCAATTTCCTTGTTGCACGAAATCAATTGAAACAAACACACGTAAAAAAACAAAAAAAGCAAAGGAGACCACGAATCGGCCGGAGACAGAGTCGAGGACAAGACGATAGAACTTTAACACACACAGGTGCGCGCTGCTAGCTGTAAATTTTTTGTGTAATTTTCGTTTACTTTGCTTTACGCATCAGCTTCAATTTGAGCGTCGATTTCGACGGTCGTTTGTTGCGCGACGGCCGCGTGGCGTGCGGGTCGGCTTAGATGTGAAGTGAATTCAACGAGCGACGATTTCAAACTAACTTGCTCCGCGACAAATTTTCTGTATGCAGGCAAATATGAGAGCGAACGGGAAAGAGAGCGCGCCCGAGAGTGCGAGAGCGTGCAGCGTTCGTTTAGTTTCGCTGCTACAGAGCAGCTGAGAGCAACGCAGAGCGCAAGTGTCGTGGGAGGGCTATGATGCTGCGTGCGTTGTTGTTGTTTAACTCGTTTAACTAGTCGTCTGTCGTGTCGTTGAGAACGGTCTGCGCATGACGTCGGGTCGCTGTCGATTTACTAGCAGCGCTGCAGCCGACCCCAATCTGCAAACACTTAACGAAACTCTGTTGATGCGTTTGAAGGTTAAAAAGTGCGTCCAAGTCATTTTTTGGCAAAGCTTGCAGCCTGTGCAGGGGAAATAGCCACATACTTGTTATCTGCTTGAGGGTTGTTACTACGCTGCCCGCTCCCATATTACGCGCTGTAAGTAACAGTTTCGTTCAGTTTATCTGCTGCTATTGTATTTAACAGTGAGAGCGAATAGCGCTGTAATAACAGCCGCTGCTCGCGGCAATTTACCTCGACACTGTTACTTCCTGATATAATGTTCTTGTAGCATAATGCTGCGCTGTTAATTGGCAATATATGTAACATGTTCTATCTACAAATGCTATTCCTTGGGACTTGATCGATTTTAACAAAATCACAGATATAATTGCATGCAAATTCAGTAACTGAAATTCAAATTAGGAGCAACAAATGCGTAATTCAATGAAATTAGATTAAATGGACTTCCATTAATTACAATTGGCAATCACCTATAGATCTGACAAAAAAATAAAATAAAAATAAAAAAAAAACCAAAGCGAATCTCACACAAAAAGCATCCTCCCATTAGGTGTCACACAAAAAGAAATAAAAAAAAAAAACCTAACAAAAAATTCTTCAACTTCATTAACGTTGCAGCAAAGTTTTGGCCCAAACGCGTTCTGGACACAATGCAGCGAGAGGAACAGCCGAAAAACTTTGCTTAGCAGCCGAAAAATGGCCAACGCAGATTCACAAGCGGCAAAGGGCGGAGGGCGAAGGGCGAGGGGGGAGGGGCGAGGACGAAAAGTTTAAAATGCTGACAGTGAAGTTGTCATTTAGAGCCAGAGCACCAAAAGCGGCAGCGGGCAGGCACAGTGTGTCCAAAACTCTGGCTAACGAAGCAACAGACAATGGACAGGCCAAAACAGAAAGCAGCAGAAAATTGCGTTATAAGCAAAGTAAAGGACATTTCGCTAATGGCTTAACTTTTGAGCAGGTTCGGGGGCCAATCCTCAGCCTCAGCCTCAGCCTCAGCCGCAGCCTTAGCCTCAGCCGCATCCGCATCCGCATCCACACGCTCGTGTAGCGGAAGTTGTTGCTGAAGCTTTTTTGACAGCTTTGAAGCATGAAAAGAAGAGGAAGCAGCGGAAGAAGAGCAAGAAGACATTGCCAATGCACGCTCTTTTCACGGAATGTGGCAACGCCGCATGACGCGAGACGAGCCTGAAACTGAAATTATTTGCGTAGGATTCGCCGCTGCATTTTCTTTTTCTTCTCGCATTTCTTCTTCTTCTTCTGCTCGCTGTGCTGTCGATGAAAAGTCAATTTCCTGTTGTGCGCAAAAATGTCGAGCATTCAGAAGACGAACGCAGACTAGACGGGCTAAAACGAAACCAGGCGCAACGCTTGCAACTGACACATTGCCAATTTGCCACATAAAGCTGAGAGTGCGGCACATTCGACATTCGAATTAATAGAGGTCACGGGGAGCCAGCAATCTTATATAAATTATGTGGGAGTTGAAGACAGGTATTTCAGATTGATTTCTGACTTTAGGAAGCTGCGATCTGAGAGGCAATTCCCCCAAATCAAAGATTTTTTGTTATATTTTAATCAAAGTAATATATTTAATTATAGATTGTCGAACTCAGTTATAAAAGTAAAATAATATAATTACCGATTTGCATTCAATGAGTCTAAAAGTGAACAACTTTTTTATTTTTGTTTTTTTTAATATATTATCTGCCCCATACTCTCAGTATGATAAATACATCGATATATTTCTGAATTTGATGTATATTCTACTATTTCGATCATAGTTTTTTAACTCTCGGGCTTTTCAGCGCCTACTGAAAGATTACTATATTATGCATTATAATAATAATATTAATTAACTAGAAACTCCACATTGTAAAGTGCAGATGGGGAAAATAAGTTATGACCCGAGGAAGACTGGCTTATGAATAAAACAATTACCTAAAGCCAAATGTCCTAAATACAAGATTCAAATCCTGTGCATATTTTAAGAAGTATTGTAAATGTATTTCAAGAAAGTTACACTTATGAGTGTTTTGTTATTTAATCAGGAAATTGGTTTTAATTTACATATGTCGATGAAGAAATCAAAATTGATTCATACTAAATAAATGAAGACGAATTTGTTATTGAGATTTAAATTATAGTTATAAATTGTTATAAGTCTTCTTAGCCTGGTTATCAAAAATACAATAACTCGCAACTTTATAAGAGGAATTATTTTCATCTAGTTCTTAAGTAGCTTAGGTTTCTCTCCCATTTTTCTTTATTAATAAAAATCAATTGTAAAATGTATAAATTAAATCAAACACTAAATACAATTTCACAGATGAAAAGCTTACGTACAACACTGTAAATATATATATTCATAAACTAGCTTAAGAAAATATGTATATCAAGGGGTAAGCAAATAAATAAATAAAAAAAATGCATCACCCTTAACAGATAGATTTTGTAGCTTACATATACATGTACATGTACATCTGTGAAATGTATATGGTTTTCTTGATTCAATATATTTAATATTTTATTTGTTAATTATTAAAAAAGTGTTGTTATCGTTTTCGTAATTAATTTTAATATGATTTGCACACTCAGTTTAATCCGATACAAAAACATAATCCTAGTTTTTAAGCCGATATAAAGGCTTTAGCCAATCCCACTCCAAACTAAATTTTATTATTACCATATTGCTCCACCGCTCCAGTTGGATTGTGGCATTTATTAGGCAGACCAATTAGAATTTTCCTATAAGCCATCAAGAAAATTAGACAGCTATTTAATTGATGTTAATTAAAAAATATATGTATATATGAATTAAAATTGCATTTATGAGTGCAATAATTTCAAATGATTCAAGTTTTGTTGTTGTTTTCGAGCCAAAAAGTTTTGAATTACCGCGGGAAGCCTATTTTGGCAACACAGCAGTTAATATGAGAAATCAAATGAGGCATTTTCATAAAATTATTTTAGAATTAATCAATTTATTTAAAGGCTAGAATTGTGAAATGTGAAATGCTTTTAGCAGTTTCAGCCATTCGCATTTTAGCCTAATATCAAATGTCATTGTTTTATTTAGGAACATTCAATCGGACCATCTGCGCTCCCAGGCAATTATTATTGCTGTTTCTCTGCTGTTGACTCTGTTTCAGTTCCCAAATAAAAACTTGTTTCCAAATTGACTTCCCGTTTGGCCAGAGCTCAAATTTCTATTAAAAAAGGCTTCCTCTTCCTCGTCCTTGCACTGCTGACCAACAGAGTTTGCACATTTGTTGCATTTCAGCTTCATTTTGCAATTACTTTGCACTCGCTCTCTCTCTCTCTCTCTGTCTCCCTCCTGCTCTTAGTGTCACACATGCACTTGGTATCCTGTTTAAGGCAAACAGCAGTACGTTGTGCTTCCTCTTCTCTTCCTTTCCTTCGCTTAAAGCTGCAACCAGGAAATTCGATCAGCACTTGAAATCATCGAAGCCAGATGGCCAAAAAGAGAACGAGCGAGAGGGCAATCACTTAAAGAGATGCAACAACAAGTTGCCAAAATAGTTGTTGCTGTTGCTCAACTCTTGACCCGAAATCATCAACAGCTTTGAACTCTCGAGTGGGCCAGCAGCAGCCGCAACAACAACCAAACGTTGCGGCATTTCCTGCGTCAATTTTCACAAAATAAAGAAAACAACGGCGGCAGCGGAAAAAGGCTGAGGGGCAGCGTCATCCATTGGAATGCAGGTCATTTTGGGCGCCCCAGCTCGGGTCTCCAGAGCCGCCGCGCGCATCAAGCGGCTCATTTTGCAGCCCAGTGCTGCGAATATATGTGGCACATACGCATCAATACATATATCGGCGTATATGCATATCGATCGAAGTGCACGCAAAAATGTTCGCGTGGCACTTTCTACGGCCGGCAAAAAATTGAACAGGACACGCGCAAAGGACAGCGGGTAAAGTGCTGGGAGGACGGAAGATGGCCAGAGCTGACAATGACTGGCAGGCACTTTGCGCCCCGACCGACTGACCTCCCCCCTCCCCCCCCTCCCCCGCCCCATCGCTAGTAAGGGAAATAAAATTACGCGCGATATTGAATTACGCGTTTTAAATTAAAAAATATTTTCGCGATTGCATTAAACGAAAGGCGAACTAATTAAAGGGGATTTCTCTGCTCTTCTCGATTCAGCCCGCCCCCCGCGCGTCCATCGCCGTGCAATGCAATTTGCGAGCTGCAAATGAAGTTGAACTCGCGGACAAAAGTGGACCCGAGTGGAACAGAGGCGACACAAAGGAGTTGCCGTAATGGCTGTCAGAATGCAGAAAAAACAGATTTGTTCGAGCTCGCGAATTCTGCGCCTAGGTCATGAACTCAGTCGTGGAAATCATAAAAACATCGAGTGAAGGCTCTGATTGGGGAAAACAATTTGAGACTGCGGCGTAAACACGTGTCGGGCATGCCGGAGAACAGCCCGTACGAGAATGTTTTCCATTCTACAGTCGCATTCCCCATTGGGAACCTGCCGGCGCTCAACAGCTGCCACTTAGGAAAAGGACGATGCTCGCTTGAAAGAATTACGAGCGGGCCACGAACTGAAGCACTTGATAATGCCTACAACTGCAGCCTGTCCCCGCCCCTGCCCCGACCAACTGCGGCAATCTGCGGGCCGTCCACAAGCCAAACAAACAATGCATCAATCAATAAAGATTTCCGCACCTAATAAGCCGCCGACAAGCGCCGAGCGGGGAGCCCAGAACGCTAAGCGGGCGGCAGCTGCTCTTGCCGGGGCCATCATTGACGCTGGTAGCCAATTAAACGCCAAGAGTCGCCAGCGTTGCCTCCGCCCAAGGTGTTAATCGAATTACAGCCCCCATTCCCGTCCCCATTCCCATCCCCATCCCCATCCCCACGAACTGAGGCGCAGCTGCCTCAGCCACAACTTCATTTTCACTGTCACCGTTGCTGTCGTTGGCTGCATTTCCATATTTTCAAATTTGAATTTTCTATTTCGACAGACTTGTCGCCGAATCGGGGGAGGACATTTGAGGAGCTGCCGCCGTTTATCAGGCGACACTCCACCGCCCCAGGCTCCCCGTCGCATTCGACTGGTGGCTAGCGGCTGCTCTG
Source organism: Drosophila sordidula (assembly GCA_035047465.1). Taxonomy (NCBI): domain Eukaryota; kingdom Metazoa; phylum Arthropoda; class Insecta; order Diptera; family Drosophilidae; genus Drosophila; species Drosophila sordidula. The sequence goes on along the minus strand of JAWNPQ010000156.1, from coordinate 15,307,176 downwards.
CTCGCTGATGTGCTCGTAAAGAAAATTACACACATGTGTGGCCCTTTCACTGGCTGAGCGGGTTCTTCTCGGCGCGGGTCGGGGCGGGGCGGGGCGGGGCCGGGGCCGGGAAAAAGTCTGTTGCTGAAGTTTGAGCTGAAAATTCGGAGATGAGCGCGTGTCGCGGCACGTTCACGAGACACAAATTGCAATTGCCCCTTGAGTGCTTAGGATTTAAATACTCAGTGGCAGGCGAGGAATTACAATTACAATTTCTAGAATCAGTTGCTGTTGATTTACAAAACCAAAGCCTGCAATGAAGTTGCTTTGATAAGAATGCGACTCAATTAAAAATAAGATTTATACGATATATGTTGAATATAATAGAATATATTGTATCTTAAATTTGACAGAATGTGTCGAACCAAAGTTGGGTTTATTGCTGGACGGGATAACCAGGTTCACGAACCGAACCTAAAGGCAAGGCCATCATTAATACTATGAACCAAGTTCTAAGCTCATCAACAAAGGGACACAAAGTTTCGGTTTAGGTAGGTGAGTTGACATATTAATATTTTGTATTATTCATTTCTTTTTTTTTTTTTTTTAGGACAGGCAAGCAGCAATAAAAGCAAAGAATACTGGCAAAAGTCACAGGCTAAAAAGGCTAATCAGAAACGTGTCCGCATACGAGCAAGAAGTGAACTCAAACTGGAACACGTCTTAGAGGACTGTCCAGCAGCTTTTGGGTCAAGGCTGTCTCAGCTAGGGGCGCCTAGGTCAGGAGACATCGGGAAACTCTATCTATCAAATAGTTCTAGTAAATAAAATTATTTAGCTGTGGGCTTAGCCGGCTCAATGACAAGTGTCTACTATATTATTAAAGCACAAATGTTTTAATCTCTCGACTAATATACTTCGATCGATAACAAAGCTTTAAGCCAGCTTTGCATAAATAAAGTATATTAAAGTAAAGCCAAATTCTAGACTTTAACGAATTACCTTATTCAGACCTAGTCGTGCCACGTCGTGTCGCCACCACACGCGGCCACCGCCAGTTGCAAGTGTGTCGCTTTGTTTGGCTGCATGCGTAAAATTTGAAACACGTTAATGTCTGGCTGCATTTTAGCAATTTTGTGGCGCAGACAAATTGACAAAGTGATTCGGAGGCTCCGGCAAACGGAAGGCGCAAGGAGCTCGGAGTGCGAGCAGGATTAGGCAAGGGATGGATTCCACATGAAAAGGCAGGAGCCCATTCATGCCATTCATTCAATTATCCCATTCCCAGCACTCCGTGCAAACTGCAATTCTACAACTCAACCAGCTCGGCGCAATTGCAATTCTTCAGCTTTCTGATTGCTAAGCAGAACTGTAAATATTGCACAATCAATGTCTCCAAGTCGTGTTGGGACCGGCATCTTTTTGGGCGAGAGCAGCCCCTGCCAAATGTCTCAGTCATCGGCGCCGTGCCATCTTCAGATGCCGCCCAACAAGGACCTTCGACAGCGCCACCACGTGGGCGCTGTCAACATTGCAATTACGAAACAATTTCGACAGCATGTTCTGGAAATTGAAGAACCGAAAATAGAGCCGCCGCCACTTGGTTCCGAGGGGCCACACACGCCCCCATTGATCGTCGGCGAGGCGGTGGCTGTCAACAAAAGATGAAAAAGAAGCCAAAATAACAGCTGAAATGGTTGGCACAAAATTATGCAGATGCAGACGGAGGTGACTTTTCCGAATTCAATGCCAGCGGAGAGCGTTGTTGTCATACCCGTGCACGGAGTGCAAAGGGGTATATTGGATTTCAATCAACCAGATTACTAATCACCTTCCTCAAAAATCCATATCTGCCACAGTTGTGTGGTCTGCTCAAAATATCTCGTTTGCGATAGTTTTCAGCTCCTTATAAGCTGTGTGGAGTATCGGGCAGCCGGTTACAGCCGACTGCAATGTTCTTGCTTGCTGTTGTTGTTGCTGGCGCACACATTTGGCAGCCGTTTTCAACACCTTTCGGGAACTCACGCTTCATTTGCATGTAACCATGAAACGACAGCCACATGGAGCGAGGACTGCACGACCACCGACGTTGACGCCGACGCCGACGGAGACGTCGACGTCGACGCAGATGTAGACACAGAAGTCGGTGCGTCCTCCGGCTGTGCCGTGGCAGCATCCTCGTCCTCTTCCTCGTCGTGGTGACAGCGCAACCGAGTGACAACCGCAAAGTAAGACCGCATATATCAGAAATAATAATAACGCACAGAACCGAAACCCAATTGGAGGTTGCCTTTGGCCTGACAATCGAATCGTTGCAAATATTTGCGGGTGTCGGGCGGGGACCTGCGGAGCGTGCGGTGGGGGGGGGGGGGTCGGGCATCTGCTTCCGCTGCTAACGACGCAGCTGCATATCAACTACATATATGCTAAAATGCCAAAAGGGTTTGTGCCAGACGCAGATGGAGACGCTCGTCTGGAGGCGGGCGAGAGGCTTGGGTGTATCTAAGAACTTTAACGAATGTGTCGTCGCATCGAATCGCATCGAATGATGATGTCTGTCAGGGCAAAAGGTGATAAGCAATTCGATTTGCCACCCGGCCCCACCCGCCCCAAAGTGGAAGCTCTTTGCTGGCTTTAAGCGCCTCCGGATGCAAGCGCATCCTTGGCTTTGGTAATTTACGGGCACGCCCTCTGCGGGCACAACAGGAAGGATATATGTACGTACATAAGTCGGGGCGTTCCGAAATATTTTGTAATTGTCGTGCGAGACATCAAACAGCAATTGACGAGGAGCTCGGCGTGGTTGCCGTGCGTGTGGTTTTCTGGGCGACAATGTGACTAATATGCGTATCGGGGCTTCCACTGTGCGGTAGATTAGTCCTCCCTCCGGCGGGATGCGTCTCTACTCAATCATATTTGTGCGACACAAAACTTTTTCATACTCCATTAAAATTTCCATTTGGCGCTTTTGTTTTGCGCGCTTCCTTTCATTTCTCGCTGCCTTTTATATTTTCTAATTGGAATTTAATTTGTTTATTCCGCGCTTTGGCAAATTGAATTCTCACTTTCTTTTTTGCCGCCGAAGGAAGTGCCAAGATATTTATGCAAATCCATGCTAATGGATAACAAGGCGAGTGAAATAAGATGAGGCGAGCCATTGGTCAGCTGTCAGCCGAACGGTCGGCCACTTAAGTTCCCTAAAAATCGAGGAGCCCTCCTAATGCCTTTTCTTTGGCCAGCGCCATCTCGCTTTCCATCGCGCCACTTTTCGCTGCACATTTCACGTTTTTTCGCTGGCGCTGTTCATCAAAAAACCGTCGACAAACGACCAACGGCAGCAACTGCAACGGCGATCATCAACAAGTTCATCAACAGGAGCCGAGCCCAGGAACTGGACCAGGAGCGGGAGCTGCGGCATCCATAAACGCTTGTTGATTACCCGCAGCCTTGCCACAGTTTCGCATGCTGCGCTGGCTGCAGAGGAAAAAACCTGCGAGTTATTTGCATTTGCCGCTGGATCTGTTACACTCCAACAGTCCGCGAGTACACGAGGCCACGTCTATATTTTTTTTCCCCCCTTTGGCTTGTGGCTAAAGAGGAAAGTGTTTCGGCAGCCGAGATGGCAAAAAGCGCAGGGCCAACGAGCAAAATGCCGTCCGCCGCCCTGGCGCGCATTAAATCCACACCTGGCTAGCTGCCTGGCATCATCAGCATCCTCAGTAGTCGCTGCTGCCATCTTCTGCGGCGCGAGCGGTGAAAGCGCAGAAGGGGATAAAATGGAATAGAATTGCAGATTCATTTCACTTAGCGTCCTGCAGGACAGTTCACAGCTTTTTAGGTAACCTTTTTGCGAGCTTATGCTTTTTCTTGGTTACCTTTGAGAATCCATCAGAAGGGTCGAGACAAAGCCGTCTTAGTGTTTTCGAAACTTCGTCGTCTTCTTCGAAAGTTATGGGAATAGCAACAATTGCCAGTGCTAAAAACGTCCATTTAGTTTTACAAAATAAATAATACCCAACTTATCCGATGATCCATAAAATATGGAAGATATTCTCTGCCTTTTTTGCACATATAATATGAATATGAATTTAACATGATTAATAGAGAAGGAAATCCCCCAGGAAATTCCTCAATATTTAAAATTGTGAGTCTCCGACAAATACTCTGTGTTTAACTAAATTCCTATGGATGATATCATCCCACTGATTTTGACTTTTATATTATCTGCCACAGTTTCAGTTTAGCTTTTTTTTCCATTCAGGGAATTGTTCGCCCAAAAGCTATATTTATACTTTTTCAACCAATTTTACGTATGTTATAAAAACATCTCTTTGAAAAAAAACGCAACTTGTAGATAATTTTTCTAGATTTCTGGCGGATGTTTTTGTATAGAAAATTAGAAAAAACTTTTGACAAGGCCATAAAATACTACCAGAATATCTTCTATAATAAAAAGTAATAATATATGTGTGTTTTCACAAAAATTAAAAATGCTGTAATTAGGGAAATTTGGTTTCAAAATCATTAAAAAAAAAATTCGGATTGAAAAAATTGTCTGACTAAATGTGTCCGTTAATAAAGCTTTAACTGTACATAAAACGAACTTACGGATGTATGTTTTTTAAATCGGTAATAAATATATAAAAATACATTTAAGTGTGCAATATGCTTTTTGGGAAGGGGAAGCCAGCAGGATTGCCAAATGCTGAGAGAATCTATTGTTTCGTATACAGATACAAAATATTTCTTGGCAAAATAAAATTGTATTTGTCTTGATTTTTTTCTTTCTTCTCGTGTTGGCTGCAACACCCGCTCGAACTTTTTCCATCATCCTCTGCGATGTGCCGGTCCGCCCACCCCTCATCTGATTGGCCTGCAGCAAACTGCTTTATCAGCTCCGGCTTTTCTTATACTTTTCCTATGATTTTCCTTTGCTGTATTTTGTTCACGCTGCCTTGCGGCAAAGTTTGTCGCGTCACTTGGCCCGTCTGTCTCAGCATCTGCGCCCTACAGTCGGCGTTCGGCAATCGGGACTCAGGATTCAGGATTCGGGACTCGGGATTCGAGACTTGGCACTCGGCATTCAGCAGCCCGCATCCAGTAGTTGGCATCCAGGATGGCTATGCGTGTCCTGCGCGACTGTTTCTGGCTCACAATAAACCACTTATACAGCTACTAGTTTTTGTTGCTTTTGTTTTTTATTTCTTCATTCGCAGGCGAAATTGAATTAAAATTTACATTTTTAATCATTTGTGCAGCTGCGACGCTGCTTTAATTTGTCGCACTCTCTCGCTCACTCCCACCGCCACCGCCACCGCCACTGCCACGGCCACTCCCACTCCCCGCCCCTATCAGCCTCCCGCTCTGCGTGTCCTTGTCTCACTGCAATTCATTTTTCTGCTGTCAGCTCGTCTCATTCGCTTCGCATTCGTATTTAATTAGTGTGAAAAGCGCAAATTATTCGCCTCTTTTTTTATATGGCGCCAGCCGTCGCCCCTAATTGGCTTAAAACTAATAATAATTATTATATGTACTTATGTAGGTATTATCATTATGCCTATATGCTCATTGTTGCCGCAGTGACTTTTCTTTCGTTTTCTTTGTATGGGGGCTCGTCATTTTCGCACTTTTGCATTCCCGCATGATGAAATAAATACGAAATTTACATTACTATCTTTGCAGCTCTTTAGTATTGCGCATAAAAACACAATATCAGTCGCTTTTTGGACCTGCCGCTTGACATAACGGTAACGGTAGCAGATGCACTTTATACTCGTTGGCAATCAATAAGGACAACAAGGACTTAACTTTAACAGGTGAATGCAGCTGTATATAAAGTTAATTTAAATATAAAACATAATAGTGAAACTATAAATTCAAAGTGTTAGAACTTAAAACCACAGAACCAGTTGCACAAAATATCAGCCCAACTTTAGCCCGAACCGAGCCATATTTATTTAGAAAATAGTTGGGTTTAGTTTCGAGTTTTAGAGAAATTTCAACATGAAAAAATACACGTGTTCTGCCCTAATTAAATAAGTAATTTTCCTTTTAAACTAAACGAAAATCTTGGTTCGATGATGTGAGCCTTAAGGCGAGACATTAGTTTGCACATTGAAGCAAACCATCGCCACTTTCTGTTGGCCCTTATTAAACCATGTATATATAATATAATGTTGAGTCTCAATTGTATAGATCCAGAGTCTACATGTACACAACATATTTATATTTTATTATATATGTACATATTTAGTTTGTTTCTTGCATGTAAATACACTTTAACACCCCTCGAGAATATCCGCTTGGGTTTCGAGCAAAGTGCGCACTCAAATGGAATATTTTGCGGGCCCTTTTACATTATCAATTTGGCAATTTTGAGCGGAGAGGCATCCAACTTTGGAGCTTGCCTCATGTTGCCAGTTATTGTTGGTGTTCTTGTTGCTGCTGTTTTCTTCCGCACAAGTGAAGTTAGTTAATAAATTAAATGCTGGTGCGCAGAGCCGAGCAGAGCATTGAGCAGCTGAGCGTATCCCACGACGCTGGGCCTCGTATATTGGTAATTAATTGGTAGACATGGCGCGGAGGCAAAGTAGGTCTGATTGCCTAACTACTGCCGAACTGTCTAGCTGACGGATTGCCGGATTGACGGAGTGACGGAGTGACCCAATGGCGTATTGACGGGCAAACTGGATTCGCTATAGGTGTTGTTGTTGCCATTGCTCTTGCTGTTGTTGTTGTTGTTGTTGTTGTTGTCTCTCGTGAGCACAAATTAAATGCAAATTCAATTAATTTGAAGCAAACAATTTGCTTAAATTAATTAATTGAATGTGAATCTAAAGTGCTTCCAATTTAACGCTGAAGAGGTGGCCAGACGCAGGGGGCAGGCGGCTGCTACTCGAGTGCGCGCGTGTGTGTGTGCGCGTGTGTGCGTGTGTGTGCCTATGTGCGTGGGCGTGGCATATATCGAAAATTATTGGCATGAAATGTTTTTGGGCAATACATGAAGCGTGTTAAACGAGAGGAAGAGGAAGAGAGGACGAGGTGCCGGCGGGGGCGGGGGCGGGGGCCGTTGTCGGTTCGATGCTCGGCTTACCGCAAACGCTGGCAACTCTGGCGTATGCGTAATTTGCATTTGCGTTGCATTGCGTTGCATTTCGTTGCGCTGCGTGCATTAAGTAAACTGTTCACTTGAAAATCAACTCTAAAATAAACAGCAGCCACCAATATGCACACAAATGCAAATACAGTGTGCGTGTGTGTGTGTGTGTGTGTGTGTGGTGTTAGAATGTGCGTGTGTGTGTGTGTGTGTGTGGCGGCCACATCGCAAATTTTTGGGCCGCTTTGAAAATGGCTCTTCAATGGTTAACCAGCAATATGGCAACAACTGCTGCAAAATTTCAATGGCCGCCGGCCATTACAGTTACACTACTAACACATTCCCACCCCCCCGCGCATTTCTACAGCCAATTTTGTTTGCATTTTATATTTGCCAAGTTTTTATCGCTCGTTATTCACGTTCGTTCGCCGGAGAGAGCAGCAAATTATGCGCTTGATTAATATGCATTCAATGTTAAGTTAACTCCCTTCCACCACGCCCCCCCCCCCGCCGGGCCCCTCATTTGCAGCAACGGCATTTCTGTTTATTTTGATAGTTTAATGTGTGTAAGCGTGTGGTTGTTTATTTGCTTGTGTTATTCGAATTGTTGTTGTTGTTGTTATTGTAATTGGCGAAGCCATCGCCCAAAATGGCAAACTGCAAATTTGCGCACGGCAAACGCAACGAATTGTAAATTATTGTAACTTTTATGAATTTACGCAAATTGAAGCAGCCCGAAACAACAACAAACAATTGCATGAGCTCTTGGCATATATTGCATTGTATCGCATATACATATATACCTGCACGCGTCTATATGCACATATACACATATACATATGGTATGGAAACAAGAGAAATCCAATCAATATTCCCCCCTTGAGTGCTGTGCATTGCAACAAGCACTTGAAGCTAGGCAAATGGGAAAGTTCACAAATCTGTTGGCTGGCATTTCCACATTTTCACATTTCCACAGTGCCAATGATTAATCATGATTCTTAACCCAAATAAAACTAAACTGAGACATGTCACAAAAGTCAGGGCAACATTTTCACTTTCGCTTATGCAAAACTGAAACTATATGGAAACAATACAAATAAAAGTAAGTGTGTGTGTGTGTGTGTGTGTGTGTGTGGGACAATGCGACCTGACTGCGATAATAAATTTTAAATCATTTGTCATTTGACGCATTTCGGTAACGAGCACCTCCACCAGAAGGAGACACAAAACACTCAGATACAAAGACCACAAGGCACTAAGACCCCAGAGAAGACAATGGCTTGCCGATAAACATCATTTTCATTTGTTCGACCCGGCTTTTTGGGGCCACCGCTCGAGGGGCACCGGGGACAACGGGACACTGGGCGACACCGAGCCCCGTTTGGTGGGTCAGCTCGTAGAGGCCAATCTACTGACAAATGTCTCTGGTTGCGCCGTAATTGCTTCAATGCTGAGTTTTTCTTGTTTTTCTCTGCTTATAGATATTATCATTGAATATATGTACATTATGGTTCGTCATTTTCGGTTTATGCTCTGGCTGTTTTCAAGTTTTGAGAGAACAATGCATTTCAGATTAAATCGTTTAGCTAAAGCTAAACAAAAAAAAAAAGCTGCATCAAAAATCGGGTCGAATACTATTTGGAGAACTTAACAGTTGACTTTTAAGCAACTATCACATAACTGCACATTATTTGGACTTTCCTTGTTGTTATTTCACATTTGTTATTTGAATTTTGCAATGTTACACTGTGATATAAAAGTACCTTAGTCGAATTCTTTTCAAAAATGATTCGCTTTATAATTTATATTGCTTGCTCTAAGAGGGAGAAAAATTTGTATAAAAATTCGTATAAATACTGAATCAATTATTATGGAGACAGGATATTGACAAGTTTCAGGTATTTATTATTTTTGTGCATTTCGAAGATAAACTTTACATTTCTCCGAAAACTCACTCCTCCCGGGTAGAAAAATTACTAAGCTTAATTTCTACATTAAAAGTTAATGTGTTATTGTTTTGGAATGTCGAAAAATTCGCGGAAAACTGTGGTAACTATCGTTTTTTGCACCAAACTCATTTTTAAAGCTCTTAATAGCAAAAATATATAAATACATAACACTTTCACGCCACCGCGTGAAAAATAAAGCACTAAGGTTATTTGCAATGTTAAATTTTTGTTTGATCGGATTTAAACTCAATTCCAAAGCTCTACATACAAATTCAATGAGTCCTTTTGCCGAATCCTGGGCGAAAATATGTTAATTTAAAGTTTTTGTTTGTTGCCAGGTCAACTTTAAAATTATGTAGAATGATTTAATTTCAATGGATGCAATTTGAGGAGCTTAGATCGGGAAAAGCAGGGTAACACCTGCTAGTAAACATACATATATATATATATATATATATAAACATTATTCCATATATTATTGATATCTGAAAGTTGAACAAACTAGCCTAGAGCACTCTCATTTAATTGCCTTTCTGCCGGCATATATTTCTTGATAATTTTTACGATTTATTTTACTGCTGACTATATATTAGCTATAGGGCTGATAATGGGGCATGAAACAAAAAAAAAAAACAATAAACTGCTTCCCTTTCGAAAATAGGTTTCCACATGCAATGAAGTGAAAATTGACATTTATATAAGTTGACATTGTAATGGCGCAATCGAACTCAACTTAAAGATTTAGTTTCAGTCAAGGCGAAGACGGCATTGTTATCGCCTCTTGCTCATAAACTGAAAACTTTATGGATGTATGCTTTAGTAAACATACATGTGCCTCATAGCTAAATAAATAATTCATATGGAAATGCAATCTTACCGTCCATTAAACCACATACGCAAGATTTCTTTGATATAATTATATGGGACTCACCTGCAAAGAAAAACAAACATCAATATATTAATAAAATATCAAATTTTGATAATAATTAAAATCAGAAATATTCATTGAATGAAGCTTGCCACTTATTACGGAAAACATTAATTGATCTCCGGTCCATATAAGTACCCAGATCCCATAAAAATCTTGTGGTTATTGCAAATTGCAACGAGCCGCAAAGGAGCCAAGACTTTTGCCATATACCCAGTACGCACAAGCTGCGATAGAACGAATGTTGGCCCGGCGAGCCACACCGGCGACAAATATGGCCAAAATGCCAGCGGCAGCAGCTGGCCGCCTCCAGCCACGAGGCAATAAACATGGCATCGAAACTATAATGGCTCATTACGGGAACGCTGATGAGCCCGAGTCTGAGTGGAACTCGGGCCACAAGCCGGAGTCGCGGCTGAACCGGCTGACCGGGACCGGCCATATCGCAGCAATGGAATCGCGGTCGGGTCCCCAGACTCAACTTACTTATTAAACGCTGCTAATGTGCGCGTGAGCGGCGCGCAGCGGGGCGGGCAGCAGAGATTGGGGCGATATGGCGACTGCGACGAGTTGGCTGGTTAAATGCCATTTGCCAATTGCTCGCCTCTTGACCAGCTGGGTAAATAATATTTCGATTTTTGGGCTCGGTGCGCTGCAATTAACGGGGACCCGAGAGCTTCACACTCGACTTGACCCTTGAGGCCCAGTAAGGCCTCGGCTGTGCGACCGGCTGTTGTAAGTACCTTCTAATGTTGCTCATTTCCAAACTGAGATTCGAGCCACGCGATTTTGCCACAGCCCACCGACCCCCGACCCCCGCCCATGGCTCTCGGCAGCCGCGTGTGTTGGCGTCCAACATTGGCAATTGCATTGGAATTGGAGTCGGAATTGAGATTCGGGTTTTTCTTTGCAGTTGTTGCTGGGGCTGTACTTGGATAGTTGGGTAATTGGTATATCAATTGTTTGCCGCATTGTTCGCTGCCTGCCCGCAAAATTTATGTCCATTTGGAAATTTACCTTATATGTCGTTGGCCGTTTTGCACAAGAAATTTGCCTTGGCTCAGTTGTTGTTGCACATTTCATTTGCAATGCAAATAAATTGTCATACGAACGCCCCCAGTGGCTATGGCTGTGTCTGCATTTGACTGAGATCTGCAAACAATGACGATTTATATGGGCAGAATATGCAGCTAGTAGATCTAGATTCGAGCGCCGAGAACGGAAAGAAGAGCGGCGAACTTCCTCGAGCAGCTGCTACTGAGCTCGAATCGATAAACGGCTCGAATCGAACCGCTTGATACCAAATGACGCCTGCGAACAAAGAGCTGGCCATAAATGACGCCTGCTCGAGATGCTCGCGGGCCATATCAATTTGTGAGCCGCATTAACAACAACCGCCCAAGCACTTGGCGACCCAGCCCGGGCTTAATTATCGAGGCAGCGGTCTCCGAACTAAGCAGCCAATAGTGAAATTAATTTAAATAGAACTTATCATAAGTAGAATGAATTTTAAAACGAAAAGCACTTTGGCTCTGCCTTTTACGAGCCCTCTTAAGCCAAATGCAAACTATGAACGAAACTCATAAAAACTGTGCCCGGAGTGGAGGCGGGGAGTGAAATGCAAAGGTTATCTCCACACGAGGTGACTCCACAGAGTTGTCGTCTGTTTCCACCGCGCCCATGGAGGTTATCAATTTGATGGCAGGTCAGCCCCAGCCCCAGCCCCAGCCCCAGCCTCCTTCTCAGATTCAGTCGCAGTCTCAGTCTCAGTTTCAGTCTCGGTTGCAGTCGCAGTTTCAGTGGTTGCCTCTGTGCGATTGGAATACTTATGACTAAGCTGGCGAGTTTTCGCTTGACCCCAGCACGCAACCACAGCCACAGTCGCGACCACAGAAACAACGGCAATCGCCTCATGCGCCTCATTTTTTTTTTTTTTTTTTTTTTTTTTGCCTTTGCTGTGTTTACTCATTTTTATTTTCATTTTCAAATTCATTGCACGTTCTACAAATTTGAATATGAATTCAACATCTTGTTCTGGTTGTAGTTGTTGTTTGTATACCCTTGCGCAGGGTATGCCCAATTGGGTCTGGGGAAATGTGCATCAGCTGACATAAAGAGAGTGAGAATATATAGCGGATTGAAATTGAGTTTCTTTATAAAATGCAGCGGCTATTTGAACCAAGCTCAGCATATGCTCCTTACTATATAATCTGATTACTCATAATTATTCGTTCATGATATGAAAAGAGTATATTCTGTGCACTGTTAGTCCGTCTGTCCGCCTGAACGCAATTTATTCCGCCACTATATTTGAAATATACGCCCGGTCAGATAATGTATTTAAATGTTGTGGTTCTGAGCACTGGGGGCGTGGCAATTCAATAAGATCGTTATATCGTCCTCAGTTTTAAGGCTAGATGCGTACAATTTTCTCGTTTAGATTACTGATAAGCTTCTCTAGAGATGGCACTAAAATCCAGATCTCCCACAATTTTAGAGCTATAGTCACCAAATTTGTCAGGCTGTTTTGTGATGACAAATGTGTTATTATACTGTGAAAGGGTATTGTGTAGTCGGTGACACCCGACTGCAACGTTCTTACTAGTTTTTTAGGTTCTATAAATTTTAAAATTAAACATTCAACAATGGGAATTAGAGATAATAATAGAAAAATAATTTTCCAGTATGATAAACAAAATAAGTCGAGCGATAGTTTATAATATATTTAATGAGCTCAAGTGCTTACGTACGGAATTCAAAACTTCAAGTTAACTCCAACAAGAACGATAACTATCGTGTAAAAGCAGAATTAGGTGTACTATATAGGTTAGCTAGCAACGGATTTATTTTGATTTAATTTCGATTGCCCTGCAAGGGTATTTAATGTTCGGCACCACGGAGATAAACATTCTCTATACGTGTATTTGTTGTTGCTGCCCCAATCGAACAGCAGCTGTGAGTCCAATGAGTCAGTTGCGAGGCGTTGAAAGATTTAATCGTGCCGCGGAGGCCGTGCCCCTTAAGCCCACTCTGCACCACTGAAAGCCCCTTGCAGCTGGTGGGAGCCGGCGGGAGGCGAGGTGTCCGATGTAAGTCCAGTTTTCGTGGCATGCCAGGCATGTTTTGTCTCGTATTCGTATCTGTGTGCGTACGTATATGTGTGTGTTTGTGCCTCTCCCAGTTGCACTCAATTCATTCATTTGGCTGGTCTCGTGGCTTTTCGTTTTCCCTCTTTTCTTATCTCTTTTATCGCTCTCAACTCGTTTAATAAGGCATTCCCAGCCAACGAAACGAGACTCTTTCCACATTGAAAAATTCAGTTCCTACTATTTATAAACAATTGATTTCCATCGATTGACGTAAGTTCGAAAAATTTGTTTACACAAATAAATTAGCAAATAAATTGAGATACTTTCGAAAGCGATCTCTTGTTGAATCGAAAAGACCTGCGGTTAGTTTCCACGGAAATCATAGAATGACGGCGAAATATTTACAGAGGCCTCGTGAGTCACATCCTCTTGGCCGTGGTTTCGCCATTCGAAATGGCCCGGATGAGTTTCAAGTGCATCAACTAGCTGGGGCACATGATGATATCTTGGAGTAGAGATTTGCGATGACCTCATCAGCTGTCCCACAGCTGCCGGAGCGGAGCCCTTAGTCCGGACCGCTCGCTGTCAAGCACAAAATAAAAATGTGAAATATGAAAAACTAAATAATGAAAAGTGTTTTCTCCAGCAGCAGGAGTGAAAAGCGAAATGAAAATATTATGGCTGGCTAAAGAAAATCTACAACACGAAGATGCTGGCTCCCGGGCGGAGCAGCACCGGCAAGGTGACATTAAACTAGCACACAAGCAGCAGAAGACGTTGCCAGCTGCCAGGATGGCTTACTCGGCTGCCACATGCTCTCCGCTCGAAAGCCAAGCTGGCAAATGTCAACACAAACAATGTCACTGGGCTGGGGCCGATGGAGGCTGGGTAGCCAGCTGCACTTGGAGGGGGGGGGGCAAGCTGGGTGGGGCTGGTCTTGGTGTTTGTCGTGTTAACCCTTTATGCCGTCCGGCGCTTAGTTAACCCCGCTGATGTGTCTGGTGGCTGTGGTGGGCAGCGGCAATTGCAGGTGCACCGGGATGCGAGTGGTTGCTATCATCAGCCACGAGCCGGCCACCGCGTCCCGGCGCATCCTGTGTCCCTTTGTCGCCGCCGAGCGTCGCCGCATGGAATTTTGCAATTTCTTTGGGATTTCGAAATTGCTTTTTCTACTTTTGCAGCTCGCGAGCGTCGCGCCATCTTTTCATCTGCCACCCCGGAGCTGCCAACTATGCCCCCGCTCCGGCCAGGTGGTGTATCCAACTCCCACCTCGCTTTACGCCACACCCCCCGCCCATCGGTTCGCATTGTTTGGCTGCGTTTCTTTTGAGGCCAGCCACGGTGGCAGAAGGAAAGCGAAAGAGAGCGAGCAAAAAAATCGATCAAGAAAAATGACTTTTGTGGGTTTTCGTAATTTTCATTGCACGCGTAATTGAAATTTTCAAATTCCTGCTTGCATTTTTCTTTGCCCATCTCCTGGCGGGTCTCGAGGACGCTCCGAGTCCTTATCCCGCCGCTTATACCCATTTTTATCAGCGAGGCGGCAGCAAAAGTGGAATTTATATGATGATAAAGGAAAATATCGCCGCCCACTGTCCGCCCCCCGCCCCCCGCCTCCGCCCCCGCCTGGCAGCGCAGGGTGTTCCTATATTGCTCCTGTCGCAGGATTCCCTGCTGCTCGGGGCTGTGTTTCATTATGCTTTCATTATTTGTCGAATTTGTGTTAATCTTTGAACTTTGTGCTTGGGAGAGTAATGCACAAAGCTTTCAATGCCGGCGCTTATAAACTCGCAACGAGCACGTTTGGTAATGGCAGGAAATAAACGGACGGAGGAGATAACTCTGTATTTGAGCGCTTTTTCGATTATTAAATTTGGAAAATGTTTAATGGACACATGCATCGCAAGTGGATCGGATAAACAACCAGTTAGTTGCGAACTATAATGCCAGCTGGCTGGCCAAGCAGCTCGAATGGGCCACTTACTCAAAGTACGTCCTCGGGGGGGACATGCTCCCAGCGCCCTATAAGTATTGGCCACACAACCGGCAACCACTACAACTGGAGCATTGTAAATTCCAACTAATAATTTTGTAACCTTATCTGGCTGTCGCTGTCACAACAGCCCGGCAGAAAAAGCAGGAGGAGAGGTGGTCGGGGGCGAGACGGAGAAAAGCGCATATCCCACAACGATAATGAAAATGTCACACGAGCCTCGCATTTTCTCATCACCAGCGTCATGAGTAGGACAACGAGGCAGCCGAGGAGCCAGGCACGGCTCGAGCCTCCTCCTAGTCCTAGTCCTAGTCCTAGTCCTAGACTGATGTGCGAGTGCAGTTAGCAAAAGGAGCCGGCGACAACAACAGCAACAACGACAACGTTGACAACAACATAAAGGTAAATCCTAAATAATGCGCTTCACAACGCTGCTCGGCGGAGTCGCCGCTGTGTGTTGTGGGAATTGCCCCGTGCGAGAGAGAGAGAAAGGGCGGATACCGAGTGCCAGGGCCAAGAAAAGCCCGCAAGAAATGGAGCTGACAGTGGCTGACAAGCAGACGAAATTATACCCTTCTGGTAGCAGAGACTCTAATGAAAATAGGGTATGGCATGATTACGTTACGATTATTGGCAATAGTTGGCTGTTGCCTGGAATCGATTGCAGCCGCAGATTAAAGGGGCACGAGTCCTATGCATTTTTCTGCGAATGCTCGGAAGCCTGCTGGAACGAGTGTCATCGCCAGGAGACAACAAAATCCGCTATGTTCGGCTCATTGTCATCGGCGGGGTGCGACCTGGGCAGGTGCAAAGACGGCTAAGACTGCAACTCCTCGCCCACTGTGCGGTTGGCTTTAAGCCCCAGCTCGGCAAGTGCTCGTACAAGGCGATTATAGTTTGGCCGCTGCTGCTTTGGACAGACTTAGTGGCTGTCGTAAGTTCTAATTTCTTATTATTAGGCGTGGCCCAGTGGCGCCAGTGGTGCGAGTGGGCCGACCGGGCCGAGTGGGGCAAAGGCAACCGCACAAGTTTGCTGCTGTGGCATAAAATTATGGCGCAACTTGTGCCGCTGCATATGAAAATGGCGGCTGGCAAATAGTTTGCACAAACTATTTCTTTGGCCTGCTCGAGAGTCTGTTGCCGTTGTTGTTCTTGTTGTTGGTGGTGCTGCTGCTGCTGCCGCCGCTGCTGCGGTTGACTTTGTTATGGAGCGGCGGTTTTGCTTTTATGTCTTATGGCTTGTTCGCTGGTCGCTCTATTGCAATTGGTGGGCCTACTTTTGGGGGCCAATGCGAAAAGTTTTGCAGTCGGGATTTAATTAAAGCCTCCGATCGCAATTCGGAATCCCACTGAAGAGCCGGACAGCTGCCCGGGGCAGTCGAAGTTAGTCAGGCTAGCGGGACAGGTGCACAGGTGCTGACTGCCGGGATCAAACAATGAAAGTCAATTCATCTGTCAAATTAAACAGTTGTAGCATGCAACAAATGAAGCACGAGGAAAGTGGGCAAGGACTAAGCACCAAACAATGACGCATTGGCAGTACAAAGTGCAAAGTGAAAAGTGCAAGGCAATAAACCAGCTACACAAAAAGCAAATAGAGAAGCCAACCGGCAAAGGAAAGCCAAGAAAATTCACAAAAAACTAACGAACGGATTTTTTTGTTTTGTTTTTTGTTTTCATAGAGGATATGGATGCGAATCGAAATAAAAAAGACGATGATGAGGATGGGATTGGGAATGGGGTAAGTCCAAGCCCATTATTGTTTCCATTTAACTTACAGCATTTTGCACTTTGGCCAGCCATTGAAAATCAGCGCCAGGAAGACATACGAGAGCCGAAATAGATGAAAGGGCAGGCAGCTAAAAAAAAAAAATGGCTAAGAAAATTGTGTGTGAAAATGAAACTGATTGAAAACAGACCGCCTGAAAAGCGGCCATTGAAAATTGATGCAACCAAACCAGCACTTGGTGGTGCTGGGGCTTAGGCGAAGCTTGTAAAATGGTCGATGAAATCCTGTTCGTTGCACAATCAAAGATACGCCCATTTACTAGAAGTCACTAGAGATACTACAACCCATAAGCCGAACGGGGGTATTTATGCAAATCTTAAACAGCTTAATTGAGCACTTTGCAAATGCTCCACAATTCATTTCTTGTTGGTTCTGGTTGAACTTAAAGTTAAGCTCCAGTTGCCCATGGTACCATGGTACTACTATACCTCCATGGACATTATTATCACGAACGTCTGTGCCTGCAATTCGTCTCCGTCTCCGTCTCCGCCTCAGTCTGATGTCGCGTCGTGTCGCCTGAGGGGCAATGGGTTCTCGTTGCTGTTCCCTTTACAGTTGCCGACTCGCCTGTGTGCTACAAAAAGTTGCACCGCTTTCATGACAATGGTGACGGCGTCTGTTTCCGCTTTTGACGGCGACGCCGCCGCCATTTTAGGCGCTTTCCAGTATCCCTGATTTCTGTTTTTTCTGGCCTGCAGCATTGTCCCGGACCGGGCCTACATTTGCGCTCCCTTGCTTATACTATGTTATAATTTCTGTTTGTTGTTGCAACAACAGCAACAATTACAACTTTAACGGCTGCAAGTTTGCATCAGACAAACGTCGCGACGTCGCGAACACGTTGTGCAAACTTTTCCACTTCATCGCATGATTGCAATTTTTACGCAAAACAATTTTATTCGTTGTATTGCGTTTTGTTTACAGAGGAATGTTTAACTGTGCGCCGGCCGATTGTCTCAAAGGTTGAAAAATGAATCGCATGGGAAAGGCGGGAAAGCTTCAAGATATATGTGCAAAAGTAAAAAAAAAAAGTTTAATTTACATTCAAAGAAGGCCTCTAGAACACAATTTGCAACAGATTAATATAGGACTATTCAAAACTTATAAAGTTAATGCTTATAAAGGGAAAAAGTATTAGAACATCTGCAATCCTATTAAATTCTCGGCACAATTTTCAAATGGCACAGGATATCTGCCAATTCGACTCACCCGAACAGAGCATTCTTAAGTGCGTTTAATACATATTAAATAACTTTTTTCTCTTGTTTCAAGAGTTTTTGTCCCGCCTTTTAGTCTTACACGGCCTCACAGCTCCTAAACTCTTTATTCATTACGGCGCTTTTATGTTCTTCAATGATTTTGTACGGCTTTACACTTTCATTTTGTATAAGAAAGAGTTGAGCACTTTTTCCCTTTTTTTTGGGATTTATTTTTCAATTTGCATTTTCTCGCTTTCATTTAGACCTTTTATTCATTGTTTATTTAATTATCTTTTGTATTGTCAAGTGGCTGGTTTTCTTAGGTTTTCTTCTTACGGCCTGTGGTCTGGCAACATGGCAGTATTCGGGTTGGCTTTTGAGCCATTGTGTAAGTGGGGTCCCATCCCTGGAATTTTAATAGAGTTTATGGCTCTTTGGATTTGCAGCGGCACGTGCAAGTCTAGAAGGGTCTCTAATGGGTTGGGGCTTAAATTAGTGTAAAAAAGTCTTTGATACTTAATTGATAAATCCTTGCAAATGTTCACTGAATTTAAATAAAACTCTTCAATAAATTTTGAACGCTGGTAAGCCCGTAGAATTTACGTTTGAGTTTTTCTTTAATCCGTTAAAAAAGCTGAACAAACTATTTCTGTACACTGAGCAAAGAAAAAAGTTTGGAAAAAAATATACAACAATAAAACAACAAAACTCCACTGGCAACTAAAAGTTAATAAAAATGTATAAAATGGAAAGCAAGAACAAGCCAATGTAAAAAAGCACAGAAGCAATTTAAGGCAAAAAATTATATATATGTATATTAAAAAAAAAAAAAAAATCACACTAGGAAAATCATTAAAACGTCTAAAGGACCATAAAGACGACGGAGACGTAAAGAAAACGTGGCCAAAAGACGCTCAGAAATGCGAAAACAATTGTAGATGGTGAGAAATAACAACAGCATACTCTTTGCCCTCTCGCTGAGAGGATGCAATTTAGAATGAAACGGCAACACTGACGAAAATGAGAAAATTAAAGCAAGCCCAGCTACCGGAGAATGTGGGTCAATAGGCAAACGGCAATGGCAGGTGGACTCAGGTTCGCGTAGAGACCAATTCGAAAAGTTCTCATACGTTTCGGGCCTTGTTTTCCGGCGCGGCGCGAACCAAATTAAATTTTCACCAACCCCTTGAAGGGTTTAGGCGGGTGCTTGGACTAGGACTTGGACTCGGCTGCATTGCCTTTTTACGCTTCAAAACTTTTTTAACAAACATATTCGATTAACTGGGCATAGCCTTTTTTTTGCTGCCATTCTCTATTTATCGAAAACCACTTGATTATGCAGGCTTATCCTTAGCCCTTTTGCCGGCTTTTTCGATGTTTTCCTTTTGCCTCGTTTCATTTTATTTTATTTTGTATTTGGCCCGTTTTGTTTTTATACAATTTTTCCTTTGGCTGGCTCACGTATGTATGTATGTATATATCTCTGACCCCGCGGTGGGTAGGGCCAGAGCTTTAGTTTTTACTGAAGCATGAAAATTTGTTTGCAAATCCTTTCGCTTTTTTGGTTCGTGTAATATTTATGATTTCCTGTCGATACTTTTGCTAGGCTTTGCTTTTTGTTTTGCCATTTCTTTTGTTTTATGTTTGATTTGGGATGGCTAATTTATAAATTGCATTTTCTTGTTAACTTGAAATTTCGTTTGGCTTGGTTTTGCCGGGGCACTTCAACTTTCAATGGAATATTATTTCTTGCCTCAAATCGATTTGCAGAAATGGTTGCCAATTATGCTAATTTGATATATTAAATTGTTTTACACTGAAACACAAACATTTGTGGCGTTAAAGCAATCATTGATACCTATTACATTTGAGTGGTTGAGATAGTTTGTTTCTAATAAGTTAAACAACACAATTAATAAAATGGTCAAAATATACGATTTTTTTTCCATTTTTAAACTCTCAACATGTCTTTATATCTCTCTCGCTTTCCCTAGATTTTAGTGCGCTCCTGGCACAAAATAGAGTTGTTTAAATGCAAACATAATGCAATAAATTTCATTCTCTTTGTCAGCAGTTAACACAATTTATTTGTGAATTATGGTTTTTTATTGTTGTTGTTGGCATGTGTACCGACAAAGTAAGTTCGGCTTGTAAATTCAATTAAATTTATTATGCTCGCATACTCAGTCTGTATATTTTCTGGTATGTTCTGGGTATTCTTTTTAATGGGTTAAAATGTATGTGTATTGAAATTAAATTTTGAATAGTGGCAATTAACAATACACGGACTCAAATCAGCACAAATGAAAAAATTAATTTTCCATATTTCTAGCTTATATTTTTAGAAAGCGTTTACTGCTGGTCAGGTTATAAATTTGCTAAAGTCTGAATCATATGTCACTACAGGGCTGACAGCCAAGCCTTTTTAAACATTTCAATAAAATCATGTTACCAGCTGTCGAAAAGTTGTAGTGTCTATCCCAATTCATAAAAGCGAAAATATGCAAAATAATTTTTACAATCGATTCAGATTTGTTATGACTAATTTGGCAGACAAATTTCAAAGAAAAGCCGTCATGAAAAAAACTGTAAATGTACAGAAAAATATGTATTGAAAATATAAATGCGAATGACGCGTGACTAACCAATAAAAAACTACAGAAAACAATTTCCAATTCAATTAAATGAACAAAAAGAAAAACCAAAGCCAACGAAAAGAAAGACGCACGCATTTGAAATGTTAATGCGATTCTAATAAATTGTCAAAAGAGTTACACTTATAGCCATAAAGAATCGAGGAGCGCCACGAAAAGTGACAAGAAATGAATAAGAATTTCAAACGAAGAATGTCATAAGCGGGACAAAAAAAAAAAGAAAAAAAAAAGAATTTGAAATGCAAGCGACGCACGATTGACAGCCAACAACAAGAAGACAACAACGACAATGGTAATGCAATTAGACAAGGGTATGTGGCGGTTGAGGGAGGTTGGGGATCTGTGGCTGGGCTACGCACGAGCTGCCAGCCAAGGCGCGCAGACCACCGAGTAACCTAAAGTTGTCGTTTATCACTCGGTTTTATCACTGCGTAAGTGAAATGCATTAACCACAACTGTAAATTCGATTTCGAGGGTCGTCACCCCACATAACCCCAAACGTCCCCAAACTGCAGATACCCGTTATGCGCACAAGTTTAATGGCCTACCCCACAGTGTACGTTGGTCGGTTCTATCCTTGTAAAACACTTATTTAATTAAGTGCTTTTTAGCGCTTATCTAGATTCTTTGTTCTTGCTTTTGGTTTAGCTCAGTGTGATATTGTTCTTTTAGCCTTGCTTAGAGTAATCTATATATGTTATTTATTTTGAAATGTTTAAAATGAATAGACTAGTGGAGTAGAACTGGTTCTACAGTTAATTATAGTTAGTTATAATTGTGTAGAGAGCAATGAAAGTTCTCTGTATATGTTGATATTAAGAAAGGTTAAATCATAAAGATGCCTCACCGATTTTTCGAGCTGGCTGTCAATATGAATCGGAATTAAGAAAATCGATGAAACAAAAATGGTAAACACGTTATGCTGCCGGACATAGTTTAATATACTTAGCTCATCAAAAAAATATATATACATAATTATTAATGCGCCCTTCTGCCCTTTACATATATTTTAACACACTATACTCCTGTTATAAAAATCACTAATATTTGTTTAAAGCTATAGCATTCATTTTTTGGTGCTTATATTATCTGCATTCACTGAAAAGCTCAAAATTTTAACCACAGTTTGTGCTAAGTATTTGCGCAATTTCATATCCGTGTATTCTGTGTTCTGAGCAAAGTACAGGGTATTCGGGAGTGCACTAAATATAAATCTGTTTCACCTTTGCAAAAGGTATTACAATTTACTTCTGTGTAAAGAAAAACAGAAAACCATATATTATTATATTAATATTATATTATTATATATTATATATTATGTAGTATATAGTATATACTATATATTATATAGTATATAGTATATATTATATATTACTCTACTTAATAAAGCTCATATATGTATGTACTTATCGATCTAAAATGTAGCTTTTGTATATAAACAAAGTAAGGTATTTTACTCTGCCTATGCCTTTCGATTTGCTGGTGAATTTAGTATATTGAAGAATTTATGTAAAAGTTAAAGTTAAAGTTTTGTATTAAAATTTATAAGCGAAGGAGAAGGTCAGAATGGTCAAAATTGTCTTTCAGACGAGGAACACATTTATTGAATCAGGTTTCAGATTGCATCTCAGAAGTCTTTCAAGTGGCCATATCGAGACAAACTAAAACAGTCAAGAATGAGCCACAACGCCACTTGAGTTAAATCAAACAAAATGTTTTCAGCACAATTTTTAAACCACAAAAGGCCAACAAAAATTCCAGCCCGGGCTAATTTTGGAACATTTAAAGTGTCAGCCCAAGGAAATCAATCAACAATTGACAACAGTTGACGAGACAAGCCCCGGAATAGGAGACAGCAACAGCAACAACAATGAGAACCATCATAACAAAATGCGGGGGTCGCCTCAATGTGCATTAACATTTAGGGCAACTGCAGGGCGCTGGAAAACCAAAGAAAACATTATGCGCAGATAATGTTAATGTTAATGTACAAAATTGTTGAGTAGATGACGCTGCGACAAACACAACCTAATTTTGGAAGCGCCCCGGACATGGTTAGAGAGAACTAGTGCCGTTTCAGGCGGCGTCGTTAATCATAATTGAGGGGCTAAAAGGGGTTTTTTTTTTGGATAAAACTAATTGAAAAGGAAATGTAGCGGGAAAACGAAAAAGGGAACCAAAACGTTGACGTCTCTTCCAAACGATTATTGATGAATCTGCCGCACTCTGGAGACTCTGCAGACTCTGGAGCGCGTAAAGGCTCTTAAAATCTCTATGATAAGTGCAACTGCATGCATTATGCATTGATAAGCGCGAGCAGAACAGAAGGCGCGGCATTTCTGAGTGCAGCTGGGAAACCATGCCGCTATTTTCCGATTTTCAATTTTCCATACGATTTAAAATGCATTTGATATGTCTGTGGATGCCTGGGGAAAGGGAAAGTGGCTTAATTTCTTTTATTGCTGCCACTTAAATTGTTAATTGCAGCCGTGTGTTTTTGGCGGGAGGTAAGAGGAAGAAAAAAAAATATAGTCAAACAATAACGTGGGTGTTTTCACAGAACATATTGAGCTTCACAAATGTCAATTAGTTTTGATTTCGGAACGAGGAAAATAAACAAATTAAAGCAGACTGAATGGCTGTCAATTTGTACAAGTACAGTTTTGGTGATATTAATAAGTATACTTCCATAACTTACCTTCTACTCTTCAAACATCCGAAATTATCTTAAGATTTTAACTATTAATAAATGATGTTAATTTTCCTTTGTTAAGGAATATTTTCGAGAACTTGAATTGCCCTACTAAGTCCGACATTAGTTTTGTAGGATACTGAAGCTAAACATTTGAAACTAATTTGAAAAAAATACCAGTGGATACTTAGAGTGTTGCGATTTTTTGGCTACGCTCGCTAGGGGCGTGGTCGTTCAATTTAATCCATATATCTTCCTCAGTTTTAAAGCTTAATACATCAAATTTGGCAGACAGATTACTGATGATCTCCTCCAAAGAGCACAATCAAAATGTTCGAATACTATCATTGGGGCCGTGATGAATTCCTCTAAAGATAGATATTTTTCCAAAATAGCATTACACTTTTAAGCTATTGTTGTACTGTATACGAATATTTCACAGTCGGTTACTCCCGACTGGACGTTCTTACCTGTTTTCGTATAATTTCTTCCAATAATTGTTAACGAATTTTTCGCATTTTGATCAAAAATTATTATTTTTTCATTAGCTCGTAATATATTTTCGGGGCTGTAAATCATTTTTTTTATCAATGCAACAAATTCAAAAAAATATTCATAATTTGATTTGGTACGAAGAGACAGGAAAGTTATGGAAGTGGACTTATTATGTTGACCATGAGTGTGCGTATAACCAAGAGGGCAACCTTTGGGGGTGTGTAGACGTCCCATATTTGGTTGTGTCAGCCCGCATTTCGGCGTAACCCGATGCGCTAAGGACTTTGACAGAAAGAGAGGGAAGAAAGAGAGCAAAGGAGGGAGAGCGATTACACACGAGCACAGAATGGTAATTGGGATTTTGATAACACATTTCTCATTCGCTTGCCCGATCGCCAGATTTCTACGCACAGTGGGCTGTGAACACTGCATATTTTTGCAGGGCTGCGAGCGGAGTCTCTCAATAGTGGGTAAAACCCTCAGAAGTATTGTGATTACAAACGGAGTTTGTTCCACTGTTCAACTGCTTGCATTAAAGAGCAAAAACAAAGTTCTGCCGAAGACTGTGGACTCTGCTGACAGATGGCAAACTGGGAGGCAGAGCGGGACGAACTATGTCGCTTGTTTGCCGTAAGGATAAGGCAGGCGGGACGCTTTTTTAAACGCTCCTTGCCCGTTCCCCGGCACAACATGTGTGCACTAAGGATACTTCGGTTCGGGCTTGGGCATCTGCGGATTGAGGGCCGACTGAGTGTTTGTGGCATAGGCAACGATGCGACAGGATTTGAAGTGCGCCGGGCACAACGCACAGGAAACTCGTATGCAAAAAGTGCACTTGAGAACGCTGCTCTTTAGCCGGTTCGGGGGTTATGTTTATGTGGCATATAAATACAAGTATTTTTAAGCACACATTTGGGAACTGCGTCCTGCCAGCCACATATTTACACAACTGCAATAATATTTGTGTCGCCAGGCTGCACTTTTACTTGACGGCGGCCAAAAGACCAAGACGCTTGGGAGGAAAAGCGTTTCTTGTGGTCCCGAACTGGCGAACTATTGAAAAATTTATATGAGCTGCAAGTTTTTTCAAGTTTCTTTTTTGGCACTCACCGCAGCGAAAGTGATTTATGGCTGCGAGAACTGCGGCGAGACTTTGTCTCCGTTGTCTCAGTTGCCGTCTTTGTCTGCCTGCTCGGCTACTTAGCGGCGACTTTCCAACTCCAGCTCCAGCTCCGAGCTCCCAATGGTGCATTTGAGTTTTGGCTCCTGATCATTGTGTTGTTTGTGCCAAATGTGCAATAAATTAGTGTTTTGATTTTGTGCAGTGCCGGAGAGGTTGGCGCCGTCGCTGCCCCCGGCCCTCTGGCCCGTGGCTGAGGAGCTACATGTGCGAAAACTTTTATCGTTTGTTGAGTTTTTAAGTTGCATTTCTTATTCATAGACAGAGCGACAAACTTTAGCTGATTTCGGGTGGACCGACAGGCAGTGCTTGAGAACAAAGCCACCGTTCAACTGTGACGCCATGCAATGGCATACAGAGCCTCTTATTAAAGATCCTACAAGTACGCAGTTCGGGCTCGGGGCCCCAGAAAAGAGTGTAATAAACACTTGAACATTACGAGTCTCAGTTTGTGGCTGAATTGGTTATGCTTAATTTGAACAATTTTCAAATGGCGTGCGAGTGCATCTAGCTAACAGGCGTGTCGATGTGGGGATCACACACGCAGCTGGCCCAGGATTTGAAAAGAGTCCGATGAACTTACCCATAGGACGTAAGGCTAAAGCTAGGACATACCTGAAATGAGAAGAAAGACGAATTCGTTAGAAAAGCACAGTTCTTTTAGCAAATTTCTATATATGTACATATATATTTTTATTTAAGTTTAAAGGGAAATCATGCATTTGAATGAATTTATGAAAGGTCTTAATCTATCGACACACAGTTGATGCCAAGCTTCATAGCTCAGCGGAGCTGAGCTGGGCTTCAACTTATTCGGGTCATGTGGTTTTTAATGCATTTCTCTGTAGAACGAATTGAAGAAAGCATCGATGTGCTGATGCTGCCACAACATGCTGCACAGCCAGCCAACCTCTGGCGAACCTCAGACTCATCCTTAATGCTCGCTGTGGCACACACGACTGCGCATATTTAATTGCTCATTGCGCGTGATTCGCAGCTGGGCCGTGGCGAAGGGTCGACGGGGGGACTGAGTCATGAGCCTCAAGATGTTTGACTACATTACTTTGACAGTTGGCACAAATTGCCAACAGCCGCCTGGGAGCCGCAGGGAGCCGCAGGGAGCTGCCACTGGCTGCGGCTAGGCAACTTTCTTTCTTGGCATCGGAATTCGCGCAGTGCGCCTGCGCAGCATCCTCTGTGCAACGCCAGTAGCATTGTCTCAGCCGCTGTTTGTCGCCTACGCGGCGCATGCCTCATTTGCATTTGGCTGGCGTCATGCAACATTTGTGTTGTTGCCTGTCGTTTATGTCTGTCGTCGATCGCCTGCTGCTGCTGCTGCTGCTGTTGCTGCTTTGCATGTTGTCGTTGTCATAAGCTGCAGCAGCTGTCAGTTGTCGTTTGTCGAT
Organism: Drosophila sordidula; assembly: GCA_035047465.1. Classification (NCBI taxonomy): domain Eukaryota; kingdom Metazoa; phylum Arthropoda; class Insecta; order Diptera; family Drosophilidae; genus Drosophila; species Drosophila sordidula. The sequence goes on along the minus strand of JAWNPQ010000156.1, from coordinate 15,280,727 downwards.
TGTCGCTTTACCGCTGGCTTTTGTGCCAGCAGCCTTTCGGCTTATTCCACTGTCACCTCGCTGTGACCCAAGAGAAGGCACTACATACGTTATACACTAGTTGTACCACGTCATTTACATATTATGGCAGATACTTTCTCGCATTATTTGGCCGCTTCCGAGTCGGTCTTAGCATATTAATTCCCAGCCAAAGTCAAAGTTCAGCCTAACGGAGCGGGGTTCGGGCGGAATCCCAAAACGAACTTCGATAAAAATCATAATTGTTGCGTAAATATTTGGTCAGCTATAATTGCTTTAACAAAAATATTGTATTTTATCTCTGCACGCAGCCGGACGCTGTAAAACAATCATTTACATAATTTTCTTACAAATCACGCACACGAACCCGCGCGATGGATCAACAAGGCCTCCAGTTCGGCTCAGCTGACTGTGGATAGTTGACCAAAACAAAGCCAAATCCAGTTATTGATTTATCCACAGCACTGCTCCACGACTTTTATGCCACATCATTGTGCAACATTATTTCAAATCATCAACGGAGAACTTTTGTTTAGACTACGTGTATTTTATTTTTTTCTCCCTTTTTGGCATATCATCGCTGGAATCAGCCGAAAATGCATTTATGGGAGTCAGCGGCTATCAGCTGCGAGATGATCTCCCAAATGGGGCGACAGCATCATTAAAACTCCAGACGAGGAGCTGTGTATGTAAATTAGGCTTTCAGATTGAAGTGAAGTGGAGAATGGTTGAGATGCAATACTTGAGATGTCAACTGATAGATAGTCATGGATAGAAGAGATATCCACATACGTGTAAACTATGTTCCCAACATAGAATAGAGCCCCAAAAAAGCGTCTCTAAATACGTCTATATACACGCAGACATGCCTTTCCTCCCCATTGTAATCTCAAGCATTAACTGTTAGAACCGGCCCATTTACATTACCCTATCTAATACAAATCCCAACAGTCATTGCCCATTAACATAACTTCATACGGGACGGCGACATTGCCTACGTCCTCTCATCGTCGTCCACTCAAACGGCACTCAACAAGTTCTAATGGGCGCATACACACATGCTCGCCTCCTACACGTAGTCCGCTTACCTGGTCCAATCTCATCGCAGCCCATCCACGGCCCACGCACATACCCTTTCCCGCGCGGCCCCTCCGCTCCCTTGGACCAGGAGCTAGTAGTGTGCATATTGCATTTATGCAATACGTGCCTTGTTATTGTTCTGTCTGGCTGCTTTCTGGGTTCAGGCTCCAGCTCCAGCTCCAACAACAACAACAACAACAACCACACACCCACTGTCCAGTGGGCAGTGGAGCGCGCTTGCATATAATTTATATGCATTTGACAGTTTTGACTGATTTATCGATGCAGGAGCATGGCATACATAATGCGTAAAGCCATGAGCCGCCAACTTTTCCAGGAAAATCGGGAATAGTCATGCACTCTAACACAAACGCAAACACACACATGCACGCATCCACAGATACCTTAATTTTGCATAATATTGGCGTGTGTGTGTGTGTGTGTGTTTAGATACCTCTTTGCACGTCTCAAATTGAAGATTGGAGCGCAGTTCTTGTTGTGAATCAATTTTCTGCAGCACTACTCTATACGTGTATATGTATATCAGTTCTTTAGGCAATGCGCGGCCCAAGTGCTCAATGAGTCACCTACCCAACTCAGTCAAAATTATTCAGACTTTGGTGTGGGTTCTTGGGTATCAAACTGGTTATACATAAGGAATTGAATCTAATGAAAATTAAGTTAACTTTCGGAAAAAATTAAAAAAAAAAATCCGTCCATCTGTTTGTTCGTCCGCCTGTCCATATGAACGCAATTTTTTTCGCCACCATTGAAGCTAGAGACTTGAAATTTTGACATTTTGGATTGACATATCTTGGGGGCAGGTAAGCCACGAAAATCCATATCTCCTAAGAATCGAGCTACAAAAAACTAAATTTTTGTAAAATAACAATTATAATTTAGACCGTTGTCGGCTACTGAACGAGTATTGCGCAGTGGCTTACACCCGACTGCAACGTTCTTTCTGGTTTGTTCTATGATATAATTGTTTTCGAGTTTTCTGATGACTAATTGGTGATTAGCACACAGCACAAGCCCCAACAGTTTCTGCACAGTACTTACTTCCCACGAGTATGAAAGAAATCTATTATTAAATACTTTTCTTTGTAATTCGTGCAGCCTTAATATAATGAACATTAATTTTATAATTGGTATAGCATTTTGTTGTCAGCTGCCTGAATTTGGTGGCTCTAGTGTTAAACATTTTTTAAATCTGCGAAATGTTATACAATTTCTCAGCGAAGTTAATTCAGATATGCATCGTTCCTCAATAAAAAAGCTACTATATGGAATCATAAAAATTGAGAAAGCAAGTCGGTTACTTCGAGAACTGAGTGCTACTTCTAATTGGAAGAGCTACAAGTTGCAGATTGGTTTAAATGCTGTTGCGGGCTCGTTTTGTGTACTATCTCAATCGGCAATCATACAGATGGTACGTGTTAAGTGTCAATCGAAAAACAGTCGAAATGGAATGTCCGCATCTAGTTTATGATTCAGTCCCGGTCCCAATCCTGTCAAATTGTGAGCGACCATCGCACAAATCAAACTACAGCCGAAAGCAAAAACAAAAGCTGAAAGAAAGTGAGTCGTGGTCGCCGTGGCGCGATGGGGGGATCGGGGCGAGGCGCGGGGCTGGACGTGGCCCGACTTGGCGGCCACGTTGGCCAGTGGCCCACACGAAAGCGTGTTTAAACAAATTTGATTATATACACAGGTCTAAAGCTGGCGGTAGATACTTTTTTTATGTCTACTTCTCAGCGCGTCATTATTTTTCCATTTCCATTTTCATTTTGTTGTTCATTTGTTGTTGTTGTTGTTGTTGTTGTTATCGTTACCTTAGCCTTGTTCTTGTTTTTGTTTCTGTTTTTGCCTTTGTTTCTGGCTCTGTTTGGAAGCAAATCGCTTTACCGCAGTAATAAACAATCAAAACAAATACAAAGGCGACGTTTTATTGGGCACGGTTGGTTAGGCATCCTCCGTGCTCACCTCCACGGGCTGGCCATGACTGGGCGAGACTCTCTACGTGGGTGCGTGCGCCGGAGGCGATCCGACTGGCTCTATTTATGGCGTCTGCTGAAACTTAGCAGCCAAAAGCCAAAACACATTTCGTCGCCGTAATGGCAAAATGCCAAATATTAAAAATACCAAACGGAAAGAAACTTCGCTTGCATTTTTATTGAATTTCGATAATGAGAAATGAATGCAAACTGGCAACATAGACGGCGTCATAACTCACGGCAGCAGCAACACTATGTCCAACAACGACAACAACAACAGATCGAACAACGACTACGACCGTAAGAGCAACCGCAGTCGAACCGACTGCCATATTGCAAAAGTTTTTCAAGTTCATATTCCTCGTTGCGGGTGCGTAAAATGATTTACCTGCTGCTTGGCTGTCGAAACTTTTTGGTTTGCAAAGTTCAACTTTTAATCTCATTATACGGTGACTTTTGTTTTTGGACGTGTTCTCTGCAGCTCCGCAGCTCTAAGCCTCGGCGCAGGTTTGGGATTCTTTGCATTGCGCAGTTGTCGCGCTCAAAACTTGAGACCATAAAGTTGTCTTAGCAGCCTGGCCGCAATCCAATTGCCAACGGCCTGCCAAAGCCCGGGCGACAGAGGGCATCAGCGCCGAGAGCGGAGTGGGAGCTAACCGTCTGCGGTATTCATTAGCCGGCAGAAGCTGCACTGCGAAACTTATGGATACGAATGTATCTTACTCAAATGGCCGATTAGGTGGGCTCTTGTGTGGCGGGGGATCTTCGTCAAACCTTGACGCTCTGGCTAATGTGATTAGCGAGAACTTCTGTTACCGTGAATTGTCTTCAATATATTGAACACTGTACCCGATCATGAAGCAGACTTTCGCTTGCATAATTCTCATGACAAGTTCGACTGTCTTGCCAAATACTTTCATTTACTGCTGGCTAATAGTCGGTGTGGTTATTTAACCACTTCCTGCTTATATAATTTGAAAAACAATATTTCCCTAAGCCTAAGCCCTTTCAGATTACACAACTTCTCGCCTTTATAAAACAGCTTTATGCACTTTTCACTCCAATGATTGATTTTAAGCAACTATTGATTGTTAGTGTTCACTAGAAGATACCCTGTATCTGAAATTGTTCAAAATTAATAATATTTGGAATAGTTTTTAAGAAGTTTTCAGGCTAACCATGTAATGTAAGGTATACCTTATGTCTGTTATTTTAAACAGGGTATAACAACTGCTATTCAGAAATTAACATACACATCAGTGTCAAATAAAAGCTGTCGAAAAGCCATCAACTTCGACTTCAACTCTGTCCAAACAAATCCCTCAATTGACGCTTAAAGTGTTAAGGTTGCGGACCTCTACATAATAGTACAGAATAGATGCAGCAAAGCGGTAACCAATGTCAGTTCATTATGGGCACTTTAATGTCATTTGTGGACATTTGATGGGGCTCTGAGGCAGTTAATACTCGGCTCTGACTGTTGAAGACACATAAAAGCGATCATTTCGCTCGACTGCAGTCAGCGCAACTTTATGATTGGAATTAAAAAATCGTTCGACATAATTCAATAGAAATATTACAAAAGCGGCTTTTGTTCGATTTGTCTTCTTGTGGCGTCTAATAAGCCATCAAATGCCGGGCGGCTTGAATTGGCTTTTGTCGCCGAATGTAAATATTTGGATGTAGTTTTTTTGATGCCGACTGTAGCTGTTAAGAGGAAAAGTCGTAAAATGAATCTCTTTTGATGTGGTTATGATTGCCGTTTTTGTGGTTAATGCCAAGGCAGTGAGTCATCTGACACCGATTGGAAGACTTGAGTCTACTCTCTGCATTCAGACCGTCAATTAGGTGCAGAGATAGTGTGTTCTATTCACTACGCCAACTGAGGCTTCAAGTGCTTATGCATTGCCCAAAGATTGCTTTTTTTTTTACCTTTTTTGCAGGGCTCCACATGCAAATTTCATAACAGACTGCGCGAACAGAGCACGAATGTACAAATACAAATTCCCCGCCCAGCCCACATGTGCCACATGCCACATGCCACGGTTGTCTTCGTTGTGGCTCAGCTGGGGAGCTGGAGGGGCTGCGGCAACCTCAACTGCAAAACTCAAATGCAACCTCAACGGCCTGCTGCTGTGCAGCGCTGCACTTCACTTTGATTTATCAATAAAAGGCAAAGTTTATTTATGAATTTCCGATTTCAATTCAACGGCCCAGGCGGAGGCCACAAAGATACAGTTGCACTCGAGGAGGACTCCACCACCCATGCGACTTAAATTGTATGAATTACTTCGACATGATACAAGGCAACAGCGAGGCAGCCGAGTCCACAGTCGTCCCCGCGTGTCGTGGTCCGTGCTCTCTGGAGCAGTGCTCTGGTTTGCCTACACTCGGCACATTGCGCAACTGCGACCAGATGGCGCAGGGGGGAGTGCAGCCGGGGGAGTGCGTCTCCGTAACAGGTAGTATACTGGTGGCTCCGCTCGGGCCATCAGTGCCCTGCGGCTACCCACTCCACTGGGTTGTGCACTGCCTGCACTTGCCAATCGTCGGGGGCATCTTCATTCCTTCCTTTCCACGACTTGTGCGGCGTCAATAATCATGATCAATAAATTCAGGCTGCTGATATTCGCCTTCAATTTTTGTGGGTTGCTCTTTGTTCTCTGCTCTCCTCGTGATCGCATTGACCGCTGGCTCAGTGCTATGGGAAGATTTCGTAGCTCATCAAAAATCTTTGGCCGTTTCTTCTCCTTCTGTCGACGTTGTTGCTGCTGTTGCTGCTGTTGTTGTTGTTATTGTTGTTGTTACCTTTGGGTTTCATGTTGAGGCGACATTAGTTTTCATTTCGCAAGCACTCACAGAAGTTCATTACCATTGAAATCTTCTTTCTTTTTTGTTTTAATACTCAATCACGAAGTGAAAAGAGTATATTGAGTGATATATGCTCTTGTATACCAGCGTCAGATACTGTGAATTCAATAAAATCTATCCACGGATTATTTATTAAATTTGCTTAGCGAGATCTTCCCTAAAGATCGCTAAACACTTTTTTCGATACGCTTATTGGGGGCGTGACAAATCGATTAAATCGATATATATCAACCTTGGCCGGCAGTTTTCAGATACTAATATTTTATCTTAATCGAAATATTTTCTCAAAAGCTGTGAACGAGTATTGCGCAGTCAGTTACACCCGACTGCAACGTGCCCACTTTATTTTTTTTTTTGGGTTTTCAATTTGCTTACTGGCCAAGTTCACTGCAAGTTCGTGTTTGGCATTTGTTTTCGGCCTCAACGGTTATAAATAATTTAATAAACCCGCGCCGGCTCGCCACAGTGTGAAATGGGTCGCTGGGAGAATCAAAAGAGTGCCAAGTGAGGGATTCCGCAAAAAACAAAGGCACATTTGTGGAAATACTTAATAATCAAAGTGCAATGAAAGAAAGCTTTCGAATACAACTTTCCCAAAAGACAACAGCAGGTGCCGTTATAAAGTACAGGAAATCAAACATGAAAAATGGAGGAAAAGGCCGCTGGTACCAGGCTATTTTTAAACGCACTGCGATCAGAGTCCCCACACACACACACACACACACACTTACTTTAAGAACAGCACTCACGGACGGAGATGTGACTGGTGTCGACTCAAGTTGGCTGGGCCCGGGTCGGATCGGCCTGTGCCCATTCACCTTCAGCAAAAATGCCATAAAATGCAGTCTGGCTGGCGAGAGGAGCCGGGGCCAGGGGCGGGAGAGAGCGACCACATGAGGAAGCAGCATGTCGCTGAAGCACCGTGCCGCTGTCCGAGAGCAGAAGTAGAAGAAGCGGCAGTAGACAAGGTTAAGCTATAAAGAATTCATTGTCTGCAGTTCAAAGATCGCAAATTGAAAAATTTATACAAGGTGTGCAGCGAAACGAGAGATAGATGGAGAGGAAGAGAAGGCACCAGCGATCCATGCGAAACCGAGTGGGAAGTGCATGAGAATATTAATAAATTAAAGACCACAGATTGAGTCAAAAGACCAGCCACAAGTTTACACAAATAATCCAACGGAGGCGCAGGGGGCTGTGGCGGGAGGCGGGAGGCGGAACCGCTAAGACGCAAGATGCATGTTGCACTTGATGAGATCTTTATTGGCGGCGAATCTGCGCTTCGGTCATGCAACATGAAAAACATAAACCACATGCCTGAAATCAGCGACGTCGTCGTGGACGTCGTGGTGCTTCTGCCATCGAATTCGCTTGGCTCAGCGCTTTCGGCCAGCTCAGCCAAAAGGGGCCAAAAGTGTGGGTTGCCTGCGTGGCTCTCTGGAGAACAGCGGGCTGATTGCTGGACGCAGCCACGGACACGGACATGTGTGCCGGCCTACGATTAGATGGGCAAGTGAACAGCGTGTAGGAAATGCATCATGCTTGGAGCCGGCCAAAGGTCTAATGAACTTTTCCAGCGAGCGGTGGGTAAGAATCCACGCGTAATAACACACTCGGTAAATGTTGGATGCACGTTAATAAAATAAAGCCGAATGCGATCGCTTCAGACTCGAGACCCAGATCCACAGGGGGAAGCAGCAGCCAAATAACTGCACGAGTTGGCGACAACTTCAAACGGCTCCCAAAAGCGCTGAAACAATAAAAATTACATTTTTTGTTGTTGGCAGTAAAATCCTTAACATGGTTGCCAAATGTCTAGACGACCGGCCCAGCAACCCGGGCGCATTGAGGACCAGACAATGCCACAAACAATGCCAGACTGTTGCCGTAAAGCACGCGTAGACAGCCTGTTGGCTGATGGGATGGCCCCCGAAATCAACTGGAAATTGTTTAGGTACCTGCCCAGCCACCTTTGGGACCCAGTTCTTGCCCTGAAAATGGATATGCAAAGATTGTAATATAAATCGAGGCGAAATCAAAACAAGGCGGCGAAACATTCCGCGACATGATTCAACGCAAATGAACCGGCGTATGGCAGCAGTTCAAGATCACCAGCACCCCCGACTGGGCGGTGAGGGAGGGGGCGGGCAAGCCGGCCGCTAAATGTTGTCTGTCCCAACGAAATGAACTCGTGTCGCAATAATTTATATGAAAACAGCGAAAAAAGCAACAGCGAGCGAGGACAGAAATCGAAAACGACTGAAAGCTCGCGACAGAAAGGATGGACCAAGGGGACTTAGACTCTCCCGCCAATTCCAATCCGTGGCTGCATTTTCTGGATTGCCGTAGTTCGGGTGGGGAGGGGGGAAGGGGGGGGGGGCACGGTTGGAGGCGTTGTCTTTCGATTTCGTTGATGCGTTGCGGGCTTCGCTTGTTGTTGATTTAAATGGATTTCTGTTGTAGTTTTTCAGATGTCTACAAGTCGGGCTTATGTTAACAACGACAATCAATGGCTATTAAAAGCCGCGATATATGTTATACATAACTCTGGAGGTAACTGCTGAATGGGGGTTATCGGGCCACAGATTTGTCGTTCGCTGCGTGTGTGTGTGTGTGCGTGTGCGTGTGTGTGGCAATTGGTGCAGCCAATGAGACGTCTTGCATACTTGCATCTGCCACAGCGATTCCAATTAAGCAAGTCTAGCGGTCGCAGCCCCTCCCAATGGCAAAACGCGCAAGAATAAACAAACCGACAAATGATAATGAGACACTTTATATTACAGCGACAAGTTGGAGTGGGGCTGCGGTCCCTGGTTTCGGTATGAGTAATGAACCATCATGGGCATTAAAAATAAAAACCAGAGCAGCGCCAGCGCCAGCGACAGCGACAGAGACTGGCCCGAGCCACAGGGGCAGACGCACACACAGAGATTGTGGTTTCAATACGCCAAAGTACAAGTTAGGCATATAAATTTCCTCATTTTTATAACGTTGCCCGGCATGTCTTTTGGCATTGTCTAAGAGACCGCCGTGATTTTGTGTTTTTTATTAACTCTTTATGGATTCGCAAGAGGATCTCATCGCCGACGCCGGCGATTAAAACGATTTTACGACTTAATGAGCCACTCGCCAGCCCGTTTGCCGGCGGGGCATGTGGGTGCCACATTCCCCGCAGGCTGCAGCCCCAGCTCCAACTTCGAGCCTGAAACAATAAAACGACGATAATGATGATGTGGCGCATAGAGGTGACAAAATTGCTGTACTGACAACTGAACACTTTGCATTAAGACTCGCCCGGTGAAAGCAGAGGCTGCAGATAAATGACAGCATCTTGGTAAAATAAAAATGTTTATGAGTGCCAGGAGCATTAGAGATTAGAGAACGCCTGGCGAGCGCTTTAATGTCTTTTGCCAGGCAATTAGGAAACGGCAACTTAAGTTTGCGGAGAGATTTGGGCCAAGAGTTGGACGCACTGGGCTGAAGAGGGCGACCACTTTTGCATTGTCATTGAATTAAAGAATGTAAATCCTGTACTTACGTATTTGTATTCATAAGCATACGTGAGGATGAATGTTCTATGTGCTACTCAAAGCAGAAAATGTGATTTATTTTGCTCACCCCCTGACTTGATCATAGCTGATAACAATAGGAAATAGCCAAAGATAGCGGCGAGCATTAACAACTAATCCATTGGCCATGCTAAAGTTAATGTTAAGTGAAATATTAATATCTGTTGTTTGTCTTCCTTGTAACATTGAATGGGAAATATTGCTTTAATTTATGTAGTAATCGCATGCAATGCATTGAAAATTCACTTACATTCATTTTATAAACATAATACCTCTTCATTGTTCAATAAAATTAGAAATGAAATAAAACAACAAATGTGTTTCATCTGGTTATCAGATTGTTAACGTGATTCAATTTGTCGATGGGAAATGCGAAGATTGCTTGCAAATAAATTAGTGCCATTTGAGAGAATTTTGTGTAAAAGATGCCCAGATTCCATCTCAATAAAATATTATTATTATACAATATTATTAATAATCCCTTCATTTTTCGGTTTCTCTGTTCTACGATAAATAATTGTTTGAAAATATCTCAGGCAATCTTAAGACATTTAACTCGCCCACGATGGTAGCTGTGCTGCCTGGGCCGACAACACCCATGCTTGTTGTTGTTGTTGTTGTTGTAGTTGTTGCTGCTTTTGTTGTTGCTGCTGCTAGATGCTAGATGCGAGGAGCTGTAGTTAGTTTCGCTTGGTGCAAGTTTAGTTGCTTCAATCAAGTCAACGAAAATTTTCACAAACTCAATTTAAATCAAATGCTTGGCGTCGCAAGCACTCGCACACTCATCTACACACACACACACACACACACACACACACACACACACACACACACACACACACGCGTGCAGATGGGAACATAAAAAGCTTTCGAAAAGATGCCATGTTGGCTGTTTTTCGCTCTTTTGGCTGTTTCGTTTCGGTTGTTTCTTGGCTGTGCCGCCGCAGCAGTTTTCACTGTCTTTGAAGACTTTGATTGTCAATTTGCGATTGTCTCGAAATTGAAGCCAGAGACAGCCACAGCTCGACAACAACACCAACAACTACTGCAACAACAACAACAACAACAACAGAGCGACATTGGCAACATCAGCCGACAATTCGATGGGTCTGGATTCTGTGTGTGGGTTCTGTCAGTTGCCTCGTCTATTTTTAAGTCGCTTTTATTTTACCATTGAACGATTGTTGTGTGGTTTGGTAATTGCTGCAAGGGCGAACGCCCCGAAATGCCCAACTTTAAAATTGGTAACGCACCATCACTCCAGCAGCAGGAGCCAGCCAGAACAACGAGAACGAGATGTGTCTGTGGCAGGACGAAAAACGGAAACAAATTTGCGAGAGTTACGACTTGAGGCTGGAGCCAAGGAAGTAAAAAAAGAAAGGGTTACAGGTCTCGGCTGATTGACAGGCGAGCATGGCAATTGGCACTTGCATTAACTTTGATATGCCCAGAATTGTGTGTGCGGATAAAGTCACAGCTGAAGCTGGAGATGGAGATAAATAGAAAGATAGAGCTATATAATGGGAGCTCGTATCCTGTAGCTACAATTTCGCGTCTGCTCTCGATGCGCCTATTAGTGGCCGATTGACGAATTGATTTAACTCAATTGCGATCTAGTATTAATTTAATTTGCCGCCCGAAATTGTTTGGAAAAATAACGTGAGCCAATTGGCCATTTCCAATTAGATGGCCAATTGCAGGGCTGTGTAGAAATAAAGATGCTGACCCCGGCTGTTCTCCGACTGAAATGTCTTGCCGCTAGAGTGCCTCGGATAGTCCAGGTCATTGCACGGTACGCCCCCAACATTCCGTCAATTCACATACGAGGAACCAATAACACATCCGTTTGCCGTAAAATTGATGGCCCAAAACCAAAAATGCTATTCACATACGAGCACATTCGGTAAAACCAGGGAGCTACTTTAACGGTCATAAAAAGGCCGCGCAATGCTCCAACGCCAACGCCAACGCCAACCTCAACCCCAACCCGAACTCCAAGTCCAACCCGAACTCCAACTCCAACAGCCAACAGCCAACAGCCAACTCCAACTGCCAACCGCCAACCGCATTTAATCACACATTTTCCAATGAAACTGCAGCAAATTGTTTATTTAATTTTTAATGTGTGCACTAGAGACACAGTGACTGAGGAAAAAGAGAGGAGGCCCATCGGAGACAGCTCCGATACTAAAGAGCCGAGCGCAGAGCCGAGAGTTGAGAGTCAAGTTTGGCCGTCTAGCGGGCCAGAAGGCGCACACGTTTCGCGTATCTTTGGGTTGCGCGTTGCGCACTTCGCTTTATGGCCATTAGCGTATGATTTGTCTTAACAATTAAGCGCAGGCCGCGTCGGCTAGACGCGGCATGCGAGAGCTTGCGGAGACTCTTCTCTCAGCTGCTCACTTTTTATCTGTATCTTTAAGATACACATGCTACATGTGTACACGTTGCTGGAAAGCTGTTGCTGCTACGTTGTTGCTGTTGCTGTTGCTGTTGCCACGCTTGCGGCTGCCAGGCAGGCACTTCAAAAGAAAAATGTGCATGTGCATCTTATGGTTCCTCGATGTGCTATGCAACCATGTTTATATGTTTTATTTCCACTCGTGTTTGGGCTAGCTGTTGTTGTTGTTGCTGTTGCTGTTGCTGTTGCTGTTGCCCGTTCGGGTGTCTGGTGTTTTATGAGTTCGCCTAACTGATTGATGCGCCTATTAAACGATTTCTCATTTGCTCGAGGTCTACTCTACGAATATGTCTGTGGTATGTGGCGTTATTTTGACGTTAATTGGATTGCTGGCCCAGCCAGATGCAAGCCTGGCCAAAATGAGTAATGCCACACGAAAAGTGTGAGGAAAATAATTGAATAATCATTTAATGATTGCTTTCAAATGATTGTGGGAGTTGAAAGAGTGAGACCTGACGAGAGAAACCCCAAGAGATGAAATGATTAACAGAAATGGGTAAGCTAAGTGAAAGATGTGCAATTGTTAAGAGAGTTACTTTAACGGTGTTTACTTGCTTATTTACTGGGCTTCATCTCTTAAACGTGACCAAAAATTGTAGCTATCAAATTCGTTTTCCCTTTGTCGGGATACCTCAGGCAGTTTACCTTATCATTTATTTATGATTTTAATATTTTTGGCAAATAAAGCGACCTCCTCGAAACCTCAGCAAATTTCATTAACGAAAATAGCACAGCGTCTAGTTTCAACTGGATGTTGTTGTTGCCTTTTTTCATTAAAATACATTTGCAAACAAAACCCAAATGACATCAAAGATTCATTTCATATTACGTCGAGACGAGTATGTCTGGCTAGGTTTCTGACTATGGGTCTGTCCACGTCCGTCCTGGCCCGTGTATTGTCTCTATGCCGTTCCCTCCCCCCTACCCCCTCCACCTCCCCGTCTCTCGGCTGGTTCTTGGCCAAGCGTTTGCGTAAAAGCGTGCGACCCGCCTACAGTCAAGGCTCCTGGCGACGAGCAGCTGTTCCTGTGGCAACGTCGACAACGGCGACTATCATAGTGCTTAAATATTTATAAATTTAAATTCATGTGAAAAACAAAAGCGCCTATCGAGAGATTGCCGACCGACTGGCGACTGAATGCAACCAAGGCGCGCAATTCAACAGAAATTGAAAGATGTCAAAAGGAAATGGGGTAATTTTGTAATCTGCACTCGAGCACAAAGCAAATGAATTAATCTCATAACTTGTGGGGCATTCGGTGCTGCGGCACATGTGACTGGAAAAATGGCATTACGCCTGCTGGAGGCCTGATCCCGGTTCCGATTCCCACTCTGTTGTCGTCGTCGCCAACGTCATCGAGCCGGCATTTGATTTACGTGAAAAATCGCTTATGTGGAAATGTTTTAACAATAAAAAAAGAACACAACATAAAACAAAAAAACAAAGGACACACAACAAGAACCAAAACACTTCTGGCCGCAAACTGGCCCCAGTATAGCAGATCTGGGACCCTGTTGCGGATTTGACTGCAGAATTTATTGAACGCATTTCATATTTGTGCTCCTCGCACTGCCTTTGTTCCACGCACTTGCTGAAATTATATATTTTCTCGTTACACATATTGAAAATGAAAATTTATTACATTTTAAGGCGACACATTCGCGTATGCATGTTAAATGGGGATTAGGCTTGGGGCGAAGAGCCGGAGCTGTGCGGGTGGGGACGTGGATATGGAATCAGGAACGCCTGCCTGGCTGCTGAACGCTCTGAATGCCATAAAAATTAGCTGTCATTTTTTATTAGCCCCGGATAAGTTACTATATTTTCTGTAACGCAATTTAATCGCGTGCCCATGGAAAACAACAAAAGATACGAACTTAACAAACCAAGTATTTTCCTGCACACAACTTAAATGCCACCTCCACAGATTCTAAAAAGATTAAGAACAGTTGTGTATTTTTTTACTTTCTTCGATAAGTTTATGCTCAGTTGCACCTGATGTTAACTGCTTAAGCACAACGTCGAGGGGCTTTTTTAATTTCCGTTTTGAGTTGGGCACACACGCCAAAAAACCACACCCAATCGTCCAGTTCCCATTGTTTGTGCCCAGCTGCTGCCTCAACTCAATCCGGCTCATTCACAAGCCGGGACCAGCTTCAGCTTCGGCTGAGTCAGCGCGATCCGCCGCAACGGTCAGCATCTTGCTCAATAATAATAAAAATCAACACACGCCTCCTTGATGGAGAATTAATTGCTAATTTCGAGCAAATTAAACAACAAAATTTAGCGTATGAACCGATCGAAGCGGTGTCATAAACCAGGCTTAAGAGATCGTAAACAAAGCGGGAAGAAACGGCGCGGTGTAGCTTAGGCGGCTTTGCTTTTTATGTTTTTCATTTTTGATATTAAAAATTCCAAAAACAAGAGAGAACTGCTGTTTTTCGATTGCCGAAGATTAAATACCCTTGCATATGAATTGAATTGCCAAGTTTAATAAGGGAATCTCAAAGAATAAAAAAAGTTTTCATGCAACAAGTCATCTTGTTCCCGATCGTTCCCATCTATATATACACTTTATAGTTTATTTCGTGACATAATTAAAATAATACCCTCTGTGAGGGTATAGAAATACAAAAAAGCACAACCTATCCAGATACTACTGCATGGAATAAATACGTTTGGGATATTCTGGGAATTCCTCTTGAAACAACAACTTGACAGTTTGCGCCGGGCCAAAATTAATTGGCATTTAAAGGCGTGCTTTGGATTTTTAGCGCTGAGTTGTTGGCATTTTTGGGTTTGATGTGTCCATGGACAATTTATGATAGCGTTATGCTAAAATATTAAGGCCATTATTTGACAAGGGGCCTGCACTGAGAAGCATTTATATTAGCCGATAAGAAAGATTGTTACACAAACATATTGTCAATTACTAAAAAATACAATTGATTGTTAGCTGTTGTTCTGATGTCTGTGAAAAACTACTTAAACTTGATTTGTGATTGACGACATTTGTGTTTTAGCACTCGGTTGCCTAACTCGTTTTGTTCAACTTTACATAATACCCTATATTCAGTAAAATAAGTAAAAGCTTGCGTAACGAAGTTATTTAAACTTAGACAACAAACAGACAGAAGCATTATCTAGATCTATCTATACCGTTTAAGTACACAATTCTTAAATTAAATACAAAATCCATCTTACAAGAATTTTCGCATAAAATGTTCTTAAATTTAGAAATTTGGGTTTATACAACTTTCTTTGACATAAGACTTTTATTTTCAAGTTAAGATATTGCCAACCTGGCCGGATTATGAGAACGTTTGTACTTGATGTAATTACGAAATCTTATCATCTGAGTGTAGTTACTTTAAATCGGACCAAGTTTATTTTAAATGATGGATCCCTCTGTTCTTAAAAGTTTACAACGAAGAGCTTGATATGTCGGCTTTTAAACAGTATATACAGATCAAGAATATTTTACATATTGAATACCTTCAACGCATCATTTAAAAAAGAGAAACAATTCTTTTCAAGTGGTAAACTCCGCCCAGAAAGGAATTTTCTATATCGACTACACTGTTGATGCCGATAAATAATATGTATATTTTATGGGATTGTCTGTTCTGCCGTTTTACCTATTTTTAATGGGTACAGGGTATACAAATCTTAAGAAGTATTTTATACTACTTTGGTATATTTATATTATATATTGGCTTGGTGCAGGATATCTGTTAGTCGAAGCCCTCTTCACCGAGGCACTCATACTTGCTTTTATTTACTGTTCTTTCACTTCGACGCAGTTTATGGGTAAAATGAATTATGTGAACGTACCACGCAAAATCTCAAAAGGATCATTAATAAATATTTCACTCGCTGACTGCTCGGGTCTTCAGTCCTTGGATGCCTGTCAAATCCAAAGGCCTAATGCACGTATACAGACAGAGAAGGAGCTTAGCATGTTTGCGCTATCCCAGTTCTACTGGCCCTGTCGCGGTCCCCATCCCGCCGCCCGCCGCCCGCCACCCGGCCGCCTTGTCAGTCACCAAGCTGAGCCCCAACCAGATAAGTCCGCCGAAGCCCAACAAAGTCTCAAGTCTGCGACGCATCTCGCAAATAACATGCAAAAATCCACTTCCACGCTTTGGGTAATCCGCATTTTAATGACTTATTTTCTCGGCTTGCCTTTTGGCAGTCGCTATTCGTCTTGGCCTGGCATTTGCAGCACATGTGCTTCGGGCTCGGGGCTGCCTCTCCCGACGTATTCCCCTGCTTGTATTGCAAGTAGGCAAACACCTACCGTAAAGGCCGCTCGAGACTTGCCAGCATCATCCCACTCCATAAAATTGTCATTTATTATTTTTTTGAATTATACACATTTTTGGCCTCTTTTTATGCGCGCTGTTTAAGGCCCAAAGCCAAATATTCGAACGAGGCATTTCACTTAAATTGCATAAGTCGCAACATCTTTGGGTTTCCCCAAAGTCGAAGCCATGTTGCCTGCATTGATACGCTCCCCTGTTATCGCTAATGCAGTTAATGCCGAATATTGACTCTAATGCACAAATGAAATTAAAAACTTGCAAATGCAAAATAAATTATCACCCCCGCCCTAAGCTGACAGTGGCATTCATAAGGGTTGCAGCCCCAAGGAAGGCGGCTAAATGGTAAATGGCACTGCAGTGGCGACTATTAAAATATTTTACAAAATTAACCCTTTCGCCAGACAGTCGCTGGTTAATTTATGTGTGTCTCCGCGAAGGTTGCATCGACTGCAACGGCAGCAACAACTGTTTGCCATCGGTCTGTCGACTGCTCGTCCGCGTGTCCGTTCCTTCAGGTTGGAGCTGCCCGAATGCACCATGCTGTTTGCCTGTTTGCTGATTAATTGCAAATTGCAGGGGTGTCTGCCTGGCAAACCACATTAAAAGGCACAAAGGTCACGAAAGGAGCGACGCCGGCGATAGCTGGCTAGCCCGAGCCATCGATCCCCGTTGCAGTCCGTGCGTATTCCTAGTTTATTATTTTCGCCCCCGCCCGTCATTTATGCAAAGTGGCGCGCCAGGACCTGCCACAGAGCCCGCACTCGCACCCAATCCTTAACCAAATGCCCAATCTAGAACCCTGCAGCGCAGCTGGCACCTTTGATGTGCGCGCTCCACGTCGGCGAGGACTTTGGCAGCAGCAGCAGCAGCAGCAGCACTTTCATCATTTGGCTTTTGCCATTTGCACCCCGGCGCCACTTTTGACCACTTCAGGCAACAGCAAAGGGGTTGCCACTTGACCATTTGCCGCTGCCGCTGTTCCAGCTACCGTTTGCACTTCGACTCCCCCACCCTTGGCACTCGGCTCTCTGGACGCGCTTCAGGTCACTCAGTCAGTGCTTTGGCAGCTGTTAAGTGTTTTGTTTTGGCTTCGGTGCAACTCTCCCCCTCTCCCTCGCTCCCACTTTATCACTTTTATTCTTTGCCTGTGCTTTTGGCTTTGTTTTGCATTTGCCTTTATTTTGTTTGCCTTGCGCCTCGTGCACGCACTGATTGCTATTTGCTATAGTTGTGTTTGCTGTGCCTTTAAGATTCGCCTGCCATGCTCCATACAGTTCAGATCCTTGTTTTGACGAATATTATCGGCTCAGTGGGAATTTCCTGTCGAAGCCTAGCGCTCCTAGGTGATAAGCGGGCATCGTTGGGCTCGGGTTGGCAGACAGTCAGCATCTGAACAAACTGGCTTGCTTTAAAAACAAAGCAAGGCAAAATTAAAAGCAATCTCGGGCAGTAAATAGGAGGAGGCGAATGCATTCATTAATAAATTATCGAGGCATACAAAACCTCAAACTAAAACAGCAGCCGCACACACAGAAAGCGCAAAAGTGGGGAGTGTGATGGGGGTGGGGGCGGAGCGGGGACAATGTGTACAAACCGCTGCAACCACCGACAACAACAACAACAACAACAACAGCAACAACAATGGCAACAAGGAACAGACTGTCCTGGTATGGCAAAGGACGACGACGATATCATTACGTAAACGTAAAACTTCCGCCTTAGAAATTCAATTAAACTAATAAATTTTCCATTATCCTTATCGGTGGCTATGCTGCCGTTGAAGCTGAGGTTGAGTGTTGTGTGTGTGTGTGTGTGTGTGGCTTTCAGTATGGGGCGTTGCACGGGGCGTGGCGGGAGACAGAATTTAAATGCGTCCAAGGCAAACATAAGGACGCATAAACGCATAGACGTAAAGCACAGAGAAACAAGCACACATGTAAAAATATCAGCAGCAACAAATAGCAACAATTTGCATAAATTAAAACTTAAAATCAGGCGACAACCGACGGAATACGATACCCCACCATACACAAGGGAAAGTCCCCTTTACGATGGGCTGAAGCGCAATATTCGTATCAGAAATCAGAAAACGGTCAGAAAGATATTGCAAATACCAATAGCTCTCGTCGTTTATAATCGTTTCTTCAATTCCAAAGTACTGATAAACTTAACATGAAAATACCTGAATATGATATTTGCAAAGCTTGAACGACAATTGGGGCCATATGGGGGTCAAATGCTGTCATATGCATATGTGTGTTCTTTGGTAAGCCGTCTATGTATCTCCACAGCTGGCGACCAGAGTATTGAACTGCCAGAGTACAGATTGTAGGTTAATTTCCACAAATTAATCTTTAAGCCCTTCAATTTCACATTCATTTTATATTTCATTCATTTTTTTGTCATTAAATAATAATAATCATGATATGTGCGAAGTGTGCTTATTGCCTGTCACAATATAAAGGTTGATGTCGTTATATTAGATTTGTATTTAAAACAAAATGCACCATCAGGTTTAATCATTGTCTTCCATATTTTACCTTTATTTAAAAAAATACATACACTGAATCACAGAAACACATGTAAACACACACATGAACAGCTGCTGCGCTTGGCCCCCACTATGGAAACTAATTTCGTGAATAACTTCTAAACTAAAATTAACCAAATTTGTGGCTCTAGTTCATTCAGTTTCTGAGATATGCCCAAAATACCTTATAAAAAAACCAGATGATTATCGATATTAAGACGGACAGACTATCTAGAATAATAATAGAATCGGCTATTGATGCTGATCAAGAATATAGATACTTTATGGTTTAGGAGATGCCTCCTTCTGCCTGTTACATACATTTCCACAAAACCATTTACCCATTTTTTTTTTGTGGGTTTAGGGTATAAAGAGTAACATTCATCTAGATTGTATACCTTCCCAGAATGTAATATTGGGAAATAGCAGGACTGTCTATTTATTTACTACCTGATGTAGCACTTAGATTTTTAGAAAAAATTCGTTTAAATAACAAGACAGTGCTCGGAGAATGAACGGATTTCCAGCGGACATCGCTACAGCTGGAGTCCGGGCGGGATTGCAAAGGGAAAGTCTGCCCCTAAAATTTGATATTCAACATTAAAGCGTGTTGTATCAGTCTTTGTTGTGTGCGTGTGTGTGTGTGTGTGTGTGTAAATGCGTTGTCCATTTAACTTTGAGCACATTAAAGGGGCTCCCCTTAGCCTCCACAAAGGGACACAAAATTTACATAGCCTCTGCAGAGGTTCTCTGCGGACAGGGGCAGGGGTGGGGGGGGCGAGGCCGAGCTCCAAGTAAATACGATGGCGACATACCTCAGCTCCGGTTTTTGCATGTGGAGCACCGCAGCAGCTGATTTCTTTGTCAGGACACACAGCTATAGTCCTGACTGGCGCTGCGGCGGCAACACAAACACGTAAATTAATCTGACAAGTGATACTTCTGGCCTTGGGTGGTCTGGCTAGCCCTCGGTCTTCGGCACACTCGAGCCAATGTGAGAGCTGGGGACGTCAAAATGTCGCTGTGCTGGACAGCAGCCATGTGGCAAGCATAAAAGTCCTTTAGACAGCACACACACATCGCCCAGGACGCCAAAGCCTGGACGCAGGACAATGGGCTGAATGCTCTCAGGTCTGACTTTTTACTCGGCTGCCAGTTGATGAGACGGTGACGTCGACGTCGACGTCGACGTCGACGTCCCCAACGCCGACCAGCCGCGCCATTTTCCCCAGCGCGTCCAGGGCGAGTCCTGACCGAGCACTCTCCAGTGGGTGTCCACTTTTATTTACATGTATTGCAGTTATTTTGTATGTAATTTATTTCTCAACGGCCTGATGCCAGGACAGCAACGCTCCAAGTGCGTGGGAGTCTCAAAACTGGTTCCGTGCACCCCGGTCTCCGCCTCCCACTACGGTTTTGTTTATTGGGTTTTCCACTTGCAAGCTTTATGTGCCCTGCTGATGCCGGCGCCTCCTCCGCCCGTTAGCTGGGATCCAACATGGTGCAGTCTGCAGTCTACAGCCTGCTTGACGTAACCGCCTCTGACGAGTCTCGGTTTTAATGGTTGGGCTGGCCAGCAAAATGGCCAAAGGGTGTATCAGAATCGCGCCAAGTGTGGTCAAAGTTGAATGTTTCGAGGAATTTCACGAATTTCTTTTACATACTTGTTAGAAACACGAGGCTTTAAATAATACCGAGCATATTTGGGATCCTATCTTTTTTGCTAAGCACTTTCTTACCATTTTAACGCCTTAACACACTTAAATTGGATTAAAAAGCAATAAAATTGAGTTGCGCTAAAGATTGTAACACCTCGAAGGTATATATTATATATTTATATTCATAACTTGTATAACTTTGGCATATCTGTAGAACAAGAAGGAATGCCCCCAATATACTCTCTTTAAACTAATTTGAAATATTCTAAACTTGTTGATACCACATATCCGTATTTCGCCTCTTTTGTAATTGGAGAATATTACCTCGCGTGAAGAAAAGGTAGCATAAGGTAGTGGGAAACCAGTTAATAAAAAGTACTTTTACCCAGAGTTTGCAGGCGCCACTTCGACGTTGGCCTGACAATTGACCAGAGTTCATTCTTAGGCAAATGTACAATACAAGAATTTATACAGTTTTCAGCATGCATGCCACAGCAACAATGCCAACAAAAACAATAATATTAACAACAATGCGATGCGCGGCGGATGCGTTGATGGGTCTGGCACACTTTGCAGCTCGTTAATCAATTAAAAACATTTGCCAATTTGCATAAACAGTTTCGCCAATGCTTTTGCCATAATTTTTGCACTTGGCAGTTCAGTTTGTTTACATGGACATCCCGACGGCGCGACGTCGGCGCTGCCCTGTGCAGTGGTCCGGCCAATTTGCGAACGGGCAAACAAAAATTGATTAAAACATCACGTAATCGCAATCGCAGTCGTTGCCGGCGTCGACGTCGGCGTCAACGGCAAACGGCAAACGGCAAACGGCGCCAACATCAGCGTCGTCGACAGTTGTTTGAGGCTCTGACATGAGAAGAGATCGGCGGAGCTGGAATGTTGCTCGAACGCGTGAGTTTTTTCTTAAATACGCGGAGCTCAGTGCGCTATAATATGAATATGAATTCGAATCAATTCAAGCAAATTTCTGCGAATTCACAGTTGATTCAGCAATGCGGCAGTGCAGCGAATTTAAATTGTACTCATCAGGGGGGGTCGTCCGAGGCGTTCAATTGTAGAGTGCCTATTAAGAGCCGTACAGCGAATGACAAATTGAGCGCCGATGATGATGACGGGCCGACCAGGTGACTCACAATGGGACAGCAATTGGCCAACTTGACCCAGCATCTTATCAGCATCACCATAAATAAACCAAAGGGACGCCGTGTATTCGAATTCCTGGCGCAACTTAAACAGTAACAGCCAGAGCCAGCCAAGAACGGGCAGACAGAGACCGCAATTCTTTGCTGCAGTCTTCATAAATTTCATTTTTACATGCAGAAAATGTCAGTGCCCCGACCGGGACTCAGTCCGCGGCTGGCCAAATATGGTTAATGACTTGTTTGTGTGTTGGATTAAATATAAATTATATTCTTTTTGTGGCACGCCAAAGACGGAAGAAGGGGGACGGGCACGCCAAGGCAGGGTCGACAAATGCGAAAATAAGTAAAAAGAACCAGTTTCGTATTGCAGCATGATTAAAATTTTATTCCAATGAAATTTATTTGCATGCCGGAACTGAAAAGGGCCAAGCAAATTAAAATTGTGCAAAAGCACTGCAACGGCATTGGACTATGGATATCTGAATGTCTCTTTATTTATTAATAATCTAGCTGATCCCCCAGAGTTGATTCCCTATTCTTCTCGCAACCAGTTGCCTTGGCCCGTTCAATAAAGTACTTGACAAATCCCAATAAATTTCAATGTGAGCCACTTTGATTGGTATTAAATTGATAACCAAACTGGGATCAAGTATTTTACATATTTTTTCTTTGGCCAATGTAATTAGTCTTGGTGCAGTAAAATTTTGATTTATTGTTGGGATATGAACTGGGCTCGAAAGCAAAGACACTAATCAAACGTATAAGTTAGGAAATTGCAGCTATTATCGGGCTCGAATTCTGTATGGCGTTTGGGCCAATTTATCAAGGCATTTTTGCCATGGACAAGAACGTTCCGAAACATTTCGGCCGTTAACATATGACCCGAAATGTATCAAAATGTTGAAAAAAGTGTGCACAGAAAAAATTAATTTACAATGAAAATGCGTGGAAATTTATTTGCTACGAGTACGTACCCTCAAAAAAAAAGGCGCCACTTGCAATAAAAAATTGACCAAAACATAAGTTCAATGGTGCGTATGAGTAATATGTAGAAAGTATGTTGGTAGGAGCTGCAAGAGAGCTGGTTGTGAAATATGTTGCCAAATAAATAAGAATCTGCGTGCGAGCAGAGTCACAGTAAAAATTATGTGCTCTTAGTCCTGTGAACATCAGGCGACGACAGGAAACTGTGTGAAATTGCTCAAGAGTCGACGAGGCACGGGCGGGGGCGGGTGCGGGGTTGGGGCCAGGGGCAAAGTTGTTGCCAAGCGAACTTGAAAGCTGCCGACGATCAATAATTCCCACACAAAGTTATGCAAAGCTGTCAGCCAGGACGGGCCAAAATCCCTGCACATGTTTATGAAAATGTAAACGAACGAAACATCGAGAATCTGCAACCGGAAATCGAATGTCTGTC
Organism: Drosophila sordidula; assembly: GCA_035047465.1. Taxonomy (NCBI): domain Eukaryota; kingdom Metazoa; phylum Arthropoda; class Insecta; order Diptera; family Drosophilidae; genus Drosophila; species Drosophila sordidula. The sequence continues at coordinate 15,257,640 of JAWNPQ010000156.1, read as the reverse complement.
AGTGAGAAATTTATATAAATAGCAGCAGAGAGTTTGTAAGTAGCTTGGCGTCGGCTCCAGCGCCATTTCCAGCTGCAGGTCCCTCCGCGTCCGGTGCTGCCAGCGCTGCCAGCGCCGCCAGTGCTACCATCCGTCCCGACATAATTTATGCAAATAAGTCGGCACACGCATGTCTGGCACAAACACTCCCCCTAGCGGCCCGCCAATGATTCATATGGCAAAGGGAATTTGACGGCTACTGCAGCTACTACAGCAGCTATTGTAATAGGCCCGCTGGGTCCTGCCACGTTTCTCTACACGGCGTATGGGTAATGCACTCAGACACTCGACACTGACGACTCAAGAGTGGAAAGCGCCCAAAGTTTAGTGCTCAAGTCTGTCAATTTCAGCGGCTGCCTTCGTCTGGGCGATGGGTGCTGTCTTTTCTGGATTTGGTTTAAGTTCAAGCATTTGGCTGAGAGTCTGCTTAATCATGTCAATATCATTGGCGCTCACCTGCAAAATACGATAAGAAGAAACATTCGTATCAGTTAGACGCGCCGTATATCGGAATTAAACTTAATCAGTCCCACAATGAGACTCCAACCTTAATTAACACAGAGGCAGGAAAAGTCGCAACTCGGCCGCATAAATTCTGGCTGATCCCAGGCTCAGGCTACTCTAATGACGACTTCAAGCTCACGCCAACACCGCTGCGGGCTAAGAGTCGGGCCCTGGCCATGGCCCTGGCCCTGGCCCGGGCCACTGGCATTTTGCATATAATCAAGAAGTCCATGTGCGAGGCGGCCATGCGTGACCCCTCCCCTGTGCCGGCCTGCTTGGGAGGCCTGCTGCTAATCCAACAACTTGACTGCTATTACACTTGGCTAAGGCCCTTGGCGAGGGCCCGGCAAAAAACCGTTCATTTGCTCAATCGTGCACTCGAAAATGTCAATTTACATTTGCGGCAGGCGATGTGCTCCCCGTGGGGGCTCCCCAGTGAAATGGTAAATGGGACAGGGGCTAACTGATGCTGCTTGGGCTTGCGAGCCGGGCTTAAGTTGACTTTTACGCCTGAATGCATCGCTGAAGAGCTCGGAGAACGACTCGGCGTTCTCATAGTGAAAGTTTTCGTTGCAAAAACTTTTTATTAAAGTCAGTGGAAATCTATGGGAGCTGGTTCGTTTTGAATTACCCCCCTACATTCACACACGCGTACGCACACCCACCTCTTTCTCGCCCACTTTCTCTTTCTCGCTCTGTGTGTGTTTGACAATGGGGGCGTGGCAGCCGGGCTGTCTGTTGCTCTGGTCAAGTTAATTTGTATGTGTGGCCGTAAACTTTGCCAGCTTAGACTTCCAACACGCCCAGCTGGGCATTGCATTGCTGAGCGGATGGATGGGCACGGGGTGTGCTCTGTTTTCGGACATCCTCCTGTGATATCTCAAATGTCCAGTTGCCAAGTCCAACTGAGGTTTTGTTCACAACTCACTATTCCCCGCTCCCCGCTCCCTGCCTTAAACTAGCCAGCATTCTCCCATGGCCAATGGCCACAATGTGTGAATTTTGTTGGCTTATTGCTTTTGTATGCCGCATAATTGCTGACTTTTTTCACACATTCACACACATCATTGTGCAGCTGTGCGGGTGTGCGGAGTGCGGTGTGTGTCCTGTATGCTCTGTGTGTTTCTGCTAGACGTTTTGTCCTTGAGCATTGCACATAATTCATAAGGCTGAAGTGCTCCCAATTTATGCTTCGTTGCATTTCTGATGCTTACATCGAAGGGCGCCAGGACGCTGGGCTTGCTTAAATGTTTGGTCAGTGGCTAAAATAGATAACAAGCGAAAAGGCCCCGAGGCGGGGCTGTTGATTGTCCCATGCCAAGCAAGAGCCTGACAGTAGTCGACTGCCCAATACTCTAACAACTAAGACGGTCTTAAATCATATTGTTATATTGGACAATTATCGATTTTTGCCCATCAGAAAAATGCTCGCTGCATTTGGGGGATGTAGCTCTAAAATTGAGGGACACATACATTTGGGCGATCTCAGCACCTAATCTGAAGCGGGAATACACGAGTTTATATTCCAAACAAAGTCCATACAACTGAATTTATAAATTTATAAAACTGAATCAAAAGTTAACAATAGAAATTAGACTTCAGGCTATAGTTATAGCTATATAGAACTTTGGTATAAAGATGCCGCTAATAGAGACTCTTTAGAAACAGCGGCAGATTCTCGTTCTCCACAAAATCCATTGCATGTTAATCGGCAGCCCCAGAACGCCGTTCCCGCTCCCTTTTTCGCCCGCACGGCTTCTATAGCTACACGAGGTGCAAACAATTTGGCGCCTAGTGCACAGGACAGGGTTGCCAGGCCGCTGCCAAGGTGACCCTCGCTTGCTGCATAAACAAACTAATGGACGCATGGCAACTGGACAGCTATTTCGTGTTTCTACCACAGTTGTTGGCATTGGAACTACTCGCGTCGCAGGGAGCAGATCCCATCTCGAAGCAGTCTTGCAGCTCACTGGACCACAATGCCCTGCCTATCGGCCTGTAATGTGCACTTTGTGAGTGCCGAGGCGCAGCTGAAGCAGAAGTGCCAGGAGCTCAGGGCTCGCGCTCAGACAGCCGCGTACCGTCCGCCCCCTGGGGGATACAGGCCGCTGACATCGCGGGCTCCCAATCAAGGCTATGCGCCCTTTCGGAGGCGCAGCGAGCAGTTTGCGGCTTTCGATCAGAAGCAGCTGAAGCGCAACGAGCGGGAGCGCAGGCGGAATCAGGGCGCCAAGGAGCTGATCCTGCGGCCCAGCGATCTCAAGCGACTAAAGGAGAAGTGCCGGGTTGTGGGCATCCACGAGAAGTTCAAGGCCATTGAGCGGAGCGAGGAGGAGCATCGCAGACAGTTGCAGTTGGTGGAGGAGACCAGGCAGCGCTTCAAGCAGATCGACGCTGCTCGCAGGACGGAGCCCAAAGAGGACGCGAGCAATGTCGACGAGGCGCTGGAGGAGCAAAACACAGTCCTGAGCCGCGCCCTGCTGGCCAAGCAGGAGCAGGAGGAAGAGGTGAAGCAAATCAACCGCATGATCCTCGATGCCAAGTGCAAGGCGGTCAGGGAGGCGCAAATCCAGGAGAAGCAGCAGCTGGCCAGAGCCCTGCGCGAGGACGACGAGCGGCTGGCCAAGATGGTCAACGAGCGGGCCAAGGAGGCACTCAACGCCGAGGACGAGCGCGAGCGCCTCGAGAGCGAGAAACGAGCCAAGTACGCACAGGAGATCCGCCAGCAGCTGAGCGAGCGCGAGAACAAACGCTTCCTGGAGGCCCAGCGCGTCGCCGAGGAGGCCAAGCACCTGCGCAAGGCCACCGAGCTGCTGCAGGAGGAGGAGGAGCGCCAGCGCAGTTTCGTCCAGCTGCGCAAGGTGCGCTTCCGCGAGGAGCTGCAGCGCATCCGCGAGATGTCGAACGTGTTCAAGACGATGCTCTGCGAGCAGGAGCGACTGGCGGACCTGCGCGTGGCGGCCTACATGCGCGAGAAGCAGGCGAAGGAGCGCCAGCTCAAGGACGTCCAGAAGCTGGTGAAGAAGGACTTCGAGCGGCGCCAGCAGCGCATCTACACCATAGCCGCCGAGGCGCAGGAGACGCGCCAGACCAACGAGGAACTCAAGTATCTGAAGGAGCGCAATCGCGTGGAGCGCGAGTACCGGCAGCGGGAGAAGGAGGCCGTGGTGGCCAAGCAGGTGGCCGAACGCGACCTGCTCGAGTCGCGCGCCCAGCAGGCCCAGGAGATGAAGCAGCGCCTGGCCCAGGAGATCGCCCACGCCGAGGAGGAGTTCAACAAGCTAATGCGGCGCATGCGCGACGAGGAGGAGCGCCAGAAGAAACTGGACCGCGAGCGCGACCTGCGCAGCCAGACGTATCGGCGCGACCTCAAGCAGCAGATGACGGACCGAAAGGAGGAGCGCCGCCGCCTGGCGGACGTCGAGCAGGACCGCATGCAGAAGTGGCTGGAGCAGGAGCGCCAGCGGGAGGCCAACATCAAGCAGGTGATCAGCTGCAAGATCGCGGCCATGCGCGACAACTGCCTGCCCGAGAAGTACTTGAAGGAGGTGGAGAAGCAGCTCAAGCACATCCAAGGCAGTCGCAATCGGATGCGCTGAGCGAAGACAACATAGATACAGTATAATTTGCTTAGCTGTCCCGATAGCTTCATATCGGCTGAAACCTCTTGACGTTTTCTATGAATTTCATCATTAGATACTTAAACAAAGCGCGTAATTGGTTTAAAAACTAAAGATAATGCAACTTAAGCAACGGCATTGAAATTGAATTTTGCATTATTGAACTGCAGCTTTATTATATAACGTTAGCAACTGTCTTTATAACTATAACTGTTTACATTTTATTTTTATTTTTTATTTTTTTTCAAAGGTTTCAGTCGTTTCTGGTATCTAAGGGTTTGTATTTGTGGCTCAGCTTGTTGCAAGTTGGTTTGGGTGTGCAGCAACCTGTCCGTATTAGTCCAATTAGTTCTGCTATGGTAGGGATGTTGAGGTCCTTATTATATAAAAAAAAATGACAGCTAAGCAAATTATACTGTTTATGTATTGCCTTTCTTAATGTTCATTGCATAGTTTCGGGCGCTCATTTGGAGCGTTTGGCGCTTCTCAATATATCGAGGACCGCCTGCAACTATGCAATGCGTTTTGACCACTTGAGAGCCATCCGATTGGACATGATCATTATTTTGACCGCACTATTCGAATTAAGAATTAGTCATTTAATCCGCACTCACCGTCAAATGAATAATAAAGGAAAAGCATAACATAAAGTACGCATGCATTTCTGATTCCAATCGAAGGTGAAGTTGGATTACAGCCAAAATCCATACTTACACTGAAATCGAAAGTTCTTGATGAAATCAAGCGGCATCTTGCCGCTCGTGTAAACAGCTCTGTAAATAAAAGCCGCGGCCTGAAAGTATGCTCCGCAACTTTGAGATACCCGCAAGCCGCAGCTTAAATTACTGGAAATGAAATCAAAGACATTGACGATAACCATGACATTGTTGCGTGCGACACAGTTAGACACACCCAGAGCCCGCCAAGACCATCGCGTTCCCACACACACAGAGCGCGCTAATTTCTTAGCATGTGGGTGTTTAGTTTGCCGTTCTGCCAATCGTTGAGACGGCTCCCGGAGGCAAGCACACACCACAAACAATTACGAGAGCTGCACATGCCAAAAAACTACGCCTCACTACAATGAAAGAGTGGTAGCAACTTTTGGCTACAATAAAATTTTATTATGCCAGACACATACGCGGCCCCACGCACACACACACTCACGCACACACATGTGTGTGTGTATATTGAGGGGCAAACAAAGCAGCCACCGATGCTGAAAAGTTGAAGATGCCTCCGCTGCTGCCTGACGACGGCGACGAACTCTTGTGCATGGTTCAATTATCGTATTTCATGATTCGTTAAATTTTCGCATACGCCAAAAAAAAAAATACGCAAGACACTGCTAGACCCCCCAGCTGCCCACCGTTTTCCTGCTGTGAGCAGAGCTGGCGGGCAAGGAAAATCCAAACTGAAAAACAGGTTTTCCCCTAGCAACCATTGTGATGTCTACCTACAATGAAGTTGACGCTGAGACGGGCTGGAAAAGTGGCAGACTGGCTGGCTGCATGGGCTGCTTCGCTCCACTCGCATGTGGCAGTAATAATTCCAATGACAATAAACGTTGTCGTATTTACAAGTACCAACACACGTACACACACTTGCCACACACATACCCACACACACACTCCCGCATACTGACATGAATTGATGAGAAAAGTTTTTGAGGAAATGTCAATAGAGTAGCAGAGACAAACTATGCGTCGATGTTGGGAGAAGTCTGTCAGCCACAGTGGTAAAATAACAAGAGACTGCCCAGTATTTTCATGCCCACAGAGCAGAGATCCCAAGTGATATTAATTCGGGTTACGGCCGCTTTTTCCTCCAATGCAAAATTAAATTTTTATTACATAACCAACCACTTGTAATCCATGGCCACTTCTGCTCCCAGTGCTGTTCTCATTATCTTCTTACCCAACATATCCAATATACTTCAGTTCAAGTATAACAGATTGCCCAGTATTTTTATACCCATCGATTTTAGCCTACAATCCATGACCACTTCTGGTCCCAGTGCTGTTCTCATTATCAGTTCAAGAATCTTCAACATAAATATTATTTATTTAATTTTTATTTATTAGCTTAATCTTTGGCAATATAAATATGTTTAGTTATCATTATTAATTAATTTTCTGCCATTTTCAAATTATTATTGGTTAGTTGTCACAACTTTTTCCCACTGTTCGACATATTTGCCATTTATAAATATCATGTATGGCAAAAGGTAAGAAGGCAAGAAAACAGATATTGTAATTGGAAAAAAGAGAGTAAAATTGCAGCAGCTGCATTCACTGCACTGCATACTTACAGGCCCCACCCTCAGTGGGTCACCCACAGTCGAAATTTATCTGCAAGATTGCACTCAATTGTTTTGTGCTAGGAGAGAGGGATATTTCTGCTTGTACACCAGTAGCTGCAAGTATCTACGAAATATGTGCTTGAAAATAAATTGCTCGGCTCTATTTTTGCGTTCATTTCTATGGCTTTTCTTTGCTGTTCCGTTTCGGTCTCGTACTTTTTGCGCTCCGCCAAACCACAATAGTCTTTTGTTGTACTGCTAGGTAGTTCAAAGCGGCAGATATCTCTTAATGTATCTGTATCTGCATGTCTTTAGCTGAGTGTATTCAAATCTAGGTGACTAGGTAATGTGAATCAATTGCGTCTCAAATTTAAACATCAATCGCTGGCTGACAGGCTGGATGGGGCAAAAATCAATATAGATTGCCAATTCCCTTGATTATGCCAGTGTAGGTAGTTCTGCCAAATTGAATTAGTGGCAAACAAATTGATGGACTATAATAGGTCACGACAGGAAATTTACCTCAAACGTAAGATTCCAGTGCTCAAGTAACGAAATCAAATTTTCAAAGCAACTGCGAACGTAGCAGTCGGGTGCAACCGACTGCGCAATGCTCGTTCACAGTTTAATTACAGATTAAAAAAGCCGAAAACGGTCTTGTTATTATTGTTTTTCGGCTAGATATTTAGTAAAAAATATTGTGGGATATATCGATTTTCCCAGATATATAAAATAAAAAAATATATCTTTAGAGGTCATCAGTAAAATATATCGATTTAATCGAATGTATTTGCTCTTCTTTCAATTAGACTCGCATTCAGGTTTTTGCTTACTCCAACGTTAAAGTTACTGGCGCCAAGCTGTTTGTATGTCCAATCATAACAGAGGTTTGTTTATTTTGATTTTCATATCAGTTGAGGTATGCGTTAACCATGTTTCATTAACTGATTCCCTTAAGGAGTAAAAGCGTTTACTGAGCCACTAAGACTTGTGATTGTGAAATAGCTAGACGTTTGCTTTCTACATATACATATGTAGTTGCAAGTGTGCCATGTGTACTAGTCTTTATCGAGTGATTAGATACGAAACACTCAGAGATACTCGCAGGCAAAGCTGTTTGTTCTGTGTCTACAGAGTATATTATAGCCACAATTACATATTGTCTTTATCGACAACGGCTATCAGAAGTGTGGTCTTTGTCTTATCTGGTGGTCTTTTATCTGCAGGTGATTTGAACGTTATACGACATTGCCATCGGACGCCAGATAAGTTTCTAGGGAATCGCAGTGAAATATTTGAAATATTTCAAGACTTTCCAGCTAATAGACATAAATTGTAGTACTTGTAATTTCTTGGTAGTTCCTCGAGGCGAAAAGACGCAAGAGCTATAAATCAATGAAACAATAATAGGCTTATTTATTTGAAAGAACAAGCACAGCTGACAAAATCTTAACATAATTAACATTAAACAAATAATTAAATATAAATTTTGTTCATAAATCTTCGGGCATAAATCAGAAATGTGTTTAACTGCATCTATAATTGTTATTTTTTGTACAATATTTTAAGTGCCTTATCGACTGTGCGACTATCGCAGAGCATTCAAAACTGTTCAATGCCAGCGGCAGCGACATCGGCGGCAGCGGCAGCGTCGCTGCCTGAAGATTGTGCCAGCTGATTGGACGCTGTCGTTGGCCGTCTGCCCACTTCAAAGCGGCGGCTGCGGCATTGTTTACAAACAAACAGGCTGCAAAGTAGCCGCTGCCACCAGACGGGGCAACTGCAACGGCTCCATAATATCGCCGCTTCGGCAAATACAGTGGGAGCGAATGCGAAAGCTCCGAGGAGCAATTGATTAAGTCGGGAGTGTGCATGTCCACATTTTGAGAAATCCTCACTGAAACAATTTTGATCGATCGTCGCCCGAATCAGGCCCACTGTGCGCCGGCAGCGTTGCCAGACCGCCGCACTGCCGTTGCACAATGCTGCCGCCTCGGCGCGGATTTCGTAAGCCTTTCAGAGTTAAGCGGTATGTGCATATCAGGTAAACAGTGCCTCGCTTATCACATATTTCGTTTGCTTCGATTTCTAATGGAAAAATAGTCGAAATAGCAGCCGCCCCTCTGGCCGCTCATGGCTTAGACTGCGTTTGGCAAGCCGACGCCGACGCCGCCGCCGACGCTGGGGGGCGGGGGTGTTGGGGCACGCGACGTGGGCGGCCTGTAGACGTCGCCGTCGCCGTCGCCGTCACCGTCGCTGTCGCCGTCGTCGTCGTCGCCCCCGTCATGCTGATTATCGTGATCATCGAGGCCGTGGCCACAGTCCAGCGCAGCTGTCGTGCCGGAGGCCGCAACCGCAGCCGCTGCCAGAAAGTGCACCTTGTTCGAAGTCGTGGAATTGTTATTCTCGGCCAGGAGCTGGTGGTGCACTAGGTGGTGGCGATGGTGGCACCCGCCAACGGGACTGGCCGCGTGGGGCCGCGTCTGCAGCAGATCGCCGACGTAAACAGCGGTGATCGTGGCGTAGACGATGCCCAGCACAGCGCCCGCCAGCACGTCGGACCAGTGGTGCCAGTAGTCGGCGACGCGGCTCAGCGAGACGTACCAGGCGGCCATCAGCAGCAGGAACTGGAGGATGTGCCGCAGGACGCGCACGCTGCCACGCCCCTGGCACACGCTGTGCACGTAGAAGGCCAGCAGGCACATCGAGTAGAAGCTCAGGCTGCTGTGCGCGCTGGGGAAGCTGACGTGCAGCTCGCGGATCTGCTGGGAGGAGAGGTTCCGGTTGCTGCAGTAGAACTGCTGCACGTAGACGTCCGCGTTCTGGGGATCCGAGCAGCTGGAGCCGTCGTGCAGCCGCGGCTGGCAGGCGCTGTAGAAGTGCGGGCGCAGTCGGCCCACCACGTGCTTGGCCAGCTCCGTGGTCAGGAAGGTGGCGATGAAGCCGAAGCTGAACGTCGCCTGCGAGCGGCACAGATTGCGCAGATATTGGCGCATGCGCAGATGCCGGCAGATGCGCATTATCTCGACGACGCTGATCGAGAGCATCGGCAGCAGCAGCATCACCACCAGCAGCATGGGCACCGTGATGGTACACTCCAGGTACGGGTAGCGCAGCGAGAGGTCCGAGCAGAAGAAGCCGCGCTTGAAGGTCCGCATGCTGCCCGGATTCGGTTTCGGGCTCATTCGGAGTGTGTCCATATTGCTGCGGCTACATTCGGAGCCAGCTCGAAATCGCACAAATCTATTTCGCTGTTGTTTTGTTTTCGATCCGCCTTATCGCTTGGGCACTGACTGATCTTGCCACTAGCTGAATTTTCGTTTTATCAGCGGTTCTTTCGACCAGGCGCTTTTAATCAGAGTGTTTTCACACAACTCGTGGCTTTGTTCAAATCTCTTTTCGGCACTCGGCGCACACGAATTGCGCATTTGTTTGTTTGCTTGTGGATTCGTCAGCCCGGGCTGCTTTCTAAATCCCCGCCACGACTTTCGGCGGTCACGTCAAAGGCAATTTGCCATTGTCTCCGCCAGGAGTGCAGAAACCACGTGCAGTGGCTTTTGCAGCGTTTTCGGAGTTGCGAATTAAATAAATTAACTCTGTGGGCCAGATAAACCAGCTGTCAGTTGTCCGTCTTCGTCGGGGTCTCCCTTTCCGTCGCGGTCTCCGTTGGCGTTGGTCGCCTCTGGGCTGTGGGCTGTGGGTATCCTGGGCATCAACCTCGCTGGCCGCGCTCACTTTGCTGTCTATTCGGAGCTGCGCGACGATGCTGTCGTTTTGTTTGGAAGACCGAATCTGACTGCGACTGCGGCGGCGACGATCGTGCGCTGCCGCCGCCGCTGCTGCTGCCGCTGTCGCTGCTGCTGCCGCTGCTGCTGCCGCTGCCGCTGCTGGTGAGCTGCCAGCAGAACCCACAAAACCCACCACGGCGCGCTGTGGAGGAGGGTTTCCTATTTGTCGTTATTGTTGCTGTGGTTCGCACTGATATTGTATTTCAATGCTATGTTTTCTTATCAATTTAGCTGCGTCGGCGTCGGCCGAGTCGTCAGCGCTTTCGACGGGCTTGCGACTGTTGCACTCGTGTGTCTTGACGCTAATGAGGAAACTGCTGAATTGTTTCAAGGTTTACTCTTGCACAGTTTGTTTAGGCCTGTTTGCCAGACTCTTGCGATTCGCGCATAATGAAAGAGTTGCATTTACTCGGCGAATTCCACGGAACGAAGGAGTGCCCCTGCCAACAACGAGTGCCCTGCCCCTGCCCCAGCCCCCAGCGGAGTAGGTCACTGCAACGTGACGAGAAGTTGGCTGCTGGTCTCCGCTCCGATCGCTTGCTGCGTGCCTTTCCAGCGTTTGTTGATGTAGGTCGTTGCACGAACCCAGGCCGTGTGCGGTAATGGAGACGACGACGAAGAAGGCGACAGTCACTTGGACAAGTACTCCGACTGATACTGGGCCCGGCGTGCTGCTCTGCAAATGCTGTTCATAAACTGCAGCGAGTTTATGGCCACTTTATATTTTCTCAGCGAATAGAGCGCCTTTATGGCGGGTTCCAACTGCTCAATTTACACAGAAATTGTCGCATTGCTGACCATTTGTCGCTAATTTATGTTAATTTCGGAGCTGGGACGTCGCAAACCTCTCAAATGGAGGCAATTGTGCATTCGTATATGAATTCTATTCGCGGTAAAAGGATCAATTATTTGCTAGCGCGTGCCAAATAGCTAAGAGCAGACGTCAAGTCTCAAAAACTACTTTATTCAATCCAATCCTGACTCTTTGAAAATGGATAAAGTAGGGTATAATATACATATACATTAAATCAATGAGCTGATGGTCTGGTGATAAGTTCTCCTAGTCAAGTCTTCTCGATTAGAGGACCTTTATGTTTATTCTGAAATATATATTCGTGTACATCTGCTTCTGATAAAGTGTGAATATCTTCTGGCTACGCCCACATTTAAGCTACACCATACACAGCATACATCACATTTTTGCAGACAGATTACAGATGACCTCCACTAAAGATCGCACTCGCCAAAATCTATATGCTGTAAACAGCATTATTTTTATTCTCGTTCACAAAGTGAAAAGAGTATATATGTAATGTTCGTCATGCTGTCCGTCCGTCTGTCTATCTTTTTAACTAGAGACTTTTGTACCACGCCCACTAGGAGGCTGACAATCCAAGAACATGTCGATACACCTCAAATCGATAAAATCGATAATGATATCCCGGCTAGAGCACCCCCAGGCGCCCTCGCCTACAAAAATATCGGAAATGGCGAGCTAGAGAATTGAAAGGTAGAGGACTTGTCACCCCTTTTAAGGATCGGTATATATATCTCTCACAATTTTAGAGCTATAGTCACTAAACGTTCGGATAATCGAGCTGAAAAATGTTGGCCACGCCTCGACTGTCTTCAACTGTTATTTTAGTGTGAACGAGTATTTCGCAGCCGGCTACACCCGACTGCAATGTTCTCACTGGTTCTACTTTCGCCTCATTGTAAGCCAATCGCATTGCACTTAATTCAACGCACCGCACAACCGCAACACAATTAAGTACGCCCCACTTGCCGGATAATCCGCAGCCGGAGTATTGCATAACAGGCCACAGCCGTATCAATGAACGACCGCAGCACGCGCCATAAGACCGATCAAATAAGATCATGATTGTGCCAGACAGAGAAAGAGAGAGGGAGACAGGGAGAGAGAGAGAGAAAGATAGCGAGATGATAAAATTTCTGATTTGCATCTTTGCAACAGTCGCAGTAAAGCAAATGAGAAACGAACAATAATTGAATTTCTTTTTGACACAATTTATTTTATCAGCCTACAAAGCCGCCGATAGCAGCAATCGGCGAGTTGCCCAAAGACCTTGAAAACGGGTGTAAATAAAGTAAACAAAAACGGTTCATAATAATATCGCAATCGTACAAATCGGCGCGTAAAACTGATCTTACTGAGCAAAATGATAGAGGGCTTAGTTTTAATTGAGCCGAATATAAAAAGAATTTAATTTATTGGTGCTCCAAAATCCGCAATTGTAATCGTGTTAGAGGACCGCCTGATAGACGCAGGCCGCTGCTCCCCGTGTTCACCTGGTGTGACTGATAAGCGAAAGGTGTAAAATAATGCGACTACGATTGCGAGCGTTGATAGCGAGGCGAGAGCTCGGCGCTGCACTGCTCCCGCTGCGACGCAGTTCCCAACTGAGGCTGAGCAGCCCCCAGCGAGCGCTGAGCTTGCGTTTCCCAAGTGCTTTCCTGGGCCAACGCGACTTTCGCAATTCTTGGGGGGATGGGGGCTGGAGGGGCAACTGTTTGCGTCGCGACAATATTTTGTTTATACTTTTGTGTGTGCATTTGTTGTTGGCATAGTTAACTACCGCAAGTTGCAGGTGCAGCCAATCTAAGTAGATATATGCATGTATATACTATAGAGGGGTGTTCCTCTTGTGGTTACCCGTAATGTCTTGTCGTGAGCAATTTGGACGGGAAGTGACTGATAATTCATAAAGCTTGGTGATAAGCAAAAATATCGCTGAGCAAAGTAAAACACACTAATAGCAATAAATATTTACAGTCCAAACAGGTGAATAGCCATATGGCACGAATTTATACATACATATCAAAATAACAAAAAAATATATAAATGACGTGCAAAAATATATAATGTGTATTTCTATAATTTATACTTTGATTTAAACATTTATCCAATAATTTGTAAGCCTGGACCTACAACAAAGATTAATAATACTCTTTTCAACGCAATGAAAATAAATTGATTTAAATTTTTTGCACGTGCAATGCACCCGCGAAAACGGGAACTCAGCCCAGTTAGGAAATTATCAACTGTTGTCTAGAATGCAAATCTGCAATGGACATTAAACAATTAGCCACTACAGCAGTGGGAGGCTGCATGAAATGAAAATAAAAATAACATCCAATTGATCGAAGAGCAAAGCAAGAGTTGACTCGAAAATTCCTATTAGCCAATTACAAAATATTCAAAATAGCCGTGTGTCCAACAACAATCGTGATAATCAGCATAGGAGTCAACAATATGGACAAGCACATTCAATTAACATAATGACTAAATTAACACTCAAATATTAGAAATTAAAAATAAATATAAAGAGACAAACAGCAATTTTACAAGTTAACGAGCCACCGACGCCGACATTCGCGAATTAAGTAAGAGTATAGAAATAATTGGTGGCGATACTCGAGGAGGGGAACCCGTTTACTCCCCGAGCTGCAGTTAACTCTGTTCGCGGAGCTTTAAAGCTCGGAGCGAAAAACGTCACGGCATTCCGGAGAATGCGATTGACGTCACGGCCTCCATGAGGCACAGGTGCGGTTTCGCCCGGCATAGCTCCGTCGGTCGATTGGGTCACTGCACGTCAAATCTCTGTGCGTGAGTCATAAGAAAGCCCCAAAGAGAAAATCCCACGACGAACCCCCGGTCCGCGGTCCCCGGTCCGCGGTCAGCTGCTGGTTCCACTTCATCTCCACTCAGAAATTATGCACACGCATCAAAAGTGAAGTTGCAGCCGAAGATGGGAGCAAAAGAAAACCTCGATGATGCAGGACATCCCCCACAGCCCCCCACTTCTCCCGTTCCGCATGCAGCAAACGAGTTTTCGATTCGAGCACACTTCAGGTCTCCCATACGATTCGCCTTGGCTGAGCTTCAGCTCAGTGCCTAATAATTTCTCTTGGCCGCAAGTGAAACCAGTTTTTCGGCTTAAACGCGTTCGGGGGAATGGAGATGGCTTATTATTTACCTCGATCTCTTTGTAGTATGCAAACTAAGCTATTTGGGTTAGGCAATTTTCGAGCATGTGGCTCCCCAAGTAAAGATCTGAGCGCACCGCTCAACTGGCTGTCAAATAATAAATAAATGAATAGACTACGCGACTGTTATAGGATACAGTGTTCCATTTATATGGGCAGCTGCAATTATCACTGCGAAGCCCAGTTTGTTATTGCGAAAAAGAAAAAACAATAAACAAGATTGTTCTAGACGGTAGTGCCCGACTAGGGGATACCCTGCTGTAGCTGCGACCTACCGATATTAATATATATATAGATTAGAGAGAGATCGGAAAGCTCTCCTTCCGACTGTTACCGACATGTGCAGGAAATCATCATAGCCATTTCAATGGCTGCGGTGTGTATTAATTATTTGTAGCTTGTTGATGGGCTGGCTTACCCGTTACCAGGTAACAATAGGCTTGGGGGCTCGTGGGTGCACATGTAGCACGCGGGAGCTGTACGAGTATTTACGTACTCGCACTCGCAGGTGACCGACAGACCGCAAAGAGCTGCCACAGTGAGCGGCAGCGACGAGCGGCGGAGAGAATAAATCACGGCCAGGTTGTGCGCCCCGAGCCAGACAAGATATTCATTCGAGCGGCGGCGTTCGGTCAGTTAAGAGCTGTTCGTCTCTCGGTGGAGACCGCTGTTTATCGTCGCATCGTCGTTTCGGAGTCGGATTGAGCGCCATGTCCAAGTACACGAAGCTGGGCCGCGGCGTTTGCGATCTTCTGCTGTACGCAGCGCTCGCAGCGACCATCCTGCTGCTGTTCAAGCTGGTGAGGCCCTTCAAGCGGGGCTTCTTCTGCGGCGATGAGTCACTGGGCTATCCGCTGCGCGAGGGCACGATTGGGACCGCGGTGGTCATTGGCATAACGATGGCCGTGCCCACGGCCGTGATCGTGGTGGTGGAGCTGTTCAAGCAGCTGCCCGTCGCTGGAGCCGGGCGGGACGCGGCGACCCGGGAGAAGCGGGACGGCTGCCGGCTGGCGCACCGGCTGGCGCAGCTGTACAAGCAGGCGGGCTACTATCACTTCGGCCTGGCCATGGTCACGTTCGCCACGGTGCTGACCAAGCTGTGCATCGGACGGCTGCGGCCCCACTTCTACGCCGTGTGCCAGCCGATGCTGCCCGACGGCTCCACGTGCCACGACGCGCACAACGAGGGACGCTACATTGACAGCTACACGTGCAGCAACGCGAACGTGACGGACTTCGTCTTCGCCCAGATGAATCAGTCCTTTCCCAGCGGCCACGCCAGCATGATGATGTACGCGATGCTCTACCTGGCCATCTACCTGCAGGCGGCGCTCAGCACGCGCATCTCGAAGCTGCTGAAGCACCTGCTGCAGTTCCTGTTCGTCATGTTCGGCTGGTACGTGTCCCTGACCAGGATCACCGACTACTGGCACCACTGGTCCGACGTTCTGGCCGGCGTGCTCTTCGGCGTGCTCTTCGCCTGGCTAACCAGCGTCTATGTGGCCGATCTGTTTGCATTCAAGCGCTGGAACCGGCCCGGCCTCTCGGCCCACACGCTCAAGAAGGCCCAGGTCTCGCCCAAGGGCTCCACCAAGTCCCAGGCCAATGCCACAGCCGTCGTCGCCGCCCAGGGCGTGGCCCCCGCCCTGCCCGCCTACACCTTCGGCACGCTTCCCTACCTGGCCGCGCATCAGGCGCAGGCGCAGGCGCAGTACGCCCAGACTTATCACAACTATGGGTACGTGCCCTGAACCGGCCCGACCTTGGCGTCAACGGTGGTAAGAGGCGGGTGCTCCTAGAACTTTTAGAGCCTCACAAGCGAAAACTGCAAGTCTCGCACAAATTTGTTTTTTTTTTTTTTATACATATATCTTAGCTTAATAAAATTTCGATATTAATGACAATATACGAAAACGATTCATTTTATAGAAAGTTGATGAATGACGCGAACACTGCGAAATATGCCGATAATTTGGTAATGGGCTGTTGATATCTGCGCCCCCGAGTAAAGCCAAATTAGAAAGTGCCCAATTGATTGGGTCTATCCGCGAGATGTGGGCCCATCTGAGAAGACTCGGCGCAGCTTTTACTGAAAGTCAGCAAAGTGGAACATCTTAATGCACGCATACTGAATCATTGCAACTGAAAGACTCGAGCCAAGTTCAGTTCGGTTTGAATACTCGTTCACGAAGTGAAATTATATATAGTACATTGCGTTTGTGCAATGTTCATCTCGCTGTCCGTCCGTCTGTCCGCATGAGCGCAATTCGCCGCTATTGAAGTTGGACACTTGAAGCTAGTCAGTTTTCAGATAAGTTCCGGCTCTAAAAATTACAAAAATCTATATGTCATGAAAATAATAATTAAGCCCGTGAACGGTTACACTCGACTGCAACGTTCTCACTAGTTAATCTCCAGCTTTACTGTAGCCAAGGTTTTTTTTCGATTTCGTATGAATTTAATAATGCATGATTAAATGCTATTTTTAAATGTGCCGTAGACTTTTACAGTTACTTTTGCTTTTGTTTAAAACTCATATGCAAAAGGCCTTTTGCAAAAGAATGTCAGAGTCTAAAGGTTCTGGGGAGTAGCAGAAAAAACACCCGAAAGCCGATGTAAGCCCACTGCGAAATGGACCTGAGCCAGTCGAGAGACTAGGAATAAATTAATAAAGATTTGCATACTTGAGCAATCGATAAACGGCATGGGAATGCCAGAGCGACTTGAGCTTGGGCTTGGGCTTGGGCTCGAGCTGGGGCCGTGCATTGTCTCTGGGCTTCCGAGTGAATAGTGAGTAGCACAACAAAGAACGAGCCAAGTCGAAACAAGTTTTCACAGAGCCCCCCTTCGACGATAGACATGTAAATTAGCCTCGGACGGGGCCGCAAGACTCCACTTCACCATCCGAATCTTCGGGCCGCACGGCCCAGTGTCAAAATGTGCGGCAATCCGAACACGCGACTGCTCTCGCGGCTTATCATCGACTTTCTGCTGCTGCTGGGCGTCTACTGCGCGGCGCTGGTGGTGCTGCCCCAGCAGCTGGTCACGGCCCAGCGGGGGTTCCACTGCAGCGACGCCAGCCTGCGCTACCCGTATCGCCAGCCCTGGCTGACCAAGGTGCACCTGACCGTAGCGGTGGTGGCGCTGCCCGCGGCCTTCATTCTCGTCGTCGAGATGCTGCGGGCGGCCTTCGTGCCCAGCTCGGCGGAGCTGAAGCAGCGCTTCGTGTTCGTCGGCGCCCGCATTCCCAGCTTCATCAGCGAGTGCTACAAGGTGATCGGGATCTACCTGTTCGGCCTGGGCCTGGCGCTGCTGGTCATCAAAGTCACCAAGTTCTCCACTGGCCGCCTGCGGCCGTACTTCTTCGACGTGTGCCAGCCCACCTGGGCCGAGGACGAGGCCAAGGCGAGCTGCGACCTGCAGTCGGCGGGCAACGCTTCCCGCTACATTGACGACTACAGCTGCACCGAGTTCGCGGCCTCGCTGGAGCTGCTCTCGCTGGTGCGCCACTCGTTCCCCAGCGGCTTTGTGGCCACCACGAGCTACGCGATGCTCTTCCTGGTCTACTACGCCCAGGCGCGGCTCTTCGCGCCCTGGCTGCGCGTGCTCCGCTCCACGCTGCAGCTGGCCTGCGCGGCGATGGCCTTGCTCGTGTGCCTGGAGCGCATCTCCACCTACCAGAACCATCTCTCAGATGTGGCCGCCGGCCTGGCCGTGGGCGCTGCTCTGGCCTCCTTCGCGGCCGTCTTCGTGGCCCACCTGTTCCGCCAGGTGCGCGTGAAGCGGCGCCAGTGGCCCAGGCACGAACAGATCTACGGCTATGCGGGCTACTACAATCGCGCCACGTATGGCTATTGAGGGGGAAGTTGGTACAAGAGTAAAGTAATGCTAAATAAATATTCGATAGAAGGTCTGTTTTTTTCTGTTCCTAAACCTAAGCCTAGCTCCGAGCCACTTAGTACAAGAGTCAAAAAACGTATATTAATGAAATATTCTTAGTATGCCTCACAATCATCAGCCACTGAACCAATAACGCATAAATATTCGATAGAAGGTGTGCTTAATGATCCTCATGCAGCCAAGTTCCGAACCACTCAGTACGAGAGTCAGTAAATAAACAGTAAACTAGTACGAAGTTGACCACACATCAGCAGAGTCCTGAACCACGTAGCACATGCAATGTTAAATAATATTCAACAAATATTCGATAGGTCTTCTAATTGAGTTTAGTGAAAGTGAGTACACCCAGTCAGTAAATTAATATTAAATAAATATTGGATGGGTATTCTAATGGTGGCCTTAAAAGTAAGCTTAACGTTCATCCCACAAACTCAGCGAAGTTCGCAACCAATTGTCTACAATCAGCAAGCTTGCGATCCATCCAAGTCAAAGCCCGCTGACCACAGTCCACAGCAAGCTTACTCTCTGCCACCTCTCTCTCTCTCTCTCTCTATCTCCCTCCTGCTCTTGTCAATGGCAACGATCACAACAACAACAACAACATCACCTAAGGCAACAAGTGGACAAGAGCGATTTGTTTACAAAGTCAACAAGTAACAGTGTTTTCATTCAGTTGCGTTCGGCGAGCGGCGCTTCGAAGT
This sequence comes from Drosophila sordidula, assembly GCA_035047465.1. Taxonomy (NCBI): domain Eukaryota; kingdom Metazoa; phylum Arthropoda; class Insecta; order Diptera; family Drosophilidae; genus Drosophila; species Drosophila sordidula. The sequence continues at coordinate 15,238,778 of JAWNPQ010000156.1, read as the reverse complement.
TTACATTCGGGTCGGTGCAGTGGCTATAATCGTAAAGCTAATAAACGATCGTAAAGTTTAACAATTGCCGTTGGCTTTTACGGGCAATGTGCGTAGCGCAGCTGGGCGATATTTAGCAGAAATAAGCATGACAATTAAAAGCTATAGCATAATTGTGAACGATACGTTAATGAAAGTAAGTAGAAACTGGGGCACTAAAAGTTAATGTCAGCAGCAGAAAATATTATTTAAACAGCGCAAGTAACTTTAAACAGATCAGTAATTGTGTTTTTTTTTTATATCCATGTATTGTTGTAAATGCGAGCACAAAAGCTCAAAAGAGAAAAATAAATAAATAACAATAATGCATTTAGTGAATAAAGTTCAAAGTGCATTTTAAAACGGCAACGGTTAACCCGCACGACAGCAGAGTCAAGCCGAGGCAACATGTACATACATATATGTACATACGTATGTAAGCGCCAGTTGCCGCATTCGAAAATTCCGCGTATATGTAGATACATATGGTAAAAAGAGACGAGAGCCTTAATTCAATCAAATGTCGCTTATTCATTCAATTAAAGGTCGCGCCATTTGACGTCCCACTACGACTACGCGTATGAGTACTTGGCGGGGAGGTGGAGTGAGTGTAAGAGTTTGCTTTTTTAATACAATTGACTGTTCAACTTTGTGAACACACACACACATGTATGTACATATTATGTCGCATGTGTTTTCGGGGGCAGCTAAGCAGAAGCTGCCCCGGCCAGACGCCGGCAGAGATCAGCCAAAGATCAAAGCACACAATGGGGGCCATTCTTGGGCAAGAACAGCAACAGATTAGCGTGCTCCACGCTCTCGATCTCGAGTGCAGCCGCGTTGCACTTTCTGCTGCCGCCTTATAGACGATAATGCAAATCTGCAATTGGGTGCGTGCGACGCGGCTATTTTATGCATCATTTGCCCGGAACAATAGGCGGCTATTTAGTGGCGATGAGTAAATCGGGTGAGTCACCCTCGAAGCGCCTATTGACCCAAGATATTGGCCAGAAGCTAGGCGCTTATCAAGCGGCGTAGTGGGTGCAGCGTGTCTATGCCGACATCAACAAGTAAAAACACGGCCGTCGGGTGTACCCGACTGCGCACTACTCGTCCATCACGGTATAAGACAGTCGAAGCGGATTGATTGGTTCCAGTTCCAAATACAGATTCGATTGGCCATCGGTAATCTCTAGCGTGGATAGACACGCGTATGTATTCCTAAATTTCAAGTCTCTGTATATGTAGTCCCAATATACTCTCTTCACGTCGTGAACGAGTTTAAAAAGGCGCAGGTAAAAAAGCTGAGCATCAATGAATTTGCACAAAAACTGTTGGGGCAGGTGACGCGGGTGACGAATCCGCGTTATCTGGAACACGCGTTTATTTTATCAAAGTGATCTTGGGCGGTTCTTCACTTGAGCTTATCAAGCGTCGCACACTGTACACTGTGCAAAATACTGTAAACTGCACACGTTCACTGCGATATCTAACAGCTGGCAATAAACTTTTTCTTGCAGTGCCCGCGACAACAACAAACACAAGGCGAATGGGTTGTTGTCTAATCTAGACAAATGCAGAAAACTCCACAGTCACAGAGCTGAGCTAGGCAGCAATAAACTCGCTTCGCGGGAGAACGGGAGAACGGGAGAGCGGGAGAGCGGGAGAGCGTGCGGGAGAGGAGAGGCGCTGAAAACAATGCGAGAAGAGCGCCGTTGTGCATGAAATGATCGTTAAATTAAAAGAACGTTACCCACTCGAGGCCGGATCAGTCAGATACTGACAACGAACCCGAAACGACGCCAACGAATCCGACGGGTAGAAAAAACCAACGAACCCAAACTTAATTAGACAGCATAAAAAATTGGAATATTCACTAATTAAAAACGCATCGAGGCTGCCGACGACCGACAAAATGCGCGACGCCGCCAATGAAGACAGCACAGGCCCCGCCGCCCGGACGGACGGCGAAGCACGGGGGGCCTCCGCCGGGCAGCGGCAAGTGGCGCGCCGGCTGCTCATCGAGCTGCTCATCATGGTCGTGCTGACGATACCCATCTGCATCTACGAGTTCGCCGTGGAGCCGGCGCGGCGCGGCTTCTTTTGCGACGATGAGAGCATTCGGTACCCCTTCATGGACAACACTGTGACGCCCGTGATGCTGGGCCTGCTGACCGGCGGGCTGCCGATCGTCGTGTTCGTCGTGGTCGAGTATGTGCGTCATGTGCGCGCCGACGAGCTCTCCTCCACGGTGGAGCTGCTCGGCTGGCAGCTGCCCACGTGGTATGTCGAGCTGGGCCGCCAGTTCACCTACTTTGGCTTCGGTCTGCTGCTAACCTTCGATGCCACCGAGGTGGGCAAGTACACGATCGGACGCCTGCGGCCACACTTCATTGCCGTGTGCCAGCCGCAGCTCAGCGACGGCACTCTGTGCAGCGACCCGGCCAACCTGCACCGCTACGTGGAGAACTACGAGTGCGCCGGAGAGGGCTACACCATTGCCGATGTCCGGCAGACGCGCCTCAGCTTCCCCAGCGGACACTCCAGCATCGCCTTTTACGCGCTCCTCTACGTGGCCCTCTACCTGCAGCGCAAGCTGACCTGGCGCCGCTCCAAGTTGGCGCGCCACTTGCTCCAGTTCGTGCTCGTAATGCTGGCCTGGTACACGGCGCTGAGCCGCGTCATGGACAGCTGGCATCACTGGTCGGATGTGCTGGCCGGGTCCCTGATCGGCGTGGCCGGAGCTCTGATTACCGCCCGCTACATCGCCAAGCTGTTCAAGTCGCCGTTCCACGACGTTGTGCTGGCCGGCGGCCTGCGGAGGGAGGACACCTCGGCCACGCTGCAGGAGGTGTGCCCCAGCACCCCGCCCCCCTACTGTGTGAAGGGCAGCTACAGCGACGATCAGTATTGTACCAAAGTTTAGATTTGATCAGCTCAGCCCGGTCAAGTGCAAAAGTGCAAAACTGTAATCAGAACAAACATTCCAAAGCAGAGCGAAGTATATATAGCGCGACTCGTTTAAATAATAAAAGATATACCTGTGAACCAAAAAAGAAAAAATGATATAATTGTAGAGCATTTAAGTCGTTTTCGGTGCATCTTTATTAGTATTACACTCACAATAGCTCGTAGTTTCTCCTAGTATACTGTCAAATCGTTCATATTTGTACATTTGTAAAGTTCTCACTCATTGTATGTCTGCCTAGATTAAGACTCGTCAAGTGTTCTAATTGTGCTATTCGTACTATTTTTTTTTTTTGTTTTTTTTTGTGTATGTAATAAACTAAAAAATAAAACAATGATGAGTAATATTTACCCAGTTCACGCTTCGTTGGATTTTATAGCTGATCCAAAATTACCTTTGTTTTTGCCCCATTTCCTCGTAGGCGACGATTATTTGTTCACGTTTATGTCTTTCAAATGGACTGATCTGCAGTGTTACCTTGTCTAATAGTTAAATTGTTCCCTTTTTCAGTTGGCGTTTAATTCCATTCGACGACCAGCATCAATTTGCCGCCTGTGTGAATCACAAATGATATTTTTAACATACGCACAGAGGTCTAATATACTTCGTGCCAATAAAGTCTGTGAAACCGGGTATATGGGCGTTACAAAAAGGCATTCCTCTTCCAAATGGTGGTATAATATTTAAATTGTTAAGAGGGTAATATTTAAGAATCAGGAAAATACCCACACTATTTAATACCAGGGGTATTTTCTATTCGATCATTTTCATCTGGTACTCTAATTTCATTCTGCTTCTGCTGCGTCATATTTACGGAGCACGAACGGAGTTCATACAATAAATATTCAAATTCGTTTTTGGGCCACCTTTGGATGATGATCGTGGGAATTCCTATGCTGTACGTAGGTAAAAAGCTTTGAGCATTTGTGTTTCCCACAAATCCAATCTTAAGCCACGGATATAAAGAGAGCTTGTTGAGAGAATTTTTGCAAAAAGCGTCGACTATTCTCGAAAGCTCTTGTTCAAAGCTCAACAAAAAGCTATTGATACTCAGGGTACTAGAACTATTCGCAATATTCAATGACAAAAGGCTAAAGTCTTGTTTCCAACCGCTCGAAATAAAGAAAAATATTTTGAATAAACAGTTTTTAGATTCGAAGTCGTAAATAAAACTCGCGTGTTCTGTGAACCCCCAAGGCCAGACAAGTGACAAAAATAATAACATTTAACGAAATATTAAATAGAATCCCCAACACGTGTGGCTTTCAGCTGTTTCTTATCAACAAAGGCCGGGGAACTGACTGAGGCCAGTGCGAATATTGAGGCGTTGACGCGAATAGGGGCAAATCAGGGCATTAAAAACAAAACTGTTTCAAAATAACCACATACCCCTTCAACAGACCTGTATTAGCTACGATTAGAAAATAAACCCGCATTCTATACTATATAAACGTAAATTATACGCTAAGAAACGTAGGCTGGCACAAGTAGGAGAGCTAGCTTGTAACGGATAAAATATATATTATAAGGAATATAATGGTATTATAAAGAGTATAATCATCGGTCCCCATTTAAACAGTTTAGAACAAGGAGAATTTAGTAAATGAAGGTTGATAACCTATGCCCACTTAAACTAACCCGCAATTTGCAAACTTTAGCAAAATGACCAAGGCAATGCAATAATCAGCAGACACTTTGTAAGAGTATTCAGATTTCGCTGCCTTTAGTTGTCAAGCCTCTTTGCAGTTAATAATATAATTTAAGCTCATGAAAAGATGAAATCGCTACAATGGCTGGCACAACAATGTCGTAACAACGGAATCCCAGACCCGGCTTCAACGTCGCGCTTCACTGCTCGGCGCGATCAGTGCTACGAGAGTCGCCGAGCCGAGCGCACTATGAGTTTCGATCTAAGGCTTAACTGGGTCTCCGTCAACCGGGGGCACCTGCGCCTGCTGCTGGATGGAGTGTTGCTGGCCGTGCTGCTCGTCCTGAGCGAGAACTTTAAGCGCCTTTGGGGGCCCGCGACGGAACGGGGCTTCTTCTGCGACGACGAGACGTTGATGTATCCCTACCGGGAGAACACCGTGACGCCCCGCATGCTGCACTGGCTGGGACTGTACTTGCCTCTGGCGGCGCTGCTCATCCTGGAGAGCAGTCGATGCTGGCGAGCGGGAGGCTCGGGCTGGCAACAGTTTTGGCCTGTGTACAACAGCCTGCGCTGGTTTCTCTTTGGCCATGTTGCGGAGAACTTCATCAAGGACATGGGCAAGCTGACAATCGGCAGGCTGCGTCCCCACTTCTTCGATGTGTGTCGGCCGCAGCTTCCCGATGACGGCTTCTGCACGGACAACGCTCATCGGCTGGGCGGCGTCTACCACACGGCCTACGTCTGCCGACCGGACCTCTCGGGAGCCACAGCGGAGATGCTGCGCGACGCGCACGTCTCCTTTCCCAGCGGCCACTCGAGCATGGCCTTCTATGGACTCGTCTTCGTGGCTCTCCACTTACAGCGCATCCGCTGGCCACTGTCCGGCACTTTGCTGCGTCCCTTGTGCCAGCTGCTCTGCGTCGGCCTCGCCTCATTTGTCGGCCTTAGCCGTGTCATGGATTACAAGCACCATTGGTCGGATGTTGCGGCCGGTTCGCTGCTGGGCGCCTCCATTGCCCTTGCGGTCGTCCGTGCGGCAGAGCAGGAGCACCAAGTGCGTCTAAAAAACACCCAACACCATGCAAATACACTGGCAGTCCAAGCAGCTCCGGTCGTGGAAGCTGCAGCTGGACAGGATGTGGGCACGGGGGCCGAGCAGCTGCCGCATGATTTGTGCCAAGTTACGTGCCATAGCTCTAATTAGTGTTAGTTGAGTTGAGCCTCAGCTTGTTAAGATAAGTGACAGTAAAGATAGACAATTAAAAGCGTAATTTGTTTTTTTTTTTTTTTTTCGTTTTTGTGCATAGTGTTTTCACAGGGACAATAAAAGTAGGAATAGTAAACCGCAAAACAGAGTATTGACTTCTCGCAAGATAGCCCATTACGATAACTGGCAACAATTGCGCAAATCGAAAAATAAATGCAATTTATCTTCTAAAATTGTGCAAATATTTGTAACTATTTTTAACGAATCGTAAAAAGTTCGGGAACTTGTGTTGTTCAAATAAAGGACAAATCAATTATTTAAAAGCATTTCAATATAAGGTGCAACATGCATCGATATGGAATCAAATACTTAAGGGTTCCTGATGCAGAGTGTAGTCACAACTATGAAGTGAATTCCTTTGGAAACTTTACGCGTTCTTTACGTCCACAGATCATTTAGTGGAGCACGGAAACTAGTTGAAGAACTTTTCGCCCGATGCAAATTGATTTCAATTAGCGACCCCGGGAAATTGCCCAAGCCAAAAACCCATTGAAAGCCACCGTCGCGACGTTGACAACGGTGCAACAATTAGCGGCTCTTTTAGTTTCATTAGAAGCAAATTTTCAAACGACTTAACCTCAGTCAACGCCATTCGGTCCGCCCGCTTTTCCCGCTCGTCGGGCAGCTGGGGAGGAAGGCTGAGGAGGAAATAAATAAATTTCAGCAGCAGGCGCATAAATTGGCATAAGCGACAGCATCAGCAGCCCAATCCGAGACGCTGATGATGATGCGCAACACCTGAGCCCGAGATTCGCTGTAGGTCTCGAGTCTCGGACAATTTAGGGCTACCCTCATCAGGACACGGAAGCTTTTGGCAGCCATTTTCACTTGTGGCCCGCTTAATTGGCTCATTTATTTTGATGGCAAAGAAAATGTTGGAAAAGTGTGGCCTTTTTTCGCATGGCTCTCGCATTTACCTGGTTCGCTGCGGCCTCTGGTTTTATTATGATTAATTATGGCACAAGCACACAATTACAGACGCACACACACACACACACGCGCGCACAAAGTGACCCTAAGCTCCAGTTTCTTGCCAAGTTTTGCAACTGTGTCAAGTTTTTGTTGTTGCCGTTCTTGCGGTTGTTGTTCTTGTTGCTGTTGCTGTTGCTGTTGTTGTTGTTGTCTAGCCCAAGATTCGAATGATATATTTCTATGCAATTTATTTTAATCTGCTGCGACAGAGACCCCCCGTAACCTGCCATCGTCTAAACTATCTTTGCAGCTAGTTTCCATGCGTTAATTAAATGGAAAATATTTGCACATAACAACGAGAGGGCACGCGGCCAGAGGAAGCTCCTAAAGTTTTGCTGCAATCCGACACAGTGACCTACATTCTCTATTAGAAAGAAGAAAGTTTTGTTTTTCTCAGCGCAAAAACAACAAAATGAAAACGAGACGGGCTCGCACAGTGGTGCGGATCCTTTCTGCGATCTGGCTAACACTGCCGAGCGTGAATTATGACTGCCAACAAGGTTGGAAGCCAGGCAGTCCGACTGCAACAACAACCGAAGGCGAATACGCTTCGTTGAGGGGCATTTTAAAGTAAAGCCAATCTCCAGTGCAGCCTTGCTCATTTGAGACGGGGACAATTTAATAAACATCCTTTCAACTCGCTTCAAATATCGCTGCTATTCATGGCACTTAATTAATCTGCAGGTTGCCTTCCTCACACCAACCTCAATCAAGTGCGCAAGCTCAAGTCCTGTCAACTCTTGTCCAATCGATACAAATTTAGGAGCAGCGCCGTCTCTCTAATCACAGCCAGGTGTGATAATGTGGCATGTGTCCAGTCCCTCTGCCGGCTGCGTCTCCTCGAGTCAGTTTGTCACTCTGCCATATCTGCAATCGCCTGCTGCATTTTTGCATGCCTCTTTGGCCGTGTGTTGAACAAAATATCCCGAAGCATTTCGGGGCTTTTCTACTTTCCAACAGCTATGGGGACAACACCTCTGCTGCTGTTGCTGCTGCTGCTGCTGCTGCTGCTGTTGTTCTTCTACCCTAGCTAATGGCATCATCAGCATGTTGATAACGACGTCACCCAGAACATACAATATTATACGAATATTATTGACTTCTGATCGATTCTGCTGCTTCGGTTTCAACTAGTTTGGTGATGAGTCTCAGAATGAATGCATGCATAACAAGCAAATGATAAGCTGAAAAATCTAAATAATATAGTCATAAACCATCGCTGATTGGGATTTACCTACAATTTGGCTGAACTGAGAAGGATCGTTCGAATGTTGATTACTCTGCCTCGCGCTTGCCATAAAAGCAAGCTAAGGGTATCCAGTGTCCGGCTTCCCCTTATTTAATGCTCTTGTTGTTCTTGTTGTTAAAGCTGTCATCGTCGCAACGTGCGCTTCATATTTCTGCGGTTGCCAGTTTGTCCATTGAATTTTCCGGGCTGGGGTGGGGCTGCCTCCTGGCAACTTTTGCACTTGCTATTTGCCGTCAGCAGTCGGCAACGTCAGTTGTTGGTTCTTGTTGCTCTGCGCTCGATGCTGGCTGGGAGCTCGGGATGCAGCCCATCATTGGCTTCATGTGTGTAAAGACAATTTGATAATCGCAATATGCAGCATAGTTTGAGTTAATGAAGCTTGTGTGCCTTGTGTGTGCCACCTTCGCATCCCTTCGTAGCTGTGAGCTGCCAGACCAGACCAGACCAGACTAGACCAGACCAGACCAGACCAGACCAGACCAGACCACACCACATCACACCCCACCACACCACAACAACCAGGAGAAGACCTGGTCGTTGTGTTGTTTGTTGGAAAACAAGCAGAGCGTTTTGCTTGCCAATTAGTAATTTGTTTGCCGCCTGGTTGACTTGAAGGAAGAGCGACAGAATGATGGCAACAGGGAGGGGGCGGGGCGAGCGCCTCGACTGTATCTGACAGCCTGAGGTTCGTTTAAAATACCATCGAGTTGGGGCCAGGTGCTGCAGTTGCGACGCTGATGGTATGACAATTTTCTCGGCTAGATCTTGCATTTTTAAAGCTGCGATATTATTAGATATTGTTGGACATAGCGCAGATCCTATTGTGCCTCACTTAGGACTTGAATGGAACTTGCTCTGGATAAACAACAGCAATAAAAGCAACTCAAACTGTGCACATTCCGGGCAGCAAATTTTCCATTCATTTTCAATTTATTTAAATTTATTTTAAAGCACGCTCCACATGACACATTACAATGCATTTATCAGATGCTGTCTGCTCCGCACCTACCCGCAGCAACAGCCGGATTGTCCAGCTGTTCTTCCCTCCTGCTGTTAACTTATTCAATTTTTATCGACTGACAAGACGGGCGAGTTCAATGTGACAATGCGACAGCTCGGCAACAAGAGCAACAACGACACCTACAGCGGCGGCCATAATAATGGACGATGGTGCCGGCCCGTAGACAGCGCTGTCTCCTCCGTCTCCTCCGTCTTCATCGGCATCATCGGGCCGGAGGACGCCTGCTGGCGACGATGCAATCTGACGGCAGCAGCGGGACGTCGCCGATCTTGCAGCAATAGCAGCCAAAGCGAAAAAGAATCCGATTGCACTTCCTGCTCCCGGTCCTTTGTCCTTAGTAGTGGCCGTGCGAAATTCGCCACCGTTTTGTGTCCTGTCCTAGAAATCACACGCAGCCTCGACACGTGACGGCGCCGGCAAGAGCGGCGGCCATTTTGCGTTTTGTCGCTGCTGCCATCATTATTAATACGGTCGGACGGAACAGGACACGGCCGCGCGACGGACCAGTGTGGCCCAGGACGAGGCGAGCGACATCTGCTTTTGCGCTAACTTCCGTTGCGTGGCGTCCGTGCAGTGATTTTTTCGCGCCGCCTCCTGTTTCGTAAAAATGCTCTGTCTCCTTGGCCCTCTGGCAATTTTGATTGCTGTCCGGTGGCTGGCCAACTGTCAGCCAGGTGGCCCAGCTCCTGCCGCCGGCCAGTCAAAACAGGTGTGGCCGTCAACTGGCAATCAACTTTCATTTAGCAGCATCATTTGTCACGCTTGTTTATTGCCCGGTTACGTGTTGGTCAGACTTAATGGCTGTTATTGTCGCTCTCCCCGGCACAGCAGACAGACGGAGTCGGCAGTCGGCGATTTCAGCTCAACTGCATTGCAATAGGTCCATAAGCCGGGGCAGGCGTTGCATTGATTGGAATCCGAAAAACTTCGAGATGGAAAACAACAAGCGGAAAAACTATTCTGACCAACTGTTTGAAGAACGCATCAGCTATGAGTTGAGTCGTGCAATATCAGCACCGTTTGAAGAGTCGTGACAATAGACAAAAAAAAAAAGAAAAAAAAACTACCTTTGATATGGTTCAATAACGAAAGCTTTTAACTACTAAACTGGCTGTTGAACGTGATTAATCGCCCAATTCCACAGTGCCCAACGTATGTATCTTACATTAACATATTTCACATTCTGCGGTTCCATTAGCAAGTGTCCACTGTGGGTAACATGTGCGTGACAATATTGGCATTGCATTAAATAAAATACAATATCTAAAATATCCCACATTATAAATAAAACGCGCGAAATACTTGAGTGGGAAGAAGAGTTTTATAAGTTTATTGCAGAATATGAAGACGACTTGAGCAGTAGCAGCAAAGTAGGCGCCCCACTTAATTCCTTGTTAAAAATGGAGAGATGAATACGATTTCTAATTATGTTTCAAAATTGCCGCCCAACTGTGGTTCTACATATATCAGCTGTTTGTCGTATAATACTTTCATATTTTTCATAACATCGATAGGAAATTCGATAAATCATCGCGTAAAGCATGAATAATTTGGGGCGAATTGCAATCTTGTTGCATATGTTGCAAATGTTAGATATAGGAGATATGTTGCTTCTTCTGGGAATATATTTCATATATATGTGTATAGATTATATATTATATGCTACATTTTTAACACTTGCAATGCTGATAGAGGAATTATATAAGTTTTGCTCCTTCTGCTAGTAACATAGTGTGCCGTATACCCTTTGGCTCATGTTGGCAAGGGGTATAGTGTATGATAAGTCGTATCACTGCCCTTACGAACGGCAACATAACCTCAATTATGCCGATTCGTTTTAGGCCTAGTGCCAATGTTGGCACCCAGGGGGGAGGGGGCCAAACGAAGCGAAATTCAAACGCAGCCGTTGCTAATGCCGCGTTGATTATGAATATTTTAGCGCCCTTCGCCAAAAACGGAGCCACACTGGTGATAACCCCCAAAATGATGATGATGATGATGATGATGATGATGATGGTGATGATGACGACGACGATGATGATTATGTTGATGACGTTGACCGCATACGCCGCGAATGAGCAATAAATTTGTATGCACGATACTGAATATGGGAGGGAACAGCGACGAGCATATGAAAATTTACATTTTGGCAATTTCCAGCTTTCGAAGAGACTCCCCCTCTGCGTCCCGGCCAGATACCTCAGTTGAATTGGTTGGCTGCATTTGCCTATCGTCGATTGCAAATCTTCGTCGGAGTGCAGCGCGTAAATTCCGTAACCACGTCGCTTTATTTCGACCGTGGGTCCGTTCGTTTGGATTGGCCGGGTTCGGTTCGCTTCATTCTGCCTGCAAATGCAATTTCCTAATTTCTCACTGGGGAAATGCCGTTAAGAACCGGCCCACCGGCCGCCAGACCACTAGTCCGACTGCCCGGCAGATTGAGCCAGCTGGTGCTTAACTGGTTATGCAGGCCGGCAGGAGAGTGGAGCAAGGGCAAAGGTCGACGGCGCTCGCTTCCAAATTAATGACCCGGCGCCGCAGACGACGAGCACAAAAAACCGCAGACAAAGGCGCATAAATGCATAAAACGGACGGCGGACGCCAAAAATTGCAGCAATCGGCGTTGGACGCGTCATTCTGGAATTCGTTCCTCATACTTACTGACCCAAGTGCGCCTGAGCTTATGCAAAGCAAATTGGTTTATGCATGAGGCCCCCAGACGGACAGACAAATGGACGTTCTCGCCGAGTTCCCAACGAGCGCCTGCATGCAAGAAAACTCACACGGAACCACCAGATGGGCAGGATGCCCCCAACAGGTCGCCGACCAGCCAAGTGGAATCGAGAGTGCTAGCTAAGTAAATTGTTGGCATAGTCCTTGATTAGCTTACCCCAGCTCCAGTGCTGCAGCTCGCTGGAGGTGGTCCTAATGCATTTCAAAAACCACACGAGCGGAATATATATGCATCCGCTGGGCAGCTGCACGTAAGTCTGCTTTTCAGGTCGCCGAGACTAGACCCATTGAAAATTCAGTTTTGGGAAAAATTATAAATGCAAAATAATAAATAGTAATTACTTAATTTTTTATGAAATTCTCTTCTCTTAATATTCTAACCAAACTCTGTAACTACGAACCTTTAGATGCGCTTAGCATAGGAGTGAAATCTTATCAGCACCGGATACTATTATATTTATCTTCCAATAATCGAAGTAAAATGTGGATTCTGTTTGAAAGGTATGACTAATTATGGAAGGATGGCATTATCTTCTAGCCGAGTAATCGAAATTCACAGGATATTAGAAAGATTGCCTGTTAACTACCAATTCTCTATATATACTTATATATACTTTTATTGTAAGTTACAGACCTTAACATACTTCTAGCAAACACATGAAGGGAATTTAAGATTTTTAAGGAGCAGGAAATGGAAAGAAATAAGGCTTAATTTCGTTAAAGAACAACAATAGTGCTAACAGATTAAAGAATGATGTGATATAATTATTACGACTTAGGTGTCATTACGTCTCCGTCTTACTGATCCATCAAAGTTTTAACTGCAAAGCGCAACAGATCCAAGGACTCAAATGCTTTCCGAAAGCCCTTTAAGTGTTCACAAGCTCACAAAATATGTAAGGAAAGCCACACAAGGTGTCTGAGCAACGTTCATCCAGTTGACCCCCACACTGGAAACCCCTGCCCAGTGCAGTTCTGATACTGATGTTAGAAGGGGAAAATCAATAAACGAACACAAAAATTTCTCCGGCTTACCAGCCAAATTGGATTTGTGAAAATAGAAAAAGAGTAGTCCCATTCAGATGGGTCCAATACGGCAGGGGGTGGGTAAGTAAGCAGATAATATGACATAAATGATTGGTTGAGGGCTGCGTTCTGTAAAAGTAAAAGCACAGATTGTTTTTTTGCCCCAATGGGGGATTAAGTTGCACAGAAACTGCTGCTGCAACCAACGACGATGACGACATAAAAGTGCCGCTCTTAAATGTTATGGAAGCCCAAGACCGGGCCTCATCACAGCGAGAGCGGAAGAGTAAACGCATCATCATTAGTTTTAACGGCTCTTGAGTCCACTGGGCGCTCCGTGGAAGGCCAAAGCCAAAGCTGTCCTCGTTCCAAAAATCGCGCATATGACTTTTCAAATGAATGACAGCAATTAACGCAGTCAATGAAGCCGAGGCCATTGTTTGCCTCTGTCGGACTCATCCTGCGCCTGCCCGGCCATTAAAAGCCGCCATTGCCGCCGTCGTCGTCGCAGTCACCGAACAATTGCAGTTCACGTCAGGGCCACCATGGTTATGACACATAAAACGAACCGGCTGAGCTAGTATGCCCGCCTGGCCTAGCCGGCTGGTGGTTTCGGCCGGTTGCTCGGCTTAGAACAAAGCTGCCGTTATCTGGCGCTATTGCCTGCGCCGCTGGAAACGTCCAAAACAAACAAAATGGCCACCAGGCCAGACCGGGACCACTAAATCTGTTATTTATATGACATCAGCGGGTTATCATCGTGAGCAGCTGAGAACACGTTGCGTTTGCGAGCACAACATTTTAAAACTCTTACGTGGTCGGGGTGAAATATTTAAAAGCGGGCGAAATATTTAAGGGCAGCAGTAGCTGCAAATCTGGCATATTCTTTGTAATGCATATGTTTTTCAAATACCACCGGGTCTGAATATAAACATGTGTATATTATCTGGCACGCTGCAATCTTGAGAGTGCTCTCTGCACACCTTATGGGGATGAGAACTTTCCTTGCTGGCTTTCCACAATCACATATTTCCTTAAATATATATATTATATTTGTTATGCTCTCGAAGTTAGAACGTTGTTTTTTTGTGTTTGTAAATATTATAGATGTAAAATTTGATCAAAGAGAGGCCAGGACCGCAACAAGACTTAAGCACTCAAATTATTAAACTAGCGTCTGTCAGACTCGAAGCGTTTTTGAACACACCTTATATCCATGCGACACGTTCATTCGCAGATAGAGGAGCATGAATGGAGGACGCCACCTGCGGCAGCGAAAAGTGACATTTCAAAAGCAAACCAAAAACATTTTGCCTACATTTGCGCGTTTTTTAATAAGCGAGTGTCGCAACGAGCGGTGGCAGAGTAGAAAATTATGCATGTGACCGCGGCACACGCGTCGTATGTGTGATAAAAGCGCACCAAACAGCTCGAGTAAAGTTGGGCTCCAAATATTTCTTGTTTCTATGGCACCGACATTGACAATCCGACCGAAAGAGACTGCAACTGGGGTTCAATTTGACGGCGTACGTGTTGGACGCAAATTTCAAATCAGTTGCGCATTCACATACACACACACGCACACACGCACACACGCACACTCGCACAAAGAGACACATGCAGCCATGCCATCATTTAAATTCAAAAACGCGATAACGACCGGGTAATGATGAAGTGCAGCGCCCAGCGTCGAAGTGGCCGCTGGGCATTGTGACATTGCAGGCGCCCGCCAAAATTGGTTACGCGTTTGGGTCAACAGCTGCCAACGTTTTGGATTACCGGGCACGGAGTGGGTGCCGCGGATGCCCATGACGACTGGTCAGCAGTCGCCCGCCTAGCTTCTGACACGACAAACATATTGGTGCCAGTGCTGGCACAGATACAGTCAGCTGCGACGGAGGGAGCGAGCAGGCGCGAAAATGAGCTGGCGCTGATAAGTGGGCTACGAATGTGATTACTGTTGCAGTTCAACTTGGTTATGGAGCAGTCAAGTTTCAGTTGACACACTAATTGCAGGTGGGATGTTTCACTGCAAATGAAATTGCATTAAATCCACATACAGAGGCGAGGTTCCCAACATATCGCTGATATCCGCGTTAATAAGCATGCTGTCCATCTCACATAATATGTTGAAGAAATTCGTGTTTACGTCAGTGTACACACACATGCGAAAGATCTGGCTGCCCCGCCACCACCAGCCACTAACGAAATTGCAATGTGCACGTGCCACAAGAAATGAAGAAATATTGTAATACTGGCCCAAAGCATTCAACTTTTTTCTGCTGCACCAACAGAAGCGCCACATCAAAAAACCGGGCCCGTTTATAGCGTCATGTTCAAGATGCTAAACACACGCTCACACACGCTCGCTCGGAGGACACTCAAAGCTGTTAGTGAAGTGGCCGTCCAGCAAAAAAGCCGACGTGCAATCAGCATCGTCAGCAGCCGCTGGAGCAGCACGCGCTTGGCCCACATAAAACGGCCGAACCAACAGCGGTTTGGAGCGCCTTTCCTATGGCATCGCCACGGCTACCACCAGCACCACCGCGAACACCACCACCACCACCACCACCACCACGGCCGTCCAGCTGCTGCCCATCATTTGCAAAAGCAATAAAACTCGCCGAGGAGGTGGCACTGACCCTTACCAAAGACTGCATCGCATATAAAATATTTCACCAAAACTGAAAAAAAAAACAAAGCGAGGAGGATTGCGAATGTAGGCAATGCAATAGTCTGAGATATGTATGTCCTCACATTGCACACAAACATACACAAATAAAAACCAAATATAGCAGAACTATGCTCTGAATGTGAAAAATTGGCAGCCAAAGTGTGAAGCCAAAGGGCAAAGAGTACATCTTGGCCTGGCCAGTCAAAGATAAGTTACGTTTGTTGAAGTTTACTTTTTAGTATCCAGACATATTCTTTTGTACTCTTAATCTTCGTCAATCGACGTTATATATTTATGTTCGAATAACCACTCAGCACATGGATATAGCCGGATGTGTCTGCTTGCCTGCTTGATTTCAAGTTTGGCAGGTTGCATCCAGTTATATTGTATTATTATATATTCATTAAGCAGAGGTATTCATTTCATAGATAACTTTTTAGCTTTCGGATTTCAAATGCAGCAATTTAGATTAGAAAACAAATGTATTGTTAGCGCTGTAATCTACAACCGCGTGTTCTTTTCAATTGGCAATAACTCAACGGTTTTCCTCTTCTGGCCACAAACTTTTCGGCTCTGGACTGGTTGTTGTTCTTGTGTCAACTGTTTGTTTGTTTGTTCTTGGAAAACTATCTTCATAATGATTCTTGAGTTAAAGCCTTTTGTTCGCTTACTGCATTACACTTGTTTAAATGTATTGGGACTTCTAGAATTAGGCATTGTGACTTGTTTATTTTGAAAGTCCTTTTGGCTGTTTGTGGGTCATAAAAATGTACTGGCTGCCGCCCCGACATCGACATAAGCTGCATACCAAATTCTCATAAAATAAAGCTCACATTCAAAAAAACCAAAACAAAAAAAGGAGTATTCAGCCAGCCCACGGCCCTTGGCTTGGCTGACTCCCGTCCTTTGGTCGTTCGTTTTGTTAATTGTGCGATTCTTTGCTTTGCTGCGCTTGCAGTTTGGCTCTGGCGACTCTTTTGGCCATTGGCTTTTTTATGGCAGTGTTGCTCTCTGCTCGGTTCTGTTGCCGCTTTGTGTTATTGGGCTGTCTTTCGCCTTGTGTCCTGGCGCTGGCTGCACACATACATGCATACATGTAATTGTTAAAGGATTTCGTGCGGATTTATTGTTGCATGCTTTGTGCTTTGGGTTTGTTGTTTTAGCCCTTGAAAGTTGTGTACATACATTGATAGGAATTTGATTTGTCAGTTGGTTAATTTATGACAGGGATTGCAGAGATTTATGCTGGATTGCATCATATGATTGTGGGCAAAAGAATGGAAGCGAATAAGGCGAAATTAAGGCGAGGAGGGCGCAAAGTAGGGACTTAAGCTCCAGCTGAAAGAAGAGGGCAAGCGGAAAAAGGCGAGAAATTCAGAAAGATCGCCAATGTTGAAAGCCAGTCAATCGATCCATCCCAGACTTCAGCACTTAGCCGCCCTGCAAAAAATGCTTGCCTCTGCTCCACATTGGGAGCATAAGTCCCCCAGCAATCTGATAGACACATGGCCCAGTAAAATGACACTTGCAGCAGTTGGCAGGATTCGCTAGTGGATAGTTTTTGCCTTGGCCAAATAAACTGTTAAAAATGCTGAGTTTGCGCGATTCTGCGAGGGGACAAGGGGCAAGGGAAAGGCTGCGAACGAAAAAGTGGCAACTATCATACAAACGCAACAACTGATGCCAAAACAATAAATGCCACTGAACGCTACACAGCAGCAGCAGCAATCGACGAGCACAACAAATACAAGGGAAACAGCACAACAGAAGCGCCAAATGGCTGTCCAAAAGAATATAAAGCGGCGAGAGCGAATAAGGAGCAGCGGCAATGTTTGCACTCGTAGGAGAGAAGCGAGCACATGTGGGCAAGAGGAATCACTCGAAAATCGACGAAAATCCTTTTGCATGTTGTAACAAGTGGCCAGCGAGCTGCCCCCCCAGCTCCTCCTGCGCCCATCCCGGCAACTTCAATCCGTGCAACCAAAACCGAAATAGTGGCACTTTTGGCTGTCTCTTCATCCGTTTGCCACACGTTGCCATCGCCTGCTGATTCAGCAGCTAGCAGGAAGGGCTGCTCAAAGTCCTTGGCTTGGTCCTGCCCCCTTTTATATTTTTTGCTCTTGCTCAGTTTATTTTATTTTCGCGCATATCTGCAGATATTTTCGCAACACTTCATAAACCATAAAAGCACAGCCAGCGAATGTGGTGTAAAATGCAGCCAAATTTAATTTGCAACTCATAATTTCCGTTTACCACGTTTCAGGCAACAGTTGCACAAATAATTTGTTTTTCCTCCTTTCCTTGAGGTGGACCACTTGCAGAAAGTGAGCTTCCAGATGGGCGTTAGATAAACATCAAATATACATGCACCAACCTGGCCCCCCCTGGAGGGAAACACTCTCAACACAAAGGATTAATTTAGTCACCGCAGTATACATGGTGCATCTAATGACTTATTTCAGATTAGCCAGCCTTTGATTAATTATGCCTTGTGCTAGCTACTGAAATGGACGCAGAAACATACAGCTACAGATCTAATTCAGATTTTAAGTTTAAACAAAAATAAGAACATCTGCCATTTGTTTAGGGTGCCGAAGTAATAGTACCCCTGCAGACATAAAGAAGATATGTGGGAAATTTTTAAAATTGTTGTTGTGAACTCAATTTTAAGTTAAAGAAATAATACCAAAGTATTTATTTCTTTTAATTTACATTAAAAATTAACTAAATATAATAGGGCGTGGTCGAAAAGACGAAGGAGGACGGTAGTGTAAAAAAAGGCTGACCTTCCAGAGTTAAGCAACAAAAAAGTAAACGTAAAAATACTAAATTTTATTTTATATTGATGTTGATTAGATTTTGATTCATTTGCATCTCTATGATATAGATATCACCTGCTTAAACTAACTAACGAAAAGGACCTTAACTCAGTTTAACTTTAAGACTGAGAGTCTAATTTGCCCAGAAGCAAACAGTTGGACAGACGGACCCTGTATCGATATATGTTATAGGGACGGAGACGTCTTCTTCTATGCACTGCACATTTCGCAACGAAAATGTAATACCCTCTGCATACAGAAACAGGCTTTGTTGGCAGTTCAAAAGCAACAGATGAAATATCTAGAACGCTCCTCTCAAACCATATGCCAATTAAAAGCCGGAATTCAGTGCTTATCTTGAGTTTTGCCATTCATAATTTAACACTTGCAGGGCACATTATAGGTTTGAATTTTGATTCGAATATTGTTTATACACTGTACAGCTGTTCAAGATATCTGAAGAAAGACGTGCACATATTTGCTGTTTTGCCGGATTGGATCACACGATTAGTACTTTGCAAATCTGTTTCGATGCACCCACAAGTGTTTAACTGCGGCTCTAGGTATAAAAAGCCCAAGCACATACGTCCCTCAGTTCTAGTTCTGTTCCGTTCGAGTTCACACTGTAAAGTACAAATTAAATTGATGGCTATTACCGCCGCCCTGCTTCTCCTGTTTGCGCCCATCCTTAACGGCGCAGAGAAATCTGCTCAGATCCTGAAGCCGAAGCTATTGCGCACAATTCCTTTTATGCACGAGGAAATGGTGCTGTATGACAGCGGCTACAAGGCAGATCAGGACGAGGTGCCCTACATCGTGGCCTTGGATTTTCAGGGCAAGCGTTCCACTTGGTTCTGTGCGGGCTCCATCATAGCCAACCGCTGGATTCTCACAGTCGCCTCCTGCACGAATGCGGCCAGGCTGGCGAAAATCAGCTACGGAGCGGCTCAGCGCCAGCAGCCGGTTTTCCAGTTGCGCGTCTCAAGCAACTGTTTCTTTCCCCATCCTAACTTCGACAGGTATTACAGGAACGATATAGCCCTGATTCACACGCCGTATCTGCAGTTCTCGCCCGGAGTCATGTATGTGCCGCTGCCCAAATCTCATTCATCGTTTGCCAATACTTGGACGTTTTCTGCTGGCTGGGGACAGCACCGCGGCTGCAACGAGTCCAGGCACCACTTGTACGTGCTGCAGATAGAGGTGCTGAGCAACAGGAACTGCAGTAGGCTGGGCTACGGGAGGAGGTTTCGCCCGGAGATGCTGTGCGGCAAGCTGGCCAACACGGAGGCGAGCTGTCACCTGGACTCGGGCAGTCCCATGGTCCTACAGACAAAGGCCTGTCTAATTGGAATCGGCTCATTTGGCAATCAGAACGGCTGCAATTCGAATACGCCGCTCGGCTTCACGAGAATCACGTCATATATGAGTTGGATCGATTCCGTGATGGCTAAGAACGGATGAGCTCTCGCATTAGCAAATGAAGTAAATAAAGGTGAGCGATGGCGATTGCCGTTCGCTTGGTCAATTTCAAAAGTGCAGGTGAACTTTCTTTGGGTCTTGGATAGATTAATTTGCTTTCATGTGGAAGCTCACAAAGTGGATTTGAGTCTGAACCAGGTCAAATCTAATTAACACTAATCAAGGCGCAGCTTCGACCGGAAGTGGACTTGCTAGCTGAATGCGCTTCATTCTGCAGAGCTTCCGGGCTGCTGGGACAGCGTCTCCAATGTCCAAGCGGACGCGCGAATGTCACAAGTGTCGAGCAAACATTTCATTAGGGCCAAATTTTGTGTGTTTTCTTTTCACAGCAGCTGCTAATGAGAAATTTGTGTCTGTGCGAATCCTTTTCAAGGTGCCAAGCGCAAAGGCGAGCGCGTCGCACGCCATTCCCAATTGAACATTGCATGGAGCATGGAGCGGAAACAGCGTGAAAATTAATTAAATTTACCCAAAAAATAAAAAACCGAATACGAAACGAAAATGTCTAAAGGGAAAGAGAGAAAATGGCAAGGCCGGCAGTGCCGGCAAATCCGGCTAGCAGGCGAACAAATGGTCGTCTAATGTTCACTGATTTTGTTTAGCGTTGATTTCGGCACAGAGGAATTACAAATTCAAATGCACGGCCAAGTGACAAGTGGCCCAAACGCAGAGCCTTTGTCTGTCTGCCCGTCACATATTAAAAAATATATAAATCATAAACAGATGACGCGTTTTTTGTTACGCTTTTTATGCTGTTGTTGGCATTGGCATTGCCATTGCCATTGCCAGTGCCATTGCCATTACCATTACTACTTTTCGCATTATTTATTCATAATTTCTTTTTATTGTGCTTTATTGTCAGGGCAAATAGCGGAGCTGCCATAGACTTGCCAAGTTGTTCGTCATTTGTCGCGTCACACGCACAACGAGGCGTATACGTCACGTGCAGGTTCGCAGGGTTTCTGGTTTTTGTAAGCCCCCAACGTTTTTTTACGCCTGCCTAGCTCAGCGCAATCAGTTGACACTTCCCTGAGCATGTCGCCATTTATCCAACAATGCTCGCCGCCCTCTGCTTATTTTGCAAATTTGTATTTCTTGTACAACTGTCACTGAGACACAGACGGGGCAGATAGTCGCACAGCTGCACCAACAAAAATAACAGCAACAACAACCACTGTGGGGCGGGAGCAGTAAAAAGCAACATCCATGTCTCGTTTGGCGCCCGCCGCACCCCGCCCCCGCCACCGCCCCCGCCCCTCGCAGCCATCTCATCCCGGCCATTGCCGTCGTCACACATGTTTCCCTCTGTTTCTCGCTTGGCTGGCTGCTCCACGAAGGCAGTTGTCATCAGCATCAGCAACTGTGAGCAGCCGCAGCTGATCGAAGGAGGAGCGGGCATTAACATGCTCGTCGCTTCGTCTTCGGCAGCAGTGCATTCCCGTCATTATCATATGCCTCATGATTTTTGGCTCTGTCTGTCAAAATCAGGCTGCGAGCCTCACGGCCAGCTAGACATCTTGTCTGCTGTAATGGCTCGCAATCGCTGATGACATTTGCCATAAGACAGCCAAACAGCAAAAGTGTCTGATTACCTGGCCAGAAGAAAGCAAGTAACATTTCCCATAGTGAGGGGGGTAAGGGAAAACCAATCACAGCCGCTGCGAAAAGTGCGCAACTTGCGGCATGCGTGTTTGTCTATTTACATATATATATGAGTGTATGTGATAAGGAAAATGCATGTCATGATTCAGAGCTTGGTGCAGGGTATGTGTATGTCGGATTCTTTTCCTCTACTTCTTTTGCTCTTTGCTTTCCAATTTTATTTAAATAAATTAATGTAAATTATTTTTTAATTATGTGCTGAAAATGAGTATCCCAACTTCTCTGATCTTGAGCAAAAGTATATATGATGATTTGATACAAAACAGAAGTTGTATATATTAAAAAAAATTGTTATATTCAATGTATTCATTAATATTTTAGTTTTGTAGTTTTATATTTTTTTTCACAAAAAAAAAATACCAACAAATTAAATTGATTTCAAAATACTTTGTTAACTAACCACGCAAGAAAAATCGCACAAGAAATGTTTCCAAAGGCTCAAAGGACCTTTATGTTGGTTCGTATTATTTTATTTGAACACAATCGACCAACTCTTCTATAAGATTTTCCAGCCAATACTAATTTTCAGAGGACCCATTATTATATTAAACTGGAAATAACAAAATCAAAGCCAATTTGTTTAAATACGTGCTTTTTATGAAAGCCACTCTGCGAAAAATAACGGTGTCTATAAAGAAAGCGTAAGTGGTGCTATTATTTGCTCGATATTTTTCCTACTTTTTCCTTTATAATTGGACGAAAAAAGCTGTTTTTTCGCATTAAATATATTAAATATCAATATTTAAAAAAAATCGCACCACTAAATATTGGTTTTGTGATAAATAAGAAAAAGTGTTATTTTATTTCGCAACTTTATATATAATATTGTATGACGGCTTTGTAGTTGAATGTCTGCACACCTCAACCTCTATTTCGAGGTGTTTAAAAGAAGCTTCTCCCTATCTGCCTGGCTCTAACCGTTAGGCTCGTCAATCAGCCAGTCAATTATTCAGGATAAACTGTTTTTTTCAATACTTGGACAGAGCACTTCATGCTCTAACCCCAAATGCTCTAGCATTTACTTTGAATTTGATATGATATCTCTTAAAGGTTTTATAGACTGCAAGCTGGCTTTTGTAAAAACATATCACAGCCTAATACGAAACAAGTGCACAATTCCCAGAGCGTACTATGCGACGGGGAGGAAGCGGTACCAGACGCAGGAGTCGCATGGGAAGGGATCTTATGAGAACACAGGAAATTCGAATCAAAGCCGCACACAAACACTTGGATGTTAATTTTTCAATGGTGTTAAAAGAAGCGAGTGCAGGGATGTGTATCTGGAGCATTTCACGGCACTTAATCCATATGTCGCAGCGGCGCTCAGGATGCAGGACTCGACTGAAAGGGCGAATGAATTATGTGCGACATGTACGAAAAATTACGCTTAAAAATTGCAATGATGAAAAATGAAATTTATTGTGTGAAAACAGGACGCGCGGGGACGGGGTGGGGTACAGGTTTGAACCCCTTTTGGCTGGCGCATTTAACACGCTTTTGAAATTTATAATGACATTTTTTCCAGGACACCGTTGGGTATGGTGGAAGGGGCCCGGAAGGGGACAGCGAGAGGGCGTTCCACGATGAGCAGCCTAATTTTCAACGAGTGCTGTTCAAAGTTTTTGCGCATTTCAGCGTAGAAAATGCAATAAATTAAGCAAAATACTTGAGTCACCTTGAGCCTTGAGCCCTGATCCTTGAGCCGCGTTCCAACTTAATGGCTGCTGGGATGGGGATTGGACATGAAGGGATGCCAGCGTATTCTGTGCGACAGCAGGCGTCGCCTTGAAAGTTTATTTCTGCCCTTTTCTTTTCTTCTTTCTTTTTTTGTTTGACTGAGCGCGTGATTAAATGTAAAATTGGATTTTTATTATTTGTTTGCAAAATATCCTTCGTTGTTGTCCTCGTCTGCCTTTTGGCAAGTTTTCAAATTTCATCGGCAGGCTGCGGCACTCCGGACTGTTAAGGGGAACGCACATCAACATCCCATTCTAGTGCGCATATTTTGCGCAATTTTTCAAGGGGTTCGCCCGTAAAACCTTTTTAATGCGATTCCGCCACTCACTTTCGTGCTCTCCTCCTCCCAAAACCTAAGCTGTTCTCCTCTACAGCGTCAGCTGTTTAGCATGCGCTTGGCATTTATAATGAGTGCGTTTCAGGGGTCGGGGCCCGTGTTGCATGGAAGGGCTGAAAGCCTGCAACTTGGATAGTTATAAAAATACATGTGTGTATCTGTATAAGTTTATCCAGCTAGCAGATCTCATGCGTCCACTCTCCACCAAAATATAGCTAGAAATACATTTATTCTTTCAGTAGTTGCTACTGTTTACCAGGCACACACAAACACAGACGAACACACACACACACACACAGTCAAAAGCCGCCAGCTAATTGACACTAATTGCAAATAGAACGAACAACAATTGGCAGTGGAGTTGTATGAGCTCTCCACTCTGTTGTTATTTCTGGCTTATGCCACTGCCTGATTATCGGACCAACAATTACGAAATCCAAAGCACCAGCAATTACAGACGGCGCAGGCAGCGCGCCAAACAGTAAATGAATAGCTGAAAAATATTTGGTGCGAGTAATTGCAATAAAGTCGTCAATAGAAATAGAACCAATGCTAGTTCAGTCAGTCGAACAGACAGTCAGCCAGTCAGACGGACTGTTGGACAGACGGGCAGACGGACAGACTGATAATGCAGCAAATGCGTTTGCAATACGCGCATCCAAATCAAAATCCCATTGTTTAAATGTTGCATGGAGAGCGGTAGCTGGCGAACGCTTGCCACAGGAGCCGCAGACGAGCTGTGCAGCCGCAGGACCCTCAAAAGTTGCTCAAAGTCTAACGCAGATGCAATAATTCAAAATTGTCTATCAATTGCTTTGAGTGTGCAGCTATCATTGTTTATCATGCCTACACACTTGTATGCCGAATCTAAAAGTACGCATATTTTTGTGTGCGTGTGCGTGAGTGTGTATGTGTGTGCGTATGTAGATACTATGTTTCCATGTGTATTGCAAGGGGAGAGTGTGTGCGGTTTTTAACGTTGATTTTCAATTGGTTGGCCAATGCAAATTTGAAACAATTGCAGTCAACATTTTATGTGTTTTTGTTAGTTTATAGTTTGCAGCACTAAAGTTTCGAGCGTTAGATTAGTGAGGCAAATAGCATTAGGTTAATTGAAATTGTTGCATCCGCATTTGGAATTTTATTAAAATTACTCAGATATTGAAGCGATTCGATGGCTGTGCCCCAAAATGCTGTTGCTGCATTAAAGCGCCAGCCGCCTGGAAGTAATTTCCAACGGTAGTCCCCAAACAATTGGCGTGGCAAATCTCTGTTAGCCCATGCAACACGCAACACGCTTGTAATGCTCTCTATGTGTCTCAGCGGCGCCTAGCAATCAAAATGCCATTGCTGCCATTGCTGCTTGGTTGGGTTCTGTCCCAGGCCATAATCAAATTCTGTCACATTTAAAGCACTTTTGACACATTTTAAAATCAAATTTTATGGCCAGAAAACGTTTGGCAATAAAGCCAAGCGAAATGTGCTAAGCTTGTAATGATAATAATAGGCAGAATTTTGGCAAAAATTTGCGTTTAGGGAGCGATGAAGACAATCACAATGGCAGTGAGTAGCCAAGAAAGACAACAACGAAAACAATATTAACAAGGATACATGTTGCGGGAAATCCGGGCATAAAGTGTTCCCCCCCCCCACATACATACACACACGCACACACAGAAACACACCCACATTAGTATTATCTGGTCGTGTTGCTGTCGAATGTACTTAAATCCAATTGACAATTTGAAATTAAAATGCCGAAAAGTACAGCACATGACCGCAAAAACAAAACGAGCCAAAACGAACAGATGTAGATGCAATTGCAGCCACACAGATACAGATGCAGATACAGATACATACGCAGATGCAGGTTCAGATACAGATACAGATAAATAGAATGCAACGCTGCGCATTGCAAACGCAGCACATTTCACTGGACAAATGTTTATGCATATGTGAGAGGGTGTGTGTGTGTGTGTGCATTCGACTGTGTATGCCAGGAATAGAAATTGCAATGTCAGCAATTGGCAGCAAAGCAAAATCTAAATAAACATTGTCACAAAATGCAAGCTACCCACTGCGAGCCAGGACCAACCTCCGTGCCGCCCATGGCAAAAAGGGTTAGCGAATGCTAACCATGCCCACCACTTCGAGTGCCGCCTTCACAAATGCTTGTCAATAAAATTGCCAACAGATCCAAGTGGTTCGGGCGTGTGCAGGCGACATGCGGATGGGTATCCGTGTGTGCACTGCCAATAGGTAGTTAGGCAGCACACAGCAGACAGAAGACGGGAGACGGGAGACGGGAGACAGGAGACACAAGTGCAGTTTTGCATTTTGTTCAATGCCTGCCATGTAGCGATACGGATAAAGATACATTCACAGATAGAAATATACAAATACGTCCTGTTGCTCGACACGGAGTTGGTTTCTTCACGTTTATGCCAATGCCAATGCCTGGCACTTGGGACTTTTGTCGTTTGCCTTATAAATAAATGCATTTTCATTTGAATACCACGCCCACACATGACACACTTGGAGCACTTCACGTAGCCCTGTACTCTCTCTCTGATTTGTAAGCTCAGCGCTCCCCATTCACCTCAACTCAGCTCAGCTCAACTTAACTTAACTCAATTCAGCCCAGCCCAGCCCATCTCATCTGCCCATCACTCTTGTTCAAATTTCCATTAGAGCTTCCGGCTTTTGTTTGCCTTCGCAGCCTTTTACCTCCCGGCCAGGTCCCATTGCATTGTTAACTTGGACATTAGTCGACGACACCTTCTGCTGCTCGCTCGGCAAATACCTGCAGGACATAATTTTAATAAACTTACCAACATGGTATCAGAACTGTAACTTCTGCTCTGGGCCCTCACTTCGTCCAACATGTGTGTTGATTAGAAAAGTTGCCTTTTGTATCAGTTTTACAATTGTTTAAATACTTAAGTGAGCATGAAGGTGTGCTTACAATCATTATATTACAAAAACAAGTCCACAATGAAAATGCTCGTTGGAAAGTTGAGAATAACTAGCTTTAGATAGAGCTGAGCTTAGTTCCCGACACCTTCGTATTACGATTCCTGTGCACCTTTATATCTCCGGGCTATTTGCGCAACATTTTCCACTCAACCTAAGCCTTCCCCGTCCGGCTCTCCAACTCTCGTTTCAAAACGCCGCACAAATAATCTGCAATTATCATTTCTTGCTGTCCTTGTCTATCAAAACAAAACTCGCAAAAAAAAAACAGTTGCTTTTATACCCTGTACTGTACGCGAAAGAGGGCAGATCGGGTTCATAGAGTAAACATTTTTTGTTGACCAACTCTACAATCTGAGTCGATCTAGTAGCGTAAATTCGAAAATTTGATGCTGGTTAAAATTAAGTATATATTCGTATTTAACATCAAGTGGTTAGTCGATCAATCCAATTTCAATTTTTATCCGTCCGATCGCAGATTCAAGATGTAGACTTAAAATTTAAAAAACAGTTTCTTGTGTTACATACGCAGATCCATCTTTTTAACGAAAATTGACAATAGCTCTCTTTGTTTAAAAAAAAAATGAATATACATTTTGAGAAATAATAAAGACCAGATGACAATATAAATCAATGTTCAGAAACAACATATAGGAATTGTGACGCACACAAGGAGGTAAATTTAAAACCCGAAAAGCAATGAAAATAAAATACTTTATTACACATATTAAGGATGTGTATCATAATCTCTCTTCCTATTACCTATTAGCTTCATTGTTCAGTCAAACAATAAAGTTTGTATGCAATGAGTGGATACAACATTGACCTCAAATTTTGTATTCTTACGAAGGCGAAAATTATAATATTTCGTTTCAGTTTCAAATTCAAATTTTCAAATTTAGTTTTGCATACATACTTTTTTGATGTAATTTTAAGAATTTTGTAATTTAAGTTCGCATAATTGGAAAACGTTGGATTTTGAAATATGATTTTTGAACCTGAATTGAAAGTTCCTTAGATAAGAATTGAAAATATATAGTTTTTTGGTTTCTTACTATACGATTTCTCTATTTCTTTATTGCGTATTGTCTGTTAGGCCCACTGCATACTTACTTTATTGAGTGACTGTACAAAAACTATAGGAATTATATGTCCTGATCCGGCCGATTGCGGCAGATGTACTCTCTGCACCAAAAAGACGGATCTCTTCAAACTTTCATTACGTTAGAATTAAAACTGAGAGACTAGTTCGCATGGAAACAGACAGACAGGCATGGCTATATCGACTGTTTATACTAATCAATAATGAGTTGGCGACATAATAATAATATAATATGTAATACGTTCCGTAAAAAATAAGTAAATAAATGAAGGAAAAAAATGTTAGTTTATTAAAATAGCAAAACAACAAAAACTCTATTGTATTGAAGCAGCCACACAGACAACATGTAATCAACTATTTTGCATCATTACGGCGTGAATATTCATATCCACTTGCATGTAACGGCAGCTTTGTGGTATAGGGTATCTACAGGTCGGATATCCTCGAGCGCATTAACTGATTTTCTGATTGCAGGTACAAGTCAAAAGCACTTGCACCACGAGTGTAGTCAACAAACTTGTACAGTTACTATTTATTGTTAATTTTTCATTGCTTTTTGCGTTTGTTGTTGCAGGCAATAATTTTAACAATTAGAGCGGATAAAAAATGAAGCCATGACAAAGCGACGACTGCGAATTGCAATTCTACCGGAGACGGGTGGATTGGGCTGGCTTGGGATCGGAGCATGCACGCCCCGTAACCCTTCCCGTAGCCATTTATGTGTGTCAGTGTGCATGTGTGTGTAACAAACCAGCAACAATCACAACAGCAGGAAAAACAACAAAACAAAAGGCATTAAAAAGTCACCTTTGCTGCCAGGGGACGTGCACCACGTCCTCGCTGTCCGTCCTCGTTGTCCTTTTCAAATTGTCATTCTCCTTGTTTTATGCCTGCAGTTGGTGTTGCTGTTGTTGTTGTTGTTGTTCTATTGTAGCTGTCAAACTAATTGTACGCAACAAAAAGCACAACAAATATTTTCTGTGTAAAACATTTGAAAAATTCTCGTAAGGGGCAATTGCACTTGGTGACAACAACAACAACAACAGCGGCGACAATAACAACAGCCACGACAACAACGTGGCTAAAAAATGAATGTGAACTAAGCAGGACGCAGGGCGCAGGACAAAGCAAAAGGCGTCGCTTTAGAGGGGAGGGGGTCTTAGTTTCATTATTATTGTTATTGTTGTTGTTGTTGTTGTTGTTGTTTTGCGTGCTCTACAAAGTAAGCAGCATAAATAAAAATATATATGTACGTCTGTATAGCAGTGTTTTTTATTGTGTGTATGCAGGCTATTCCAGTTCTCCCCACTCCACAGCCCAACGACATTCGAACTTTACGCCCCTAGCCAAAATTTTATTATTGCCGCGGTGGAAAATTTAAATTAGAATTCACGGGAACAACAACAGCAACAACTAGAGTCAAATGAAACGCTATAAATTATCGCATCCTTTTTGGTGGTTGTTGTTGTGTTGTTCTCGCTTTTTAGCTACCCCACAGTCCACCGACTGGAGCAGGTAAATTTAAATGCGATTTGCCACGGTTTTGGCTTTGTCGAAATTAAAGGACATCTCAAGCCCAAGTACACGTCTCGGTGGGTGGTGGGCGGTTCAATTCGTTAAACATTTTAAATTTTCAAATGGAGAATTATTGTGACAGGTTTTCCTAATTTGTATATTATATTGTATATGAAGGGAGCTAAGTTTAAGTAGGAAATTTGAGTATGTGCAAGGGGTTTGGGCTTAAAGAAGCGTTTTAGAGATTCTAATTGGAAAAAAGTTAAATTTATAGAATATCTTTAAGTTTCGCTGAACTCGTGGCTTACTTTGTTTAATTTGTGCTTATGCGAAGACACTACCATTTTCTCACGCACAGCCATGACAGAGGCAGAAAAGCAAATTGGAGAAGCACAAAATTGCGATGGTGATTGTGGGACCTTTCGCTAATGACCCAAGCCCAACGATTTGCCTTTAATCGCTGACCAAGCAAGACCGCAGAGTCACTCGGTCCCGGTTCGGTTCAGTTGCCGCCTCTCCCTGCCTTGAAGTAATGAAATCAACGCCTTGGCACAAAGAAGGTGATAAATTTGGCGCATAAATGACACAAAGTCAAAAATCCCCAACAAAATGTACTTTAATAAACTCTGGAGCTGTTCGGACTGCGGCCTCGCCGTTTAATGGCGGCAGCATCTCAAATTTGTCTGCCCATGCTGCGCGAGATAATAAAAAATAAAATTATCATAAGAAGAAAATGAAAAAAATTAATTTACATGAAATTTCCTTCTTTTTTTTTTTGTGTTTAAATAAATTATACGCCAAGCGCGAAACCACAAGCGTGATAGTAATGAGTGGGGGGCAAGCAGAAATCGGCTGTAGGCCTTCCATTAGGCCTTATTAGTGCTGAGCACCAGCGCCCACAGAGTTTTTAGATGCGCCGACTTGTTATTTTTGGCCGTACATTTCTATACATTAAATTACTATTTTGATTGTATGCATTAAATGTGGATGCAGCGAGTGGAAAACATGGGATCGTTAATTGATTTTAAAAATGTTCATGGCTTACTTACTTAAATAGATAATTGCAGGGCTTGATTTAATTTTAAACATACCTGAAATGAAATATTGTTCAAAATTAATGTATTATTTTTAAATCTATTGCACGTAAAAAGTTTAAAATAACTTATTTAATTGTTTAATATTTAAGAGTTTAATATGAGGGGTCTTGTGGGAGGGGCGTTGATCAAATTAAAACGATTTCGATCGACTTATGCATTGTTGATGGTTATTTATTTATTTATTATTTGTTTTATTATATTTTTGATGTGGTCAGTGGTAAAAATGTTGCCGAGTAGGTTTCCGTGTAGTTTACACTGATCACTAAGTATCTGTTTATAGATGATGATAATTATTTGAAAAGCATAACTTTCATTTTAATATCTTTTTTTTCTTACTATCCCTTTAGATCTAAGTTAATGCCAGACTAAGAGTGAGTTTAAATAAAAATATTTTGAACATTACAATGTTTTCTAGTAGTTAAGGTATTTTAAACTAGTTGAATTACAAGTGTTTAACTTAAAATGAATTCTTGCGAAAAGCAATGCTTTAAATATATGGGATAATAGTTTAATATTAACGTTATCTGATAAGCAAGCTTTCTATTGTCATCAATAAGTTCTCTGATTATTTTTCAAACAGATCAAAGTAGTTTATCAAATAGCTGAAATACAGATGTAGTCGCATGTTTGTGCCGCTTAGCTTGGATGTCAAAGTAATGATCTTGCCTTTAACACAGTTTTCAAACTTTTGAACCCCGGAGCGCACACAGTTAAGCCACATCTCACACTTTAAAACCAAAATCACTTTCAAGAGTCTCGAGCTACAAGCAAACCATCCATGGACAATAAGTCAACGATTACAAATTACTAGTTGCAGCTTTGCTGGCGTCTCAATCTCCTGCTCCTAGTCGTGTTCGTGGTCCTGCCAACTAATTAAAAGGCTACAAACGCGCCTGGCTCTCAGGCTTTGGTGTTTGGTTGACAACAACAGGAAGATGGCAACAGCAACAAAAACAATGGGCAAACAAAGGGAAAGACAACAAACAAACAGCGAGGCGACTGCGGCGCAGTTTGCTGTGATTTAATTAATTTCAATGCATAACGTCAACTGTGAAACCGGAACCAGAGACCGAGCCCAAGCCCGAGTCTGAACCCAAGCCCAAACCGGAGCCCATGGCCGACGCAGTCAAACTTGACACCGAAAACCGAACCCGAAAGAGAGCCTCAACTAGCTGGACGAGAGCGTGAGGGCAGCCGGCAACTGGACTGGAAAATTAAATCGAGTATAATTTTTTGTGACTTTTTGCTTTAAATTTAACGCCATAAACAAAAACAAGCAGCCCAGAGATGACAATGGTGAGTGAAGGCGAGGGGCATGTAGATAGAGAAATTCTGCCAACTGGACCAGTGTAAAATTCAAAACAGCAACACCACCAACAACAACGTCATCATAAACCTTAAAGTTTTCGTTGTCCTCCTGCTTGCTGTAAACATTTTTCCACAACATTGCGTTTCGACTTTAATTAGCATTTTTGCATATCCAGGGGAGGCGTTAATAGAAAGGGTGCCAGCACAGGGGTTGGCGTAGTGGAAATTTACATTTGCCATTAGACAAATTGTGCTGCTCTACATTAAGTTGAGCGAAAAAAGCAGGTAGGAAGCCTTGCAACTTAATGTTGTAGAATCCCTGGGATAGTAATAAAAAAAACGAGAAAATCAAGGCATGATTTTGATATGGATAACAAAACAATGGGTAATGGGTAATGGTAAATAAATTTTGTTGTTAAATTGTTGCGAAATTCGTAATAGCTATGCATTAAATTTTTAAAATGCAAAACTATATAAAAATGGTGTGCTGTGTCTGTCGTTCTGAAGTGCTAAACAAACCAAAGAACCTTTCCCAATTCAATGTGCGTTGTCCATGGCTAAAGTATTTCTATTCGTATCTATAGAAATTATGCAGGCAAATTTATTGCAGCACAGAATTTAAATGAGTTGAAATCGTTGTCATTGTTTTATTTATACAAAATGTGCACATTGTTGTTGCTGCAATAATGAAAGTTACTCAATTGGAATATTTCAACTTATGTGCTTAACACACACAAGCACACACACACACACACACGTAAACATGCGCAGATACAAGAACAATGAAAGTGAACACTTGACAATGCAGCCCCATCCCTGACAGATGCCACGGGCCGTGCTGCAGCAGTACCCATGGGAATCGCCAATTTATGCGCCACTCAGGCCACCACCCTCACGGCTGTGCTGTTCATGTACGGCGAGAGTTCGTCCGTCAGGCAGACGGTTCCTCAGTCCATTAGCCAGTTGGCGGTCCTTTGTTGACTTCATTCAGTTTTGCGGTACATTTGATTTGTATTTTGGTTCTCGACTTTTTTCTTTGGTATTGACATTGTTTCTCCGTTTGACATTTTGTGCTTTTAACTGCCCAGACAGAAGCCAAAACCAAGCGAATCCTTTTCGTTTTTCATTGTCAATTGTCGTCATTATAATGTCATCCGACTGAAGGTCCAAATGAATGGCAATCGAACGAGTTTAAGTTGCCAGTTCTTCGGGCATTCGTCCTTGTCCTTGGCGCGTGTTAGTCGCAAGACAAATGAAGCGGTTGCACGATGGCGAAACTGCAATCTCCAGCCGGAATGGCACCCCGGCACACACGAGTGAGGTAGAGATGGGTCTTATGCTGGGATTGACTAGCTGAAGTTGGCATTACTTCAATGGGAAAAGTGTTGAAGAGCTTGCAGCAGATACGAGTGTATAAAGCTCAGATTGGAATAGGAGCACAAAGTTGCGCATTAAATACGACACTTGCCTAGTCTCAGCGGCACTTTAAGCCTAGCCCGAAAAGGGCTTGATTTCAGGTTTAATTTTCACACAAGTTGCACACAAAGACAATTGAAAGTGTCTCCAAGAACTCTATTAAAAATCTCTTAGAGCTCTAAAGTATAAAGCGGATGAATAAGTATATGCAGTAGCACCAGCTCTAACGGTAGCAGGGACAGGCAGCCCTGCACAATGGGGCTTGGTCCCAAAGTTGTCGCCTTGGCTATAACAACCTTGCGCCCAGGAGCAACAACAATGGCGCTGGAGCAAATGCAGCCAAGACGAAGACAACGCTGCTGCTGTGGATGAAGATATTTGTTTTAGGGATAAAAGGAATTCAGTAGGGCTTAAAAGTGCGGATGAGTGCCACTTCATGAGCAGCACAAGGAGCGAACCGACATAGTCGACACACGCGACAATGACGAGGACGAAGAGCAGCCCGAGGACGAGCATGACAATGGATCTTAGAGGTAACCGTTCGGGGGGCTGGGGCTATGCATAAACAAAGCGCGCGAAAAGCGCTCAAGAAAACACCGAAGAGTTGAAAATGACGTTAAAGTAAACAAGATGAAAATTAAAAGCAGGCGACTCGTCGTCCAAAGTGTAATGCAAAGCTGAAGCGAAGAGAGCTGCCAGCCTGTGCCGGGATTTGATTTAAAAATGGAGTGGTATTTAAATAAAAATCTTGTTGCATATTTACAAGCGTTTGGCCGAATGTATGCACACATGGAAACGCCGGGAGCAATTTTAGTCGCAGCTTAATTGTCACTCGCAGCACGGGAAATGGATAGTTGGGCGCTTCATTTTTTTGTTTTCGGCTTTTGGGTGCACTCCCTGTATAATTAAAACCGGCCAAAAAGAATGCAAATATGGCTCGCTGTACAACATTTGGCTTTCATCCCGTTTTTATACCCTTGTAAAGGGTATTCAAATTTTTGTTACGAAATGCGTAGTGCATATATTCAGAGAACTTTTCTGATTTAATTTTTAAGGCAAAGGAGTTGGACTAAGTATTTCTAATTGCAGGCCACAATTTAGCCACATAAAATACATATATTGTTGAAATCTCATCAACATGGAACTTTTATATCAAATGATTATTATAAACAACATGTAAACAACATTAACTAGCTAAGTATATAAACATGTCGCAAATCTGCTGTATGTCTAACTGTCTAATAACTGTTCTCCTCAGTTGTATTTTACGCTGTTTAGAATTTAAAAGAGAGTATATTCGTTTTGTGCAAAGCAAACCGTATCAGAGAAACATAAAAAAACGATCCATATATATTTAGCTGTGCCCGCGAAAAAAACCAATTTCGACTGTTTTAAGCTCCTATAACGCCGTGAACAGAGTGTTGTGCAGTGAGTTGCACCCGATCCAATAAGTAAGATGAAGAAACCAAATGGTATTTTGTTTCCAGCTCATTAAATGCGAATGTGCATGCATTCGAATTGGTTTAATTTCCCTTTAGGACGGAGTTTTTTAAAGTTCACATACAGGCACTGCAAGCTATGTCCTAGATACTGCAGCGCAAAGTTGTATGGGTAAAGTGTTACACATCGCTCGTCATAATTCAAACACGAACCTGGGGCTTATACGGTTGGACGGTAGAAGAAATCCGAAAACGACATGCCAAATTTATTTTCCATGATACATTTGAATGCAAATTTATGCAAAACGTGTCAATGTGCTAACAACAAAAACAAACGACTGTCGGCAAATGTGAGACTGAAACTAAAAAATAAAAAAATAATCCCAATTCTAGGCGCCGACGAACGTGCAAAGTCAACAGAGCTGGTGCGCAAGGGGGAACGGATGGGAAGGGAAACTGAAAACTGTGCCAGGGCACGGCCAGTCAAAACAAACCAGTTTCGGTCCTGGCTGATTGACGCGGCCAACAGTCGTCTCTCTAATCCGTTAATAGAAACATTAACGAGGCATTTTTCGAAAATTATTTCAAGCACGCGACACCAACGAACCAACGAACAACCGGGTACAACAGCCCCGGCATGTTTAAGTCAGCTGGCTCTTCAGCACGTCAGTCAAGTTCAAAGTGGAATCGTGCAGTCTACAGTGGCTGTTGTTAGTTTGCGAACGATATTGGCTTTGTTAAAGAATGGGAACTGGCAGCCGAGAAGAGGCCAGTCACGTGATGGGCGTCGTGAAAAACATTCTCATTTCGCTTTAATTTCGTCGATCGTTAACCCTTCGCCAGTGACTTTTGGGGTGGACTTCGGCTGGTGCTGCCACTGTTGGTGCTACTTCAGCTGGCAATCAGAGCGCGTCAAGTTGTTGTTGCTGCAGCTCGCCTGCCTCTAAAGTTGAAGCAGCCCTAAATAATTGCATTGTAATGCGAAATAGCTAGCACCCAAAGGAATCCCCCAAGCCGTATTCCCACTTGCAACCCTTCCACTTGTTTTATATGCTTGGCTCCTGTTATTTTTGCACGTTCATATGCCACAACCCTGGTACCACACAGCGCACTGTGTTTATGTGTCGGTAATTTCCAATCTCACTTTGCAATCGTTTTACAACATTTTGCTTTTATTTTATGCCAGAGCGTCGCTGGCAACTTTTTGATAGCCAACTCCTCGCCAGGACTCGACTCGCTGTTCCCCAGTTTTTTGTTCATATCTCTCCTCCCTCTCCCATTTGCTATCCTTGTTATTTTTGCTCTTACTGCAACTTACTATTTATGTGTCTGCTGCAATTATAGCGGAAACTAGTTGAGTGCCACAGTGGGACCGCTGCAACGCAATTGACCGTGGTACATTTTCGAGAAACTACGAACAAATGTAGAACATGACATACCGCATTCAATTGAATTACACGATGCGAATCTGAGCCGGTGTACATGAACTATCTTCCCATCCTACCTTCCTGCGTGTTGCCTAATTTTATATAATTTGTAACAATTGTTTCGCATACTGATAAAACTTGGTAGAGTTTATTTTACGCACTTGGCTTACAAGTGTCTATAAAAATTTTGCAATGTTGAGCATATCCTTTTTTGAAACAATTCCGCTTAATATAGCATACTAAGCCCACGGTACAATGTGCGCTGCCCATAAGAATACAACTTATTGCTAATTAGTTTTAAATCGATGACCAGAAACGTGCAGACTTTATATTGCCTCTGCCCGTTTGCCAGACCCGACCAGATCGCATTCAGGGTCTTTTGGTGAATGGTATTAGAGTAAAATTCACATAAACATAAACTAAATCTGCAAAGGGAAAAACACAATAAAAAAAAAAGGAACAACAACGACAAAAAACAATTTTATATACCATATACTTTGAGAAATATACAACAAATTTATAATTAAATCAGGTGCAAGCGTTCTCACTTAAGACGAGAATTCATATTTCGGGTTGTTTTATATCTTAGAAACCATAAGAGCTAGAGCAACCAAATTCGGTTCAAAATGTTCGCGTGAAGCATACGCAGGTAAGGAATTTGGATACATCCCCCCATTCGCCCCATATATGAAAAAATGTGAAAGAAAAGAAATTCAAATTCTAGCGGCTTGGACTTTGGTTTGTACATAGGTTTCGCTTGTTAAGCCCTGAAAATTTCATTAAGATCGTACTTTTAATTTACAAGTTATTCACGAATTTAATTCCCATAGCGCAGCAGTTTTTCGCAGCGTGCGGCGTGCGTTTGCATGTGTGTGTGTGCATGTGTGTATGAATGCAAGGGGACTGAAATGTTTGAAAACAAAATGTTAAGTAGTTTATTTTTTAGATTTAGCCACTTCTTAGTTGGTGCGAAATTGAGCCAGAAAATGTTACAAACAGTAATTTTTACTTGGCTGATTGGGGAACAGAAAGGTGCAGGCAAGGTCAAGTAGCGGAATGAACGGTTAAAACTCTTACCATGGGTGCATCAATAGCGTAAAATATGGAAAAAAGGGGAAATTGCAAAAATCCCATAGAAAATTGAAAAAAAACCACCCCTTTTCACTCACTGGCTTCAGGGCTGCTCTTTTAGTGCGCGGTATTTTATGTGGTATTTCCAATAGTTTTTCGTTTTCGCTCCAACCTTAGCCAATTATGCGAGCTTCAGTTTCGATGGTTGGTGCAAGCTCCATTTCTGCTGGGTCAGCTATTATGAAGGCAGGGCAAAGGCTCGCATTTAATTCGCTTAAATTGGTTCGCCTCGGCTGCGTGTTGGACTTGTTTGCTGTTGAATTCGACACTGTGCTCGTTAGAGTGGCTATAAAATCGTTAATTAAGTTTAGTTCGAAGTGCTGTTATTTTCAGCAGAAAGTAAATCGGGATCAGATAAACCTAAAGCAGCTGTAGAGTAAATGGCCAGATTTTGATCAAATTATGCCTATAAGTGGGAAGCAAAAAAAAAAGGAAATTTAAAATAAGAAAGTTTAAATTAGCATACAAAAAGTTTATTTAGCTGGAAAGACGGCACAATTGCAATTGCAGAGAGCCCAACCCGATCAATCCGAGTCTCAGGGAGTGGGTGTTGCTGTGACTACCATCATTAGCGAAAGCCCCTCTATGTCTGTGGTAACTTTTTATATTTCTCGCACAAACATTCTCTCACTCCCTGTCCTCTTCTCTTTGTCTAGGTGCGCTGTGGGCCGCTTTGTTTGCTTGTTTATTCTCTTCTCTGCACGTTATCCCAACGCAAATCCTTCATTGGCGCATTGTGTTCCTTATCTTGCGACATGGCCATAGTGTGAGTGCTTACGTACACTTGTGGAGATGCAGCAGCCGGGGAAGACGTTGGCTGTTATTTGAATAAATCGTGGCATACTTTGTGGTTGGATGCGACCATCAACACTGCTTGCTCTATTCATAGAAGTGCGTAGTTAAGAGCTCAGGGGGCGCCCGACTTTAAATCTCATTTGAATTATTGTGGCAAAATGCATGACAGTCGCGATGTTGTCGCATTCTGCTGCATACTTTATGGCGTTTTAAGTGCTGAAAGTGCCAAAAATGGTTTGCAGGTGTCAACCGTTGTTATTTTTTAGCTCGCCTTCCCTTTTGTAAATGCCTTGCACACATTACATATGTATTGTTGCCTGCAACTCATGATCCAGTTGCGGGATTTATCTTGCAATTAGACATGGTATGAATACGCAGAACACATACTAAAACGATTTATTTTACCCAGTGACTCTTAAAAATGGGTATACTGCGGTTGTGCAAATGTCTACAACAAGCATATATACAGATATATATATATATATATTACATTTAAAATGGTTCCCAAGTTGTTTATTCTTTTTATAAACTTTTATAATGTGTACCGACGTCATTATAGAGTGTATATATTAGTGATCAGTATTCACATTAGCGTCTGTCTTTCACTACACGTTGCAGTTGATATAGTATACTCATATATTCATATGTGCCAAATTGCTGCCCTAAAATTTCAGCAAAAACCGGGGTGGGTTATCAATAATGTGAAATAAACTTAATGCCATGCCGTGCCATATCAGAGCACATTGCTCTAGCTTTTCGATCTGTGGGAGCGGAAGTGGTCGTAGCCCAAATATTATTAACTCGACCTGTAAAAGAGCACATTATTATTCTGCTAAATTTTGACACTCTAGCACTTAAACTTAGGGTGAAAGGCAATAATAGAGAGATACCCCATTTGGTTCTTGTGATCTGTATAGATCAAGAGTATTTCACTTTTTCTACACCTTTCCACCTTTTTATTCACCTTAAATCGAAAAACCGAATTCAGGATATTTAGTTAAGGTGATTAGGATAATCAAGAAAGAAATAAACCACTACAATTTGAAAGCTAGGGTTCATAGTTACAGGGTATACGCCTAAAGTCAACAACCCTATGAAGAAAATTCTTTTCGACGTGTTAAAGGAATACGCACAGTCAATTGAACCAAGTGCAACGTTCCCACTAGTTCTAGCTTAACTCATATATTTTTTGCGAAATGATAGATTTATGCCAACACCTTTTTAATCCTATCCGTAATGGTGCCAATAGCACTTCAAATCGCAACCATTCGCAGGAGCACTTGCTTGAGTTGCTCTGCCACCGGTGACCCAATCCCAGCTCCCCAACCCAGCCGGCCAAATTGGGCAGCCACTTGATCATTAACAGCAAACCGCGCGACGGCTGCATCCGAACTGAGGAGGCACGGAGCCAACGGAGCCAACGGAGCCAACAGGGCCGCGCGCTATTTAACAGCTTCGAAGAATTGCAAACGTAAATCAAATGCCACATTTTGTAGTGGCAGACGCGGCAGCTTCCTCCGACTTCCTTTGGATACTCTGCACGTTTATTTTATTTGCAATTTTTAACAATTTGAAGCTGGTGTGTGGAGGCAGAGCCAACCAGCCGGGCAGGGATGCGCACTCACATGTGCACCATATTTGCAGCAATGCAACAAACGGAGCGTGGCACAGAACTGTTGCAAGCTGGAAGACTTGGCGAGAATTGCCGGCTGGCATGGCTGCCAACTGTTGGCTGTTGTTGCGCTAACAAGAACAACAACAACAGCGTCATCCGCAGTTTTGATTTATTATTTTGATTCCTGTTACTTTAGTACCTGCCAGGATGCTGTTGGGGCGTTCTTCCACACCCTCACCTCTCCTTATTCTACACCTGGCAACATTGTCGCTGTGCTCTCCATGTCGCCTTCTTTATTATCATTCATACGGTTTTCTGGTTTTATTGCTCCAATTATTTGACATTGTTTGCTTTTCAATTATGTCTCTCTCCATTTTTCCCCCCACATGTACTTATCCTATTATTAATAAAAACTTGTTTGCCGTTTGTGCATTGGCGAAAGTGTAAAAAGAAAGCAAAATAAAGTGTCTTCGTCATTACTATACTTATTATTATATAATGGGTGACCAATAGTATAATGTACTTGTATTCGTGCGATTGTCTGAAGCAGGGTGCCGTGGCCATCGTGGTCATCGTTTTGGTATTCAACATTGCTTGTAACATCCAAGTGATGGCTTCAGATACATTTGACGATGCCGATATACCGATAATGCACTTCAGTCGCTATGATTATCGTCCAAGTGTTTCAAATATGCTAAATGTACCGCGTGTGTTGATCATTATGACGGCCGTTATAAATATAGCATGTATATATAGTTTGTATATATTCATGCAATGAAGTACCAGACTAATCTAACAAACTTTGTTTAAGAACACAAAATATCGCCATCTTGTGACACGATATGAGACAGGGAGCTCGATAAACTCTGTTGATAGGGCTTCCCAAACGAACGCCGAGTCAAAAAATTGGTTGGTATCTAAGAATACATATTTGATTCATTTAATTTGTCTCCAGAATCCTCTAGATGTCTTTACTGTATTTTCCTTGAGATCTACGATTAAAAACCCCAAAGCATAGAATTTTGGACAGATTAGACGATATTGTTATCCCATTCAAACTGGATATTTGAATCTACTTACTATCCGCTGCATTTCCGAAATTGTCGTGTCTTTGAGTTGTATAAGCGCCAATATTTGATTCATTTTACTTGATATGGTTTTAGCCTGATTTGGTTAAAAAAACATATTTATCAAACAATAAGGACAGCGCTGTAGACAAAAGCATCTGATTGTTCATATTAACTGTTTAAACCTAAAATGTTCATACCGTAAATGGGACATATCGGTCAAGCTCTTGTGATATATGAGATAGGGCTTGAGTCCGGATCAACTTCTACATTGCCAATACTCAAGAAAATAGATAATGCTTCTGGTAGAGTTGGACCTTTGGGCACTGGAGTATGGACTGCAGAGGATTGTTGTGTTTCCAGAAATAAAGAAACAAAACGTAATTTGCGATGTTTTTAAATGTACCGAATATATATTTTCTAAAAAAGTTTGACGGAAGTCGTCTAACCAGTTTCCTACTTTGATTTTCGTGTCTGTCTGTTGAACATTTTCTGAATGTATATCTATATCAAACAAAAACACCTCAACACGAGCATATTCAAGCCCCAACATTTCTGATACCTAAATTTGTGTTATCCTTTGAGACAATTAAATAGATCTATCCGGGGGCTTGAATGTACTTTTGCCACTAGATTGTTACCTCAGGATTTTATATATAGTTATGTACAAAGAAATATTCTGGTCTTTGCCCTATGCTATTGGCAACTGCTGAGATATCAGGGTGTTGGACTAGAAAGTGGATAATCAGGTAGTTGAGAAACTTCGGGAACTGCGTTGGGGCTTAACAGGTGGTTTAATATATAAAGCTAGATATATATAGGCAGCAGGCGATTGCAATACTAGCAACATGTTTCAACTTCCTATTTCAAAGATACACATGCACACAATCCCTGGCAGACACGTGGACACGATCCGGCCGACGAAGGAGAGCATAAGGAAGTGTAGTGCCATTTGTCGTTGTCGCTAGCTTTTTGTTGTTGTTCGGCGCGTAAAGGGCTGTTGGTGTGCACTGAAATGTGCTAGACCAAACAACGCCAGCATAAATAAGAACAACCCGACTACGCATACGTCATGTTGCCCCATTCGAAATTGTTGGCGTATACATAATTTCCATTTTGCAGCCAAAAAGCCAAAGGATTAGTCGCTGAAAAATTCATCCAGCGCCGGCGAATGTCGAAAAGAGACGGAGCAGGGAAAGTTTAATTGCTCAAAATGGGATGGCAAACTAAATTGGCCGTTGCTATGCGAGCAGCGATGTCCTGTTTCGTTTTATAATATTTTTATACAATCACAGTAAATTAAATCAAATCAAATGTTTTGCTATGCACTTTCATTGGAATTTTTAGCTAAAATTTTAGTTTTGCTTTGACAGTTTTCCTTTTAAATTAACAACATGAAATGAACGCAAATGGACCAAAGCTGTGATATTCTGGAATATAAAAATAAAAGAGCCCCGCAGATTCGACACAAAAGATTTACTAAAATTATTTTTCGTATTTAGTATATGTGTTTTTTGGAAAACCTTGCTAATATTCCTTGATAGATATACCGAAATGTAAAGACCTACCATGACCTCAACGTCCTTCCATGCGCACTTTCTGCATGGAGAACCTCGATTATGAATGTGCAAAAACCGCTTCCGAAATGTCCTTGTCTTTTACCATTTCTTGCGTCCTTTTTGGCGCATTTAGCGCACACTTGTGAGTATTTATTTTCATTTTTAGAAAAGTTGTTATGTACATTTATGTTCATACGTATGAAAAGTGAAAGGCTCATTTAAAATAAAACTCACAAAAGCCGCGCACAAATGCGCACTTTCCTTTGGTGTACTTTCTATGCCTTTTTTTGTGCGTGTGTGCGCATTATCATCCATGCGTAAAAATCAGGACAAACGCGTGAAAGGAAATGCTATTGTTCGCATACTTTTAATACTTTGCACACAACATGCTAAACTAACGATGACAATCTTCGCGTAGCTGGTGTGTATTTGGTCAAAAAGAAAACTTGTCTTAGTCCCTATTTTTATCATCGCTTGTATAGCTGCTAATATGAAAAAAAGAAAAAACGAATATTTGTGCATCGTCATTTGAGTGTAAATGTTGTGATAAGCGCTCGAAAATTTAAATGCACCCACACCAACACATACAACCAATTCCCTCACCTGTTCAAATTTCAACCATAGCTTTTTGATACCCATTTTAATGATTTGTTGATTAGGCACCAAAATTAAAATTGTTGGTCTTCCAGAAAAGGTTGCAACGTGCTCTGCGGATAAAGAGGTAGCAAACTTATATGTTATATGTTATGGAACCTTAGTTTGGTGGTTTCCGTACTACCTGGCAAATCTCTAGAAAGTTCAAATATGCCCTACATACAGCAACTTACCACGTTTTGTTCTTCTCTAGTTCATAGTTCTTGTTTAATTTCAAATTAAGAGTTATGCAATATTTGTCATTTTAAAAAATTCTACTGTAAATTTCATTTTGAGAAAAATGCCTTTTTGCTCCATGTTTCTTTTGGTCTATATTGTAAAACAGTGTGATCAAAAAATGCATAAAGCAGACCTGACGGGGAAATTGGATTTGCGCAGATGTCCAATCTTGGGCTTTCTGCAAATTTTGGGAAAGCGTCCTCCTAAACAAATTTTACAACGCTTTCTTAGAAATGTAGTCAAATAAGTACATACAAATGTGGGGTTCTATTAAGATAAATAAATTTATTTTGTTACCTGTTGCTACTTCATTTATTTAATAGCTTCTAGTTTCAAGGCTTATGATGCTGCTCGACCAGGTTCGGGATTACTCCGAAGCATTTTAATGATTTTTTGTGCATTGGAAATTTGTATACACTAAACCCATTGTAAACGGTAAAAATGGTATATTGGTTTTGTGCGAAAATATGTAACATGCAGAAGGAGGCATCTCCGACCCCATAAAGTACATATATTCTTGATCAGGATCAACAGTCGGCTTAGCCATATCCGTCTCTCTATCAGTTCGTCCGTAT
This sequence comes from Drosophila sordidula, assembly GCA_035047465.1. NCBI lineage: Eukaryota > Metazoa > Arthropoda > Insecta > Diptera > Drosophilidae > Drosophila > Drosophila sordidula. Next base: position 15,195,270 of record JAWNPQ010000156.1, on the reverse strand, counting down.
GTATGAACGCGTCGATCTCGGTAACTATAAGAACTATAGTTTTTCGAATATACACTTTAACAAATTTTGTGAGCCATTTGCCAGTAAGCGCTGCAATAAGAGCAAGAGTGTTGAACTTTGCCAAGTTCGTGCATACCATAGATAGCTTCTCTTGTTTTCTTATTATTGATAATTCTCGGCTTTTTGAGCAAAACTCAAAAACTATAAGAACTAGAACCAACAAATTTGGTTTTATGTGTTGCCGTACAGTATACGCAAATCACAATGCTTTTCGGATTTTGGATACCTCTCCCATTCCCTCCAATATCAAAAAACGCAATTCAATTAAATTCAATACAGATTTGCGGTTTGGTTCGACCATAGACTTCAATACTCGGCAATTTCGAATCTACCCCATATACTTTTTCTTCAAGGTCTTCTTAGCTTCCCGAGCATAGGCTTTAGAGGTTTTCCGTGTTTTCTCTATTCAACAAAAAATGAATAGTGGTTAATTAAAGTCTATGATATGTTGCTCTTGTTACAAACTGACCAAAATGGGCCAATGTTGACACAGTTCATGTGGGCATAAGCCGCCAATGGCAATCAGGACATGTATGTGTGTGTCTATTGTGTCTCATTTACAAACAGCTGCATTTTTGGCTTGACTGTGCTGGTGCATATCCGGTCACAAGCTTTTGACCACTGCTCGACATCAAACGGTAAAAAGATCTACAGAAATTTACTTTTTTTTTTATCTAGTCGACGTAGATGTACTAACGAGCAGTACATTCAAGTGGCCCAACGATACCAAGCACGGGCTTGTTAACGCGCGGACCCAGGCAGAATGCCACCCACCTCCCGCCCAACCGACCGATGGGCGCACAGAATGTACGGAGATGAAGTTCGCGAACAAATAGACAGGGGACATAGAACTAAAGTTTTAAGGATAGGAATAGAAGTAGCATTACTTATACGGAAAAGATTATTATAATTAGAGCATTAGATACGAAATGGATTATGAATAGAATAGTTACTATGGCACATTTCAAGAGAAAGCGGTAAGAAATTCCTCGTATTTCTACTCGGAACCGCAAAACTAATTTGGCTGATTAATTCGGAAGAATCAATTTTCCCATTACTTAGTTTGTGTAAGATTACACCAAGCATGGTTCTACGATTAGAAAGCGAGGGAAGATTTATAAGTAAAAGTCTATTATGGTAGGACCGCATGCGACAATTAGTATTCCAGTTGAGACCCCGGAGGGCAAAAAGCAGAAATTGTTTTTGTACAGATTCAATTCTATCTTGATGAACCTTGTATTGGGGACACCATAGACAAGACCCATATTCAAGAATTGGACGAACAAGTGAAGTATATAGAGTTTTAATAACATAGGGATCGTCAAATTCTTTCGACCAGCGCTTTATGAATCCCAGGACTCCAAAAGCTCGATTAGCAGCAGTAGAAATATGCTTGTCAAACTTAAGCTTGGGATCAAGAAGAATACCCAAGTCATTAACGAACTCAATACGCTCAAGATGTTTTTTGTTACCATTAAGGAAATAATTATTAAAAAATGGCGTTCGTCTATAGAAAGACATTAATTTACACTTACTGTAATTAGGATTTAATAAATTTACTTGACACCAGGCTTGGAAACTGTCAAGGTCGGATTGCAACTTTTGGCCAGCTAGAGAATTAGTGGACGACAGGCAAAGTTTTACATTATCGGCGTACATCAGTTCCCGAGAGTGGATTATCACAGAGGGAAGGTCATTTATAAGCCAAGTTAATAACAATGGACCAAGGTGACTTCCTTGTGGTACTCCGGAAGTAACTTTCACTGGTTTAGAGACAAGGCCTTTAAAATAAACTTTTTGGGTTCTTATAGATAAATAGTTGGATATCGAAAGAATTAAGTTATTTGGAAATCCTAGAAGATGAAGCTTATGCAGTCGAAGCGAATGATTAACAGAGTCAAACTTGTAGTGCTGTTACGGACGAGCCTTAATAGAGCCAAATTTATAGTTAAAAGCCTATAATTTGGATTAACCGAAGATTAGAGAAGAGGTCATCATGATTGATTGACTGAAAGGATTCAATCAAACTGAGATTCGGATAGTGCGGCTTATGTGAGTGTTGTGTTTTATTTAATTTATTTTGTTTTATTCTTTACCAACTTAATTTTTTCATGTTATTTAAATTTGAAATCGTAAAAGCAATGTAACTATAACAAGAAGATTCGAAGAATGCAGAGACTTGGAAGATCTTGAACCTATTATCAAATTCGACTCCATATATATGATGACTGAGGAAATTGTTGATACAGGCTGCTTCCTATAGCTGGTATGGCACTTTTTGTGTAGATCGTCCGCGTAGGTGAATTGAAACGGCATACATTCCATAAGGATGCTATCTTCAAGCTCAATAGGATAATTACGACCATTGCAGTAGAACTTGCCTTCATTCAATACAAGATTGTAGCAGTTAGTCAGCGGGCCCTCGTAGAAAACGATAAGCAGGATTGAGGCGCCCATATAATCGGCCCGCTGCCAGATGGAGTAGGGTGTGTTAAGGGCGGGATGGCGATCCTTATAAAGCAGCCGCAGTTGACGATCATACGAGCCGTGACACACAAACTCCAGGATGTGGCCGTCGATAAAGGTGCAGTTGCTCAATCCGCTTGAAACTTTTGCGGGGTAAAGAAGTAGCAGCAGCCAGCAAGCAATCAAATTGATATTGTGAGCTCCTGCGCATTGGAAGCTTACTGGCATGGCCTATAATATTGCAGTAAATAATTCTGAAGTCATTTTTGACAATTTGTTCAACAGTGAGACACGAAAATCAAAGTAGAAAAGTGGTTTGACGAAATCGCTCAACATTTGTATACTAATCATATATCAAATTCATTTAAAATCCCACAAATTCAGGTTTCTTTCTTATACATACATATAACCATCTTTATTTTCCGCAGCACAACAGTTCTCTGGAGCCCAAAAGCCGAATTCTACACAGAGTTCCAATAAGTGTTATATATTATTTTGAGTAGTCATTGATCGGAATTCAAGTCCTATCTCACATATCACAAAAACTTAACAATATTAGAGTTCACAAATATTTTTTTGAATTGAATTTCCCTACATTTATGTTCGAGTGTATTCCATTCAGTTCTAAATGGATATTTCAGTACCTGAGTGTTTGTTTATTAATGATTATGCTATGGTTTAAACAGTTGACATGAATAGTAATAGAGAATTTCGATTCTGTTATCTTTTGTTGGTGTGAGAGTCTCAACTGCAAGATAAAAACAATATCACACTGGCATTAACATAGTACGATGAACGCAGACTAAAATTAATGCAGGACTTGAATTTGTCGCCGTTGTTCATTATATTGTTAGGCATACTGATATTAAAACAAGTAAAAACGTTGCGTTCGGACGTAAACGAATGCGTAATACTCGTTCACTGGACGGGGTGGGCGTGGCCAACATTTTTCGGCTCGATCGTAAGGGGAGGTCACAGTAACGGTATTTTCATTACTAAACAATATCTGAAAAATAGTGAAAGTTTGGCGGCCACAGTTTAAAAATTTTATTCAAAATATGATCGAAATAGAGTTTTACCTTCGTCAGCTGTGGGAAGGTAATTTAAAAATGAAGGCAAACTGGCTCACTGGTTGTCCAAAAACAAGGCGTTCAAATTCCAATACCGAAAAGTGCGTGAGAGTGTTCATGAAGGATACAAATTCAAAAAGCTGTACAGCGTATACTTACAATGATCTGTCTCTATGCTTACACATTTCAATTAACACAACAACTGAAACCTAATGACCATGCACAGGGAAGAGGTGTTGAATGGATCATTTAACATCAACTTTTAAATTGCAAGCATATTTTTACCTTGATGCTTTCTTAATTGCCATAGTTGCCGTGTTTAGGTCTCTTTCTGCCGAAATTGGATGGAATTGATGTGGGTTTCAACAAGACGTTGGCACATACCATACAGCCCATGTTATTCCATATGTACTTTATGATTCAATTAAAAACTATCAATGCAAAGACTAAAAACTGTTTTCTATTCACTTCATATCTTGCGTTTATTCTGGGACATCCTACAACGCGAAGACGCGGATGGTAAGACAACAGCTAATTCAACATTTTCACAAAGTCCAATCTGAGTGAGACAGCAATATTCCAATCTGTTCAAATTGCATGATTTATTTTTTTCAACGATATAAATATATTATACTAAAGGATACCCGAGATCTAAAGGCAAGATTTTGGAACTAAAACAGTTTTTTTTAGATACCAACCAAGTTGTCGACAGCGGTGCTCTATCAACAAAGTTTATTGAGTTCCGTGCTCCAACGCGTGTTACAAGAAGGCGATATTTTGTGTTCTTAAACAAAGTTTATTGAATTAGTGTGGTACTTCATTGCTTGAATATAAACAAACTAAGTGTATGCATTGAACTGATATAAGAAGAACAGCCGTCATAACAATCAACACGAGTGGTGTACTTAGCATATTTGAAACATTTGGACGATAATCATAGTGACTGTAGTGCAGTATCGGCTTATTGATATCATCATATGGGTGCTTGTTTTGGTTTAGGCAATGGGCGCGTAGAGCTGCTGGATAGTGGAGTTCCTTGTCAGTAAGGCAGTGTATATCTGAATGATTTAAATCAGACTGATAAACGTAAAATGACGATTTTGCTGCTAGCGTCGTCTTAGCACTGATTGTATATTGTGACTTCTTTACTTTCACCATCAACATGTGGCAGTTAAACAAGGGCGACTGATGAAATGACACAAACACTAGTAGCGTTCCCGTTTCATTCGACTCCCATATGGTATATTTAGTACCGGCGGGAGCTCTTTTATCTTTCCATTTCTTAGCTATCCTTTTAGTGATAGTGTTTTTACAGAGTTTGGTGAAGATAAGTTCATGAATATAGGAGCAGTTTCCTGTGTCATGAGGTGGTGTCAACGAGTTGTCATGAACTTCTTCTCCTTTTAAATGGCTCTGCAGCATACACCAAACAATCAACTGTAAAATCCCAAATTTCATTGTAAATTTAGAATTTTTATGCAATATCTGTATTACTGTATACCTGACGTTTCTGACTGAAAATTTCACACGAATCCGAATATAACATTTTCCAATGAACAACAATGTTTTGGCTTTTGTCCAATCTGTTTTCATACTCGTTCACGAAGTAAAAAGAGTATATTGGGTTTGTGTAATGTCGGTCTTGTTGTCCGTCTGAGATATTGACTTTTTTGGCTTACCCGCCCCGAAGATATGATTTTTATAGATTTGCCCCGCTCCCAGTAGGCGATTTCGAAAATATGTGCGATCTTTAGAGGAGGTCATTAGTAATCTGTCTAAGAAGGAGGAAGATATATCGGTTTAACGTAATAAAAGTTTCTGCGATTTTTAGAGGAGGTCATCAGCAACCTATCTGAAAATTATTTAATGTAAATATTTTTTTAAGATTTTTAAAGAGGGTGACCAGTAATTTACCTTCCAAAATTTGTGACTCTTAAACTGTGCGAGATACACAAAAGTTGCACTCATCCGGACAGACGTATGCACAGCATGACACACATTGAGCAGAGTTAATATACTTTCCCATTTTCGGGATTAGAGTATAAAATCACTGTTATTTAAGAATGCATTTTCCATGGTGTTTGGATTGAGGTATTTTATTTATTTCGGAGTAGTCTCAAAGTGCGTCTGGAGGCCACAAATTTGACTTCAATGTGTTATTTGTCTGGTGTTTGTAATTGTAATTGTAATTGCCATGAGTATCTGTTTTATTTACTTATCTTAGCCCGTGAATATACATTTTGGCAAGTTCACTTTTAATTTTTATTCAATTCAAAATTCCTACACAGCATGTATGTAAATGCGTTAAACATACTGCAGCTGGTATCGTTAGCTAACCTGTTTATTTTGGTTCCTGGTCGGACTACATATGGCAATTGCAGCGACTTTTATGGAATATCCTTGGAGATGCAATGTACTGGAACTCTGACAAAACAGTTGCGCCGTCGATACAACGACAGATATACAAATGAGGGTATTCGCTATGGCATTTTCTCGCCCAGCCGTTTAATGCTGTTTGTCTTTGTCACAATGTACTCCTCGCCGCTTCTGCACTGTGCCAACCTCACGATAATTGACTCCAATAACTTTCAATGCAATGCGAATCGAAAAATCAAATTGTCGTACTCTCTGATGTTCTGTTACGAGTATCCCTTGCGTTATTTCGCTGAACTCAGGGACAATTGCATGCACTCAACGAATTTAGGACATGCTTCAATTGACCGATCCGCTATACATTATGCGGATATTCCAAGTCTGAGTAAATCAGTGTCTGCCAATTGGTGGCTGTTGATTGTGACGGGGATTGCGGTAAATGTGTATCAGTGCTGGACAGCGTTTTGATTCTGATTTCATTTCGAACGATTTCGAATGACATACAATCTCAACAATTTTGAAACTATATGCTATACGAAATCATTCGTAATGAGAATAAAATCAAAACAGCGAAGAAGGCCTTTAAGATTGCGCAAGATGCCAATAAAGTCGCAACCCAAAAAAAATAAAGTAAAAAATTGTCTGTTTGGAAGCTCTAACAACTTCTTAAATTGATTTACGTATTTGTACATGTCTGAAAAGGACTGCAGCAGAAAATCCTGAAAGAGTACACAAATAAAATACAAGAGTACGACGAGCGTGTAAGAATGAAAACAAATTTACTTTCAATTTCGTTTTAATGACAATTCCTTGATTTACCTTCTTCTTAAGAGGCTAGGTATTTGGCAATAAAATACTCCTTTATTATGTTACAATAATGAATTGCATTAAGTGTACTTGCGCAATGGAGCGATAGCAGTCGGCATCTCAATGCCTGAGCACAGGTGTACCGGCTGGCACATGAAAAGCAAAATTGAATTAAGTCACAAAAATGCAAAAAATAGCAGGCGCCACTCCGTTTCGTTCCGTTCCGTTTCAGTCCAATACAGAGCCTTTTGCAACTATTCAAAACCAAAATTACGATTCCTCTTTGTATGTTCGAGAAAGAAAATTTGCTCGTTTGCCGCACGCAATTTCGCCGCTGACAACACTCGTCCTATATTGAGGTTACTTTCATGGGGGCCGAGCAGCTGACGTTGCTGGCGATCTCTCCATGCCCAGCGAGATTTTCCACAAAGCGCAAATCGTGATGTTGCCAATTATGCAGACATCACTTTGCTGATGAAACAATGTCAGGCCGATGCCAATTGCATCTGGAATGCTGAGATTGAACTAGACGAAAAGCTAATTGATTCCACCTATTCATTAAAATGGTCGTGTATACAAGTATATATTCTCAAAGTGAAATATTTAATTTTTTTCTTTAGAAGTGTATGAAACAGAAAGGGCGGAAAGCCATGTTGATACAGTCATAGCTCGCAACCCGGTCAATAATTTAGTTTGTCATTTCGATGACACGCCAACCAACTCAGGGCGCACCCAACCGGCCTCCCACGTCCAATCGCCGTCTGCAGTCAACGCTTCGAACTCACGTGCTGCCATAACAAAGGCGAACAGCGCCAAGGAAAAAATCATCCTGAAAAGGCAAGGAAGGATATACAAGATAGCAAATTATTTGCTGTCAGCTGAGCTGGGGCGCAGCGGGGGTCGGTGGAGACTCGTGTGTGCGTGTGTGTAAAATTCCGCAGGACAAAAGCGACGACCGATAAACGAGCCAACAAAATGCATTGCGTGTCTCAAAACCAAAGCGGGCCAGAAGACCAAAAATTAAGGGAAATTGATATTAAGAAATTGCATGAAATGAGTAAATGAAGCGTGGAAAAACACGCCCACCTAATGGACTGCCTGATTGCTGTCGTTCGAACCCACAGCTCTCAGGCCGGGGCCTCGAAGCCCGTAACCCGAAGCCCGAAGCCCGAAGCCCGAAGCCCGAAGCCCGAAACCCGCAACCCACACCCACTCTCCGAGCCCATACGCCCTCAACTAACGTGAAATGTGTATTAAAAATTCTTGGAAAACTAATCAATGTCAAATGTATTTTGATTGTGTCGAAGCGACGATGTCGCCGCCTACGACAAGCGAAAAAACAGACAGATCAAAGCACCGCCCTGAACGTTGCCTGCATCGATTTAAGCCGGTGGGTTGGCTGTCCACTGAGCAGACGGGCGCGTGATTAGAAGAAATTAGAAAATGATTTGCTTGTAGCTGTCTATGCGCTGCCATAAATATCTGGCGACATGTGTCGGGACATCTACAGGAGTGCCGGGAACTCTTCGCAGTTAATGTGTGCGATGTTAAATCGGGTGGCTTATCTATCTTTAATCAAAGCTTTTCAAACATCGCCTCGCTATAAACCTGAGAGCTCCAAACTAGGACAGCGGCTGTTTCCTCTTTACTTTCTTAATGCTTCCGTAAACTGGGTAAATATGGTATACTCAAGTTTCGCGAAAGAGAAATATTCGATCTCCAGGTCGATTTTCCGATTGTCCATCTATATGAACTAGAGACTATAAGGGAAAGAGATACATATATATTTCATTTTTTGAATAGCTCCTCTCGTCCCCGATTTCTTTTAGAACGTTTTCAGAGACACATCGTTAGGCTACTAGAAGCACAATTAACTAATTGTTAGTTATGTGGGATGTTAACTATCCCACTATCCGTCTCTCCTTGGTACACAGTGAATATATGTTTCCGTAATGTCGTATTGGATAGTAATAAGTATCATGAGTACCAAATTCCCTTGCACACACTTGCCCACTCATTACACTCGTTCACTAAGTGAAAGAGAAAGATAAAGCGTTAAGAGCTAAAACTCACAACAAGAGCGAGCAAGCATTTAACTCGTTTTCACAAGGATTATGGTACATTTGCAAACAAATTGAATTGGGAGAAATGAACTGCTGATGCATCATACAAAATTGCAGCAGTCTTACAGCAGCAGCTGTCAAATTGACATGTCTACTTAACATTCGGCGCAGAGCAACTCAATTTATAATCGGTTTCGAGCTGCTTTTCGGCAGCAGCAACTCATTATTTTTATTAATACGATTTTCGCTGCACTTGAGCGGACTGCAATTTTACATTTTATAATTTTAATTTTAATGGGTGATAAAGATGATGAAGATGCCAGTGTCAATACATGTCATTGTGTTCTCCGATGAACAGCCATTTATTTGCAATTACTTTTTTTTAAGCTTTAAAAACAAAAGCTGCGCTTCTGACGGGACGCCCCTCTCCAGATCTGAATGGCTCCAGGCGCCTGGGAAACGCTTCAGCTCAAATGAACAACTGTCCATTGTCCTGGGACGAGTATCGGATAGGTTGGAAATGCGCTTTTAATTGCTGTCAGAACAGTTCTCGGGACTGCGCCCTGAATTATGTCCAACAAGTTGTCAGGCCGCGGCTGAGGCGTCAGCCCTTTTTGTTCACATTGACAAACTTTACAGATTTTATTTTAACTGCATTTAATCTTACCGTAAAAAGGCATAATAGCCTCGTGTAAATATTTGCGGCAGACTTTACAAGGAATATGAAGCCCAGTTTGTCAATATAATGTGTATCCCAGGTCTACACTAAAAATGTTCCTCGACACTTATTTGGGTCCGCTGATTATAAAAATGTCAAACTTTAATTTGTGCCAGAAATAGCATAAGATCACTTGCGTTTGTGTATGGTTTTGTATCTAAGATATCTCGTCGACGGGCACTCCCGACTAGAGCACTCTTGCTATTTACTTTAGCCAGGACAGTCTGTCTATATTAACACTGATCTTGGCAATCCTAAATTGAAGTCGGGCACTCCGAGTAGGACACTTTTACTTGACTTGTATTGTCGTTGAATCTTTTAGAGTTCAGAAGGGGCGAAATGAAAGTAAAAATTATTTTGGAATTATTTTGTGGGGATGGAGGAGCTATAGTCCACTTTATCTGAAACGGGTATACACCAGTATTTATTCCACGCTTCAAGTCTCTAGCTGCAAAAAAATATTGCGTTCATACGGCCAGATGGACGGACAGTAGGACTGACATTACGCAAACCCACTTCGTGAAGAAAAATTATTTTAGATGCCTACTATGATAGAATTTGTTGTCTACGGCAACGCCGAAACATACTTGCTAGTTAAATATAGTTTTAAAGTCTACTTTGTGTCGCAGAGCAACCCTACATGGCCGACAAGCCGTACGCACCACCCAGAAACCGAGGACAAACCACTGCACACATGTCCTTCGACACTTATTATCGCTTCGATGCGAAAATGATAAGCGCCCTCTGAGGACGTCACCGGGCGTTACTGGCATGTGTGGGCTAGGTGCGTTTTCATAATGCAACTTGAAAGGGTTTGGTTTGGCTTGGCTTGATTGTGGCTCCCACTGCTGCGCTGCTGCCATGGCTGCTGGTGCTGCGGTTGGATGCTTCACTTTGAACTTGGACGATGGCTGACCAAGCTGATCCCTCAGCGCCCTCTCTACATCTCTCTCTGGAGTGGGCGAGGGTTATATGGATTTTTATAAAAGTTAATTGCATAGTTTCAATGTTTTGTTAACTGCCCTCGTTGTTGTTGCTGCTCCGCTTAATCGCCTGCACTTGTTATGGCCACCAAGAGCAGGACACTTAGCCTCCTTGGACCCGTATTTATGTTATTTAATTCTCACAGTGCGCCGGTCAAAGTGGTCCTTGGAGCTCTAAGTGCTAAGAGCGGCCAGTACTAAACATGGTCATTGAAATAAGGCTAGCTAGCGTAGAGCACAAAATTACTCCTTTAATTCATCAAGTTCCCTAGTGTGCATCTTCAGTTAATTGGGCGGGGAGAGAGACCGTCAACTTTCCCAGCTTTCAAATTCATCTTGTATTTTTCTTTTCTGCCAATACTGACAATATATCCATTAAAACACATTACGGATGATTTTTCTTAATTTATTTAAAGTTTTCTATAGTATATACTTTATTATTCACCACCATTGCATAAAATGGGAGGCGATTATCTGAATGTATCTGAAAGCGTGAATACCTACATACTTAAACAAATAAGTCTCCGAGATCTGCTAAGAAATCCAAGTCTTACAGATAAAAGATATCGAAAAAAATGGTAAACTTGTTCTGTGCTTGGTAAGGAGAGTCTATAGTCTCAAGCTTTTGTAGTTTCCAAGACCGCAGCGTTCATACAGACGTACGAACAGCCGAACGACCAGACCTAAACCAACTCAGCTCGTTGACTTTCCATTATACCCTTTTTAACCAATTTGGTACTACGAAAAGTACGATTTGATAGAGATTTGCCTCTAAAAGTTGCCTCTAATCAGTCTGTAGATCATATATCAATGCAAAAGTCAATCAAAATTTCAACTAGAAGCCAATCTAATTAAGCTTTAGCTTAATATTTGGGGCACATACGCGCCTAAGTGCCACGAGGATGCCCGCAGATGCGGGTGGTGCAGAAAACAGTCCGTGATCCAAGCACGTTAATACAATTAAAAATCAACCAATTTACTTACGACAACTGTGATGTCCACATCAAGTGAACGAATGTTGTTGTGTTTGTTATTAGTGTTGTCGTAGTTAGCTGTTCCTGTTGCGCGTAGTGGGTGGGTGTTGGTGTCGGTCTTGCTGTCAGCTACAGATGTCTCTGATGCCATTAGGCGTAAGTGGCGTTTTCCTTTTGATTTTGGTGGCATTTGGCTTTATTAAGCAAACCAGCGCGTTGGCCAGGCAGATAGGCGGGCTGTCTGTCCGCCCGTCTGCCTGGCTGCCCGGCTGTCTGGTTGGTATGTACCAGGCTCCTCTGGCTCGGCAGTGCACCTGGGGGATTGTTTGACGATGTTAAAGTGGGTCAATATGTGGCTGTGCCTGCCGTTACCTGGCGATACATGGCGATGCCGAGATACTCATGAAATATTCACTGGAACAGCATCGAGTGACATCTTTTGAGCGCCCACGCGGATTGAAGGCGTGTTGGTTTTCGGTCTGCATTTGGTTTATGCACGCAGGGCCACAGCCGATCTCGGCTAACCTTTGTCAGGTGTGCTATGCTGGAGGGTATATCTGAGTCGCCTGCTCGTGACAGAGAAATAAAAGTCTCCTTTGCACGGAGCTGCTCAATCATTCATTTTGCTTTTGTTTATTTATTTAACTAATGGAATTATTCGATGCCCCACCACCACCATTCGCTTTGAATAGTTTGTGATGATGTGGCCCCACTTTTGCCTGTTTGTGTTTGTCTACGTGTGCCCCGAGATTTGATTCGCTCCTCGGAGCTCGTCAGTTCCAGGCCTCGCTTGTTTTGTCATCATTTCATATTTATCTTACGTGTGTTGCCTCTCACCTAGCACTTAGAGCACGTGTCTTTTGTTGGCAAAATGTTTTACCTGCCGCTTTTGTCTGTCGCTCGTGTCTTTCTGTCTAATTGATTTCATTGTAATTTTTGTTCGTCTTTATATTTGTTCTCAACTGCGCAACACGTCTTCATTGACCAGATCTCATGTTTCCATACTGTGCTTTAGCTGCTATGTACATATATTTATCTTGCGGACCAAACTATAGTTCAGTCTCGAAATGAGTAACATAGAAGAATATGACTGAGACACTCTACGGTATATATCTCTTTTTTTTTAAAAAACTTTGCATAGGTTCGTCATTTTGTTGCAGACAGTATATACATATATATGAGAGGTGCCAGATTTATATCTTTTTATCTTTGACAATAAAGGTCATAGAAAGTTGCAGTCATTTCAAAATCTTAAATATAAGGAGTGAGAAATGTTAGACGAAAGGAAAACACTCTTGCTTCATTGCATGAACCGGTGCAGGGAGGAGGAGAGTTCGACTCTTAACTAAAGTTGACAGGCGCGTCTCGGAGCTGTTCGTAGTCCGACACCTCAGCCGGCATGAAGGCCCCTGAAGGGCAGTGCTAACTGGGTAACTGGTAGCTGGTCACTGAATAACTGACAGGCATTTCAACCAACTGAACTGAACTGTACAACAAAGGTGTCAGCTGCAGTTCTGGCAGTACTGAAGCTCCTTCTGGGCCTGTTGGCAAATTAAATACATTTTGTTTCAAACAATTTACTACTGAAGTGCTGTGAGCTTTAAAGGTGAATCAATTTGGACAGAACCGTTGACAATGGCCGGTTGCTTCATAATGTATTGCGCTCTCGCTGCAATGAATAATAATTTGATGCATGGGACCATCAATTCCCAGGGCTTTAATCCTCGGTCTGATGCTCTTAGCCAGCTTATTGAACTGCAATCGAGTAAGTCTCGAAGAAGCACAGAAATTGAATAAAATGCTAAAAAGGCACAGAAGGCAGCACAAAAATATGGCATCAAAGGTTAACGCCGCCGTCTGGTCTGGGCCAGGACAACGATGACGTCGTCGACAACACCAACAGGAGATGAGAAAACATGGCAAAACTTTTCTGCAGTTTCCTTTGCCATGCCATTGGCCTGTCTGTAAATCTGCCGGCATCGCAGTCGCAGTCGCACCCGTCATCATCGCCAACGTAGAAAATTGACTTGATAAAAAGTTTAGTTTTTTGACCTTATTTGCCGGACTCACATCGCGGGACCCACGGCGCTGTTTCTAGTTGGCACTTGTCAGACGCTTTTGTGTCTCATCCACACGTTTCATGAATTATAATAAAATTCTTCGCGTATGGTTTAGTTCTCCGTTTCTCTAGAGAAACCAAGTGCGAAGTCTCTGTCAATAAATATACTTGCTTTTGGAAAGCACCATATTTGACTAACCATTGTTTTATCGGTATTTTATTTATTTATAATTAAATTTATTTATTAAGTGAGCCAGCTGAAATTGTACGCACGTTGAGTTTTTAAAATTTATGACTAAAAAAGTCAATTAATATCAAAACTGATTAAAGACTTGTGCGTCAAGTTAAAACTGCTCTTAAAGACGGTTTTCGTTAGGAAAAATCAACTTCAACAAAAATGTTGCAAAATTTGTGCGTTATTGTATTTATTAAAGTATTCTCAGATAACATAGCTCAGATAACACATATGCTACGAATATGTACCGAAATTGTAATTTAAGAATACCCATACAAAATATTTATCCAATAGTGATAAACGCAGGTATTATTTATAGGATTGAAGATGCCTTATTCTGTCTGTTACATACATTTTTACTACTTTATTATGGATCTTTGAAAGCTCGGGCTTTGTAAAAAATCATTAAGAGCATTAATCGTTTGTCTGAACTGTTTAAAAATATTTAAAATGTGGTTTATTTTTCCAATTTATGGCTTTTACTTGCTTACTTACTTTATGGTTTTATCATGTCCATGCATGTATGAGATTTACGTTTAAATTGTTTTTTCGATTGCGGGCTTCAGAAATTGATATTTGATGTATTTCATTTGCGATGTGTGTGTTAAGTGCATTAACCAACTTGGCATTACCCAAAAGTGTACAACTCTAAAGAACCCAAGCTAGACTGGGGAATACTCTATGGCTGGACAAATTCATAATACATACATCCTTTATGAAAACACTTTTAAGATACTCTAAAAAAACATATCATTTATTCTCTGAGATTGACGCGATTATGCGGGTTATAGCATATATATATACTTTATAAGGACGGTCATTTGCACATCCGCATTCTACTTTTTTACACTTTGGACTTCAGGGCCATTTTCCAGTTGCCCAAATTACATTTGGAAATAAAACCCGCACGAAAGCTGGCCACGCCTAATTGAGCAACTTTAGGTTCACTGGACCGAACGGAATTTTAAGCCTCTGATTATGCCCAGCAAAAGACAAAACGAACATTTAACTTTTGGCTGAAAGTGCACACAACATGCAACTCCTTGTTAGCAGCCTCAACACTTGTGGCCAAATATATTGGCTTTTACCTTGGTCTGTATGCCTGAGCGAGTATTTTTCCAAATCATTAACAATTCAGCCGCAAAGAAAAAGCGTTCATAGGCGAACTTAACTGATTCCAATCATAGTTCATTACGCTTCATACCTTTTCACTTCGGCCGCATCGTATTCCGCTTTACGCAGCATTGCTTATTAAATTAAATATTCATTTCATACTTTCAGAACCATGCTGAAATCTGCCTCTCATCTATCTTAATTAGCTTTTAATTAAAATATTTTTATTAAACGCTTTTAAAACTGGGTCACCATTTAAAAATACATAGCGGTTGGCAAAAACTGTCTTTGCGAGTTTCTTCCTCTCTAAGATGTATTTGCAATTATATCCTTTTTTGTATTTTATTAAATATAAATATACACCCAATTCTATTTTTACAAGACATTTGTCACTTCTCACAAATGATTAATTTACTCTTCTTATTCTAGTTTTTCGTATTCTCCGAATTATATATAAAATAAAGACCTAATGTATTTTGTACAGAATTTTGTATGTTTTTGAAAATTGAAATAGAAACAGAGAGAATAATTCCCAAAGTAATGAACAAAATTCAAGTAACAGCAGTTATAATGCAGTATACTGTGTACGCACGGAAAGAACTTTAAATACAATTTTATAATATTGTAAGTTCAATTTTCAGGTCTGGAACCAAAAATGTTGAAATGTTCAAAAACGGGCTTGCTCTTCAAATTAAAATCTGTTTTTAAGTATTTTACTAAATTTCTAGACCGTTCTGGATACCCTGAGTCCAATATTTGGGGTGCTTAAATATTTGAGCAAATGGGTTTTAGCCGCACCTACGAGGGGGGCAATAGCGAAAGAATATATTTACAGTTTTAGCGTTAGAGGCACTATGGGCAGAGTATTGCGCAATCGATTGAACCCGACAGCAACTTATTTCCTTGCTTAAACTTTAAAGCTTAAGTTTACCCTTCCGTCAGATTCCAAAAGCGACTGACACTTTGAGTTGCCTGTAACTGCCGCCTGGTGTCAGACTCGCTTTTGTTTCTAGGCATTTCGGGGCCTGTTGCAACTGCTTTGTTTTACCTACGTAACACTTCATTTTGCAACTTGCAACTTTCGAGGGTTGCATATAACAGTGTGCGTGTGTGTGTGTGTCAGTATGTGTGTTTGCAAGTGTGTGTGCGTGTTTACGAAATAGTTATGTTCTTACTTCTACTTAAACTTTTTAGCTGGCTTTCTTTTGCTGGGAGGTAAGGACTTGCCGCAACTTTTTTGCCTGCATTGTTTCTGACTGCAGTCCCCTGGTATGTTACCCCCCAAAACCCCATCCAGGCCTACGAGCTTCCCGCCTGCCCTGTGCTGTCTTCGCAGCTCTTACTTTAGTTTTGCATTAGTTCGCTGCTGTTCTGCTCGTGTCTGCTGCTCTCTGCTCGTGAAGCCTGTAATTTATTTCTTGTTTTGATTGAAATATTGCTTTACAAGCAAAACGACACGCACACACACACTCACACACACACACATGCAGACGCTGGCTCGGGGCTTAGCAAATACGCAGCATAGGCTCTAGGAGGTTCGTTCGCTCGGCTACTGCCGTCAGTTGGAGTGACGGCCTGTCTGAAATACGCACACCCTTCATTACACAGCAATGCACTGAGCAAAATTGTCAGTACAGTTAAGCTGAACTAAATGTTAACTGTGCAAATTGAATTTATCGACAAATTGCTATTGTTGAAACCCCTTAAATTTAACTGGCAAAAATGTCGGGATAATTTCTAAAACCATTCTGAACGAGCTGATTCAGATTTTCGCTTAGTGCAGCAGTACAGACATTAGAAAAACTAAAAAGATATTAATTTCAAAGCACAAGCACTTGACTCTCGTTTACTATTTCTATCTAGCTCACTCGGGGTGTTTGTTTTCTGTATATCGTAAGGAGGCGTAGTCACGAAAAACTAGAATTCGTAGCAGGGAGCAACATCAACATCAACATAAACTTCAAGTTCGACGCTGTTGTTGCACTTCGGTTTCTTGAGCCAATAACTGTGCCCCACTGTTGCAGCTGTGCTGGCTGGCAAAGTGTTTGGAAATTCGGAGTGAACTGCAGGAAATAGGTGTTAACTACCAAATTTTGGAGCATGTTTCTGCCGTTGTTTATTATTTGGGCTTTGCTGGCTTTTATAAATATTATCCTGGCCAGGTTCTTTGATAACTGACTATTATTATCACACAACTCTTGCAAGCTTTAAGACATTATCCCAAGTGCTTCTCAATATAAGGCGTCTTCGAATAAACAAGTTTTTACCATCGGCTCGACTACAAAAGTTAAATTGAATCAGCAACATTTGCAACAAAGAGCACGCCCTGTCCCCCCACCCCTCCCCCTGCTCCAGTCAGCGGCACGCTGTTGAACCCTTGCCGACGACGCACAGCTTCATCATCATTATGATGCTCAATATCTCAAAGGCGGCTGCTGCTATTGCGTCTCTTGTCTGCCATTTTACATTATAAATTGCATTATAATTCAAATTTCGCAATAAATCTCAATTTCAGCACAAAGGCGAAAGGAGGACAATGGCACGGGGAGGCATGGGCCTGGGCGGAGGCAAAAACTTTATAGTCCTCGACGCACCTTGAAAAGAAGTGCCCGGCAAATCAATCGATTACGCGACTTAACTTTCCAATAGCTTAGCGACAGACCAACAGACAGCTAACCGGCGCACATTTGGGCTGAGAGGAGCCAGGACCCGGTTGGGGAAGGGGCTGTGCCTTTATGTTTATGTTAATAATGCAGCTCGGGCTAGGATTGCCTGTCGGTTAGTTGTCTGGCAAATTCAGCTCTATGCCTGCTCTATAGAATAATTTATCAAAGAGTCGACGTTGTTGCCTCTTCTATTGTTGTTGCTGCTGATTTCAGGAGAGGTTTGATATTGGCCTTCTAATAGATATTGCTTTGACTGCAACAGATTGAAGAGTGGCCAGTGAAGTGTATTCAAGAACTAATTGTGCAGGCAGGTACACAGTGAATACAAAAATACCTTTTTAACGTTTTATTACTATTATTTCGCTCGTTCAATTGTAGTATCCGAAAGAATGGCCCAAATTAGCAGTAATTACCACGGATAAGAGCAAGCGTCGGGGCCGAATCTATATAGCTGACAATTCATGTAAATATGTCAAGGTATATAAGTCGATATATCGACATACATCTACATCGACAGTTTATGCTGCCCCTTCCCATCTCTTACTGACAACTTTATATTTAACATACCCAATTTTGGCCATTTTCAAACAGGTTCAAACAGATCCAAATATAAAACTTAACCGCCGAAATTATGCTCAGGCTCAAAGCGCCTTTCCCATAAAGCATGCAGCTGCCAATGACAGTAATACGTATTAAATATTTACACCGACGCACATATAGGTCTGCCATTGTTGGTAGCGAGACATCAAATGTAATACGTTTTGTGTGCCAAAAAGGGTCACCAAACAAAGGAAATCCGCAAATGGGGTAATACGTGTGCCGGAGAAAAAGCTGCGAGCTTTGCCTCTAAATATACTTTGGCCAGGCACAACTTTGACCGGCTCGGCAATTTCTCAATCAATTTCCTGTTTAACGTGCGCAGGTACATATTCGAATACACCCACATCTGTGGGATGATAATAGCGTCTTAATGCTTGCGTGCATATCAAAAAAGACGAGAGGTGTTTGTGAACGTAACTGGAATATGTGTGTATGTAGGTTTGTGGGCCTGCATGTATGTATGTCCATGCGAATGTTTTTGCAATTTTTCAATTCACGGAAAGGATTAACATAATTTAGCAATTTTCATAACCTCAACCGTCCTTAACCCCTTGCGAGCTAACGGGCATTTGGCAATTTAATTTCTTGCACGCACAATCGAAGAGCTAAGCTTCAGCACCACGCCCACACACAAGGCGAAAATCTTCTTCTTACCCAGCACGGTAATATTGCCAGTCATAAATCCTGCTTAAATTGTGCATGCAAAGGATTTTTGTTCCAGAACGGTGCCCCAAACGCAATCCAACCCACTTGCCACTTAGCTGGCACTGAATTCCTCAGTGCTCGACTCTTCCGTCCCTCCGTCCTCCCCCCCGTCCCCCCGTCCCCCTCTACTCAAACTACCCAAATAACGCACGTTGTTGTCTCTCTCTTTGGTCGTGCATATGTTAATAACGGAGAGCTTTGGCATCAGTGCGTGTTTATGCAAGAGTGCCGTCTCCCTCGCTCCTTGTCTCGATGTGTTCCTTTGCAGCTCCCCTTTATCCTTCGTCCTTCGTTCACTGCGCTGCGTTCGAATGCGCTCCTTTTTATTTGATATTATTACGATAATTTATTTGGGCAATAAATTTTGCAAGAGAAATGCATTAAATTTTTTGTTCCCTTGTGCCATAATTTCAATCTCTTTTTGTAGATGGCGCTTACGGTATTTTCTCGGTGTGCCGTTTGGTATTTGATGCAAACTGGGCCGTTCAGAGTTGCGGCCACAGGCCACACATACGCACATTCGAAATTCTCTTACACCAGATTAATAACTCAATTATGTATCTAAAGTTGACACTGACTTCTTTGTGTAAGCAAAAACTCAAAATTAAGTTTTACGCATACATTTGCAATAAGTTTCCACACAATTACTGCTGAATGTGAGTTCTCTTAATGCATATTTGTGAAAGTTAATAGTTATGATTTTTATGACTTTTCAATTTATAGCTGATATGTAAAAACACTTTAATATCTGATACTATGGAAATGTTGAAGAACAAGTAATTGGCTAGGGTATTATGTTCGTTTACAGATACAACACAGTCTTTTTATACAAATATGATGAAAAAACGAGTAAACAATGAACTAAACAGAAAACAGCTCTAGAAGTGGAACTAACATTTATACACATAGATATATAATTTATGGTGTTTTATTGGACAAAATCACGTTTTATGATCAGAAACGCAATATGCCTTCCAATCATATCATATATTTAATTTACTTTTTTATTAGAGATACCAATGCTAACAAAAGAGAACATTTAAAGCATTTTGATATATTAAAAAAAGTATAAAATAAATGAGAAACTATGACAAAATACATATAAATTAAAGTAAATAGCTTGTAAAATGCATAAATCATATTGTTAATGGTTTGTGCATTCGACTTTGTCCCTTATTTTTATTTTATTTGTTTATACGTTTTTCTTTTCAGACACTTTCATTGTGTACTAAAATTTATTACATTTTATAACGCTCGAAACACTTTTTGCTGTCACTTATAGGTGGTTATTTTATACTCTGTTCGCAAAATGAAGGAGAGTATATTGGCCCATGGCAATGTCTGTCTGTCTGTAAAAACCAAATTTGTTGGACGATGATCAAGCGAGAGAGTGAAAACTTGAAATAAGGTAAGTTAGTCGCGAGTCAAATCGGGTAATTAGATAAGTTAAACATCTAGGCTACAATATTTTCGCAATTAATCTTAAAGAATCAACACTCTTTTTAGCAACTATTACATTGTGAATAGGGTATTGAGGAGCCGGTTGCACCCAAATGGAACGTATTCACTTGAAATGTTAGGCTTTTTTGTGTTATAAACAATGTTAATTTAAATGTTGGTAAACACAGTAAATGGTCCTGAGCTAACAATTTTTTTTAATGAATTATTTATCAAAAGGAAGTAACGGGATATTATACAAAAATATAACTTTAACTATAAGTGAAAAAATTTGATGCTTAAAGTTTTGCAGTATAAAGTTTTGTTTAATTAAAATAAAATCTTTCAACCAAGACATTTTTTCTGTGTTACATATTATATTAGAAAATGTTGTTGCATTGATCTGATCATTTGTAGTTATTATTACGAGCACATTGTGTATAAACATGAATATATTTGGTTCTCATTTTTGGATGCAGGTACCGCACAATCGGCCTCAGTTTTGGACGGTTTCAATCGGAAAAAATCCCAAACACACCAAAACACGTCTAAAACTAAGAGCCATTGTGGGCATTTTCTATAAATGGAATAAGACACAAACTTAAATTTGTTTCCTTTCTTTTCACTTTCACGATATAACATTTTGTTGATAAACTAACACGGTTAAATCAAAAACAGTTTTGTAATGACTTTTAATTGTATCTGGCTGTGATTTCTATAGATGAAATGCTTTGACATGCTGCTTACCTTTTACTGATTTCAATACATATATTAATGAATAATTGAAGATTCACTCACCTGAAAATAGTGGGAGAAAATTAATAATTAGTTATTGATACGGAATACATTTGCAAGATGTTCAATCTGGCGAAATGCAAAATATTGCTAAATGTGTTTGACCATATTTGTATAAAGGCCTTTTGATAAATTAAATTACATATTTGTTTACAGTCGGTAAATTGTGCACAAAGTGCAACAGTTTTAAGGAGACAACAATTTAAAACTATGGTAAAACTGATCCTCAGTAAAAGCCATTGCAGTAAATTCACAAGACACTTGAAGCTAGCCATCTAAACGTATTTAATTAATTCACGAATTAAATTATACAAAGAGCCTCATGGAATTCAACCGACATAAGCACGGAAAAGCCTGAATAAAACCACAGTAGAGGGCACTTCTTAGATAAGTTGACCGTGTTGAATGGGACACACGGGTGGACCAACCACCAACCACTCGACAAACACACACGCACAGCATGCAAACAAGTGTGCGTCGCTTTGAGTGGAGGAGTCTGTTATACGCTCAGCTTTTTGATTGAGATGTGGCACCGCTCACATGGCTGGTCATATTTTCAATGGTTTCAAATTACACTATCATACAAAATTGTTTAAGTTTACTTCATTTCTTTTTGGGCAATTTGAACTTGAAAATCGTTTAGTATCGAACATTTTATGTTATTACTAACAAAGTATATGTATATGTTTATGTCTGTCCGTCTTTCCGTCCGTCTGCATGAACGCGTCGTGTCGGAAAGCTGAACTTGGACATTTTAGTTCGAGTCTACCATACGCAGATCATGTGTAAATCAAATCAGCGATAACTCGTCTCCTATTGTTATTATCGGTTTTTTAAAAACTACAAGAGCTAGACCTACCAAATTTGGTTCAATATGTTCGCGTAAAACAAGTAATATTATTTTGGTTTGTACCTAGATTTCAACGCTCTTGTTAAGCGCCATTTCATTAATATCATGCTCTTCGTTTAGAAGTTATGCTCGAGCGCTTCCGACTAGATATTAGCTTTAACACAACTCTGACATTATTTAAGCACACCCATCAGAGAGCGGACAAAGCGGGCAAATTCGTTCCTCCCACTCTTTTACAGGCAGACTAACCCAAGAATTAAAGAGTAGCCTAATGGCAATTTTCACCTAAGACAATTAGCTTAAGAGTCAGTAATCCCTCATAAAGAGTCGTTTCTTAACCGTTTTTAGCTAACAGTATTTTCTAATTTATCATTCGATTCTAAGTAAGAATGAACGGATTCGAGAGTTGTGTTAGAGAGTGTATCCACCCGAGGGTTGGAGGCACGCACAACTTCTAATTAAACAAACATTTTGTAATTTTCGTTTAACGGCAAAACGACGACACGTGGTAGCCTCTCAGGGGCGGAGGCGTGGCACAAACCACTTAAGTGCCAAAGCAATTTAAAGCGAGGCTAAAACGCAAAAACGATTTTGCTGCAGGTTAAACAGTGAGAGAGAGAGGAGACGAGGGGGTGAATGACTGCGAAAGAGTAAAAGAGGAAAAGGCAGCCAACTCACCCAAGTTGGCTGTAAATGTAAGCCCGTGTTTATGTGTGTATTGATAAGTTTACATATGTATTTGTGTAAATATGTGCCCAACATATTTTGCAAAAATAAACATAGCCCCCAGCTGTAAGGGTAACCTCACCCTAAATATTCTCTTCGTTTTTTTTTTTTTTGGAGGGAGAAGTTCGGTCAAATATTTTGGTGCTGTATTTGGAAATAAGTTAGTGTTAGGAGATCTCGTTTATGTAGTTTAAATTTATTTGTTTATATATTAACTGCATTTTGTTTATTTCTTCATTTCAGCCTTGGGCTATGGGTTGTTTCCTACCTACAGATGTTGGCTGCTTTAAATTGGTCCTTAAAGTGAACCAGCGCCCTTTCTCAGGTTTCTGCAGAGTAACGAGCGTTGTGCGTGTGCTGAGTTGAGCGACTCGGTTGAAATTGCTGCAATAGCTGCTTTTCCTAAGCTTGCCTGTAAGTTGAAGCTTATATTTATTTGCCTTGATTATGGGGATGCCATATTACTGGCAAGTTCTTTATCAGACAATTAGCACTTTGTATCTTTGGGGCAAACTATCAGAGCATCCGCAAAAATTATTTATAAAGCCATCCAAGTACAGTGGAAAAGTTTTCGCTCCCTTCAACTTGTTTCCCATTTCTTGAAAACTTAACTCATAATTTGCTGTTATTTAAAACCATTCATTTCCGCTCATTTTACTACTCGTACAACTGTCCCCCTGCAAGTGCCTCTGCCCTCCACCCCCCCTATTCCAGTGAAACGCAAAATGGTGTCTATTTTTTGACGCACTTGCTTTCGCCACTATCGAACCAAGTCTTGGGTCCTGTGAAATCCATTAAAAGTTTTACACGAAAATAGTTGCACACTAAAAAGCTATAACTGTTAAATTATAGTATCCACCAAAGTTTACCAAGTGAAGAGGGGCGGAGCCATGTGGAAGGGGGACTGAGGGGGAGTGAAAGCGGGACACAGCAACAGTAAATAGCAACTGCAGTAAACTATAAAATGGAAGCAAGTCCAAGAGTTTTGCGCAGCCTTATTAATAATTTTTAATTTCCTTGATGACTTCCAAGTTATTAACATCGGCACGAAGAAGGAATAGAAGTATAGTAGTTACTTTGTACTGCATGCATTCCACTCCTTCACTTGCCTGCCTCTCTCTCTCTCTCTCTCTCTCTCTCTCTCTCTCTCCCTTCCCCCCCCCCCCCGTTATTCCTCTTGGACATGACAAAGTTTTTGACAACATGAAGACGACTTTTACTCGCATTTTGCTTATTTCTATAATTATTGCATTGCTGCAACAACAACATCAACAACTGTTTGCTTCTCTATGGGAACATGCACATTTCAAACAATTTTCAGGTTTAGCACATTATTCCACTGATGAATATTTATATTATAACCCAGCAAAAAGCGAGCATATCTGGTTCTTGACTTGAACTAGCTCAGAAATTGTATTAAAAAGAATTTCTAATGTATTTCTTACTATTGAAAAGGCGGAATTAGAATCCTGCACGTATGTATTTTAAAATTGAACCTGTTCTTACATCGACTTCTTAAATGCTTCTAATTCTCATTTGACACAATAGATACGTTACCAAAAACTTCGATATTTGCTAAAAAGTAAAATTTAAAAAAAAAAATTTAGGAAACAGCAAAATGTTTGTGTGAGCTTACTCAATAAAGACATTATGACAAATAAATTATGGTTTGGTAAAAGAAAATGATATAAAAAATGCATAAAAAGTAGAACTACCATAAACATAAAAAACTGGTATGCTTTAATTGTCCTGCGCTCCTTCGCTGCATAGTTGCTTGTTTTGTTGCGGAGCTCTTTCTGTCCGTCTGTTTTAATGACATCAATATGCCGCGTTTCAATTATGCGTAATTTGATTGATTGTCGCCGATCTTTGTTTGATTTTATCTGTTCAGCCAATGGGGACGGTACTTACAAATTATTGAACGCGATCGAACCGATTAACCGATTGTATCTGAATGAATTAGTTGCATCAGTTTAATTTTGATCTTACGGCGCCGTCTTGTTCATAGAATTATTAATCACTACACGTGTCCGGTGTCAGAGCAAAACAAATTACTAGGGCAAACATCAGGCAGCAGGGAAGAAAAACTTTGAAGGCAACTGCAATAACTCTAAAAAATAATTTAGATTTCCTTTAGAAATTGCTGAAGGGAGTGCACAAAAACACACCAACACAAACACCAAAAAAAAAGGGGAAAAAAGTTGTCGCTGTGGCAACTTGGCTGCGTTGCTTGCCAGTTGCACAATGCCAAAAATGTCATTTGTCAAATGCAAACAGCTAAGAATAAACATCAACGGAAGTAATGCAGCCACAAAATACATAAAACAAGCGAGAGCAACAACAACAATCAGAGAAAACACTGAAAAGTGTTGGGGCAAAACCAACAGACAGAGCAGCTAATTATCAGCAACAAGAACTGTGCAACTTCTCGGCAAAACAAGGCGAACGCAACAACAACAGCTGCAGGACGGCGAGAGGGGCGGGTGGCAGCAAGAACTTAGAGTATTAATGAATAGCAAACGACTTTGACTTTGCCAGTGAGTGGGCAACCGAACAGAGCAGCACGGACCCCAGCCCTCAGCTCTTTTCAGCAGCCAAGGTGGCAGTTTTTACTGAACGTTGAGTAATTTGGCCAAAACTGCAACGATAATAATGATAATGACAATGATAATGATAATGCTGCTGATGCTGATGGTGATGGTGATGACGATGATGATGATGGGGCTGCGCTGATGATAATGGAATTGCATTGAGTGCTGCAGCCAGCGACATTGGCTATTAATCATCTTTAAACAAAAGACAGGCAGCAAGCAGCAGCAGCGACTACCACAATAACAACAGCAACAGCAACAACAACAACTGCCACAGAGCTTCAGTAGCTACAACAACTAAAACATAAACAGCAGGTTAACCCTTTCCGGCATCAGTGACGCCTCCGTTGAATTTTCGTTAGCTTAAAGAGTTGAGCCCTGCACAGTGGAAACCTTCCAGGGCAAATGCTGAGCAATCGATAATCTTATCGAAATCCGATTTACTAGACATTAATTTACACATTGAGCTCATTAGGCATACAATACTATAATGTTGCTTATTTTGGGTCAAAGATAAACTATTTCAAGGTTATAAAATATAATAAACTATTTCAAGGTAAAAAAAAATAAAAACTCATTTACTCCCAATTACAACAATTTTTAAAAATAAAAATTCAAACATAGTTTTAGTACACATATGGGCACTCTTAATTTTTAAAACGATTTATTGTTAATTAAATCTAAAATTTATTTTCACTCTTTGGACTTTATATTCATTGCAACCAATAAATAATGTTGTACTATGTTAACTATAATAACTATAATAAAAATGTACAATTTAACTAATAGAACCAACTTCCACTTTCTTCTCAACAATTGTCCACTCTGCCCCACAGTGTAGGGCACCGTGAACAATGACAGACGAGCAAATGCTCTGATGTACGATGGGCTGATGGGGTACTGTTGATATATGTCGCTTGGTTGTTTGTTTGTTTGGGGCCGGAGTTGGGGCTGGGGTCGGGGCCATGTTGCTTGTCGTTGTCGTCGTCGTCATCGTTTGTCGCATTGTCAAGAAGATGCATGTTGCTTGTCTTGCCAACAGAGCAGGCCCCCCAATGTCTTGGCGACCATCGCCATCGCCTTCCCAATGCCCAAAGCCTCCAAGCGGTTGGGGCGCATTAAATCAGCAATTGAAACAACATCACTCATGACACGTTTTGGCTGGGCTGCGATGAGAACGAGGTTGGCATCCATTTTGTGTGCTCGTCGTGCTTAATTTGCATCCAATGCAAACAGCCACCCACACAGACGAACACATACTTATGGACGTTCGGGTACCCCCTAAAGTGCATTTAGTTGCAAGCATTTATTGTTTGCGGTCAAATGTGCTGGTCAGGACGGCCGGTCCATCTGACTTTCGGTCATTGTCTTTGCTGCTACTCCGGCCCATTGTTGTAGTGCTGCACGGCCCTAAATGTGTGTGTTTTGAGTGTGCGGCCAACATATTGCAACGACATAAATGCATAATTAATTTGGCTTTCTGAACATCAACTTCTGGGCGTGTTTGCACGGCGTCCCTTTCTCCCCTCCTCTCGAGGCAACTTCAATTTAATTCTCACATTGAACTATTTGGCCTGTTCATTCCTGGATTATTTACAAGTTTCTCGTTAATTAGCCCTCGCCATCGATTGGTTATTTAGCAAACAACGTAAGGTGAACTTTAAATTTTCGCAACGATAAAACACATGGGTTTTTGGGTCAACAAAGAATATTGATCTTTGAATATATTTGTTGAAATATTACTCTTATGTGCACAAAAACATTTTACCCTTTTTTTATGCTTTGAATGGGGACCGGGTAAAATAGGTTCAAAATTCGTTGTGTTAATGAATTAAGTATAGTTGTCACAGTTTTCATATCCAAACTGGCCAGTTGTGAAAGCCTTTAAGCTTCTAATAAATGGGTAAAATATCAACAAAATCGAACTAATATCATAGAGTTTTTGTGTTATGGGACACATTTTCTATACGTCTGCAACGGTTTTTAAAAATGTTTATTTCTGCGATTTTTAAATGAATTTAAATGAAATGAATTGAAATGAAGAAAATGCATACCTTTATATATAAATTGAATGAATTGAGTATTGCGCTAACACACAACTTTTACTTTATTAGTTTCTGAGGAATTATCCGATGCAAGCTTAACTAAGAAAAATAGCTACGTGGCGAAAGCAATTTTTATTTTATTTTCTAAGGCGCTATATTGAAAATATCTCCCATAACAATACAGTTTTACCTATTTCAAAAATAGTGTGTAATTTTAGATTAATTTTAACTTCCACATCCCGGCTTTGTAAATGAAAGTCTTTCGTTTTGTAGCTGAGTGGCTAGACAAGCCATTTGAGCTGATCAATTAAAGTAACTTAAAATCACTTATTTAGCTACAAAAATGCGTGTAAATCACAGTCGATCAGGTCCCTGCCACTGCTGTCGCTATGTTAACCAGCTAAAAAAGAAATACTTCATGTGCGCACACTGAGCTCATTAGTATCTATAATTTATGTCAAACTTCTTTATGTGAAGTTCCATCGGACCGCAGGCATCTTGCAAGCAGCAACTGCAGGAGCGGCAGCCAACAGCCGCCCCACAAATAACATCGACCCCATGTCGCCCCATACTCGGTCCCAGTGAGGGACGCGTCGCCGTCGACTTAAATCATAAAATCATGAACATACTCTATGAACTTAAACGTATATTTCGATGCTGGCAGACTGTGTTGCAAATAAATTTCACTTACATGTAAGTTAAAATCGCGCTGTAATCGTTTCATTTAATGGGAAGCACGTGTGAAAACTGCAATTTCTCAGAGTCATCCGCACGATAGGCAAGAGGGGGCGGCCTTGGGTTGGTGGACTAAAATTATATTTCATAAGGAGGCAGAGTAGAAGATTCGCAACAGCAGCTCATTAGTGTTAAGGCATCGAAGCGACAGTCACAAGTTAAATGTCTCATATGACGGCAGACTGCAAATTTAAAGTGTCAGTTGTTGGGGTTCCCAGCAGAGGGATCTTCGGGCTATTTATAGATTGACAGCTGTAAGATTTGCTCATCAGCCACTTCGGCAGGAATTTGCCGGGGCAACAGATTTGCCAATGGTTTAGTTGCATTCAGCCATTAAGTAAATCATAATCCACTAGGGGAGTCAAAGACCAGAGATTTTCCGAGAGCATATAATTTATGCGTCTTTTTAAAATTTCACTTGTCGGAACGGGACTGTTTTTCAATTAAGACGGCGAAATGCAAATTTATGCAAATCCTTGGCCAAAACTAAGCAACATTCAAGCAGTCTGCGACCAGGACAAACTCACAGCTCAGTGGCCAGTACAGTTGCCAGAGGCAATGCCATTTTGTGACATTGTTCTGCATAATTTGCACCTTGGGCTGTGGATCGGGCTGCCAAACTACCGTTGGAGCTACATAGCCACCGTTAAATTAATAAGACGTAAAATTTTCCATTTTAATATTTATGAGTTTTCGCGCAACGTTGCGACGCTTCGCGATGTTTCAACGGAATTTTGCATACTTTAACCGACGTTGGCTGTGGAAATGAAATCATGGGAATATTCGCGTCAAGCTCTATTTCGTCGCTTGGCGGGTGTCGGAGTGAGAAGTTTCTCTCTTTCAGACCATTAACTACATTTCTCATAAGATGCACCCAGCATTCACACCAATTCTTGGAGTAGCGAAGCCAATTCTAGTGCATTAGCTGCAAATGTAAACCGTTTGGCAAGGAATGGCTGCTACCTGAACGGAAATCATTTATTCATCGATGTTTTAGAAGCCCACTGCTTATTCGATATTATAACTACTTGGACATAGCGGCACAATCAATAAAATAAATAAAATTTGGTCCATTAATTTTTTGTGATTTTCACTGGGGAATCGACAATTCGATTTTATCTATATATCTACTTCAGTTTTAAGGCAGCTAAAAAAGCTACAGATTGCAAAACCTTTCTTTTGACTACACTGAATGATTACACCCTATTGTAAGGTTCTTATTTGTTATATCTTTATTTAACTTTTATTTCCTTTGACAATTATCATTTGATATTATTTGAATTGTACTTGACAGAGTGAAAGTTTTCGTGGAAACCTAAATTCAATTTCTTATGAGCTTTCCACACAACTGCAATAAAACTGACCCACAAAATAAATCTGGTCAACTCACTTAGGCAACGAATTCATCCTAGCATTTTCGACAACTCCTCCCCAGACAGCTGCTTTCAATCAGCCAGAGAAGCTGACGTCCCAACAAATTTGCCTGTCTACTTTTCAAAAATTTCTTTTCTCTTTTTGTGGGCTGCCAAGGCCGTGAGCTGCCAGTGAGCAGAGTGTGAAGGTGTGCAGGTGGGCAGGTGGGCAGGTGGGCAGGTGGGCAGGTGGGCAGGTGTGAGAGTGTGCAAGTTGTCAACGTTCACATTGAAAGTAAACGTGCGATAATAAAAAGTCATTTCTGTGTCCCGTGCCAATCGCATCGTCCACTTCCCTTAAATGCTTCAGTGCCTGGCAAAAAATGCAAGAAATGCACGCAAGGCATGGCCAACAACACAGACGAGTGCGGGAGAAAAGTGTGTTGGGTTGTTGCTGCCGATGATGACCCGGCTAAGGCCTTGAACTCAGACCCAAGCCGGTCGTTCAGCACACTGACTATTGCCCGCCGCCCTCTTCCCCGGTGCATTCTCCCCGGCCGTGTTATGTTTAATTGAATGCGATTTCATTACGTCGCGATGTTCAGACCGCTGCGCGCCTTCGCCGTTGAGCGGGTTGCAGCGTGGAATCACTGTCGAACCTGGCCCAGCGGAAATTGAGGCATTATTGTGATTCACTGATTTTGCGCTTTTGCGCCGTACACCTCGTTCTCTGTTATCCGCAGAGCTGACTCCGGCTCACCCGGCGCTGCCTTGTTGATTTTGGCATTTCAATGGGTTTTTGTGTGTTGGCGATTCGATCAGGTTATTAAGTGCACACACACGCACGAAGCGACCCCATGGCCATGCCACCCACATGAACGCCCACATCCACGTCCACGTTCACGTCCACATCTACGTCCACATCCACACCTACGCCCACATCCACAGAGTGGCATTCAGTTGTCCATTCAATTGCTTTGCCGTTCGCTGTGAGGTGCGAAACTAATTTGCGCTGAAATTAGTTTTCTTTCTTTCCGAAATTGACGTTGCAACCCCACTTTCAGTGCATGTTGCATGTAGAGCGAAAAGTCCGCAAGAGGCCTCCATTGGACCCGGCCAATTCAGCAGCTTCGCACATTTTTTGCCCGGCAACATTTTAATGAGCCGCACATGTCCAAGCGAACGTCGACTGGATGCTGTCCTCGTTAGGCATTTCATGCGTTTATAAATTTGTCCATCGGAGCATTAACAAGGCGTATGGCATCATGCCGTCCGTGATTAGAGCGGCGTGCGTTTGGGGATTTGCCGGCTGGCAGTGAAGAGGCCGAGGGTAGACAACTCCGTTCCTTTTATAAGGCTTTAAACTGGCCACGAGCAGAGCCCTACACTATCTTTTTGCAGCACACACTATTCTCATTCACGCCGTTATCAAATTCACATACTGTACGTTGAGTGTAATCAGTTGTTATTGAATCACAATCAGTTGTACTCCAATGAACCAGAGCGTAACAGTAGCAAGAGGACAACTGTCATCGATTTGCCATCCTCCGTCTTGGATCAATTTCAGGTAGAGCTTTAGCATTAACTCAAAAAATACATATGAAACCTGTCATTAATGAAGACATTCTTGATGCTGCCGTTACGGCTGCTGTAATCCACACGCACTGGAGAAAAGCGAACGAGACTCCAGCACAAGGCCCCATAATGCACCCTTCCAGATGCCTTCACCGTCGGGCACCGTCGACCCACCGTCGAGGAGAAACAAAGGAAACGGAAGCAACTGAGCACACTTAAGTGGAGCGCGTAATTTGAGCCACATAACAAGTGCCTCAGGAAGAGGAACAGGAGCGAAAGCTAAGATAAGCCGAGGCAGGCCAAGTGAAGGATAAACAAGCAGGAAAATGTTAAGAAAATAGGATCAATGGCAGCTTTGCACGTTTGCCGAAACAAAATACTGGCAGCCAGAACCAGGTTCCAGGTCCAGCATGAGCAAACAAAACAGGATTCGGGACATCCACTGACCGGAGAGCAAGTGAAAGGTCCCAGATGAGATGCTCGCTTATGTCACATAGACAGCACCCAGTTCGGGGAGGGAGGACACTAACAACGCATGTGACAACGTTAAACTGGAAATCATTGCACGGTCACGTGTCAATCTTTAATGTGCCACCACCAACCATACCAGACCCACATTATACAGCTGCGTCTTGGGGTTGCTCGCCCAGTGAAGATGTCAAAGCGCATTTGACTTTTGCATTGGCAGTGGAAAAGCTTTCTGTTCCTTTAACTCAAAACTTTGTTTCCTGCATACAATAACAGCAGTCGAATAAACTTATATAATGCCAAAGTCTGACTTAGCGTTGAGACTGTGTCCGCAATGTAATTGGGTATTAAATTACCGTCCTAAGTGTTGTCATTTCGCTCGATGGGTCATCAGGTGGTTACCTGGCGTACTCTTTGCTGTGCGTTAAAAGCTCTTGGTTAGTTTGGCCAGGAAATAGCTGCAGTTCATATAGCCATGTTTGTGCTCGAGTAATTTCGCAAAGCCACTTGGGGAATTGGGAAACTTTGAGCGTGGTCACCGGGCGTGGCCAGGAACCAAAGCTGCCTGCGAACTATTCAAATCTATTACTTAACCATTAAAAAAGGTCAGCTGTCCAACTGTAATCCCAATGTCGAATGACATTCTTGCCAGGGAATGCATGCAATGCCAGCTGTAGACATCCCAGAACGAGGTAATAAACGGTTCGTGTGATTGTGCCCCAACTAATAAAGCCTTAAAACGCTTCACAGCCCACATTAGAGCCCCAAGCCCCTGCAGGAACAACAAAAAGGGCAACACTTAATTTCAATTGCTGCAATTAAGAGTAACCCACATGGAGAAAGCAGCCCCCTTAATATGTGTTTAAGAACTTGGTCACTTTAAAAAAGCAACAGGAGCAAAGCCCAAAAGTTCCCAACTCATGTGTCTAATTAACCAGCTATGGGCAAGTAAAGGGTTAACGGATTCCCCCTCCGTCGCATTTCACATGTGATGCCGCTCGTTGCGCAACTTGCTGGCTGACCTTTTTTCTAAATCACAAGCCACAAGCCTGGCTAGGGTAGATCAGGGCCACAGCCAGGGCCAAAGGGCCAGACACCGCACCTAGTTAGAGCGAATAGACGCTTCAGTGCTGCCCAACCGTCTACCCGAGCGGCCGCCCGGCATGCCACCCGGCATACCACCCGGCTGAGGGAATCAGTCAACCCTTAAATTGGTACGCAATGTCAGCGATGAATTATCTGCAACCTGCTAAACAAGCGAGCCAAGCGGGTAGTCGAACAGGAGCACAGCCGACTGCCAACGGACCTCAGCGGGGCAGTGGCTGACAGGAGGGGGCGGGGCGGAGGCGGGGGCGGAGGCGGGGGCGGAGGCGGTGTCTGCTCGCAGAGCTTTTGTCAAATGTCGGCCGATGTCAAAGCAACGCGCGCCGTGCCCATAAATCACAGGCGGGCCAGCGAATGTCCAAAGCAAAACCGGGCTAGGGGCCAGACCATGCAGATTGGAGCAATAACTTTTCCACACTTTAAAGTTGACTTGTGCGAAGGGTAAACAGCTTTAAGGTCCAATGAACTCCACGAAATGTATTTAAATATGTTGAAGCCCAGTGTAATATGCCGTTCAAGGTGCAGAGCTAAGTGCGACAGGCTCACCTATTGATCCCAACTAAGAGAGGCTATGAGTAAATATGGAAAAAAGAACATCATATTGATGTTTTAGTTCCCGAGACTGTTGAGTTTGCACAGACTGAGCAAAAATACATATGTTTTACGCACTGTTACATAATGTGTGCTGACCATAGGTAGTAAATTAACTAGCTCCGAATCTTATTGGGCAGCCATCTATAGATTTATTTCACGATAGCTACGCTTAAAGACATGAAAATAAGCTGAAACTCTTTGAAAAAATTTCAGTGCGCAATTAAAATAGCAGAGGTTTCAATACGTTTCAATACCTAAAGTCCAGCGGCGAACAGGGTATCTACAGTTGGGGTTCAGTTGTTCCCAGTTCCCGTACAGTCATGGGCTCAAGCAGCAATTGTTGTAGTTTCGAGGGGAGGCTCGGAGTCAACTCGAGTGTAAAATTAAAACTCGAGCAATGAAAAATCATCAACGTCAGCCACATTCACTCTTCGGGGAGGGGACACCCCCATCCCCAAAACCCCACAGGGCGTTTTGTGAAAAAAGAAGTAGTGAAAACAGTAGCAACAATTTTTTAAGGGGATGCTGACAATGCGTCTGGGCACACTAGTACAAAAAATATGAGCCGCAGAAACGCCCAACGATCAAAGGCAGCCAAGCTGCGGGTTTGGAGCGCTGTGTGGAATAGGGAGAACTTCTTCAGCCACTCTGACGAGTAACGGCAGACGTTGGTTGTGGGGAGACGATGACAATGTCAATGGCAACATTGAAACCGGAAAATTGCTGCGGGTCTTTGGCAATTTATAAGCGACCCGCCTGAATTCCCAACGCCCCCAACGCAGCTCCCACAGCACATTTATTGATAATTTTTCAAGAAAATAACAGAAAAGAAGAAAAACTGCGCAAAAATCCATGCCTAATTGAGACGATTAGTGAGTGGGTGCCCTAGACACGAAGGCACACACACACACACACACACACACACACACACTCCACACACACGCAAGCAATCAGATATCTGTGATATCTGCCGAGCTACACAATCGAGGAAGTTCTGGCGCTTCAACCTTTGACATGAACGAGCCGTGTAATTTATAAACTTCAAGTAAATTGTGTTCTATCCCAAGTGTTGGCTTTTCGACTCTGGGCACCACCATCCGGCCACCACCACGCCCCCAATTTCTCAGACCAGCCTGTCATTGACATATTGCGCGTCATCACAAAAATATTAACTGTTTATTGGCAAGCGCCCCAGCCCCATTGCCTGTCAACAGTTTCATCCTGTTGGCCAAGTATCGGTCGAGTTCGCATCAGCCCAAACTCTTCAAGAATTGCACAGATTTTTATATTCGTCAGCGAAGTGAAAAGAGTATATTGGATTTGTGCAATGTCCGCCCGAAATTTGAAATTTGGAGTAGTGTTAAGATTTATTCGATTAAGTATGTTCACCTCCCTCAGATATAAAGCTAGATGCATAATGTTTGTTAGTCAAATTACTGAAGTTCCTTCTTACAAAATTAAGAAAATCTACATTTTAAGCTGTGAACCCATATTGCGCAGTCGGTTACAACCTTCTTGTTATCTTTTAAGCCTTGCTTATCCGACAAAAAGTAGAGAGTCAGCTTGACGGCTGTTGGACACGAAACATGGTCAAATACTGAGCTTTAAGTTGAGTTCATCTCGACCACTAGCCAACTACTTTGTCTGAGCAACAAACTAACCAACTCACCCTGTCAATCGCACACAAATACTAAATGTAAATTGGCGTGGCTCGACCATTTTTTGAAAGGGCAACTTAATTAATCCGCCCACTTTGCGGAAAAGCTCAGCCAAAAAATGTCAATAGCACACAACTCGCGACTTTCCAAGCAAGTGGCATAAAAAAATACTTGGCAAAATATAATATAAAAAAAAAGCCGCCGCAAAGAAACGCAAAGTTTTCGCTATTGCCATTGCCTTTTCCGTTGCCATCGTTGTCGTCGTCGAGGATATTACAAAATCCATTAAAATTCTATTTCCTGCCATCAAACTGCCCAAAGTTAAATAAAGCGCGGCAAGTGCTCGCCAACCGTATAAATCGGGAACGCGAACCAGGACTGAAACCGAAAAATACATAATAATAATAAACGACGACAGCAAACAAACAAGCGGCAAAGTTTTCGGAGGCGCTCTGCAACTGAAATTAAAGGCAACACACAGAAACTGCCGCTGACAAATGCGGCGAAGTATCGGGAGGGGCTTAAGCACAACTTGGGAGTTGTTGGGACACTCGAAAGTGCAGTCGAACGATGGCTGCATTTTAAGGCAACTTAAAGGCAGTGCACATAAAAAAACTAATAAGCCTGCAGTTGCCA
The DNA here is from genome assembly GCA_035047465.1 of Drosophila sordidula. Classification (NCBI taxonomy): domain Eukaryota; kingdom Metazoa; phylum Arthropoda; class Insecta; order Diptera; family Drosophilidae; genus Drosophila; species Drosophila sordidula. The sequence goes on along the minus strand of JAWNPQ010000156.1, from coordinate 15,159,812 downwards.
GGCCCGCAGCAGAGCGGCCCCAACTGCAATCACCCCCGCCCCCGACGGCTCGCATTAAAAAGGTATAAGCGCAGTTAATAAAGTTGGAAGTGGTCGTCAGCAACCTCATCTCGAGCGTCTGGCTGACATTTTAGCTGCACTCTGGCTAGGTCTCCTATTTTATTATGAAATGCAGCGTTGCCGTCGTCGCCGTCGTCATTGCTTATTAATCCCAATGTAAATCCTGGGAACTGTATCGTCCTTCTCTAAGCTGCTGCTGCTGCTGCTGCTGCTGCGCGTCGTTGTTTGTTGTTCTCCCCGTCCGAGCATCAATAAATGCCGAACAACAAGTCAACAGCAACAGCAGCTACAGTAATCCCTCCACCAACAAGAACAGAAGCCCCAACTTTCGACATTTGTGCTCAGTTAGCAGAACAACTCAAACAACAACAACAAAGCTGCGCAAATAAAATGCATAGTTTAGATATGATGAATACAGCTTAGCCTGGCTAAAATGAGCTGGCGTTGAAACCGTTCCAAAAACTCCTTGAACCCAGGCCGCATTCTACGCCCGCTAAGCACCACATCCGGCCGTTATTCCTTTTTTTTTCTTTTTTTTTTTAGCAATTTCATAGTTTTCATCATTTATGCATCGTTTTATCAAGTATTTTGTCATAGATTTATATTTTCATTTTCGCGGATTTTGCGCCTAATTAAAACTGAAATGTGCTATAAACCAAGGCGGGAAATTGAGTGCGTGCGAATGAAAAGCCAAGCTGAGCAAACACATAAATATGACATTATTAACTTGCCGTTATAACTTTCTAATGCAAAAATATTAGCCACTACTTGGTATCAAGCAAGAGCACCTCAGTCGGGAGTGGAATATTCCAAATCTGTGCTTATTAAACTACCTTTACGCTATATACCTTTGCACAAAAGCATTAAACCCTATTTATACATTTTAAATGGGCAGGGTCATGAAAACTACCGACAAGTAGATACCCTTATATTCCTGCTATACATCCAGAAAAAATAATGTTTTACAGAGACAGAGAAAATATCTGATAGTTATTTTTTTCACTTTGTAAACAGAGTAGGAGCAACATGGACTGTAACTTAAAAAACTATTCAAAATATTTTGCAAAATGTAAACAACTTTGTGAATATTTTAGAAGCGATAATTCCCAGCAATATGTAGCAAAGGAGAATTTTTGGAAACATGGTTGCTGTGGCCAGCTCGAATTGGACATAAATTTGTAGTTGTCGCTGCAAAAGTTCATTATTTTTTCTGTGGAGCCGCATTCTTGACTTTCGGTCGGAATCAGACCATGGCACCAAGCCACATGGCTGGAGACGGGCAACTTTGCTACAGAAAATAAACAGCAGCCGTTACCCGTCGACCAACGTACGAAAAACAATTAAAGGAGCTCTCATCTCGACATTCACACGCATTCACATATACGTAAGTGCGCCCAGAGAACAATTAAAAATCTTTTTAAGTAATTTCCACACGTAATCTTACATTATTGCTAGTTTATTTGCGCTTTCAAAGGAGTATTATAATTCAGTCAGAAATGAGTAATGCATTGAATATTCCCTGATTGGGCAAAGTCTTTCGGCCTTTCCCAGTATGCTCCCCTCAGAGTTGTAAAGTCGTACCAATGAAAATAAAAGATTGGAAAACCGCCATTGAATAAAATAAAGGGTAACCGATTAATACCAAAAGCTCACTACTTTATTATAATATATGTGCCAGAGGAAAATATTTCAATGGGATAATTCTGTTTTTTAATGTTATTATGATTGAGTTTGAGGGGACTTATCGGTGGAAACGATGTTCTTATATACTTTCAGTGTAGTTTTTTAATATCTAAAGCAAACTTTGCCATTTGCCAATATTTATAAAATTAACATCTATTCACCATCACATTACTGATGTCTATTATAATATGAATGACTTTTTGTAGAGAAGCTCAGATATAATAATTAGCTGAACACATTTGGACCCGTTCTAAAAGAGGTATCTCGCATTCGAGCACTCCGAAGGTGCTGGCTTGGCTTAAGCCAAACGGAAAAAACATGAAAAATATATGGCAAGAAACTGCACTTGCAATGCGCCTGGTAACAAATTGCAGATGGCGCATGTTTTTAATTCATTTCGGCAGTTATTCAGAGGCTTGTGCTTTGTTGCTTTTTTGTGCCTTAAAACAATAATTGATACAATAAGTAAATGGAGAGCTGTATGAGCGTGGCACAGTCTGGATTTAAATCTGTTGTGAGTTCTCGTTAAATAATAAATTGTTCAACTCTTTTGCAAGGACTTCAGTTTGTTGAGGAAGTAAAATAATAAATAAAGTTGTATTGTTAAATTTGAAAAAAATCAAACAAAAAACGAAGACTTTTTCTCAACTATTAATTAATATTGAAATCTAAATGTTTGAAAACAATTTGCACAAAAATAAATCGAACATTTTCTAGACATGTGTCAATATCATAGCCCGTACCTTATTAAAAGAGGGCAAGGACACAACCTGTTTAGGGACTCTGATTGTATAAAAAGTGGAGAATAAATACATAACTTACGTAACAACAAATTTCTGAAGATACTTCATTAACTTACCATTCTCTGTCCATAGTGCGTATTGTGTATTATGTGTGTTTTTATTCACACGGTTGTCACTTGAAAAATTAAACTATACTTGATACTTGATACTTTAGTAAAAGTTAAGTTTTCAATATCAATTATTAAAACTGGAAGTAGGGGAAGGCGAGGGAGCGCTGGTGCAAAAGTGGCTCGATCTTTTGAGGAGGCTCTAAAGAGGTGGATATACTATTCAAGGTGCAACAAGGTAAAAATGCGTTCGTACGCAAAACCATTAAAAGCCAGTTTCACTTTGTGCGCAATAATATGAAGTTACCACCTGTGTTGCCAAATTGAGTAAAGGATAGCTTCTAGTCGCAGTTTGAATGTCATTGGGTTATGGTAACAGTTTTCAATCCACTAAAGGCGGGTATTGCCCACTTTCACCTGTTTTTGTACTGTCAGAGAGCTTCAGCTAGTGAAAAAATCAAGTTGTATTTCATATAAATCTCGAATTCTACTTTAATGTTTTCGACGAGGGAAAGTCCAATTTATGTTTCTTTCCTGGAGAAAATAAGATGGGGTTAATTAGTAATCACTGTCCATGATCGAAATAACTACCCATGCCGCTAGCTTATCGCCACTCTCTCCCTTATTTACCGGCGAGGTCATTTAATCTTTCTTATTCATTTGCCGCCAAGGTAATTACGCCTAACTATCTCATTGTCGATGGCGAAGGCAGCCATGGAGGCAGGATAAAATTGTTCCAGCCGTTGAATTAAACATGCGCCACCCGAGGCAAGGCCAAGCCGATGAGTTTGGCTTCAAGCGCGTTGAAAAGATCAACAAAATAAGCTGCGTTAGGCAGCTGCTGCCTAGATGACGTCTAGGCAACGTCTGGGGGACACGTTGAAAACAATGAACCCAGGAGACAACCAAATGACACTTAATTTTTCAAAATAGAGGACGACTCCAACAACGCGACGCCGGATGAAGACTGGCGGGGCGAGCAGGCCGACACCTGTTCATTGTCTTAAGTGCAAAAATCTGTATAAATGCGCTGGCTCGTGTGTGTATTCGGTGCGGGCTGCTGTCTTGCTGCGTAATTTGTCGCCCAAGTAATTAGTGAGATTTAAATTGCTTCTCTCTGTTGTCGAGCTTCCGCTCCCCCGCAAAACGCCCTCTCGCTTTTACTCTTCCGCCACACTTAACGGTAAGGCAACACTTCGACTTATATTAAATGCATTAAGTGCTCGCCGCTCCCAACTTTTGCCTAAGCGTTTCAATTAGTTTTCATAGTCACGAGGTACCCAATTCTCTCTCAATCTCTTCTCTCCCTGTTTCTTAATTAGTATATGCATACACACACACATATATAGATATATATGCGTATATACGCGCATATGTACCTCTCCGACTCGGAGCAGAAAGGTTCGTTTACGGCAACAATTTGCGTCTCGCCTTGTAGGCGGAGCGGTGGGTGTGGTTCGTTGCAAATTGCGAGACAAACGCGTTAAATTAGCACAAATTGGATTTTAATTATAAAAAATGTTTTTCTCGCTTCGGCCAGACTCCCAGATAGACATTCGACTTTATATCTGGATCTGTTTTTCGTGTGCCTCCCACAATAGATGTTTCTTTAATTGCGTGCCATGATGGTAACTTTCTTGTAAAGTGGGCTAAAAGAACAGAGGGTCATAAAAGCTAGCAAAGATCTTGGACTTCCCCCCGAAAAGGTTTACTAAACGTTGCCCGAACGAGTTAAACGATTCCTTCACTGACCTCGGGAAATCACTGACCACCCTCTACTGAGAGTAGGGCCTTGGCCATTGGGCCACTGATTTTCGATACTCTCCACCTCCATCTCTATTCATATTTCCATCGTATTTAATAGATTATTAATATTAATTGTAATTGTTATTATATTTCCTTCACTTTTCCCGAATATTTTGTATACTCTTAAGAATAGTTTTAGATTTAAGAATATATTTCTAATACTTACGCCTCCCAATTTTGCTTAAGATTCTAATAACGAGGATTTCCGCGGCTTACCCGCCCCAAGATATTTATCGATCTTTAGAGAAGGTCATCAGTAATTTGTCTACAAAAAACTTAAAAGTATTCTAGCCTCGACATTGAATTGCCAACAAATCATAACTCTTTATCTGACGAGTTTATATTCAATAGTATAGAAAATGTCATTAAGGAGTTCTGCTTCGGTTTTTGGTAGTTGTTAGAGCGAAGCAGGGCTGCTTACATACATAAGTGTGCATGTGTGTCACGACAGATCGAAGCTGGGTACAGAGTGTCTTCTAGTCGAACATTCAACAGATTAAAATATTCAGTTTCCCGGCTGTTTTTGGATGAGATATTTCCCAACCTGTTCTTTTGCTTATTAAATGTGTTGAATGTTGAAAAACATTTTGTATATCACTCACTCCTTGAATATATAGTGCATATATTATTACATCAAAATGATCTCAGCAAACCGAAATATCTGCCATTTGGATTACAGCCAAGAGATTCTCTGGGAGCGTGGCTTTTTAAAGGTAACGTATTCGCATTCCGTGCCCATGGCTCACCCTTCTGCTTGGCTTACTTACCGGGTTCTTTCTACCTGCATGCGTATATAGAAAAAGTGCAAGGATGTGGGCCTGGAAGAAGAGTATATTTTGTACGAGAGACGTCTTCGCATCAGTTCTCTCGCTGTGTTCCTGATTTTGCACTCGGCTGTGACCCTTATCCACTGCATGCTGTTGATAACGACATGTGAGGTTTGCATTTGTCCTTCCGGTAACCCTACTTTTGTTCACCTGTCTGCGCACACAGTACACGTACATAATTTATATCGATGTTGTATCTTATCTGGGAGCTGCCACACTCACGATTCTAGTACTGAGTATCAACTTTAACGACGACATCATAAGGAATAATGCTTGGATAATGTATGTAACCTCGGTGATTGCCGTCGCACTTATGGTGGCGGTGGGTTCGTATCAAACTAGATATTATCTACCAATCTACGCTTATGTCAATGTTCTCGCAGATCTCTTGCTTCATTTGTACCATTTTTACAAAAACTACTGGGTTATCGGCTCGTTTTATGACACATACGTTCTCTATGTGATATATTTGTTTCTCCCCATACCCTTTATTAAGGGGCCGCTTATACTTGGAATTGCCGTGTCCGTAACGTACATTGCCAATTTCTTTTTATATTTGACTTCTAAGTATCAGAGCGAAGTATACAATGTTGCCCACATCAATCACTTCTTCTTGGACGTGATCCACTACATTTCCTTTAACATGCTGGGCTCGTTCTTTCGTTTGATCAGTGAAATCATTGTGCGCTCCTCGTTCCTGGATCGGCATCAGTACGTAATGGAGGAGGTTTGGCTGAGAAGCGCTCGCAAGCAGGAGACTCTGTTGCTGCACAGCATTTTGCCACCTCAGATAGCACGACCCTTTCAGGAGAACATTCGTCGCCGCATTGCGATGAGTGGCAAGCGCATGGCAATGAGTGGCGTCAAGGAGCGCATAATGGCCATACAAAGTCATCCCGATGTCAGCATACTCTATGCAGATGTAGTCAACTACACCCATCTGACCACCACCCTCTCAGTTAACGCGCTGGTGACGCTGCTGCACGACCTCTACGGCCGGTTCGACGTTGCGGCCTCCCACTTTAAGGTGCAGCGGATCAAGTTCTTAGGTGACTGCTACTATTGTGTGGCGGGTCTGTCACAGCCCAATCCTGATCACGCCAAATGCTGCATCGACTTGGCACACTGCATGATTGCACATATTCGCGAAGTTCGGTTAGTAGTTGGACACTTGTATTTGCTCGAAACGTTTCGTATCTGATATATTTCAGATCCTACCGAAACTTGGACATCGACATGCGCATTGGCGTGCACTCGGGAGCCTTATTAGCCGGCGTTATTGGTTCCGCGAAGCTGCAGTATGACATTTGGGGTGGGCAGTGATACAAAGACTTGCGCGAACGCAACGCCTGCATTTCTAATGATTCTTCTGCCCTATATATTAGGGGATGATGTGATGATTGCGAGCATATTGGAAGCGACCGGGCTACCGGGCTATATTCATATCAGCGATAGAACGCTCAGATTCATATTCGATGATACGTATGAGATTCAACCCGGCACGCAGGAGGCCCGTGAAAATGCCTTTCTCCTAAACCACAATATTAACACGTTTCTCATCGCTGCGATCGACATAAGAAAGACCTTCACCGTCGAAGACATGCCCATTAGCATCACCAAGCCTGCCAGAACTGCTCCGAGCAAGACGGTTGAACAAGAGCTGCGTAACGAGTTTGAAAAGCTGCCGGTTGGTGTCTTCCAGTGAGTCCACTGAAAATAATCTGATTATTTGGCTTGAGTGGAAATTCGCCTTGTTTGCCACAGCATTAAGAAGTTCTTTAAGTTATGGAAGAGGAATACGATAAAAGAGAGTCCGATTCACCAGACTCGCCCATTAGTCGGCTTCTTCTTTTTGCACTTTCAAGATCCGCGACTCGAGTACAAGTATATGCGGCAGCCAGACTACACCCTAAAATATAGCGTACTGCTGGCTTGGTTTGTTGGCGTCAGCTTGATCTACGTACAGGTAGTCAATCATACTACCTGGGACTACTTCAGCTACTTTGTGGACGTCCTTGTTATGCTTACGATGAGCGTGCTGCTCTTCATAACCTGGTACAAAAAGCTGTGCTATTGGCGCTACAAGTCGGATATTCGTGAGTTTTCACAATTTAGCTGCTTTATATTTCGCACTGCGGAGTTCATGCAGCGCAATCTCATCAGCCGAATGTGCATTTACATGATTACTATAACTGGTTACTTCTGCGTTATAGCCGTGTTGCTGGTGGGTAGACTGTATCTATTGGAGTGGTTATCTCGCTAATTCCTGCTCTATTCAGCTGGAATGCAACCAAGAGGAGTTTATGGTACTGCATATTGAAAGCAAGCTGTATCACTATGAACCGGACCTCTATATGTGCTTTCATCCCTGGGTACTCACCAACATGGTCTGTCTAATGATGGGCATGAGTGTTATTTTCACGCGTATTCCCTGGATGGTGAAGATAATAATCAGTGTGCTGGAGGGGCTCACCTATGTGGTCATTATATTTTTTCAATTTGAATACGTAATACATCACAGCATCACAACCAATCCCTACTTTTTATCGGAATACGCACACAGCTTCATAATTGGAATAACATTCGTGAGTCTGTACATCATGGAGCGATACGCCGAGTTCAACAACAAGATCAACTTCAAGTGAGTAAATAGATGGGATAGATACTCCGATGGGCCGTATCAAACTTTGTTTGTCCCCGCATTTAGCTGGAAAGTAGAGCTGCTCAAGAAACAAGAGGATGCACTCATTACCAATAAATCGATAACTATTCTACTGCAAAATATTGTGCCTGCCCATGTCGGTAGGATTACGATAAAGTCCATATTTGTACCTTTTTAATCAAATTATCTATGCAGTCAATATCTTCTTGACCTCGCTAGAAAAACACGAGCTTTATTATGAAGAGTACAAAATGGTGTCGGTTATGTTTGCTTCCATCCGAAACTTCGAGTTGGATCTACCTAACCTGCGTGTCCTCAACGAGGTCATAACCGAATTTGACAGAATCGTAAGAGCCACGAACCCTCCCTAATTGCCGAGGGCGTAAGCCCTTTATCTTTGATGTAGTTGTCCCATTACAGGAAGGACTTCTTGGTGGAAAAGATTAAAATTGTAGGCTGCACATATATGGCGGCATGTGGCCTGGACCCACGCTACTCTGGCCGTATAACCGCGCGGGACGACGCCAATGATTCCGTTCTGCAAGAGGGTGAGCAGTCTTATCTGCCAATATCATGGTACTGTATGTCTGTCTATTTATTGCAGTGACGCGGGCACAACGCTTTCATGAGTCCTTTCAAAAGAACCACGAGGCGGAGGTCTCACAAAACGAACAGGTCGTCTTTGTCTTAGCCACCTTTGCTTTAGACCTAATGCGAACCATTTGGATGTTCAACAATGTGTACACGAGCATGCCCCTTGAGCGAGGATTATTTAGTGGCGATATGAGCATTGGCATGTCAAGTGGCGAGGTAATGGCCGGTGTTGTGGGTGCTTCGCAGGTCCACTATGATATCTGGGGGAATTCGGTGAATATGGCCTCACGCATGGACTCTACCGGTATCCCTGGGCATATACATGTCACTGAGGAAACTGCCATAATACTGCGCAAATACGGCATTGAATGTTCCCACCGTGGCATGACCTTCGTAAAGGGGCGTGGTATACTACCAACCTATTTTGTTGGAATCAATGAGCACCACGAGTTCATGAAGACCCGTGAGTTCAACGAGTCCTGAATATGGTCATGGGGAATACAAGCCGAGAATAATAATATCAATACGACTTAAAAGTTAACTTACTAAATAAGATAACAGGTAATTTCAATAATATATATTTATTTTTTCAAGTCAACATAAAATAACCAAGTAACAGTGTTCTAGATGAAAAGGTCCGACTATGAGATGCCCTCCATTAAACGCCGCATCATATACTTATAGCTGCTTGGATACATACATGTATACATACATACATACATACATACATACATACATACATACATACATACATGTATGTATATAATGGCAAGTTTACCCGGCTTTACCCGGTCCAAATGGTTTTCCTTAAACTAAATCTATCACTCTTCCACCTGTTTTCCAAGGGGGCAACATTAAAATATACTCGTTTTATATGGATTTTTGAATGGTATTCCGCCCACCTTTCGACCGTATTCAATAAGTCATGTATTCTTGATCCATTTTATGGACACAAATATACAAAATCAAAAATGTTACCCTATTAAAAACCTAAAACTTGTGTGTGTTACTTATGCCTTGATAATGTGTAAACAAGGGAAACGTCATCGGCAGAGTATAGTTATAGCTATATGCCCGTCTGTAGGAACAAACTGAAATTTGCGATTTTATATTTATAGTAACTAAGTAACTTAAAGTGAAGAATTAAATGAATTGTATTACGTCGTCACTCCCCTTCTATGAACTCGCCGTCCGCTTAGCTCGTTGTCATCATCATTTAAACATATATTCTCGTAATTTTTATTTTTATTTTTGTGTACGTTATACACAGAACAAGGATATTTCTTTTTTGAGTACCTTTCCCCATTTCTGCAAATAGTTAAAGCTAGTTTGGGCCGTTTTCATGTTAGAAACCTTGACTCGTATCCAATATTTTAAGAGGTTTGTTCTTATGCTCCTTCATGTAGTGAAGTGACTATATTGGGCTTGTGCAATATCTATTTCTTCGTATATTACTATGCCTATTGGGGGGTGCCAATTCGAAAAAATCAATATATCTTGTCCAAATGTCAAGCCGAATTATTGTTTAAAGTTGACCGCGACTTACAAGACGTAAAGTTAGGTTGAAAATTTCCATCAAAAACATATACATAGTGTGTATATGCTTTTTTTTACTGCGTGGGACAACTGAGTCATGGCAGCTAATTTTATAACTGAATTCTTAAATTCAAGTTTTTCCAGATATCCCAAGTTACGGGGTGAAACAATGGAAATATTATGGAATTGCCGTAAGGACAGCTTACATTTGGGTGTAGGGAAACTTGAAATCAAGTTCTTCCGACTAGAGTAGTCCTATTCTCTTGAATAAGGTATAGATATAACAGTTAAGTCAAACTAGCTGCGGTGCGAGTAGCTCAGCACTTTGCAAAAAGTAATAAAAATAAGGTAATCTTTGTATGTCAATAGACAAGCACGAACACAACTGTTTGTTGGCCGAATAAGTGTAACGCAGAGTAAATATAATCAGGACAAAATATTTTGTTAGCGGCCCAGACGAATCACCCCCGCGGCCAATGCCTGCTGCATTGTACAAGAAATTCAAACAAAGACGCGTGTTGATAAGTAAATATTTCCTTAATGTGCGCGTTACACTTGACAGGGTCTAAAAACATTATTTGCACAAATCTTCGGTATCGGGACGACAACAAAAACAAAAGCGGCAAAGTTCCACATATGGAGGACTTAGTTATTTATTTTGACTGCAGATGTTAACCTCTTACGACGCAATGTTCAATTAAAAAACAACGGAAGCCTCGAACCCTCTGAGGAAATTGCCGTCAACTAAATGAGCTGCTAGCGAATTTCAGATATGACACATGTGAGAGACAAACAAAAGGCACTCGAGGCCGGTGCTGAGCCCCCAAGGGGGACTCAACGTCCAATTGAACAGCCTACAAATCAGCTGTAATTAAATGCACGTCTATTAAGTAAAACTACTTTGATTAATTTCATGTTCTGGGGACAAATTTCACGATAATTTCGCAACTGATTTGCAAAATGTCCCATTTGCATTTATAAATGCTGAATATGTAAGCCACGTCAAAGCTGTCGTATAGTACTTATCAAAAATCCAATTAGGCGTCGTTTTCGCCGTTTGCATTAACAAATTTGCAAGCACTAATTGGGGCGAGGAGCCTGGAGGGGGCCCCAAGCGGCTAGGCCTGGTCCCACGACCGAATGAGGAAGTTGCAAGTCTCCTTGCTAACGGTGGGCAATAACATAAACGCAGCACGCCACTCATAAATTCGCTAGTTAAGGTTGCTTGGTAAGGTAGTCGGTCAGTATTCACAACCTCATTATTACCTCTTTTAGCCAATTTCAATGGATACTATTGTTAGGCAATAATATCAGATGCTCTGTGACTGCCGAAAGTCAGCCCTCACCAAGTATATATATAATACAAATATCTGTTTGGACTGAACTGCTGGAAAGTGTTTTTCCTCTTTTATTTTGGACTGAATTGACCCCGGTTTTTCAATTTTTACGAATTTTGGAATCTGTCTGTACTGATATCATCAAATCGAGATTGTTGACAATACTCTTAACATATGATGTGACCACGATTCCTGGGATTTATTCTTTTCCCTGCTTTAATAAATGTTATTTACCCATTTTCCATAAAACAATTTGTTGATCTATTTAAATGCGATTCTAACTTATTGTATATCATACGCAGATCAAGTTTATTTCAAGTTGTTGATGACAACTGAGCATCGATATCGGCATGGCAAGCACATCTCAGAGTTAACAATTTAGAATATAATTTTACATATAGGATCTCCGTATACTATTCGTTTGTATTGAGAGTTTTTGTGAATTTGTTAATTATAGCGCTTTCTCGTTTATGTTTAATTTGTAATCAAAGTTTTTCCTCAATTAGCAGCTGTTAAAGCTATTTCAATGAAAATTCAATTTGCACGCCAATTGCCTTTAATCTGCTTATGTCAGAGCAGCTTTCAATATTAATGAACAATTACAAAATTATGAACTGTTCGTAGGCCCGATGCGTCGGCTCTCCTCTCCGCTAATTGCAGCGGGTCCAAAAGCAAGCACCAGAGTAACACGGCGACCTACTTTCTGTTGAAATGCATAAAAGAATCGAAATTCGCGCTGTAAAGTGCACAAATTGCATGCATATTTAACAGGGTGACGGATGGGGCAGGATGGAGGGCTGGTGGGGGATGGTCGATTGGCGGGACGGAGGAGGGAGGATGGTGGATCGAGGGGCCTGGACATGCGAATGGGAATGGCAATCGGAATCGACGAATGCCAAGACGTGCTAAATGGGCAAAAGAAAGTTGCAATCAAAGCCAAAACTGCAAGATGTAAGCACTCTGCAACTGGAACAGCTCCGTCTGTTCGCCTGTCTATCATTTGGTCAATCAGTGACATTGCCACGCCCCACCACTGCCAGCAGCCGCCTCCCGGACTGCAGTTATCCAGCCAGCTAAAAGTTAAACGCAGCCAAAGCGTGCAATTGCTCCACAGTGGGGGCAGCAGGAGACAGCGGGGTGAGTGGAGCACTCTGCAGATGATTTGGGGGCATGGCACGTGTCCAACGAGATGTTCCCACTGTGCAACTGCCGGCTGCTGCTGGCGAGCTGGCGAAATAGTTGGCATCACTGCTTTTTATTTCTCTTGCTTTATGCTCATAAACTTTGCTTACGTGACAAGTTTAGTTTATTTCTTTAGTAGAACGGCGCGTTATGCGTACCAGGACTTCGCTGGGAAGCGCCAGGCTGGAGACGTGGGGGAGGACTTCTGCCCGACTGCTTGGACGGGCTGCAGGCTGGCGCTTTTGGCGATGAAGTGTTGCTGCCGTAGTTTTCGCCTTCGAAACTAATTCGACAGACAGCTCTGGCCGCCTTGGAAATACCCTGTACTCGGATGTAAAGCACAGCATGGCAGCATGAATGACAGAAACGTGCAACTTTTATACTTGTTCACAAAGTGAAAAGAGCATATTGGTTTTGTGCAATGTGTGTCTAGCTGTCGTCCAGTTTGTCCATATGTCCGTATGAATGCAAAATTGCAAAATCTCCGCCCAGATTTGCCAGGCTGATGATATCCTCTAAAGACTGAAGCAATATATGTACACACGCACTCCTTCCCCCATAAACTACAAAATTCTATTTTTACAGAAAATTACAAGCCTTGTTTGTGTGCACGACGAGACCGCAGGGCACTGCGACACTTCAATAATTTATTGTAAACATTTTCATTGAGTTTAGTTCAGAAACACAGGAATTATTGAAGAAAAAATTTGACAAAATGTCACACATTGGCAGCAAGTGCTATCAATTTTTAAGCTCTATTTGTAGACTTCTCGTAGACTATTTAAGCTGAGTTGTTGGTAAGTTGGTAGTGTGGGTCGCAGATTTGAATCACAGCTCCAGGTCTGAAGGTCTGGATCCAAAATCTCCAGGGTGCAGAGTATCTTACAGTACTTAGTACTCTTACTTATTTTAGTTGTGATTAGAAACGAGTATTGCGCAGTCCGTTACACCCGACTTCAATGTTCTGTGTAATCTTAATAGACATGTAATTATAAATTATTTTACGTTTAATAATGTCCATAATCTTTCCCATATGCGTATGATCTATTCCAATAGATATATATATTTATATATATATATATATACACCGAAGTTGAGATACTTAAAAAGACATTACTGCAAGTTTAATTTTGTGGACTGGCGTGAATAGGCCACATTATAGGGATTAGAGCCAACAGATTTAAATATACTTTTAAGACTTTAAAAGGTTATAATTTGATAGCATATTAAGAAACACACTCTTTAATGATCATAGCATGTTTGAATCGATATATATATATATATACTATATATATCACATTTTATTGCACTGCCAGACACAGCTGCCCTCTTTTATTTGACCCTAGGTCCTTTGCCGAAGACACAGCTCCGTCTTGAGGGAATAACTTTACTTACATAGGTAAAAAAGGAAAAGGAAAAACGTTTATACGTACGAGTATAACCTAGATTTGTTATGACATAAAATTATTACGAAAAATGGTTATTACCCCGTTTACGTTTGAGTGAACGCATTTGTACGTGTTGACAATTTGTTAGCTTAGATAATGTTACAGCTGCAACGGCCAGAGCTGGAGCAAGAGCGGCAACAATAATGCCTCAGGCAAAAAACAAAATAAAATAAATAAAAGGGACAAAAAGAAAGTCATCATCATTGCGTGCCTTTAGCTTTGCTTTAGTTTGCTTTGTTTTGTGTCTCGTTTTCTTTGCTTTTTTGCCATGACAATTTTATAAAATTCGCTTTGGCATTGCAAGGGTTAGCCACGCCAACACAGACACACACACACACACACACACCCATACACACACGCACACTTTTACAGCGGGTGTGACAGTTGGTCTGTGCGTGTCACAAGCCTGTCATTTTGGTTGCCACGCCCCTTCAGTGCCTCCACATTGTCGTTGACATGTCGGAATTTTAAAATTCTTTCGTCGCATGTCGTTGGCATGGAAATTGTCAAAGTTTAAAGCTGCCTGCCCCTCGCCCCTCTTCGTCTTGCTCTGATTGCTAAAGCTACCAGCTGTTGGCTGCGTTTATCTCCCAGCGATCCCAGACTCAATCTTCATCTCAAATCCCGACCGGATCCCAATCCTCCGCAACCGGGCGCCAATTTTACTGTCATGCTGATTGTCACAATCAGTGGTATTTGCCTTTGACCAAAGTAAGCTTCATTGCTTGAAGTTCTTTCGTTGTCTTTTACCATTTGGCTTGGTGTTTGGCCAAAATTGGCAGCATTTGTGCAAATTTCTGGTCGAGCTTCAAATTTCCTAAATAAATTTGGTCACAGTTATGCGAACTGAATGTTTAATAAGAAAACACACGCCATAGAAAGGAAGTGTGGGGCTAATTGGCGGTTGTTTCGGTTATAAGTTAAAGTTTAATATAACATTAATTAACAAAATGTATATTGTTTTAAAAACCTGTAAGCCGAATCACTTTAATTTATTTTCCTTAATATGTGTAAAATTATATTTATGGACAAAAGTCCAGTTGATGAAGAAAAGTTGCATTAACAAACCGAAATAATAAATATGAATAAAATTACAAGTTTATTAATTAATAACTTAAAAAGAAAACAGTGAAAACATAGCATGTAAGCCATGTCAAAAAAATTTGATTTATTTTTTTTTTTTTGTCGTTTGTTTAAATCGTCAAAAGTATCTTATTACTAATTTACAAAAGACAAAACATATTTTGTTTTTTGCATTATCTATCTAACCATTCAAATATTCATTCATATACTTGTGTATTCCTTTCTCAGAAAACGTATTAAGATTCTTGGAAAGCGGTCTCTCCCAAATTGTGAATGGAATATTGTTGGATCCGAATGTAAAGTTTTCAATAACTTATTGTACTTTTGCTGATATTAATTACTCTCTGTTCCCATTGAAAATTGTGGTTTAAGAGATAACTATTGCTCTCATTAAAAGAATTGCGAGCACATTAAGTTTCTGGGCTTAAAAACTTAAGCACGCATCAGCAGTAGCCTAGGAGCAAACATAGCTCGGTATTAACCAACCACTCCCATGCATACCCACAATTACATACCAGCACACACGCAGAACCACTCAAGCAACCACACAACACAACCACTCTCACACACTCGCGGAATAACAGTGTGATGCGTACTATCCTGAGGGTATTGAATTAATGTCAAATTAGACTTCAAAATGCGTGTAAATTTCACGCGCGGTTACAAATAAGAATTATATATACACCATAAACGAGTGTGCACAACAACAGCAACTACACCAAGACATGGCAACAGCAACAGCAACAGCAACAACAACAACAGGAACAACAACAACAGCAGAAACCACATCAGCGGCAATAGCAAACACATTACACACCCAGAGGGATAACAGAGAGATGGTATGAAGTGCCCGTCTGCCCTCATAATCTCACACACTTTCGGTAGCCTAAGGCCAACATTTGTGCTCTCAACTTGCGGCATGAATTGCAGCACACATTTTAGACCCCATCAAGAGAGCAGGCTACATTTCTTTTTAGTTACAATCTGTTCACAAGATCAAAAACTGTATTTTCGTTTTGTTAAATGTCCGTCTTCCTGTCCATCCCTCTATCTATAATAATGATTAGGCATCGTGTCCTTATCATTATTATCTATTCATCGTTTTAAAGTCACTGCTTTGAAATCACAAAGCAAAAGAACAATATGAACAAAAATGTTTAAATAATATTTAAACAGAGTATGGCGCAGTCGCTAGCACTCGACTGCAATGCCCTCACTTGTTAAGTGTTACCTTTTGGTGTCTGCTGCGTGCTTGGTGATAGGAGACTCGCTCGTTACTACGATCAACAGAGTTCCCATCTAGGATTGGGTGGGTTGAAATGTGCGTGAGCAGGGGAACGTGAAGAGGAAAACTTTTGTCATAAGAATTGTATCTGCTCTGCTCCCTGTCGTGAGGTGAAACGTTAATCTAAATGTTGCGACGCGTCGTGGGCCACATGGTTCTTAAGTTTACATGTGTATCTACACGCATCCCCGATGTTGCCGTTGTTTGTGCGTTGATTAAGCTGTCGGCCAACTCTTTGGAGACACGGAAAAAACGTGGAGTGAACTTTCAATGAAAGCATTCCTGTGAGCAAGCCGGTAAGCACAGTGCAGTGTGTGCAACCGACTGTACAATACTCTGTGCACTGTGATAATAGGCTTCTTGATTATTGAGATGGCGTCTCTGAGACCTTAACCCCGAATCATTTTCAAGCTGTCACCTTTGTATCTCTGGGCTGGTCTAAAACAATGAGATATGATCCTATCAAAAAAATACAAAATACATTTGTAATACAATGATTTTTAATTTTGTAAACAGACTATAATCATTTTTAAATAATAAATAATTTTAAATAAATAAATAATAATAAATCAAACCGACTACTTTCACACACCAGCCTTGGATTCGAACCCGGATCCTCGTTTTTGGTAGCTCATATGTCTAAAAGCTGATCGAGAACTGATCTATTGTAAATATTTTAATTAGTGTGAGCAGAAAATATGTCGTATCTCTTTTATCTTCACAATTACATCTCAATTTTGTACCCTGATGATAACTGTATTTATTTATTTTAAAGATAGAAGATAATAGATTGTATGATGTATTTTTCTAGTCTGAACTGTATGTAAGTCTGAGTAACGAGAACTAGTGAACAGGATCCTGAGTGAATAAACTTACAATAAATTTTGATAAACATCCAAGTACTTATCCATATATTAGGCAAATGTTAAAAGCTGACAGCAAAATCAATGACTAAAAGATGAAATTGAAGAGGTATTAAATAAGCGCCGGAAGCGGAGGGGGGTGAGGGACGAGGAAGCTGCAACAATCCGCAATGAGTTGAAAGATAGCTTTGCCCAAAAACGAAGGCTTTTGAGCATAAGCAGCAAAGAGGATGAAAATGCAGGTCTCATGTGTGTGCGCGTGTGTATACACACACACACACACACACACACACACACAAGTATGTTGTGTGTGCTTTTGTGTATCTGCGGTCGGGAAAGCTGCAAATGCGCTTTCAGTTGATTAAATTAAATCGCTAAAGCAGCCAGAGCTGCAGCTATGAAAAATGCAGTCAGCCCCTGGAGAGCTACCCGTAGGGGCATGACTGCGGCCAATGTACTCAGCGTAATGGCGACAAAGAGGCAACGAAGACGACCGAGAAGACAACCGCAGAGTATTTACCTATTTTATTTTATTTATTTATTTGTTTTGTTCCTTTTTGTACTTTTTGGCTGCCTGCCTGTCATATGAAGTCGTCTTTAGCAGCGTCTCCACCTGCATCCCAATTGTCGCACCAACACTTCTACACACACGTATACACAATGCAAGCGTCATTCTCGCTGCACTTCCGTTTCCTGCTGCTTTGGTTCTTTTTTTGCTGTTGCTTTCGCGCTGGTTTTGCTCCGCTCCTCATTTCGAGTGTGTTTCCCGGTTGCCAAGCTCTCCTCGACTCTTTTTAAACAATAACTTATCGAGAAAGAGTCGCTTCCTCCCCTCGCCCACGCTCCCTCGCTCTGACTTGGGGTTGTCGGTTTACTTGGTGGCCTTCGAGTTTGTCTTCAGGTTTCGCTTCGCCAGCATCGGGGGATTAGAGATTTTTGTCAATGAAGGTAATTTGCGGAAGATTTTGTCTAGAATTTCAATTAGATTGACGTTTTACTCGAATGCTTTGTTCGTTATTTGGTACAACGCAGCTAAAAGTATATTATATTTGCCGGGCAGCGAAATGAAATCTTTAACTTGGGGTTACCAGATGCTGGTTCGGAATAATCCCTTTATTGAATTTAATTCTCTTCCATTTTGTTGTTATTTTTAATTTTCGTTGCATCTCTGTAAACACTGTGTTTTCCCCAATGGTCACAATCTATATACATATATATCTGTTTGTCACAAAAATGGAGTCACCAAATTTGGCTGCTGGAAATCTGATGACCTCATAACGTATTATCATTATCTTTTATCTGTGGGAGCCAAGTTAACTCTGTGACCCACATGTTAAGCCCTTTCCCACACTCGTAAACTAATTATACAGGTTTAATCATACTTTACCTTTAAGTAGAACGGCCTCCAACTGCGTGGCAGTTCTCTGCTGCCACAGCCTCCACATAGTTGCCTCGCCAGAAACCAGAAATGGCAGCAACTGAGCCACTTAATGCAAGATGCAAATGACTTTATTAACTTTACCCATAACGCAATCAACAACTTGCAAATGCCAAGCTATAAAGCCCAGCACCAATAGCAAGTCCAGGCTAGGGCCCCAGGACCAGGATACCCAAGAGCCGGTTTGTCCTCGCCCACATGGCCAGCACGTGAGCGGGTAACGGTGACGGCGAATGTCAAGGAGAAGCAACAGAAGGAGAATCAGCAAAGCGACGACCGACTCATAATGCAATGCTAGCCATAAGCCGCGGGGATTATCAGTTGGCAAAATTAATGCTAATTACTTGAAAAATATATGAGCGACGTTTGTTGGGTGGGGTCTGTGGTTTGGCTGCGGGCTGGATCCAGTTGTTGAATAGGGAAAAATGTGAGTACCCTGCAAATGGTTTGTTGCATACCCGTAGTCCCTATGAAAAATGCGTATAAAATGCGGTGCGGACATGGCAGCAAAAAACAGAACCACTGAGAACAGTGGGCTTCAAACTCCCTATGATAATTTCAATAAGATAATAATGATATTATTTCAAAGAGCCATCTGAGCTTATCACTTCTTAACACCGCACGCGTTATTAGAAATGTATACATCTGAAAAACATACTAATATATAAATATCGTTTTTTAATTTCTGTCGAGATTCAGCACCCATGGTGGTTCCCAGGCGTATCCGTGCTCATAATGAATAATCATAAAAATTGCATAAATTATGTGCTGCACCGTCTTGCTCAACGCCTCCGGTGGCAAGCGGCAGACACAGGGTGCTGGCTAGGGGGTGGCTAAGTGGGCGCTCTGAGCGGCAAATGAAATGCAGAAATGTAAATCTAAAATAATTTACGCGTCTTTGTTGACTGCAGTTGCCGTTGCGTTGTTGCGACTTTGCCGAGGCTATAAAAACCTGCCGCTACTTTACCACCCCCACCCACCTGCCCTATGTCTGCTTTCCGCATTGCTCTTTGTTTTGTGTGTGTGTGTGTTTTTTATGGCGTCCATAACTGTTGCCACTGCTGCAACAAAATGGCGCCATCGCTTTGCTGTTGCCTTTCCCGTTACTAGACGGCTTGCTTGTTGCTGGGCTCTTTGGTTAGTTGCCTGGGTGGGTGCTTAGTGAGGGGGGGGGGGAGGTTATATGAACCCTGGTCCGCATTTACATTTATGACTTGGAATAATCCATTATCAGGCATTTTGCAGGTTGCCTAGGCGAATAATGCACACAGACAATCCCGTACCTCCACCACACATACCGGCAAAGGGCCGTTAAACCCTTGGTTTTAGTTTAAAAGTGGCTTGGACTCGCAAGATTAATTCGCCCCAGCTAACCCATTCGGGGATTAAGATATATTTAGTTGGCTGCCGTTTCTTGTGAGCTTTTGTGCATTTACCGATCAGAAAGTACGGTGATAGCCCCAACACTTACACCTATGGTAAATTTTAAATAATCTGGGTATATCTTGTTGTTAAGTCGCATATTGGTTTAAGTTTTAAATGGCAAGTAGACCTAACCATCTGTTTTTTCGAAAGAGATGAGGTCTGTAACCGCAACAAGTACAAAATTTAAATGGAAATGGGGCTAGCTATAGAGAAAAAAAATTTACATTACATTTTACATTTAAATTTTGCTCCAATGTAGCAAATATATAGGTATATAATATAACAATTAAGGAGCTCTAGTCGGGAGCGACCGACTAGGGGATATCCTGAGCCCCGTCATCACATACATTTCAACCCTCTTGCGTTCATACACACATACACAAAATCACACACACACAAATTCACGCCGCAAGCTGTGCGTTTTTCTCAGCGTGTGAATAACTTTTGAACTAAGAGCATGATCTTAACGAAACGGTTCCACTCGGCTGGGTATATACTTTATGTTTTTAACCATTTTTAATGGGTTCATGGTATAAAAGGGTTTAGGCAATACACCTGTGGCTACAGGATATTTTCCAGCGAACTCTTTAAAGAGTAAAATATACATATGTGCAAAAAACTTTTAAAAGGTGGTTAAAAGTGTTTTTTATTATATGAATTTTCAACTTCAATAGCGTGGTTTAAATAATAAACTTAAATATGTTGAACATAAAATATGAAAATTATTGAAATTTATAAACTCATATACATTTTCTAATTCACTTAATGGCAGTGCTTAATGATGATAAAGCTATAAGTAAATACTTGTATAATTGTTTGATTAATGTCAATAATTGACATCGAAATCGCGCTCCAAAAAAATCTAAATAGCCTGTGTGAAAAGTGGAGGAGATACCGAACAGCGACACGCAGAGAGGAAATGACCCAACAAATGGCGTGTCAATTAAAAGTTTAATTAATTTGCTGCACACACGCGCAGACACAACCGAAGCTAACCACATACACATACAGCAATATGCAAACAGTCAGGCAATCAAACAAACAAATGTTACAAACGATATCCGAAGGCGAGAAAGAGAGGGAAGCAGCAGAAAATCATGTAACTAGCATCCAAATCGTATACCCTTTCTTTATTTTATGTACGGAGGCCACATTCCACCAGTTGAACTTTTTATTAAATTAAAAAATAATTGCATTAGGTACTTAATACATGAGCATTAACTTGAATAAGACATAAAAAACGATAGCTCCCATTCGAGCATTTTCCGTATGCACTGCCAACCTGATGACATAGTCATTATACCATTTACAGTGCGTACTCGGAATAGTGAACAAGCTCACCCCAAAGTGGGACTAATCCTATGAGAGATTTGCGTAATTATTTTAATTGTTTAATGTCATGTGGTCAGGTCTCTAACAGTGTGGGCATGTGTGCTTAAGTGTGTATGTGTGCTTGCGTCTAAAAAATCTGTGCAGGGTGCGTTATGAGCTACAAGTGGCGCACGGGGGCGGGGGTGTGGAAGGGGGCAGGGGTGTAGGGTGTAGGTGGGCGGGCGATAAAACAAATTGCGTTCCACTTGCGTTTGTTTGTTTTTAATGATTAATGAGCCGGGTGGCTGGCGCACCTCGAATTAGAGGTGGACACTTTTTCATGCCACATAAGTTGACACTTGGGGTTTTTGCTGCACACATGTCCAACCCAGCACAAAACTAACGAAAGCAACTATTGGGGCGACCAGCATGAATAGTTGAAAAACTTTCAGACAAAGCAAAACCCTAATGAGTTTCCATTAGGGAAATGCTACCAGCGGATTCGCAGGTGAGAAGTTCGGGAACACAATTGCGCTTTTGCTTTGAAGAGCTGCTCGGCCGATTAGCCAAATTCGATTCTTCGCCTTTAGGCTCAACTTGAAGACAAAAAGCTGGTCGAGAATGTACCTCCAGGTTGTACACTGACAAACCAATAGGGTATCAACTTATAACTTATAACTTAGAAAGTGAATTTCTGGAACAATTATTTACGGCCTTGACCCGCTTAAAGCTTATAATTATAAGAAGAAATTTGGAGACTTAATTGCGCAATAAAAAAGCACTTAATTCTTACTTGGCAACGAAAATAATTATCAAAAAACTCGCTGGATAAAAATTATAAACATTTAATGGAGAAAAAATGTTAAGAACGCCGCTAAAATGCAAAATATTTGTAGAATCAAACGCAAGAGCGCACCCAGAAACAGGTTAACAAACGCCCACAAAAACGCAGAGAAGGCACATGCGTTGGCATGTCCTTGACTAACTTTTACGGCGGCGCCGGGCTGGAGGCATTAGTCACAGGAGGAGGAGGAGGAGTTCCTTCCTGACTCGGCACGGGTTGTTGGGTTGTCAATCATGCAAAAACTGCAACCGCCGCATAACCGCTAGCTTATAATAGCTTGTTGGCCAGTACCAGAACAAGAGCTGGCAAGCTCGAGGAGAGGGCGGCGTGGCGGGGCGGCTACTCAGCGTTGGCTGTTGCCTGGTTTCGGCAAAAGCTTTTCAAACTTTTTAATTATGCAGCAAACAGAAAACTTTGTGGTAATTTCGTTGCAACAGTTGGCCAGAGCGAAAGGATGAAGGACCGATGGCAACGTCAACGTCAGCAGCAGCAGCAGCAGCAGCAGCTGAAAATTGCAGTCTGTCCAGGTTGACTAATTGAGTTAAGCGTGGGGCAACAGGCATCGCGTTGGGCGTTCCCCTTTTGCCTTTTGGAAATAATAATTTGCCAACAACTTTAAAGTGCATCAATCATAATTAGTGACCGGCGTGTTTCCATGTGGTTGTGCCTCTGTCTGTGTATTTGCATATGGGTGTGCTTTCGGTGGCAAAAGCAAAATGAGATCGACCAATTGTCGAACGGACGGAAACTGTGTCAAATTGCAAGGATATTTGACAGAAAGTGTGTCCTAGCAGGTATTAACTGTTTTCATTCGTTATATTGTTGTTTTGTTATTTTGCATACCAATGGCACGATATGCTTTGGGTTCACTTCATAAAACTTTTAAAAAGTTTTTTCTATTTATTTATTTCTATTTACATTTCTTCGTTTACTTTTCAATGGGTAAGGAGAAACTTTTTAATTTTTAAACTCGTTCACAGTAAAAAGAGTATATGCAGGAGTCATAAAGGAGCTGAGTTCAAATTTGTTTGTGTTGTAAGTTATTGCATATCATATGCCGATCCAGTTGATTTCAAATAAACTATTGGAATTTTTTGTAATTTGTTTATGCTATTTAACTTTTGTCCGCAGCACTTAATAAGTCTATTAATAATTAATTCATGTTATTATACAGAAAAATATAAAATTTTTTCAGTGCAAGGCACAACAGCAGAAACAAATCCAAGTGTAAGTAGTTACAGCTAAACGGATTGCTCTGTAATTATACTATTCAGCTTCAGATACGTGTTAAGCACGCCCCTACTGTTGGTGTTGGTGTTGTTGCTGTTGACGTTGATGTTGCTGTTGCTGTTGCTGGTGTAGTGCTGTTGTTCGGCGGAGTTTTGCTCAATTGTCGTCGCCCTTCATCACTTAATTGTGTTTTTAAGCATTTTGCAAGTGCCGCGAATTAGCGCAGCCAAGCGAACATCCCGCACATACACTTCCCGCTGACATGGCCGGGAGCAGCTACGAAATATATCAATTATGAGCTGCGGAGCTGCGTCGCGAGGGGTCAAATAAATGCAGATGCAAATTGAGATGCAGATGCAGATGCACCGAAGCACCGTCGTTTTCGACATGCTTGTTGATATTCTCAGTGTTGCATAATGACAGTGGGCTACGCAACAGTCGGCGACCGGCAGTCAACGCTGTTTGGCAATCTGACGTAGTTCCGTGATTTCCGCCTGCTCGCTGCCTTCCCACAGTCCGTCAAATGAGCGAGAAATCGCTTCATTTAGCAGCCTCCGCCTTCGAAGTGTGCGATACGCAACCGCCTCACACAATCGGCTCATATCTCATGCGGCCCCATGGCTACGGCTATCCCATATTATCTGTCTTGGCTTGTCCAGTTGAACTTAAGTACAATTTGGTCATTCGGCCCGTTGTGCTATCCCTTTCCATTCATGCATATTGATAATCTGAAACGCTTGAATGGTCATTTACTCAACTTGAAAGGTATCCCGTACAGACAGGCACCCTGGCACCCAAGAACCCAACCCCAGCTCCTAGTCTGACCCAACTTCGACTTTTTAATCATGCGTGAGCGGTCAGTTTTAGTCTTGTCTTCGTTTTCATTTTCCCGTTTGATGTAGGGACGTGGCTTCAGTTCATCCTCTGGGCCCCATTCAATGAGCGTTTGGGTGTTCATTTTGGGGCTCCAATACTTATAGGCTTCCTGCTGGCCGCCTTTATGGCCAGGCGCGGGCACTTTTCCAATCAACTTGAGTGTGTGTCCTTTGCCAAGCTGCTGCTGGCCATTTTCCTGCTGACTTCGTGCCGATTTTGTTTTTTATTTGAAAAATAGATATTTTTTAATGCCTTTTATTAAATCGGCTTAGATTTATTGTACATGTATATCATATTTTCATATGTGTGCGCCATGTGCATGTGTGCCCACACACATTTATCGACAATTCCGTGCGTTTGTGTGTGTGCGTAGCAGTTAAGCCCTTTTCTTTGGGTATTTGCTGCGATGGTAAAATTCGTTTATGGATCTTAAAGCAAATTTTGTGCATCTAATAAGATTTATTATTTTGTGGGCGGCATCAGCTAAATGGCAACGTCGAAATTGAGGTCTTAGACAATATTAAGTTCGGCGGGAGAGTGGGCACGGGGTAAGATTTAATCTAATGAACAGGATGAGCTTATGGAATGTAAGGGGATCGTGGGCTGATATGTTTCGCAGATGTGTACCCCTTAAGCATGACAATCTAATAGACTTATACATATCCTGGGCATGACACAGGAAACATCCATTGCTGCCACTATTTGAGCTCAAATGCTGACACTCCTCCAGCTCGCTCCCCTTCTCCGGGTGTAGTACAGGTTGGCTCTACTCGGCAGCAATTGGAAAGCCACAGGTACAAGCAAAAAGCATTTGAGCTCTACCAACAGCCGAGTTGTAACCTTAGAATAGGAAGATGTTTATCAAAACTGTTCTCCGAAATTCTCGACTAAATTACGTACACAAGAGTGGGGGGCGAGTAAAAGGAAAAGTTTCCCAGGTTGGTGATGAAAACATGTAAAATCTTTTTGACTGTACATATTTATGCAATAAAACTTTTCAAGTACCGTGATGATGGCAACGAAAAGCTGGAACATTTTTAAAGAGCGCATGTCTTGCAGCTGAAAAAAAAAACTGATGCCAGGTAAATTAAATATAAAGTGATTGGGCCCACAGTGAGAGCAATTAATTTTGTAAACAGAAAACCGAAAAACAATTATAATGACAATTTACAGAGAAATACATACAAATGGCGAACTGATAGGACTATTAAAATATGCTGAACACAAATTCAGCTAAACATGTTGCACATTGTTTCAGAAGCACTGGTTGCATCGAAGCCATACGATTCGTGTCACAGCATCCTGATGAGAATTTGCATTTAAAAGTGGAAAGCGAAGTTGAATTTGTCATGCGAAAGTTTTGTATTCGGCTTGTGCAAATAAAATGATTGGATATCTGCAGCCGGTCGAAGCACTCAGGAATCCTCTGACCCAATATCTCAAAGTTTCAGCCAGCTGCGAGCAATTAAACGCATTGTACGGCTTTTCAACTTGATTAGATTTCAATTTTGTGTTGCACATGCACAAAAACGCATGGCAAATGTTTGGTTTTCCCTTTACGATTCGAGTGCGGGTAGGCAATTCGAATTTATGAAGCCGCTACAGGAGATAAATACGAGGCTCAGGAGGACTGCGTGGCAAGGAAAATCAACTAGATATGTTCAGATAGTAAAGTTTTGTACTTATAAAAGCCAAACCAAACCCAGCAGGAAGTGTTGTAATTCGCACTTCACCACATACGGTCACACGCACATACGCACATACGCACACACCCTTACACACGCACATACAACCACATACCGTTTAACATGTCGTATGCATGATTGCGGAATATAAAACGCCGGCCATGTTTCTGAACAGCTGTTAGGGGTTAGCGCGGGGACGGAATGGTCTGTTTCGTTGGCTATACACAAATTCTGGTTGGTTGCTTTGGTTTTAATTATGGTTATCACAGTTGGCTCATAACTGAAAAATATGCTGGCTCCAAACGGTTTTAGGGCATTATTGAGCACGTTCGGGCATGGGGTCCATTGGCCCAGCTCATATGGCAAGTCATGTAATTTGGCAAAATGTTCATCAACAATTAAAAGCACTTTCGAGCCGTTTATTTTCGCTTAAATTTGAGATGTGGGATCCCAGTCTCATAAAACATTGCCCTTTGGCCATGGCTGACCAATCTTGTGGTTTTGGATTCAAGTTATTGGCATTTTTATAGCCTGCTCTGCTCTAATGGGCTGCATGGTCGTGAATTGTGGTAAATCAGTAAATTGGTTTATGAGTTTTAAGAGCTATTTATACGCAGTAAAACTTTCTGGTTCTGGATTAGATTTACCAATGCCAGCTGCGATGAAAGAGTTGAACTCTGTCTGGCAAAATAACGGAACGAAAGTCAAATACCAAAATCAATAGTTAAGATTCAATGGGAAAGTAAGGAAATTATAATCGACTGTCTAAACAAACTAATTCATAATGTTTTTTTTTAATATATACGTATTTATATTGTCATACAATAAGAACGGCCTGTATCAATATCTAAAGACTGCCCGTTTGTGTGCATTATTCATAAAGGATACGAATGGGTAAACAAAGATTCATATCTACATTGATTGACATGCATACGAAAAGGACTAATATTTAACCAACTGTTATTCTGTTGCCCCTAAAATCTAATTTTTGAGCCAAAAATAAATTGTACACCGGAATTGCTTTAAGGCAGCAGCCGGGCATCGACCCATTTGAAATTAATTAATAAAATGTGAAGTCGAGAGGGTAAACTAAAAATTCTTTTAGCCAAAGATATGCCTTAACAAACAAACCATAGCAAGCTCTCAGAGGAGACTTCTTACAATTTGGTCAAGAAGTTGCAGGCACACAACACGTGTGTGTGGTTGGAGCAGCTTCCGCACAACCAAACAAACCACACGCACCACACAAAAACTAATGGAAAACTGGCTTGAAAGAAAAGCCAAACGCAAAATACTTCAATAAACTAAATTAAATATTTGTGCATGAAATAAAAATATCAAGGGAAACACAACAAATCCGGCACTTACATTAAATTATTGCTCCGACCGAGTATTTTCTGCACATTTTTGAACAAATAGTCAAAAATATTAGATCAATCATCCTTCGAATTGGTATTACTTATATTCGTAAAATATTGTTAATTGCTAAATTCTAAATTGAGTTTAATTTATATGCAGTACCAATATTGCAATATATTCAGAGTATTTCAACAAGAATTTCTATTAGCCATTGTTTGACTTTTGACTTAAACTCTTTGCCTGAGGTTCTTGGACCTGGGGAGACAAAGTTTGTCATCAACGCTGACGCCGTCGCTCATTAACCGTTAATTAGGCATTCGGCGCAATTGACCTTTGTTTAACTTTTCCTAAGCATCGCCGCGGGCAGAGGGCCAACACCTTTTTGATGTTGCTTGGCTGGCTGAAGCCTCCTGGGTGCTGGCTTGGAGATGAGTGAATCAAACTAATTAGGCGCAATTTAATTAACATTTGATCAATTTTTATTGCCGTTCGTGAACTTCGGCAGAACAGCTTTACGCTGTTTGCAGTTCAAAGCTACAGACTCTATACATTCAAAGTATTTAAAGTATTAGAACTTTCTCAAGTTATTCATAATGAAAGCCCACCGCCACACAAATTGAACTTTATTTGTTTTTCGCAAACAGCAAAAACAAGAAAAAAAAAGTTGCAAGAAATTTGATAAGCTTGTCCCTTGGCAGGTAGAGCAGAAGAAAAAAAAATAGAGTACTTCTTTTATGCCTAGAGACTATAAAAATGTGAGGTGAGACGCGAAAAGATTTGCTAGAAAAGTTATGCCTAATGTTTATTGGGCAAACTTTTGCATTTTTACAGCTTTTCCAAAGTTGAGGGGAAATACTTGTTACCTAGGTTCGCAGCCAAGCTAGGCCTGCCTGGGCTCGTCCGTCTGGTCATTCTAAAGTTTAAATTATCCAGATAGCCCAACTTTTGTTTGTCTGCAATCCAACGATTGTCAGCACATTACGCCTACAAGGGACTAGCTCCTTGAGGTAGCTCGAAGGGGACGCTCTTCACAATTCATGATAAAACTTTTGAGCCCTGTTGCTATTGGCAATAATCATTGTTGTAAAATTTCTGCTATTAATTCGTTTATTTAAATTTGGCTCAGCCCGACTGGCTTTGTTTTGCCTGCGATTATGTAAATATATTTCAGAAATTTTCTTTTTATAAGTCAAATGATGCATTTTACTTACAGTTCCCCAGCTTGCTTAGATTGTGAATTTGCATTTAGCCGTCACTTACCTGAAAATATATAAGAAAAAGGTACATGAAATTGAGATACTGATTTAGTAGACAGAGTCCATTCATTCTGAGTGCGATTATACAAAAATTAACGAGTTCATTTATTACTACAAGTTTTATAAAAATGATATATCCGCCGGGATTAAATTTGTTTTTCTACAATGTCCTGCTCTCGCATATGTTTGTAAGAGTCAACCACTATGCAGATGGTAAGCATGCCAAGAAAGATACGAATCCGTTGAACTAAGTAACCCTCTACTGGTCAGGCTGCAAAGGCTATGGCCTGTTGAAATACGTGCCGATTGTTGGCGAGTACATGAACCGCAAGGAACCGCATTGCCATCAGTCAATGGACTACATCGGCTTTCCGAAGAGCATGTTTTATATGAGTTACATTATCAATGGCATGGTCATAATGCCCGGACTTCTCCAGGTGAGTTGAACTGCCAATTGGCGCCATTCCACGCTCAACGAGTATCTCTCCACAGCGTCGCTGGATAAGCTTGCTCCTGGCCATCACCGTGATATGGAACATTTTCATATTCGAGCGTGTTTTCGCCTTCCAGTTGACGCTGATGTGGTCGCTGTGGCATCAAGAAATTAGCACCTTATCGTATGTCTTTATCATCGGTGGCTTCTCCTTTATGAACGCCTTTCACGTGATGCTCATTGCCGATTCGATAAATAGGCAACGCGACTGCTTGCAAGCTATTGTGGCCGACTTTCATGACGGGGAGCCAGCTGCTGGCCAACTCCAATACGGAGGAGGCGATGGGCCCATGGCCTGAATTGTGTTTTTGTCCACTTAACTGGGTCGTTCTGCCCACACACAAATCACTCACAGGCTGAGCCTGTAACCTTGAGCACGCAGCAACACCACACAGCACTACTCAACACTACACTACACAGACCAGTACAACTACAAACTCTAGATCGCTTGGTTCAACTAATAAATATGCCAAAAATGGGAAAGTTACTCGAACGCACCAACACACACAGTCCCACAGACATTTACAAATGAATCGCAGCTGAGGGCTCCTGGCCCCGAAATAAAACCATTAAATATTTGCGGTTAAACGCACCAAAAACAAACCGCAAAAGTAAATCATACCCAAAGTAGACACCGGACATGGCCGAGCATTTCTCTGTGCTCGTTTCTTTTTTCTTCGTACGCAAAATATTAGATTAGAAATTAGGATAACCATGGACAGCCGAGGGGCAGTCAGTCAGACCGGCAGGCAGCAGACCATAGCGCCATTTACTTGATTGGAGATGGGTTCGGACCTTTCGCAAAGGGGGGAGGGTGCTCGAAGGCCGTTAGGCAACGGGCCGGCGAAAATTCCGAACGGTCCGTGGTGAAACATAAATCATTGAAACTGACATTCGCCATTTTACTGAATTTGTGTACAGCAAAGCTTTTGCCCATACATGTGTAAGTGTGTGCGTGTATTTACTTCTGGCGGTGCAGAATTCGCTTAAGACTCCAGATTTTATTGAAGATGCTTGAAATGAAGAAAAGCAGTCACGAGCAGCTGATCAATGTAATAACTCATTTATGTAAAGGATCGGCCGTTCAGTCCTGCTCCTCCAAGTGCGAACTATATAGATCACTTTGCAGTTGACGGTCTCACATTGTCCAGCTTCGCAAAAAGTTGCCCAGAATGGGCTGGTCTCCACCTGAGGACTGAGGCATGTGACGACAAAAATCTGGCTCGGAGCGATGTGTGTGAGAAATATCGAAAGCGATTTGCACTTGAATCAAGTTAGCAGCGCCGCCTGACTCATCGGCAAGTTTGATTTATTCCAGTCAAGTTGGTAGTCTACAAGCTTTATTGCTACAAATTCTCAAGTTAATATAATAAGTGAATACTGTCGCAGAAAATGTTGCTGTTTAAGGCCCTGAGGAACTCGGGTCAGCCACGTTCTGTGCTTCTCCTACGCTTTGCCAGCTCGGCCGCAAGTGGCGCCAATCGCAAGCACGACTTCGATTTGGTGGTCCTGGGCGGTGGCTCCGGCGGGCTGGCCTGCGCCAAGGAGGCAGTGGAGTATGGCGCCAACGTGCTGTGCTTCGACTATGTCAAGCCGACGCCCGCGGGCACCAAATGGGGCGTGGGCGGGACCTGTGTGAACGTGGGCTGCATACCCAAGAAGCTGATGCATCAGGCCTCCCTGCTGGGCGAGGCTGTGCACGAGGCCGTCGCCTACGGCTGGAATGTCAACGATCAGAACATTAAGCCCGACTGGAAGAAGCTGATCAAATCTGTGCAGAATCACATCAAGTCCGTGAATTGGGTGACGCGCGTGGACTTGCGCGACAAGAAGGTGGAGTATGTGAACTCCATGGGCACCTTCGTGGACCCCAATACCATTAGGTACACGACCAAGCAGGGAGAGTGTAAGCAGCTGACCGCCAAGTACGTGGTGGTAGCTGTGGGCGGCCGTCCTCGCTATCCCCCTATACCGGGTGCCACAGAGCTTGGCATAACCAGCGATGACATTTTCAGCTACGAGAAGGAGCCGGGCCGCACCCTAGTCGTGGGCGCTGGCTATGTGGGCCTCGAGTGCGCCTGCTTTCTGAAGGGTCTCGGCTACGATCCCACAGTCATGGTACGTTCGATTGTGCTGCGTGGATTTGACCGCCAGATGTCCGAGCTGCTGGCTGCGATGATGACGGAGCGCGGAATTGGATTTCTGAACACCACCATTCCCAAGTCGGTGGAGCGTCAGCGCGATGGCAGCCTGCTCGTTAAGTATCACAATACGACCACCCAAACGGATGGATACGATGTCTTCGACACGGTGCTGTGGGCCATCGGACGAAAGGGCCTCACGGAGGACCTCAATCTTGGTGCAGCTGGGGTCAAGACCAAGAACGACAAAATCGTTGTCGACCACACGGAGGCCACCAATGTGCCCCACATCTATGCCGTGGGCGACATCATCTACGGCCGCCCTGAGCTCACTCCAGTGGCCATTCTGTCCGGGCGTTTGCTGGCCCGACGCCTCTTCGCTGGGTCCACCCAGCTCATGGATTATACTGACGTAGCCACCACAGTGTTTACACCTCTCGAGTACTCTTGTGTTGGCATGTCCGAGGAGACAGCCATTGAGAAGCTTGGAGCCGAGAATGTCGAGGTGTTCCACGGATATTACAAGCCCACTGAGTTCTTTATTCCGCAGAAGAGCGTGCGTCATTGCTACCTCAAGGCTGTGGCCGAGGTATACGGAGATCAGAAGATCCTGGGTCTCCATTACATAGGGCCCGTGGCTGGAGAGGTGATTCAGGGATTTGCAGCCGCTCTGAAGTCGGGCCTAACTGTGAACACCTTGTTGAATACGGTTGGCATCCATCCCACAACTGCCGAGGAGTTTACTAGACTGTCGATAACCAAGCGTTCTGGTCGGGATCCGACACCAGCTTCGTGTTGCAGTTAAATGGATCGACTAAGATCTGAGACCTTAAGATTTTAATTTACTTGAAATAGAATGTTGAACATGTGTATGTAAATAAAGCATGTTTTATAACCGTATCCGACAAACGACGTTTCATGGTCATAAGTCAGTCTCGTTTTCCTGTCCAAGCGAGTGATTTGAAGTGGAGTGTTCAGGTCACGAACAAATAATACTCGACTCTGACAATTTGGCAGAGAACGAAGACTAATTGTTTGCCACTTCACCGAAAATAGGCACTGTCCTCAAGCTCTTTCCCATCGGTGTTCTGTGACCAAGTCGGAGCACAGAAATGCGTAACATTCTGCCCTGAAAATTGGACACACACGTTTTGTTGACTTGACGTTTCAATATAAATGACGGCGAGAGTCCGCTGTGCGACCATATTTGGCATATGAAGTCGTAATTTATGAAGTTCACGCCAAAAAAAAAAAAAAAAAGGAAAGGCACTGTTAGGAGGGCTTTCGTTTTCGAACAGGCTTCGCAAAGTTTTCTTTGCAGGCGGCTGTCGTTTCCGCTCAATGCACGAGTATCTGTGACCCGCAATCCTGAGCGTGCAATCTTGCTGTTGGCGCCGCAAAGTATGCCATGTTTTCGTACGCCTACCACGCTCGCACACCACCACAATAACAACAACAGCGGTCTCTGCTGCTGTTGGGGGAGTTGCGCCGGCAAAAAGTTTGATTAATGTTTACTTCCGATTTGCATAAATCTTACTTTAGCATTTTGGGCAATTTTAGTTTCACGTTTTTGCCGCTCTCTCGTCGTGTGCTCGTTTTTCGGGCGCTTTGTTATAAATTATTTTTTTATTGGTCCGGTTCGGGACTGGCCCGTAAAGCGTATGCTTCATGGTTAAATTGTTTGCCTGAAGCCTAGCGTTATTTATATGTTTGTTTGCAAAGCTAAGAAATGGCACACAAAGCGCAGCAGCTGTAAAAAGGTAAACTGGCCAAAGTGGCATACTGGGATGCAGGTCAAGGCAGTTCGTCGCTGCAATAGCTCAACGGGTTTCCCAATTTCGCCAGTTCACCAGTTCGCGAAGCATCCCGGTCCATAACTCTTCGATTAGCTTTGCCAACTCATTTAACAAATGGTCTAACCGACAGTAAGAAAATATAACAAATTTACCCGAGAAAACGAAAAACTGTTTTTAGTTTCCATTGCAACACCTTACAATCATAAATTGTAGCCCCACAACACCCACCGAGCACCACCCACCACCTGCCACCCTCAGAGGTCGTGCAATGAGTGCGCTGTACAACTTTTGCCCCCTGAAAAGTTCGCCAGTAAGTTAAAGCACCCGCGGGTAATTCGATAAAGCGTAAAATTTTGCACTTAAACTATTTTCTTCCTGGCATTTGGAAATTGCATTCGTTGTTGCTGTTGTTGCAGCTCCCGTTGTGTTTGGGTGTTGGGCACCAACTGCTGTCAGTTGACCTGTGTAAGAGGTTTTGAATTACAATACAATGCAGTTGAAAATTCGTGGCTGGCATCTGAACAGTTGAACTGATTGCGTGTTGGCAAGAACATTGAGTCATTTCCTATTTTGGGAAGTTTGATGCAGTCGTGCTCAGTTGTATTGCAGATCCCAACAACAAAAATGAAGAAAATATAAACGAAATACCAATTAATTAGAAACCTCTTTAATTTAGAGCTATAAATAAAAGAAATTAACTGCGCTTTAATCAGTTTATAAAATAAAATAAAATAGTAAATTAATATATAGCGAGTGCATATTCTTATACTGGTGCATGAAGTGAACTCTATTCAATGGGCTTATGCAATGTCTGTCTTGCTGTCTGGTTTTTCGCTACGCCCACTGGCATAACAAAGCCCTAAAACCGATATATACATATATAATTCTTTTAAACCTAAATACATAAATTAATTTTTAAAAAAACCGGATGACCCCATCTAAAAATCGCTCATTGGGGGCGGGGCAACTTGATAAAATCAATATTTCTCTTTTAATACATCTTATACAACATTTGCATATATTAATTTTATACTCGACTGCAAGGTTCTACATTGTTTTAAATTGTATTATAATAGTTTGTGAGGTAACAATTTATTTTAAACGGACATTGAGTGACTTAACTTCAATTCATTAGCTTAAAGCTTGACAGGATTTAGTTTCATGATTTACGCTCTCTTGTCTGATCTAAATAACTATTTGACCTTCATCAATCTCATGGAACGTTATTTAATATTAGAAAGTTGGTAGAACAATTGAATATAATTTATTATTTGTTGTGGCTTATTGCTTCACAAGTGTGGCGTATAAAACTTAAAAGAGATTTGTGATATTCAATTACAATTTTTGTCAATTTAACCATTAGTTAATGTCAAAGCTGTTTATCCCAGAAATCTAGAAGTGGCTGTCTGTTAAATGTGCTTATCTTTCTGGCTTTTCTTGTCTCATCACAAAACACATCCCAAACACTATGAGACGTCTTCTTCGACTTGGTGTTTCGAACAAAAGAGCTGAGCTACTTGTATATTATGCAGCAGCTGTAAAAGTAATTAAATAATTACTATTAGCAATAGACAGCCATGAAATCATTTATCGCTGTTCGCACACTCATTCAGAACAGAAAACAAAACAGGAAATTGCATAAATACCTCAAATAATCAACACATTATCAACCTTTGTTTAATTACACATTCAGTGCAGATCCCGATGCATCTGCAGATACAGCTGTAGATACAGATTTACAGATGCTGCTGGAGTCGTGGCATATGTAAGAGCAAACACTTTTGCAGATTCCAGCAAATGGGTGCGCCAAACTCACACACATGTGCTTGCCCGACTTTGGGAGCGAAGGAGTGAGCCGGAAGGAGGAAGGAATGCGGCGTAATTTTCCAAATGGAAATTGATATATTTAATGACTTAACTAAATAGAAAGCTCTTATTGTTGTCCTTACTTGAGCGGTTGGTTCTGAATGGGCCGGATTGTCGGCCTGTCTAAGTGGTATTTGTTTATTTGCATAGAAATTTGAAATTAAACTATTGATTCCTATTGTCTAGGCAGTGTGGACATGTTGTCAAGACCAAAGACGAGTTTTCAATCCAGGCCCAAGTACTTGGTAAACAAATCAACCGCTGATTGCAAATTTAAGGTGATTTAAAAATTCCAAATTGCTAAACATGTCTTAAGCTTGCAAACAGTTTGGCCAGACTGGGTGTGCGCATGTGGATGCCACGCCCATCGTCCAGTACACCGAAGCCCGCCTGAGCACCTGTCACATAACCACAAGCTGCTGTGGTTGCCACCCTAAAGTGGAAATGTTTGTAATGCGCTGATGACGACGACAGCGAAGGTGACGGGGACAATCTTGCGGAGGAAGGGCAAATAGTGGACAGAGGGGAGTAAGGATTCATTTATATGAGATTTTTTCCTCGTTAGTCAGGTTACAACGTAGGGAAGCCACCTTAAACTATCAGCTCTAATTGCCTTGTCAAGTGGCAAACTTACTCATTCTAATCATATCACAGCTAGACCGCTGCAGGCGGATGCAACTGACTGTTCGATACTCTCTTCCCCACGTAAAACTAGCTGGAACTTGGTGACTCTTATTTTTTAATTGCATCCGTATGTATCTGATGCTTGTAGTTATTATCTTCATAAATATTGGAATATAAGCTGTGTGTTCGGATATAAGCACTTTGTGTTATTCATAAAAGATCTTGTATTCAAACCTCAATTGGATTGTATTTGCTTTATAATTCTTTGTCCTCTGATTCTGTTCATAACTTAAGCAACATACTTTTTCTGTTATTAGCAAATGAAATTCTTAGTAATTCCTGGAATTTTAAAACTAATTATATTTTTTGCGGACGTTTGCGACTTTTTGCTTACTTTCAAAGATTTTTTTAATCAACATTAACGCATTAAAGTATCTCTCGTCAACAGTTGCCAGAAACTTCCAAATGCCTTTCAGTTTGAAGGCAATGCCATCAAGTGTGCAGTTTTATTGTTGACTGCAGTGGATGCCTTTCCTATCCCCCAGCATCTATCTGGGTCTCTCGCACTCCTTCGTACCCTCACCCTCTGGGAGTGTTTAAATATGTGTGTCGTAATTTAATTTCATAAAAGCAATTGTATTCCTGCCATGTGGCGACTAAGTTCGCCGGGGACCGGCACAAACCGAAAGCCTCGACAAACTTCGCTCACATTTGCTGGAATGACAAAATGACGTTGCCGGCAACTCTGAGCTGGAGCTGCCAGTGAGAGTGTGTGGCGTATTTATTTTATTTTTTAATGCCAACACCGAGAGCCAACGCAGACGACAAGCATTTTCATTGTCTTGTTTGCCAACAGCGCCGTCGGCGTCGGCGTCGGCGTCGGCGTCGGCGTCGGCGTCGGCGTCGGCATCGCAGTCGACGTCGGCGTCGGAGTCGGCGTCGAGAGTCGCATATTTGACATTGGACTTGTGTGCTCTGATAGCGTGCCAGCCAAAACATCACGATGGTGGGCAACCCTGGCTTGCCATGCCGGCCGACCGGCAGACACACGAATACTTACACACACCACATATAATTGTGCATGTTTACTTTGTGTGTGCGTTGATTTTTTTGTTTTTTTTTTTGCTTTGGCTCTGACAACACGACGTATGCGCAACGTGTGGTAAATACAATGAAAGCTGCTGCCTCGCGTACACTCTAGTCATATCATTTATGCACAAACGTTGCCAACTCCGCTAACAAATGCAACAAAGTCACCGACTGCCTTTTTATTCGTCTGCTCTGCTCAGTTTTTCTGCTGCAAATGGCTGCTGCAGGAACGGCTGCAGGAAAGAATCGGTTGAAGCGTCTGCTCTTAGCGAGCTCAGCCTAACCGCAAAGAGGCATCCACGCACACCAACACACATAAACACTTATATTCCATATGCAATGGCATTCTAAAAACAAAGGACATAAAAGGCGCGTTTTAAGCTTTTTCAAATTAAATTAAAATAGCAGCCAACAGTTGAAAACGGCAGCTGCAACCCCACAGATAGCGCCAAAGAATTGCCGAGCAATGAAAAACCCAACCGTCACAGTGCGCTCGGGTTGGATTTGAGGCAAAGAACATCTGCCAGCGAGGTTGCCAACTGCTTGAGTATTTTAATTTACTTTGATTGGAAGGAACTGCTGCAGACCCAAAAATATTCCATATCAATAGCTTCGTACAAGAACACTAGCGAAGGCCTTGCAGACAAACATATATATATTCCAAACATAAGACTACCAATTAAAAGCAAATAGAAAAGCTACCTTGTTCTTGAGATGGACGTCCTATACAGACAGACGGAAAGTTTAGCTGATGATTCCGATTAAGACTATATTTATATATCATTTGGTTGTCTTTCTCTCTCCTGATATAGTCTTTTAACCCATATTAAGCATAACATACAGAAATAATGATTTTCCCATTGTGACTCCATACAGCATATTTACACACTCTCACATGCAAAGAGGAAAAGTAACCCACAAACAAAGCGGAGAAGAGAGGGAGCGCAATCACATTGTTGTCTATCAACAATAACAAAAATCTCAGACGTGTGCGTGATTTTCAAAGCATTATAATCAGCGACAACAAAGGCTAACAGTAGCTGTCTGCCAAGGGGCTGGGAGGGGGAACGCGAACAGCTGAGATCCTGTCATCCTGCGACATTCGTCCCGCGGTACAGCATCCGAAAGTAAGCGACAAGTCAACTAAAATGCGCACAATGAAAAATTCTGAAAGAGAGACGGGTGTAGCCGGCCGCCGAATACTCGTTGACAACTTCAAAATGACTCTGGTTTACCTGCGATGCGCATTCGATATACATATGTCCCCGGATTTTACATTTTTTTAGCTTCAATACAAACAGACTGCCTGCGAAGCAGACGGCGCCCCAAACCAATATACTCTTTTCACATCGCGAACGAGCGTAAAAAATTGATGGCCGTCAGGTGGCACCACAACCAAATTATATTGATCAATATAAAGACTACACACATTGCTATCGAAAAACATAAAAGCTCCGCCCCGACCCGCATCGTTGCGGCCATCTACTGATCATTATCAAATGGAATTACAGCACTTCTCGTTGTTGTTGCCCCTTTTCGGCTTTTGTTCATTTTAAGTCCAGTATTGTGCCTTTGTTGTTGTTGTAAAGCCTACGTTTTGTAGCTTTCCATGCGGAAAATTGTCATTGTTGGTTTCGTTATTAATTAATTCGCTGCGGCTGCCCATCCCCCGCTCTGTATGTGTGGGTGCATGAGTGCATCTGCCCGTGTGTGTGTGCGTGTGTGTGTATGCGTTTGTAAGAGTGTGCGTGCCTGCTTTGTATCTGCTGCTATTTGGCCTGAACACCAGTCGGGGTAATAAAATATTTGCACATGACTGCAATTGAATAGTTTGCTGCAGTTCTGCACAATTCGCAATTGCCATGGATTCGGTTACTTGAATTCGGTTCACCAAATGGGGGGAAAGGGATCTCGTGAGCCGTGGCGATGCGGCAAAAATCTTGGCTTTAATTCAGGTATGCCTAATATTTCTAAATATGAACATGTTTTTAAAGAATTGTGTTAGGTGTGTTCCAATTGCGATTTAATAATGAGTCTCAAGAATCATCAGCCAAGTTAAATAACTTAAATCTTCGTGCAACAGTTTTCTTTCTATTAATGGGGCTTAGGAACGTCAAGGAGCTAAGAACACCACATTGGGCCAGATCCAACATACTTAAATTTTTAGATAAATCTTCCCATTATATGGCTGTATCGGATGAATGTTATGTTACTAATATACAAAGGTGCTGTCATACAATGCATTTGCAAATTGAAATCCTGCCTGTCAGCCGCTATTTATCAAGCCGGGACGCCTGTCGCCCTTGGCCATCAAAGTCAACCTATGAAGTCGCATGCAGCCTGCGTAGACAATGATGACTGCTGGCGCGTCATCAAACATGGTCCATACCAGCACATCGCACACACACACACACACACACATCGCTGTGCCAGGGGGCTCGGGTATCTGGTGCTATTGGGAGTCGTGTGTTGTTATCGACTCGACCTGCTGCGGCGAGCAGCTTTTCGTCAAAGCCACAAAAATATCAGAGCAGTCTAAAAGTTTTGCTCGGCCCCTTGAATCCCAATACCTAAATGCGTCTTGTCAGTCTGTCCCTGTGTCCCTGTTTGTCTGGGCGGGTATGCTATGCTTGTTTCTCTAACGAGCCTTTTGTTATATGAGGCCCGGGCCCAGACAGATGGTAAACATGTCACATTGACAGTGTGCAGAGTAAAAGCGACGTTGGCCAAATGACAAAAGCACTGACAGCCACGACCGCTGCCTGATCTGCGCACCCATCCGCACCTCCGCACACACTTTCAGCGTGCTTTCCTTTTTTAACCCATTTTTTCTTCGCCTCCTCTGGCTGTAGGGTGTGAATTATTAAAAGCCACAGCAGCGTCGGGGCAGCCAACGTCTAAATTAGCAGAAGCCCAGCACGAAGGACAATCAGGACGACAGACAGGGCCGAGCGACATCTCCTGCATTGTTTCACTTTCAGCGAATGTAATCATCATTTTCATCGTTAGTATCGTGATTATCATTACCATGAGCATTGTCATAGGCCCCACTGCCCCCGTCCCGCCTCTCCCCCCGCCCCAACCCCGCTCGCCGCTGCAGTCTGCGCTTTGGCACCTCGCCATTGCCGGGTCCATGTCCTTTCGCTTGTCACTCATTCGCATAAACAGTTAATTATGCATAATATGCATTTTGCTGTCATGTTGCGCAATTTTTATCTCCAACCACCCCCACCCCCACTCCCGCCCCTGCCTGCCATGCATTTTTATTACAGCTGCCTTCACCCGCCTGCTCTCGCTGGGCGCCTTTATGCTTTCAAATGCGCTCATTTCTTTGTGTCTGTGTGTGTACGAGTGCTTTTGAGTGTGTGTGTGTGTGTGTGTGTGTGCATGCATACGTGTTGTTTAGTGTGTGTACGTGTGTCAGGATCGTGTGCGGTGGGTAATTGGCAGTCGGTAATTCGATGTACGACCCAAAGGAGCTAGCATTGCATATTTGTGATTTAATTGGAATGCAGCAACATATATAATGAGACCATTTAACCAGACGGGGAGATACCCCTTACCACAGACATTCGAACTGAAATCCAACATACAACCACTGGCTCCACGGCCTCTTTCGAGTGCAACACAAAAAGCAAAATCCTCAATTAGCCCATTTAGTTTAAAAATACAAATTTCTTTATTTTTAAGTCAAATGAGTTTTTATTTATCCTTGTTCGAGCTTACAAGCTTATTACTATATTTTCTCTTTACATTCTTATACCCTTACAAATTCTTAAAATGGATTTATGCGAGATTAAGTTTGAGTAGAAAATTGTCGGACAAATGATAAACAAAATATACATTTCAGAAACCCAATTTATATTAACTAATTAACACTTATGTATTTACCATGTGACCAGAGTTAAACTAATATTTCGACTGGCTGGTTCAAATTAAATAAAAGCTTTGTTTGGCTGTCTGTTCACCCAGTTTCATCACTTTTGCTATATTTCACCTTGACAATCATAACTAGCAGGACGACATTTTCATTTTAACTTTTGAATTAAAAAAATTGATTGATAACCAAGGAGATACGTCACGAGTATTTCACAATAATTGCAATGGCAAATGTAGTCCGCGTGTGACTACGTAGAAAGATATAAATAAAAATGTATCTCATTGAAGCCAGCAAGTTTTATTTACTCCCTTTAGAGTGAAAAGGTTAAATCAGTAAGAGTCAATAATTGATGGCCAATAGCATTTCATATGCCAATTGCCGCAAGCTATGCAACACTTTCCAGCAAAAAGCATCACAAAACACTTAAAATTCAATTGGGCAAACGATTTGCATATGGTCACACAGACGGGGAAGGGAAAATGAGTCGGGGGAGGAAGAGGGAGTTTCGTGCTGCTGTTAGCATAAAATTCACTTTGGCATTTCCTGCTTGCTGACTTTTTTTTGCGTGGGCTGCGTTTAAACTACACAAAGTAATGCTGACAATTATTACATCCGCATGGAAAGCACTCACACATTCACACAGATACACACATATTCATATACATATGCATATGTAATGCGACCGAAACGGAAGTCAAAGCAGAGAAAAAATAACATGTTAGTCATACATATGAAGCGGACGAGGCAATGGGCGAAGTGGGCACACCCATGGCAAAAAAGTGGCTGAGAGGGAGAGAGTGAAAGGAAGAGAGAAATGAAACAAGCAAATTAAAAAGGAAAAGGAAACGCATTAGAAATGCGACGATTGAATTTAAATGCCCAGCCACTTCAGCTTAGACGACGCCTTCGCCTTCGCCTCCGCCTCCGCCTCCGCCTCCGTCTCCGACTGCGCCTGCGACTTCGATTTCCAGTTTAGACCCGAAGTCAAAGTCCATGGCCAAAATGTCAGATGCGAGGGTGACGGCGAGCAAAGCCCATTTCCTTTTTGGAACTGCCTTTGACAACGCCTGCCAATGCGCATTTGAGTAAGTCATGAGAGCCAGTTGCTAAGATTTCTGTGCCCCACGCCCCTTCACTCCCCACTCAAGGACCCATCGCATGCTAATGGGCGCTGGGCGTTTGTGAAAGCCGTTCTGGTCAGTTAGACGGGTGCTGCGGCCAACAGGACAGAGTTGAAGGAGATGGCAGCCCCGGCCGTCTGGCATTATAAAAATAGGTTGTTAATATGCATGACCATATGCCAAGTGGCACGAACGGAACGGAACGAAACGGAACGAATGCCCAGTTTGTCTCTCCATGCTAAGCTGGTTGGCAACTCGAGCGCCGCTTTGTCTTTTATTGCCTCGCACAAGACCGACAATATGCCCCAAGACGTTTTGTTAGTTCTCCAGCCCGGCGAGGATGAATATGAACTTGATTGCGAGCCCGTTGTGGTATTGTAACATGGGGTTACCGTAGCGAAGATTTGACCAACAGGAAACTGGATTGGGGCCCCAAAATGCATTATCGTACTGGATGAACCGAACTCATGAAGAGCCAAACATAGAACATAGAACCGAGCCAATCGATTTTCTCCCTTAAAATGTTTTGTTGTAGTTTCAATAGAAGAGAGGTTCAAACAAAAACCTGGGTTCATTATAACCAGGCTTCCGAATTTTTGACTCCTTGCTTAAATCGATTGTGATTGAGCCAAGTTAGGCATTGCACCAAAATAATAATTTCATTTATATAGTTTAGATTCCACTCTCGCGTTCAAGCACCCGACTTAGCTTTGGCCTAAAGCCCAGCCCAATTAGAAGTATGTCAAAGTAAACATATGCTTGCATATTAAGCATTCGCCTTGGCCGAGCACTTCCACTTTCTAGCAGCCAATCAAGCAATCCCAAAGCTAGTATTGCCCCTTCCCCTGCGGCAATTCATTAAGTGTCAAAAAGTTTTGCTTTTGGTCATTTCTTTGGCGCCAACAATTTGCATACATCGAGAAGTTTTCGGGAGGCCCCTTTCACTCTTTTTGCAGGCATTGAAAGCTCCAAAAACAAGCTTTGAATAGCCAAAGTCAGGGACTGATGCTTGAATGGATCGCATAGAAAGTTCCACCTTGCAGCCATCGAAATGCAGGACAATGCCGGAGCAACGTGTGCCGTTGTCCATTGTATGAATGACTGAAAGGACATTGAATTAAATTTATTTGAAAGAGCAATGCACAGTCTGAAACTAAAGTTTTCGCCTCGTTCCTCCCTCTTCTGCAATTTTTAATGTGTGCGTGCGTGTGTGTGTGTGTGTGTGTGTGTGTGTCCGTTCAGAAAGGAACTGTGGAAAATTGCAGAGTTTTGGCTTTTTGCTGGGGTCTTGTTGTGTGTGGATGAATATTTAGATATTTTACGCTTCTTTCACTTGTTGTTGCGTCGTTTCTGCTGTTGCTGTTGCAGTTGCAAATATTTTGTGTTTGTTGTGCCAGCAAAATTAACTTTGGCAATTTTAATTAAATTTTTGGACATTTTGGTTTTAGCTACATAATAGAACAATTTTAACCGGACATTGTAAGACGTACAAAAGAAGTTTGGAATTTGAGATATTAATTTTAAGGTTTTAAATAGTAGGGGATACAATTGAAAGTCTACAAGCCAGCGAACAGAAGCTATTAAGTTGTGAAGAAATCGCGATCGCGTAGCAATAATTCATTGAAAACAAAGTTGCGTCCTTTTTGAATAATTATAATTTTGTCCATCTTCCTATTATATTCAATTGTTGTTTTCTGGTTTTCTTTCTTAGTTTCCCATTGTCAAGAGATGATATGCAAATGTAATGTGCTACCGTCTCATTCTGAATAGCAACTGCCTGTCGGTCTTTGTAATTAAGAATTACGTAGATACATGTTTAAGTAAGCGGCATTCAAATAAAATCGCATTCCGCTGCCATAATCAGTTCAATTCCAACTCAAAGAAAAATACGTAATTTAATTACGTGCATGGTGAGGCAAACCTCATGGCAAATGCCTCGGCACTTCAACTTTTCCGTTAATACGTCATAAATATGTAAAAATAAGAA
Organism: Drosophila sordidula; assembly: GCA_035047465.1. Classification (NCBI taxonomy): domain Eukaryota; kingdom Metazoa; phylum Arthropoda; class Insecta; order Diptera; family Drosophilidae; genus Drosophila; species Drosophila sordidula. Next base: position 15,116,175 of record JAWNPQ010000156.1, on the reverse strand, counting down.
GAAAAGAGAAGGAGGGAGGCAAGGAAGCAGCTCGAAGCACGGAAATAAAATAAAAAATATGTTGCATAATTTTGAGCTTTGTTCCGGCTTAGTACCTTTCCGCACACTCACACACATAAGCAGACATACACACGCAGGCACTTGCAAATGCAGGCAGATCCTCAGATCCTTTTGCGTCAACTTAACAGCGTAGAAAATATCCAAGGCAACAATAAGAACAATAGTTCCCCGGGGAGAGTCGCCAGCGCCGATTGCCACGTCCCGCTTTGGCAAAAAGGCAAATGGCGTGCACACACACTCTCACACGAGTATTCACACCCACAGATACACGCATGCAAATCCTTTTGCTGGCGGCAGCTGCTGCCGTGGCTGCTTTTTATTTTAACATTTTTATTTTATTTCCACGGCGCCTTTTGTAAGCATCTTTGGCCTCCACCACGCCTTGCCGGCTATGCCGCCAGCTTTTCAATTTTTATTTCTTTCCTCAGCCACACACACACACACACACACTCACCACATATAGGTATATATACGTGCATGAGCACAATGTGCGAAAGGATAAATTTTTACATATTTTTCTTACCTTTAAAAATAATTTCCAAGCGACCTCCCTTCGTCGCCGCGCTCAACATTTTGTTGGCTTATTTTGTTGCGCAGTTGCCGCTAACTTGAAACGGAATTCAAATGTATATCTTACTGTGTGTTCATGTGTGTGAGCCACTTACACACATGCACAAAGCACATTTGCTTTGGCTTTTCATTAGTTGTTGTTATTTACCCTCTCTACCCATAGGGAAGATAAAGAATGCGTAAAGTACAGCATAGTTTTTTTTTTGTCAATAGAAAATATTGTGACTACTATAGTAACCGATCCCACATCAAGTATTCATGCTGTACAGATGTATTGGCCGCATATATTTATATGATCCGTATATTTTTATTAACTGGGTAGAGGGTATCTTTTTGTTGAGCAATTTTGACTAGACGACTCTTTTTGTTGTTGTTGCCTATTCTGCCATTTAGCAGGCACCGTGCAAGCAAACAAAAGAAAAGCGATTCGAGCAACAAGGAGAGACAATCACTAGCGCAACATCTCATTCGAACGCACACACACACACACACACACACTTCCGTGTGCACACACAGATACCAAGACGAACTAACCGCCAGCGAGTTGATGATATTTTTCCCTATGCAAATCGCATGTGGTTCCTGCCCGGGCTCCAGCCCCTTATCCTGCCTAGCACTAGGCGTGCGTATGAATACATCTTTATAAGAGCGTATGTACGTATGACAGTACATAAATGCCTAGATACACATATATGCATATGTACACACATATACATGTACATGTACATGGTAAATGTAATGCAAAGCGAATGAAGTAGAAGCACAGCAGCTCAACAAATGCCTTGCATCTACATATATTTGTATATATGCACGTCGGTTTGTATAAATAAAACATACATATATGAAATTGAAAAATTCCAAGGGACACCGTTCCTCGGCCATCCTGCAAGTATGCAACGCTTATTATTGAGTTCAAAGCATTTACAGTAAAAGAAAGACTCATAACGGGAAAGAATTTAGAATTGGAGAAAACCCTATAATGCTCTAAGCCGAGCCAAAAGAAGTTCAAATACCTGGAGTATCGGCTTCAAGGTATCAACAATTTAAAATACTCAAAGCCTGTTTGCGATAAAAATGGTTAGAAAAGGCTAAACACATATGTTGGGTAATGCGTCTTTACTAGTCAGGTTCGAGATTTTAACGTTGGAGGAAGCAAAGTTAGATTCTAATTGCCTCACTTTTTTGAAATCTCCACTAACTTCTTCCAATATCGAAACTATTTTTTTTCTTTTTAAGGTTATGAGATTTTTATACTCGTTCACAAAGTGAAACTAGTATGTTGGTTTTGTGCAATGTCCGTCATGCTGTCCGTCCGTCTGTCCGTCTGACCGTCTGCCCGTCTGTCCGTATGAACGCAATATTTTTCGACGCTATTGAAGATAGAGACTTGAAACTTGGCATATATACTTGTAGTTATCTGCTTCAGACAAAGTGTTAAGATTTTTGTGCCGCGCCCACTGGGAGGCTGGCAAATCAATAACATGTCGATACACCTCAAATCGCAAATCGAATAAAGTTGAATATTTCCCACAATATTAAAGTTAGAGTCTCCAAATTTGGTATGTAGATAGCTGGTGATCTTCTCCAAAAAATGCCCTGATTTCCCGGCCACGCCCACTAGAACGCCCCCCAGCGCCCCCGCCCCTAAAAACCCGGAAATGGCTATATCTCCCACAGTTTCAGAGCTAGAGTCACAAAATTTTGAATATATATTACTGGTAAGGTCCCCCAAACATCACCCCAAAAATTTTCTGGCCACGCCCCCTTCCGCCTCCATAATCGCTAAAATCGATATATTTACAAGCTCGAAACGGTAACACGTGTATAATTAACACAATTTTAAAGCTAGAGACACCACCTTGGTATGTAGATTGCTGGTCACCCCCTTTAACGATTCATAAAAAAATTTCCCGGCCACGCCCACTCGCGCCCCCGCAAATCGCGAAAAGCTATATCTTCCACAATTTTGGAGCTAGAGTCACCAAATTTTAAACGTAGATGCCTGGTCACCCCTTTTAAAGCTCAGTAAGATAATTTCCCGGCCATGCCCACTCCCGCCCACTCCCGCCTACCCCCGCCCCTGCAAATCGGGAAAGCTATACCTCCGAAAATTTTGGAGCTAGAGGCACAAAATTTGGCAGAAAGTGTTTGTGTGACCTTCTCTTAATGTTGACCACGCCCACCCCCGCCCCTACGAAATATAAAAATGCTATATTTTTCCAAAATAACAATAATGATTTCCGTGTACTGTGAACGAGTATTACGCAGTCGTTTACGTCCGACTGCAACGTTCCTACTTGTTTGTTCTTAATTTTCGAATAATCATAATAATTTTTTTTTTTTTTTTGTTAAAAATTTTGTATATTTATTTAAACAAGTTTTCTGCTACCTTAGTGGCAACTTAATCTAGTTGTAATAATCATAATAAATACGAAAGAGTTAATCGCAAATTTTTACTCCAGCAAGGAATAACAATTAATTGGAAACATGCAATACATTAGCAGTGAGCAAAGTAGGAAAAGTAGTTCCCGGAGTCCTAAAAAATAATAATTACAACATGTATGTTATAATATTGATGTTTCAGTCGCACAAAGGCGCTGCTTATATAATTGAATTTGCATTCGGTTTTTCCTTTAAAAGACAAATGGTATTAACAAATCATATAAATAACTATAATTCATGGGGGCTGCCAATGTTTAAAAGGATGATTTTAGAAAACTTTTTTTAAAATTAAATTGAACTTATAATTAATATAACTAAATATCGGCCCTTATCGGCTTTCAGTGGTGTGGAAAACATGTTGCCCTTATTCGGCTTATCTTAATGAGAATTCATTACATTGACACATAGTGTTAACACCCCTTTTGTGTGGACGGTACAGTAAATAACCTTAACTTCGTCATCGCCTTGTGGACAAGCTCATTGATAGATAATGTACGGCATTGGTCTGTTCAAAACAATAGACAATAAACTTGGGTTCTGTTGAATAACCCAATGCCTGGCTATGTTCACATACATGTATTTCAGTGTTCGTGTGCTGTATTACTATATGAATGTTCGACTGTATTTGTAATATGATTATCATATATCGGGCCCGGCAGTCCTTTGCTGCATGGTTTCACGAATTTATTGTATAAGCATTTGCGGCACAACAAAAAGCCTTTGTGCCCCTGGAAAAAGGATGGGGGAAAACTGCTTCGTCTGCCTTGGAATTCTTCATCATTCCCTGCCACAGAGTATTCTAATTTGTGTTTTTCTGACCGGAAAAGTATGACATATATATACTAACACCTAAGAGACGTTATATGCAAGCAAATATCTATTGAATATTGGACAAACATATAATTTAAATTGTATTCTTAACGATCGATATACAGAGGTTTATAATTTTCAGTACTCCGAAGTTAACTGTTCCTTTTTGGATTTTATAAATTTATTTGTCCGTATTATTGATAAAATATTGTCCAACATTCTTGGTACTTATTTCTTTCATAAAATAAGGCAGCAGACAAGTCTCACAGCTGTATTTATTTTGCGGTCCGGCAAATGCGTCAAAAGCCTTCGCCCAATACTTTAACGAGTGTCTGGCGAGCTTCGACACAAAAATGTGGATAAATGCATATATGGGGTTTCAATTGCGCAACAAGTGTGGGTTTGAGTCTTAAAGTGTGTGCTACTTTTCACTTACCTTTTGGACAATCAATTTCATTGTACATTTAGTTGCAGCATCCAGCAAGAAACAGAAAACGCAACCAGATGCAACATATTATTATTTTCGCGTCTTCGAAAAGTTACTTCGACAATAAATTTGCTAATAAGTTCTTTGCTGATTATTTTGTTGTGTAGTTGATGTTATTTTCAATGCTGTTCTTTTAAAACTGCTGCATTTGATCAGTGGCGATTGGACTGCATTCGAATTATGTTCAGAGTTCAAGTAGTTAAGTATTCTTCTACTCTGTAGGTGGGCAAACAAACGCCTCACACTCGACCAAGTCCTGGGTACTCACACATTAATTGCAGGCGCCTTGTTGATTTGCCTATGTATTTGTTCGCCTGTTTATTTGTTTATTTATTCGTTTGTCTGTTTGCTTGTTAATTTAAATTTTGGATATGTTCACGCATGCAACAAACGCCGCCGCGAGCTATTTGGGAAAGTTTCGCTGTTTAGTTTCAGTTTCAAGAGTTTGCCTTATTTGCCCGCGAATTATTAGAGAGACAGCTGTCGAATCAACGCTCTGTCAAATTTATGGGCCGCCTGCGGCTGCTTAAATTATTGAAAGTGGTGTCTATTAAGTGCGCTGAGCGACATATGCATATCAGCAGATACATGATGCGGACATGAGATACAGAAACTTTTTAATCGGTGGGGTGTTGGGACTTGGGCTGCTGCGTTGTGCGAGCCATGCAAAGTGAATTATTTATTTAATTAAATTCAGACACTACTAACTGCCCACTAATATAAGTTGTTGCTTATGGGTTTGGTGTTATATAAGAAAAGCGGGAGAATTCTCTTCAAAATTGTTTAATTTGTGACTTTATCTAACTTTCTTTTGTCTTTAAAAAATAATTCTAAAAGCCAACGATTCATACACCTTTAAACACATGCATTATTCCTTCGGAAATAAATTATTTAAGTTGCATACAAATTGAGCGGGAGAAGTACAGAAAATTATGTTAAACAGAATATCAAAGCGACAGCTGGAAAGCTTTAATGTCGAAAGTGCTCACACTCACACCCACAGCCACACACTCAAACATACGCAGGTGGAAGGCCTAAAATCTAGTTGTGTTGTGACGCCATCAAAAATTAGGCTTTATCTCGCAGCGTTATGTTTGCCAACTTGTTACGGTCGCAGAAGCACACCCACACCCACACCCACACCCACACACACACACACACACACACACCTACACCAACACACCCATACACCCATACACCACACACGTTGCTGCAGTGTGAGGGCCACTTGAAAACATAGCACAGTTTTTGGCGCCAAATGGCATTATGATTTGCTTACTCTCGATAGTTGTGGATACAGCACAAATTGTTCGCCTAGAACTGGCGGCGTATACTTGATATTCACAGCACTTGCAACACAGCAGTTGGCGGCATTTCGAAGCACGTCGCTTGAAAATGTACGCTAAACTGCAGTTAAGTTTTGGTCACAGAAACAAAAATTAATGCAAAATTGTATACACACGACACGAGAATGACGGCTGCGACAACGACAGTGGCAACGACGTCGACGACCAAACAGCAGAGCAGCAGCAGCAGGAACAGCAGCAGTTCATTGTTGCGCTTGCCACATTGAATGCGATGCGTTATGGCGGCGTTAGCCTGATGCGACGATGCGACTACCGGCCACATTTCAGCATCAGCTTCGTCGTCTCCGCTGTCGAGTTGCCGTCGCCGTTGCCGACAAACAGTCGCACACACGCACACACACACACCCACAAAGATACATTCGGAGATGAGCAACAGTCGAGAACAGCGACGAGATTTCACTTCCGCATGCTCTCGTTGCTGCTCTCAAAACCGAAATTCGCCAGCTGTGTTTGGCTGCCCGCCACACACAATAAAAGTTATGCAAAAGCCAAAATAGCGAACAGCACCTAATAGTATGCAGCCCGAATGGCAGCAGTTCATTATGTGTGTGTGTGTGCGCGTCTTCGTGTGTGTGTGTGTGTGTGCGCGCCGAACGCTGCTTGCAGCCATTAATGAGCAACAACCTTTGCAAGTCTCTCTGTAACGTGCAGCTTACTTTTAGGGGCATTACATCGGAAAGCTTTCAACAAGCTTTCTGTTACCATATAGGGGCAGTTTCCGCTACTCAGTTTATTAGCCTGCTTTAAAAACGAATTAACAGCGAGGGGAAATGGCAGCTTTCAAAATGAACGCGGGCTCTGTCAACTCGTTTTTATGTAATATTAACACAGTTTTGATACTGTTATCTCAAATCTTTTGTTCAGCAGTCAGTTTAGTGCATTCAAATAAAGGAAAAGATGTTGGCGGTTACGGAGAAAACTAAGAATATGAAATCAGTCACCACCGAAATTAAACATTATCACGAAAGGGCTCATAAGCGCCATTAAAAATAATGATTAATAATTTATGTTGAATAAATTTTAAATATTTTAAATTTGCAAAAAAATATATAGCAAGACGAATAGCTTGTGCTTGTGGATTATGGTTTCCCAACCACATTTTTTCCTCTGGCTGTTTTATAGATTTCATCACTTTCCTACTTTTCGTTAATAGTACTCGGATTGCTCGGCGGAACAGAGATTCTTGCTAGATCAGCTCAGATAACTTCTCAACAAACATAGGCAACCTGCCCCTTTCTACGTGAAAGCTTTCTGTAAAGAAAGCGTTACAGTTTTAAGTAAAGTCTGTGCCCCAAAAAGTACCATGACGGCGCTTATAAATGAATATCGTTTAAAAGGTTTTTTTTTTGAAAATGCGGAATGACTATAACCTCGTTACATTGCATTCGTTCATTGAATACATTATATTTTCTTAAGACAATAAGTAAATTTAGTTAGCTATGATTAAAATTAACAGGAATAGAACGTTTTCAGAGAAACTTACTTTTATATTTTACTTATTATGAAGTTAAAATTATTTGTTCTATCTATCCGGGAGCATTATTTTTTTGGTTACCAACACACAGTCACATAGTTTGACGTAGGACGTGGAAGAACCACCGAAAGCTTGATAGTGGAAAAGGCTATAATGACACTATTTGGTCTGCGGGGCGGAAGCTTAAAGCTATTTGTAAAAGCTTCTCACAGAGGCATTTAAAGTAGAGCATAAAAAGTGCGAAAGCTGTTAGGATTCGCGTCTGATTATAAAGCTCATAGTGCGTAAGCTGTTACAAGTGAGACCCTAGTTAAGCTTAGCGGGGACAACTTTACCTAAGCCTATCAGATATCGGGACCCACAGCTTTTCAAGCAGCTCTATGCGATGAACTATTCTACCATAACATTAACATATCGCTAACATATTGCGCTTGCAGACACTGTAATGTTACCTAAAATTATCTAACCACCCCTGCTAAAAGAGGGGTAGCTGAGAACTTAACGATACTTCTGCAAAGTACCGTAAATGAGAGAAGCGGTGGGGTAATAAATAAGAGAGCATTTACTGTAACAAAGAGCACAGCAGAGCAGAGCAGAGAACTACAGTCAGCAATTGGGGTAGAATCAACTTTCAATAACATGGAGCATGTTAGGAAGTTGTGAATTTAAGCGGTTAAATAGCGACTGTAATCCGAGCGATGGAATTTCAGTCAGCTACAATCGAATGGAGGCTATCATTTATTAGGTTTTTAAAAAATAAAAGAGAACGGATAAAATATGAATTTGAATGCTATCCGAAACACAACATAAAAATTTCCTGATTTGCCAATTTGAAAGAACTTCCATATTCGATGCCTGTTTTTAGACGAGCTCTGCTGTAAACAGTTTTATAGCATCAAATGCTGCAGCCTTTTATAGCTCACTTTGCACAGCAAAGCTTTGGTGTGGGTTGATTGCAACTATCATAAAGTTAAGTTTATAACAGCGCTTCTACTATAAACAGAAATATAAATAGACTGTCGACAGGAGCTGGCGACAATCGACCCGTAGAAAGTGTTTTAATAATAGCATATTTTAAGGACATCGTTTGAGACCTCTCCGAACTATTGAATCAATTTGCTCACCTGTTCCTTAAAAGTCATCATTAGGTCGAATTTGACTCGTCTTCTCCCCCAACGCGTACTTTTCTGCATGCTTAGCACTTTTTGGTCGACTTGTTCTATTGTTGCCTTAATTTTCTAGCACTGCTCGCCGTTTTTATGATATTCATGAGAGTTTGCTACTCTTCGGTGTATGTGTGTGTGTGTGCGAGCGTGCATCACGTATAAATATTTTACGACGTCCTTCAGTCATTTACTTTTATTGCAATATTTGCTCACTCAACGTTTATGATGATCATTTTAAGCCATTTTTATGGCCAACTGCTGTGCGAATTGCATGAATCACGGACCCGCTACTCGCAGCAGCACTCATGTGAGTACCCGTGCCCCAAGTGCCCTTAGGTGTTTGTCTGTCGTTCAGTCTCTCTGTCCCGGTCCCGCTCGCTCTCAATGAGTTTCTCGGTCTGTGTCCCCATCGCTGTCTCTGTCTGCATCCGCAATGTTGCTAAATATTTGGCTACCTTTGGCCACTTTGCTGCTTTTTATATAAATGGCAGCTCATTAAATTGCTGGCATCGTTTCCGCCCGTAGTTGGGGTCGTAAATTGGTCAGGTGTTTGCAGGGGCTTCGTTTCGAAGGCCCCTGGCTCCTGCTCCCAATTCTGTTGCATACTTTTGTGCACATTTCTAGCACAAAATTCTAATTTGGTCAGCAAGTTGTCACATCATTTGTGCTGCTGGCCACGTAATGAGCTGCAGCTCAGCCAGGTTCAACTTTAACCGGGCAGCACGACTTAAACTTTAGCTATGGCTACAACTGGCATTCGCACGTGCCAGCTGGCAGGCAACTGGAAACTATGTCAACTGCAACTTAAATGTAGGCACCCCCTCCAAAACTATGCTAAAGTTTACGCCACTTTTGGCTTAGCTCTTAAAGGACACGCTCGATTGCTTTCCGGCCTGTCCCGAACTGTGGCTCTGCTGCTCTCAATATTTCAGCAGATTTCAAGCGCAGCCAGGCCGAACAAAAAGTGCACTTCATTTGATTTAAATTGATACGATGTCAGTTTGAATTTCATTTAGAAAATGGCATGGCTAAAAATTTGCCAACCGCCACTTGAGCGACAGAACGGAGCGACAGCAAGTGCGGGAGTTATAATGGCCTGACCACAATTTCCCACTTGACAGCGGCCAAAAGGCATGCTCAAGTGCTTGGATACTTAAGAGCAAAATGTATTCATGTGAATTGGAGATGAGATTTTGAACTCGAGCTCCTTTTGTGAATTTGTACTTGACATTACGAAATTACAATTGCATTCTACACACAAATGTGCCAAATTTAAGGCAGACACTTAGGCGGACTTTGGCCAAAACTTACTTGGCTTATCAATGAGCGCCTTTGGCTTACTGAGTCGTATCTAACTTGTTTTTGCGCGGATAAAGTTTTGCTTTGCAGCCTTGTTGGCGGCACTCTTCCATTACCTGCCGCGATACTGGGCAGCGCCTGAAAGGCGGCAACATTTTTTGCCCATTGCAGATTCTTAGTGCATTTTTGCTTGTGTCAATAAGTGAGTTCTTGTGTGTGGCAGATTGGAGTAGGCGGTCGGTTGAGCTCCAGTGAACTCTGTTGATTTGGCAAGTTACACACGATTGGACAGCCCAAAACGAATCAGGTCAATATAAGTCAACTCCGCAGTTGATGGTAAAGCGAAAACGGCATTTATTTTTATGCCCAACTCAATAACTCAATTAAAGTTTGTCACAACTGCTACGATAATCATCAATGATTTCCCCGAAAGCCGCTCCAAATAAAAGTTATGCAATTCTTACTGTTTACAGAGCCGATGTGACTCAATGACGCAATCGAATGTTATTCAATTGAACATTGGCGAAAAATGAAGCACAAGTCTAGAGAATTCACGTAGAAACCAATGCCGAACGCGCCCTCTCAGCTGCATTACCCCCCTGTCCGAGTCCCCATTCTCCATTCCGCAGTCCCCGGCCCGAGCCTCGAACCAAAACAACAGCAATAGCCATTGCAGGTCTGACTCTGCCCCTGTGCAAGCACAGTCCATTGCACACACATCGACAATGACAAGTACATGGGCATAATAAAGTCTTGGAATTTATTTTTATGTGCATATAATAGAGGGCAGCCCGCCCACCCACACGCCCTTTCGCAGCAAACCCAACGCCCAATCATGCAGGCCGCCCCCAAGAGACGCATTTCATCTGGAAGTACAGAAAATGTTATTTGCCTGAAAAGCCCGAAACTGAGAAGCGGGCAAACGCTTGCACTGCCTCTCCAAGTGCGGACGACAACAAGAACAACAATAACAGTTACAAGGCAAAATAAACAGTTGTGGGGACGGACACGAACCCAAACCAAACCAAACCAAACCAAACCCTGGATCACATCTAGGGTCATGTAGTGCACTGACTTACTTCGTGTCCAATGCATTGACCGAAACCTCTGGCAAAATGTCCGCAGCGAATTTTCGAATTTTGCCAATATTTGCGTAGTCATTCGAAGATTATCCTAATTGAGAATCTCGGCGTAAAACGGGGGGTTTCCAGAACCCTTAGGGTTGGCTTAGGCTGATGCCGTGACGGGGCGGATGGCCACCGATAAGACAGGTTAAACACATAGATACATGTCCCAGTGGAGTGGCAGGATGCAGGAAATGTCTGGGAGCGGAAGTATGAAACGGCTGCAATTAAATGAGGAGTGCACTGGTAGGAATGATGGATAGCGAACTTCATTTCTGTCAAAACCAAATACTATAAGAATGATGAACAGATAAAGCTCATCACTTGAAATTTGCTCAATCAAGCAAACATATTTATATATGCGAATCTGTCAAGGTTTAAATCGCGCCAATTTAAAGCACGAAATAAAATCAATTACGTATTTTCGGATCCACATCCTGATAGCATGCACCAAATGAAGGACAAACAAAGAACCCTGACCACTTCGATGCCCTCCCCATGCCCATCCGTTCTGTCACAATTCATTACGAGCACAAGCTTCTAAGGAAAACATAAATAAACTTTTTGTTTTAGATTTCGTGACAAATGTACAAAATGTACAAAAATTGTAAGGCCATCAACTTACCCCCGACAGCATTATCTGTAGAAGCAAAATATTTACACAGGCCCAAATCCAGGCTCGAATGGGCCGAATGGACGCACCGGACAACTGGAGCAGGCCGGACAGGAAGCCGACTGTCGCAGCCAAAAAGGATTACTTATCGCATATTTTGACATAAGTTAAGTTCATCACAGAAATACGAGAGTCAATTGTCCAATGTCAGTATCGGTTGGGGGGTTAAACCAACAGAAAGGCAGCCACTTGCTCGAGTGATGGGCGAGTTGTGATAAGCCGAACGTCCGACAGGATGGCCACGACCAGGGTTGAGGGTCCGCCACCACCACCACCACCACCACCGATTGCTCCTTTGTTTATAGGCCTTCTACGCCTTGTTTATTTGCATTCGGCTGTTTGTATTTGCACTGAAATCGAAGCAGAAACTGGGCGGTGGTTTCAGCTCCGTAGAATTGGCAAAAATCCGTAGCACAATTGACAGCTTGGGGTAGCGGCAACTGGACTTGCAAAACAATTGATGGACATTCTGGACATATGCACGGAACTTGGCTTTGATTTCCCATACTTATTTAAAATGCGACTGCCATTAATGCCTTTTTATAGCCCAAAAAGGGACAATGGAAAAGGATTTAATGCCAGTTTATATGTAGTTTAATTTTTAGGCTTCTGCCATTGCATAAATATATGTATGGGGCAAATGCACATAAAAGGGTTCCAAATCGCATGGAATCCCTCGCATGCTTTTCTTTACTTTTGATTGCGTTCGAGCTTCTCGTCGGTCGTGACTCTGGCTAAAGAGCTCGAAAAATCCGACGAGGATAGCAAAATTACCTAGTTTAATAATGTTAGACACACTGCCCAGATTTCGCCTTAAATTCAACTCCTCGGCGTCGTCAACTATCACATTTGGATGTGGTATGCATATATGCAAGTCTCATAGTTGGCTGTTAATACTGGGACATGTTGTGTGGTGTGGGTACACACATGCTGACAGTCTTGAGGCAGCGTCGTATTCTCGGAGGCCAAAACAAAACACTGCAGAATAACAAAGGCAGCCAAGGAGTCGGGCCCAGACTCCGCCTGTGGGTCGGGGCTGGGGTCGGGGCCGGGGTCGGGGTCGCTGGTATTGGGAGTGCTGTGGCTACTCATCCACAGCCGGGCCTGGTTGTAAAGATATAAAATCAGACAACTGCAACAACAAGCAAACTACAAGAGCAGCCAGGACACTGTTGTCCTGGTCTAGTGCCAGACGTCTGGCTGCCTCCTCTGCGCTCTGTCAGCTGCAGCGGCGATTTGTAGCGCCACAAGGATAATCACACTTTTAATCGTGATTTAAGTTTATGGCGCTGGGCGCTCGTTTAGTTTCTTGTTACCCGACGCGTTGCCTGCAAAGATTTTCAATTTTTTCCATGGCTTCATCAGCATCGAGGACAGGGCAACGAGGTCCAAGTGCCTTGTTAACTTGCCGCTTTCATTTTTATATTTTTTAATGATTTTTATTGCATAACTGGCGGCGTGTTTGGCCGTCTGCCATTGTCCTGAGCGGCAATTCCACTTGCCACATTTTTAGTTGCCCCAACAGCCAGCAACAGACGGCCTTCCCGTGATTTGTTGATAATGTAGCAGCCAAGGAGAAAGGCAGAGACTATTGCAACTTTACTTTCTCGCACATAATACTTGCTGCACTATGAAAATATGAGATTTCCAGCTTTAGATTGATACAAGATCATTGTATATATATATAAACGTTATGTAGTTATTTATAAGGGTGCGAGGGTCCCAGTTGAAATTCAATCAATTGAAGAAGTTATTTTTAGAGCAAAAGCCCAGTTCGGCCATAACAAGCTGCAGCACCGTCATAAATCTCAGCCGCAGTCTGCCACACCTTTGTCGAGCGTTTTGCCGAGTAATTTGTAGCTGCGTTTCCTGCAGCTAAACAAACTCCCATTCGCTCAAAGAGAGACTCTCTGTCTCCCGTGCGCTTCCCTTTGCAAATTATGAGCTCTCACATAAATTTCACTTACTGCCGCCGCGTTGGGTGCCAAGTTTGCCAGCCTGGATCTGAAACTGGGGCTGGGACTGAGCTATAAGCACCTTTTTGTGCTGTAATTAGAAGGCAGTGGCAAGTTAAGGAAAGGCTAGTGGCCAACTTGAGCATTGAGAGCAGCTTCCTGCGGGATCCGGCACGGAGATCGGGGGTCTGGGGCATTGGCCACTTGAAATGCAAATTGCGTGCAAATTATGGCAAACTGCCAGCCAAGCAGGCAGGTGAGCAAGTTTTTCTGATTTGTTGTGCCAGCAGAGGTAAAAATTATGCAGGAGAGGAAATATTACTTAGGGCTCGAAACTTTTGTTTTTAATTGCTTAAGCGTCAATTCAATTTGTAACTAGGGAGTTAACGGCAAGGATGCTCCATGTTGGAAAAACTATCGTGAAACTGACAAAATCTTAATAACGTGGAATCCTTTACACGTCCATAATTACTCTGAGGATACGTTATGATCAGTTGTGCCTATGTTCTCGCGATGCAAAAATAGTAGATTGGTTTCACAGCTAAAATTCAACTTTTATATGCATATAATGTTTGGAAATTCTGATTAGAACACTCTTTATTAAATATATAATCAAAAATAAAAATAAAACGAAACGAAATAAAAATAAAGAAATGTGAAATTAAAAATAAACATAACTATCGTTGAATTAATTTGTTCATCTTAAATTATCTATATTGCCCCATTGGTGTTCAGTAATGTAATGTACAAGTTTAATGCGAAGTTTATAAGCTATAGTTTTTGTCGGAGGGAATAATCCAAATCGCGTTAAGTCAAATCAATTCGTGTGAAAAGAGAAAATGACAACTCTTTAAAGAGTGTTGTGTTTACTCACCGTTATTATGAGTTAGAAACGCATTCTCAGCTTCCGATGACGATGATCCTTGTTGCTCGTTGTTGGCATTCGACGACGATGACGAGTTGGAGAAGTCGTACGGATGAGTCAAGCTGTTGTTACCGCTCACAGCAGCAGAGGCAGCCAGCGCTTTAAAGAGGTGTGCGGTGCGTTGTTGTTGCTGTTGTTGTTGTGGGTTGTAGGGGTTGTTGTAGATGTTGCGTGTGTCAGTCACCGGCTGCAGCTGCTGCTGCTGCTGTTGCTGCTGCTGTTGCTGCTGCTGCTGCTGCAGGTTATACTGTTGCTGCTGAAGCGTGTTATTAGCGCTCAGACCGTTCACCGTAAAATGGCGTGATTTTCCTGTAAGACAGCGCAAAACGAGAAAAAGATTATGGACTGGTACTTTAACCTGAAAAGTTGCCGGCTACATTTCTCTATAAAAAAAGAGAGCAGCCAGAAAAGTTGCAACAAAAAATTAAACTTTTTGCCATGTCATGACAGTTGGCAGCCCCACCCGCACCGCAAAGGCGCCCCCGTTCCCCAGCACGCTTAATTGCGTGCATTGAAATATGTAAATGTCCTGAGAGGGCAGTGTGGGCTGAAGTTTAAATTTGGAGGCGGTGTGAGTGTGGGCTTGTGTGAGCCTCAATTAAACCATTTTCACTGCCATTCAGGGAGTTTGAGGTTATGTTTTTGCTTCGTTTGCTTTGCCACCTATTGTTGCGTTTCACATATGAATTATGCATGGCAATAATAACAACAATGACAACAACAACAGCAAACGTTGAAAAAGGCAACAACTGTGCGTGTGTGTGTAGTTGTTGCTGTTTGCGGAAATGATGTTGACGCGGAAGCTGTAATAATGAAGCAGCAGCAGAGCTGCGAAATGTCGTCTAACGTCGCCCGCCTCCCCTCCGAAAAGTATGCTAACCCTTTCAATTTTCCAGCTCGGCCAGAAAGTTGTGCCCTGCTGCTGCCGCCGTTGTTGCTGTTTTTGTTTCTTTTGCATATTAATTATGCATGTTTTGTTGGTGTGAAGGCATCAACACATTGTTGGAATTTTGAGCAACAAGCAGCAACAGCCCGAGTCCACCTATCGTCATGTGCGCCTCCGTTCTATCACTTTGTCAGGGCTCATTTTATACCGTGCACCAATCGAAAGTGGCTTGAAAAGGGTATACTGCATTTGTGCATACGTATGTAACACGCAGAATGTGACCCCATAATCAGCACTAGACAGAGCCCATAAAGGCATTTATTCAAATGATAAACATCGTAGATAAGAAAAGCTCGAACCAGGATTATTAGTGATATGCATATCACAACAATTCGTTCCTGGTTAAAGGGTATCTCCGAGTCGCGCACGTTCGACTGGACTACTGCTACCTGTTTGGATTGGCTTTAACTGGTTACCAGCTGTGTAAACATTAAGTGTGAAAGATAACGAGCTAATAACTCAGTTAATTTTAGTGAGCTAATGTGTTTGCGCGTGTGAGTGTCTAGTTTATTAGATGGAAAGTTGTTGCTTCGATCGAAGCACACTTCCTGGGTTTCTGGAGACCGTTGAGGAATCGGAATAGTTTTATTATAGTTTAAATTTGATATCTAGGGCAATATCCTTATTAAAGTGAACAAAGCAGACATTTACGTGATTTTCGTTGAGCAATTAGCCGGCTAAGTGCATAATCACGTTTAATTACATCAATTTAAATATCCCATAAAAACGAATTTCAATCTGAACACTTAATTTATGTACATCAAGTGTATATAATTAGCTTAACATTTTCCAGAACGATATTAAATTGTTATTTGTGCGTGTGAAATTCAACTATTTTATCGCTTTATTTAATTAATAATGGAACCATTGGAATTTCTGTGGTCATCAATCGATTGAGCGGCCTCGCTTTCTCGAATGCGTGTTGACCTAAAAAGACAGCCCATAATTTACATTTTCAAATAATAAATTATTAACTGGATGTGAATATAAAAATATCCTTGAAGGTGGGCTTTAAAAGTATAAAAAAAGAACATTAAACATTACTCAACTCTTGTTGCCTGAGTTTTGGGGCTGAGCTCTTGTTAATTGTTAATTGGCAGCATTTTAAGCATCGATTGTTAATTGCCGGGCTTCATTGCATTCAGCTTGGAGTGAAAAGTTTGAAGCACTTTCGTCTGCAAAAGTTTCGCATTAAAACAATGGAACAATCGGAATACATGCATACTTATACATAGAATTGCAGAACAGAAAAAGAGAGAGAGAAAGAGAGGCAGAAAATTAGCTGTATAGTGTTCTATTATTTGCAGCCTTGCCAAAATACTTTAGCACAATTCTATCAGCCCATCTATGGAGGCGCCCCAAAACCATTTGCGTACATAAAATATGCGCCACTTGTCCCCTTAAATGTGCCGTTGATAATTCGAAAGCAAAAAGAATTTAGTACATTTCCATTTGCAGTCATCGCTTTATATGTGCCCGGGGCTTTTTTTATATATTTTGCTTTTAACAAAAATTTGCCAAATTTACACTTCACTAACACCCACACTCACACCCACACCCGCACACACACACACACACGCACAGTCCCACTATTTACAACAACAACAAGAGTTGAAAAGCATAACAATAGGCCAAGTGTGATTCATTTTCGGTTCCGTTCCTGGGGCGGGGTGAAGCCATGAAGTTGAAAAATAAATAAGGCAACATTCAATGCAAATTGGACTATTTACGCAAATTTTATTGCCAAGCACTTTTATATTTATTTCCTTGTTTTGTTGTTCTTGTTGGTCCTAGTTGGCCCAGCCGCCACATGTGGGCAAGTGCTATATGTGTGTCCGCATCCTTGGAGCATACTTTATTCCTTTTGGTTTCCTACACTGGGAAATCGCTGGCCCCAAGCGTCTAGTAAATCAGGCAATTTGAAAGGCGCTTCCTCGACTTTCGTTTTTATGCTGTTGTTGTTTGTTGTTATTGCTGTTGTTGTTACAGTTGTTGTTGTTGTTGTTGTTGTTGTTGTTGTTGTTGTTGTTGTTGTTGTTGTTGTTGTTATCATTGTTGTTCTCGCTAACCCCTAGCTAACCTTTTGGGGTTACTCGTCGCTCGTCTGCTGCAGAAATTATGCGATTTGATGTCATTATTTTGTCGCCAAACGACGCGCGCCTCACTTGGCAATTGCCAGACTTTCATTGCTCGTGCTTGGGCCTGATTTCTTTGGCTGTGGCCTGGACTTAAAAAGCGTTTGCAACAAAATGTGTTCTTTATTGACATTTAGAGCCGACGCCGATTTGCGCCACGTCAACGAGTTGAATCGTGAATCGTGGCCTGGGGCCCTGTCATAAAGCTGGCTCCCGTTGGGGGATTTACCAATAAATTCGTTCTAGTGAAAATTTATTGACATTGGTTTTTAAACCGCGACGCGTGCTGCCAAAAGATTTTATGGCCTCTGATGTGTTGGAAATTGACATTGAGTTTGGGCATAACTGACCTTTAAAGTTCTCATACGCCAGGCACACGAAGTCGATAAAGTAATTGGGCATATCAAAATGTTATCCACAGATGGTTTTATCATGGATGGTTTTTTGTTAAAGAATGGAATAGAAAAAAGTTATTTTTTATTTCCACATAATATTATATATAGAAAAAACATAATTAAAATATTACCTAATAAATAACTACTATATTTTAAATTTTTGATGAAATATACACGTTTCTCCTTCTCCAATAAAAATGCAGCATATGTGTCCTACACCAATTTAGGAAGGCACAGTAAACTTCAACCGCTTACGATTTAAATGCCAGTATTTTATGGCATATGTTGAAGAGTAAAGGGAAAAGATTTGAAAACAACATGCTCGGCAGCGCTTAAAAGCCACAAAAGCCACCGTGGATTCACCAGGAGCGGAATGACATAATGCAGAAACCCACCGCCACCAGCTACCCGGCGGGCAAATGAGTTACTTATCACACAAAGAGGCCGCTGAGTGCCAGAGCGGATGAGCTGCGACAAGGACACTGTCATTGCTTATCGGCGCGTTATCCGCTGTTCCTGCTGCTGCTTTTAGTGATGCCGTTGCATGTGCTCAGCAAACCGCGAAATGGAATCCATAGATCAAGCGGGCAGCGGAAAAAAGAAGACTGAATCAACTTGCATTGATAAATTAAAAGCAGCCCAAATGTTTGCTATTGCTTTGACATGTTTGACAACAATGGAACTGTGGCATGGGATCTGCAATGTCGGCGGAAGGGGGCCGTGAAACGTGGAAAGCGGAAAGCAGAGCGCGGACTTAAGCCGCTGACAAATGCGACTGCCTATTGAAATTGAAAAACCAGAACGAAGCACAACTCAACCCTTGAGGGTTGCCTGCTTGGCCCAGGCATTTGCATTGATTTCAATTAATTTGCTTGTTGTTCTGCCGCTGGCCGCTGTCCCCGATCCGAAGAGGTCTGTGTTGTGTTGGTTTGCGTGATTGTAATTGATATTTGGCTTGGCTCGGTGTTGGGCTGCTTCTAATTTTGATTTTGGTTTTGGTTCTGGCTCTGGCTCTGGCTCTGGCTTTGGCTCTGGTTCTGGGTGCTTGTTTTGAGTCAAGTGGTGCCCGGGCACCCGCGCCGTGTCTGGGGAATTATGTAAATGCCAACATGCATTAGAGACGCGACAGACCTTGGCAACTTCTTCCTCGGCTCACCTCTAAGCCGTTTGGGGAGCATTGTCGCACTTTGCATTCCTCGCATTCTATGGAATTATTCAGCCCACTGACAGCGCTCAGCTGTGCGAATTTCTGTCCAGAGGGTGACAACAACCAACTGTCATTGGCAGCCAGTCTGCTTAGATACTAGAGTACTAGTTACAGCAACTCAAGGTGTTGGGCAACCCTGCAATCCTCTTTGTCTCTCCAAGTTTTGCCTTTGCGGATTTGTTTGGCTGCGCCAACAAGGGGCTCGCTTTTAGTTTTGTGAATTTCGAATGCGGGGACATCTGTTCAAGTATCTCAATGCTAATGCGTTTTATGCGAATTTCCCGCTAAGCAGCCACTTGCCTGCAGCTTTTCACATGACTTTATCACACTGGGATACAAGGATTAGATGGCACTTTAAATGGGAAGTATCATTTTGTGATGATTAGAGACTTGAGCTTGGTAGAGCCATTTAATACAGCTTCTCAACTAACAAGAAGAATCTCTTATTTTGTCGAGGCCTTCCAGTTTCGTGCGCACATCCAATGTGAATTATTATCGATTTCGTTCGCAAATGTTTTTGCGTAATTTCCAATCCTAATGACTACATTTGCCCGGCCCTGCCAGCACAAAGAGGGGGAGCCAACTACGAATATAGCGATTGCCTTGTGCACGGGGTGACATTTGACATATTCAACTCATTAAACCAACATTGAGAGATGCTTAACAATGGTGGGCAAAAGCAAAAAGCAGTTTGAGATCGCCGGCTGCGACTGCGACAGCGGATGTGTTTGCCAGGCTAATAATAAACACCCGACAAAAAGCGAATTCAAAGGCAAATGATGAATGCGAGAGTGCGAGAACAATGGCCACAATGGCAACAGGATCAAAAATCAGTAACAAGGGCCGACGAAAGAAACGTGGAGGGTTCATTAAAACAGCGTCGCGACCATTCGTTGGCCGGGGTGCAAAAACTACCCTTGGCCTGGAGAGATCAAAGCAACTGCAACTGAAATTCCCAAATTTTTTATGCAAGTAGTACGCGCGGCCAGCAAAAGCAAAACTTATTACAAAGTTGACATTGTGTCAAACACGAAATAACGAGCCAAAGGCGAGACGCACACGCGTCCTGGCCGAGGGACTAGGGCACACCTTTTCTGAATCCCGTCGAGCGCCGTGCGGTTCGCAGTCGCAATTATTGCGTTTGAATTGTCAACACCCCGATGAGCCATGGCTGCGGTCAAAACCGAAACGCCACGGGCGATGGCGAGTCCCCCTCCCCGCCTCCTTCCCTGGCCCTGATTCTGCTTCCACCTCTGGCAGCCACGGCCCGTACGTCGCTCCTGGTAATAACTTCGTATGTGTTTAACGCGTCGGGCGTTGATTGTTACAATAACGTCGCCCACAGCGCAGATTTACGCCTCTAACGAGACTGACGAGAGCGCCGAGGATGATGATGATGTCGTCGGGTTACTGCCCAGCGGACAGCGACATCATGTATCCGAACCCCAGCCCCAATCGAACTGAACTCGAGCCCATCCTCGCCCTTTATTTGCAGGTTTCGCTGATGACCCAACGCAGTTGTGGGAAATGTGTCATTATTTTTAACAATTTCTGAGTTTGTGTGCGTTATGTTTGGATTTTAGCACCTTCTGTAATTTATGACTTTTGCTTTCGGTCATCGCTGATAGACTTTGATTATAATTGGGGCCGGCAGGGGTTACACTCTGAAGTGGGGCCTAATGGCAAACATTTGCTTTGGTGGTTGATTTCCTAATCATCATGAAATGCCACCGATGGCAAAGTAACTATTAACAATATGGCTGCAAGTCCAAAAGAAATTTAAGTGGTAAATGGATTGAACCAATGTTTTTTCTTTCGGTGCGGTTAGTTAGCCTGCTTTCCAACGTTAATCAAATCTGGTTTTGAATCAAACACTAAATTGAAATTTTTTACTTTTGACATAAATGATTTATTTTATTTATTTTGGGGTAGTCCAAAATATTTTGATGAATGAAACATATGCAAATTTTCAGTTTAAGGTTAGGTTCAAAATTTCACAAATACACCGCATTCTCTTTTTGCGCGATAGATACGTTCCCAAAAAATTTGTGTGATAACAATACTGTAAACAAAGATATTAGCTATATGGAAAAACAGTTAATTGGTTTCAGATAAAAACAATCAACTTAAAAATACAATAAAAATTATTACAAAATTCTTTTCAAACTTCACTTGTTAATCATTTTGAGATACAATTTTTCTATAATGCGAAGTTAAAATATAATTGGTTCGGATGAGAGTAGAAAAAATTCTTAAAATATAAACAAAAATTCAATGAAAACAAATAAGTTCGTGTAAGAAGAGAAAAATGTAGGCTTTTTAAAGCGTATTTTAAATTATTGTACAAAATGTATGTTTCGAACTAGTTCGGTTTCAGTCTGTATGAGTAATATGTGGCTGTTGCCATGTTTAGAGATAGAGTTTTCAGTCGAACTCGCTTATGACAACAGAAAGACTGTGACACTAGTAAAACCCACTCATTCATCAACCATTGTGGGGCCAATTTTGATTCACTGCATTTGCCAGCACACAATATGGCAGGAAGCTAACCTCAATGTAAATCGAAACACTTCATCAGCTTACAGCTGAAGAGCACACAAATGAAGAAAGACTGCGATTGGGAGATAGACAGTCGGACAGACAGATGGACAGCGATGATATCTGGCAGGCAGCCAATAAATCAGATTTATTGGTTTTCAAAACAGATTTTCAGAACAAAACAGCAAACCACAATGCGAGTAAAACGAAATGAGTGCAGTTTTTTTTATTTTGTTTATGCCTTTGGCAACAGATTGCCATGGCTGTAGAGCGCTCCTTGGACCATATGGCATGATTCGAGGATTCAAACTATTCGTGGGCTTGGAAAATCCATCAGAAGTGCGGCCGTCGCCGTTGCCGTCGCATTGATGACACAAAGCGTGAAAGGATTAAACGCGGCCAGGAACAATAAAAGTTCATCATCGCTGAGTATGAAGAGGCGGCCGGCAGCGTGTTCCAGCCACAGGGTCTGGCAATTTGTCGCTCGTTTAGTTGAGTTGTGCGACAAAAATAGAATAAATGGCACAGATAATGAAAAAATGGACAGCTGGAGTGTACAGCGTAAATCGCTGTCGAGGACTGCGGCCACGTCCACGTTCACGTCCACGTCCACACTGGGACCGTTGGGCAGGTCCTGGTAATCCGACGATTAATTAAAAACGCTGTCTTTGCTGTAAAGGGCTTAAAATTGAAATTGATTGCCGCAGTGCACAGATCGCCTGGCTTATGCAAAGTTTGTGCAATTTAAGCAAAGTTGTTTATGTTAAATAACGTAAATATAAATAACGATGCTCCAGTGCGGTGCCTTTGGCGAAAACAATCACATTTATTACTGACAAAATTCTCTGGGGAGCCGAAATCATCGGCGGGGCGCAGAGAACAAACTCATCATCATCATCATCACCAACACCTGAAAGAAAGTCGCTTAACAAGCTCTTGACTCCCTAGGGCCATATGCCAAAAAATGAGCTACAAAAATAAAAGTAAAGCGCCTAAAAAGTAAAGAGCGTAAAGATACAACGGCAGAGAATTGTGAAAATTCATTTAGGCAAAGTTTCTACACGAGTAAAAAGTTAAAGACAATTGCGATGAAACGTTAGAAGCGCTAAGCAAATTTTATGTTTTCATTTCTAATGAAGTTTTTCCATTTTCCACCCTCTCAATGCATCACTCCTTTTCCACTCAGCCTCCCTCAGCTGAGTGAACCCCTGAATACTTTTTGATTGGATTGGATTTTGGTTTTTGTTGTTTTTTCCACTCGGCGAGTCGTCTTTTGGTCTAATTTTGCGTGTTGCTGATTAGCTGCATAAATATTGATGTTGTGGCATCGAATGGGTAGCAGTTTATCCCCCAGAACTGCCTAACGGAAATGGTTCTCATGCAAATGAACGCAAAAAGCCGTACACAGCTTCTCCAGCGGACACACACGGACCAGGGCACATACATGACCTGCGGTTCCCGAAAACTACGCAATCAAGAAGGTTTTTTTGACCTGGCTGCTTATCAGCTTCAACCCCCAGGAACGATAAAAAGCCATGTCACTTTCTCATATCAATTAGTTACAAGCGAGTACACTTGATTCATTAGCGTGATAATTACAACCAGCCCGAGGAAAAGCAGGACGACAAGGATGCTGCTGATGAGAACTTGACATGCTTAGAAGTTTCCCACGCAGTGTGCGGAGTCGAGAGCGCGATGGAACAACAACAAAAGTCACTTGGTCATGATGAGACCGAAAATAATGTCAACAATTTCCAGAGAGGTCCAGAGAAAATGAACAGTTAAAGCTTAAAGTCATAACAGGGCAAACGTGGAAATGGAAAAGAACTGAAAATGGACGTGGACGTGGAAATAGAGATGGAGATTAAGTCAAAGCTAACTGCTGCGACAACAAATTGCTGCTCAACGAAGCATGAAACTCAATTCTCGGCCCAGGTAGCGGTACAAAAATGTTGAAGGGAAAACAACAATCAAGCGCAATTGCACTGGACGTCCCGGCGAACCCTTCCATGGATTTAATTGGACTAGAAAGCCGAACGAGCTGTGGCTTCTTCTTTAAAGTGCAAAAATTGACTGAATATTGCACAAAAGGATTTTGGCTGATGTCTGTTGTCAAGACAATTGATTTCCACGGCCATAACTCCTTCCCTCTACCCCTCGTTAGATCCCCTATATGTCTATCTGTCACACTCACACACACACAATGGTATGATACACCTTTGGATTTTCGCCTGCTATTTTCGATTCTGAATTCGCGACGCATTGCTATTGATTTGTGTAAAATTACAGATTTGGAACTGGAGAATCGAATGGGAAGCCACCCTTAACTCGGGTGCCCCTGGAAATTTAGCCGTGTTTGCTCTTTGTTTGCGCTAATTGCAGCTTGTCTGTTGGCTGCTGTGAGGTTAAGGCCTTAGGGAGGATATTTGCTCAGTAGATTTGTTCACTGGTTCATTTTGAAGGCCTTTTGGGATTGATTGGAGAGCTTCAGCTGAGTTCATGAGCTGCTGTGTAAATGCTGATAATGATGATGTGAAGTGATCTTAATTTAAATATAATTTTGCGAATACTCGAAATGGGATAATTTTCTGGGCAAATATTAAATATTTGCCGAACTGATTAAAGAACTGCTCCCATACGCCCGGTTGCCTGTCGGCTTTACTGACCCAATGACACCAGGAACCAGTATTCAATTTGGACATAGCCGAGATATAATGCAATTATCACATAACTGTTTTGCCAGCAGCTAAGCAATTACCGAGCCTAGCTAGATACGGCCCTAATTTCCCCTCCACTTGCACTCACTGTTTAATTTCCTTTCAATTTATGCTGGAAATCGAGGTCGTCGCCAATAATGCACCACACACGCCGAAAACTGAGAGCCCAGGCCGAGGGCAACAACTGAAAGCCAATTTGCCAGAATGATGATGAAGAGCTATTGATGAGCTGCCACCGCATCGCATCTGGAGGCGGGAGAGAGACGGGCAGAGTGGCAAACACTGAAAACGGAGCTGGAACTGGAACTGGAGCTGAAGATGAAGCGTCAGTGGCATCGTTGACTGTAGTCAAGTCAAGTGGCAGACGCATATCAATGGACGGCAGCAAACAGCAAAAAGTGTAGAGCAAAAAATTGTACTTCAAGTGTCAATCAGTGACAAGACACACACACGCACACACAAACACACTCACGCGTGGTGCAGACTGCTGGAAGCTAATCGATTTATGTTGTAATATTCAAAAAGTTCCCCATAAGGACACCGAGGACTGCCGGCAGCGACCTAATCCAGTGGCACTCCCCCGTGTCCCATCGTTGTTATAATTTCTCCCCAGCTCCAGCTCCAGCCCAGCAAGGCAGGGCTGCAGAGGCCACGGCCACGTGTTTGGCTCTGATTTGAAGCACCCTGTAACTGGGTATATAGGGCCCATGATCCAATCCAGCGCCGTCGGGCCACAGGCACGGAGCCAGGGGACATGTGTGTGTATCAGAGTTTGTTCTGATGTCGGTGTCGGTGTCTGTTTATCTGCCTTCGTTTGTCGCATTAAAATTGAATAAAAAATCAATCTCAATTCTAGCATAATTTGATTCCTGCCTTCGATTATGTGTGTAGTTGTGTGGGTGTGCCTGTGTGTGTGTGTGTGTGTGCCTAAGTGTGTGGGATCAGAGAGATTGGCGCTGTGGGTTGGGGGCGAATGCAAAAAGTAAATAAATATTTAAATCATAATTTGTATACTCGGTGAAATTGATGAAATGATTGAATTGAGGCAAGCACTCTGCCATTATACAAAACTGGAATACTGTATTTATAGAAACGAAAAAGAATTCAAATTAAATACACTGCGCGAAGTAAGTACATATTCACAAAACAATATATAAGGCTCTTTAGTTTCCAAGTCTTGAAAACAGATATAAAGCTCTTTAATCAACTTCGAAGCACAGACGAATCTCTTACTGGAGCTTAGCACCAAATTCACTTTGCAGAAAGGGCCCGCCAAGTTTTTTATCCCCACGTCTTATCCTCATATGCGAGGAAGACACATAGAAATGGGAAAGTGGGGTTTTTTTTCGGCTGCGTTTATTCCAATGCATTTAATAAAGTGTTTATTTCTGTTGCAACAAATTTGCCAACTCAATGCAGCGCGTAGGAAAAACTCTTGCGGAAAAAGTAGACGACGAAAACAATCCGAGCTGAAACCTGAGTACGACACAAAGGAAAATTGCTTTTCCGCTACGCACACACGCTCGCACAAGTTGGGGAAAATACCTAGCACGCTTCGTGGCGGCGGAAATATGTGGGCAACGCATCCGCAACAGCCCTTCAGCCCCCTCCCTCCCCAAATGGAGACAGAGAGCGCTTCAGTGCTTTGGCTAACCCATCGAAGTTTGCCCGATGACGTATATCCAAACGGGCGATTTGGTGGGCGTTTGGCTGCATTCCCTGTCAATTTTATTATTTTGGGGTTTCGGGGTTTTGGGGGGCGCCAGTTCTCACCAGCTGCGCGTAGCATAGTTTTATTTCAACTCAGTTTTTACTTTTTACTTTTGTTTTCTATTTGTCTTTCGGTTGGTTGGGGGCTGGCGTTGGAGTCGGAGTTGGACACGCTTGGCATTCGGCTTGAGTGGCACATTATTTGATGATGCTTTTCGCGATTTTTTCGCACTTGAGTGGCTGATTTTTATTAGTTGAATTCTTTACGGTTCCGCCTGCGAAAGTTTCAGTTTCTTGCTTCCACTCTGTCTTTTCCTCCCGCTTTTCTCGCTTTCAATGCCGCCGCACGTTCAGTTGCTTTTTGTTCCACAAAACTTTTCCACCCGTGGCTGGGCAAACAAAGATTTTGAAATATGGTAGCAAAACTATGTGTTAGATGGTTCGAGCAATTCCTTTCCTGCCCGACCGCTGCCGTAGATCATTTTGGGTCTGAGTTTAGTGGGGCTAACGCCCATCTTGGCTGGTAGAATCAATTTTTATTTGATGGCAAATGGAATGAATTGACTCTTCTCCTAGCGATTACCCGCCCAATAATCAGATAATATCATTGCTCGCTTATCGCTCAATTGTCAAGTTAAAGCTGTCAACGGAGTGGGAGACGTCCCCCTCGAGGAAAACGCCAAATCTTGATGAAGAACAGCGGAGGCAAAACAAACACACGGAAATGAAAGTTAATTTGAATACATTACCAATTCTAATTACGATTTTTCAAGTGCAATAAAGAAAACGACGACAAAAACGGCAGCAGTGCGAAAAAGACAAATAAGTACGGTGGCATGAATAAAATAATATTGGTTGGAGCCACCGAATTGGTGGGAGAGTCACGCCAAGCTGGGTGTCGGTGGGAAAACCACGGAGCATTCAAATTGGAATTTCAAAAAGCGAATAGACAACAAGGCAGCAGACAGACGGCCATTGCCAATAAGAATGAGAATGGAAACGGAAATGGAAATGGCATGTGGGTGTCAGTGTTGGCTGACCAAAAGATTAGCTGAAACGGGCCAAGGAACAGCTGGGGAAGCTGTGAGTTTTCACAGCCAGTGACAGGAAAATGGCGGCAACTACGAACCGAATTTGAATAATTTTTTTTTTGCCGACAGCATCTGCACAAGTGGCAAATGCATCGAGGAGTGGGGCGAACCAAACTTGTAGGGATTCGCATTTCATTTTATTAAAAATTCAAATACTGTGCTTATCGCTTTAGAAGCCGGCTCAAGCCACCTGCAAGGAGCAGGAATAACACTGGCAGTGCACACCCCAATCGCCTTTTACCCACAACAACTTTCGCTATGTGCTTTGCTTATTATGCAGAATTTTTTCTCGACTCAGTCTGTCCATGGCCAAGGTCTGGCAGCAATTTCATATGCCTCATGCCACGGCGAAAAATTAGAAATGAAAATTAAGTAAACATTATAATATGTATGTTGCCACCTGGCTGGGTCTGGGTCTGTGGATGGAGCTGGAGCTGGGTCAGCCTCCCCAGAAACTGCTGCCATCGAATCCATTTGGGCTTCGCCTTGGCAAATAAATGATAAGCATTACATTTGATATTCATTATTTGATAACGTGTAATAAGAAATAAAAATAAAACGCCAGCGGAAATGAAAATGTTGGCGGCGTCTGCATGCCACGCCAGAAGGAACAGGTAGACGCGGATACCAGCCAGGCCAGGCCAGAGCAGGCCCAGGACCAGACAAGTTACAGGATTAAATGTTTGCATAAGTGAAATATGTTAAATGTTATGATATGTGCGGTCTCCCGTCTGCCGTTATCCTGCTATCCCGTCGCTGCTTTCTTAACTTGTTGTTGGCTCTTGATTTATGAGATTAAAGTGATCTGAGTGTGAGTAGTAGATGAGTTCTTTTTTCCTATTTTTTTTTTTTTGCAATGGAATAGTATGCAACTGAAACCTGGATCTTTGCTATTTAAAGGTGAAGGAGTCAATGTGGCCCTTGTCGCTGCAGAATAATTACGAACCTATAGCGTTTTTTATGGCTCTTTTTGCGAGCGTGCAATGACACGACCATTCATCACATTAGTCGGACAGACCAATCCATTTAAAAGCCCATAAAAACCAGCAAATGTATGCACAATGCTAATGTCGAGCATAGCTAGACGGCATGCAAGGAATCCTTTTGGCTTTTTTCGCCCTGTCTGCGACAGAAAGTTTCACTCATTCAATGTTTATGGCATGAGAAGAAATACAAATAATGAGAAATAAAGTTCAAAGTCAAATCAAAATCTTAAAAAGACAACGGAAAGAGCGCGTTTGGCTAGATTCTTAAAGTTTTGATCGGATAGATAGATAGATAATAATTAAATAGTTAGTTAGCTATACAAGATTTAACTCAAAGGTTCAGGTGAATGTGAATGCTTGCACTAAGTAAAGGATCGTCAGGCATGCAATGCTAACAAGTGGGAATGGCCAAGAGCAGCTCCAGACCAGGCAAGGCCACCACTTAAGTTTATTGGATTTGAAGTGATGTGTTCTCTGACACAGCCAGGCAAGCTCGCAGCCAAAAGAAGCAAAATTGTTGGTGAAAATTGTGTCGGCACACGCACAGAGAATTCAGTGGGAACACTTCACTTAAAGGCCACGAACGAGTGGCAGTCGCAGGTGCACCACGGCCCGGGGAGTCGTGTGTGCGCAAAGCGTGAAATTATGAGCCCTTTAACAGCAACAGCAGAGAAGCAAACGTGGGTAACGAGGACGTCAACGACAAGCTTAAGCTGCTTAATACATGCCAATGGCAAGGGGTATGCCGGGCTAAGAAACGGGGCTGGAGTGGGACGGAAAAGCGAAAGTGTCAAGGATGCGGCTGCCGTTTCATAGTCAAATTAAATTGCTCACTAAAACAGCGAGACGTGAAGTCGACGCTAAAGTAAAAGGATAATGTGAGCATAAAAACATTTTTAATGAAATCGAGACGACTTCCAACTGGGACAACGACGGAGTCGGAGACGCAGACTGAAACGGGGCCCAGAAGATGTTTAAGTCGAAGTCAGCGTCTAAAAATGTAACAAGTGAGTTTTAAATTAAACGCTGCCGAGTGAACGGGTGGCGGGGGCCTGAGTTTGGGGGTGGGGTGCATTTAGGTGTTGGCCCTGTTTTGTTTGCGTGTTTTGCCAGTGTAATTTCTTTCGGCTGCACATTATTTTCATATCCCGCTTAAAATTTTAATTAATTTTCAGCTTGATTGCGTTTTAAAGAGGCCGCTGGTTTACGTCTTCGCAAGGTTCTCCACGCAGACTCTGGGGCCTGGGAATTTATAGTTATTGTGGTTGAGTGTGTGGGTTTCGCCTGGGTTACTGTGGTGCCCTTTGACTTTGTGCCGAGGAACAAATTTTGGTTTGCAATTATTTAGACAATTTGTGCTTAAGTGGAGCCCTTAATTTATTTTTGTTTTCCACTCGTCTTACAAAATATGCACGAAACCCCTCTTCAAATATATGTTCCCATTATATGCATTTTGTATACCAACCTTTACTGGTATGCCTATCCAAGTTTGGATCTTTTATACCTGAAATAAGACAAAAAAAAAAATGTTTAAGTGACTGCTGAAGGTATTCCAATGCTTTTAATAAATATGTAACTTATTTCAGGACACCTCTGCAGCCTTCTCTTTCAGTTTCAGCAAACCTGTTAGAGTCCCACAGATCGTTCAATTATATCATAGCTGACAAATAAATTTCTAATAATACACTAATATACTGCGTTTTTTCTGAAAACATGTGAACCTGTGGCATTGCAAGTGTATTTAATTTTCGGCGCCCTAGATAACCGGTCTTTCTTGTTTTCCATGTTTAATCGTTGTCTTCGAAGTGCAAATTTAGTCATTTATCTCTGTCAGCTGGCACAAACCTATGTGGGAAATTTGTCTGTCTGGTCGACACATTACTCGAGGACCCAAACCCTGGCGCCAGCCAGGGCGAGGACACGTTGCATTGTTGCCCACTCGCAACAGAAGCTATCAAATGTTAATCTTAATTAATTGTTACTAATTACATGCTGCAACACGGCAGGAGGAACGTGTTTCTGGAGCTGGAAGTGAAGGTGAGCGGAAAAAGGAGGAGCTTGAGCAGCAATTTGAAAACGTTTTGGGTAAAACAGCTTGCTGGCACAAAAAGCAGCTGGAATCATCAGTTATCCGCCAAGAACCGTTCGTGGAACTCCTGAGTAGAGATCTCTGTGAGGTGTCCAGCTAAATGTCGCACATTATCCCGCAGTTGCCAAATGGGGCAAATGACGGGGAAATAAAAGCGGAAAGGTTGAACTCAAAGGCCGCGCCTGAGTAAAAGGCAAAACAACCGAGACCTTTTGGTATCGAACTCAAAGATAAAAGCACTGAACCCAGTCGCGTGTTTGTGCAACTTCTAATTAATTTTTCGCAAATATCTATGCCATAACGGAAATGAATTTAAACTTTTAGTGCAGGCGGAAGTGGAAAGTCCCAGCCAGAGTTGCATTTGCTGCAATTGTTTCGTTTTGTGCTTCCGCCCAACCCCTTCGCCCCTCAGCCCATTCAGCCGTTCGCCATGTGGCCTTTACCCGAGGAGTTTTAGCTTTGTTTTCGTCGACTTGGGCGCATTTATTGTTATGTCTTTTCAATGAATGCAAAAAAAAGAGGAAAAAATGCTGAAGGAAACAGGCGTCAAACGGTGGGGGAGCCACAGAGCCATAAAATCGAAAAAGAAGAAGAGGTGACGGGAATAGTTGTCTGGACGATGAGTGGGCTCCCCTTAAAGCTGCTTGACTGCTTATCATTGTATGGAAATATATCTTCCAGGCGCTTATGCCATTATTAATTGCCTTTAATAGTCCTTATTTTTCTCTTCACTTGAAAGCAGTTTGCGACTCTGCGGTTTTATTTTAATTTAATTCGGCGTTTAATTAATTCCCAGTTATCACCACAGAACAGTCAACGGCTCAACGCTTGGCTATTTGTGGCGTCCGTTGCCTGGTCTAATGGCGTCTAGCCGGCCAAAAAAGATTGCACCAATGAAAGGTCTTATGGGAAATGCTTGCACATACCGCAGACATGTCGGGATGGCCCCCAACTAGAGAGCTTAGCACATAAACAGTGCGATAAGCAGAGAGAGAATGAGATAATGCGGTTTGCGTTTAATTGCAGTCAGCTGCTTAGCTCTGACATTGTTTATCAGACATTTCTTCGACGTGAAGACCGAAGAGCTAAGGTTTAAGGATTGAATACGGTTACTTTAGCACTAGCATATTAAAGTCTTCATCGAATTTGAAACCCCTATTATTGGTCTCAATATACCCAATTTAGACCATAAACAAGTTAAGTTTATCTCTGCTGTCTGTCTACCAAGAATTCATAAACTTTTACTAACTTGAGCTAAGAATAGCATAAATATTCCAACTCCACAACTAATTGACTTCCAAACCTGACAGTTGCTTGTTTAAGACCCACCCATAAATTGGCCATTAAAATTGTCGCTGGTAAACCAAGTATCCAAGTCTATAGGCCTATAACTCCATCCAACCCCAAGTCCGTGGCGCACACACAACAAATCGCGCATAATTATAGCCTAGACGTCATAAAATTTGATGTTTGCATCTTGTAAATTGTCTCTGATTTGAGCCAAGGGGCTGCGAGTAACTACGGGGCGTGGCAGGGGCATAGGCAGTAAAGTAAATTATCACGTCATGCTCGCTCCGAGCTGCATGCAAATGCGACGCTGCGACCCCATCTCAGCTGCTACTCATCCCGGATCAGGACCATTTTATGTCATCTACGTGCTCATAACTTTCCCTGCATTTTTCGCATTGTATAGTTGTGGTCGGAGTTTTTGCTGGGTAAATAATTTTATTAGTTTGTGTCTGAATACAGCTGATATGGTAAGAAAGTGGTCTTGTTGTGTTTATGTGTGTGTGTGTGATTGTCATGACGAGTTGATTAAGTTGTTTAAGCAAAGTTGTTGCTTGTTTAATTAGGAAAGTTGCAAATGGTTTTCTTCAACGAGTGGTCGTTGACCTCAAATGCTTTGTGATGTCGACGAAACAACTGTCCGCCTGTCAGAGCTCTTGATTTTGAGATTTGAGGGAAAACATCAACATCAGAGTTAATTCTACGATGCCTTGCTTTATTTGCAATTAAGTTGATCAGCCTAACATTGCCAACTATATATCATTTATGCAATTAATAACCAATAAATGTGCCTTATTTTAGCGACTTGTGCACATAATTAATTAAAATTTCCCCACACGCCGTGCGGCAACATATTTTTATGCCACATCTGCATACTGCAGGCTCAGGGCCCGTGGAGCAAATCAAGCCGTAGCCGCTGCGTAGCCCACTCCCGCATTTTTATCCAGCTGGCCGAGCCTACGGCCGTACGACGCTATGCACACTCATTAACACAACAATAAAATACGCCTCCCCCGCTGGCCATTGGCCCGCCCACTTGGCGCGGACAATTAATGTGACTGACACACATGCAAATTTTGCATCGCCTGCGTTGTCATATTTGATTTACAGTTGCAATTTACACACTTGGGCAGCGGTCGAGGGGCGGCGGCCGGTTATCGGGGGTAATGGGACAGACCCCTGAGCCAACGACAGCTGTCCACGTCAGCATGCAGTGTCTGTTTGATGTTGTTAATTGATTTTCAAAGTCAACTTGCTGGGCCGACAAACCTGCCTTCCCTTGCCCCTCCCCTTTCCCTTCCCTTCACGCTTGGCTCGCAAATGGCCGAGTTTGCTTTCGCTTTTAATTCAGATCGCAACGCAATGCAACGCTCAGAGATTAGCAGAACAGTAAAATGCGTCTCCATTCGGGCGCAAGCGACATAAAACCAATCCCCCAATCCGCCAGTCCTGCAATCCTCCGGTCCCCGAATCGTTAATCCCCCAATACCCAATCCGCATCGCATCCGCATCGACAATTTACACATCGAACTGAAGCTGGGATGCGTGTAAGTGCAGCGGAGCGCATTCACAGCTGCAATTGCAAGTGGATTTGGATGTGGCCAGGACACTGCCAGGACGTGGTCTGTTTGTTTTATGTGCGGCCATTGTAGTGCGCCTGTTGTTGTTGTGCTGCTGTTGTTGCTGCTGTTGTTGCCTGCATGGCATGCGGTTCAATCAAAGCGATTTTCAATGTCCACAAAATTACGCAAAAGGACAGTTTGGTAATTTGACAACGACGGACGCACGGCATGGAGGACACTCGCCTGTTGTTGGTAATGAGTTTGGTTTTACTGTTTAAATTTAAACATGCATCAGCCAAGGGAATGTAACGGGAATACATGTGAGAAGCCGGATCCGAAGCAGCACCAAGGGCAGGGGTAGGAGAACGAGGGTTCAGGGCAGTTTCCTGCTGCGGTCGGCTACAATCCTAAAGTGTATTTGCATTTAACGCTTCGAGGGGGACAAAACATGACAGTTGCATTAATTTTGATTGCGTAAATATTTTAAGTGTGCAGATTGCTGAGGGATCCGCTAAAATGTTTGGTCTGCCATTGGTGAATGGATTTAAGTGGTAAAAGCGATTGAAATATTCGGTTTATGTAGAGAATTTTGCTATGATAAGTTAGTTTTACGTATAAGCTATTGATGTTGCGCCACGCATGAAATATGTTACTATTTGTGAAATAAAGAGGCTTGATCAATATCACCAGCCACTTGTCGATTATTTTATTTTACTATGGACTAAATATTCCGTATATCAAAACTTTTTATTTTTTTTTTAAACAAGCTAACAAAAATCGTCATAAAAGCTTATATAAATAGCTACTAGTTCGCACTTTCAATGTCTCAGAATATCAGATAGGTCTTTCGTTCGGTCTTTTCTTTGTTTCGGAGCCATTTAAATAGAATTGATTTTCTTGATGCTCAGAGCTTTAAGCATTTCTCGAGGTTTCTCAATCTACAATCCGTTCTCCTTGCACCCACATTGAAATATTGTTTCGATATATTTAATGAATTCCACTCTCAGTACAACATTTAAAATTCGTAGCCGTCGTCTTTATGTCTCGTCGAAGGCAAACAGAAGACAAAGACAAACAATCGAAAAAACTCGCTTAAAAGTAGAAGCAGAGAAATGCTTTTAAATGCGATATATATACATAAATATATATATATATGTATATACTTGATATTGATGCAACGTCAATCAAACTGAAAAGGGACCTCTGCTCTAATTTTGCTGCCGTTGCCGCTGCTGTTGCGCTTATTTAATGCAAATTGCTGTACGCAATTGAGACAGAAAGTCTGTGTATTCCACACAGCCAGAGAGGTTTGTTTCTTTTTATTGGCTCGCGTTTATTTCAATATTTGACGTGCAGATTGTTGTTGATGTCCATGTCGCTTATGTATAAATAAAATATTTATTTATCAGTTTTTATTCACAGTTTAATGCAGCGCATATTGATAAAGCGCTCCATGTTTTATATGCAGCCCAAGATTTATGGCCATTTGATGTTAAATTGATGGCAGCATGTTTCAAATGTTGACCTTGTTACGAGTTCCACCGCCCACTTGCCCGCTCCGCAGCTCAGCTCGGCTTGCTTTTGGTATGCGAAGACATGTAACCAAGTTGTAGCCACAGTTCGTATACTTGATGCTTGGTACAGTCGCCCCAGATCCGCCCGTCTTCATCATGTTTTGCATATTGTTTATATTTTTCTGCAGTCTTGTTTATACAGTCGGTAAACGGAAGCATTCTCGAACCGATTGGTCTGCTGCCTTGTTGCCCTGTTGTCCTGTTGTCCTGCTGTCTTGTTGCCTTTTTGTCTTGTCGTCCTGCTGCCCTGTTGTCTGCTGTCTGTTGTCCTTTGCACTTTGGCTTCGATACATGGCATATCAGATTTATTTTACAGTTACAATATTTAATTTGCTCTTACGCAAATTGCTTGCATTTTCCGTTTTGTTCCATGCAAATTCCATGCATTGGGGTCAGTTGCTCCGGTTGAGTTATTGATGGACCTTGTTCTCACTAAATTTATTTCAAATTGAACATTTCAATAAATGTGTGCAAATTGGTTTATGTAGCCGATAACATGCAGCTGGGATTGAATTCGAATCGAATTCACACCATAAACTTAAGCCCACTTTAAAAGTACTCACAATATTGCGTCGCCGACATTCCAGCATTAATCGGCACATTAGAACTGCCTTATTTATGATTTTGTTAAGCAAATTGTTGAAACAATACATAACATCGGAACACAGCTTCGAACTTGCTCGTATAATAACTTTTGCCACAACTTTTATGTTGAATGGGGCAAACATGCGTCGTACGCCGTGTTCTACACGGAAAAGTGCTGCCAACTATTTGAATACGCATACGGAAGGCAGCTCGAGGAGTATTTGAGGAGCCCATGTTCTGGGATATCAGCGCGGGTGTCGACTTAATTTTAGCTAGCAGACGGCAGCGAGAAGCCAAGTTGAATCTAGGCGAGTCGAACAACAGCGGAAACAACGGAAACAACGATCAATTGTCAGATAGTTGTTGTCGTCGTTGTTGCTGGCAGGAAGCGTGTGCGCTTAAAAGTTTAAACAACAGTTATGTGGGCTGTGCCCCCCCCTCGTCGTGCCGGTGTAGACCCGTTTGGCCGGGCATGCCGCATATTGCGCAGGTGGAAAATTTATAATTTGCAAAATTGCCACGCATGTTGGCAACATGTTAAATGGCCAGGCAGTTAACCGGGCTCGCAGCCTGTCGTTAGAGCCGCTTGGGTGGCGGCTTGAAATATGTTAACCTCAAACGAGACGGCAGCCCTGCAGCTACCTGCGTTGCCCTGGCTGTTGTCCTCCCCGACCCGGGACAGCCCATAACAATCCGGAACGACCAGAGCCGTGTACAAAGTTCGATTTAAGGCCTCGTTTATTTAGCCAGCCAAGCAGAGGCAGCCGAGTCGTCTGGTTCGTTGGTTGCATGTTGCAAAAGTTGTTGCCGTTGCACAACCGCATGCCACAACATGTAGCCAGTCGCTAGGCGGGATGGGGCTGCGCTTGGCCCGGGCCCGACCTGTATGCGTATGTAGAGGTCAGGCCTCCGCCTGTGGTCCTGACATGCCCCACTTGGCAATTGCCGAAACTATTTGTTTACATATTTAGACCATGCGAAAAAGGCAGACATGTTGTCAAGTCATGTTTACTGTGAAATATGCGCATTTAAATGCAGGTGGGCCGCCCACTTACACGCCCATCGGGGCTTAGTAAAATGGCAATACCTGGGCATGAAGTCATAAGTTATTTATGCTTGATGAATAAATGTGATTCAGCATACTTCCTGCAGATCAAATCAAAACTAACCTTTTATTCAATATTCTTTTGCGAATGCTCACTCGAATGCGTTAAGTGCACGGTTGCGCGCTTTAAAGCAAAGCTTTTCTATCTCAGAATTCAGCCTAGAACACTCTGACGGCTTGAGTTGTACCCAACAAAAGTCAAGATCAAAGTTGGCTCTTCAGACGTAATTAAGCCGTTTGCAGCACGTTTTACCAATTCAAAAAATATACTTTGACCTCCTGCCCTCTGCGCTCTTATCGCATGGCGAGCGGCACGCCCAAAGGCAAGACCCATTTGAATGGTTCAAGAAGAAGATAAAAATGCACTGCGCTGTGCTCGTACAACAAGTCAAAATTTGAGCAACCCCTCCAAACGATGGGCGTTTGTGCCCGCTGGGTGCAAAATTCGTAGAAAAATCACGCGCGCTTATCTTAACCTTAACCAAACCCACGCAATTAACGCCCATTGCGCTGTCACTGTGAAAAATGAGGCCGTGTCGGGGGTGTGCAGGGGGTGGGTGGGGCAGAGATGGAGCATGGCGAATAGAATAGTGGGTGGAGTAGTAGTTGCCCTAAAGCCATCCCCACTCTGGGCAATTGCGAAATGATTTGCAAACGATGCGCAATCGAAATCGAATTGGAACTCCCCATTGTTGCCGCCATTTACCAATAGCTACAAATTTTAATTGCCGCTGCGATAGCGCCCTGGCGCCGTGGAGCGAGCAGTGGCCCGGGGAACGGCGTCTGCGTCTTCAAAATAAGTAAGTCGCATTGATAAGAGAGTCACGTTTCACGGAAGCCAGCTGAAGTGTTCCACCAGCAACTGGGAGGCGTTCCCCAAAGACAATGCTGCCGGTGTCTCCATTATCAATGACAGCCGAACGGAAACAATGGTTTCTCTTTTATTGCCAGGACTAGGAGCGGCGAGCACCAGATCTGGCAAGCAGCAGCTGCCTGTGTGAGTAAAATTGATAAGATGCCGAAAATGACTTGAAAAACAATAAACGTGGCCATGAAATGAATAAAGGCTGTGCATTTAGCACCGATGTGAATGGAGCGCCACTTGAATGGAGAGAAACTCAAACGTAATTTCAGTGCATAAACAGAACGTTTGCGCATTTTAATGAGGGTATTATTATACCCTGTACACATTGAAGACGGACAAAGAAGGGATAATGAAGCCGTGCCAATAAATTTAGCAGAGTCAACGCAAGAGTTGATTCAACCTGCTTGTTTGCACGGCACCTTAATCTCGGACACCTTTAGAGCTAACTACTTCAAACTCATTACATATAATTTAGTTTATCCTAGGCCCTTAAGCAAATATCTGCGATTATAAGAGGCTGCTGCTTGAGTGTTTATGAGTGTTTTTCTATATGCATAAATATAAGTCATTAACGCCCATGTATGTTAAGGTTATTTAGGTGATACGGAGAATCTGCTAGTCGGGCATTCGCTTTTATTGTTTATTTATTTCTCCGGTGTAGGTACTCATAGGAAGATATCTCTTAGGTATCTACAGTGTTTATGGGTACGTATTCGGGCGATGTGCCATATTCATTTTAGCTAATATTTCACTGTTTTATTAACTTTTTCCTGGTTTTTCTCTACTTGACATGCCTATCTTATCTTATATAAAACTGCCTTGCTCCGATTAAACTTTTAAAGCCCCATAGGTAAATTTGACTTTTTTGTTACCCTTTGAAAGTGGGTACAACATTTAGGTAATTGAAGTTTGTTTAGTCGCTCGCTCTTAACTGGAGCATTTTTGTTTGTTGCTAAAGTTGGCAAGCAATATTTTTTCATTTCCAAATTAATATATATGTATATGTATATTTTTTTTAGTTACTATAAAAGATGGATTTTACATAATGGATTCGAAAGAAAAATAATTTTGCACATATGAGGAATGATGATAATTAGCATTGTTTTTAAATTTATGACTATTGGGAAAGTTTTGGTTTTTGTACTTGGTAACTATATTTTAAGCTCCAAACAATTTATTTACACGATATTTACAAAAGTGAGTGAATTTAAAATTTTAGTTAACATATATTTTTATAAACGTGTGTTTAAAATTTGATTAAATTCTAAATCGAAAGGTTGAAATTTGAATTTTTCGGGACCTTTATTAAACACAAATTAAAGTGACTAAGTTATTTATTTTTTTTATTTTTCCTTTATAACATTAACACTTCATCGAATGCATACTCTTGCAGATATCTTCCTTGTAGTCATTTTTGGGTTATTCTCATCATACCTCAACAACTTGTCAAAATTGTTAAAGCTGACCCATTTCTACTGCAGACCGATTGGACAGCTTCATCCTTGTCAGTTGGCTTTAAATCAGCAGCACGCTCCGCTAATTTCACAGCTAAGTTAGGAAGCAAAACTTGGGGGTCTTTTAATAAAATTTCATTTGATGAGACAACAAAAGTCGAGTCCATCCCGGCTGTAGCTTATTTTGATGCGTAACAAAATTTTATGAAATACTTGAGAGCAAATTTTATGTGTTGGCGCAGCATAAAATTTTAGCGCCAGCAAAAGTCGCCCGACTGAGGCCGTTGGCGGTTTCTCAGACTCTCGGCCAGGGCCCAGACTCTCTTAGCTGGCATAGCTAATAATACCAAGCATTTACACCTTTATGGGGCGTACTTAGAGCGTTTATTTATGCTAATGGCCGAGCAGAACAAGCGGGGCAGCAGTGTTGTTGTATCTCAAAGTTGAGCCACCAAAAGTGGCGCCTTGGCGAGCTTTACACTAATACCACCCCGAAGCGCTGTAAAAGCATAAAAGAGTACAAAAGCGGTAACTGCAAGAACAACAAACAGAGCATCGGATAGTGAGCTTAAGATTTGAACAGGTGAACTTAGTGCGAGTGTATTTCATCACATAAGACAAAGGTTCGGGTCGCCACCCTCAGTTCTTGACCTCCCCTTGCAACGGGCCGAGAGCGGGCCAGGACCAGGGCCAGGGCCAGGGACGGCCTCACATCCTTGTCACGAATGTGTTTGTAATTTCCCAAGAGTGTGTTTGACTTTGACGACTTAAGTTGTAAAACTTTAACATTATCATTTTCACTACGAGACGACGCAGCTTCTTTGGCCTTCGGCCACCAGCAGCCGACAGGCACTCCTTGGCCTGCTCCTAGAACAGCTACGGGGCGTGTGGCGTGTGGCATGTGGCATGTGGAATGTGGCATGTGTGTTTGTCCTGCCCGCAAGTTTAGCCAGACATTTTGATGATGTTGACCTTCGCTACTTTTACTTTTCGCAAAGTTCCTTTGCTTCTTTAAATTTGCAGCAACCTCCCGACACTGTTGACATATCGCATTACAGGCGAGCACACAGTGGAAAGTCGGAAGCTCAGCTTAAACTTTTCATAGCTCTTTTTCTGCCCTCAAGTTAAAGAAACAGCGTTTCTCCAGCCCAATCGTGACTCAAATTACCGAATTCCCGAATCGGCTTCGGCCAGATCCTGTGCTGTGTACATGTGTCAATTAGTTTAATCAGAAGGCAAGAACACATCAACCGCATGTGTGCCACCAACACCCCCACCCCGCGCACCGCGCACCCGTTCCCAACAGAACTGCGTATCAAATGTCATTTACAAGGTTTTGCTGTTCGTGCGTGCCATTTTTCACAAAACACCACAAAACATTCCTACAAAAATCAGTTCAGGTTTTACCACTGGGGACAACCCTCCAGGGTATATAGAGTCTTGTTCTGTTTCAAAAATTATATTTATTAATTTATAGCATTGGGACTTTATGCTCATTCACTGGAACGCAGCAATATGATGCGCTTCAGAAAATGTTGGGTAAGAGCTTAAACAGTTTTTGCATTTGCTTTCAGATGAGGAGGTTTATAATATTCGTTGCAGAATTAATTTGAAACAATTATTGAAACTAGTTTTTCCTGCATCCACTCAACAAAAGTCAAAAACAGAGACTATGCAGCTACATACATCAGATTCATAATTTCGATTAGCTCGGCTTCGATCAGAATACCAGCTGATTTTCACAAGCATATGTAGTTTCATACACAAACAAGTTCAGTTTCATACAGTTTCATAGTAATATTCTGGTCAAGTATCGTAGTCTTAGGAATTGTAATGTCTTGGCAACAGTTTCTTGCCAACCAACTAAAATAGATAAATACTTGATCATAAAAATTAAACCGATTCGATAAAGCTTAATCCATTTGTCTGATTTTTCCTATGCAAACCTCATCAAACATAAAAAAACTTTTAGTTATTATATATATTATTTGTCTCAGCCAAAGCAAAAGTAGCCAGAGATATTTAAAACAAGTGAGAAGGCTCCATTCGGGACCGCTCGACTAAGGGTTGCCCGGAACCTTGTCTTCTCATCCATTTCATCATATCAGCTTCCCAGCTTCCTTCCAACTTAATATAAACTTTATGGGGTCGGAGACCCCTTGATACAATTTTTTGTCAGATACAGCACTACCAAGATTGACTGCATATATACATACGTGCAAATCTCAATGTGTCTGTAGAGGCAACAATATAAAACAGCTTCCATAGGAACAAAGGGTTAAAAGTTCCATTTGTATATGAAAACTATTTCGTTATTGACGATATTGTTACCAAACTCGCCTAATTCGATGCTCATTATGATTCTTATAAAAGCGCAATATCTCATACGATAATTAAAAGATTTGCTAAAAATTATGTTTTGTTTGTAAACATCGTTAAGGATATAAATATATTAGCTAAGAACATTTTCGGAAACTGTCTGCCAGTATATTCGTTTCGGTATTTCAAAGAAAAACGAAAAAATAAATTGAATTGAAAACTTATCCATCTGGATCTGAATCTATGAATGGCACAAACTTTTGCTTAGCCACTCTTAACTAGATCGCTCCTAAAACCAGTTTTTTTTCTCACGAAAATCAATTTCCCTTTTTCCCTTCAATGTTAATGTTGTTAACCTGATATTTAGCTCCGCGGCGTTATCGCGAATGATTTCAGCGCAACGTACGCCGTAAATTAGAATCAAATTGAGAGGAGTCAAGCTGATTTATGCATTTCCCATAACCAATGCCGCTTGTAGTACAAGAGCTAAGCGCTGAGCATAACAACCCCCGACCCTGGCCCGACCGCGCCCCCACCATCTTTGTATCGTCCGACAGCTTCGGGCCACTAAAAATCCAAAAGGTAAACAGGCAGCGTTCGGTTGAGCCACCCTTTGACACGCGGCCAGGACCCGGCTCTGCGGCAATCACAAAGACATAATCAGCTCGATTTCGTAAATCTCGACAAGCTGCTTATCTGATGAAATGTGAGCAGAGTTCCAAGGATCTCGCGCCATCTGATAAACATCTCACACGTTCGGCTCGCAGACTTCCGGCGTGGGGCTGTCAAAGTGACAGCTTGGGCGATGCGAGGGCGTCAGAAACAAAACGTGGAATACAAAGTACAGTAAAGCTTGGCGCGTGCGGCTGTCAGAAGCGTCCTGCGTCATTGTCGTCATTTTGGGGGTCTTTATTTCGCACTCTCTGATTGGCATCGGAAATTGAAGTGTTTTTATTAATTCCAATTGGACATTTGCTGTATCTCACAAAAGTGCCAAAATTTCATTATTGCGCCACAATTCAGTCAAGTTGCCATTTAACACTATTCATTTCCTTTGACTCCCTCTGGGCGGCTTTTGTTTTTTGTGCCATTATTAAAATTCATTGACGCCGATTTGCGATGTTGCGCAATTGATTGACAGTCGAATGCGATTGCCGCTTATTGAATTGACATAACTGGAGGGCAGGGGGCAATAAGGTTCGTCAGTTTTTCAGGAAGGATACGAATCAAACGCAGTAGCTGCTGCAAAAACACATAATCGAGTAGGAATGTAAATAGGCATTTGTTTCATTAATACATCAGCTTTCAGCAAGAACAGTCGTCAGCAGTCAAAATTTCGATACACAATTTTTTTACGTTGTGAAATTCCTTAGTCCTTATATATTTTAGAACTATTACATTTATAAAATCTTTCAGTTTTACACTAAAAATGGCACCCAATCACCGCGATATTTCACCATTTTTGAAGCTGCTGCGCGACTTTTGGCTAGGACGCAAACATATTACCCACCATCGATACGCAGATATTTTGAGTCCGCGGAACCCTCCACCACCTACCATTCCCAAAGGAACTGCACATCGTCTGTTCGGAAACCAATACTATCTGCGGGATCCACGTCGTCAGATTAGGCCGCCCATTGATTTGGTTGAGCAAAAGAAGCAGGAAGCTGAACAGGCAGCCAAAGCTGCGGAAGCGGCAAAGAATGCCTCCAAAGCTAGCCCGCCTCAACCGGCAGGACCTACCAAGGCTAGTCAACCAAGTCAGCCAAAGAAAGCAGAGAGCAAGCAGAGCAAAGATTGTAAGAATAAACAGCAGATGCGAAAATCTCAGATTCCCACTCCGGGCAAGTTACATAAGTGGGACTAGAACCCACAGCACAAATCAAATTGCTAAATCCGAAGTTTATATATAATTTGTATTCAACTCAACTGACTCTTGACTATTTAAAGTCGTGACTCAACGTTGCGTTGCCAAGTTAAGCTCTGCAAAAAACTCGCTCAATTTACTCACTTTCCAGTTATACAGTCGTTCAGTTGCGCGGACATAATTATGGCCTTAGGCATTTGACACAATCGAGAACAATGTCAGTCAATGGTCAATGACAATGCGACGGGAGTGCCAGGAGCTCATAAAAACGGAAATCTAATTAGACGTCAGGGGCGAAAATCATTTATTACACCTGCATGAAAATTTAATTAAGCGCACAATTAACAGGGCTGATGGCATTACAGTGTGCACGTTCCAGGCTTATATATGCGCTTAATAATATTTAATGCCATCAAAATTTATTTGCAATTTAAAACGAGGCAATTTTCGCAACGAGTCTGCTGATGTTGAGTGGATTATGCCAATTGTTGATGATTGGAGGTCGATTGTTAATTGTCTGTTGCTGTAATTTATGTTAATGACTTTTCACATCGATTTATTGATTGCGAATGTGAGTTTTGCCATCAAGGTAGCCAGTGGACCCATGAAAACCACCCTAACCTAAACTAACCATCACTCACAATTCAAAAAAAAAAACCAAAAAAATAAAAAAAATAAAGGAATACAAAAAACATAATCTGATTTCGCGTTATGCAAAAAATGCTTATGTACATACATAAATTGCAGCGGGCGGTGGGGGCGGCCTCAATTTATTGAAATTACCCTCATGAGCCATGCAGCCGTCGAGGGTTGACTTCGGCTTGAAGTGGCAGATTGCAAAAGGGTGTCAATTGCTTGGAAATTTCACTCTCCGTCTGTCAAGTCAACATGTTGCCAATGTTGATTTCCATTTTGCTGCTGCTGCAGCTGCCAAATAATATGAAATTTAGTACAAAACTGTGGCACATTTCGCATGTGCTAACTTAGATTTGTTGCTCCTCGGCATTTCAAGCTTGCATGAATATAACGACAGAGTTGTTATTGTATTCCTATATATTGTGGTCCTGGCTTACAGTGGGTATAATGGTTTTGTGTAAGTATATATATATATATATATATATATATATTCTTAATTCACTTCATCTGCTGAGTTGATCTATCGCAAAAACAGTAAGAGCTTGAAAAAAAGGCTTCTACAAAAAAGAAAGGACTTAAAACACCGACTTTATTAAGGATACGATAGCTCCAAACTGTGTACAGGGTATCTCCTACTCCGACACTCTCGACTAGAGAACTCCTACTTGGTTTTATGGAGGCCTGCTCTGAGCAAAGAAATTTATTTATTAAGTTGTTCGTTGCCGCCTAGAATAGATGTAACCCACTTGTCCCTAATCAATGCTAATTTCTTGCCAACACGTGCTCTCAAGTGTCGTAATATTCTGCTTCAGCCAACTTAAGCCTAAATGAATATATA
The DNA here is from genome assembly GCA_035047465.1 of Drosophila sordidula. Classification (NCBI taxonomy): domain Eukaryota; kingdom Metazoa; phylum Arthropoda; class Insecta; order Diptera; family Drosophilidae; genus Drosophila; species Drosophila sordidula. The sequence goes on along the minus strand of JAWNPQ010000156.1, from coordinate 15,071,917 downwards.
TCAAGACAAACATTTTTTGTTGTATTATATTTCTACTTCATAAAAAAATCTTTAATGGGTCTTTAGTTTGGTTTTTAGGTGGGGATAATAAACAGCAAAGAACAAATAAGCACTTAGAAAAAAATTTCAAATATGCACGCAAAGCAAACTCATTTTGGATTTAATAAAAAAAAAAATGTTGGGAATAAAAATAAATATATGTACATAAAACACCCTTTTAGGTTCCCGTTCAGCGCAATCCAAATGTCAATTTTGGGCAACCACTTGGAACAACCGAAAATTGTGGGTTTCAGACGACTGACGGCAGCTGGGCACAATTGTCAACGCTTTGCTCGCGTTGCAGGCTTTCCGGGCTCTCCTCAGTCAAATGTTACTCCAATCAGAGACGCGTAATTAAAATATGTACAAACAAGCCGGGAAGCTGGCAAACTCTCGTCGTGTAAGGCGCACGAAAAGCAAGGAGCGCGGAGGGCCAAAAGTTTGTTTACTTTGCGTGTTTTTCTATAAAACCAAAAACAACAAAAGCCGCAGCAGCAGCAGCAGCAGCAGCAGCAGCAACAGCAACAGCAACAGCGGCAACAGCAGCAGCGCGAGCAATAACAACAAGAATACCATTTGCATAAAGCAACAAACAGCTCCCAGGTTTAGACAGTGGAGGGGGGCTGCGATTGGAGTGGGGTTGGTTTAGTGGGTGCCCTCAAACGGAAGTTAATGAGCGCTACGGTAGGAGGGTGGGCTGCAAAAAGAAAATCAAAAAATTCAAACCCCTCGACGAAGGCGAAATCACTTCATTAATGCGTCATTTGTAAGGGAGCATGGCTAGGATAAAGTCAGGACATGGCCAGGACATAGCCATACGCCATATGCGACCGACTTGGCCCCAAGGCAAGTGCCCCTTCCAAGCGGAAGTTGTCTCCACGCCGAGCACAAAACTTTGCGCGAAACTTGCCACCAGGCTGTAACAACGTGTGACAGTCCTGGAAAAGTTGATTATTTTTTGCACGCAGAGTTGGGCTGAATCTGCGGGGCCTGCAGTCAGTTTCTAGTACACTGAATAATGACTTTTACCGTTGTGACGTATCGTCGTCGTCGTCGTTGTCGCGCCGCGATGCCTTCGGGCCAAGTTTACGAGCTTTTTTTTATCAGTCGCACGCCCCAAAAATGAGAGACAGGCTTTTACTCTTACTATTGTCGCAGAGTTATGCAGGCTCATTAAGTTGTTATACAGTTTAGAGAGAAAATTGTCAGCTTGCTTAATTTGGTCGAGTGCGGGTACGGGTACGAGAACCGGGACCGGGACCGGGACTGCGACCGGGGCCGGAGCAGAGGCGCATAAACAAAAGATTTCCGGAGCTGGCCTTTTGCCTTTGTGTCCTTGTCGCAGCTCGTGGAAATTGTTTAATGAAATGAATTTTAAGAGAAAATTTATCATTTGCCTAAAATGAAATGAAAAGTGAAGTCCTCCTATTTATTTCAGTATTTTTGGGTGGTGGGTGCCCGTCCGGATGTATATTTTAAGTGTAATTAAACCAAGGCTTTTCATTGAACTGGTTCAGTTAGAAAAAGTTATGGCCATGTCCATGGCGATACCCGACTTTACGAGGATAGTACCAATTATACTTAATGTTGGAAATGGCCAACACGAGTCGTAGCTAGATGATCTTAGCAGGATACTTTGCATATAAATGCGACAGGCTTTAACTTGATTCCCAGGAGCTCTTGGGCATGCTACATTTCGTTGCTCAAGTTTGCTTAGTCTCTAAACAAATCCCGCTCCACATCAATTTACTCGAACTTATCGTATTTCGTTGACTCCTGCATGACCACATCAACTTCTTATTCTTCTTTTCACAATTTCACCTTCAATTAAACTTGAGGTAATTGACAACGATGGAAACGAAATCCTGCACAAAACACGAAACCACACCAGGAATACACCAACGCGCATATACACATAAGAGGCCCTCCCTAAAGATAAATGGCGATGCCTTAAACTGATTGTGTGGATTAAATTGCCATATTGGCGAAATTGGCAGCGACGGTGTCAAAGTGGAGAGACAACAAGGACTCCAGCGGATGCCAAACTCCAGAAAGGGAGCAAGTATCGAAAACTTATTTTTGATAAGCGCAATTATAATTGGATTTGGGAGAAGTTGCTGCTCAACAACGAGCAGAGCAGGTAGCGTATTAGAGGGGGCAAAAGTCGAGCCAGCCAATGATTAATCTACCTCTGGAGTATTTAAAAAGAAAGATGCGCCTCGAGGCCAAGGGGCGAATGGAGCGAAGATGAGCAAACCAATGCGAAATTTGGAAATTGTTGTGTTTGGATGCGATAAAGACCTTGCCGCTCGGTCCTTGGCTGCGTATTTTTGTAAATGTTTGCTGTCAAGATAAGCACCACACAGCATGTGGTTTTATTTGCTTTGACTCGGCGGGTGCACTGCCAGATTATGGCGTGGGCGCAGGGAATTTCCAAAACGAGTTTGTCGCAGGACTTAACAAAGACAAATGAAGTTGTTAGCGACTGACAGAGTCAATGGGGGCTCGGAGTTGGCTCTTATCGGTTGTCGCTTTGATTGTTGCATTGCAATGCAACATCTTTGATGTGCAGTTGGCTGGTCGGTCACTCGGCCATTAATTGAGTTTAATTACTGGGCTGCCAAGTGACGAAGTCGGGGGTCAAGTGGGAAGGTAACAGTACACGCTGAGAAGATCGAGATCGGTGCGGCCCGCGGTTACAAAGGCCTTGGGAATATTTTTGAGAGCACGTCTCATTTGACAGATTTCTTAACTTTTAAACAGGCATTCCCTGTCATTTACTCCCTTCCCGCCTACGTCAGAGCAATGTCAATAGCTCATTAAAAGTCTGCAACAACTGGAGCGGTCTACTGGACCACATAACCCAAATGAAAGACATTTATTTGTGTCCATAATTAAGCGCAGACAATGCCGACAACGCCCAGACGCGGCAGGGGGCAGGCGACTCATCAAGTGACACGCCCCTTGGCTTGTTAAATATTTCAGCTGCTTGGAAGCAATTTATAAATGCAAATGGGGTCGTCTCTAACGAGCCTGCTGCCAAGTCAAGGCATATATTTGAAAATATTTTCTGCTTGGCCGCAGGCATTTTCAGGCCCGGAAAATTATTGACAATTATTTTGGGTGGGTTGTGTGCACATGTGGCTTGGAAATTCGCTTCAACTGGGCTCGAAGCACCATGATTTTGTGTTTATTTTTGGAAATTGAAAAACAACACTCGCGAAAAGTAGGCAAGTTTTCCGTAAAATATTTTCAAACCGCTTTCGCTGCCAACACTTATAAAGTCGCAAAGTATTTTGGGTAGTTCATTAACCCTCTACCGCTCCACCATTCTATGAACCTGCTAGCTGACCGACCCTTTTTAACAGGCTGTGACTTCCACTGCTTTTGTTGTTCATGCAAATTAATGATAGCAATGATTTGTGGAGTGGCCGCAGGACTTTGGAGTGTGCGTTCACTTGTTTTCTTAATGGAAATGTTATTGTTTCTAAGTTTAATTATTCTTGTCATTGATTTGATGTACGGCAGTCAATGCATTTAAATAAAGTATCGGAGTGCCTATTATTCTTGAAATCAATTTGTTCAATTTTTGTTTAATTTGAGATGTTCGTCACTGCGTTCAAGCTTTATTAGCAAAAGTGTGTGATTAAGACGCAGTTTCAAAATGTTTTCTCTAGGTAAGCTACTATTCAAATTTGGTACATAAGTAGCCGTACTTATTTATATTTTAAATGTTGTTCCCTTCTTGTAATGTTATCACTTTTGAAAAGCCGATATTTCCAATATTTTCAATGTGGCCTATCTTAAAATAACTTATAGAAATTAATTCTATGCAAAGCCGGCTTTGCCTCGTGATATGTACTTTAATTCGAAACAACATTATAAATCGTGAGGTCTGCCTTAAAATTTTACTAAATGCCAGCAAAGTTTTGCTCGCCCATCAATCCCATGAAGGCTGCATCAAAGTTGCACACTGCGCTTTTATGCAGATAAATTGTCGGTTATTTTCGCCCACCCCCTTTGGAGCCGTGCTCCCTCTCGTTGGCGTTCCGTTTCGTTTGGTTGGCTCTGCCTGCGCCGCGTCAGTTGTTTGGGCAGGCCGAAGGAAGGACGAAGGATGGCTCCCAACAGACCTAACCGGAGTGTCGGCTGCTCGCCTGATTGTTTCATAAAAGTTTTGCTGCAACCGCCCAACTAACTATTGTTGTTGTTGTTGCTCTTGTGATTTTGCAAATTAATTTGCTTATAATTTTTACGCTTAGTTAAACACAATTTTGAGTGATTTTCACACAGAAAATGCTCGATGCTGAAAAGTTTTGCCTTGTACCGGCAGAAAGCAGCGCACAGTGGGATAGAAATAATTTGTAAAATAAATACATTTCATTTTGGCACAGCTGCAGAATATTTAAAGAATTCCACGCTCTTAATAATTTAAGATTTTAATACATCTGACAATAATTCGAAATATATACAACATAATCAGAATCAAATTAAAAAAAAAGGTGCACACTAATTAATATATTTTGTTTATTTATTTATTTTTTTTTGTTGTGTTAAGCTCATTACTTTTTTATTTAAGATCCCCATTTTTTTTTTAATAGTAACTGCTTTAAATTGGTTTCCCGCTTTTCGATTCTACGGCAAACATGAACGGCTATCCTGAAACCTTAAAACTAATATAGCTATCGAGATTTAAATAAATTTGTTAAAGTCATGACGATTAAAGCAAACAAACTGCAGCAGACAAAACCGCTTTAAAATGATATTGTCCGGATTCGCAAAGGCAGTTCCATTGGCTTCGTTAGGGTCAACTGGCAGTGCAAACAGCGGAAAAGTAAAAAAAGGTGCATTTAAATGTTATTTGCGTCATTCTGACGTTTGTTGTCGCCCCGGCCGGCATTTTTGAAGCCTATCGGCGTTTTTCATATTTTTATAAATTGCTATAAATTGAGATATTAATACGATACGCGACAGAAGTCACGATGGGATGTGCAGTTGTTGGTTTTGGTGTTGGTGTTGCTGTTGCTGTTGTTGGCCGGTTCGCTGATTTCAACATGTGGCAAAAAGTGTCGAGACATTAAAAAATGTTGCGCAAGTGTTGCGCAAACAAAATGTGCAGTTATTTGTATAAAATGCGACAGGCGACAACTTTTTCGGGGCAACATTTGGCCAGAGGCGTGCACTGATAATGAAGTTGTTGCTAATGACCGTTTGGGCAAAGTATATTGGGCAAAAAAAGCGGACTTTAAGCTTAAATTTAAACACTGGCTACACCAAAAGAGTAAATGTCCTTTGCAGGACCTCATCCAGCTTAAATATTCCATGCACACGCAAACACACATTTCGTCAGTTGCTTCAATTGGACTGATTTAATTGAATCAGTTTGCTCGTCTACCAACTCCACCCGTCCTCCACTCTACTCGACTACACTCCGCCCCTCCTCACTTGTCTGCCATTTTTGTCTTCGGTCTTTCAATTTACTACCCAAGCTATTGTTGTTGCTGTTGTTGCTCTTATTGGTGCTGCAGCGTGTCTGTAGTTTCGGGTCTACGTTTTTCGCACACGTTTGCGTGCTATGCATGGCATAAAAATTTGACACAAAAGCCGTTGCATACAATTGGGCCTACACACACAGATGCACACACGCACACATAGACAGACACTCACACAGGCATATGCATGCATACGTATGTGTACATGCAGCAGCCGCGGCCTATGGCGTTTGTTTGAGTATGGCCAGACGAGGCATAGGGCTGCCCACAGGCGACGTGTTGAGGTCGTTGTCATACACTGATTTTGTATGCAGCAGGAACAACCATTTTAATACATGCTTTTTATAAACTGAGCGAGTTCAAGATTTTAAAGAATTTTTTGTTATTTAAAGACTCTGTGTTATAGAAATGGCTTTTGACTCAGTTAAAAGACAGTAGGAAGTGAACAGACGTGCTTAAATCACGGATCGACAATAACTCTAACTTGGCGTGAACCAATACCTAAACAAATTGTGACAGCTATCGATAGTTTCCACAGTAACGTTAATTACACTTGTCATTATATCTTCGCCTTTCTCAAGATATAAATTTTTTGGCGGTTACAACATAATAAGAGACTTATACATTTAAGAGATTTAAGATATTGAAGCTATTTTAAAAGTAAAAATTGCAATATTAATAATAAAAGAAAAGTTACGCTTAAATATCTTTTGAATCAATCATGTTTGTAACAATGTTTTGATATATACACACATTTTATATATATGACTTGATGTCTATACTCATGTAGCCTTGTTTGTATATATGGACAGGTAATATCGTTATAAACATGAATGAAACGATTTTTGAAATAAATAAATTGTATATTTATTTTATTTTCAAACAGTGCCCAAATTAAATTATACTATGTTACAAAACAAGAATTGTTCTCTGACCAATATAAATTATGTTGAAAGTAATAACTAAAGTGCAATTTTTAAATTAAAATTTATAAAAGTTATGGACCCTAGTTTTAATTGTTGTTCGATTTTTTTCATATAACCACCAAGTTCGGTTATCTGAAGAATAAGCTTTAACTTTTCTCTCTCCTGATGCTAGCTTAAGTTAAGCGTTTAGTTTTTACCCTGAAGGAATCTTGGGTAACAGCTTACGTACCTATCTTATTTATTTGGCAACTAGCAATATTTAATAAGAATGCCCCAATTGGCTTGGGAAACACATATACTTATGCCTATGCTCCTAAATTCAGGCAATCACAATTTTTATTTTCGTTGGCACCCACCCCCCTCTATCTCTTTCTATCACACTGCACACGTGCGTTGCCCTCTCGACACGAACTACATAAATAAGCGAACGACAAAAGATGCTCCTGAGGCCCCTCACATCTGATGTGGTATGTGGGACAGGATAGGGTGGGGGCGCAGAAACTTTTCCAATTTTCCCCTTTTTATCGTAAATTACGCACAATTCAATATTTGGCCTTTTTACTGGCGCTTGTGTTGTGTCCCCGTTGTCTGCCCTTTTTCTGCTTGACTAGCTCCCAAGTGTGGCTGGGGGTAGTAGATAGCTGGCAGAGGAGGAGGCATTTGTCTGCAATTCTTTTCTTGCTTTTGCTATTTTGCTATTTTTTGTGTGTCTCTTTACCGTAAATAAGAAATCTCATACGTGCGTCTTCAGCCTAGACCTGCAATCTATTGGCCCCTTCCAAAGTCAAGCTATTGCTCATTTGCTTTATGAATGCGTAAGTAAAAGTTAGTTTTACTTTTGTTTCAGCCCTGGAGGGTGCGCCAGATCTTTAATCGAAATTGGCGTGTGCGCCTATTGTAATGATTGTTTTTCTATGTGCCTTAATTTATTAAGCATTATTTAGATTGGAATGCGGGTTGGGTGAAGTTTCCACAACAAATGCCCATTAGCCTGCTTGGGTATCATTTTAACAGGATTAAAGACACTTTTGGAAGTAAATAATGTAACTGTGCAATGGGTGTGGCTTCAACTATTCGAGTATTTATTGAAATACTTTGTGCTGGGCTTGAATATTTCAAGAGTCAAGTCTGGAATACAATTAACAGATTCGGAATATGTTTATTTCAAGACTGCAAACCGGGGTGTAAGCCAAACCGATTCCATCCCAGAATTCCAATATTTTTTTTTTGTGGTCAAAAATTATATTTTCAATAAGTTTAGTTTCATTTTAATAAAACAAAAAAATGTAAGCTCAAGAATATATATTACCTGACCTGAATATATATTACCTGAGAATGCAATCAGAATTCAACAGAAGATGAAATCTCTACCTATTACGCATATATAATAATGAAGGCCCTGACAGTTAATTCTTAAATTTTAATTTAATGCTTTTTAAATAATAAATAATATAACAAGCCAAGGGTCATAGCAAATCCTGGGCTAATTGATGTGGAAAACCAGGTTCGCAAACCGAACCATTGAGCGAGGCGTTGGTTCAAATCGTGCACCAAACCACCGACAATTTTTTTGGGCTTGCAGCCATTGATATATTTCAATATTATCGCCAATTATCCATTAAAAACATACTCTTGTCACGAAGCAACTCTTTATTAGTCCACAAAGTCTGGCGCCCTCCCTGGCCAGCTCTATTTAGCCAATGTCACTCTGGCCAACATGTTGTATACGTGTTAATTTGAGTTTATGCTTTAATTGCAAAGCCTACCCATGGATGTTTGTGAAAAGCATAAAAAGCATCTTCAATGCAGCAGCTGCAGCTGGCGGGGCCATTAAAGCGCATTGTCGTTGTTGCTGGCACTTTGCGATAGGCGCCGCCAGTCACCACGCCCGTCCACCCGCGCCCATAAAAACATTTATGTAATTGCTGTTATCGACAAGCGCTCAAATGGCCTCGTTGTGCCGGCTGTAAACGGGCCTTTAATACACTTTTGATTGGATTGTCGCACAAGTTAATTGAACGCCGCGCCGTGGCATGGCGTGGCGTGGCTGCAACAAAAATTTCGGCCTAAGCCACTGTTCGCATCCAAAATGGCGGCAATTATATTCGAAACTAGTTGGCAGTCCCCTCCGCCCATCCTCCCGGCTCAATAGAGCACATCAACAAATCGCAGACTCATGCAAGCTCATTAGGCAAAAGGTCGTATGAATAACCATCCCCCAAGATTCTTTGTGCGTTCGTATCGCTGTCAATTTACCCATTACTGGATTACTGGATATATTTGGACTCGGATAGTCCACTAGACAGCTACTACAGTCCGCTGCAACTTGTACACCGCCTGTTGGCCGAGCTTTTCTTTAATGCTCCAACGCACTTTATCTTTTGTTGCTGTTGTGCTCGTCGTTGGCTAATGCGCTAGCAAATTGTTTGAGAATGACCCGCGTAAATTTCATTTCTAGTTGATTTACTGTAAATTGTATTGCAGGGACCGCAGCGAACGGAAGATAAACTGAGCATACCATAAAAATGGAGAGCAAATGTAGTAGACTTTTATAAATTGATTGGGCCACTGGGGCTGATGGGGCTGCAGGAATGGCCAACTAATTTTGATTTGGTTTGCATTCGGTTTTCGCTTTGATGGTATTTGTTATATGGCAGTTGATTTGTATGATTTGTGGGTGACCTGAAGGTTTTCTGATTCTGAATTGACCGAAATAGGCAATTTGGTAGATGTCATGCTCAGAGAGGTAGATGATTTAGGATTTTGTGGTACCTTTTCGGCAATCTAAATGGGTTACTGGCTACTTACCCTTCTGATAACTCATCATTTCAAAAAATCGAGTTTTTTTTGAAGCAGTTACATGCACAATAAGATCTGGAAAGAGAAAATATAAAATGAGAATTGTACAAATCACATTATTTTCTTACGGTAAATACAGACAGTTGAGTAGCCAAATAGAAGCTTTTACTTATATTAAAATAGGAGACAACCATTATTTAAAAGGTAATAACATAACTAATGCTTTTTGTTACAAGTGGCTTCAACAACAAACACCGACATTACTACTACGTCTATTGCGTCATCATCAACAGATTCCTCATTAATTTTTTTTTCGGTTTTCGTCTTCTGCCACTGTGGCCATCTTTTTAGCTACTTCAGCGAAAAAACCTTTTGCATTCGTTTGTTTAACTTTCAGTTGGAAGAGAATGTTGATGTGTACTTAAAACTGAGCCCGCATCAAGCTCAAAATGGAGCTAAAGTTGAAATTGGGGGCGAAGTGCAGGATGAGGATGTCTTATGTAAACAAGCTCAAGTTTTACTAGTGTTGGTTCTGCGAATTGCAGGTTGCAACATTTTCATTAAATTGAGTCAAATAACAAACAACCGACACGCAGCCAAACGAACTGGCAGCCCGGTAAACAATCAGGCCGCTTTCAAATGCGCAGTGAATAACTACTAACTGACTAAGCAGTTGACATTAACAAATTGTTGGATTTTCAAAGTAAACTCAGGTTACTTTTTGTCTCTGGAGCTTGCACAAGTCTCATATATCACAAATCAGTGATGTCGGGATATGAATTTCTGTTTGTATATTTTAATACGCCTCTTCTTGCCACACGTTAAATAAAGGGAGAGCAACTTGTGCTACCTTGGAAACTGTTGCATCAAAGGATTTGATGATTGCGATCAGCTACAAAATCATTTTTAGCAAGTAGGGTTTCTCTAGTTGAAAGTGCTCGACTATGAAATACCCTGTCTGCTGTCTTTACTAACATGGCAGTCCTATGCTATATGTTAAATATTCTTGCTCTACGTATGCCTCACAGGAACATATTCAATCAAATTTGGTTGTGCTTATGGTTTCTAAGAGATGCTTAAAAGATCGGGCCAATAAACGTGATCTGCGCGTGGCACCGATGAGCCTTTTTCCATAAACTTTGACTCTAGCTTTTATAGTTTCCGAGATATAAGCGTTCATGCAGACGGACGGTTCGCTGAAAAGCAGACGGACATAAGTACATCGACTTGGCTAGTGATGCTAATTACGAATATATATACTTTATGGGATCAGAGATGCTTCCTTCTGCCTCTTATTTTTTTACCCATTTTCTTTGGATTCAGGATATACAAGTAAAGCAGACCGATCCTATGGAAAGTGTATGCTTATGTGGCTCTCAATTGCTAATTAAAATAAATAAATAAAATAAATTATTCAAATTTCGTGACAAATATATAATACGTTTTACGAGAGCATAATGAACTTAAAGCCAATTAAATGAAATACATGAAACACATTCAGCAATTCAGTCATTTATTGACAGCTCACTTTTAATTTAAAGAAAATATTTACCATATACAAAAGCCTCAAATAAAATAAAATGTGTAATATGAATGAAGTACGTATGATGGTTTCAGGTTATGCAATAGAAGACAAGTAAGATTCAAAAGTAAATACGCCAGAATAAGTAGTGTTAACGAGTCTGGAGTGCGGGCACCTACACGGCCTGAACACACACAAGCCAAAACGCAGCACCCAGCAGATTTTTGGGTGGTCCAAAAGCTGAAGAGTTTATAAAATTAACGTCGTCATGACATTCAAGCAGCCCCCGTCGCCGTTGCTTAGGTCATCAAACTACCCGCCCCTCCCCGCCACTTGTCACGCTCCAAAACATCCTTTGAGCTGTCGCTGTGCATTTGTATGCGTTTTGCCTGCCTGATTTATGTGTGACGATGAGTTTAGCTGTTAGTATGTGTGCGTGTGTCTGTGTGTGTGTGTGTGTTTACGTCTCTGTCGTGTTGGCGTTTGTCGTTACAAACTTAATTAATGTTATGCTCCGCCATCGCCTCCGACGCCGCTCGCCAGTGCCTGCCCTGCCCCGCCTCGCCCTGCCCCGCCTCTGCCCTTGTCCTCCAGGCTCTTGACTTTTGTCAAGCACCGCAAAAACTGCAGCCGGTTGACACTGCGCCACTGTCAGTTTCAGCTGACGTTTGGTGTTTGTGTTCAGTGCTGCGTCCCAGTCTCCGGTTTTGTCTCCGTCTCCGTCCCCATCCCAGGCTTGCGTTTTGCATGTGATTAGGCGGCGTCTGTGTTGGAATTTCACTTGATGCTGAAGTTGAGTCCGCTCCTGGCCATGTATGTGTGTGCACGTCCGTGTGTGTGTCACAAAAATGGTGCTCATCTCTCGAACATTTTGTGTTTCTGTTGACGTTTCGCAAAATCGCATTGACAGCATTATCCTTATTGGCATAATCACCGCTTGGCAAGAGGTTTGTTTGTTTTACTGTTTTTGTTGCTTATTTGCTCAGCCTGCGGCTGCTTTCGAAGCTAGTTGATTTTGATGACTGTCGAGAGGTGCTATAACTCAGTTTTCAAGATTTTTACGCTTTCTTGAGTTCAGCTTAATGGCATTTACCGAGCTGGAGACTTAACCGACGGCACCTTAAATTGTCAGCCGGCTTCAAGTTTTTAAATTTGCACAAAACACGTGCAGCATTTTTCTATTCATTTGGTGCGTCGCTTTTCGCAGGCTTGAGAGCCTCCGCATTTGTGGTATAGCTGGTGCCGGGGCGGAGGGATCCAGACAAATGCCGACTTTACTTTGTGCAACAGCGCGTGAATCGGGGTGCAAGGCAGAAATTCAACGTCTGGGCAGCAGGCACACAGAGAAGTACGAGCGGCAGGAGCATTTTATTTGTTTATAGCGCAAACGGCGGCACAAAAAGTGCAACACGGCTGCCGGCTAAAAGGCAGCAAATGCAGCTAAAGCGCAAAACTCCTGCCCGGATTCTTGGGTGCAACACTCATTGTCAATACTCCTGTGGGGCGTGCAAAGTTTGCCAAGGAAGCTAACGCAGCTTATGTGAAATGTTTTCTAAAGGAGTGTGCGTGTGTGTGTTTAAATATATGTAAGTATGTCCATTCTCTGTCTGTCATGTGTTGCTGTCGTAATCAGTTTGCCCTGCCGTAAATTGTGTAAAAAGTGAAAAGGATTTGTTGCGCTTTGTCCCACCAACAAGCAAAATGCCATGAGATGAAATTTAAGAATTTTTCGTATATATCACATTTATGATGAACCAGACAAATAACGGTGTTTGGATTAAAACGAAATTGTAAAAAAACAGCAGGCACTCTGGATCCAGAATTAAGAGTTTCCAAAAATAACATTCGTCATATCTATATTATCAATTGATAGTTTCGATTGAAGTTCAAGTGGAATTGTCGGAGAGAGCCGCTCGATGTGTTCTTAAAATTGTTTCTATTTTTTATTTGTTTAACGGCTGATTCACATTTTCCATATGCGTCCTCAACAAAAGTGCCCTTTTAGCTTTTCCCCCTACCCACTTTCGGGGGCCCCAGGATCTGACCTGGACTACCAGCGGCCACATCGGCAACATAATTTAAATGGCAACTTTAAATTGTTTACCAAACGCTTCATCCTAGTTGTAACGTAAATTTACGGGCCAGCAGCTAAACAAACACGCAAACACACTTACACTCACACTCACACTCACACACACACACACACAATGCCAGCGTCTATGTGTGCCTGCCTGTGGTTCGTCTGTGCTTTCTATTTGCGCTTAATCCGTGGACGCCAGCGTCCGCTGAAAAGCATAGCACATTTTTTGCCGTACTTCTGCAGGCGCGAAAAGATATGCACCGAAAAAAGATTCAGCTCGGGAGACTTGCTCATTACTGTGGCAATTTTTTCTGTGCTCGCATCAGTTCGGCCCGCCCCATTATGTTGGGTTTTAATTAAAATTAATTACATTAAGTGCTGCAAGCAAACAACGAACAGCACACACCAGGCCAGCCCAAGCAGGATCAGCAATCGGCAGTCGAGTAAAAGGAAGAATCATTCTAAACACAAAGCGCCCACAAAGCACCATACATATGCAGGGGGCGTGGCAGCAGCAGCTATGCAACTGTGTTCAACTTAAAGTCTGACGACTTGGATACTTAATGCGCTTTAATCGCCCTCTTTTTATCGGAGCCCTGTTTTAGTGACAGTCCATTTTTTCCACAGGCGGTTTTTTTATACTTTTAATCAGGTCAAATTGGCCTAAACATAAAAACGCTTTAAGTGTTGACCAAGATACTCTTAGTATCGCTAAAATAATTTAACTAAAATAATTTAAGTTAACACAATGAAATTTTTTTTAAACCCCCACCCCAATAAATTCCTGCCCAAGTCACTACATTCAAGCTGCCCAACGATACTAAGCAACCTAGTTTACGCGGACCCCGGCAAAATGCCACCCACCTCCCAGCCAACCGACCGAGAAATAGCATTACTTATTATGTGGAAAAGATTGTTATAAGTAGGACATAAGATCCGAACAGGATTATAGAAAGCATAGTTGGTATTACACACTTGATAACGTCGAAGCGGAAAAGTAATAACGGAAGAATCAATTTCCCCATTAATTAAAAAACTATCAAATCCTATTTACTAGCTTTAAATAAAACTTGACACAGGTATTACTAATTTTTATTATAAATATACTTATGAAGTCTTATCTTATGGTGCTTGTTAACGATTAAATAATTACTGAATTTGTAAAAAATATAAATTTTGCGAATTTTGTCCTTAACTTAAAGCTTATTTTAGGCCGACACTCTTAGTCTTGCCCCAAATAGATGACCAAAAGTTTTAAGCTCAAACTCGATGACAACTAAATATGAAATACTGCAAATTGTTGAAGTGTTCGCTGGACCCTCAATGTGCAGTCCAGGCAGTCTAGGGGTACTTTTCAGCAACATAATAAAATACAACAATTCACAGAAAAATGTTTTATTTTTATGTTTTATTTTTATGTTTTTTTTTAAATATATTTTTTCTGAGCAATTAAATGTTGCCAGTTGGCAAAAAAGTTGCACATTGAAAAGTTTGAGAGCACAAAGTTGAGGAAAAATTGTACAAAATTGTCAAGCTAAAATTGGGCAGCAAAAAGTAAATGCCGGAATCGAAGGCAACACTCTGCAAATAAACTCCCGGCACTGATACAAAATGTTCCGCAACAATAATAACTGCAACAACAACAATAAAAGCAACAACGTCAACTGAAAATAAAATGAAACGAAGAAAATACATTTTGTAATACCAGCGTGGAAAATCATAAATAAAACGCATGTAATCCACGATTGAGTGCTTAAGTTGATTTCCAAGGGGGGCGATGCCTGCCCAATGCCAATATGTATGCTCCCCCAAACACACTCAATCACACACAAACACACACACTCTCATACAATATTTACATTTTGATACACGTTATGGTTGCTGCTGTGGTTGCCGTGTAAAAATCACTGTCTATATTGAAAAGTCATCAATCATGAGGCTGGGAAAGTCAGCAGACCGCGAAATTTGTCAGCGTGGCAGAATTCGGCGAGCAAATCGGGGAAATCGTGACATGAAACTTGCTGAGCCTAAGTACTATATGCCACGGAGCTTTCCCAGCCTTCTCTGACTTAATTTGGGGGCAGCTTTAAGCAGCTTTAAGTGTGCGGACCTGCAAGCACAACAAAGCATAACGAATGGGCGCAAAAACACAGCCAAATGAATGGCTGAATAGATAGAAACACAAGCTGAAGTGCGGCCAGGGCCAAGAAATGCACAAAGCAGCAGCGGGCCCCGAAAGCGACTGGCAAAAGCAAAAAGTAGCCAAGGCAAAAGTTTACATAACATTAAACAAAGCGCACAATGGCCAACAATGCGAGTGGGCAGAGGCAGACTTGGGCGCCCCTTTGATGAGTGCGAATGGACAGTAGAAGACTGAGAGGCAATAAAACACAAGTTAAGTGCAAGCCAAAGGACCACAGGACGAAGCACACAGATACACAGACACACAGACACAGCGGACACAGCAGACACAGAATTTGTTTAGACTTTTTGCAGCCAAGTCAAACAAAACGAGTTGCGCATAATGAAGCAAGGCACAAAGCGTTACAGAACCCACTCCTGCCTCCTGCTGCTGCACTCCTCGAACGCGCTTTATAAATGTGGCAAGTCGCTCTGTCAAGAAGTGGCCATTTGGAATGCTTTTTTTCCACCAGGTAAATAAAATCTATGCCAAATTATCAGCAGCCACAGAACTGAAATGAACTGAATTGCCGAGTTTCACTTTCTTGGTTTTTGGTCTGCACACCCAAAAACTTTCCGCCCGTTATAAGAAATTATTTCATTAACAACTTCAATTGGTAGTCGTTAGGTATGTGAGTTTGATCCCCTTCCCTGCGTTCTGTTGCCTTGCTCTCTGCTCTGCTCTGCTGCGCTGCACTTTCTCATAGTTGTTCGGCAAGTTTTATTTCACTAAATGTTATAATCGTGTTAGTAACCAAAGTTGTGGATAAATGTTTACCAATGGGTGAGTAAGTGCTTTAGGATGAAGTACATGGCTCTAATTGTAAATGAAGTTTACCATTGTGGCAATTAAGAGGCGAACTTCAACGGTATTGCGCAGAGTACAACTTTTTGGGGCTAAGAACTCCAAGCCCTAAATTTAAGCTACAATGTGATGCGAACAAAATACATATATATATATATATATATATATATATATATATATATATATATAGTAGAGTATTATCCCGTACTGAACATTAAACACTTGACAACCCCAAATTTGCATAACGAAAAAGCCCCCTTCCAAACACACACACACACACTCAACTAATACAACTACTTAATTCCTCTTTATGGCCGCTTGGGCCATAAACTGCGCACTTAAAATGAAACATGCTTAAATGTGATTCAACATCGTCCATAAATAAATTATGAAAAACGCTTAACTACTTTCGACAGCTTATAAACGCCTACAAAATGGCCGTCCCACAACTATTTCAGTGTGTGTGTGTGTGTGTGTTTATATGTTTGTGTGTCAGTTGTGGTGTTGATTTACAGTTGCACATTTCTTAAGCGGGTCTCGCCCGTCTTCTAGGACTGCGGTGGCCGTAAAGCAATTCATTTCCCTTATGCATTTTGTAACAGCCAAAGGCAACGGCAACAGTAGCAGCTACCAGGTAGAAGCAGAGCTACTTGGATACCGGCTAGACCGACCCAAATGGGCCCCACCTTCCCGGCACCGAATGGCGCAACGGAAGCGCTTTTCAATGAAATTTATGACGCATGGAAACATTAGACGATCGTTGACGTTTACAAGTCCGCGTCGCTTTCTCCCTTTGCAATGGGCGGCGAAGGTTGCGGTGGGGCTGCTGGGTGGTGGGGTGGTGGGGCGACGCCTTGGCCTATGCTAATGTCCTGACACCAAGAATTTATGGGCCCCGCAAAAGTTGTGTGCTGTCTGTTTTGGCGTATGCTCGCTAATTTTTTGTGAGGCACCTCGAAAGAATTTCAATTAATTATAATTTATGTGGGCAAAAGTTATCTGGCTGAAGCGTAAAACTGCTCCATAAAGATAAGAATTTGACCTCCGTCGGATTGTGTGATAAAATCACCATGAATTAGTGAATCAGTATCTAGGTTGCAATATTTAAAATGTCGCTAAAGTCTTTGCGACACACGTGGGCTTTAAAAAATTCAACCAGCTCCGTCGCTTGCATGTTTGACGCCTGGAAGTATGCAATGCCCGCGTCGTTTGTTGCTCGTTAGTAGTTTTAAGCTAAAAACAAAAACAAAACGTAAAAAATATGGGCTGCCCTTTTTTTCTGGTATCTCTCTTGCGATTTTGCCCAACGCCGTCTCGCATGGAGCTCTTTGTTTCGGCAGCCGTTTACCAACTGGCCCGCCTCCGTCCCCTAGCGTGCCCCGTCCCCGACCCCGCCAGCACCTCGACGTCGCCGAGCAGTCGATGGTCGTGTAAGCAGCCAAGCAGCGGAAATGATTCGTCGTAATTTTCCTTTGTGTAATCAACTCCTTTGTAGGGAATATTTTGTATGTTCATATGGCTTGCCGACTACACCGCCGCTTTTGACTCCGGCTCCGGTTCCAATTTCTGCACCGCCTCCGCCTACGACTGTGAATTGAGAAAGCGGCAACTGCCACGCGAAGTTTTGCGTGGTGTGCTTTTAGGCGTACGTAATGCCTCTTTGCTGTATAGTTGTATTTCGCAAAGAATATAAGTGTTAAAAACTTTTTTAAAATATTCGCCCGCTTTACATCGGCAGGGCTTTCGCAGCTCAGCCATTTAATTCGAGCGATATTCATATTTTAATTAAATTCTTTAAGCGGACAAAATAATTATGCAAATTTGCAAGCACAAGAAATATTTCCATTCATGAGTGTCAATCTCTCAATTTCCTATTCCACTTTAGTGCGTCTACAGAACTTTCAGCGTGCTGTCAGCAGCTGCTGCGGACCCCCATCAAGGCGAGGACCATAGTCCTGCGGCCAGGTGTTTATCCCATCCGCGTCATGGCTGACTTATTACCGCGTTATCTCTGTCGACTCGCCTCAACATGATTATTATGAAGTTTGCCTGTCAACGAGCGAGAAATCCACTCAATTTCAAAAGCAGGCACTGAACCGCACCTCCCTCTCCCCTAGCTGCCTTATCAGGCACCAGAGGCAAAGTTTAGCGCCATCAATTGATCATTACTCAATGTTTAAATGGTTATTGCTGATGGGCGTTATTTTACCAGATTATCCGTAAATGTTTAATTTGGAAATAGTCAAGAGTGCATAACTTGGAGATACCCTCTTTCCAGGTCAAAAAAAATAGTTTGAAAAATATATTTGTTTTGAAGATATGTGGAAAATATATAAGATAAAGTATCATATCAATCAGCTTATATAAAAACTTTATCAGCAATCAGCACACACTACTTTTTATAGTCATCGCAAAAAGTATCTTTAATCTGTGCAGTGTCAGGCTGGCCGTATGAACGCTATTGCAGTTAGAAACTTGCGTATACTGTGGATATATATCCATAAACATACATAAACTGTTAACATTTTTTGTGACCGTGTCTCAACAAATTCGGACACGCCCACTTCCGCCTCCACAAATAACAAACATCTATGTTTTCTCAAAATTGCAAGCCCCTTCCGTCTGACTATATAAAGTTCTATAGTGCTTTCGACTTTTTACTTAACTTTACTTTCACCATTTAAAAAATCAATTGCATAAATTTCCATCAAGAACGAATAAATGTGTGGTAAAATATGACACATTTGTCATAATTACATACATTAACGTTTTCTATTTGTATACTTTTTTTTTTTTTTTAATATTATGAGAACTTATTGCGATCTAGCCATGTGCGTTTGTCCGTCCATCCATCTGTATGAATCTGTCGATCGCGGTTACTACAAGGGCCAGAGACATTTAAGTTATAAAATATAGTCCATGGCATTCGCATATCAAGTTTATTTCAAATGATCGATAACCCACCCCCTCTTCCTAAAATCGATAGAAGTCGAACTCAGAGTTTGTCAGAGTATATCGTAAATAATGAAAGCTGGACTCACCAAATTTGCATCAAATACAAAAATGCATTTGCGTCGTAAGTGTATTTCCTAGTCGACTCTTCTCGAATATAGCATTCTTACTTTTCACTTTTGCTCGTTCATGAAGTGAACTTGTGCAATATCCGTCTTGCTGTCTGTCCATAAGTCCGTCCGTCTGTCCGTATGAAAGCAATTGTTTTCGCCGCTATTGAAGCTGGACACTTGAAATTTGGAATTTGGATACTCATATATACCTCGTCAGATAAAGTGCTAAGATATCTTGTATCTTGCTCAGTTTCAAAGCTGGATACATATATTTTTTAGACAGATTACTGACTAATGGCCTCCCCTGAAGACCACCCACTTTTTGGGTAATCCCATATCTTGAGGGCGGCTAAACTGCGAAAATCCATATCTCCCACAACTTTAGAGCTAGAGTACCCAAATTTGGTAGTTATCTGATTACAAAAATCCAAAATATCTGTCAAGTTGTTTAAATTATTAATACTGCAACTGAGCGAAGTAAAAGTATCTGAGACCGGCACACGTAAAACAAATTGTTCGACGTATCTCATCTTCTTTATTAATCATATGCGAACTTAATGTGCCCGGATTCGTCTCCTTCTCATTCAAACCAATTTGCAACGGGCAAAGTATAATTATTAAAAACCTTTCCAGTACATTATGATGCTGTTAGGAAAATTGCATTAGCATTTACCTCGAACCCCTCCGCACGACCTTTACAAAGAAATTGCAAAACGCTACAAATTAACCTCAGTAAAAAACGTAGCAATATGAGAGGTTGAAAAAATCCCGCTCAGCTGCAGATTGCAGGTCACCATTCAACATCAAAGCGCTGTACAAACATTTAAAGATCAAAAAGCCAAAAGCCCATTTGACCCGCTGGGCTTGGTCAAAAAGGACACGTACATATGTACGTACATTCGAACATTCCGCCCATGGTGCACACAAACAGCTGTCGCCCACTGTTGATAGACACAGGGAAAATAAGTGTGTCCGTGTGTTTGTGTATGTGTGTGAGGAGTAAGCAAGGCGGCAGAAAAATGACTGACCATTCGCCACACCCTGACCCTGGGTGGCTGCATTAATAAAAATTGCTCACCATATTGGTAAATCCATTATGAATATTATGGGAGAGTAAAAGGCAGCTTTGCATCGCAGCGATGAGCCCACGAGTCCACGAGGGCAGTTGGAGGGGGGGGGAGGGGGGGGCAGGAGGCAGTAGCTGGCAGTTGGCGGCCGGTTGTGAAAAGATTGAAATTGAAATTTGTGATGCTGCAGTCTGAGAGCCGAGCCGAGCCCAACACCGGCCCCTTCTCTTCTGTGGCTTTCTCCTGCAGTTGGCCGTCGTAATTGTGTGCAAAAAGCAAAGCAAATGTTTACGTAATAAATTTACGTGATTGAAATATGTCGAGTTGGCAACAAAATGGCCACCGAATGCCCCTACCCTCGCTGTCGACCGCACATCGCTGACTGCCCCTCTTCCGCGTCGGGCTAACGAATTGGCGCAACGTTTGCGCGTTGCTTTGGGCTAGGCCAGACTCCGAACCTACCTACTCCCTACCGAGCCCCCTTCGTCAGGCTTTTCCCATTGGACGTGGTGTAAATTTTTACACATATGCAACGCGCTCATTTTTATTAGTTGCCAAAGCGTTTGGCATCTGTTGATGTTGCCGATGTTGCCACGGCTTTGTTGCTCCCGTTGCCAAAAACCCGCAATTTGCGCAAAAATTATAAAACGAGACTTTGTGCAAACACAATCAACGCTCGAGTAAGTTTTTATGCATTTAAATTAGTTTATTGCTTACGCCAGGGGAGAAAGTGGAATCCATCACGGACTTGTCGATAAGCGGATAAGTGCAGCGAATTTGTGCTAGTTACTAACAGGCACACCCACGATTTTATTGCCTCATTGAATACAAGAGTTATTACAAAGATATGAAATCGTCCCAAAGTTCACCCACTCTAACCAGGGTATTAGTCTACTGGCAGCGAAAGCGATTACAGTGCTGAGTTTCACTTAATCCTGTCACGAATTTGGCAACTTCTCCCGCCATCCGGCATCCGCTTTTAGTTAAAGCTTAGCTTCCATATACGTATTCCCACCTTGTCACTGAATGACAACTATAAAAGAAAAATACAACCACGCGCAATTTGTCGTGTGCATGTGGAAATTGATCCCAGCGATTTTGCAATGCTGAAGAGTCTGACGCACAGTTCTGCACAATCGGGACATGTCTAAAAAGTATTTACGGCGTCGTCAGTCATTCAATTTATCGCATTTCTTGGCCCAAAGCAAACAGAGAAAACGTCAGTGACTTTGGCGTCGGCGTCGACGGCGGCGTCGACTTTGACTTCGGTGCTGGCGTTGGCTTTGGTTGGCGACAAGTTCATACGTCTTATGACTTCCCGTTGACGGAAGTGTGTGGAACGTGTGTGTGTGTGTGTGTGTGTGTGTGTGTGTTGGGTCTTATGTCTGCCTGGGACGTGAAGCTTACTGCAAAATCACTTTTATAATTGGCACGCAGCCAGCCAAAAGAAACTTCATGATGGTAAAAAAAAAAACCAAAGAAAAACAAAAAACTTCACTGACTGTGAGGTTTTCAGTTAACTTATAGTCTGGCTCGTCGCGTCTTTAGATCTTGCAGCGATGTCTGCAGATACTATTTGTCAGATATGACATTATATTAATTGAAATCATTTCTCAGTATGGAATCGCCGATTAAAGTGCACGTGCTTTAAAACTGAAATAAAAACCTCTTTCCCAAAGTCAATTAAAGTCATCAAAAGTGTCGTCAATATCCCGTCAATATAATAATAAATTATGCGACACAACTGTCCATAGAAAAAAAAACCCGGACCCTAATTGAATTGGTAAATATTTAAATAAATATAACCGCAAATAATTAAAACAACAAAGCCAAACGAGGCAGCAACCGGTGGCAAATTTCAATGGACGACACGTCTAAATTAAAAGCTCGACAAATATGAATGGATGGCAACAACAAAAACAATAAGAAAAAATATTCGTGTCCAGGTGAAAAGGAAAAAGGGCGCTCGCTGCACATTCTGACCACAAAAGCAATTAAATTTCCAATTAAATTGCATTCGCTCTGAAACAAACGTTACAAACGTTGTGCGATTTATTTAAATTGTTAATTAGGAAACGCAATTGCATTGCGACGATGACAAATTAAACAAATTTTGTGATCGGAAAGGTGTTTGCAACAAAATCTAAATATTTAAATAGAAGTTGAGTTAAACCCACAGCTTGGAAAGCCTTACATGTACGTTCATAAAGTACTAAGTACTCATCCCCATCAATTTAAAAATTAAATGCACCCCTCAGCAAGTTTCAGCACTTATTCACAACCACCTCCTGTGCCCCACCAGGACATTCACATCCTGCCGACTAGTACATTTCCAACAACAACCGAGGCTGCTGCCAGGCATACCAAACAAAGACACCAGCAATTACAGCAATTCCAAAAATGTGCAAGAGCATGAATGGAGCAGAGGAAAAAAAAACGACGCAAAAGCAGTCGACGGTGAAAAAATGATATAATTTTTCGTAAACGTTTTTATAGTGTTGTCATGTACGATTAATTGCGGCTCATTAAACTTTATACGGCTGCAAAAGCTTAAACGATTTCCGTACCAATCGGCCTACACCACACCGCCCACAATTTGTTTTCCCCAATGGGAAGACGGTTCCAACGAACCGAGACGGACTTTTGATCTGTCTGAGTTGGATCCGTTTCAACACATTTTTTTATGTCGTAATGTTCTGAACGTGAATGACTAATAATTGGGGAATTGCCTTAAATGAATGTCCTTAAGTAAATAAATTAGTCAGAATGGTCTGAAAAGGACACAATGTACCAAAAGTGTTAACTAAATATTGAATACATAACTAACTTTGACGAAAATGATTATCCCCAGACACTTTGGGAGTAAAAATATTCCCAAAAAAAAAGAAAATATATTGTATCATTGATCATAAAAATGGATTAATATATCAATATCATAATCAATATGTTGTGAATATACTTCGGAAATTAAAAGAGCTTGGACACCTAATAATTAAAATGTATAATTTACTTTCTACGTAAAATGTATATCAGTGTACTTTCGATACCATATGTAAAGACAATAAGAAAATAGTTCAGTCATGGATGTACGTTAAAATAGACTCAGGTCTGAGTACATATTAATTTTTTAATTACCAGTGAAAAGTTTAATTTGAAATGTGCAACATAAAATAGAATACATCTCCGACATCATAAAGTGTCGATAAAACCATGTCCGTCTGACCAAATAACGTAATTTAAAAAAAAAAAACATTATTCTTTTTTTTAACAATTGTTAATGGGTACTGAAGCAAGCATTCATATGCATTCAGAATGCAACTTATTATTTAAAATAATGTAATTTTTGATTCAATACAATAAACCCAGCATTAAATGATAAAAAAAAGTAAGTTGAACCTCATTTTGAGACACGCAAAGACATGAATATATGAAGAAAAAAAAAAAACGTAAAAAAAAAACTTAATATATGCAACTCGTCTACCACGGATTGCCGGCTTTAAAAGATGTAGAACTACTAACTACTTATTTTTTTAGAAATAAATTTAAAAAGTCAACACTTTTCACGTATTTCAACCGGAAAATAATTTCTTTGACCAAAATACCATCTTAATTGCATACATATGGAGAACATTTTGTTGATACAGTTTTACCAAAGCCAATATAAATAGTATACATATTGTCTTTAGGTTTACTTTATATAAAAGTTAATATATATTCATATATATCTATGTTTCTTATAATTTAGGAAGATTATTCTGTATGATACTTGACGCACAATTTTCTAATCTGTATTTCCCGATTAAACTCTAGACGGTGTCGAAAGAATTTTCACCTTTAAACACTTGTGTTTTCATATTGTCGATGTACATATAAAGAATAAGTACAGGGTATCTCCCCTCTCTCTCAACTAGAGCACTCTAACTTGCTAGATTTCTTTTTTGCAACTGTGTGCAATTGGGAAGTTGAGTTTTGTCACACACAAGTAAACGTGTGGTGCGCTGCAATATTAGTTGCAACTAAAGTGCTCAGCAGGTCACGGTTCGAGTCGCAGAGGAGTTATATTTTCTAAAAATGTATTTGTCTTGGACACAACATGTCTGTCCGTATAAACGCAATTTTTCGTCGCTATTTAAGCTAGAGCACTTGAAATATATCCGCGTCGGATAAGGTGATACGATTTTTGGATACAGCCACATACGCCCACAGTTATGGAGTCACCATCATAAAAAGATTAAGACAAACCAAAATATTGCCCACAATTTACATACAATTTAAACACCTTTAATTTGTCTAATAGCGCGATGATCTAAGTTCAAAAATGACAAGCCACAATTGGCAGCCAGCACAAGCATAGACTCCGTCCTCAATATTTTTCGATTTTGGTAGTCTTTCTCATAAAAACCTTTGCGGCTTTTTGCGTTTGTTAAGAATACTTGAAGTATAATATAAAAATTAATTAGTACTGAAGCACAGAACTTAAGTGTCTGTGGATTTCAAGTTTGAAGCATCGTTACACATATTGTGCTTAATTTTGTTCTCTAAAATGTCTTTTACTTATAAATAAAACCATAGTAGTAGTGGAATATAGGTGAAAGCTAGAAACCTTACATTTTTTTTCAACTAGCACTGACTTCTATGGCCTTCGGCTAAGATAATTAAATCCACTACATATCCCCATTGTGCCCACCGAGGACTGCATTTAAAATAACATTTTTGTATAAGCACCTACTTTATGTTAGGGTACAGGATATCTCCCCCGATAGCACAGCGCACTTTGTTATACTAGACTGCAACTTTCTTACTTGCTTCTTTTTTTCTTTGTTCTTATATCCTGAACTCATGGCAAATGGCACCAAAATACTGGAATACTTAATTGTAAAATGTTTAAATATTATATAATAATTAATAATATTAAATATTAAAAGAACGAAATTCAGGTATTACAGCTTTGTTTGAACATAATTTGAATTTGAAAATTTCATAACGTTCACAGTTATTCACGCCTAGAAGTTATTCACGAATTTAATTTCCATGCTAGGGGCCAAGCGCAGCTGCTGAGCTAAGTGCGCACATGCGGCGTGGCTTTGTATGTGTTTGTGCGTTTGAGTGATTTTATACCCTGGGTGCAGTGTTTGTCCTAGTCTAGCGCTCCTGTCTAGTGCTCCTTTTTATTGAAAAATATTTTATTTAATATTTATCATAATGTTTAAGTACATAATAATAAATATAATAATAATAAATTATGTGCCAAATTAGAAATAGAAAATGTACTAGAGCTCTTTATATTTATAAAAATATGCAATTACAATAGTAAAATGCATATACCTAGGTGAATTTGGTTAGAATATGAATAATATTTTTTTCAATTTTCTGATTCTTACAACCAAAAATTTAAAACCTCAATCCTCAATTAATTTTTTCGGAGAAAATTGATTTAGTTATAGTGTTGGACATTTCTATTGCGAGTTAAAAATACATTTTTGTTTGCAGTTTTAAAACCATTTGTGTTTATGCATAATTTTCAGATTCAACACACCACCATTTGATCTAAATCCTATCCTAAGTAATTATGTTTACTATATATTTATTTAAAAAATAATACAATACTTATTCATTATTTGACTTCTACGAAAATATTATTCTCTTAATAAGCGCTCGTTGACTTGTTAATTTTGTGAAACAAAGAAGAGTAATTCAATTATTTTATTAAACATTTTCCTTAGAAGTTAGTTCTGTAATTATTTGCTAACTGACCTGTATATGCAAGATTACATACAGACGAATAAACACGGATAAATATACATACGTATTTTGTATAGGTCGAGAATGTTTCATATGCATAAATGCTTTTTGACTACCGACACATATTATATGTCTATTGCGTTTGCAACAAAAACTAAGTTTAGCCTTCAAATTAAAATATCAACTAACACACCAGCTGAATGTTTCGCCGAGAATGGAAGATAGAGAGATACCCTTTTTTAAGTAATAGATGCATACATCGTACATGTATTTAAAAGGTTTAAAAAAAAAACAAGTCTCAAGTAATATTTTTACAAGAAATTTCGCTGGAATTAATTGCGTTTAATATACACTTTTTCCCATTGTTTAATAGTGTATATTTCGTCAGCCCAGATCACCCCACAGAAAACTGATTATTATTATTAAATATTAAATATATTTTAAAAAATATATACACCCATACCTAGTTTTATAGCTTTAACTCGATCCACAAGTATCGGGTATAATGCGAAATGCCGTAAATTAAAACAATTGAATTACATTAAAAAAAAATTTAATATTAAAACTTTATCCAAAGTCAATAGCAACTCGATAGCAGACTTCAGTTTATACTTATTTAAAATATAAAACAAAAAACAAAATATTCGCCATTAATCGAAAAAATCGGCAAAAAATTGAATGTTGGTATAAAGTAATCAGAGGCCGCTATGCTAAGCTCCCGTTAATAGAGATGGAGTAGAATACAAAATTAATATTTTATTTGTAGTTCAGAAGTTTAGATGAAACTATCTTCAGTTAAGCAATAAAAATTTCTTATGCCCACCGTAAGAGGGTGTCAAAATGTACATATTATCATATATTAAATTGATATAAATAATTTTTTATTTTTTCTTTTATTTTGATTGATCTCAACATATCGCACTGTAAATAAGTTGAGATCAATAATATTTTGATTGAACTAATATTTTTGTAATGCATAATGAATATTCACTTTTTCCTTAGCTCATAGATACAGGGTATGAAATCAAAGTATCCTTTCAATGGCACAAAAATGACACAAAATGTCTACTCGAATTGTAATTGTTGGGCCTGCTGGCGTTATTTATTTGCGAGGATGCTTGAAGCAATGTTGCGACCGTTCAAAATCGAAAAAACAAAATCATTTTCGTTGCATTTTTCGAAATGTTTTCAAATCAAATATCGACAACTGCGGCCGGACTGAGGAGCGAAACGACAGGCCTTGATTGCCTTTGACTGCATATTTATTTGTATGGCTGGGCGGGTTGTTTTTACCCTTTTGTTGAGTTGTTGTGTTGTTGCATGTTGTGTGATTTTCATTTTGTGCACTATTGAGCTGTTCGTATTTTTACGCTTTTTGTCAACATTTTGTTGTTGTCGGGTTTGTTTGCTTTTTGAACTGGTCTTGTCTCTCTGGGCCGTTGGTTTTAATGAAATGTTTTGATTATTTCCTCAGCTGCAGCTCTCGGGGCTCTTTTGTTACAATCAACCATGGAAGCCATGTGGGAGACAACTGCTTTAACAGATTCGATTTTGGCATTTGCAAATTTGCTTGATGGCACTTAAAGTTATCCATCATTATTATCACTGTAAGTAATACGCATTCGGCAGCCTAATCAAAAAATTCAAATGCACTTCAAATTACCTACTTCAGTTTGCAAACGATTTGATTTTGTATTCAAATGTGAAATTCTCCTATGTAACTAAATGTCTGTAAGCTTTGTACGTCTGCAAAGATTTAATAAACATCTACAGGCTCATCAATTGAATTAATGACGCAGCAAAGTATGCTACATAATGCGACTAGGAAATAAGCTTTTCATTCAGTCTCGTACTCATGCGTCTCACTTGAAATCACTTGAACAGCTTGCCCATTTATGCAATTCACTTCACACAGACAGCGACAACAACAACACGCGTATGCACATGCACAACTCTGACAACGATTTAGGCAGATCAATGCAAAAATCACTTACATGGCCCTAGAAAATTGTTTCGCTCATCGAGGATACAATGCAGTCAACTCTAAAATTGCTGAGATTGACGTTTGTTTAGCAACTGTTGCAAGACTGGAAAATTTGCTGACGTTGCGCTCGAAGGCCAAAAGCTATTTTTGCAAATTTTAATTGAAACTGATGTGTCAAAGAGACGGCAAGAAAATCGATAGCTCAAAAACTGCCGCCAAATGGTTTAATTGAGCTCTTTTATAGTTACAATTTAAGGTCGGAGGATCAATAGAATCAATAGGCAGCAAAGCAACTTAAAAGACTTTTCTTCCGAAGGGAAGCAAATTCGGTTAAAAATTCACATTTTTAACAGTTTTTTTTTTGTTAAGATTTTTAATATGTTAAATAAAAATAAAATAAGCTTGCTCTAGTCGGGAGCGCCCGATTAGGAGATACCCTGACCCCTGCTATGACATATCGTTAAATACATTTCAATCCGCTTGCATTCAAAAAATATATACACAAAATAACACATACACAGGCCGCTGATAGCGCACTTTACTCAGTGGCTGCGCTTAGCCCTCGCCTTCGAAAATAAATTTTTGAAAAACTTCTAAACTAAGCCTAAGATCGTTTCTTTTTAATCCGAATTCCAATATTCTTGATCAGCGTATGCTTCATGATATTATATTATAGTTTCTGAGATATGCGGTTACAAAAAAGAAAATAGTTTGAAAGTTTAAAATGTAATTGATCTGTGTATGCCCTACACGCACACAAACCAAACTTCAACTATATAGATCTTATTCCTCTAATTTGTCAAATTTGATCACAGTTTTCTTTGATACCTTCTGTGTTTCTTCACCGATCTGGATGAAACTTTTTGCAGTCGATTCTAAATGATCCAAGTTTGGTGTCCGTAGCCCACAAATTCAACGAAATAGAAAGTGTGAAGCTGTTTTAGTTTTATTGATTTTAGGAAAACGGTGTGCGGGTATCGATCATTTGAAATAAACTTGATCTACGCGTGTGATATTCTATATTCGAAATCTATGGACGGACAGACGGGCAGACTGACGGACAGACAGACTGACGGACACACTGACGGACAGACTGACGGACAGACTGACGGACAGACTGACGGACTGACAGACGGACATAGCTCGGCTGTTGATGCTAACCTGTTACATTGATTTGCGCAAAATCATTAAATCCTTTTTTACCCATTATTAATTGGTTCAGGATATAAAATCAAATTAAAACGCTTAAAGGTCTTCTAATAATCTTGTTTACTTAAGAGTATTTGAAATTCTTACCATTTATGCAATGTTATTTGAAATGAATTTTAATAGAACTTATTTTCTGCTTTTTTTTAACACTTATTGACTTATAAGTAAGCTTTCAGGTTATTAAATGTACGCGTCATACACATAAAAAAAATTCTCAGATGATACACTTCTAATAAGAATATTGCAAACACCATTTAATTTCTTCAAAGTTACTCAAAGTTAATTTCATCAAAGTTACTTTAGTTTCTATAGAGTAGTACTATGAAAATATATGCTTGTCGAACAGTAGTTACTGATCTACAGAATAGTTTCAAGTCAATTTATTGTATAAAGCTTAGCTGGTTATTGGGTAGATGTAGAATCCATACTTTGGAGTTTTTCTTTTTTCCTCCTGTCGTATAATTTCACAACCATTAATAGTTAAGCGAGCGATTCAGAATTTTTACGTTAGTTTGAATTGCATCTGTCGAAAACATTCAAGAACTTTTCAGATTCTCATAATAATTTAAATACTTGAAATGCAAATGATATGATACCTTATATGATTAGTATTTTATAGACTATATAAATTACTATGTTTGACTAGTTTGACTATTGGGCTATATTATTTATTGTTTGTTATATTATTAAATATTACTACAATGCCTTTTCGGTTTTTTGATTTTAGATTTGTTTAATAAACACTAATCGCTTCAAAAATTTTTGATCCAGTCTCGTTTGGCTTAAACCGTTACTAAAAGGTTTCTTCTTTCAAAATTGCACGGGGAAAATTTGTCTTCTCTGTATGTCTTTCGTTACAAAATGCCCAAAATGTTAATGCAAATGTTTGCAAATTCGATTTCGTATTGTCCTTCTGGTCCTTGCATGTAGAATTTCTGTTTGTCTTAGGTCAGTTACATTATCAATGACGCCCTAGGTGTCGTGACTTAGGTCAGTCCTCAGCTATCATAAGCGTTAATACATTGAAACAATTCACATTCTCATTAATTGTTTCACCCGCAAGTATGCAATATAAAGTTCACAAAAGCACGAAACGCCAGCAAACACACAAGCTCAGATAGAACATAAAAAAAGATAGAAAAATGTTTGTTTAGACGCCGGCTCTTTGTCGTCAGCAACCTTTCGTTACCGTATTTCGCGTAAAACTGATCCTTAACGCATTCCGAAAATCTGCTGGTTGGCATCGTCAGGCGAATGTGCAACGAGCACGAACCTCACAAAATGCACGAGGCGCGAACGCCGACACGGGGCAACAACGAAGAGGATGTCGGCACACGAGGAGCAGCAACGAACGCTTGCCGGCAAATGGACGACGGCAAAGTTGTAGGGGGCAGCAGACAGCGGTTTTTGTTGCCAATAACTACACGCTGGTCCTCACGGCTTGGCCAAGTGCAAATCTCGGCAAATAACGACGAGCTAACGACGACTGCAACCAGCCGACGTCGCCTGGACCAATAATGAAGATGTGTTCCACTCACGGCTGCAACATATAGTGCGTGAAAGAAGCAGTTTTCCAACTTAATTAATTGTTTTGTTTTAGAACTTTAACTTGGCTTGATATTTATATCGCAGTCTTTATATATATTTTTGATTAATATCCTTATATCTTTTTGTTGTTGTTATTTTCTAGAAACGATTTCGATTCGATGAACCATTTGTAACAACAGTCATTTCCCATATCCTTCCAGAGACTAGTTCAAACTTGTTGTCGGGTGGAATTCGCCGCAAATAAGCTCTCCTCT
The DNA here is from genome assembly GCA_035047465.1 of Drosophila sordidula. NCBI lineage: Eukaryota > Metazoa > Arthropoda > Insecta > Diptera > Drosophilidae > Drosophila > Drosophila sordidula. The sequence goes on along the minus strand of JAWNPQ010000156.1, from coordinate 15,041,204 downwards.
GCAATACAAGTAACGGCAACAAGTGCAAACATCCCTATAAAACTTTCTACGCGCTCCCAGTAACCCATCAGCTTTCGCCTGAAAGCTTTGATTTTGCCGCAGACAGTACACTGAAAAATTTTTATTTTTATCTCATTATATCAAGAAATTATTTCATAATATATACTATACTAGATTCATGATGCGAAAAGAGTATATTGGGTTTGTGCAATATCCGCCAAGCCATCCGTCCGTTCATTTGTCCGGTTGAACGCAAATTATTTTGGCGCTCTTTAGGGTATAGACTTGAAACTTGGCATACATATTTATAGTTTTCTGCCGCTGGCAGCCCCAAATCACTAGACGCCCCAAGCGCCCGTCCAAAAATATCGGAAATGCCTATATCTCCCACAGTTTATGCGCTGCAGTCACCATATTTGAAATGTATATTTCTAAACAACACAAAATCAAATTCCCGGTCACGCTCCCTCCCGCTCCCGTAACCACAGAAATCGATATAGCTAAAAGATCAAATGGATATCACGTGTATAATTCCCACAATTTTAAAGCCGCTGGAATCACCAAAATTGGTAGGTAGATTTCTGGCTACAGACTGGAAATTTAAAACATATACTCTGGTGTATATACGCGTCAGATAAAGCGTTAAGATTTTTCGGCTACACCCTTTGGGGGCGTGGCAAACCGATTAAATCTATATAACTACCTCTGTTTAGAAGTTAGCTACATACATTTTATTTCAGATTACTGAAAACCTTCTTTAAATATACGCTACAGGCGATCAATTCTATATATGTTTTAGAGCTATGATCACCAATTTTGGCAGACAACGTTTGGATGACCGACTCTAAAAAAAAACCCGACATTTTTTGGCCACGCCCACTTCCGCCCGGAAAAAATAAAAAAGCCATACTTTTCAAAAACCACAATAATAATTAAGAACGCGTTCGACTGTTTTACCCTACTGTAATGTGATCGAGTATTCCGCTGTCGATTACACCCGAAATTTTGTATATTTTATTTAAACAAGTTTTCTGCTACCTTAGTGGCAACTTAATCTAGTTGTACATTTAGGGGAAAAAACGATTGATCACAGGTGATACTTATATAAGATTTATGATTATATATATGGCCAAATGTATATTATTTATAGAATTTACAAGGAGAAGGTTATTTTAAATATTACTGTAGGAACCTGGTAGAGAGATCCAATGGATGGCACCTTTTGAGTCTTCCCTTTCTTGGTTTGGCAGTTAGTCGTTTGGCTAGCACGTTAGGGTGACCACCAAGGCGTAGTAGGTAATTCGATGCAAGTAGTTGCATTACATCGCCCACTTTAGGGACTTTAAGGTCTCGTTCGATGTCTCTATTTCGAATGTACCATGGTGCGCCGCATATTCGCCTTAGGATTTTTGCCTGAGCAACTCTAATTTTATTTAGGTTTGTTTTTGCCGCAATGCCGTAAATTTGAAGTGCATATTTCCATATGGGGCTTAGGACGATCCAATTTTAAAATCATTTTAGTAATAAGTATTCACAAAAGTATGATATTTTAACTCAATTCCAAATATTTTTTTATTTTATTTCTTTAAATGTTTGTTCCAAATTAAGCTAATTAGACAAAATGCCAGGTTCCAGCGATAGAGGCACGCAGTTCAACATGAGTACTGAACTTGTCTCGCTGTGTATAAAAGCTGTCGTGTCCACATAATGTTCGGCGAATTCAACTTTTGTTTGTGTAGACGTTCAAAGAGTAAATATTCAGAGAGAGAGAGAGAGAGAGAGAAAGCGAGGCGGTTTACACAAAAGCCCAGGAGAATATTTGGGGGTTGAAACGCGTGTATGAACATGAACAAAGTAAGTCTAATTGAAAAAATAAAATTCATATCAGTCAATGTTAAAATAAAATCAATCGAAGTTAAATACAAGCACAAAACTACTACTAACAATGAAATAAAAGTGTAAATATAACAAATATACCCTGAAGATAAATGTATTAATTCAGAATAAAAATTACGAAGTCCAAACATTCCGATCCATTGATACAAATTCAAATGACATCCAGTTAACAATTGAAACAAATATGAGCGGAGTCCAACATTCCAGTGCAGTGCACACACAGGAACTTACACACACACACACACACACATATCAAAATATAAGCAAAACCACCACCACTTGAGCTGGCATGGATTCACCAACGGTTTTTCACCTCGCGCTTAGCTTTAATCGCTGACAATAACATATACGCGCACACGCACACAAATGCAAGGACAGAGACAGAGAGACAGCCAGCCAGACGGCCAAAAAGAGGATAAACAAAATGTTGCAATATAATTCAAGGGGGTAAAGCAGCTCCTACTATTTGCTGAGCAAATCCCGACACTCTCGCTCTCTCACCGCATGCGCACCGGAAGCTTCCCTTAAGCCGAGCTCGACCAATCAGCAGCACTCTTGCAAACTTGCTGAGCACCAATCAGAGCCTTGCATATTTCCAGCCAGCCAAAAGGCGAGCTGCAATATTGCCCCTACAACTGCATACAGTCTGGTGGGGGCACCTCGAAGAGCGCGCAGTCGCAACGTCGAGTTGTGGCAACTGTTTGCCTCGGTGGGCGCCGCCCAAGTGTCGATTACAACAGCAACAACTTGCATTCGTTGCATATCTGTAGGCTCAATTACATGCACACACAGCTACGGCCGAACACAATGGGACACAGGGCGACAGACGTACACGGACGATGTGTTTGCTCAGTGCCATTGGCATTGCTTCCTGCTCAGGCCCAGGCCCAGGCCCACCCCGGCAGAGGCCCAGGCCCAGGCTCGGGCTCCGGCTCGGGCTCGGGCTCAGGCTCAGGCTAGGTGACAAATTTTCATGCCAACGCCTGTAAATATGTACTAATTTTTTCGCACAGCCCTTTTCGCATTGCAAAACGAGGGTAATTGAGGTCGACATCGCCATAGTTATCGTCGTCTTTGCTGTGTTGATTTTTCGCATTGCATATTTTTAGGCAGCCTCTGCTGGCTCCGCCTCGGTGCCTGCCTCTGATTACGAGCCAGCTACTGTCGCCTCCTGTGGCAAACTCTGGGCAACACTTGGGGCATTATGATGACGTCTTCTTTGGCGCGCACGAGTGCCTCAAGTGGGCTGGATTGCATTCTTCTTGTTTATTTTGGGGTCATCTTGTTTGCCAGCAAAATATTTCTTTAGTGCCAGAGCCAAGTGTGAAAACATTTTCCTCCGTTGCACTTCTGATTGTCGTTTAAATTGGAGAACCACAAAAAGTGATAAAGCAAAGAGGACAAAAATATTGCAATTCATAGAAGTGACTGTCTGCCGTCTGTATAAATCAAAAATGTGGTCAAAATTGTTGACTAGGCGTTTATTTTCGTATTGGGGGGGGCAATCAGTGGACTCCAAAATGCTTGAGAATTCAATTGATGCCTCAATTCCCATTTTAGTGGTCCTTATATGCCAAAGCAATTAAAATGAGTTGACCAAAAACAATGCTCGCACTCCTAATAAGAACTCCATCTCAATATATATTTATAATTTAATTTTTGTATTTTAATTTAAAGCTTCATTTTAACCAATGCTTTCACGACTTAAGCTATGTCCTACATACATTTGTAGCTTTTTTCCGCAGCCCATATAATTCTAACTTGAAGAAGCAAAGGTCACAAAGAACAGCGCCTACAGCTGCGGCGCACCTTGGATGATGGTCACGGCCTGTGGAGGAGGCTGACAACTGCAACCGCTGTGCCTATTTGCACAGCACTGCCCCTTCGAGCACGTAAATGCATGTGCAAATAGATATAAAGGAAGGAGTGGAGCACATACATGCACACACACACATACAAACACACATACTCATGCGCTGCCAGGCACACACTCGTACTCGTAAGCACCTGGCGGAATGACAGCTGCAAAGTCGAAAGGGAATTGAGTTAGGAGCTAAAAGCTTTAAATCAAAAGTCAGCCAGCCAGGAAGACGGCCTACCAGCCAGCCGGGCCTATGTAAATAAATGCAATATGCAGGCGCAGACTGAAAGCAAAGCAGGGGCGGCAAAAATACCAAGCAGGACATTTTTTTGGTCAAAAGAAGACAACGGCCTGGTGAAGTCTATGTTTGACGTCAATGTCAGCGGAGCTACAATTGAAAATGGCGCCTTAGTTTTACAGGACCGATTCTGTTTAAGGAGCGAGGTCGCTCGCCGGCTCGCCTGCCTGTCAGTCGGTCTATCTGTCGGTCTGTCTGTCTGGCTATCAGACTACCGCAACCACAGGAGAAAAAGTCTAACAAATACGGCCGTGGCCCCCGTGCATTGTTGCAATGTTACGGCGTAAGCAGAATTACGTGCATTTGTTCTCTGCAGTGCGGTTCGTGTACATAAATACGAGATGCGGCTTCAACGTACTACGCTAAGTAAACAAAGACACGTTGACTGCATTTCGGATGAGCAATGCCAGCCGACTGACTGACTGACTGACTCTCTGTTTGCCCCTTTGAGCAAATAAATGCCGCATACTTGCAGGCGCGTTCTGACCCCCTGCTTACTTTTAGGCTTTAACATTGAATTTAAAGTAATTCGTTTGTCAAATCGCACTAAATGATCTAATGCAAAACAAATACTCTTAAACTTTTATTCAATGTGAAAGGCAACAGTTAGATTCAAGATACAACCTGAAACCAAGACCATCTATTATTATTATGTTATTGACAAGAACAGTTATTTTCGGAGTGCCAAAGCAGCAGATATGCAGAAGATCTGCGTTTTCAATCAGACGTTGGTGATATTTTTCTGATATGTATAGGAGGACACCAGCAGAAACCTGAGTCTTCAACAGATTTTGAGCTAGAATCGTCAAATGGAGTAAGGTGGCCTTCTTTCTTTAAATGTCATATTATAAATCTGTGTGCACTCTACGAGAGCAATCATACTCTTTAATTCCAATAGGATCCCAGATACACTCAACTCGGTCTTAAACCTGATATTTATCGACTTTAAGAAAAATCGATAGGATATCGATTGTTTGAAATAAACTTAATTTTTTTTTTTTTTGTTTTTTTGTTTTTTTTTTTTTTTTTTTGTTATAAATTTTGTATATTTTATTTAAACAAGTTTTCTGCTACCTTAGTGGCAACTTAATCTAGTTGTACATTTAGGGGAAAAAACGATTGATCACAGGTGATACTTATATAAAACTTAATTTGAACAAACCCGAAATACGTGAGAGATATATGCGAACGTTTATTAAAAATTTCAAATTTAAACTATTTATCCTTTTGTACCCCTTTACAATGGGTACAGGAAAGAAACACAAAAAAAGAAGAGAGATAGTGTAACAAGAAAAAATTGGAAAAATTATTAATTCCGCAGGCAACACTGATTAGTAAACTTTTTGAGTATATTAAGGATATACCTATATAGTGGCTTATCTGCAAGCAGCTTTCCTAATTACTTAAGCCTTACAATGAATACACAATGCACAAACATATCCTCATCCGTTTTCGCCAGGTGACCATAGTAGCCGTGCAATTGTATTCGGTAATCACCAGAGAACATGAATGCAGGTATTAAATCGTCTTCCAATTTCCAACCCGTTAGGTAGTAATAGCCAGGCTGCGTAGGACACTTACCCGAAAAGTTTCCATTCGTCAGCACACTGTTCACCCACTTTTTGTAAAGAGTTTTACGAATCGACATAAGCACCCTGCATATATCCAGATTGGTCGTGAAGACTGTATTGTATTTTCTTGACTTTTGCAAGCGGAGATCAATGTCGATGAAGAACTTAAATCCGTACGATATTTTGGTTTTGGTGCCCATTTCAGCATAAACGGTGTTGTTTGCGATCGTTAGATTGAAGACATTGAAGTGTTTTGGGTTGAATCGACACTCATCGCATTGCAATTCCATACTTTTCTGAGACAGTTTACGTAAGTTTTTGCTTAGATGAAAACTAATACATGGTAAATATACTTACTGCTGGAAGCTCGCGAAGCTCGAATAAACATAAAAAAATTACTATTGGAATAAAATGTAACACAATTTTATCAATGCTCATTTTGGTAATCGATGAGGTTCCGATTTTAAATGTAGAATGAAAAGAATTCAGCAAAAGCCGAATCACGGGATGATTTTTTAATTGAACAACCTAAATGCTCTGTTGCCTTATCTGTTTTAAAAATTATTTATCAGTTTGTCCCTCATTAAAGTCATGCCAAATGACTATAAAATGTGCACTGGGCTTGGTGCAATGCCTTTGAAAAGCTATTTCCCATTTATATACTGCTTACTTGGACGAGCATTGCGTAAACGCGAGAGAATACCCTGTACATAGCTTCGGACAGCAATAACAAATATTCACATTTCCTTGAATACATAAAGTAAAATTTCTATACTAGGAGACACCCCGAACTCAGCTGCGAGCTGTCGTTTCATACATTTCCCCTTACATTCATACATACAGAATCACACACACAAACACATGCCGCAACCTGCGCTCTTTACTTAACGGCTATGCTTGGGCCCCACTCTACAAACCAAAGCGCAAAGCTGTAGTTCTTCAATTGCACTTTTTCATATTTGTGGTGAGTGGGGGGAGGTATCCAAAACATATTTGATTTGCGTATGCTTTACGAGAATATGCTCAAAAGACTTGGTCAAGACACCGATATTGATTGATAATAAAAAAAAACGGGAAGGGTTAGCGGCAATTTGAAAAAACTCGAACTGCGTATGGTATACACGAACTGAAAAAAACCAAACTTCAACTCTCAATCTCTTGATGTCTGTGATGCCGATCCGATTTCGAAAAGTTTATGGATTAGAGACTTCAAATAGAAATTATCCTATGGGACTCGCAGATCATAGAGTATTATATATCATAAGCGCCAGATGTTTCAAATTTGAAATGAGGGCTTGTAAAGTTTATTCCAAATTATTAACAGCTCCAAGTTTCCGATTAAGCAATACAAATCCATGTCAATTTCCGCGTTTTAAGGCACTGACATTGCAAGAGCTTGAGATACCGCATTTCATCAAAGTCGGTTAAGAAACACTGAATTTACTTAAACGAATGTGCGGTAAACTCGACAAATTGACAACACAGTTGGCATATTTTGTATGCCACATTTAAGTTTGTAAGTCTTTTATATGTGATTGTAATGATGGAGTATATAGCCTTATACGAAGTATTTTCTAGTCGGACAATATCGAAGGGGATACTTTTCTTAATTTGATGTCCTGAATAAAAGAAAACGGTGTTAACGCTTTATCAATAAATTAAAAAAAAAAAAAATTTTTTGGAATTGTTAAATTACGAAAAGAAAACTGCTATTGCTATTGGCAATCAGGCAGCATATGAAATCAACTACAAAAAGAGACATTATTTTTAAGCGCATGATATATGAGTACATTTTTTTTCAATTATTTTAATACGTAAATAAAACATAGTACATTTATTTAAAACTTCTATATTTAATCGGGTCAGCAAAGGGGAAAACAATATTATAACAAATTAAATCGGATGATGCGCTGGAATCAATTTTCCAGCACGCGTTCATTCAGACAGAAAGATGTACGAACCAATACAATGCTATTTTAAGATAAGGTCGACGCTTGTCATGAAAATAGTTATAACAAAAAGTCGGAGACTTCTCTTGCTTGCTAATCGGCTATTGCGTATTTATCTTAATTGATAAATGCTTTAATAATGTTATTATTTCCGCAGATAACCCGAAAAATTGCTCTCTATCCGTAAATATGCACTATATTTTAATGTAATTTTTTACTGAATTCCCTTTTGTTTCCAAGTATCCATTAACAGCAAAAGAGCAGAATGAAAACAATACAGATATTTTCAATTGTTTTAAGTTTTCTTCCGTATACACATATGGTAAATATAAACACTTCAAGCACACTTAATAAATTATCTCTAAAATTCGAAATTGTATTTTTAAGTCCACATTTATAGTCTTAAGATCACCTAACTGTGACGAATATAATCGGAACTATTTGGGAAACTTCTCTTTGGTTTACAATAATGATAAATTAAATGTAGAAATGGACTTAATCAAGCCGTTACACGCGGGATTGAGCGTACATATGGACTTGTTCACCCGCAAATTGAATTCGAAAACCTTCCATAGTTTCTATCAATACTCCGTGGACATGTGCAGTATGTTAGCCAAACTAAGGAGCAACATCTTTAAGAAGTGGTTTTCAACATTCTTGCCGTATGGAAATTTCAGAAAAATTTGTCCAGTCCCACCAAATCATTACTATTTAAGAGACTATAAAATTACTAATCTTGAAATTCCTTCATTTCTGTATGCTGGCTTTTATCGCTTAACATTCAATATGGTTCAAAGTAAGAATCAAAGTAAGATTAAAGATTTTGTAATTGCCTGTATAGTGGAAGTCGAAATAAAATAAATGTGGTATACACCGAATAATTACTAAGTGGCCTATATGAAAAAATAATATTTTGCAAATATTATTATTATTATTAAAATATATGATAAACCTCAACCTAACTATTTTTAAATAAAACCCGGATCCTTGTTGTTCAGCTGCCTAAAAGCCTGAGCACTAGACAACTCAGCTACCGAGGATAACACTTTGAAAATACATGTATTAAAAAAGTTGTGGCTTACAACTGTTGTATTTATCATGCGATTGGTTTCAAGGTCTTATTTAAAGTCATTAAGTATTTAAGCGATTTTGGAAAATTCAACATAACGGTCAAAAACTATCTTCATCTGACTTCAAACTGATTGCGAAATAGTTAACTGGCAACGTAGAACGGGTTAATTTAAATTATGTCATAAGCTAGATATTAATGAAAAATAAAAGTTAAAATTGAAAAAAGCCACTTTACCAGCAATACCTGCTGATGTTCTTAATGATAATGATAAATAAATGTAATAGATAGGGTTAATGTAAATATAATATTCTGAAAAGTATGTTAAATTGGATCAAAACAACTTTGTGTTTTTTTTGATTAGGCCAACAATTTATCACCTGGTAATCGTAAATATACGAATGATTCTGTGAAAGTCAATTAAAATTAGATTTGCTTAAAATATTGTTGCTGAACAAAAACAACGATTTGAAAGTTATTCGAATTTTGACAGCATTGTGAAAATGTTCATACCTTGTACTAACGGTTTTAAAATAATAGTTTTATTTTGGGTGTACGATCTATCAGTTGTGCAAGCCGTAAGTCTTTACTGGATTTACGCAAATAACAAATTTCTTATATTCATCACATAAAGTCTAGAGTTATTGCCCAATCTGGTGAGTGCAAGTACAACCCGAAGTACTTTAACAACTTCACCATGAACATCGTCAACAATACGGTTAACATCGACATGGTCACCAAAAAGCCTTTTGACCGTGGCTTTAAAGTGCACGTCGACGTCTCCATCAGTTTGGGTAAAACCAAGCACTATCAACGCGTCTTTGCCCAAACAATGGATACTTGTGGAGTTATCTCTTCAGTAAAAAGAAATATTTTTAAGGCTTTGTTCCAGAGCATGTTGGATCATGGGAACTTTATGTACAATTGCCCGGTTACCGAAGGCCACTATTTTCTGCGAAATTGGAAACTGAATCCACAGCTAGTGCCTCAGTTCTTATATGCGGGCGACTACCGTGTCACTGGGCACTTTTTTTTTGGAAAACTCAAGTCGAGGCAGGAAGAGTTTGTGCTGGACATAACTATTTTTGGAATACTTAAAACGAATTAATTTTTACTAACTAGTACATAATGGAAAACTAAGATAACAACACCTCTTTATAAACATATATCAACGAATTGATCCCGACAAAGCAAGGTTTGGGTCTAGCAGCGTTAGATTTACCAGCGGAAGATCGGGAATCCAGACCTCGTAGAAAGCGCTCGATGTAATTTTTATTTTGCTGAACTTTTAAGCTCATATTATACTTTCTTTTTTTTTTTTTTAAAAGCAAATAAAATAATACACTAAATTAATACGTATTTAATAATTGTCTATTATATAAGTTAAAATTATTATAATAATTTTTTATTTAATAATAACGAAAGGTCAATGTAACAAAATCAAACGTGCACGTGCTAAACACAACATACAATTCAATTACCAGCGTTTTCAATTTTTTTTTTCGCTTCTGCTGGTTCCTATATATTTTTCGGCCGACCGAAAGTCAGTAAAGACTGCTTTAATTTTAATACCATCAACAACTGTATATGAGTAGATAAAAAGCTAATAAATATCCCAGCCTTTAACCAAAGCCAATATATATAATTTTTTTATATTCACATATATTATAAATTTATATTGTCATTGTTTTCACCATTTCTTATTGGATATTTCTTCTATTTTTTCGTTTTGCAAGGTCTCGCTGCCTTTTGAACAATAGGTTACGTTAAAATTATTATCGCTATGTTTTTACTTAAGATTTAACACATTTCTTTGAAGAAACCTTTCAACATGCTAGACTGTGTGTAAACCTTTAAAAAAGAGAAAATATAATTAGTGTGCAAGACGTGTAACATTTTACAACACTGCTTCGGCTTAACGTCCCGCTTTTAACTCCATGGCAGGTTCATATGCACCGACGACCCCTTCATAATAAGCTGGAGAGTAGATGGTGAGATAAGCGTTTAACACATTACACGGTAGGTAGTTAGGAGGTTGAAAGAATAATTATTTTAACCATTGGAGCCGTGAGTGGCTAATTGACTTTTGGATTATTTAAATAGATCATGAGTGCACCCATTGAAAAGTTTCTAAATTGGTATCATTATAAATTTGTCGCAGTTCGTGGCGAAATGATTCCGCACCACAATTATTGGTGTTCAGCCTTATTTGCAATTATCTTGGGGCTTTGGGTGAATGTACTTCCCAGTCAAGCGGTAAGTCATATAGAGCCTGTTACGGGCAATGCTAAAAGTGTACTCTTCCACAGGAACGTCATGTCGAGTTCCAGGCCACTAACTGTACATTCAATCCGAAATATTTTAAGAACTTTACGGTTACTGTTGTAAATAAAACCCTTAACATGGATATGGAATTGGCTCAACCAATTCAGCGAGGCTTCAAAGCCCACGTCGACTACCAACTGCGAATGGCCAATGCCAAAAGCTTTCAAACCCTTTATAGCCACCACGTCGATGTATGTGCCACAGTGAGTACTGTCAAGGATGGCCTATTCAAGAGCTGGTTCAAGAGCATGACAGAGAAGGGCAACTTCATGCACAACTGTCCAGTGGAGGTGGGCTACTACTATATGCATAATTGGAAATTGGGTTCCAGCATGACGCACCAGTTCCTGTACCCCGGCGAGTACCGCGGCAGACTCTATTTCTTCTACGGAAAGTACAAAACCAAAACAGAAGACCGAGTGCTCACCATGACCCTCGATTCTATTTTGTACAACTGAGCCCAGTTTGCACCTCTGTATGCTCTTAATAAATAAAGAGATTTGCAATAGCTGCAGCTTAAACAGACAAGCCTCTTATCGCCATCATTACAGGTCGTACGTTATTATTTTTCACCCAAGGCACGGCAATAGAAACTGTTCGTCGTTGCAGCCAGGAGTGTCATGAGAAATAATAATATCCTGTACGAGGCTGCAACATGTGGCACGCAACGCCATTGATTATCGATGGGACACAGCAGCAAAAAGGGAGAAAAAAGAGAACGAAAATGAAACATTCAATTTCGCTACAATGTCCTCGATGTCATCATCGTCCGTGTCTCGCACGCTTGGCAGCTGTCGCACACAGCAGAAGGAGCTGCTGCTAACGGCTTCTTTAACTGCATTTGACTTGTCGTCGTCGCCGCTTCCGCCTCGTCTCGATTGCGTGTGTACTTTTTACTTTATCGCTTCCTAATTGCCGCCCCACCTGCACTCGTCTCTGGCTCACCAGGCGGTCCGGCCGGGTATAATTTTCACGCAATTTTCCAGCGATTTGCCTTGGGCCCTGAGTGTGTGTGAGTGTGGATGCTTGTCGGTGTGTGTGTGTGTGTGTGTGTGTTGGCCAACCTGCCACGATTCCCGCTGGTATAATTATAGCATGTGTAATGAAGGCTCCTTCCTATCGCTTTTCTCCTGACATCGCCAGCGGCAATTCCAGCTGCCCGCTTGACTTCTACTAATGAGTGAAAGTCAGGTAAGCTTTGTTTAATTAGCTCAATACCTGCTGCGGCATTTAATTGGACTGCGTCAGTTCAAGCGGCATGAATCAAAATTTGACTAATGTTCAATTTAATGTGATTCTCAGGAGAAGCACATATCTCGGGCATATCTCCTGCTGTTTAATGTTGTAGTTAACTAGTTTCTATAAATATATATAAAGATAGGGACTCGTTGCAACAATAAGCTAATCACAATAAGCTAGTCACATTGCGATTTGGATTTACACTATGTGTGCCCTTTTTAACTTAATTAATATTTTGCTTGTTTTGCTGAGTTTTTCGTTTTTGCTATACTGTATATATATATATATATATATATATATATATATATATATATATATATATATATATATATATATATATATAATAAAAAATGTAAATAGTTATAGTTATAAGTCATAGTCTTAAGTATAGTCATAATTTTAAGGTTTTAGTTAAAAATGCGCTAGAGAGTCTTGGACAATATGCTGCAATAAAGAATCAAATTGAAAAAAAAAAAAAAATATATATATATATATATATATATATATATATATTATTTTTTCTAAAGGTTTAAGTCGTTTCTGGTGTCTAAGGGGTGCAAAATTTTAAGTCTTCGCCTGTTTGTATTTGTGGCTAAGCTTGTTGCAAGTTGGTTTGGGTGCGCAGCAACCTGTCCGTATATCTTGAGCTGTGTCGTCCAATTAGCTGCGCTATGGTAGGGATGTTATGCAGGACTACGTTTCTCACGAACCAGTCAGCTACAGTCGATCTTCTCAGGGCCTTGTTTTGCAAAGTTTGTATTTTTTTTATGTGGGTCTTCGCAGCATTTCCCCAGAGCGGTATTGCGTATGTGAAAACTGGTGCTACTATCGCATTGTAAATCGTTCTTTTGCTGCGAAGCGACAGTTTGCTAGAGCTCCTCAGCATCCAGTCCAATTTTTTCAATTTTAATTTGCAGCTTCTAACTGTCTGAGTGATGTGTGGACCGTATGTCAGACGTCTGTCAAATGTGACTCCCAAATATTTTACTTTGGTGGCTCTTGGTATTTGAGATCCAAGTGTGACCTCAGGGCAGTCCCCTCTTCTGGTGGCAAAAGTGATGTGCATTGATTTTTGCGTGTTAATGGTGTTACACCAGCGTATTGCTGTATCGTCTGCGACAATACTATATATACATTTTTTTTTTGTTAGCGCGAATCCCGATAATATGAGCAGCATCCCACCTTCCGCCAACCGACCGAGGGGCAAAGTCGTTTAACGTGCGACACGAGTCGCGACTTGCAAAAAGGAAACAACCTACCTATAATTCACATGCTAAATAGTTAAGGAGAGAAGATTTAATACAAGGTGGGAAAGACTCTGAACTGATTACTCAGGACGCGGATGCGTTTATGTAAGGCACTGTTAGTCAATAGTTATGGAAAAGCATATTTATCCGATATGTTCAAGAGGGGAAATTTATTAATAAAAGTCTACTTGAGTATAACGGTAATAGGGCATCAGGGCCCCAGTTTAATCCACGAGAGGCAAATTGTAATATTTCCTTCTGTACCGACTCAATTTGTTATTGTGGGGAGCATATATATACTTGATTAGGAAGATGATCTGAATCAATTTAGCCATGTCCGTTTGTTACTTCTATTGATAAAAGCGAAAGATTTGATATTTGGGATATTTGTGTATCTTGTATGCGAACGCAGAACAAATTTATGTTTTAATTTATGTTAAAATAACTCCCCCACTTTCCGTAAGCTTAAGTTAAAGCCTATTCTGCTTTTGATATACATACAAAGATAGATTGATCGGCTTAATAAAATTTTAATTTTGTTGCTCAGGTAATGTCACAGAAAGAATTATTATAAGTATAAAAAGCTCACGTGACAGCGAGAAAAAATAATTCAGACATTGAAATGCATTTTCTCCAAGCAGACGAGGAGATTTTTCTTGGATACCCAGAAACCAAAGGAAAGGCGCTGTAAATCAATTTCACGCCAAACAAACGCTAAACGTTATTTAACACAAAGCACGACAACTATAATGATGGCAATTTCCTTGAGTACCCGTTGCCACTACCAACATTATTTGTCCCAAAGATGTTCCCGAAAGCTCTCCAATGCATTGTGGGTCGAGTCTGTTTTCAATGGCACTGCTCGACGCTTCCTGCGTTCGTCGATGGCGACAAAATACAAGAAATTACGCTTTGATTTTGCCTTGATTTCAGCGGAAGTGCAATGATAGCAAAATAAAAGAAGGGCAAAAGAAAGCACAGCAAATGAAAAGAAAGCACTGAAAACCCTGCGTACTTGCCAGCGCGTGCGAACGTGTCGAGTGCGGGTGGGGGGTGTGGGGTGTAGGGTGCCGGGGTGCCGGGTGCCGGGTGCGGGTGCAGCATGCACAAGTCGACAGCCGGGTAAACTTGCCGAGTTGTTAAGGGAAATACTTTGGCCAACTGTTATTGTCAGTGTTTAAATTATTTTGCGCTTAGTTCGCCACTCGCATAAATTGCAGCCAACAGCAGCAGTGGCAGTGGATTGCAGCACTTGTCCGCCATTCGATTGCGTGTCCATGTCCTTGTCTATGTTCGAGTCCGTGTCCGAGTCCGTGTCCGCGTCTGTCCCCACAGCTCTTGTCTATGCTTGTCCAGTTACAACGCGCGCGTGTCGCGTGCGGAACAAATCCGGCCAGAGCCAGGTGCAGGCTCATTAATTTATTTATGCGAAGTGCACGTGCAACGATTTGCTCAATCGGAAGTGAAAAATTGTGTTAGCGATCAAATGTAACCGATAACTGCGGGCTATAAAGGATTCATGGGACTTAAATGTGACAAATTAGGCAAGCAACAATTCTGCAGATTTACTTCATTTTAATATCCACAAACATTGAGGTATTTGTTAGAAAATCGTTGTGCCACTCCTTCATGTAAAATAGGGCATCAATGCGAAAATATCCCGTCATTATAAAAGCGGGAATGCTGTCCTTATCGGGTCGCAGGTTTTTCCAATAATAGTTGCCCTGTCAAAACTTTATTAGTTATCATTCAGATCTAGGAATTTCTAACTTACCTCTTGAATAGGACATTTTCTGGGCATATTTGTATACCTATAGATGTTGTGCACCCAACTTTGGAAGATGTTCATGCCCTTGCCTTTGCCAAGCTGTTTGCTTAAACTGCACAGGTTCATATTATAGGCAAATATGCTTCGATATGTATTCTTCGTTTCCTTCTGCGCAATGCTAACTTTCAGCCAGAGATCAACAGTTAGGGGTCTAATCACCTCCAGTGTCATATTTATCGCCATGTGGTCTGAACTAATGCGTGCCACATAATTTGAGGCATATTTGCGTCCAAAGTTGGTGAACACCTTGCGAAAGTGCAGCGAATTAAAAGCCTATTGGATAACGTAAAACAGTAAACCAGTTGATAATAATCTGTCAAAGGTTTACCTTACGACCTAAGGCTAACGTTGTGCCATAGGACAGTAGCATTAAAATGAGGAAAGCCCTGGCGTCCCAAGCCATTTTACGCTCCGAGCGAGATCTGTTTTGCAAGAAAGTCATTACTCGTATATTTGTTTTTAAACGTACTTGATAACACCCTCAGTGGGCCTCAATGTCAACCAATTGGTACATTGTATAGTTATATTTCACGTTATATAAATGTGTGCTCTGTCATAGATCATTAGCTTACCAATAATGCAAGTATCAATGATCTTTTAGTGCGTGATCCACTAGGAGATACCCTGCAGCCAAAGTAAAACAACTATGAGAAGCATTTTTACTTACCCGTAAATACAGTAAAAGCTCTACTACTCTACGGATAGCTTCCTTGCCCGGACATCTTTTTAAGCAAGTCTCAATATTTTTTGAGCAGCCAGCATCTGTATATGCCGGCTTTATTTTACGTCATATGTTATTAAGTTTAGACCTTTTTAAAAAAGAAATCTAATTTAGCGTGTAAGTAATCTAAATCCCATTAATATCGGACACGTTAATTTATGTAATCAACTTAGCTCCAAAAACTAACTCCGCTCTTTTCAATTCAATCCGCATGGGGTAACAAGAGATATTGAACATTTCAAATTCACCTAATCTGTGTGAAAAACCTCCTTATAACAGCATATTGCCGGATATATAGTCAAGCCTATAGAATAGTGAGCAGTAATATTCGCCTAACTCTTGCTCTATTTCACAGATTCAAGTTGACTGCTTCAACAGGCCATTGGATTTATTGAATTTGTCAAACCACAACTTTTGCTATAATCAACAGACTTTGCTATCCACTTATGTTTAAATACAGCTTGCCACTCCTACGAAGCTTAAACTTGTTGAAAATTCTGATGAGTGTTAATCGTTCGGAGCTTGAACTTGTTGAGCATTCTTATGAGCCACACTCAAAACCAAATACAGACAAAACAGATATATATTATGCCTGGTTTCGAATCCCATGAAAAGCTAGTGTGTGGGACTATGCCCGCGAGATTATAATATTTATAGTATTCCGACTATTTTCCGCGCAACGGGCTGGATTTTCTTAAAAAGTGAATACCGTTTTATAGAATTTCCATAAAGATCTTTGAAAATTAAAACTCGATTGAATAGATGACAAAAAGTTTTTTTGCAAAGTTCTCCGTCTACAACCTATTCTACACAAGTGGTAATTTTTCAAAAAAAAAGGTATTAAAATTGACTGTGAACCTGATTGAATGAAAAACACAAAAGGTGCACACAATGGTCCCCGTCTTAGTACCCACTATTGTTCTAGGACGAAATTACTGCGAAAGTCGCAACTTTCTAGCTAATATGGTTTCGGCCCTGCGTTGATTGCCAATCACTATCACCAATGGGGAAAAGCCGATTTATGTATAAAGATTAATATTGTAACTTGTTAAAAAACTACAATTCAAGGCTAGGATTAAAGTATTTTTCAGTGTAATGTAACATTTTGTTTTGGAAGCCGTATCTCTGCGCTCTCCACAGGTAAGTACCTATCAGCGTAATTAAATTGCTCCGCTAAAGTTTACCTTGTAGTTTGTTCACTTCAGCCGCAATTTGGTGGAGAAGGGCGCTGGAAATATGATAAATTGCCGCTTTTAGAGGCGCCTCCAGTAGCCGGGCAACCAGGACAGCCGCAGCCGCAGTCGCAGTCAGGCGGCATTTGCCGGCACATAAATTCAAAAAGAGCCGCTATTGCTGCTAACCAAATCTTAATTATAAATCTAAGGAAGCACTTGGAAAAAATTACCGCAAGCGCAGTGCGCTGTCCGGCGCCCGAGTTGCAGGAGAAAAGGGGGTCCAGCGAAGCACCAAAAAAAGAAGCGAGCACAAAATAAAATGATGATTTAATAGAATGGTCTGCGGGCACCGCCAGCTGGTTGCCTGAGCCGAATGAATGGGCAAGACGAGCCAGCGGAAATGACTCCATAAGCTGCAGCAACCATAAACCGGAAGTTAACAGACTTTTGCTGATGTGGCAGTTTTCGTGCTGCTGCTCGTACAGGACGAGGTGGGACTGTGGGACTTGGGACTTGAGCTGCAGTGCGAGGGAGACCCGGACACGGGCACGGACGCGGACACTCTCGGCGGGCAGTCTGCGAAATTGTGACAGCGCATGGCCGCAGGATAATCAAATAATTTTTTTTTTTTGCTCATCGTCTTGCTGCCTTTCATACAATTGCAGGCATCTTTTTTGTGGCTTCGCCCTGAATGCTCCCGCTGCGTGGCTCTGGCTGGCTCGTTAAATTATTGTGCAACATTGCCACAAAATGCTAATTGCCGCACGATACGATCAAGGCACTGCACAGTTAACTACATTTTTCCCACCTTCTGAACGAAAACTTTTCAAATTGCAGCTGTCAATGAATTTTCCCTGGTTTTGACAGTTTTATTTTCTTCTCTTCCATTTTCTACCTGTTCCACCTTATCGGAACGTGTCAAGCTGTGCTAAATTTCATTTGCTCTCCCCAATAAATAATCATAATTCGAGTAAACCAAAGCGCTTATCACGAAACTTGTGCTCAATACGACTAATAAGACCCAAAGTTTCATTCTGCAACTCGTTATTAACAATTGACTCTGATGCATGCGACATTGCATTCTATCCCCAAAACCCTTAAATTTTATTTCGCCATCATAAATATCTGTTGTAATTTTACGGCTATTAAAAATGTTCACGCCATTTATGTAACGAACAATATGCAATTATTTGCTCAATTTAATTTTTGATGTTTGCGCTCGAAAAGTTCTGAAAGCAATAATGAAT
This sequence comes from Drosophila sordidula, assembly GCA_035047465.1. NCBI lineage: Eukaryota > Metazoa > Arthropoda > Insecta > Diptera > Drosophilidae > Drosophila > Drosophila sordidula. Next base: position 15,022,778 of record JAWNPQ010000156.1, on the reverse strand, counting down.
AAGACGTAATTGTTGTAGACTCTTTAAACTGATTCAATAACGAAAACACGTTGAACATGCATCATTAAATGAATAAATCGAACAATGCGCGGAAGCCCGTGGCATACAATATTTTTGTTTTGTGCGATCGGCTTCACACACGTTTCTTGGGTTCCTCCCAAATAGTTAACGGCGTAGACAAAAAATTGTATATATCTAGCTTTCACATTGAGAAAAATATATAGAGTAAATCGATTTACGACGCTTCCAGTGGGCATTGCCAAAAAACATTTCACAAGCCCAATATAGTCTTTTCACTCTGTGAACGAGTATAAAAAACAAAAAGAAGGGATATGACTTTACTTTTTAACACGAAAATGACGTACACTCTTTATGCTGATCACTTCTAGGTAAAGTCATGAGAAAGTCTTCTTTTTTTTTGCTATAAATATCTTGCGATACCCATTCTGTGTGTTGGGAGGACCGTAAAATATAAAGTGTTCAACATATGCTTAACATTCCGGTCGTATTTCCTTCATACAATTCGACAACTCGAAAACTCTTTTTGACGGCAATTTCTGGCTCTTTCCCTGTCACCAACTGCCGCTCAGCAAGTTAATGAGGAACAACAGCCGCAGCTTTATTACGTGGGACTGAAGAAAAGTTTTGCTCAAGTGGCATTTTTCCATTTTCCACATACAGGCGGCGCATTTCAACTCGCAACGGCAGCTGCTGTTGGAATAACGACGATGATTTCGTTGATTTGAATTGTGATTAAAATGCAGTGTATAATTTTTTGGCACGCCTTGGCTGTCTGAGACTGCAGGAATGTGCAGCCCAAGAAGTTTTTGCCTCGTTTCACACTTTGTCTGACTGTGCTAAAACGCAGGGCGGGCTCGGGGCACACCGGATAAAATACGGCAAGGGAAGCCAAAGAAAAATTGCAAACCGCAACTCGTGTCGACTTGCCGCTCCAGCTCGACTTGATGTTAGAATAATGAAGAGGCAAAACTTTTGCGCAAGGCATGTAATTTTTCGATGTGACAGCCGGCGGGGGAGCTGGCAGGAGTTGGCACCACCACCCACCCACCCACTCTTGCTACGGACCGGAAACGGTAGTTGTCATTCGTTTTGTGCATTTGTTACAAAGTTACAGCCGAAAAAAGAAACAAGCCCACAACTGCATAAAAACTTCTGTTGTGCGAGATCTGAGGCGACTCATGCATTTTGTGTATTCTTTCCTTCTACTTACTTCCAGCTAGGCCTAACTAACACTTGCAACGCCCGCAACCCGACCGCCCGTCTGGACTCAGTTCCAGTATTCCCCACATCAGCGCATAAATCACGGCGGCCCAAGCGTAGGCCGCGTTATAAATGCGAACAATGACACAATTGATTGGCCAATTACGTGCGCTTCGGGGTGATTATGACGTTACGTACCGTTAGCCAGCCCACTCGTTTGGCGCTTGGCTCTGCATCTGAATATGAGCCTGAGCTGGGCATGGAGCTGCCCAGTGGGGTGGCCAGCCGGCGAGCATGTCATGCCTGGCTAAATTTACACAATTAAATGCGTGAAATTCGTTTGAATAATTGAGCAATTTTTCTGTGCATGGAGAGGGCACAATTTCGGACATTTAGCCTGAACAGGCTGTTTGTTTTAAAGGTGTTGGCCAAATTTAATAGAAAAATAACCGAAAAAGAAACTGACTTACATTTCAATATGACACATCGCTAAATTCATATTTGATATCTGCATCGACAATGGTTCTATAAACCCCTCGTAAGCATTAATCACTTTTGAGGCCACTTTGATAATATCCCAAAGCCATTCAAAAAATGTTGTTTATTGAAAAGGGCGTGAACCGGGCTTCGCAAATCCTTTACGTCCATAATGTGCTGGCTAACAATATAAAGTTGCGTTAAAGTTCACTCCACAGCGGAATAAATGGGGGAAAAAGAAATTCACCCAACTTTATGGCCAATGGCCGAGGAAAGGCAAAGCCACAGCTAATTTATTTGCAGGCTCGGCCATCTATGCGACACAGCAGCGCACGCGGCAGAGAACATCGTTCCGGCCAGCACTTCATTGTGCAGTTGCTCGTTTAAAAGGCTGATTCAGTTTCATCATTAACCAGATTAATATGGCTCGGCGGTACTACTGACAGGCGCAATATGGCAGCCCGAAGACCAAAGCCCCAAGCCGCATCCGCAGCCTGTTCTCGAAATGGTAATCGATGTCCATGCTGGGCATGTTTTAGTCATTGGCAGTGTCCCTTAAATGGCTGCTCTTGCCAATGGCCATGTGGTCATCCTCACCGCCACCATTGTCGTTGTCGTCATTGCAGGCACTTCAAGTTTATCGCAATGCAGTTTGTCGACCGTCACGCGGCGTATGCGCAATATTGGACCAATGAATTTTTATGCGTGCTGTGTGCATCGCATGGTGCTTTAGATAATTATGCAACGAATTTCTGGCTAATTGAACAATGCAAAATAACACAACAATGACCACTACTAAGCAAAAATGCTTTAATCCGACTTGCGTTTTACTTAAATACAAGTGGCGATAATTTGTAATCTTTATCTATCGATAATGAGCTAAGTCGTGTATTTTGGCCAACAAGCACTTTACAAAATACCCTCTTCGCTCAGATTATGGAGCCTGAATTTATAGGTTACCCCTCCCATTCCGGCTTCAGGCATGCTGATTGCAATTCCAGACTTCACCGGCCCCTTCTGTTTCGCTCTCTGGCTCACGGTTTACTTAGTATCTTTGCCAGCAGTCGCGTGGAATTGTGATAATATTTGCCCGAAAAAGTATTTACATTTTACTCAAAGTTGGTTGCTTTCTCAGTCCCCTCTTCCTCCTCTGAGTCTGAATTGTCAATGGGAGAGGTGCGGAAGAAGCGGAGCAATCACAGTTTTCGACATTTTACGAAATTGTATCGGCGCCGAAGTTTTCCTTTACTTATTTGTTTGGCTACTGTTTTTGTTTTTACTCCTTTCTCGCTTAGCGTGAAATAAGAAAACTTTTTTTATTTAAACAAATTTTTGGCGTAGGCACGCGTGACATTTTCGTTTAAAGTTTGGTTTGGCTTCCAGAAATAAACCTCAATTATTTGTTATTTTATCTATTTATTTAATCAGTTGACAAAGCGAGTGTCAACGTAAATAAAACATACAAAAAAAAGAAAACATTAAAAGCTAAAAGCCTAAAAGAATTATAAATTTGTATAATAACCTTACACGATGGGGGTATTTTATTTACCTGTACGGGAAACAATTTTAATTTTTAATAATAATCATGATAAGTATAAGATAGATAGAAAAAAGGAAAGATACAGAGACCGAAAACTCATTTCCAGTAAGCTTCAGTGTACCGGAATAGGCTGGCCAAGCCTCCACATTAATCTAAAATTTGTCCCACCCCGTTTTCTCATTATCGATAAATATAGTTTTTCTTACTCGTTTTCGTGAGCATATCTCGAACACGCTAGAGCCACCATAGTGGGGGCAGAGAAAAGATAAAGAAAAAAGAAGAACGGCCGCTAAGCAGGACCCCATAAAGTATATATTTTGATCAGGATCAACAGCCGAGTCGATTTAGCCATGTCAGGCTGTCTGTCAGTCCGTCTATCTCAGACACTATAAGAGCCACTTTTTGAATATAGACGTGTTCATGGCACACGCCGATCATGTTTCTTTTAAATGACCTAAAGGACACCGCGTTTTCCTAAAATCGATAAAAATAATCGATAAAAACATATGAGAGCTAGAAATACCAAGTTTGATTGACATGAATATTTTTATATACTATATATATAAGAAAAAAATCTTTTGGTTAAAAAATTTTTCTCGAATTTAAAAAGAATTCGGGCGCTCCCGACTACAGCCTTTTCACTTGTTTTGTATAGGCTTAAATGCAAAAACAGTTCAATGTATGTTTCTTAAGTTCGGAGATGGATTCAGGGTATATGAAAGTGGGCACTCCCGACTAAAACAATTGTAATCTTTACCACTGTGTTAATAGGAGCACAGCTGGCCGGTTGGGCGAATACAAAGAAACGGACAGCCGTGACGATACTCGGTTGTTGATACTGATCAGAATATATAAACTTAATATATCCACACACGTCTCATTCTATGGGTTACACATTTCGTGACAAAATTACCATACCCTCTGCAAGGGTATAAACACAGCATGTGGAGTTTCACATAAAAATGGTACGACCTTCTGACCTAGTTACTTTAATGTAATCTAATTAACATTTTCGCTGATTTAATATAATTGCGAGAATTTTCCCACTTGTCGTGACCCCAAGATAAATTTTGAATATTAACAATTTTGATTTCTGAATATTTTCCGTTTACATTTCTAGAATAAAATTACAAGCAATATATTAGTTTTCAAATACACATATTTAATATTTACTACTTACTGTCGTGGATAGGTCTCCGTTGAATGCCAAAACCCTGATTTGTAGTTTTTGGCCGTAAAGAAATATAGATTTACACACCCTCTCAACATATCGCCAGCATCTCCAAAATATTTTCCCAGTGACTTTAGCTGATAACTTTCATTTTTACCGCCAACAACGAAATTGTCATATCGAGCGTAATGGGTTTTATCTTCATAGTCAACAATATCTACATAGAGCTCATGTTGTTGATGTGTTGTTATTTTGTGAAGCCTTTCCAGGCCCAGCCAAAAATCTCCTTTGAGGTCACCAAATCCTACGTGGTAATCTTCTATGTCCCTGTAAAAGTCCTCTCTTCCATCGCATCTTCGCTGAATTACAATCCATCCTGCTCCCGCCTTTGTATCTTCCAGCGTTACTTCAAATGGTTCAATGCCAGGCACATGCAACATTTTAGTTGTGGTTCCGTAAGGTAAAGAAATATGAATTTGATTCACCCACTTGTCAAGCTGCGTTTTATTGTGCGCTAGCTGATTATCCTTTGCCTGGACCTTCAAATTTAAGTCTTTGATTGTGCGCTTTAGTTTTATAATGGTGGACTTATGGGCTTCAATTTGAGATTTCTGATCCCCGAGAAGAGCATCGTTTTCACCAGATTTAATCTCGAATGATTTTACTTCAGATTGCAGCTTCTCAATTTGATCATCTTTGTCCTTGATAGTGGCTTCATTCGCTGTAATTCCAACATTTCTCCTTTCCTTATAAACTGCCAGTTTTATTTGAAGCTCTGATATCTTATCCTGTAGGTCCTTTATCTGGTTGTCTTTGACTTGAACAATATTGGTAAACTCTTCGATTTCACCTTTTGTTACGACAATATTCTCCAGAAATTGTTTTACGGCCTTTGCGCAAAGCGACCTACACGGACCGTCCAGTGTTTCCCACTGCTAATAAATGACATAATTTTTTCATCTTTTTCCAAACCTTAAGTAATTCGCCAAACTTACGGAATTATCATCAACGGAAGCATCGGAGATGTTTTCTTCGAGCTGAATGTTGAGTTTCTTAGTATCCATTCTAATACAACGCCTGTTTATTATTACTTTTTAATCAAAACATATACGCCTAAAACGTTCGTAACAATTCAACAACTTAGTGAAGACTGAGCCGAAAACTTGTACGACAAGTTTGACTATAATTCTGTTTAGCATTCAACTGATAAGTTATCAATATTTTCTAAGAAAAAAATGCGATTTTAGTGAAATAACTTTGAAATAATTTTCAAAGTGAAAAGAGTATATTGGTTTTATGCAATATCCGTCATGCTGTCCGTCCGTCTGTCCGTCGAACTGTCTATCCGTGTGTCTGGATTTTGGCATTATTGAATATAAAGACTTGAAATTTTGGAAATATATTTTTAGTTATCTGCTGCAGACAACGATATCAGATTTGTGTGCCACGCCCATTGGGAGGCTGACAAATCGATAACATGACAATGCAATTAAAATCGTAAATCGATAAAAGGTGAATATTTCCCACAATATTAAAGTTAGAGTCACTAAATTTGGCCAGTTGACCTTCGCCAAATATGGCAAGCGCGATATCCCGGCCACGCCCACTAGAACGGCCACCAGCCATCCGCGCTCACAAATTACGAAGCCTATATCTCTCATAGTTTTAGAGCTAGAGTTACCAAATTTTAAAGGTATATTAGTGGTCACTTCCTATAAATAGGGGTTCAAAGTTTCCGCCCACGACAAAAGGCGCCGCCGTCAATCGTGAAAATCTATATCCCCCCAATTTAGAGCTGGTCACCTAATTTGGCAGACAGTGTTTGGGTGACCTCCTCTTAAGATCGGGTCAAAAAATGTTAGCCACGAAAAATGTTTACCAAAATAAAAATTAAAGCTTCTGTGTACTGTGAACGAGTATTACGCAGTCGGTTACGTCCGACTGCAACGTTCTTACCTATTAAGTTTGTTATCACACGTATTTAATAATTTTTTTTTTATATGGGCCTTCTTTGTTCCTGTCATGTAAATTGCTTTGTTTATGTACTTATCATAAGGTTTAATTCTTATGATGAATGTGTGAACTAACAGTGGTTGCCACTTTGCTTTGGCTTTCTTTGTAGGAATGTACAAAATATCATAACTATAGAATAAGGTATATATCGATTAATACGCGAAGTTAACAGCATCTATATAATAAAGTGTTTATTAAGACCATATAATCATATTAAAATAAACTATAATTAAGGAAGAGAGTATTGTTCATCACAGTGGAAAACAGCAACCGGGATATTGTTATAAAATAACCCACAACTTTGGGGGCTAGTCCGGGATGTTGGTCCAATAGAAACTACGCTTTAATCATCAAATTGTTGTCGTTGTATTATGAATCATAACTCCCAAAATAGGTTCTTATATGTTATCTTTTATATATCGGTATATACATATGTAAGTCGATCCGACCGAACTATCGTAACAAAACTACAAAAGTTTACGTATATCTTGCTTGCCGCTTTCTGCACACTCCGTGTTGCTTCGCCACTAGCGTTGACAATACATTTGACAACTGTTCATATTTGTCTTAAGAATAACTGAACATAATTTATATACATTTACGAACACACACAACTTCTCTCCTCAGCAGTTCCTCCGTCTCTGATCATGTTTGTGGCTTGATAGTGGCTTCATTCGCTGTAAATCCAACATTTATCATTTCCTTGTAAAGTACCAGTTTTATTTGAAGCTCTGATATCTTATCCTGTAGGTCCTTTATTCAGTTGTCTTTCATTTTAACTAAACTTTAACTTTTCGAGTGTTGCCCATTGCTAATAAACTGGAAAATTTGTTTTTATACCCTGAACCCATTGAAAATGGGTTAATCAGGGTATATTGGTTTTGTGCAAACGTATGTAACAGGCGACCCCAAAAGTATATATATTCTTGATCAGCATCACTAGCCAAGTCGATCTAGCCCTGTCCGTCTGTCTGCCCGTCCGTCTGCATGGACGCGTCGATTTCGGGGACTACAGAAGCTAAAAAGCTGAATTTACGCAGATCAAGTTTATTTCAAATCATCGATAACTTATCTCGTTTTCTTATTATCGATAAATATCGGGTTTTTTAGTCAAACTCGGAGCCAAACTTAGTTCAAACTGTTTGCGTGAAGCTTACGAAGGTAATGAATATTGGATTTTGGATACCTCCCTCCATTCGCATCATATATGCAAAAATGTAAAAAAAACTCAATTCAAATACTACAGATTTGAGCTTTGGTTTGTATATAGATTTTAATGCTCTTGTTAAGCCCTGAAAATGTCATTAAGATCATACCCTTAGTTTAGAAGTTATACACGAGTTTAGTTTCCATAGTGGGGCCAAGCGCAGCAGCTGCGTGCAGTCTGAGTTTAATATGTGATTCTGTGTATTATTATTTTTATTATTATTGGACGTAGATGTACTAACGAGCAGTACATTCAAGTGGCCCAACGATACCAAGCACGGGCTTGTTAACGCGCGGACCCAAGCAAAATGCCACCCACCTCCCGTCCAACCGACCGAGGGGCGCGCCGCATACCGTGCGGTGACGAAGATCGCGAACAAATGGTCAAATGACAAAGGTCAAATGTTTTAAGGATAGGAATAGAAATAGCATTACTTATTATACGGAAAAGATTATTATAATTAGAGCATAAGATACGAAATGGATTATGAATAAAATAGTTACTGTGGCCCATTTCAAGAGATAGCAGTAAGAAATTCCTCGTATTTCTACTCGGAACCGCAAAACTAATTTGGCTGATTAATTCGGAAGAATCAATTTCTGCATTCATTAGTTTGTGTAAGATTACACCAAGCATGGTTCTACGATTAGAAAGCGAGGGAAGATTTATAAGTAAAAGTCTATTATGGTAGGACCGCATGCGAGAATTAGTATTCCAGTTGAGACCCCGGAGGGCAAAAAGCAGAAATTGTTTTTGTACAGATTCAATTCTATCCTGATGAACCTTGTATTGGGGACACCATATACAAGAATTGGACGAACAAGTGAAGCATATAGAGTTTTAGTAACATAGGGATCGTCAAATTCTTTCGACCAGCGCTTTATGAATCCCAGGACTCCAAAAGCTCGATATGCAGCAGTAGAAATATGCTTGTCAATCTTAAATCATTATTGGACTCAATACACTCAAGAGGTTTACCGTTAATGAAATATGTGTGCATGAATGCATGGGGACTGAAATGCATGAAAACACAGAGTTCAGGGTATACCCCAGTCTGGCGATCCCGACTGGAGCTTTCTCACTTGTTTTTATACTTGTTCACAAAGTGAAACTAGTATATTGGTTTTGTGCAATGTCCGTCATGCTGTCCGTCCGTCTGTCCGTCTGTCCGTATGAACGCAATATTTTTCGGCGCTATTAAAGATAAAGACTTGAAACTTGGCATATATACTTGTAGTTATCTGCTTCAGACAAAGTGTTAAGATTTTTGTGCCACGCCCACTGGGAGGCTGGCAAATCGATAAAATGTCGATACACCTTAAATCGCAAATCGATTAAAGTTGAATATTTCCCACAATATTAAAGTTAGGGTCACCAAATTTGGTATGTAGATAGCTGGTGATCTCCTCCAAAAATGCGTCTTGATTTCCCGGTAGCGCCCACTGCAACAAGCGCCCCGCCTCAAAAAATCGGAAATGGCTATATCTGCCACAATTTTGGAGCTAGAGTCACAAAATTTGGCAGACAGTGTTTCGGTGAGCTTCTCTTAAGATCAAGCCGAAAAATGTTGGCCAATAATAATTTCCGTGTACTGTGAACGAGTATTACGCAGTTGATTACGTCCGACTGCAACGTTCTTACTTGTTTTTTCTTTTTTCTTTTGTATATCGTTTTTTACCATTCAAGTAATTTACTAAACTCACGGAATTATCATCATCAGAGACATCGGAGGTGTTTTTTAGTACCCATATTAATACTACTACGCTTGTTTATTATTAATATTTAATCAAAACATGTACGCCCAAAATGTTCGTAACAATTCAGCAATTTATGAAAACTTACTCGATGACTTGTACGACAAGTCTTACCATAATTTTACTAACAGTTTAGCATACTGATAAAGTTATCAATATTTTCCGAGAAAAGGACGCGACTTCAGTGCAATAAATCTCTTCTCTCTCACTTTTTTAGTTTGTTATTACGCTTCTTAATTATATGTTTTTTATGTAGTGACTTTGTCTTACCCTGTACATTTTAAAAACCATTAATATATAGGTTGATAAAGCTGCCCGTGTAGTATTAATTGTATTACATATGTATATTTATTTATTTATTTGTATAGTCTGAACGCATTGAAAATTAGTAAAAAGGGTATGTTTTTGTGGAACTGTATACAAAATTCTTAGCACTTTGTCTGAAGCAGATAACTACAAATATATATCTACAGTTTCAAGTCTCTTCAATAGCTTCAATCTTTAATAGCGAAAAAAGTTTCGTTCATCCTAAGAGATGGATGGATAGCATAACTGACATTCCACAAACTCAATATTCTCTTTTCAGTTTTTGAAAGCATATTCAAGCCCCAAGAGTTGGAAATATCCAGTAAAACAGACATTTAACTTTATTTTTAATATATATTTTTAATAAATATGTTCAATTAAAATAAACAATTTTTATGTATTTGTGGTAGTTTGCCATTCACGACTTTTTCGCCATAAACAATTAATCAAAAGCTACCGACCGCGCAATACTCTATTCACAGTCTGCCTTGGGTGTGGGCAAAACTCTTTTGTTTCGCTTACTAGACGCCACTCTTGGATAAATACATTTATGCGACTTCTCCGCCCCTTTGTAGGCAAGGCATTAGATACGTAGGCATTTCGTCAAAACAGAAATAGCACAAAGCCAATATACTACTGTTCACTTCGTGTACCTCAAATAAAAAGTGCCGAATTATTTGCACAATTAAGATGCCCTCTGAACAAGTTTAATGTGGATGGGATCAACTTTAGCTTGGGAAAAATATGATCTGATAAACAGGCAGTCAAAGGAACAAAGATCTAGGGCCTTTAACCTCATCCTACCCACACAGCCAGAAAGCCAACCAGTCAGACTGTCAGGCCACGAGACTGAATGACAGTCAGATTCATTTAACTTGAACCGACCAATTAAATTTCACCCGCATCAATAATCATGAAAGCAAAAATTTCCAAAGCGGCTGCATGCCGAGAAAACCCGGCAACGTGTATATCCGAGTCGGGAAGCCTGCTAAATGCCACATAAAATGTAAGCGCGAAATTAATAGGCACATGGTGAAGACGGCGCCGCATCAGACTTGAAGTCGACAAGCGTGTAAATGATATAAATTCAATTTAATAAAATTGTTAAAATCGCAACGAGCGAACTGTGAAAATGCTTTGCGCGCAGGTGAGCTAAAAATATCTGAGAAGTTTTAGTAGCAGACGGGCTTCCTTCGAGTATTTTTGCCACTAAACCAAAGTGGGGCGTGGGATGTGGGGAGTGGGGCGAGACTGTGGTGCTGGGGCGAACGGAAAGGGAAATACGCGTGAAAATTCCTAGCAATCATTTCACACAAAGAGGGTAAAGTTGCTGTCTTCTGGTGTCTGTCGTCTGTTGGTCTGGACCTGTGTCGTTGTCACCATTGCTGTTGTCGCGTCTAAATGCGGGGACTGTGATGCCAGCTTGGGGACACAGACGAGCCACTCGACCAATGGAGCTTTGATAACATTATAAGAGGCTTGCGTGGGTTTTATTTTGTCGCCTTAATATCAGGGTAATCGCATAATTTTCAAGGCTCGTGGACACCGCCAGCTAATAGGGTCGAGTGTAACTGGGTTGCGCCTATTAAGCGCAATGGTAACGGGACTGCTACCCCATGGCTTGCCCTTATTGCATATTATTTTTGCCGAAAGTGTATTGCTAAATGGTATTTGTAATCGTCTACGTGACTTTGCCTTCAATTCTTCTCGGTATCTATCCTTTGCGCTCATCTGTTGCTTTTTAACCGAATTTGAAATGGGTAGCAATTGATTTGCAGCAATATTAAATTTAATAATTATAATTATTTGTTCCTCCTTTAACCGAGCAGTTTGCACGCTTCGCTCCTTTATTCGAAACAATATTCCTTCCGTTAGACGCGAATATCCGAGTTATCTTGAACTTATTGGGAAAATGCTCGCCCCACAGTTTCCTGGCAAGTGCAACACCCTCTCCGCCCTCGCTGCTGTGGCTGCGGTCGTCTTCATGTCTAATTTAGCGACATTTTATTGTACTTTTCGCCGCAATCGCTTTCCATTGTTGTAATACAATTTTCTTGTCGCATTTCAGTCAAGTTATTTTATTTTATTGTTGTTGGCCGCAAAATGTTTTTGGTCGAGCACTGCTCGCCGCCTAAAAGCAGCCAACATGCATAGATACAGATACTCGTACTGTGTGCCACTGGCAATGTTCTCTGTCGTTTGCACATTTGGCAAATTTTGTGTGTACTTTGCGGACACACTCGGCGAATGCGCGGGATGGTGTGCCAGCAAGGGCATGGCAAGCCTCTACCCTGGCCTCCACATAACTCAGGCAGTGGCTGCGACTGCGACTGCGGTTTTGTATGCACTTCTTTCATGAGGTCTCTTAAGATAGTACAAGAATTATTGGCAAGCATTGCGGCTGCTCACATTGTGTCCTCGTCCTGGTGCGCCGTGCTTCGTTCTGTATCGCCGTCGCATATGTTTTATTAAAATGAGCTCAAATTTCGCTTTCAATTTGCAGACAATCTGTTTTTTACATACGAAACGGCAGCTGTTGATTTTGGCCATGTTTTATTCTTTGTACGGGTTGCTTTCATTTTAAATGCGTAAGCTTAAAACAAAGTTGTATACAAATTTATTTCATTTCTTTTTACCGTAAAGAACGTAAAACATTTATAAAATTTACTAAATGTACATTTGTTATACCCCGTACCCATGAAAAATGGGTGTTAAATCGACCTAGCCATCTTTAGTCTAGTTTTAAGGACGCATAAGTTTTAGAGACTTTAAAAATTAATACCTTAATTAAAAAGTATGGATTTTTACACTAATAGGCAGAGCAAATTTATTTTTCTCGATAACTTCCCTCAATTCTTGAAAATCTAGTTAAATACATTTGACTTTTTGAATATCTCAGCAACTAAACTTTAACTTGAAAAACTCATTTTAAACCGTACCGACTATTTTTATACACTGAACCAATTGATAATGCGTAAATAAGGGTACATTGGTTTTGTGCAAAATTATGTAAATTACCGAAGCTAAAAAGCTGAACTTGGACTTTTTAAGTTCGTGTATAGTTTATTTCAAATCATCGGATAGCTCGACTCACTTTTTTATTATCGAAAATGAACGGTTTTCGACTCGGTTTTTTGAGTATAGAGTATATAAAGAGCTAGAGCCAGCAAATTTTGGTTCAAAATGTTGGCGTAAAGCATACGCAGATGAGAATTTTGGATACTCCCCGTATTTGCAAAAATATGAAAAAAACGTTATTCAAATACTTTGGTTTGTTCATAGATATCAATGCTCTTGATAAGCCTTGAAAAGCAGGCAGCGTGCGTTTACATATGTGTGTGTGTGATAGTATGTGCAATTTTGTGTATGTTTGTATGAATGAACGGAGGTTGAAATGTATGAAAAGACAGTGTTCAGAATATCCCCTAGTCGGTTGCTCCCGACTAGAGTCTTCTCATTTGTTGTTTAATGGTGTGGACCGACACATAGATAACCATTTGAAGACCGCAAAATTTGTCAAGATATATTTTCCATAGTAATATATTGTAACTACGAAGCGGTGTATATATTTTTACGTGAATGTGTTTTTTTGTGTGTACGCATGTGTATTATAAATATATGTTGCTGAGCTGAGTGCTGTATAACTATATATATATATATATATATAACTTTCGCACTTTAGTACAATGTAGCACAAGTAAGAACTTATTAAATGTATATTTGGAAATTTTAGCCTCACCCAGCTGTTTAGTATTGTAGGGACATTATTATTTGCGTCCATAAATTTTGAAATACATTATAATTTTTTTTAATGCCCGGATAGTCGTTGAACAATTTCCGGAATAATAAGTGCACGAGTTACTTAACGCAAAAGTCCTTTAAAAAAAACCAATTAATCGAACCAAACTGCTTTAATTTTGAATTAATCTGTCGAACGTCCAAAACTATGCAAAATAAATTAGATAACTACAATTTTGCCTTAACGAGTAGTTCATTAATATTTATAACAGAGCGTCAATGTTCAAAGAAAATCCCTTCGAAGCTGTGTTGTGTGGCTGGCTTTTGTGTGTGTAGAGTAGTATGTGGCAGTGAAGAACAAAGCTGCCAAATTAATTTAACGCCAGCGCTTTTAGCTGCAACTAACAACAGAAAAAAACCAAGGGGACGGGAAATCAACTGAGGTCAGAGATAAAGAACCGAAAAAACAAACTTTTCTTTTCCTCTTAATTTCAACAGCTAGACAAAATGGCGTTGAGCATACCAATGGCAATGGCAATGGCAACGGAATAGGCCAACCCTCGTTGTCGTATCTAAAGCGGAGCACAGTCCGCAATAGTGCACATTGCCACACTTGATTGATTTCATTTTATATACTCTGCGATTTTCCAATTACAGAAACGCTAAAATCAGCAGAAAATCAAATGCCGCACAGTGGGCACGAAATGGAACATCAACACATAAATGCTACTTTTATATACTTTTCTAAACTGATACAAAATGGAAAAAATTAAACTTATTTAGAATACCATAAAGTCTTGTAAGCTTTAACATTTATACACTCTCTAATCGCTTTACGAACTTGATCTCAAATAATAACAAATATCTTAAAAAGTAAATATTTATTTATAAGCTTATTTCCTTATGCTTTACGCTCCAGAGTACTCACTGTAGTCGGCTCCAAAGGAAATTGAAAACATCCATAGTGGCAAAAAGAATAATCTAAGGTTCAGCTCTGTAAATTCGTTTGGTTCTCGATTTTCAAAAGCACAAAGCATCGAGCCTAATTGCGGAAGCAATGCGCTGGAGAATTAGTTTTCTATAGCCGACCACAGAACGAGGCGTATACGTAATACAAAAATTTAACTTTGCCCGTTTCTCCTTCGCTGTGACTGTAAAAGCCATGAAAATGGCAATTAGCTAGGGTGCTAAGACACTGAGGGGTCAGTGGGCGTTGGGTTGATGCGTGGGAACGGGATGGGTCAGTGCTGTATTAATGAATAAACATGGCCAAATGAGTTTGGACAACACTACAAATGGTCTTGGGCTTAACTCTTGGCTTGTGCTCTGCGCTGAGCTGAGCTAAGCTAAGTGCTAAACTTTTGCAATAAAAAGCCAAGGAAGTTCCACGTGTTTGGCATTGAGAGACGCGCAATTAGTGCCGCTCCACATTTCGCTGCATTTTCAAATGCAGCCGCCCAATTTGACTGAATCAGATGCCGTTAAATTGTACAGCGCATAACAAATTGGTTTTTCGGCAGATCCAACATGTGCTCCAGACAATATTCCGTATACGCAGACAAGCCTTTTAGTGCAGCCCTTGCCAGGCCCCAAACCCGTGCCAGCCCTGCAAAACTGTCAAGACAGCCGCAACGAACATCGCTGAACGTTGCTGCTGTTGTTGTTGTTGTTGTAGCTGTTGTTGTTGTTGTCGCTGATGCTGCTGCCAGCATTGTTAATGTCATTTAGCTGGAGCTCCTGTGTTAGTCGGAGTTGGTGGCAGTGTCTGCTTGATATATTGTTATCATTTTAACAATGGAAATTATTTCATTACATTGTTTTTAGCGCCCTTTTATTATGTTAGACACGGTCTCTGTCAGAGGGTGGCAGCGCCAAATTGCTTGTTGGTATTTGGTAGCTCTGAGTTGAGAGTCTTAAAGGGTACAAACCAATTGTATGAAAATAGAAGAATGAATAGTCTACAAAAAAATAATATGAATTTAATTAACTAAATTCAGGTTACATTCGAGCCACTGGCTTCGGTTTCTAAAGTTTCTATTTATTATTTCTAAGCTAGACAAAAAAGTTGTCTATGCCCTTTTCGAGTATTAAAAACTTTCACTGACTAAACAAACGCTTGCGAATTAAATAAATCCTTCAAAGGCGCTTTGAAGTTATATTTTGCAAGCAGAATACAGAGCCCGGGCCTGAGATGCCTTCTGAAGATACTTATAAATGCGTATTTACTTCATTTGCATTTAAAATGAAATGAAAATCAGACCAGCATAAAAATGAAAAGAAACCGAGAGCAGATATGGCAAAATGTATATTATAATATTTGGACATCATTAAAAATGCTACATTTGAATGAGCGTGCAGCAGGCCAGAGCTCTCCTTGTCCTCTCCTCTTCTCCTGCCGATGAAGGCACTGTCGCTTCGCCTTTTGCTTGATATGCATAAATGTCAAAGTGATTACAATGCAGGCAGCGCCCGCCCGCAATGTGTTTATCGTTTTGTCACATGCCTCAGTGCATTCGACGGCAGCATTCAGCCCAAAAAAGGACAGCTACAGGACACGAGCGGCAAGCGCTGAGCTGTGACCCAGGAGCTGTGAGTGTGACAACGCCCATTCATTCGCTCACTCGTTGCTTACACGCCCATCGAGCAGAACAAGACGTCAGAGCGGCAGGACGACAGGGCGACAGGGCGACAGGACGACAGGACGACAGGACGACTGGGCGAGTCTAGAGCAGTAACATCGTCCATCGTCTTGATGTACGCAGGTGTGCTTATTGCCGCTCGGTTGCACTTCGTTTGAAGGCAAGCCGAAAATCTCAACAGCAGATCAAAGCCAAGTTCCTACCCCAGCCCCTGTCCCAGCGCCACTCCCCTTCGCAGGCTCTGGCACGGGCGTCTTGCAATTGCTGCTCAAGCTGTCTTCGCTTTGCATGAATTTCTGGGAGCACTTGGCCACAAATGAAAAGCAACGTTTTAATAATTTTGCCCTCGAAATCCTTTTTGAGCGCATTTCATGCCAAACAATTTCCGGTCACATTTGCGTGACAAGTGCCACCGCAATGAATGGGTGCTGGGTTCCTTCTGGGACTAGTTCAGTGGTCGGTGATTTGCAAGTTTTGCGGTGGTTCTGACTGAGAGCTGAGGAGCTAACTGTAACGATTGGATTTTTGGTGCTATACTATGATTAGTTAAGCCTGGGTTGGCTTTGAAGAACTCAAAAAGACACGCATATATTCCAACGGAAACCTGCGAATGGCGCCCATTAAACTCCTTCAACATGGTTTTTTACATATTACGACTTTACACATCCAAATATGGCACACACATGCTGTATAAATGCGCCCAAATCTATACAGCTGCAAATGTTTCAACATTGGGAGCCAAAACTGAGTTGGCACTCTCATTTCCATGGACAACTCCACACGACGTGTCTGAAAACACTTTGAACTTTTTAAATTTTTAATGAATCAAAAATGTTTTCACACTTTAGCTCACCTTTTTTCACAAGCAACCTATTCCACACCCACATATGTGTGAGTGTGTGAATATGTTTCTGTGTATTGGTGTCTACTATACTCGCAACATGTCCTCTTTTGTGTGAGTTGATTTCCATTTCCACAAAAAAAAAAGTAAAGCGGAAACAGCAGCTCGTCAGCAGCAGTTTAGCCCCTGACTGGGGCTCAGCAAGACCCCAGAAAATGTAATTGAACTTAATTCGATTTGAAGCGAGACAAGTTTTTTGACAGCTGTTCAAGTTCTCAAAGGCCTTCGCATTACGTTGCTTTAATTACAGCAAATGCTGGCTTAAAGTGATGCTTCACAGTTGAAGACATGACAATACTGAAAGAGAACTGTTTAATTATATCCTGAACCCATTAAAAATGGGGAAAAGAGTATAATGGTTGTGTGCAAATATATGAAACGGGCAAAAGGAGACATCTCCGACCCCATAAAGAATATAGATTCTTGGCCAGAACTACTAGCCGAGTCGAGTTAGCCACGACCGTCTGTCTGTCCGTCTGTCTGTATGAACGAGTCGATCACACTCTGAGACAAACAGACAAGAGCCAGAAACTCGAAGTTTTGTTTTTAAGCTTATGTATACCGTCGCAGATCAAGACTATTTCAAATTGTCGATTCCTTTTCTTATCATCGATAAATATCGTTACTTACGTTTTTTAGTCCGGCCTGGCGCTTAGGTTTATATATACATTTGGATGACAACTGGTTCTCACTCTGATGAACATCAGTCTCTTTCGTATAAAAAATAATAATAGTTTTTTTCAAAAGTTTATATGTGTTTGTTTAATACGTTTGACAATTGTTCACCATAATAATATCTCAACACCTTCATACATTAATCGACAAATACTTAATTGTGTAGTTATGAAATTTCTACATTCTTTTATGTGCAATTTTGTGTATGTAGAATGCAAAAAGTTTTAATATGTGTTACGAAAGTTCGCAGATGGGTACAGGGTATATGTTAGTGGGCACTCCCGACTAAAACACTTTTTATTGCAATCTATAGCACGGCAAATACAAAGAAACGGACAGCCGTGGTGATACTCTGTTGTTGATACTGATCAGAATATATAAACTTAATATATCCAAAGACGTATCTTTCTATGCGTTACACATTTCGTGCCAAACTTACCATACCCTCTGCAAGGGTATAAAAAAAACATGTGAAGTTGCGTATAAAAATGTTATGGCCTTATGAAGAATTCAATACCATTTAAGAATAATGCGAACAAGATGACCTAGGTACTTTTATGTACTCTGATTAACATTTTTACTGATTTAATATTAATTAAGCCGTTTCCCCATTTCTCGCGACCCCAAAATAAATATAGTGGATTATTCATATTAATTTTTGAATATTTTCCGTTTAGATTGCTAGAATGAATTACTAACAATATATTATTTTTTAAATGTACATTTAATATTTATTACTTACAATTGTGGAACGGAGTTAGGCATATACCAAAAACCTGTTTTGTAGTTAGTGGCCGTTAAGAATATTTCTTTTTCACTAAAACGCAATAAATCGCCAGCATCTCCTAAATTCTTTCCCAGTGACTTTAGCTGATAACTTTCATTTTTACCGCCAACAACGAAATTGTCATATCGAGCGTAATGGGTTTTATCTTCATAGTCAACAATATCTACATAGAGCTCATGTTGTTGATGTGTTGTTATTTTGTGAAGCCTTTCCAGGCCCAGCCAAAAATCTCCTTTGAGGTCACCAAATCCTACGTGGTAATCTTCTATGTCCCTGTCAAAGTCCTCTCTTCCATCGCATCTTCGCTGAATTACAATCCATCCTGCTCCCGCCTTTGTATCTTCCAGCGTTACTTCAAATGGTTCAATGCCAGGCACATGCAACATTTTAGTTGTGGTTCCGTAAGGTAAAGAAATATGAATTTGATTCACCCACTTGTCAAGCTGCGTTTTATTGTGCGCTAGCTGATTATCCTTTGCCTGGACCTTCAAATTTAAGTCTTCGATTGTGCGCTTTAGTTTTATAATGGTGGACTTATGGGCTTCAATTTGAGATTTCTGATCCCCGAGAAGAGCATCGTTTTCACCTGATTTAATCTCGAATGATTTTACTTCAGCTTGCAGCTTCTCAATTTGATCATCTTTGTCCTTGATAGTGGCTTCATTCGCTGTAATTCCAACATTTCTCCTTTCCTTATAAACTGCCAGTTTTATTTGAAGCTCTGATATCTTATCCTGTAGGTCCTTTATCTGGTTGTCTTTGACTTGAACAATATTGGTAAACTCTTCGATTTCACCTTTTGTTACGACAATATTCTTCAGAAATTGTTTTACGGCCTTTGCGCAAAGCGACCTACACGGACCGTCCAGTGTTTCCCACTGCTAATAAATGACATAATTTTTTCATCTTTTTCCAAACCTTAAGTAATTCGCCAAACTTACGGAATTATCATCAACGGAAGCATCGGAGATGTTTTCTTCGAGCTGAATGTTGAGTTTCTTAGTATCCATTCTAATACAACGCCTGTTTATTATTACTTTTTAATCAAAACATATACGCCTAAAACGTTCGTAACAATTCAACAACTTAGTGAAGACTGAGCCGAAAACTTGTACGACAAGTTTGACTATAATTCTGTTTAGCATTCAACTGATAAGTTATCAATATTTTCTAAGAAAAAAATGCGATTTTAGTGAAATAACTTTGAAATAATTTTCAAAGTGAAAAGAGTATATTGGTTTTATGCAATATCCGTCATGCTGTCCGTCCGTCTGTCCGTCGAACTGTCTATCCGTGTGTCTGGATTTTGACTATCACACGTATTTGATTATTTTTTTTATATGGGCATTCTTTGTTCCTGTCGTGTAAATTGCTTTGTTTATGTACTTATGTACTTATCATAAGGTTTAATTCTTATGATGAGTGTGTGATCAGTGGCTGCCACTTTGTCTTTACAGATACTTTGGACCTTTGAAGTAAGAATTATTATCTAAATAACCATGGAATAAATTGAATAATTTTGATGATGTGTCTAGATGAGTTAGAAGGCACTTAATTCACATTTACAAGTAAAAATTGTATTAATAATTCACCCTATGGATATATATGATAATCATTTCAGTTATACCAAAATCGATATATATTGGCGATTATAGTTAGAGACGCCAAATTTAAAAATGTCTCTTTTCCTCACGCTTTTTAGGTATTTTTCACTTTCTGGATAAGTTTCTTCAGCCCGTATAGGGAACGTCCTAGTCAGGCACTCTGGACTTGAGCACTCTTACCTTCAAGTAAACAATATACATAGCTGGTACACCTGCTAAGTCAAGTGCCGCCGGGCTAAGAGTCCAATTCGTGGTCAATTTTTGCGCATATGTTGCCATGAAGTGAGCTCAAGTGCAGCAGCTGCGGTCCACACACCAACACAGACACAATAGCAGCAGAAATTTTCCATTTGCCATGAAAACCACTTGAGCAACCAGAAAAAAATAAAAAGAATAACATTAACTCCGGAGTACCGAATAATAAATACCCTTGAAGACATTTAGCAATTTTGCAACATTTTTGCTTTCATAAAAAGGCTTAATTTCCAAAAAATTATTTTTATTGTAGCTATAGCATATGGTGGTTAGATTCGGATTTGATTGGGATGTGTATTCTAATATGAAACTACACTAGAGTTCAAGAGGATATATCAATGCTTTTATGGATTCCGATCTGGCTATTTCTGAAATTTGTACTGCCTGGAATAAGAACGGATCTAATCAAAGTTGTATGAAACTTATTTGGCCAGAGAGAGAGAGAGAGACGGAGAGGCGGATAGACAGACCAACATGTTTATTTAAGATCAGCTCCTCTTGATATGTATATATATTTCATAAATGTATTATAGGCTCCATTTCTTGTTCAGCGCGTTACACATCTGATAAAGGAATTATATCACCCACTGCAATCTATAAAAATCTACCAACTGTGGACCAACCCTAAGGCAACTTTTGTGTGGCCTCAACAAGTTTATTTTTCTGCCAGTCAGCCACACAATTGCCACAGAGGTGGGCAAGTTTCCCCAAACACATATGTTGTATAGAGTATATGAAATATGATTTCAAAATTACTGAAAGTTGATTGCATTGCTTGCGAATGGATTTTAATTGGTTCAGCTGTGAGTAATCGGGATAAGAAATCTCATTTGAAACAGCTTCCTTCCCTTCATCAACAGCCAGTTGCAGCCAGGACCAGCCACACAACTCATTCCCATCTACAAATATTTTCCAATTCATCGGCAAAGCTTTACTCAAGCAAACAATAACCATAAATCTTTGGCGCTGCACTTAAGTTGAGCCAAAGTGCATATAATTTTCATTTAAATACCTATAGAATTTGTTGCGCCTCGCTCCTTTGTGTCTGGCCCTTCCAAAAAGTGGAAAAAGTAACTGAAAATGTCCTCGCTAGCTTCGACAACGTGACTGCCTGAGAGCCTGAGCAATATTTTTGCATTTCGCTATATTTTTGAGAGCGTTGTTAATTTCACGGCTGAATGGTTAGTGTTTTCAGAGCAGCAATTTCTTTTCTCGAAAGGTGCTATGGCAGCTACTTTACAAGAATGATTGGGACGAATTCTAACGGAAATACGCGCATATTTCCACGTTAAAGCCGCCAATATTTTAAGTATATTTTATGTCTACGCAAACAACAAATGCAATTAAATTTGCGCATAACTTTGCATTTCTAATCGGTTTGCAGAACTTTTTTAATCACTTCCACACCTATTCGAAGCTCTGCACAGAGCTGATAATAAGCTCTGCCTAAATTAAAAACTTTTCACCCTCCAAAACTTATTTTTATCTTATTTTTCTAGGATGGGCCCCACTTAATGCTGCAATTTTCCAACGCTAATTGCAATAAATTTGCGTTAATAAACTGAAACTGAGGCAAATTGCCAGCAGCATTGGCCAAGTAGAGCAGAATCAATTTGGGAGTAGACCAACCAGAAAATTTGGATTCTTATACCCTTCCAGAGGGTATACAAATTTTGTCACTAAATTTGTAAAGCGTTAAATGGCCACATTTCCAACTCTATATTCAATATCTGTTTTTATTAAGCCGACCTGCTGAGCACATGGTTATGTCTCTCAGATTTTCTGTATACATCAGTTTTTTTGCTTTTGGAGACATAAACGGCTCAGATTGTTATATCATATTAAATCGAAAATTGATTTTTTCTTTATCAACATCGAACTAGTTAAATTAACAAAACACTGTTGTGTAGCAAAGTTTATTAATTTATTTGCAGTCTGGTAGTTCTGAGGTCCATAAATCTGGCTATTTTTACAAGTAAGGTGGGTTTTTTCGTGTCTATTAATATCGGTCATGTTGCCTGCAAGTGTATTTAGTCTTCGAAGTCTCGAAGCCGATTTTTATACCTTGAACCCATTGAAAATGGGTAAAAAGGGTATAATGGGATTGTGCAAATGTATGTAATAGGGAGAAGGAAGCATCTCAGACCCCATAAAGTACATATATTCTTGATCAGGACGAGAAGCTGAGTCGATGTAGCCCTGTCCGTCTGTCCGTCTGTCTGTCCGTCTCTCCGTCTGTCCGTCTGTATGAACGCAGCGTTCTCGGAAACTACAAAATCTAGAGACTCAAACTGAACGACTATAGATTCTGTAATACCATACGCAATACAGGTTTATAATTTTTTGTCGATATTTTGCACCGTTTCACTAATATCGATAAAAATCGATCTAAACCTCCGTTTTTTTATAGTTTTCTTAGCATATCTCCTAGACTATAAGAGCTAGAGCCCCCAAATTTTTGGACACCTCCCCACTCTCGCCCCATTTCTGAAAAAAACGCAATTCAAATACTGTGTGTTTTTGTGTATATGTGTATGAATACAAGGGAGTTGAAATGTATGTGAGCACAGGGTTCAGGGTATCTCCTAGTCGGGCGCTCCCGACTAGAACCCCTTACTTTTTTTTGCTTCTTATTATTTACTTACAGGAAAGTTGCTCAAAAATAACTTGAAATTTTAATTAAAAATATTTTACAACTTGAATCTCTGTAAAAAAAAAAAATGTTTTTCTATAATTGATTATTATGTAGAAGAAAACACATTCAAATAAATACATGCTATTATCCGAACCAAATAAACATCTGAAAAAAAGCAATATGATTGAGCTGATGAATGCTGGTCATTGTTTGATTTTGATGGGTAATTATACTCGTTCATGGAGTGAAATGTGTATATGCGGGTTGAGCAATGTCCGATCTGCTTTCCGTCTGTCTCTCTGTCCGCATGAACGCAACTTTTAGCCCCAATTGCAGATAGATACTTCAAACT
Organism: Drosophila sordidula; assembly: GCA_035047465.1. Lineage (NCBI taxonomy): Eukaryota > Metazoa > Arthropoda > Insecta > Diptera > Drosophilidae > Drosophila > Drosophila sordidula. The sequence goes on along the minus strand of JAWNPQ010000156.1, from coordinate 14,999,503 downwards.
TGGAATGTACACTCGTGTATACCCGCGTCAGATAAAGCGTCAAAAATATCGGTATATTTGTTTTAACTTTAAACCTACATACATCAAATTCAGATTACGGTTTATTTCTCTAAAGATAGCACACATTTTTTGGTTTACAAGTTGCGCACAATAGCTTACACCCGACTATAACGTTCTTACTTGTTTTGTTTCTTTTTCTAAATGAATAAAATAAATATCAATTAATAAGAAAATATCATTGTTAACAGCAATAAAATTAGCTGTTTCGATAAAGAACAAAGCCTGCGACACACAATCGTTCTTCACACTATCTTATATTTTATCTTCTTAATTATACCCTGAACCCATTGAAAATGTGTAAATAATGGTTTTGTGCAAATGTATGTAACAGGCAGAAGGAGGCATCTCCGACCCCATAAAGCATATATATTCTTGATCAGGACGACGAGCTGCGTTGATGGCCATGCCCGTCTGTCCGCCTGTTTGAACGCAGCGTTCCCGGAAATTACAAAATCTAGAGGCTCAAACTAAACAACTATAGATTCTGTAATACCATACGCAGTACGAGTTTATCATTTTTGTCCATATTTCGCACCGTTTCACAAATATCGATATGAATCGAACTAAACCCCTGTTTTTTTAGTTTTCCTAGTATATTTCCTAGACTATAAGAGCTAGAGCCCCCAAATTTTTGGACACCTCCCCACTCTCGCCCCATTTTTGAAAAAAAACGCAATTCAAATACAACAGACTTGGGCTTTGATTTGTACATAGATTTGAATACTCTTATTACGTAATAAATACTTCATTTAGATCATGCTGTTAATTTAAAAGTTACTCACGAATTTAATTTCTTTCGTGGGGCCCAAGCGCATCGGCTGAGAAACGCACTGCCTGCGGCGTGAATTTGTCTGTGTGTGTGTTTTTGTGTATGTGTGTATGAATGCATGGGGGTTGAAATGTATGTGAACAGAGAGTTCAGGGTATCCACTAGTCGGGCGCTTCCGACTAGAGCCCCTTACTTGTTATACTCGTTTACGAAGTGAAACTAGTACATTGGTTTTGTCTGTCCGTCTGACCGTCTGTCCGTCTGTCCGTATGAACGTAACATTTTTCGACGCTATTAAAGATAGAGACTTGAAACTTGGCATATATACTTGGAGTTATCTGCTTTAGACAAAGTGTTAAGATTTTTGTGCCACGCCCACTGGGAGGCTGGCAAATCGATAACATGTCGATACACCTCAAATCGTAAATCGATTGAAGTTGAATATTTCCCACAATACTAAAGTTAGAGTCACCAAATTTGGTATGTAGATTGCTGGTGATCTCCTCCGAAAAATGCCCTGATTTCCCGGCCACGCCCACTAGAACGCCCCCCAGCGCCCCCGCCCTAAAAAATCGGAAATGGCTATATCTCCCACAGTTTTAGAGCTAGAGTCACCAAATTTTGAATATATATTACTGGTAAGGTCCCCCAAACATCACCCAAAAAATTTTCTGGCCACGCCCCCTTCCGCCTCCGTAATCGCTAAAATCGATATATTTACAAGCTCAAAACGGTAACACGTGTAAATTTAACACAATTTTAAAGCTAGAGACACCAACTTGGTATGTAGATTGCTGGTGACCTCCCCAAAACATTGAGACCTTGATATCCCGGCCACGCCCACTATAAAGCCCCCCAGACACCCCGCTTTAAAAAATTGGAAATGGCTATATCTTCCAAAGTATTAGAGCTAGAGTCACCAAATTTTGAAGGTAGATTAGTGGTCAGCTCCTCTAAATAAGGGTACAAATTTACCGCCCACGTCCACCCCCGCCCTCTCCCGCCCCCGCAAAGTACGAAAGCCTATATCTCCCACAATTTTGGAGCTAGAGTCACCAAATTTTAAAGGTAGATGGCTGGTCACCCCTTTTAAGGCTCGGGAAGAACATTTCCCGGCTATGCCCACTGCCGCCCACTCCCGCCCACTCCCACCTACTCCCGCCCCCGCAAATCGGGAAAGCTATACCTCCGACAATTTTGGAGCTAGAGGCACAAAATTTGGCAGAAAGTGTTTGTGTGACCTTCACTTAATGTTGGCCACGCCCACCCCCGCCCCTACGAAATATAAAAATTCTATTTTTTTTCCAAATAACAATAATAAATTCCGGGTACTGTGAACGAGTATTACGCAGTCGGTTCCGTCCGACTGCAACGTTCTTACTTGTTTTTAAATTTTAATTGTTTAACGAACATTTAATATAATTTAATTATGATTAATCGAACCGAGCACTTAAACAGGGCTTTTATTTAATACTGCCCAAAGGTGTACTTACAGAGGGGAACGGCATAGGCCAATTATATTAATTGTGCCTCTTGAGGTCTTCAAAATCGACCACGCCCACAGCAATTAGCTCGAACAACTAGTTGGTTGACTTTTTCGTCGACGCTTTCAGAGTGATTAAAATCGCACAATGGACAGCAATCCACAAGATGACCAGCGTGACTGTTCCTTCCTTCCCTTTCAGGGTTCTTCCGGTAAAACCACACAATGCCTCACATTTGCATACACTTTGAACTATTCAAACAGCTTCACATGAGTGGAATGCGGCCCACTCCAGCCCCAGCCTCAGGCAGCTACCAGCTACCCGTCGACTCGACAATTTTGCGAAATTAACCTCAGACTCGACGGCGGCCTCAGGTCACGTTGCAATTTACCAGCCAGCGTCCACGTAAGCCACTTGGGTCAACGTCAACCTACTGTTCTTTGCCCTCTGTGCGCATCATTCGTCAGGCGATGAGGCTGCTGACGCTGCGGCATTGGCATAAATTTAAAGAGACTCGTCTCGGAGATGGGAGCACAGACAATAGCGGCAACTGTAGCGTTGTCAGCTAACTAATGATGCCCTAAATTGAATCTAATCATCATTAACAATTACACAGCAGCGGCGTTGGCTCGTGTGATTACCCCCAGTCAGAGTAGCTCACTCGACCATTAAGTCTAATCATATGCAAATAATTAAGCGCAGTGACACGACCAGCACGGACCAGACAGCCGGTCAGCCGTTGAAATATTTCCCATAGGTCCCATCGTGCAGTTGTCGCCTATACTTTTGTGCTCTCTGCTCCCTTCTCCCTTCCCCTGCTCCCTTCTCCTTTCTCCTTTCTCCCTGCTGCCTGCTCCCTGTGCGTGCCAGATAGACAGGCAGTCTGGATATGCTTCTGCCCTTATTTCCTGCTCCATTCCCATGCATTGTCGTCGTCAACGCTGTGGAGTGCCTGCTGATAATGCACACACTCGGTTCATAGGTGGCTAATAAATTTGAATATTAATTGTCAGTGTCTGTGCCTGTGGTTGCACTCTGAGATTAAAATGCGCCAATGCAGGCCATCGTCAAGGTACTGGGTTGGCTGCCTTCGGGTTGGGGTAGTTTTCAAGGGTTCTAATTGCTTTGCCAGCAGCGTGGTACTTATGACCACTAAATTAGGTAAAAGAGACAAAAATCAGAATTAAATCGATATTTTAAAGTTTCACGTCTTCTTAGATTATATTCGATCAATTGTAACTACCACTTTCTTTCATTCCTCTATATCACTAAATCGATCATTATTCAAGTATGAGTGTATTAGTCGGGATCGCCATACTAGGATATGGCCTGCACATAGCTGCGAGCTGTCATTACATACATTTCAACCATTTGGAGTCTGTATGTATGAAAAATAATGACTCTTGGCCCCACTATGGAAACTGATTTCGTGAATAGCTTCTTACGTAAAAGTATGATCTTTAGGAAATGATCAGGACTTAACAATATCATTAAAGTCTATGTACAAACCAAAGCGCAAGTCTGTAGTTCTTGAATTGCGTTTTTTTGATATTTGGGACGGGTGGGGGAAGATATCTACAAATTTATATTCCTGATGTGCGAATACTTTACTAGAACATAATAAACTAAATTTGTGACACCATCTAATAGTCTTCCAGATATGCTAAGAAAACCAAGTCTTCAATTTTAATCGATATTAATAAAACGGGGCAAGATATCGAAAAAACAATGACAAATTATTTGCGTATGGTATAGGAAAATCTATAGCCGAAAAGTTTAGGACTCTAGCTTTTGTAATTACCGACATCGCTGCGTTCATACAGACATACGTACGGACAGACGCACGAACGGACATGGCTAAATCGACTCAAGGCTCAAGGTCCTGATAAAAAATATATGTTGGTGATCGGAGATGCTTCCTTCTGCCTGTTACATACATTTGCATTTAAGCAATATAAAAAACAAGTGTGGAGGCTCTAGTCAGGAGCACCCGACTAGGGGATACCTTGAACCCTGTCTTTCCATACATTTTAATCCCCTTTTAATCGCAAAGTCGCAGCGGACGGACAGACGGACGAAGAGACGGACAGGCAGACGGTCATGGACCGACTCGGGTTTGATGCTTCTATCTGCCTTTTCCATACTATAGCAGGTTGGTAGCTCCACAGCTGTGTTATTGCTCTCTCATCTCTAAGTAGCTGTTATGTATTTGTACATCACTAGTTCTTAAGTGTTGGATAATGTCTGATGTATGTGATATTCAATTCGAAACAATGATTAAAGGAGTACAGGCGTGTCTTCCGAATAATGTGTTTCATATACCCTTTTTCCCATTTTTAATGGGTACCATTGCTCTGCATTTATTATTTTCAGCCAAATGACATTAGAATTTTGTGGTGGATTTCCCAACATTTCGACATTTTTATTACGTTTCCACAATATTAAACTGCAAGCAGAGCATTAAAATGTCGGTTACAATCGGCTGAAATATTCTTACTTGTCCACTTTCATTCCATTTAACATTGCAATGAGATTTGGCAAAAGACCCAACGAAAATAAAAAAAAAACCAAATTTGTACTCAACATTTGTTGTACTGCGGAGTCATTAATTAACCATTAAAGGCTCCCAATGGATGCACTTTTTGGGTATAGTTAATGTCTGCTTAAGTTAATAATTTAAAATCCAATGTAACCCATAGGAAAAGCACAAAAGAAAACAAATAGGTATATTCTTACTAAAGTTTCCGACTAGGAGTTACCCTGTACCCAGCTTTGAACTGCATTCGTATTTACTTCTACACATTAATAAACAAAAAATACACATATTCAATATAAAGATTTTATTCTTGTGTAATAAGTTAATAAATTAACGGATGTTTTTCTGAAATGTGTACTGGTTATTCACATTTTAATTTTCAATGGTCGCAGTCAAAAGAGCAAAAATTTCAGAAGGCCCAGGAAGCATTCATTTAAACATCCTCAAAATCCCAAAATAATAAAAAATTGGCTTAAATGCAGCGCCAAGCCATGATATTAATTGCCCCTTCGCTGCTCCCAACAGCTGGGCAGCTGCCACGATTAATTTAACGCTTCACTGTGTCAAGCTGCTGCGGAATATACTCGTACACTGCCCAAAATGAAATGGCCGCAATCTGCATTTAAGTCCTTCGCATTGCACTTGCTGGCTGACCAATAGAACATGTTCCGTTTCCGTTGCGTTGCAAAAATGTTTCCACAAACAATTGGTTACGGAGGCACTTGCTCGTCCGCAGCAAGTGGCAAGGACCGGTTTATCCTCCACGTGTGAATATGGGGCTTGCAAAGCTTGACGCCAGAGAACAGGAGTCTACAGGCGAGATTCAATGACTGTGAATTGCTGCGCCGTTGCCAAATAAAAAGCGATTTAATAGCTAAATTACGCTCCAATATGTGTGTATCTGTGTGTATATCTGTGGCTGTCTGCGGACATTTCTGCTGCGTTAGGCAACTTTATGAATCCCACGAACTCATCCATTTCCACTCCCTGCTCCACTGCGCCTCCATCAACCCAGCGCCCCTGGCTGATTGCACCGTCCATGAGTGTGTGTGTGTGTGTGTGTGTGAAAGTGTAAGTGTGAGATGGAAACCTGCACATGCAGCAGAATTTTGAGCAGCGTGGCCATCGTTGGCTGACCCAACGCTTTTGACTTTTAATTGCATTACATGAAAGTCATATAATAATTGCATAATTGAATGCAGCCAACGTGCAATCGGAAAAAATTTGCTGCGTGGTTGCACACTATTGTTGCAAATAACAACATTAATGAGCCTTCAATTGTTGGCAAAATGAAGGCAATCGAGTTGTCGCCACCAGAATCGAATCAATAACACAATTCTTAAATTTAAGCACATTTTATAAAATTACAAAAGGGAGGCACATAATCTATCCTGGCGAAAAATATCTTAATACATATTAATTAACACTTTAGATCCTTGTACAGCAAGGGCAGATCCAGTTAATTAATTTATTTATTTTTATTTATATTGTATAAAAATTGTATTTAGCCGATTGTTCCTGTGGGAGTTATATGGGATTTATACAGCCGAGTGAATCCGACATGTACATATATACTGTCTACAACAAAATCTGAAAGACAAGTTTGAAGTCATCGAGGATATATGTATGTTATTTAGAGTTGGAGACGGGTCCTTCTCTGCGTTAGACAATTCAAAATTATAATACCATCTGCAAAAGTTTCAGAACTTACCTTTTACCGCGTCTATGACTTTGGATGCAGTAGAATAAATTTATTTAGCATTGAGATGGTTAGAAAAAAGTGATTTCTTAAGCGATTTCAAGCAATGTTAGCTCCCCGGAAAAACTGCAATCACACACTTGATATGTTTTTATATTCATCGTCTCTCTAAGTGGTGGTAAATTGCATACTGCTAGTCTCGTTATCGCAGCTCTAAAACAAGCGCGTCATTTTTCCGAACTAAGCCCCAGCGAAAAACAATCTGCACAACAGTTGTAAAACTTGACGGGCGTGCAGCGGACAAGTTTTACGGGCAACTCAGCTTGGTGCATCACACATTTCGAACGGAACAGCTGCCGCCCACCACAGCAGTGCACAGCTCTGTCAGGCCCTTCACAGCTCCTCTGCATTGTCGACCTATGTACCATCCAGCGCTGCACAAACATTTACAATTTATTGCACATTTGCCTACAAAATATCGCCCAATTCAGGGCAGCGCACATTTAATGGAGTATGCAGATGGGCGCCCACTCCATGCCGATGCACGACGTACCCGGCGGTTCTGGTGGGTGTGGTGGGTCTGGTGGGTCTGGTGCATCCGGTGGGTGGTGCGCTGTGGTGGGTGTGACATTACAGCATGTTCCATTGCACATTTGATGAATTTATTGCAGTTTAGAATTTTTTGTCCAACGTGCAGCAGTTGCAATTTTCCCAAAGACATATGGAGCACAAAAAAAATTTTAAACTGCGATACGACCCCATGTTTCCTAAACAGAAAAAAAAAAGATTGGGGGATGACTGTACTTTTTCTGCACGTTTTGGGTAGATGAAACTGTCAAAACGAACGCTTAGAAACTTATTTATAGTTTGGCGTATACAATTTTGGGAGCCTGTGCCAAAAACTTGGCGCTTGATAAGCATGAGAGCATGAAATGAAGCTGGGGCTATATAGATAAAATATGGAAAGAATAGTTGGAGTGTCATACGGTTTCGCGGAGATGTCACCGAAAGTTTGCCAATATACTGTGATTAATTGATTGGTGTGAGCACAGTTCTTGCCTTAACTCTTTAAATAAGGACTCCCGACTCTGCTGAATTTAATTACCTCTTACAAATTAAGCAATTTCAAGGTGCCTGGATCACCTGTACACTTCAGCGCGCCGTCGTCCGGTTAATTACCCACTGATTACAGGAAGCTTCGGTCTTAGGTGCTGGCCACTTGCTTTATAGCCGGCTAAGTGGTATTTACGTTTTAATTTAACGCTTCTTTTCGAGCTCTGTGCTGGGCAACGGGTAATCGGCGGTGGGTAATGGGTGCTCGGGCAATGCGCTTTCGGTTTCAAGAAATGCAATACAAAGGCGAAAAGCAAAAGCCAAAAAAGGAAGCCGGATACCAGGGTAAAAAAGCTTTAAGCTAAAGTAAAGACGCTCCATTCCAAGGCAACGGTTCAAGGGGCTGGACATTACCGTCTGTAATTGCTGCGGCTGCGGGAGAGTCCCATAACGACAGACCTCGGACAGGCAGCAACTGTTGCCTTTCCCGCTGCCCTAGTCGTTTTCGATGTCGTTGTCGTTGGCGCCCATTCAAGTGGTTTTTGATGACAAAATGAAAGGTAATTTTAGCGCAAATTCTCGCTCTGATTTTGCCACTGCAGGGCGTCCTGAACAAATGACAAGTTATTCGAAAAGCAGACGGGTAGTGTGGGCCATCAAATAGGCTTTGTGAGGATCGTTAATGCAAAAAAATTGGCTGACTGGCAATTGCTTGACAAAAGGACGTTAAAAATGTGCAAAATTATAATGAAAACGTTTTTCGGCAACCGGAAATTGTGGTTGCATTAGGGATAAGTGCCTAGTAAAAATGAGCATAGACATGAAAGTGTCTGTCGACTGCCGGTGGACGAGCTAAAAAGTTCTGTTTCTTTTTTAGATCGTACTCCTTTCCAGCAAATCAGCGTTAGCAACGTCAAGGAATACTGCAGTATTGCCGAGCTGGCCCAGCCTCCCCTTTTGAAGGCTGATGAATTTGCCAGCTTTAATCAGTGCGCCTGCGAAGGGGAGAGCCATTAAAGCAAGGCGAAACAATAGAAAGGCAAGGCTTGGCTTGCAATGGGAGTGGAATTGGTAACTGGGCATATAAACGACTACGTGAGTATCTATATCTGTATCTCTAACTGTAGCTGTAGCTGTATCTGTCTAGCTGTGTGTGGCGGTAAATCTTTATAAGCGCGAATAATTGGTTTCCTCATTTAATGCGAATGGTTGGCCAGCAGCGGCAGTGGCACTTTGAAGAGAAGTCAACCAGGAGGACGGGAGAGGCAAAAGCAGCAGGCTGCCGTTGCAATCGTTGTGCCGCCATCATAGAAAATGTTCCACAATAAACATCAGTTTTTTTTCTATGCCCCGGTGGCTGCCCGGGTGGCTGTCAGACCAAACAGCAGGAGTCATAATATTGCAACAGCATCGGGATCGCAGTCAAAGCTGGAGTCAGAGCTGGTGGAGCTAGTGTCAGCTTTGACTTGGGGAAGCAAAAAGAAATTGCTGGAAAAAATTAATTGCATTTTCATTATGTTGACTGGCAGAGTCAGTCAGAGTTTAAGGGAGAGCGACAGGCAGCAGAGGCAGCAGCATCAGCAGACAGACAAATGACAGGGATATAGGCACTTACACATTTGCAATATGAGGGGTTGGTTTCTCTAACAAAACTGTCCTTATGATGGATACTTTTTCTGGCTGAAAGCAAAGAACGCACGCCATAGGCAATAATATAAGTTCCAAACGTGGTGAGCGCTATCATTTAAATGGAATAAGGTGATAATATTCATTGGTAAACATAAGTACCACTGAGGTGCATAGTCTCAAAGCCATATGCTTACATAAGCAGCTCACTTTTAGTAGATACCAACTAAAACCACGGGAATTTAAAGTGGGTCCCCTTATCAAAGTATTATAAATTGATCTATAAAATAATGAGGTCAACCAACAATAAGAAACGCCGCAAAAACGTTTCTTATCTGTTATACGTGCACCGGGAAATTGATTTCGCAAGCATGGTTATGTAAACTTGATTGTGTTTTTCTAACCCAAATCACTGGATCGATAAGATCAGAAATGTCACATGTTTCTTTTGCCTTATGTAAGTGGCAATTAGATCAGGTTAATATAGTGAAAGACTGCACTGGAATTCTGATTGCCGTGAATAATGAATAAAAAGCAAACCTCCTGGCTGGTTTACCAACCCTTTTTAGCATTCCAACCACGCCCATCAATATCATTATCACACGAAATGCATGAGTCAAACGTGTTACTGATATGAAGCGAATGCCGCAAAAGATAAATATATTACATTATATTTACATAAGATACTCGAACAAAGCGACATATATACCAAAGTTATATTCAAGCTCTGTTGTTGGAAACTTACTGCGGATACCGTTCAGTTCGGGATTGTGGGTGGATAATTTCTGAAAGCGACGATAGCTGGTGCTTGTCGAAAGTAGAATAGAAGAATCTCACACTAGGTTGAATGATACATGTGATAAGCCTGCTATTCTACTTGCCAATCCACACCGATCAGGAAATATAGGGAACCAAAAAAAAAACACAATTAAAGGAATAACGAAAATAATTTTTTTGGATCTAAGCCGTTCACTCAGCACATGCTTTTTTAATCCGATCACCATCAAAGTAATCAAAAATAAAAAAAAATATATATATATATATATATAAATATATATACACATCTGAACGTAACTTCCACACAAATATTATATGCACAAAAGGGAACGCGCAAAAGAGAACTGAACACTTCGGAGTTCAATAACGAAATAATGACATATTTTCATAGATATCGCTTTTTATATGATATGCCTTATCTGACGACAGTTTTTTATTTACTTTACCTTTTACTCAGGCAATATCTTTTTGACACTACACAAATGAGTGTGAGGAGTAGATAACTGGATTTGGATTGGCCGCTCTTATCGATAGTGGGAAACGTCGACTGCGGCATATCACATACCTACGTACATAGATACGTCGACCTCATGACGAATGTGCCAAATAAACAAATCTAAGGCTCCAAATAGATATGATGAATCGGGCTAACAGGTTATACATGACGGGAGTTTCTGCTTTATCACACAGATATATATTACATATGGGTTCAGTTAGGATTCACTTAAAATTAACTGGTAGCTCTCTGCACCAACATCTTATTACCAAGCTCCTACAGACGGTGTCTGGTTAAACTAACTGAAGAATGCATCGCCGACACTAAGCAAACAAAGACCGAACAGCAATCAGAAATTGTGTAAAAGGTCGTCAAACGTGTCGGCGAGTTGTTGATAAAAAAAAGAACCCAAAATCAAACTACATAATTTTATATATATGTACACAAATTGTGTGTGTATGCATTCAACCTATATACATTTTTCGGCTCGGTATCAATAAATGCTTCTACTGTGGCAGTTACCAAACTGCGTCCGATAAGATATAGACATTACCTTTGATAAACGACAATCAGGTGAAAAATTCAAGAAGGTAGCAACAATATCTGGCAATTCAGTTCATGGGATAATCAAATATTGTAAATTCTAAATTTACAACACTGAACGAGTTAGCTTCATATTAGTACATTGTGGTTATAACTAACTAACAAATATTCAAATCAACTAATACTATCTAAGTTCAACTACCGGTACTTTGCAACATATTTTTCTCAAATTTGCAAATCTTCCCACACACTGAACCCATTGGAAATGGGTAAAGAAGTGATGGGCCGTCTTTACATAAATTTTAACCCCTTGCATTCATGCATACATACATAGAATCATACATACATAGAACACACACACACACAAACCAATGCCGAAAGCTGTGCGCTTTTCTTAGACGTTTCGCTTGGTCCCCACTATGGAAACTAAATTCGTGAATAACTTTTAAACTAAAAGTATGATCTTAATGAAATTATTAAAAAGAGTAACAAGAGCATTCAAATCTATGTAGAAACTTAAGCGCAGAATCTGTAGTATTTGAATTTTATTATTTTGATATTTGGGGCGAGTGGGGGAGGTATCCAAAATCTGATATATTCTATTGAACTAAATTTGGTGGCTCTAGCTTTTATATTCTACGAGATATGCTAACAAAAATAAGAAAAATTATGTTCTAAAAACGCTTTTTTATCGATATTAATGAAGCGGTGAGAAATATTGACAGAAAATGATAAACTCGTAATGCGTATTACAAAATCTATAGTCGTTTAGTTTGAGTCTCTAACTCTGGTAGTTTCCAAAATCGCTTCGATCATACAGATCGACAGACGGCCAGACCGATAGGCGGACGGAGGGGCTCTAACTTAAAGCGGGCGTGACCGAGATATCCATTTTTGGAAGAGGTCACCAGCAATCTAGATACCGAGTTTGGTGTCTCTAGAATTAAAATTGTGTGATTTGAGCTTTCAGGAATATCGATTTTAGCGATTGCGGAGGCGGAGGGGAAATTGGTGGGATATTTGGGAGAGCTTTCCACTAATATATATTTGAAATCTGGAGCCTCTGGCTCAAAAACTGAGCGAGATATATCCGATTTTTGAAGGCGCGGCGGTTGGGGCCGGGAAATCAAGATCGCAATTTTTGGGGGAGTTGACCTGCAATCTACATACCAAGTTTGGTGTCTCTAGTGTTGATAATTCGGGAAATATTCATCTTTTATCTATTTGCGATTTGAGGTGTATCGACGTGTTATCGATCGAGGGCACGATCTTTATGAAATGTTCAGGGCTCAACAAGAGCATTGAAACCTATGAACAAACCAAAGCGCAAGTCCGTAGAATTCGGTAGCTCTAGCTTTTATAGTTTCTGAGATGTGCTCAAAAAGCCAGGGAATAAAACCGAAATTTATCGATAATAAGAAATCAAGATGAGTTATCTATAATTACAAATAAACTTGTTCTGCGTATGGTCTATACCACAGGTTTATACCGCACGTCGTCTATACGAACTTCAAAAGTCCAAGATTTCAGCTTTCTAGCTTTTGTATTCTCCAAAGTCGACGCGATCATACAGAGGGACGGACAGACAGACATGGCTAAGTCTACTCGCCTATTGTTGCTCACCATAAATACATTTACACAAAACCATTTTCAATGGGTTCAGGGTATGATAATGCAACTACTATAGACTTTTGCTGTAAACAGATTTGAATGCTCTTGCTTAGAACTGAAAATGTCATGCTCTTAGTTTAAAAGCGCAGTTGCTGAGTAACGTACACAGCGTGCGGGATGCGTTTGTATGTGTGTGTGTGTCATTTTGTGTATATGTATATATGAATGCAAGGGGATCGAAGTGAATGCATGGACAGGTTTCAATGTATTCCCTAGTCCGGCGCTCAAAACTAGAGCCCCCACTTGTGGGGCTCTTCAGCTTTAACCGCAACTAATTTTTCATTTTTTCTATAGTACCAAGTGGGGAAGTGAATATTTCTTTACCTGATTGACTGACTGTTGTCATAAGTTTATTTAAAAGAAAATAATTCACACTGCTTACAACACTGCCCTTAGAGACATAAACCTCAATTTCTTGTCTTATCGATTTTATGTTTAGCTATGTATTTCCGCTAGCAACTTTAGGTGGCAAAGCTAACCTTTTGATTATGTAACTTAGCTCGACTGGCCTCATAGTTAACAAATTTAAGTGAATAAGTCAAAAATTTCCTACTTCGCTTTCGATAGGCCGAACGAAAAAATGCGGCATATCTTATCTTGAGGCAGGGTAAAAATATTTATTGATATGTATTACTTTAAGATTTTATACGCCTGCCAACGGCAAACAAGCGAAAAATTGGAGTAAAGACTTATTGTGTGTTGTCTTATCGACAGGCCGGTGGTTTTTTTTTTTTCAGGCACCTGTTCCAGCTATGTCCTCTTTAAAACTTTAATTCAATCATCAAGTCCTTAATAATCAGGTCCTGTACTAATTGGTGTAGAGCTGAAAACATCACTGTTACCACTAAAAAAACATCGTTATTCCGGTGTTGATTTTATTTCCAGTACTTGGGATTTCAGACAATGAAAGCAATTCAATAGGTGAAACATTTGGTAATAATAGATTTTAGTTCATTTTTTTCTGAGGAAATATGTGCGATTAAAAATATTATCTTTATGTGGCTTGTCGGCTTTGTACCTCAAGTTTTTTATAACGTTTAAATAGTGGTGCCCTGCTAAATATATAGTATATAGACGCCGATTGCAAATTTGTCAAGTTAGGAGACACGTACATTATTTGTCATTCACGTAATTCATTTTTATACTGTTCCAAATAACTAGCTTTGATATGGTTGGGCTGGAACGTATATCGGTAAAAATAATGTTTTCCTATGGAGAAAATCCATTACCCATAACTATTTTATGAGAGAGGTAAAGATAACAATCAAGTCCTTAACCATGATTCAAACACTTTTTTAGCTTTTAACAACTTTTAAAAATAACGAATAATAATTTTTTATTCTATTAGGAAACAAGTATTGTTGGAAAAAAAAATCTCAAGCAGTAATATAAAAATAATAAATTAGGAGTATTAATCTAAAAGAATTTTTAATCGGAGCAAAAAATCAATGAAAATTGTATACTTTAGTTGCTATTTACTTATTTGTAAACCCTTAAAATAATGGTATAATGGTTTTATGGAAATGTGGAAATGAAACAGGCAGAAGTTGGCATCTCAGCATCTCCATATTGTATATATTCTTGGTCAGCTAAGGGATTGAAATGTATGAAAAGACTCGTTTCAGGGTATCCCCTAGTCGAGTGCTCTCGACTAGATCCCCTCCCTAGTTTTTCATAATCTTTGTATATCCTTGCAAAACTCATTAGAGGAGGTCATCAGTAATAAGGTGACTCAACGGGTAGACGGATATATATTGCATAACACGAATACATAAATGAATAACAAGTTTGGATAGATAAAATAGAAAATGTGCATTCCCCGCTTTTCATAGAATTTCACAAGCGTTTTTAATCATTTTACTCTAAGGCCCAATTTTTGGCTAGTCTAGCAAAAAGGGCAATACAGCGCAGTCCGTTCTTAATTATCCTTTATGAAACTAGAGTTTAACAATCAATAATGAAAAAATTAACAATTCTTGGAATTTAATTAAATTCCACAAATGACAGGCCACTAGGTTGGTTGTGTGTTCTAAGAAGTCTTTGCGGGCATATTGGGATTTCGAGAACATATTTGCACGTAAAATTGATTAAAAACTACGTGTTGTGATTGCATAATGAATGCACAAATGTCGTTGCAGTCGCAGTGTGGGCTTGATTGGATTTTGGGCCATTCAGCAACATTTTCAATGGGGTATAGTGTGAGAGTGGAACTGGGCACAGATGTGGGGGAAGGCACATAAATCGGACCTAACTCTTCACGAAGAAATTGGGAAAGTGGGTGCGAACTGGTGGAAAACTATTGATAAAGAAATAATAATTTCCGCTCATGTCGCCCAGATTTTCGCATAGGTAAGATGATTTTCAATTTCCGGGCTCATTCAGGACAAAGAAAAATATTCAATTGCAGCAGTTTAAAGTACAGTCGGTCGATAAAGCACGAGGTCGAAGACCGCTAAAAGTCAAACAGCGTGGTGCCACGTGGACCTCAGCCTAGGCAGGTTTCACCTGCGGCAGCTTGCAATGAAAAATCGTTTAATGACACCATTCACACACTCGGGGGCACACAACCAAGCGCTGCGGGATTTTCCGGGCAGCCCTTTGCAGTCGCTTCGGCTGTCACTCTGTTTTGTCAGCAGAGTGGTTGGATGTAGCTGCAGGCAACAATTGCAACATTTTCCAGCCGCCATCAGAACGGGAGCAACCTGCAGTTGTCCTTTGTGCGAAGCAGTCATATAGGCAACATCATTTGTCAAGCTCTATGGCAATTAGATTTGCCTTATGACTGTTTCTATTTCAGTTTTTAAGCACTTTGTGCACTCAACGTTTTTATTCTGAAGTGTGAATAAACTGCAGCACGTAGGCATTAATCAGGGTAGCGTCTAAATAAATATAAATACAATATATGTATGAAGGGGCTCCAATATGTTGGTTCCCTACAAATAAAACCACTCCTTTTAGTATTGTACAGATGGCTTCAAAAGTTTTTGTGTCTAAGTACATGGATGGTTTTTGCTTAGGAAATAAGTAAAAATAAATAAAGTTTCGTTCTCTATTATTACCTTTCTGTAGCTAAAATTCCTTTTTATACCCTGAAACCATTTAAATTGGGTAAAAAGGGTAACAGGCAGAAGGGGCCGACCCCATAAAGTATATATTTTCTTAAACATCACAAGCCGAGCCGAATACTGGATGCTTCCCCCACTTGCTCCAAATATCAGAAATTAACCCAATTCATGTACTGCAGACTTGCGCTTAGGCTTGTACATATATGTTCTTGTTAAGTACTTAAAATTGAATAAAAATCATGCCCTTGGTTTAGAAGTTAATTAGGAATTTAGTTTCCAAAGTGTGGGCCAAGCGCAGCAGTTGATTTTGTGTGAGTATGTATGAATGGAAAGGGGCTTAACTGTATGTAAATATAGGATTCAGGGTATGCCCTAGTCGGCGCTCCCAACTAAAGTCCCCTCACTTGTTATTGATCAGAAAAGGCTAGCCTTGTCTCCAGAAATTTCCCATGATTATTTGAAATGGTGCACCTACTATTTTTAAGTAAGCCCCTTAGCTCACTTGACTGGGACTGTACGTCGAGTTCTTTTGAATTGGCGGCCCACATTTATATACCTTTTCCAGTTATATTATATGTATTCGTCGAAAAAGTTAGTTTAATTTAGAGCCGTTTATAGCCCTGATAAGATAAATCGAACTACGAGTAAGTATATACGATGTTGTCGCTGGGCATACATATTGGTATTTGTTTGTGCCACTTTAAACAAGTGATTTCGATTTACGATTAGAATTTGAACATTGGTAAACAGCTTACACAGCAGAGATAACGAGCACCCCGCATAACGTCAATGGAGTTCTTTCAAGGGTTCTTATGCGCTCATGTTGTTTTGGGGGAAACATATATTTAAGTTGGAGTGAATCCGAAAATATTGGTTTGCCTTGTGAAATATTGGTTACCTTTACTCTCAAGATACCATTTTCAAAGGAGCATCCACAGTCGTGCAATACAGTACAATACGCTTGCTAATTACAGATGCATCTCATGTCATTCGTTCATATTGACCAAAACGCAAATGCCAAAGTTTTAATCAATACCCAAAACCGCACCAAAGTCAACCAACTGGCAGTGCAGCTAATAGACCACGCCCACCTCATCGCAAAACGCCCACAAGCGACAACCGCAGCAGGGACACTTTCGCATGCCGCAGCACGTAGAGCTCGTTAGACATTTTCTTAAGCTAATATTTTCACAGCGCACGGTGGACACAGACACGGACACGGACACGGGCTGCTGCCTGGAGGAGATTATTCAAATGATTGGAAATTATCATGTCCTTGCATCCATTTTTGGCTGCCACTCGCTGCCCGCTGCCCGTTGCCTATTGCCAGTTTGCAGTGCAGCAGCTCCCGTGTGCAAACAACAAATTGCATTTGTCATCTGCTGCATAAATAACGAGATAATACCGTAACATAATAACTGTCAATGGGGGGGCCAAGGCTGGCTGAGAACTCCTCCATAGGTAATCCACCTTTCAGTTGGCCTGGGTTGCACGTGTCTCCCGTTTGAGCTTTGCATGCAACCGTGTGTGTGTATTTGTGTGTCAGTGTATGAGTGCGTGAGTGTGTGAGTGTGTGAGTGTGTGTGTGACTGTGTGGTGGGTGTGTGGCAAATGCGAATTTGTATCGTCGATTTGCATATTTAATCAAAATTAACATGACCGATAAAATCAATTACACACACTCGCACACACACACACAAAGAGCAAAAGAGAGGGGTGACTGTGTGATGGAAAGAGAGTGAGAGAGAGGGCGAGATAGAGGCAAATGGCAGGCATAGCATCTGCAAGATACTGAAACACTCAAACACTCTCTCTCGCAGCATGTCAGATAACAATTGCATTAGAAAATGTCGCCATTCTCATTGTCATCCTGCCCATTCTCATCTTTCTAGTCCTCGACGTGTACAGTTTTCGGTTCGTTTGGTTCTCAAATCCTTTTTGCAGAATCTACGACCATGTTGCTCTCAAACTGTGTAAGCTGCAGTGCCATTCGTGTAACCATGCATACATGTGTGTGTGTGTGTGTGTGTGTGTGTGTGTGTATGTGTGTGTGTATGTACGCTACTGCATTGTTACAGACACTAATACGCCCAATGGCTTATCCTGTCCAACGTGCTTAAATTGTTTCTTCCTGTCACACTGATTTTCTTTACTCGATTTATTTTTCGCCTTTGCCGTAGTTGCTTCTGCTCTTTGATATCGAAATGTATCTTAATGCACCGCAAGCTTTAAAATTCAAATAAATATGAGATTGCACCAATCTGATACGAACGTGTAATCTATTTAATTGTATTTACATGCATAATATTGCACAAGCACAAGTGCATACATTATATTTATATATTTTCGATTAAATATGTACATAAAAGCAACTCAAGAAGTCGAGAAATATTGTATTCAAGTAAAAGAGAAGCTTTTTGTGGGATGAATATTTTTAATTGTCAAAGATAACTCCTTCTGCAATTTTAAACAAATAAGAACGTTGCAGTCAGACGTAACCGACTGCGTAATACTCGTTCACAGTACACGGAAGTTTTTATTATTATTTTGGAAAAATATAGAATTTTTATATTTCGTAGGGGCGGGGGTGAGTGTGGCCAATATTTTTCGGCTCGATCTTAAGAGAAGGTCACCCAAACACTGTCTGCCAAATTTTGTGACTCTAGCTCCAAAATTGTGGGAGATATAGCTTTTCGCGATTTGCGGGTGCGGGAGTAGGAGGGAGTGGGCGGGAGTGGGCATGGCTGGGAAATTTTCTTACCGAGCTTTAAAAGGGGTGACCAGCCATCTACGTTTAAAATTTGGTGACTCTAGCTTTAAAACTTTGGAAGATTTAGCCATTTCCGATTTTTTAAGGTGGCTGGCGCGGGGGGGCGTTGCAGTGGGCGTGGCCGGCATATCAAGTTCTCAATTTTTTGTAATATATATGCAAAATTTGGGGACTCTAGCTTTAAACAGTGGGAGATATAGTCACATCCGATTTTTTAAGGTGGGAGCGCTGAGGGCGTTCTAGTGGGCGTGGCCGGGAAATCAGGGCATTTTTCGGAGGAGATCACCAGCTATCTACATACCACATTTGGTGACTCTAACTTTAATATTGTGGGAAATATTCAACTTTAATCGATTTACCATTTGAGGTGTATCGACACGTTATCGATTTGCTAGCCTCCCAGTGGGCATGGTACAAAAATCGGAAGCAGATAACTACGAGAATATATGCCAAGTTTCAAGTCTCTATCTTCAATAGCGTCGAAAAATATTACGTTCATACGGACAGACGGTCAGACGGTCAGACGGACAGACGGACGGACAGCAGTTCACTTCGTGAACGAGTATAAAAAATGTGTACTGCATATTTTAAATTTTATTACCGATTTCGAATTTATAGTAGTTGTAGAATTTATAGGTAACTTAACTCTCTATGCGTATTATATATTATTTTTAAACAAAAACTCCAAAAAAAAAGCAAAAATCAAGAGTTACCCCAATAACTACGAGATGATCAATTGATAAAGGGTTGTTGGTCATTTTGGCAATTATATCGAGTCGGTAACCCTTAAAAAAAACAAAGACTCTATGGTACTTCAATTCAAAAAAAACTTTAAAGGTGGTATCTACCTTTTAAAATGATGTCTCGGTAAAATTCCTTAAATTTAATTATGCTTTCATTGCCTTTATCTTGGGTCGCGTTGTGTTACACCTACAAATATATATATATATATATATATATATATATATATATATATATATATCACTCCCATTGAATTTAAGCTAAAGATGAAGTTGATTTTTCCATTTCGTATTTTCTCGCAGACAAATTAACACCATTTCCAAAGGGCTTTAGCGGACCGACAAACTGCTTAACCGTCATGGACTAGCCGAAAGGATTCTTAGGAAGGGGTAAACGGACTCCATAAATTCGCATTGATTGCGTTCAATTAAAATTCAGTTATGCTCCGGCGGCGCTTGGCAGTAACAGGAATATTTTAATTAATTTTCACGCGCTCAGCACAAAATTTTCGTTAGCTGCCAAAGTAAATTTTGTACAACTCATATTGTTGTTGTTATTGCTGCTGTCGCTGCTCTTCAATATTTCCATTTGGCATTTATGCGCATTTAAGCGGCAGACTGCAAAAATACACCGACTGTTTCAATCATTTCTGTTTGTGTCAAAAAATACTTTAATTATTTCAGATTTCGCGAAATCAGCAAATTTATCGGCTGTAAATACTATTTAATTATTTATATGAAAGTTGAAATATAGAAAATCGAATATAAATAATTCAGTGCAGAAGCTGAACCTTAAGCCGCTGTTGAGATTTATTGTAATCTGCATTCAACTTTCAAAGTGTTGCCGAAATAAATTTGAGCTGAAAGGAATTTATTGCACCAAATACTTGTGAAATGTGCCAATATTTCGTTTTAAATTTAAGCACACTCACTACTGCTTCTACTCTCAGGAACTTGGAATTTACAGTTTCGTCCTACGGAGCCAAATAAAAAAAACCCTTCTTCAAAAGCGCAACGCGTCATCTTAAAGCCACAAAACACACCATCCTGTAAGTGAACCCGACCTCTCGATACAGTCGTCTATGTCTATGCCCTCTGTCTATCTGTGCACAGACATCAACATCATCATCATGTGGGTCTATAGATACTTTGTCTAGCATTTCAATTGGCAAACATACTTCAGCTGGGAAGCTACACGGGTTTAGAGTAAAAAAGCCGCACACGCTGCGATAAATAAACAACAAGCAAACGGCTTCCCGCCCCCTGAAGCCCCAACCTTGTCCACACTCAGGTCTACGCACTGGCAATACCAAAAGCCTTTCATCTACTTCAGTGCTCAAGTAGCAACAAAATACACAAGCAACAAAAAGGCGACTGCAAGGACAACAATAACAATAACAACGGCAACGGCAACGGCAACAACTACAAGCGCCTAAGTGTGATTTTCGAAAATGGCAAAAGTATGTTTTCCAAATCTGACTTTAGCGTCAAATATTCAAGGCTAAAAACAACAAGAACAACAACAACACTGAGCGTGAGCACAACGTAAACTTTGGCGCAATTTGCAGTCTGCTTTTTGGCGCAAATCGTTGTCTTGGGTAGTCGAGAGATGGGACGCGCCGTTTGAATTTCAGTGTTGATTTTTCAAATTATTTGCCAAGGTTTCCAAAATGATGATAACCCACACCCCACAGCCCCCACACTTTACCAAATGCGGCCAAGAGGCGTTGATGACTTTGGTTTGTTTGCGGGCAAATATGCAGCACAAATGGCTCTGACTCGAGTCCTTGCCTATCCTTATATGTAGTTGTGTGTACTCTGGTGGCAGTTTAGGCAGTTTTTACTGTTTATCTCAAACTTTGCTTAGTCCGCTCTATTGAAATTTATAGTTTTAGTTGCTTTGGCTTGACGGTTTCATATGGCACGCAACTAATAGGTTTTCTTAGCATAGACTTAGTCGAGCTAGTTGTTATTATTTGTGTTGTAGTTGTTGTTGTTGCCACTCTTGCCACATACTTTTGGCAAGCTCAAACTTACTTGGTGCTCTCGCTGGGCTTTCGCGTGAGTCACGTCGGTAAACTTCAATAGTGCAATTTGGGTACTTTTAAATTGTGGTTGTGAACTTTAGTGACTATAAGCCTCGTCTTTAATTTGCAGAAATGTATTCGAAATCAGTAGAAATTATTATTCCATCTACACAGCTGTACTGCTTATATAAATAATTTATGTGGATTTCCAACCATGAAAATGCTTCTACCAAAACAAGTTTTAGCTAATCACTGTTAATCACTGTTAAAAGTCACTGGCAATATACACGCGAACTCTTTAAGTTTCGCTCCGATAGCCAGATAAAATCAAGTCGGTCGAAAAGTTTCGTTTAAACATAGCATGTGATAGCTCATCTGGTTCATGAGATCTGTAGCTGTAAGTGATTAGGAAAAAAGTGTGGAAGTGTTCATTAAATTCAATATCCTTCGTGACAAATTTGATATCAGACATTCTGTGGCTACAATATACTTTCGCCACTAGATCGTTACCTGGTGTAAAGATGTTTTCATTTTATACACAATCATGGAAATATCTTACCATACGTTGAGTAAGCGAAAATAACATGATTATATGCATTAAGTAAACATGCAGTAAAATATGGTATTAAAATATTAATCAGTATACCAAAAACATAACTTGCTGATTTTTTATCAACTTATTTATACAAATCACGTTTAATAAAAATGTGGTGTTTTTATTTAATTAGACATTAAACTCAAATTTGTCTTTATATCAATTAATTAATTGATTTATATCAATATCAATTTGTCTTTATATCAAATTTCAGTTCATGAACACAATTGACAATTTTGATGAAAATTTAAAACGGTCACGTCGCTTTGTCTTAAACTTAATATATATTGTATATTATATTCAATGCTAGTGGTTAAAAAATGTTCCCATTTCTTTAATATACTAATATTTTAATTAAATGTTTTATGAGCTCGCTGACTATTAATTAGGATCTTTAACTCGCTGGCAACGCGGCCGCTAATTAAAATAGCCCCAAAAGTATGCAATGCAGCAGTCCAACTGTGGTTAACTTTTTCTGTTAGGACTAATCCATGCAAAGTTGACTTTCGACTGCAGTTGGAAAGCGCACCACCAAAAACTGTTATGAAATTAATTTAAAGTTGAAGTCAGAAAGTCACTAAAAAATGGCAACGGAAAACAAAAGTTTTTTTTGTAACGAGGCAGGCAGCCAAAGTTGGCAGTTGATGAACTGCGACATGGTCGTGGACGTGGTCACATGTGGTAGCAGTTCCGTTGTCCGTGCGTCTCGAAACGAGTCAATTTAAGCGGCTTAGAAGCCGGCCTTTAGTAGTATAGAGATTGCAAATACGCTGCGTATGCGTAATATTTGTGAATTTATTTTTGTTTCTGCTCGTATTCAAATTTACATATTTGGGCCACTGAAATTAATTATAATGCTACCACACACAAAAACCGCATTGAGAGATAAAGACAGGAAGAATGTGGGTGTGGATGTGGGCGTGGCTGCGGGTGTGAAGAGTGTGAGTGAGTGAGAGAATGCTATGAATACGAAATGCGGTGCAGCTTTTGGCTTTGGCTTTGGCTTTGCGGCTCAGCGCCAGCTCTTTCTCTATTGAATGTGTTGGTAATTTCATTTGGCTGGCGTCCTTTACCCCCGCGCACCTCTTACACACACATGGCAAAACTCATTTCATGGGTCACAGGGTACAATCATCTGAGAGGGCAGCAAGCAAGCAACAAACCGAATAACAGAAAAAACCTGGCCAAAAATTGATTATGGCAGCGGCTGCAATGCTCGAGGGTCGAAGTAGATGGCAAGTCGAGCAACTATCATCAAAATCCTATTAGTTGGCCATGCAATGCCACGCCCAGCCCGAATACAGCTTTGTCCTTGTCCAGTTGCCTGCGTTTTGTCAGCGTTTATTTGCCAAATTAATTCCCAAAAAGGTAAGCCAAACTTGCGATTTGAAACAATCAGCGCTGGTAAGGTTAGAGCTGCCTCCTCACCCCTATTTAGCACCCTCTCCCGCCGCACACACACACACACAAAAGGAGAGTCCTTTTGTCCTTTTTGTTCTGCTGCCACTGCAACTGTTGTTTGCCCAGCGGGCAGTAGAAGCCACCTGGGCTAGCTCACAATTTGCGACAATTCCTTTTTGCGGATTAATATTTGCTCTGGTTCTGTCCCTGACCCGAGTCATGTCTCATTCCCTCTTCCTGTCCCATCCGCCTAACTACACCCTGGGACCCTGACCGGTTGCGCTTTTCCTATCCTCCTTTCGGTTGTTTCTGTTTGTTTCCACACTTTATTTAAATTAACATGCGCATATTTTTTAATAGTCTTGTGTGTGGCCAACAATTTCCAGATCTGCTGAGGACGCCACGAAAAAGGTGTTTGGTCAAAGGGTTTCTATTGTGATTTGAATCCCAAGATAATTATTTTTAATGCTGTGCTCATTGTTTTAGAACTTTATAATGTCTTGGGTTGCCCTGCTACGTGTTCCCAAATTATTATTAAGATAAGCAAAATTAGTTCACTTTCACCAAAAATTTGGGAAAATTGTCGGGTCTGCAAAGGCTTAAAGTGAGCATATTACTTTGGCGTATTGAATACAAGCTTCCTCCCTTTTATACCCTGTACCAATAGAAAATGGATAAAAAAGCCTATTATGGGTGTGAGTAAATGTATGTAACATGTATATGAAAGCATGTGAGGCATCTCCTGAATCTAAATAACTATAAGACATAGACACTTGCAAGTTTCTGTATATCTGTATGATAGCTCGATCCGTTTTCTTGAAATCAATAAATACCGTAATTTTGAGTATATTTCAGACTAAAAGAGGTAGAGGCACAATATTTGGTAAAAGTTATATTTAATATAATAGTAATACTAAATTTTTTTAATCCCCCCCGTTCTCTCTTTGATTTTGGTTGAAATATATATTTAGTCACTAAAAATGGCATTAATATCGGACAAAAAAAGCAACGAAGTTATACAGGGTAGTACTCCCCATAGCCCATGTAGGGCTGAGTAGCGAGGAAGGAGTATAACCTTAGTAAAGTGCGCAGATTGAACAGTGTGTGTGTGTGTGAGTGTGTGTGTATAGTTCTGTTTGTGGGCTGCGAATAGGGTTTCTGCCCCTCGGATACTCCCGACTAGAGGACTCTTACTTCGTAATATTTAAAGAATTTGCGAATGTATGTAACGATAATTTGGTATCTACTTGCCGAGCAATCTAACTTGCCTTATTCTTAAACCGACAGCAAAAACACAAACAGATATCTATTACGACTGAACTCCTAAAACTGATTAAGAATATATGTACTTTATTCGGTCGGTGATATTTTTATCGGTGTGTAACACAAGTTTATTAATATTGTTTACACACTTGTTCAACATTTTTATGGCCGTGGGGTATAAAGCAATTCAATTAAGAAATACTATTGAAACTCATATGATTCATTTTAATCAACAAATTTATTTTATTATTCTTATTTTCTTTTTTCGGTCCTATACAAAATTATTGAGCCCCTTGCGATTCGTTGCAGCAAATTTTTCATTTTCGTAATTGCCTGCAAAATAAATGTGCACTTAACTTTGCAGTAATTGAAAAATCCGCTTAGCAGCAAACGCAATAAGAAATACTAAACAGGCCAAATGTGGGCGGTCCATTTAAAAAGTACATGAGAAAGGCTGATGCTACCGACGATAAGAGATACCAAAATTGTTCTTCTACAAAATGCCCAAACCTTGAGACGGTCAGGACGAAGTACTTCACTACGAAACTTGAAGACTATAAAGTCTTAAAAACTGGCTGTAACAAGACTGCTTATATATTATACTGCGGGGTCGGGTCTTTTTTACTCCCACCAATAGAGTTCCCACTGATTAGGCAATGTCTGGGTATGACATATATCCTGATATATGGCGAGCATACATGAAACCCATTTTTGTTGTACATTGCACAATGTCTGACAAAGTTGGCGTCGTTTGTTTTGGTGCGGCTTTTGCTTTCGGCCAGTTCTCTCGCCACATGCACTAAGACGCCACTTGAAGGACACTAATGCGCCTACCGTACAGCGGGAAGGATGGTCGCCTCAAAATGCAATGCTTTTTGCCCTGCCTTATCTTATCTATTGTACGATGTGCAATGTTTTTAAAACTTTTGTAACCAGAAATAAGACAAATACTAGAGCAATAAATAAGTCTACGGACTATTTAAATTGTAATTACCTCTGCAATTGTCCTTTTTGAGGAAAACGACACACAAATTTAGTATTACCTTTTTTTACTCGTTTACGAAGTGAAAAAAACGAAATTTGAAATATATACCCGTGGTGGCATGGTAATTTGATAAAATCTACTTATCTCCCTCAGATTCAAAGCTAGACCAATACATTTCTTCAGACAGATTTCTGATGAACTGCTTTAAAGGTCATCCTCCTCTCTAGATCGAGTCAAAATTTTCGGTTACGTCCACTATCGCCCCCACAAATAGCAAAAATTGGCGTTTTTCCAAAATTACACTAATAATTTAGACTATTTGCGACTGTTTTAAGCTGCTATTATACTGTAAACGAATATTGCGCAGTCGGTGGCACACGTCTTTAATGTTTTTACATGTTGTAATTATAATATTCTGTCATTGCAATTTGTCTAACAAATAGAATGATTATTGACATCCTGCACTACAACCAAGAAGGCAGCAAATACCTTATTTATTTATTTCAGGCAGAAGAAAATGCCTCCGCATACGACCGCATAAAGTATATATATTTTTGATCAGCATCACTAGCCGAACAGATCTATCCATGTCCGTCTGTCTGTCCGTGCATCGATATGACCCGGCCGCACCCACTCCCGCCACCGCACATCGCGAAAATCTATATCCCACAATTTTAGAGCTATAGTCAGATAATTTGGCACCCCCAACCCCGTCCCTACGAAATAAAACAATTCCATATTTTTCCAAAATAAGAATAATGGTATTGGTATACATGTAAGTCAATCTAAGCGAACTATCGTAGCAAAACTACGAAAGTTCATAAATATATTGCTTGTCGATTTCTGCACACTCCGTGTTGCTTCGCCACTAGCGTTGACGGTTGTCAGCTTGTCAGGTTGTCAAGGACTAATTCTCGCTCTGTTGAACACAACTCTTTTCGTATAGTAATAATAGTTTATTTATGTTTATATATGTTGGTTAAATACATTTGACAATTGTGCATATTTGTCTTAATAATAACGGAACATAATTAATATACTTTTACGACCACACACAACTTTTCTCCTCAACAGTTGAGTTTCCATTGATTCGACGTTGCCACTCTCCTCAACCACAGTATGTAACGAAAGCTCGCAGATGCGCACAGGGTATATGCTAGTGGACACTCCCGACTAACACACTCTTTATTGTAAATTGTATTACTTTGTGAATAGACTTGTGAATATCTCAAACAAAGAGGCAGCCGTGTCGATAATAGGTTATTGATACTGATAGGAATATATAAGCTTAATATATCCACACACGTCTCATTCTTTGCATTACATATTTCGTGACAACCTTACCATACCATTTGCAAGGGTACAAAAACAACATGTGAAGTTCCGAAAAAAAATTTTACTGCCTAATGAAGAATTGAATATCATTGAAGAATAATGCGAACAAGATGACCTACTTTTATGTAATCTGATTAACATTTTTACTGATTTAATATTATTGAAACCGTTTGCCCATTTCTCGCGACCCCAAAATAAATATTCAGGATTATTCATTCTGATTGTCGAATATTTTCCGTTTAGATTGCTAGAATGAAATTACAAACCAAATAATATTTTTCAAATGTACATTTAATATTTATTACTTACAGTTGTGGAATGCAAGGAACTGGATACTAAAAACCTGTTTTGTAGTTAAAGGCCGTTATGAATCTGTGCTTTTCACTTAAGCGCAATAAATCGCCAGCATCTCCAAAATACTTTCACAGTGACTTTAGCTGATATTTTTTATCTTTACCGCCAACAACGAAATTGTCATATCGAGCGTAATGGGTTTCATCATCATAGTCAACAATATCTACGTAGAGCTCATGTTGTTGATCTGTTGTTATTTTGTGAAGCTTTTCCAGGCCCAGCCAAAAATCTCCTTCGGGGTCACCAAATCCTATGCAGTGATCAAACATTTTTCTGTCAAAGTTTTCCTTTCCCTCGCATCTTCGCCGAATTACAATCCATCCCGGTCCAGCCTTTGTATCTTCTAGCGTTACTTGACATGGTTCAATGCCAGGCACATTTGTAGTAGGACAAATATATAAACACACATATATACACATAACAACAGCTATCCAGTCAGCGGGTCCCTTACCTAAGCTTAAGATGTGCTCTCGTTCTTTCTTTCTCGTCAGAATCAACCATCTAACGAGAAAAGCTAGACGAGCACGAAGAATGTCGCGCTCACACATAAACATTAGTCGGTAAGCAGAAAACGAACGTCGAGTCAGTCTCGATCGTGCGATTGAATAAAGAGAACGTACTGCGCAAACCTCTTCGTCGGGACATCATTTATTCCTTCCACACATTCAACATTTTAGTTGTGGTTCTAAAGAGTAACTAATAATGAATTTGATTCACCTACTTATCAAGCTGTGTTTTGTCTTACGCTAGCTGATTATCCTTTTCTTAAACATTCAAATTTTAGTCTTCGATTTTCCGCTTTTGTTGTATAATGGTGGGCTTATGGGCTTCAATTTGAGATCTCTGAACCCGAGAAGAGCGGCGTTTTACCTGATTTAATCTCGAATGATTTTACTTCAGATTGCAGCTTCTCAATTTGATCATCTTTGTCGTTGATAGTGGCTTCATTCGCTGTAATTCCAAAATTTATCCTTTCCTTATAAACTGCCAGTTTTATTTGAAGCTCTGATTTCTTGACCTGTAGGTCCTTTATCTGGTTGTCTTTGACTTGAAAAATATTGGTAAACTCTTCGATTTCGCCTTTTGTTACGACAATATTCTCCAGAAATTGTTTTACGGCCTTTGCGCAAAGCAACCCACACCGTCTAAGAAAATAATGTGACTTTAGTGAAATAACTTTTTCTTCTGTCACTTTTTATACTTGTCCACAGAGTGAAACAAGTAAGAACGTTGCAGTCGGACGTAACCGACTGCGTAATACTCGTTCACAGTACACATAAGTTATATTATTATTTTGGAAAAATAAAGAATTTTTATATTTCGTAGGGGCGGGGTCAACATTTTTCGGCTCGATCTTGAGAGGAGGTCATACAAACACTGTCAGCTAAATTTGATGACTCTAGCTTTAAATTGCGGGGGCGGGAGTGGGCGTGGTCGGGAAATTTTTTGTACGTATCTTTAAAGGGGGTGACCAGTCGAGGCTGACCATTAATCCACATTTAAAATATAGTGACTCTAGCTCTAAAACCTTGGAAGATAGCACACACATATGAACTCATTGTGTGCAGCCGATAACTACAAGTATATAATTCAAGTTTCAAGTCTCTATCTTCAATATTGAGTTTGTACAATATCCGTCATGCTGTTCGTCTGTCTGTCCGGATGAACGCAACTGTTTTCGGCGCTATTGAAGAGAGAGACATTACTTTGGATATATACTTCTTACCTCGTGCAGACAATGAGTTCAGATGTGTGTGCCACGCCCACAAGGAGGCTGGCAAATCGATATCATGTCAATACACCTCAAATCGCAAGTCAATAAGAGGTGAAAATTTCCCGCAATTTAAAGCCAGACTTGCCATATTTGGTACGGAGAGTGCTGATAACCTCCCCCAACGATTCCGACCTTGATATCCCGGCCACGCCCACGCCTATATGAACGCCCCCAACGCCCCCGCCGTTCAAAATAAAAAAATTACCATATGTTCCACAGTTTTTGATCTAGACGCATATTTGAAATATAAATTAGTAAAAAGCTCCCCCAAACATCACAGGAAAAAAAAAACGCCCACGCCCACCCGCGAAAGTCGGGCAAAATTTAAGAGCTATAGTCACAAAATTTGGCAGACAGTGTTCGAGTGACCTCCTCTAACATCGAGCTGAAAAATTATGTCCACGACCACTCCCACCCCTATAAAATATAAAAATTCTATATTTTTCCAAAATAACAATAATAACTGCTGTGTATGGTTAACTAGTATTACGTAGTCGGTTACGTCCAACTGCCAGGACGTTGCAGTTGGACGTTTAAATTTGTTATCACTCGTATGTAATTATATCCTTATATTCGTTCACAAAGTGAAACAGAGTATATTGGGGTTGTGCAATGTTTGTCTTGTTGTCCGTGGGTCCGTCCGCCTGTCCGTCGCTCAGTATGAACGCAATTTTTTTCGTCGCTATTGAAGCTAGAGACTTATAACTTGGATAATATACTCATGTATACCCGCGTCAGATAAAGTGCTAAGATGTTTTGGCTACGCCCACTGGGGCCGCGGCAATTCGATAATCAATATACATATCTTATTATGAATTTTGAAATCACTCAATCGTCGGATGACAATAATAATAATATAATAATAATAATATTTACAATATGTGGCGCATGCATTTATTGCAATGCATTGCCAACATCAATGATGAGAGCACAATATTTTATATAATAATTCTTATTGTTGAACTTGATTAATAGGAGGCCCTAACTTGCCAGACCTTTTCTCATTTTTAGAATTTTAAATGCAGCTGTTTGTGATTAGTCACATTACTTAAGTTGACTTTTGTCACAACTTAATCAACTGGCAGTGCGGCGGTGCAGTATTAAATATCAACTATTATTTTTTACTCTGAGCCCATTGAAAATGCGTAAATCAGGGTATAATGGTTTTGTGCAAATGTATGTAACAGGGAGAAGGAAGCATCTCAGACCTCATAAAGTACATACATTTTTGATCAGGACACGAGCTGAGTCTATCTAGCCCTGTCCATCTGTCCGTCTGTATGAACGCAGCGTTCTCGGAAACTAACAAATGCTAGAGACTCAAACTAAACAACTATAGATTCTGTAATACCATACGCAGAACGAGTTTATCATTTTTGTCAATATTTTGCACCGTTTCACAAATATCGATATGAATCGAACTAAACCCCTGCTTTTTTAGTTTTCTTAGCATATCTCCTAGACTATAAGAGGTAGAGCTCCCAAATTTGACGTGCCATGTGCGCGTGAAGCATACGCAGCTTAAGAATATTTCGGATTTAGGATACCGCCCCCCATTCGCCCCATATAGCGCAGCGGCTGAGAAACGATCTGCCTGTGGCGTGAATTTGGCTGTGTGTATGTGTTTTTGTGTATGTGTGTATTAGGGGGGGTTAAAATGTATGTGAACATAGGGCTCAGGGTATCCCCTAGTCGGGCGCTCCCGAGTAGAGCCCCTTACTTGTTTGATCAAGGACACGCTGGTCTTCCTCTGCCAATTCTTTGATTGTTCAGTTTCCAGCTTATCAATCATTGCCTGCTGTGCTAACTCTTTTAGGTTGATCTTTTCTAAATAGCGAATATAAACTCCTATCAAAATCTTGAACGGTGTAATTTTTTTTGTCCTCGGCTCGATTATTTATCAACTGTTGCATGGTACACTCCTTGTGATCATTAATTTTTTAAATTGTTTGTCCGTGACAGTAGTCTTTAAACGCTTTTGCAGTAAAATCTGCACCTCTATCCGAAACAATTCTATACCAGTTACCAAAATGTATTGCTTTCTAAGCAACCTATTACTTCTTCGACACCTATATCCTATGGGATAAAGCCAAACGTACCTTTATCGACCAAATCTTGCGTTTGAGACGGCACGATAATCAGTTCTCGATCTGGGTCTTTGAATAGAATCTGATTTGTAATATAAAAGTGTTCATACCGTTGATTCTCAACCAGGCTTCTAACCGCTCTTGTCCAGTCATCTGTCATTTTTGTACCTGACCAATGTTCCATCTCATATTTAATATCCTGTAAGTACATTGCCCATCTGGCTCGCAAAGGCACCTCTTTCTTATTAAGGGCCATGGCGAACGCATTACAATCAGTGATGATTTTAAATATTGTTGCCATGACGTATATTCGCCATTTTGTCAAGGCTCCTATTACTGCCACTATCACAGTATTCATCTGTATCATTTACTTTTCGATAGTCATAAGATAACGTTTTCATTCCATTTTTCTTAGCTATCAGTACAATAGGTAACGCATACTTTGACACACTTGGCTTGATAATCTTTTCTGCCTGGCATTCCTTAATTTGCTCATCGACTATATTTTGCTCGCTAAATGCTATACGCCTTGGATGCTGGTAAGCCGGTATCGATATCATCTGTCAGCACGATTTTCATTTCTACAGGACAGTTAGCATTTCTCTTCGACTGATATTCGTCAATTAAACGGCTTGCCTTGCCTGCCTGAATTGGTTTCAGATGGTTTAAAACTACCTTGGCATTAACTTCACTGTGTTCTGAAGTACACATACACAGACTTTCGAACTCATTCTTTAGCTCTAGGCAAGAGTCGCGTACTTTATTACAACCGTCGCCCTTATTAACCTTATCCACTTTGCGAACAAGCTCTATTCCATTCTTGGTAACTTTTATGTCGATGTTCTCTAGAATTGTTCTACCCAGGATCGCCTCAAACGCCACGTCTTCATCGGCTTTGACGATAAGCTCGGCATATCGATGCCATCAATGTTCAATGTCACAATGTGGCGCTCGCCGATGCCTGTCAAACATTTTACCTGACCTATCAATCTGATGTCTCCTAGTTTAAGGAAAACATTTCTGCGCATCAAGCAAAGATCAGCCGCTTTATCCACCAGACCTTTAAAACTAACTTTTGAGTGTACAACAGTTTTTAATTCCAGTCCGGTCGAAGTAAACAAGCGTGCTGACTTTGTTACCAACTCCTCCTACACTGAGCTGATCAATGTCCTGGTTGATTACATCTAAAACATTTGATATCCTTTTTGATGCAATCCTTTTATAAATGTGATTCGCCTCCACACTTATAACATTTCCTAACCGTGCCAAATGACCTTTCCATTTCGTTGTCACCTTTGGCACCTTGTGAGCTATATTTGCTTATGGGGTTCAACGGGTCGCATCTTTTGGTATGCCTCAATTTGCATAATAAAGTCTTATTAACTCTAGAATCATTATCAAGTAACAAAGTATTCTATCAAACTCTCGTGATCTAAATCAGTAGGTTTTGCTATCTCCACGACCGTAGAAGCACACCCTTCTAGTTCTTTTATCCACTGATTATTGTCTGGGGAATTTGAACCAGAGAATTGCGATACACTACCTTCCACGTCCTTTGACGTAAACCATGACCGGTAAAGCATCTGGGAGTCGAGTTTGATCTTATCCAGCTACACTTTATGCTCTGCTTGCTAAGCTACTATGCCGTTTTACATTTTCTTTCACTGTTGTGAATAACACTTCTTCATTACCATAACCAAAATCGCGAAATTTTAATACTGGACTGTTATAGTATATAGTATATAGTATATAGTATATAGTATATAGTATATAGTATATAGTATATAGTATATAGTATATAGTATATAGTATATAGTATATAGTATATAGTATATAGTATATAGTATATAGTATATAGTATATAGTATATATTATATATTATATAGTATATAGTATATAGTATATAGTATATAGCAAAAGTTCGCGAATATAT
This sequence comes from Drosophila sordidula, assembly GCA_035047465.1. Classification (NCBI taxonomy): domain Eukaryota; kingdom Metazoa; phylum Arthropoda; class Insecta; order Diptera; family Drosophilidae; genus Drosophila; species Drosophila sordidula. The sequence continues at coordinate 14,966,460 of JAWNPQ010000156.1, read as the reverse complement.
TGCTTGTCGCTTTTTCCACACTTCACTTCGCCACTAGCGCAGACTGTTGTCAGCAATGATAATAAATAATAATATTGCTTAGCAAATATTACGTAGAAAGGTTTGTGTATACCAAACGCAGATTAAGTTCAAATCGATAATTCGTCTCGTTTTCTTATTATCGATAATTATCGTTTTTTTTTCAAAAGAGCTAGGGCCACCAAATTTGGTTCAAAATGTTCGCGTATGGCATACGCAGGTAAAGATTTTGGCTACCACTCCCTATTCGCCCCATAAAAATATAAAAAAAACGCAACTCAAATTATCGGGCGCTCCCAGTAGTAAGTACTACTCCAGGTAGTATCAAGGTATCAACAATTTAAAATATCCTGGCCGCGCCCACTCCCGCCACCGCACATCGCAAAAATCTATATCTCCCACAATTTTAGAGCTATAGTCAGATAATTTGGCTAACGGGTGACCTCATGTTGGCACCCCCAACCCAATCCGTGTTGTTTCGCCACTAGCGTTGACGGTTGTCAACTTGTCACGTTGTCAAGGACTAATTCTCGCTCTGTTGAACACAACTCTTTTCGTATAGTAATAATAGTTTGTTTATGTTTATATATGTTGGTTAAATACATTTGACAATTGTGCATATTTGTCTTAATAATAACGGAACATAATTAATATACTTTTACGACCACACACAACTTTTCGCCTCAACAGTTGAGTTTCCACTGATTCGACATTGCGACTCTCCTCAACCACAGTATGCAACGAAAGCTCGCAGATGGGCACAGGGTATATGCTAGTGGACACTCCCGACTAACACACTCTTTATTGTAAATTTTATTACTTTGTGAATAAACTTGTGTATAACTGAAACAAACAGGCAGCCGTGTCGATAATAGGTTGTTGATACTAATAAGAATTTATAAGCTTAATATAGCCACACACGTCTCATTCTTTGCGTTACATATTTCGTGACAACCTTACCATACCCTTTGCAAGGGTACAAAAACAACATGTGAAGTTCCGAATAAAAATTTACCGGCCTTATGAAGAATTCAATATCATTTAAGAATAATGCGAACAAGATGACCTAGGTACTTTTATGTACTCTGATTAACATTTTTACTGATTTAATATTAATTAAACCGTTTCCCCATTTCTCGCGACCCCAAAATAAATATTGTGGATTATTCATTTTAATTTTTGAATATTTTCCGTTTAGATTGCTAGAATGAATTACTAACAATATATTATTTTTCAAATGTACATTTAATATTTATTACTTACAGTTGTGGAACGGATTTAGGTATATACCAAAAACCTGTTTTGTAGTTAGCGGCCGTTAGGAATATTTGTTTTTCACTAAAACGCAATAAATCGCCAGCATCTCCAAAATACTCTCCCAGCGACTTTATCTGATATTTTTCATCTTTACCGCCAACAACGAAATTGTCATATCGAGCGTAATGGGTTTTATCATCATAGTCAACAATATCTACATAGAGCTCATGTTGTTGATCTGTTGTTATTTTGTGAAGCTTTTCCAGGCCCAGCCACAAATCTCCTTTGGGATCACCGAAACCTAGGCGGTAATCAACCATGTCTCTGTCAAGGTCTTCATATCCATCGCATCTTCTCTGAATTACAATCCATCCTGGTCCAGCCTTTGTATCTTCCAGCGTTATTTCAAATGGTTCAATGCCAGGCACATGCAACATTTTTGTTGCGGTTCCATAGGGTAACGAAATATGAATTTGATTCATCCACTTGTCAAGCTGCGTTTTATTGTGCGCTAGCTGATTATCCTTTTCCTGGACCTTCAAATTTAAGATTTCGCTTGTGCGCTTTAGTTTCATATTGGTGAACTTAAGGGCTTCAATTTGAGATCTGTGATCCCCTAGAACATCGTTTTCACCTGATTTCCTCTCGAATGATTTTACTTTAGATTGGAGCTTCTCAATTTGATCATCTTTGTCCTTGATAGTGGCTCTATAGGATAAAAAAATATAAATTTGATTCACCCACTTGTCAATCTGTGTTTTGTTTTACGCTAGCTGATTATCCTTTGCCTGGACCTTCAAATTTAAGTCTTCGATTGTGCGCTTTAGTTTTATAATGGTGGACTTATGGGATTCAATTTTTGATTTCTGATCCCCGAGAAGAGCATCGTTTTCACCTGAACTCATCTCGAATGATATTACTTTAGATTGCAGTTTCGCAATTTGATCATCTTTGTCCTTGATAGTGGCTTCATTCGCTGTAATTCCAACATTTATCCTTTCCTTATAAACTGCCAGTTTTATTTGAAGCTCTGATATCTTATCCTGTAGGTCCTTTATTTGGTTGTCTTTCATTTTAACAATATTGGTAAACTCTTTAAGTGTTCCCCATTGCTAATAAATTGGAAAATTGTTTTTTTTTTGTATATCGTTTTTCACCATTCAAATAATTTACTAAACTCACGGAATTATCATCATCAGAGACGTCGGAGGTATTTTCTTCGAGCTGAATATTTAGTTTTTTAGTACCCATATTAATACTACTGCGCTTGTTTATCATTAATTTTTAATCAAAACATGAGCACCAAAACGTTCGTAACCATTCAGCAACTTATGAAAACTAAGGCGATGACTTGTACGGCAACTTTGAGTATATTTCTGTTTAGCATTCATTTGATAAGTTATCATTGTTTTCCAAGAAATTAATACTACTTTAGCGCAATATTTCTGTCCTCTCTCATTTTTACACTCGCTCACGAAGTGAGAAGAGTGTATCGAGCTTGTGCAATATCCGACATGCTGTTCGTCCGTCTGTCCGGATGAACGCATTTGACTTCCGCGCTATTGAAGATAGAGACTTGGAACCTTCGATATGCACTTGTAGTTATCTGCTTTACACAAAGTGTTCCGAATTTTTTGCCACGCCCACTGATATCGATATCATGTACATACACCTCAAATCGCAAGTCAATAAGAGGTGAATATTTCCCGCAATTTAAAGCCAGACTTGCCATATTTGGTACGGAGAGTGCTGGTAACCACCCCCAACGATTGCGACCTTGATATCCCGGCCACGCCCACTCTTACTATCTATCTTCCACAGTTTTTAAGCTAGAGTCATATTTGTGTATATGTGAATATTAATATTAATAGCTCCCCCAAACATCACAGACAACATTTTCCGACCACGCCCACTCCCGCCCCCGGAAATCGGGCAAAATCCAAATCTGCCACAATTTAAGAGCTATAGTCACCAAATTTGGCAGACAGTGTTCGAGTGACCTTCTAACATCGAGCTGAAAAATGTTGTCCACGTCCACCGACACCCCAATGAAAGATATAAATTCTATATTTTTCCAAAATAACAATAATAACTGCTGTGTATGGTTAACTAGTATTACGCAGTCGGTTACGTCCAACTCCAACGTCCTGACTTGTGTAAATTTGTTATTACCCGTATCTAATTATATGCTTATACTCGTTCACAAAGTCAAAAGAGTATATTGGAATTATGCAATGTCCGTCTTGCTGTCCGCCAGTATGAACGCAATTTTTTTCGCAGCTATTGAAGCCAGAGTCTTATAACTTGAATAATATACTCATGTATACCCGCGTCAGATAAAGTGTTAGAATGTTTTGGCTACGCCCACTGGGTGGCAATTCAATAATCAATATACCTTACTAATAATAATAATATAATAATAATATAATAATAATAATATTTATAAAAATGAGCAATATACTTAGAATTTTAAATACAGCTGTTTGCGATTGGGTATACATATGTCACATTACTTGAGTTGACTTTTGTCACAACTTAATTAACTGGTAGTGTGTCGGTGCAGTGTTAAATACACCATCGACTATTATTATTCATTATTTGTTAATTATTAAATTAATTATTTGTAAACACCCTTGGGCAATATAAGCTTGTTTATTACACTGTGAATGAGTATTGTGTAGTCGGTAGCACCCAACTGCAGCTTATAGTAGGGTATACATAGCATACCTTTCAAACAAAACATTGAACATACCGGTATGTTCTGTGATTTGGAAACTGTAGGGTCACTTTTACCGGATTTTAGCCATTTTCCCGCCAATCTAGTGTTTTTCTTCAAAAGTCGTAAAACTTAAGTTTCTCGGTTCATGGTAGAGAATAAGTGCACAAAGTTTCAGTAAGGTACCTCAACACTATCATAAGTATTTCATATCAATTTCGTAGAGAATTCAAAATTCAGAATTTAATTCCTTAAAAACTTTTGAGATATTGGATTGGGATGAATGAGGTACCATTCGACGCATATACGAAATACACATTTTTATCTATCTGAACGAATTCCTGAAACCTCCAGATGATAGTGTAAACGAAACATTTCGATCGGTATACATCTCGACCTGATAGCACTATCATAGCAAAACTTTGAGGGTTCGCGAATATATTGCTTGTCGCTTTTCGCACACTTCGTTTCGCCACTAGTGCAGACTGTCGTCAGCAGGGATAATAAATAATAATATTGCTTTGCAAATATTACATAGAAGTAGTCTACCTGCTATTAACCTTATCACATTATCTTATTCAGTATATGTATGTACATACAGTGCGTACCGCTTGTATGCAACAGCGAGAATGGATTAAATGCAATGCATATAAGCAACATTTTCGCTTTTATATAAATATAAAATACACCTATATGTGCGGTGTGTTTTCAAATATGTGTTGATACGGGAAGACAGGCAATTCACAAAACCAATATACTAGTTGTTACTTTGAGCACAAAGTACAGAGCCTTGCCGTTAGGTGTGGTAATGAGTTTTCGTGTTTGTGTGGAAAAGAGGAAGATAGAGGCTTCTAGACTCTTATTCGGGCATGCTCGACTTTTCTTCTTCTTTTTAGTTATAAGCTAATATCCGATTTGGATTAGACCTTAAGGAAAGACTTAAAAATAAACGTTGCAACTAACTTTAGCTTACAACAGCTATTCAAGCTGCATTAGTATCTATTTAAAGAGGGTTCGCCCCATCAAGTTCAAGCCCAAACAAAAAAACAAGCAAAGTTTAGAGAGCAACGGAATCGGTGTCAAAAAGCAATAACAGAATCTTTTGCTTGTTACCGATGTCGCAATTCGAACGGTAACCAAGTGTCAACACTCTGCGTACACTTGCGAATTTTATTGGCATCGACTTATTTCCCCACCAAAAACGTGAAAACCAACTAGACAATCGATGACGAAATTGAACCGCCAACTGCATCTGTTCTCTCTTGTGAGCACCGTTGCACCACTGACCAGCTGTTCGACTGTGGCGCATGCGCGACGCCGATGCCCGAGCTGACGACGGTTGCCGTTGCCGTTGCCGTTGCGAAATTTACAAGCCGCTCGAATCAAGTTTTCCACAAGCGGCTGCAACAAAACTGAGGTGCAAAATTTGAAATTTGTAAAACGTTTTCCGGGCGTTTTATTCAGTTTTCATTCACTGCTTGCTGGAGCTAGTCGTGCTAACTGTTTTAAAACCGGAGCTGCAGATCAACACGCTCGTGATATTAGCCAAGATGAAGGAACTTCTAGGGCGCGTTTTGCTTCTGGCATTGGCCTTTTGCGTAACTCGAGGCGATGATGGTTTTCTGACTGAGCCGCGTAAGTGTCAAGTGAATTGTGGATTATGTTGTACAACAATATAAAGCTTATGTCTGGTAAATGCTCAAGTGAAGACAATATCCTAAAAACAATATTTAAAGCAATGTTGCTTGGCTCTGGTCCGATTTGCTTTCGTCAAAACGCAGTCAATAAACACTGGCATGGCCGGCACGCAACTGTTACTAACCCACTTAATGGTTTTTGCCAAATATTGCACCACTAAACCGGATTTGTTTTTCTGCATTTATGTGTGTTTTTCTTATTTTAAAATTCAACTCAACTGAACTCAAAAACCAAATTCTAATCAAACCGCAGCAGATTACATTAAAGAATGTAAAATAGCCGATAAGAATTTCGTCAACTGCTCCACGCTAAGCATTCAACAGCTCTTCAACAAACTGAACGAAGGTGAGTCGCACACGCCCCTAGCGGTACTCAGTAACGGTATTCAAACAACCACACCCACTGCATGTTGCAGGCATTCCGGGCCTGACAAGTATCAAAAGCTTCGATCCGTTCCACCTGAACCGCATAAGGATATCCCAGGGCAACAGCAATGCAATCAATCTGAAAGTCGAGCTGGCCAATGTGAAGATCATTGGGTTTGGCCACACCAACGTTCTTGAGAGCCTGTAAGTGGTCGTAAGCAGCGCCATTGGCAAATACCATTTAAATTACGTGACTTCTGTGTATGACAGGGTATTCAAAAAGGATTTCAGTTGGAAGACAACCTTCACGTTGCCAGTTATGAAGCTCCAAGGCGATTATAGTTTATTTGGGCGCATTCTGTTGATACCGCTTAATGGGCGTGGTCAGGTGTTTCTAGACGCAGGTAAACGTGCTCCTGAATATTTCCCTAGAGTCCATATGCTCAAACCTAACCCTTTATCACGCAGAAAACATGACCGTCACGATGCACACAAAGACGCGGCTGTATTCAAAAGGCGGCTTCACTTTCTACAATGTGACCAACTGTCGCGTGGACTTTAAAATGGACGGTCTGAAGTCATACTTCTCCAATCTGTTCAATGGCAATAAGCAATTAGGTAAGTAGCCGCCACACTTGGAACCGCAGCCTGAAACGAATCCCTTTCCAGAGGACAGCACCAACAAGTTCTTTAACGATAATTGGCGCATGCTGGCCGATGCTCTGTACACGGTGATCACCCAGACAATCGAGGATATTCTGCTTGATGTGCTAAAAAAGATTTTTCACTTCATCCCAGCAAATTACTTTGTAAGCGATATTCCCACGCCAGAGCAGCTCTATGGTAAAACGAAGCCGAAGCCAAAGTAACTAATATCCGGAAATTAAGAAGTCTAGTTTATTTATTGGGTTCGGCTAGCCAAACAAAACTGTTTAAGTCAATTTTTTTTTATATATCACTAGTAAGTTGCTGCAAATTTGTACATTATATTATTTAAGTTAAAGTCCCCGACTACGAAATACTCTGTGCCCAATTTGGAGCTGCCATAACATACATTTCAATTACTAAACGAGGTGTTTTTCATGGTTTAAGGTATCCAAAAAGTGAAATACTACTGCATACCAATTTTGATGCCTTTTAGCTATTATTATCTGTGAACTTATTCACCTATTTTTGGAATATGGGGAGGTTTCAAAAATGTTAAAACAACTTGATCTACTGCAATATTCAATTTATTTTTACTTTTACCCTTACTTTTTTTTAAATAAAATAAATTGTATTCTCCAAGAAGCACATTACTGATCAAGACTATAAATGCTTTATGGAGTCGAAGATGCCTCTATTCCCATTTTTGCCCATTGTCAATGGGTTCAGGCGATACGAGGCACTAGATATATAGCACTAAAATGGTGGTAGAGAAAACAGAACAAAGCAATCGAATGTGAAAACATTAAACTTGAATGAAACCCGCTGTGTCAGTTGAACGGAGTGTTTATTTGAATTGTGATATTTGAACAAGTAACACAAAATTGATCAGGGAATTTTGGCTCTTGATAAATTTGAAAATAAGAAAACAGAAATGAATTCCTGGTAAGTTCTGAAGGCGATGCGCCTAGGCATTGCCTAACAAGAAATTGCTCCTACATTCTCGCGTACGGCAGGCTGCGCGATTCTCTAAGCGAGATCTTGCGCTCAAACCGGCACGCAGACTGCAAGTTCATTATCGAAACGGCGGCTGGCAGCAAAGTGTATGCCTGCCACAAGTTGATCTTGAGCTGCGCCTCAGAGGTCTTCGATCGCATGCTCTATGGCGGCTACAATGAGTCCACTAGCGGGGAGGTGAAGCTGACAGATGTGGAACCAAAAGTGTTTGAGAAGTTCCGCGATTACGTGTACAGCTACGATTTTGAGAAGCTCCAGCTTTACGACTTTGACACCCTTGTTAAACTAGCAGAGTTCGGTAACAAGTACCTGGTGGAGTCCATCAAAGAGGACTGCGTGCGACAGCTGTTATACCGCAAGGACATGTACGACACAGATGAGCAATTGCGTCTGTTTCAGTGCGCACACGCGCTCAATAGTTCGACGCTGATCGAGCAGGTCTCTCGTGACCTCAAGAATCATGCCAAGAGGGTGCTTAACCACTCTGCCGTATTCCAATTCCCCACAGACGTGTTCAGGCACTACATTCAAGTCGTTGAAGGCGGACTTGGCGAAGCAGAGCGCTTTAACTTGATTGAAATGTACCTCAAATTTCACGATCTGGGCGATGCTAATTCAGAGGCTGTGCCTACAGATGCTGAAACTGAAGATGAGAAAACTAAGGATGTGATAACAGCAATCAGTCCAACGGATCTCAATGCTGCAACCGAAGGAGAAGATAAAGTTACAACCGATTTTGTTGCCGACTTACTTGGACTTATCGACTTTTGCAAGTTCACAGCCAAGGAGTTCTACGAAGGCCCCGGCAAATCGAATCTGCTCGCCATTCAGCAGAAGTACGAGCATCTCTATAAGATTGCCAGAACCTGTGCACACGCTGTGGCCCAGGAGGAGCTGGAGAACAAGCTCAGTAACTGCTTCCTCTCTCCAACCTGTCATCCGGATCATGAAGTCCAGCGCCAATTCTTGACTCGTCCACATGCTGTTAGCTCAATTCGTCGGTGCGGTCAGCTCCACGAATGGGACAGCTTGTAACTTGTGTAAATGAAGTGCCAGAAACAAAATGAAATTTTAGAAGATAATTTATTTGCATTTACATACATAAATAGATTTAAATATTAAAATTAATATTAATATATTCATGTTGGTAGTCACCAGATGAAAATGCATATTTAATTCATTAGGTAAAAGTGCCTTCTGCTTCTTTGTTTTAGCATTTAAGCTGGTAAAATTTTGTCAGATAGTAATTTTATCTCCATTGGAAAAGAATAATTACACACAGTAAAAAGCTTTCCTGGCGCGAATAAATTTGACTAGGGGTTCTTTTACTTTACAATAAGTCTCTGGGCATTACCGAACAAGGTCGACGAATTAGCTGCGACGTTTTGAACACCCAGGCAACAAGCTACCCGGACAAACTTCCATCCAAATGTTCTGGCAAGGAACCTGCTAAGCAGACGATAAAGAAGACGTCTCAAAAGGTCTTGGTAGATCGCTACTTATTGTTCAACAAACAACAACTAAAACATATATGTTCATATACCAACCGGTACAAACTCGATCTTAGATTACAATTATTGTAAAGACAATCTCACTCTGATAAAAGTTGCTAGCATACAGTAACAGGAAATCAGGAACTAAGTAACGTATGCACTCCTTTCATGTGCATGTGTATGTGTGCACATGCATAAAAAATGGCTGGGCCTGCAAATTGACTTGTGAAATCTGTCGAATTTCACCAAACTTAATTTGATTTTGAACCGATCTTAACAAAGTGTGTTGGAGTGAATTATTTATTTAAGTTCTATAGCCTATTCAAACGTGAACCATTGAAATTAGCAACCGATTTTCATCGGCTTTTAGGAAAACGATTAGGCTTTAACTAAATTTGACTCTGTAGCTGTTATGGTTTTCGAGATCATCCCTCATACAGGCAGTCCGCCATGGCCTAAACTACTCGGTTGTTAATGCTGACCAAGAATATACATTTGCACAATATTATAAAAGTTTCTACCCGTTTTGAATTGATTCAGGATATAACAATGTTATATTGAAGACACTGATAGACAAAGTTCGAACTTTAAATTCATAATCGGGGGTGTGGTCGTCTATAATTCTATACATACATATGTTTATATCCTATACATATGATCGAGCAGCATTGTAGTAGGCAAGTAAACAAGGCAAAAGAAAAATGCGAACGGATACGTTTTGGGCTTTACATACATATTTCGCTTTTTATTCTTTATAAATAACTTATTTAACTGCTTTTTAGCTTTGTGAATAATAATTAAATTTAATTAAATTAAATATTTAAAGCACCGTCAGAATGCTTACTGTCGACACAAAAGCACAACTTCTAGTTGCTTACCTTAATAAGTTTTCTCTGAGAAGAATTTTATTAATCAATGGCAAGCATAAATTGTTGCTAGGTGCACGTCGAACTAACAACATTTTTTTGGGTTTCCAACCGTGATTTAACTACAGGAAAAATCATTTCAACTGCAGTTCAAAAAATTGAGCCATAAACATGAAAAACCAACTGCGGAAGGAAGTTAGGAAAGTCGGGGGTTGGCCTAGGTTAACCGCAAACACTGCAAAGCTAAAGCCGTGTGTTTAAATTAATTGCCGCAAACACACCCAAACCCCAAGCTAATTTATATATGTTATACCCTGTATCCAAATAATACAAATGACAAACACTTGACACTTTCAACTTCATTTTGTACTTTTGATCAGCATTGATAGCTGAGTCAAACTGATCATATCCGCCTTTTAGTCCGCCCCAAGGTATAAACGCGTTGATTTCAGATGCTATTTCAGATAACGCGGAAATCAATAGACAAGTTTAGTCTAGTTCTAAGCTAAAATGATAAAAAAAAAAAATCGCTTAGCTATAAAACATTTGCTCTCTTACGAATTTGTAATAATTAAATAGTTATTATTATTATAGTATTAAGACTTTCGATAATACATCCTTACAGTAATTTGCATTGATTTCTTTAAATAATAAATAAAATGCAAATAAAATAAATGCAATATATTGAGAATATTAAATTGTTATTGTTAAAGTGACTAAATAACTCACTGGATCTCAGTGAGTTGTAAGAAACGATATTACAATATAACACAAATTATATATAATATTAATAATTATATCTATTATAATTGTGAAACTATTGCAATTTATAATCATTATGAGCTATGTGTTATGTGTGTTATATTTGCATGTGCGCTTAGCCACTTCAGATCTAGGTATCTCCTAGTCGAGCACTTTCGTCTGAAGCATTCGGTTTTCTTTTTTTTGTGCAAATCGGTCTTTTTTTGCGCATTGGCTTTTGAAGTCTGCCAATAATTCGTGAATGCAACGGCTGCTGCTGTTGTTACCATAACTATGTTGTTGTTTTAAATTTACCAGCACCGCAATTAAAACATTTGACGCAGTGGCAACCATTATAAATGTTCGGCAATTAGTTTAAATTAAACTTGTAATGCGTTTTTTTACAATCCTCTGTATATATCAAACGGGCAGATATTACCTGACTTTGAGTTAAGCAAGTGTTTATATGAAACATTATTTCCCACCCATAGGAATATTTCAAATAATTTAAATTTTTAATATTTTTTTTTCTTTTGCTAAATGCATGTTTTTGATATACGAATAAAAAAAATATCTACAATCAAATAAAAAAAATTTAATTCTAATATTTTTAGCTCAAACTAAAAGAAAACGTTTCTTTATATTAAAAAATATATTTAAAATTTAATTAAGAGCTCAAATTTTTAATATACTCTTATATCGGCTGGTTGTCGCTACATTTTTATTTAGTTAAAATTAGCCCCTCTGGTGTCTTGGCATTCATTTTTGGCCAAACATTGGACTGACCATTTGAACTTTAAAGGGGTTTAAAGGATTTAATGAATAAGCGAACTCCCGTTAATGCGAGGAATATGAGGATAGGTGTCCGATTGTGTGTGTCGGTATTATGAAACTATGTCAAGAGAATCTCATTGTCTGCCACTCTTGACCGAAGCTTTTTCTCTTTATTTACGTTTTAAAATTTAATTTGCTTTTTTAAGTTGCAAAATAACATTTAAAATGATAAATAAAAAACAAGTAAAAAATATATTAAACTTTAATGGTAATAATATTATTATTATTATTTTAACTGTAACTTTAGAAGATATCGACTTTGTGTGAGCAGGAGAGGTCATGATTGATTTTTAAAGGAGATTATAATCAGTCCAAAACTTTTGTATACATCGATTTTTACGATTTTTCAACCGATTTTTCAATAAAAAATTGCACTTCTACAAACGAAAAGTAACACAAACATTGAACAAAAACGATACACTTTCTTACTATTTGTATAAAGGCTGTACTGCTGCATTACTTAGTGCCGACAGGCCATATACCACAAGCAGTCCAACTCTGGATCTCCAGGAGGGAACATACATAGTCATGTGTCAGATAAAGTGCAACGTTCTTGCTTGTTTTAGTATTTGAGTTCAAAAGTGACAAATCCTGTGCGTGATTGCAATAAATTTGGAGTCTAGCAACAAGGCCGGCTCCGAAATGCAGTTGCAAACAAGAAATAAAACGCGATACGAAACGGCAGACAGAGGAAATAGTACCCTAACAAAAAAAAAAAGACAAATAAATTGAAAACTAGCACTTGATAGGCTAGAGCCTGAATACACTTTCTGCAGCTAAGGCATCGCAATAAAATAATGAATTGAATATAACTCCAATAAACACATGAATGTATTTTCGACCAGTCTAAACAGCCGAGTTTATAAAAACTGAAGATATTGAAGATTTGAACTACTCATACAAAATATCTAAATGACGACATATATTGGGGTTGGCCTGATCAGATTACATTATAAAATATAACAGCTGCTGTTAAAGCTTATTTTTATCAATTTTCGATATCATTTAAAAGTGACCTGTTTATAAATGGGTGTATACGTGTATGCTGGTATACCAAAACTTAAATATGTGTTGTCTCTTCTTTCCTGAAAAAAAATGGACTAGTGCTATGATTAAAACACAAAGAATTTGAGAACACTACTCAAGTTTACTGATGTGTGGTACAGTCACGAATATTATGAATGAACCGCAACACCCTTTGTTTGTGTAGGTAAAATGTTTTTCATGACATAGAAGATGCATATATGTATTTTTTGTACGTGTGCGGGCAGGAACAGTAAAAAGTATTTCAATATTCGCAGCCAATGTTGTTCAATATTTGCTGTGGGCCCCAAGCTCTCTATTTTTGACAACGTGTCCGGATAGTTTAAAAAAAAGCAGTCCAAATGATATGAATGTGTATGATGGCAATGTCCTCTTAACGGCGATGTGCAAATGTGTGCTTAAGCTCTGCTTCGTTTAAAACCTTGCTCACATAATTGCGTTAACTGTTGTACAAAATATGTTTTCATAAATAAAAAAAATTGTAATTTAAGGAAACTTAGCATAGATGATTTTGTAGTTTGCATAAACAACAAATAGATAGGCTAACAAAAAGTTGAATATTTTCAAATATTGCATTGTTGTAGCAGCTCTCATCAATTTTAACTGCCACATTTTTATTCCCCTGAAATTCGTTATAAAATTACGTCCTACAAAAAAAAAACGTGTAATTAGATCAGCGTCTACGTTAACCCATGACTATATATTAAGTATTTAATTATTTTGCCCACTCAGCGTTATTGACAAATTAATTATAAAATAATTTTAATTTAAATCATTTCACGCAAATATCAAACGCATTTTTGTGGATTAAAAAGCACAATTGTCTGCTGTTCAAACTGTACCATAAAATTACATGAACTTTAAAGCCCAAATAATAAAAATTTATGGCAAAATAATTGCAATCTCATTAGGACAACCCCGAAATCAGAACATGAACATGACACCAGTACGATCCCGGCCAATTTGTAAAGCTAGCACCATTTGGGGATGCATAAATATAAGTATCCGCATTTTGTAAAATATTTAACAATAATTGAGCGTAAAATAATCGCACAAAATGTGCCGTACATCGATAAAGTCCACACACGGCGAGAAACTCCCAACTGCCCCCATGTCGTTCCCCAGTTGAAGTCCGCGTTAATTGCAGCGATTCTGCTGCCGCTGTTCCTGCCCGTTATATCGCATCGCACATGGACACGGATTGCGGCGACAATTGTAATTAAATAGACACCACACATGGGCGAAGCTCCTGTCCTCTGCATATTCATGCGCTGCACTCGACGCTGGCGGTTAGGCATGGGAGAAAGCTGCAATGAAGCTATATGAGATACTTATGGAGTCTTTTTGCTCTGCATTATACTAACAGTGGAAAAAATACAAAATTTATGCAAAAATATAATCAAAATTCAAACAAACTTTTATTTTAATCAATTACAATATTTTTTTATTTCGCTTTTAAACTTTTGTTTTATTTAATTTCAATATTTTGTTATTTAATTTTATTTTGGTTAAAGTCTGTCAGTAGATGTGTTTATTTTTAATTTCATTTTAATTTTTCATACAAAAACTAATTTCTAAACTCTCCCTCATAAAGAAGCTATATGCGTATGTATTCTATATAAATATTTTTAACCCATATAGTAGGTAAAACATTTTTTACACTAAATTTGACTTTTTGACTATCGTTTCTATATGCTATAGTGTTCCGATGTTGATAAGATTTGGCCGATATGTAGCACAGTGGCGCTCAGAATTCCAAAGTTTGTTTAAAATACCTTTAAAAAATCTTTTTCGATCAATTGTTGTTCTTATCAAGTCGACTTCACCGTGTAACCCGCCTGTAACAAAACAACTGATTAATGCAAACATTATATTCTGATCAAAAATATATGTATATACCTTAAATTTATTAAAATACCCTTCATACTGGTATAAAATTGTATTTGTGGCCCAAATGTGACGAAAAAGTAAAGTTGGTGCGTTACCACTCTAATAAAAAGGTAAGTTTATGGCAATGTGTGATTTATTATAGCGAAAAAAAATGCCATCTCGGCAATTTAAATGTATAGCAGAGCAAGGTTTCGATCCTCGGACCTCTGGGTTATGGGCCCAGCACGCTTCCACTGCGCCACTCTGCTCACCGAAAAACTTTTTGCAAATTACTCACTTTTACACAACCGAAACATCGGCTAAGCAAACGACGGAATCTAAAAAAAAGCCAAGTTTTTTCATATATTCTATTTTATTTCTATGTCATCTTTTTTATATAGAAATTTTAAATTTATTTATTATTTTTAAAAATTACATTTTGAGGAAAATTTAAAAAAAATAGTATACTTTCAGGAATGATTTTTAAAAATAAATGAACAGCATGAAAAAAGCAAATATATTTAATATTAAATTAGTTGTTAATTATTAGTTACAATATATATTACATGTTAAACGACAAATTTATTGCCGTAGAATATGTTGAGCTGTATCGCAAAAAACGTGATATTTATTATACTTTTATTATACTACTATTATTATACATACTTTTTGGATAACAAGGGAAATATAACCACAAGTATATATTTTTTAATTGTATTTTTGTTTGACCCCAAAAGTATGCAATGCAATTTTTGTATTTTTATTAGAGGGGTGTTCAAGCAAGAATCGAAAGCTTAGTAAGCATCCTTGTTAGTAACGACCAATACGAGCAATAACTCTAAAATAACTGATTTTTTTGTTTATAAGTAAAAATAAACAAATACTTATGATACGAATATTTTCATAATAGGTTACTAAAAAAGTACCGACCTTAGAGTTAAGCTTTAAAGCTTATTCTTGTATACATACTATAATACAAAAGCCATAAAAATAATTCGCTTTAAATAATACCACACAAAAATTAAAAATGCATTTATATAAGCCACATCAATTTAATACAATTATATACAATGTGACTGTGATTTGGTTCAGCGACGTACCAACTTTTCAGCTGTAGCTTAGATAAGCTTTTAGACAATTGGCCGTCAGACAGCAGAGTGGCGCAGTGGAAGCGTGCTGGGCCCATAACCCAGAGGTCCGAGGATCGAAACCTTGCTCTGCTATGTGAACATTTTTTTCTTTTTATGCCACTGTCGTTCGCCATAAAACTTTATCTCATTTAAAATGAAAGTTTTGTTCATTTATTTAAAGTAATTGAGTTGTTGTTGCTAGTATTAATTTTCCAACGTGCGTACATTATATATGCATACGAGTATGTGTAAAACACTATTGGTGTTATTTAGCAGACTTATTTGCGGTCAGTGTCGATTTTCCGGCCGGGCAGAAAACTTTATTCAAAAAGCAACATCGTAAAAATAAATAACATCCCATTTTAATCGATTGTTGTTTTTTGTTTTTCAAATTTTAGCTGCTTATTGAACCATAGCATTAAAAAGTTTATTGCATGTGTAGTATGTGTATATGTGTATGAGTTTATCTGGTCAAGAATCTGAACACGGGTAAAAAAACGAACCATTCTCCACTGTCTCGACTGTTATTGTAATTACAATGAGGTTCTTCAATTCGTTTGCGTAATTTGTTGACAATAACCCAAGCAAACAGAATTCTCAGAAAAGAGAGACAAACAATCAGCAATGGCCATGAAAAACCCCATTCTCATAAGAATTTTACTGACTTCCGCTGAGAATGCCAACCAAGCCAAGAACGCCCGCCAGCGGCTGCTGCGTCGTTTTACAAGATTTTATTTACACCTACTGTGAAAATGTTTACACATCAACAGACAGCGGCATTGAGCGCAGGACGAAGCTGAAGTTGCCCCAGCCGCTGAAATGAGCAATATGTAAACCTCCAGGACGCCCAAGGCAGCGCCCCAAACAATTGAAAGTGGATTTCCGGCTTAAAAAATTGCTCAAAAGGTAGAAGAGACTGAAGACGTCCCAAAGCAGACAAATGCTAAAACTCATAAAACGAACGTGGAGGTGTCGAAAAAAAATGCTAACGGCCTGCATAATACGCAGGTGTGGCGAGGGTGAACGGTAACCAGAACCAGGACTGGGACCGAGGCTTGTTATAACGCAAATTTATGTAAAAATTTGTAGCAATTGCAATAAGTTCGGCGCCCAGCAGCAAAATTCACTGGAAGATTGGGCAATTTGTGTGCAGGAACAAATAAATTTTCCGATTCTGAGTTTTATGCGCATTTTAAATATAAGTAGATGCACGAATGCTTTCAGGTTATCAAGTCTTTAATAGGAGCGCTTTTACAATTTGAAGAGCCCTAAGAGTTATGGAGTTGGGAAGGTGCAATGAACTACAACTCAATTTACTTAAATGCGAGCATATTTTAAATGCCAGAAGGCATTAAAAACTTTACGAAAAACTGATTACAGTTTCTTCATAAGTATTTACCAAGCACTCCATGAGTCTGATTGTGAATCTGTTGCCACTGCCAAGCCAATAATATACAAAACGTCTTAAGAAATGTACAAAGTGGGATGCGAGCCCGACCCTAGGCTCCTCCCTCAAAGCAAAGACAGTCAAAATTAGCTCTCAACTGGCAACGCCTTAGAGTGCAAATATTGAGCCAAGTCGAGGAGAACTGCCCGAACCCCAGCGCCAGCCTGCCCGCTTTTGAGGGCTTCGGCAACAAACAGTTGGCAGACAACATTTCATTTCATCAAAATTTCGACTCGCTTATTTCGTAGTTGGAATTTTTCTCACTGCCGACTGTTATTTTTGGCAATTTGTTTGTTTGCCAATTGTCTGCCGGTTATGCTTATCCTTTTTGTTGGCCAAGCTGATTTAATAAGATTTAATTTCTCTGGCTGTCTTTTCATGCCAATTAACATAATTTTTGTAAGTGGATTTTCATAGTTGAGCGGAATCCGAATAGAAAACTTTAAATTCGCCTGCGCTGTAGAGAAACTTTGCAATGCCATTGAACTCGACAGTTTAATCAAAATTCGTGCGCTATTCGTAGCCCCCACGATAAGATATCTATAGAGACCGAGTTTGACTATAAACCGAGCGAACACCCTTTCGCCTTTCTTTTTGCTTTTGCCGCCCCAGGGTATTTGCATTTGCCAGCACTTCAATTATGTGACAAAAATTATTATGCCAACTTCATATGCCATGCGATTGCGTTTGCGATTTCGACTGCAGATACAGTCTGCGAAGCTTTGAGAAAAAAGGCCAAAAACTTGAGGAGTATGCAAATTGAAAAGACCAGAGCAATGCTAACCCACAGAACCAAGCAAATGTCGAATCGCTTTCGAGGTTAAGGTCTTGAGCTCCAGATTTGTATTCCATTGAAATTTACGAGCTGATGTCAAAACTGATGATGTTGAATAGATATTACTTGGCCTTATATGGCCAACCTATAAGAAATTATGATATAATCATAAGACACGGCGTTTGTGGTTCAATAAACTCAACATATCTGGGCGGGGCTTCAATTAAATCGCCTATTGACAGTCATAATTGAATATATTTCAGTATTTATTTCTTCACTTCTGTTTCTTGTTTTTTCTTCCAGTCACGTGCCCAACCATTTAGAATTTCTCATGCCACTCAAGTCCTCCCATTTGCATGAATAACCCACATTTGGTTTTTTGTATTATTTTGCCTTGTTCGCTACTCATTTGCCTACAAATCAATTTCGAGGCTGGAATCATCGGTCCGGTTGCCTTAAATGTTTCACAATGTTTTGATTCCCATTTATTTTGCTTTTGTTTTGCCTCACATAATTTATTTGTGGGAATTCCAAATGCGGCTTTATTTACTCGCAATTTATAGACGGATTCCAGAACTGTATACTCTGTTCCCATAGTGAATATAGTATAATTGACTTATGTTATGTCCGTCCTTCCATATAAACCATATATACATATATCCATATTATTATTTCACTGTTAAAAAAAAAAATTCTAACTTTGGATATACTGGCATCAAACACTACTTTTTTTTTGTGGGCACGCACAGTGCAAAGGTAAAATCGGTTAAATCTCAATTCCCCACTGTTTATTGAGCTAGTTAGCAAATATTCCCAATACGCCCACAAATCGCAAAATCAAAATTAAAATGTTGAGACTACAGTTCAATTGTCAGCAACCCAATAATCTACAAAACTCTGCAAACAGAGTATTGCGCAGACGGTTGTATCCGACTGCAACGTTCTAACTTGTTCTATTTTTATATCTAAAAACTGACTCATTGAATAGAGACAAAACTTCTGAACGTATGTGAGAGGAATTTAATGATTCTAGAAAAGTAAACTGTTTCACTTTTAATCCGGACTTTGAGTACTATTTATAACACCATTTATGTTGCACTATAACGTGGTATCTTATTATATATTATTAATTGATAATTATTAATTATATAACTTTCAGCAATAATTGAAGTCAATTTCTTTCAACATCGACCAAAATGGAGATTTATAACAATTCACCGAATGTTTTAATTTATAAGTTAATCGTTGTCTGCGTGCTCACCAAATAAATTTAATAAAGTCATTGAAATGTCAATAACAGAAAATCGGACTGTACAATGCAAAATAAAAAAACTGTTTAAAAAATATCAGGAACAACAAAATTAACATTTTTGTGTAACAAATTTAATTTCGACAATTCAAGCGAAACACAAATGGCGTCAATTGTCTGTCCAGCCGTAAATGGAAGGACATCGACACAGGTGTGAATAATAAAATAGCGGAAACAACAAAAACAGATACCTTCTGGATGCTAAAGATTAAATTCTCTGTTAGACATACAACAGATGTACGCAGTTTTTGATATAAGCAACGGCGTTTTCATTCAACAGCTTTATTTTCGGTCAGTTGATTATTTATTTATTCATGCGGTGACACGCGAGCAATTATATGTTTATGGAATCATACCTATATACATACAAGGTCTGTGCCTTTAGCAAAAAACTTATAAATTAACACATGTAAAGGATTATTGTTTCCTTCGTCGTGACAGTTGTTTAAGGTTTTTTATGAAGTTCGGTTGCAGTCACGATTTTTTTTTGTGTGGACAATATTTCGATAAAGTTATCGTTTCAGCTCTTAGTACCAGCTCGGTATTGATTTGTTTTTCCGTATAAAGTATTGGTGAAACAATAACGATTTTTATACCGTGAACCCAATGAAAATGAGTAAATTAGGATATAATGGTTTTCTGCATATGACCTCATAAAGTATATATATTCTCGATCAGCATCACTAGCGGAATCGATCTAGTCATATCCGTCTGTCTGTCCGGTTGTCTGTATGACCGTGTATATTTCGGAGACTACAGAAGCTAGAAAGCTGAACTTGGAATTTTTAATTTCCTGTATACCATACGTACCATCGATTATCATTCTACTGATCCGATTTTTATACCCTGAATCCATTGAAAATGGATAAATCAGGGTATAATGGTTCTGTGCAAATGTATGTATCAGGCAGAAGGAAGCATCTCCGACCCCATAAAGTATATATATTCTTGATCGGCATCACTAGCCGAGTTGATCTAGCCCTGTCCATCTGTCTCTCCGTCCGTCTGCTTGAACGCGTCGATTTCGGAACAGAAGCTAAAAAGCTGAACTTGGACTCTTTAGGTTCGTGTATGCCATACGGAAATCAAGTTTATTTCAAATCATCGATAACTCATCTCGTTTTCTTATTATCGATAAATATCGGGTTTTTTACCATGTTTTTTGAGGATATCTTAAAAACCATAAGAGCTAGAGCAGCTTAGTTCAAACTGTTCGCGTGAAGTACGCAGGTAATTAACATTTCGGATTTTGGATACCTCCCCCATTCGCCCCATATATGCAAAAATGTGCAATTCAAATACTACGGACTTGGGCTTTGGATTGTGAAGCCCTGAAAGTTGCATTAAGATCATACTCTTAGCTTAGAAGTTATAACCGAATTTAATTAGAAACCATAAGAGCTACAGTCACCAAATTTGGTTCGAAATGTCCGCATGAAACATACGCAGGTAAGAAATATTTCGGATGTGAAAAAAACACAATGCAATTACTACGAACTTGAGCTTTAGTTTGTACTTAGAGTCCAATGCTCTTTTTTAGCCTTGACAATGAGTTTAGAATTTATTCACGAATTTAGTTTCCGTATTTAGCCATTTTTAATGGGTTCAGAGTATGAAATATAACAATAATATGTAATATAAAAAAAATATGAGATATGTGAAAGAAGAAGCGAGGCTATGCAAAGATTGATGGATTGGCAGTCGATTGAATGGAGTGGAAAATGCATCCTTTAATGCGTTGCTAATTTCGTAACAAATTTGTGACATCCTCTTGAAGAGTATAGAAAGCACCCGAAACATTTTTAAATGCCCTAATGAAAAGATTATACCATTGGCCAGCAATAAAAACTGAAAAGAAACGGACCTGGTCAAGAGTATGGATCAGACGCGAATGCCGCTAGATCATTATTCAAGTAAGGCCCAGACGTGAACTCGCAACAATTAACAGAAGCTCTGATATATAAAAGTAATGTGTACTGTATACATATACATATATGTAAGTGTATAAGAATTCGCACTTTTTCTAAGTTATTGCACTTTACGAAGCCTTTGCGACAATTTATTGTCGTCTTTATGCGGGTACTCGTGAGCTTAGATAAATTTATTTGTGGGTAGGAGTACATTTTTTTCGCGGTGTCGGTTGCTGACTCACGAGACTTAACGAGACTTTACTGCTGTCAACGACTTTTGGCTAAAACGATGTGCAGTGCATCCTTAATTACAATAAGTATAGAACAAAGCCGAGAGACCCTTCCACGCCCCGCTATAACACATTGCGCAGTCGTAATGCTGGTTTTCTGGAAAAAATTTCAAAATTGCAAAAAGAGAAAAGCAGTTAACTATTCGCAAGTTTTTATTATGTTTGGAAAGATGTCGGCAAACTTTACGAGCATTTCTGTATACATAGTTCATAGGCTCTCTTACGTGGTTTGCTTAACAAACGCTGGATGAATAATGAAAAGTTCTTAAGATCAGATTCTTGCTTACTACAACATTGACATTTACTGGCATTAATGGGGAATATCTAACAACAGGAACAGTAGCCAAAGCATTGCCGCTAACCCTTAATTTATGCTCCCAACGATATCAGTCCAATCAAGAGTCGAGTGCTTCAAACCTCCAAACACATGGCATGCAACAATCGCTCTAAATCATTGTCGTCTGTTTCACATTGGGGTACATCGCCGTCTTGGCCTCCGTCTCTGTCTCCGCATCCGCCTGTCTTCGGTCGTTGGTGGCTATTATCAGCGTCATCAATTCGCTGCCTGCAGACAGCTTGTCACCGTCGGGTAAACATGCGAATTTCGCAGTCGAGCAGGCAAACACGTGACGATGGAGGTGACTCTGCCACTGCCACTGCCACTGCCGTTGCCTCTGTCTCTGCCTCTGCCTCTGCTTCTGGCTCTGCTTCTGGCTGATGAACAGGCAGGAGAGGACAACGCGATGACGATGACGCCTCAGAGCCGACAATGACGTCAATTGTGCGACAAAAGCCATTTTGCATACTAAAATCAGGCAAACAGAACAGGCAGCAGACCCGCATACCCGCATATTGCACGATGACTATAATTTAAGCTGCAGACCGAAGTGTTGACAAATTTATAACATTCAAGACACCTTTATTGAACATCAAATACACACGAGCACTCACAATATGACATTGTAAAAAAAAAGAAAAAATTATAACACTTGCGCAATTAGCCCATACTGAACATTTTAAGATTGTTGAAGCCCTTCGACTTATCAACGCGACCATAGAGTACACCCTTGAAGATCTGTTCACCTTTGAATATGGTAAGACGTAAGCTCAGCTTAAAGTTTGCCTCCGGCAGAAAGCTGGGTAGCAATTCCTCATCCACGGCGTAATCACACAGCGTATAGGTGCCCTTAACTATGGGGCACTCCTTAAACCACTTTCCATATCGCATCATATCCTGGTATAATAATCTTGCTAAAGGATCCGCGTTGCGTTCCTTCAACATCTTGCAAAAATTCATGGTCCTACTGATGATGTTGGTGTAGTTACCCGAAACTGTCTCCAAAGCAGCACTCGCTGAAAGCTCTACATCGTCCAAGACCTCTAAGGTGTTGATAACGACATTAAGAGTGCTCTCACTTTTATTTTGTAATTGAATTTTGACATCCACCAGTTTGGAATTGGCCTCATAGTCGAAGCGCGTGAAAACGATCTTGAAAGAGCGCTGAAATTGAATGAAAATCTAATGAAAACGGTTTTATCTTGGGAAGCATTACAAAAACCTCCAGGATGGAACCAAGTTCTTTCAGAAGCATTACGTGGCCTTGAACCCTAATACTCTTAATCCTCCTACTTCTTATTCCTCCTTCGTTAACAAACTGTAGGACAATACCACCAAGGATTTTTTCCTACATAAGTTGATTGTTGACGACAAAGGCTCCTTGTTTCTTTTAGATTGTTTTAGTCTGATTCCCTATTCCGTAGCAACTATTACTCCTTAATTCTGTCTACATGTAAGACTACGCTTTGCTAAAATAGCATACACCACGTGTTGTCTTCAGAACTGTGTCTTCCCCTAACAAAAACATTGTATTCAGGTTACCCTCGGGAAATCACTAACCAGCCTCAGCTGAAAAGAATAAAATTATCAGAACTTACCCAGCCAAATACCACAGGACAGCTTACTAGCAGCATAAAAGGTAGGACGTAAGAAATTTGAAACAACTCTGCACGCATCTTCGTTCAATTATTCACTGATAGTTTTTCAATTACACATAACTCATGTTATATCAATTACCAGGAGTCAAGCATCAATGGACCACAAATCGTTTTGGACATTAGGAAACCAGATCAAATCGCACATTGCCATGGGAAATTGAGTCAACTAAGTGTTCTACTGACTTTGAAAAACTTTTGAAAATCATTCAGGCATTTCATTTTAAGCCCTATTTCCGATAACATCGATACAAAATTATTTTTCCAATTTCGCGACAGTCTCTCAGCACTATATATACCGAGGGGCTTATTGACAACTGACAGACACCATAAATCATGTGGTTGAAGAGTATCCTTTTGTTGCAAATTCTTTTAGCCCTGTGCTATGGCGGGTTGGCTGAGGTAAGTAAACAATAAATATCCCTATTCAGTTTTTTAAGTGATCAAGTTGAAATCACCAGAAAATGCTGCGACCCAAGTTCAAAGAAATCAAGCTTTGGAGTGATGAAAAGATGGTAAGCCACAAGGTTACCTACGACAACTCGGATCCGCATCTGAACTTCTCCATGGAAGTTCACCAGGAGCTGAACGATGTGGATGTGCACTTGGAAGTGCGCATTACCAACAAGCTGGACCCATACTACTCAACCACTCTCAACACCACCTTGAATATTTGTCGAATCCTGAATTTTGCCAACAAATCACCAGTAGGGCGATTCGTGCACGGCTTCATTCGCGAATACGGTAACATTATCGACTCCTGCCCGGTCGCAAAGGTGAGTGCCGGATTCGTGTAGTCCTGGCTTCCTTACACTTTACAGTCACCTCTTTTAGGGTAAATACAAATTCCATCACATACGCTTTAATCGTAAATTGCAGGGCTCTTACTACATTAACAAGTTCTGGTGGCCAGAAGATCCAACTACAGCCATTCTGCCTGAGCTCGATTTCGAAATTAATTTCGAGGCCCTCCATCTGGATGCCGCCAAGAAGCGCACGGTGCTTATGAACGACCACATTGCTGGCGAGTTTAACGTTCAGGATGTCAACAACCTAAAGCCCGGTATATTTGGCATGCTGCCCAAAACGAACTAAACTTAATAATTCATGCACTGAAATTTAACCAGTTTTTTTTTTACCATCACTTTCAATGTTTCAATGGTATTCTTCAAATTTGTCAAAACGTTCTTTAATGTAGTAATGAGCAATAAATTTGCTAATAAGCGCAAACCAAAACTACCAAATTAGTTCATTCAAACATTAAAACTTTTCGAAAGTTTCTACTGAAATTGTTATTCTTTTTATTTACTTTTATTATTTATTAGCGTATGTATAACTTTTTACATGAAGTTATGGGCATTGATCTCCGAAACTACGAATTTGAATTTGAACGTAATGTTTGTTTAACACATGTCGAATCTAAAAAAAATCCAACAGAATCTTAACCGCAAGGCCAAAAAAACTTTCAAAAACATGAAATTTAGGAAAAAATACGATACTTAAATGATCTACCTAGATATCAGTAGAACAAACAATTTTGCCACTCCTAAAGGCAGCAATAATTTGGCCTTAAAATGAATTACACAACAAAATCTTATTACAGCTGAGTAGAAATAAGTCTAACAATAAAATATCTCCGTATAAAGTTTTTGGCTAAATATACATAAATAAATAAAAACCCCACCACAAGAACCTATAGTTGTTATATTATAAACTTTTGTTTGAAATGTTTCTTAAAACAATTTGAAAAAATATGAATAACCAATTTCTTGATTTACCCCTGGGTTCATGGTTGAGATACTGCTTATAGAAAGCAGTCAAAGGACAGAGCTTGAAGTTCTGTTCCCAAATAAAAATAATTGAACGAAAATTGCCTTCAAGGTGCCTAACACTGTTTGCAAAATATCCATCATGTCATTTGTCATAAAATTGTTCATATATTTCAGCACGACGAATTTGCATATTTTTGCCAAAATCCACCAATTGAATTAAAATGGCCCGTCAAATGGGCCATCAGAATATAGACGACAGAAAAAAAATTTATATTCAATATATTTGCAATGAAATGTTTTCGACTTGCGTCGTGTTTATTGTATTCTCTGTGACAGTTTACGAATTTTAAAAACGCTTTTGGCAGCGAGGTGACAATCGCTTTGATTTCGTGAGCATTTTAATGATTTATGTGGCTGCCATTGCTATTGAACTGTGCGTTTTGAGCAATTGCCTGTTTGCTATTGGCGATACTATAAAGCTTATTGAGGAAGTTATAAAACGTTAATAGCAATTGCAAACCACTAAAAACTTTCTGCGTAAGCATTTCTAGTTTATATTATTCTTTTCACAAAATCAATATTCAAAATTCTTTCGGAAATATGGCTTTGTCCAAGAAAAATTCTGATCTCGAAGGCTTGCTTGGATTTTATACGCTGTCCACAAAGAAAAATAGAATATATACGTTTTATGAATTCGACTGTCCATTCGAACGTCCGTATATTCGTTTGAACTCAATATTATTGACCCTATCGAAGACACCAAACTTGGAATGATTACTGGTGTATACTCTCACCATGGGCAAGAAAATCGCAAAATTCTTTTTCTCCATATTTGTGGATATTGTGGATTCATGCGTTAGCATTTTCCAAAATAAGAGGTCAGTAAAATTTAAAAATACGTACACTCTACATATGCCCACATTTTTCTTTTAATTTTACCAGAATGCTGTAAATTGCGATACAGGTATATTTTTGGGGAGTAAAAATTGCATTACTATGATATACATCGCAAGTAACCAAATCCAAATTGTTAATGCCCTATTGTTCTAAAATTGAAGGCTATTGTACAACAAATACAATATAAAAAATATATTAAAAAAATGCAAATATTCATTAATGTTATTATCATTATTTTGTAATAATTATTATTTTTTAACTATTTTCAATGGTTATTATATTCGTTATTATATTATTAAAATAAATATTCAACAAAAAGGCAGAAAGATGGCATCATTCAGACAAACCAGAAATTCTGATAAAATCGATTATTTCATTCAATTGGCGAAAAATTGCCGTTTTCATGTGTATAAGAGTTTATTTTCTTTATCAACAACAACAATGTTGTGATTGGCTTGTTCATTTGTAATATGATATTCTTCGCAAAAAGTTCTAAGCATGAAGTATTTCATACAACTGCCAATTGTTATGTGCCTTATCCAGTGTGCAACTATGGTAAATTTGTAAATTCATTTAAACAAATCGTAACCGCATTATTAATGCATTCCTCCATTTATATAGATGAACCGTGCATTTCTTTCGAAATCACCAACTTGCGCAGAATACAATCGGAACTATCTGCATAACTTAACAATATGTATGAACAATACCCAGATGAATTTAGATGTGGACGTGATGAGACCCTTATACTCGGGCTTACGGCTTAATATAGAGTTCTTCTCCCGTAAATATAAATCGAGCACATACCAAAGTTTCTATCAGTACTCTCTAGACATGTGTAACCTTTTAAACATTCGGAAAAACAATATGTTTAAAAATTGGATATCAAAATTTAAAAAGCATGGCAATATTTTGCGTAACTGCCCTTTTCCAGCCAGTCATTACTACATAAGAGATTACAATAGTTCAGTGTATGATATTCCATCGTTCTTTTTTACCGGCACATATCGCATATCAGTTAAATTATTTCAAAGCAAGAAATCAAATGAAGATGAAGACTTTGTACTTGCTTGTAATTTTGAAGTTGAAGTTAAGGTAATTTAGTTCTCATTTGGCATACAAATAATTCATGATTGATGGCTATTTACTAGTTATTTTGTAATAATGTGAAATTTACTTCTGTACACCATATGACCACATGATTTAGCAAAAAACAATTAAAATTAGTTTAGCCCCATTGTTGGGATAGACATGACCAAAAAATCATATTTCGAAAATCATTTGACTATCGGCATTGCAGCGATAATGTTCGTATTACGTATTTACGGGCTTCACATATTTTGGCTATTTTTGGTCGACAAGATGTCAGTCGCAGAAACTGTGAGTTCGTACTGCCAATCCACAGAACTCAGATAACTTAATTTATTATTATAAATACAGACTAGCGTTCTGATCCAATCCGGAGAATGCAAATACAGCCCCAAGTATTTCGATAACTTCACCATGAACATCATCAATAACACGGTTAATCTGGACATGATGATCATAAAGCCTTTGGACCGTGGTTTCAAATCGCACATGGACTTCTCCATTAGCTTGGGCAAAACAAAGCATTACCAACGCGTCTTTTCCCACATCATAGATATTTGTGCTGTTGTCACATCAATGCAAAATAATATTTTTAAGACCTGGTTTGAGAGTATGCTGAATCACGGTAATTTTATGTTCAACTGTCCAGTGACCGAGGGCTATTATT
Organism: Drosophila sordidula; assembly: GCA_035047465.1. Taxonomy (NCBI): domain Eukaryota; kingdom Metazoa; phylum Arthropoda; class Insecta; order Diptera; family Drosophilidae; genus Drosophila; species Drosophila sordidula. The sequence continues at coordinate 14,938,619 of JAWNPQ010000156.1, read as the reverse complement.
TTCTACGAAACTGGAAGCTCGATGCACAGCTGGTACCTCAGTATTTATCTGCGGGCGATTATCGTGTTAACGTCCACTTTTTTTTTGGCAAGCTTAAGACCAAGCAGGAGGATTTTGTATTGGACATGTCTGTCTTTGCAATGCTGGGAACTAACTAACTTTTACTGTAATTTCCAGCAGAAAACAAAAATACATTTACTATACATGTGTACTGGCATTAAAATGATTTTGTTATATTTTGGTGAAAAAGGTCCTATTTCAAAATACTATAAAAGGGCACTCTATTAGATCAAAAGGCACCTGCATATAGTACATTGCAGTACATACGAATATATATAAACTCGTATTATTTTATTTTACCTTGACATACAGCTGCGTTGTTTTATTTTAAATTTGTTTGTGCAAAGAGTGTAAAAACAAGAAGCTTTTCTTAATAGGCCACTTATATATAAACATGTTTTGTACTATTAAAATACCGTTACGCATCGCTTGGCATCGGAGTTAATCGTATTTCAGTATCACAACCATTGTATAAATTGTTAAAACTGTTTACCAGCCAAGTTCATATTGACGCCACACGCGATGTTGTCAAAAACAATCAAATTATTTATAACAATAGCTTTATTAGGATTAACGAATATTTTGGTATGTTTTTCCCTCAAATAATAACATAAGGAACTTATTTCAAAATACGAACAGGCAACCAAACTGATTTTCAAAAGTGGAGATTGTACCAACAACCGTGATGTTTTTTCCAATTTTACACTTCAAATTGTAAATGGTGAAATTAAATTGGACATGATTGTGGTAAGGATATTGACTGCTGGGCTTAAGGGTCATTTGAGTTTTGAATTCCGAAGGACAAATACCAAACCGTATCAGAGCATCTTTCAACATGATATCCACTACTGTGCTATGCTGAAGGGTGCGCAAGAATCTCTGTATCGTCGCTGGTTCCTCTCCATGCTTAAGTTTGGAAACTTTGCCAGGAGCTGCCCCATACAGACGGGTTACTACTACTTGCATAATTGGTATCTGCATGAAAATCTGGTGCCATCATTTTTGTTCTTGGGTGACTATCGGATTGGCGGCAGCTTTTACTATGGAAAGTACAGGAAAGATGGAAAGCTCTTGGTACAGTGCACAGTTGAGGCGATATTAGCTTAACACGAAGCCTCTGAGTAATAAAAGTGCGCATACTGCTTAATAAATATTTTATGTCTGATTGATCGTCAGGCCCCACTGAATGGATTAATATAATCGTCTGGCTTTAAAAAATACTAATTTAAGAGCATGGTTACCGACAACGTGAATAATAGTCACATTAGAGAGCCTACGCAATGTGCACCCTACTTTTGTTGAATATTGACAGACTGCTCTGGTACTTCATATTTCTACTAGCTTTAAGTGGAAACAAGGTGAAGGCTGTGAGTCGCTTTTAAGATTGCAATTGAATATTTAGTCGTAGCTCACACGGCCTGATTCCAGAAACGCACCATCACGTTTACAGTGGGCGAAAGCCGATTCAATCGCGACTACTTTGAAAACTTTACCTTCATCCTAGAAAACGGCAAGGTCCACCTGGACATGTTTTTAAAGAAACCTCTAATGAAGGGTTGGCAAGCTCGACTGGACTTTCAGCTACGAGTGGCCAACTCCAAAAGCTTTCAAAGCATATTCTCTACTGTCGTGAATGTGTGTAACATTGTGAATCTGAACAAGAATAATCTGTTCAAGAAGTGGTACAAAAATCTCCTAAAATACGGCAACTTCCTGCAACACTGCCCCTTAAATACTGGCCATTATTACCTCCAAGGCTGGCAGTTTGATAATAATCTGGTGCCACCATTTCTATCGGGCGGCTCATATCGCTTGGAGACCTACAATTTCTACGGCAGGTACAGGGGTACCGATGAGGCTTTCATAATGAGCTGCCGTGCTGATGCTACGATTACCGTTTAAAATATTACACGGGTAGAGGGTACAATAAATATATTTTTACCGTTGATTTCACATGTGCCTAATTGATTTTGAAATTACTTAAATAGTTGAGTTCATTATTAATATTTATAATTACCAGCTATATACCATTCATCACTACCATATTTTTTGTCGTCCATCTACATCTTTATTAACACATCTTTATTCGGGACAATGAGCTTAGTCGATATAGCTTTCACCGACTCTCGGTATCAGTCATAACGCCATTGTTATTCATTTTTGATCGGCATAAAAACATTATTCATACTCTCTTCTCCAAGTGGACACACTAAATTAGTTTTGTGCCGTCATTCTGATCCAGAATATATATGTATATATGCGGTATATTTCGCGACAATTTTATAATTGCTTGTAAAATATCAATAAGTCAATCTATTCGATTTGATTTGAATATTTATCAAGAATATACCATCTTGCTTCGAAACAAATATTAATATATAAAATATTTTTAAAATTCTGTAATAGAATTTGTACACATTGTTATAGAAGGTAAAATTAATTATGATAACCCTTCAAACGAAATCATCGCATCTACAATGGATTTGTTTTCAATTTAGTAAACTTGGTAAACTTTTTGGAAAAAGTTCATAGGTCAAGCCAGCGGCCATTTAAGCTCCATTTAACAAGGATACAGAAAAGGCACTCGCGCTGCAGTAAACGAAAATTCATTGTTCAACAGGACCAGCTGCTCCAGACTACACACTCTGACACACACGAACACCAACATTTGCGTTGTTTGTGTGGAATCCTTTGGTCGGGCTGGCAACTGCTTAGCTTACGCTCGCATTCTGATTCAAGTTGTAAATCTTGAAAAATTGCCATTCAATGCAAAGATTTTGAAAGCATTCATCAAACAGTTGGCTAAAAGTCTGCAAGACCATTCGATATATATATTATTGGTTGAGTATCAAGCAATGAAAATCTCTAATTTGGCGTTAAAGTTCCTACACTGCACACATTTCTTGGTAATCTTTTGAACTTTACCTAGTGGGCGTCTCAGGGAGACATTGAAAATCAGTGCTCTGAAACAGGTTCAATATTTATATAAACTGATAATAAAACACAAGGCTGTTAGTAGTACACGCACATAGTAGAGTAGTATTTCCAAATTGTATATTATTTCTATTTTGATTAATAGCAAAGAGAAGCACGCTTACAAAGCAAAAACCCAAACTTAAACAACTTAAAATGAAATTAAATTTGATTTCATTTGATTTTCATGATTTGATATAAAAGTTTTCTAGATTTAAGGAACCGCGGATATGTTTATATATATACATATATATATACATGTGGGTAATAAAGTTTGGAAAAAAAACAGAGGAAAAAAATCAGTCGAACCCAAATGAAAGCCAAATCCATTTCATTTTTTATAAAAAGGTTTGATTCAATGTCCGTTCAGCGGAAAAATGCATACCACAAAATGTTTATTGTCGGACCTCACAGTCAGATATATTCATATAAAGAATATTGATAAAGAAAAAAATTTTTTTTTATTTTTTTTATTTTTTTTTATTTTTAAGGTCTACAATTTGCATTTCTAACGAAAAACAAATCACAGACACAATATAATTGATTATTTATTTATTTATTTATTTAATAGGTTGACAAATCGAGTGTCAACCTAAGTTGAATGTATAAAATACAAAGAAATATATATAAATATAAAAATTAAAAGATAAAAGCCTAAAGGAATTATCAATAATTATCATAATATCACCGACACGATGGGTGTATTTTATTAAACAATAAATAGAATATTTTCCCTGTTAAAATTTGACTGAACATTAAAAAGAACACGCTGAGAACCAGATGTATAAACAAGAAATTAAATTAAATCGTTAATTAACAACAATCTCCTTTAGCCTGGCAGCAGAACTCCCTTGCATTTTCTCTCCGTGCAGTTGAAGGCAACACATGGCACAGACCACTGCCGAGTTGGGCTAGCGACAACCTTCACATATGGCACAGGCACACAGCCAGTCAGCCAGTCAAATCTGTCCATTTGGCTAATAAATCCTTGAGCAGCTTATTGAGCAACGTCTGCGCATAAATATTATGGCTGGCAACTGGCCGAGGACAAGGGCGCTGGGCGACAGTGGCATAGCTCTATGCGATGCCTCCGTTCACTTTCCACTTCAATGCATTAAAACGCTGCCCTGGTGCGCCGTGCCCCCTGTGGCATTTAGGCAGCACATACTGTGACCGCCTCGTACGTGTTAAATAAAATTCGACTCGGTTGTTTTTTTGCTTTGCTTTTGTCTCTTGGTTTTTAGCTCTCTCACTCGTCTGCAATTCTTGAGCTGACATTGGATTTCGGTTGACTGTCGTGTTGGTATGCCTGCCCAGGACTTTTGTCCTGTTGTTATTGTTGTTGATGTTTTTGTTGGTGGCGGTGCTGGTGCTGTTGCTTTAGCTGGTTCTTTCTTAAGTACGCTCGCTGCACTAAAAGGATATGCAAATTGTTTGAATAGCAAACGACATGCTAAACAATTTTTACCCTCGGCTGTATAAAGAATGAAATCTAACGTAACATTTCTCTTTAGTATGTTTTGGCACTGCTTTTGGTCAAACAATTTTTCTTCTGGCCATCGCATTTTTGTTTGTTTTTGCGCATTAAGTTGTTGCTACAAGGATACGAGTACAAGGCATGTCCTCCACCTCGGTGCAATGTACAGGAAATGTTTTGTTGTATTTCACACCCGCTGGATATAAATCACAGTGTCCCATGTTATTTTGCTTCGACTCCTAGACTGAAATTGCTGCCCCTCCCTGGGACCCCTGTTGGATTATTGAATTAGTTGATTATGTTCTCCAGCACAGTTGAACCTTAGAGCAGGAGCTGGAGCAGGAGCAGCATGCAGCATTTCTATTTGGGGCTTGTGCAAGCAATAAATCTTTTGTTTTACAGTGCCATTTTACAAATTTCAAATCTCATTTAAATCCGTAACAAGGCCAGCTCAATGTTGCGGTAGAAAGGAACAATTGAAACTGTCCTCTCCGTCTCTGCCCATTTCCCTGCGTGGCTGTTGTTTATTAAGATGCTTCATTAAAACCGATTCAACTTGTTTTAAATTATAAACAAGAAAAAACAATTACCTTCGTAGTTTTTACTAAAGTAAAAACCATTTAAAAATATTTAGCAGGTGTGCAAAATGCAAAATACTTAGCCGTAAAACGGGTTTCTAATCCTTTTAAAATTCTTTTAAAATTTAAAATTCCTCCAAAAGCACCTTACAACCTTTCTGGGTGCATTGGGTAAAAAAAAAAAATGATTTATTTTGTAGTCTACTTTTGGTTTTGAAATTGATTTTTCACAAGTTTGTGGAAATAGCTGGATATCACAACGATTTTCACGAATTAAATTTAGTTTTAGTCCGAATTGATGTATTTAATTGTTTCAGGTATTATTTCATACTAAGATTACCACTAAAAGTCGTTAAGGTAAAAATGCTTTAAAAGGTTTAATTACACATTAATTTATTAAACAAATTACACTGTGCTGTCGTTCATACTTATTCTACAGAAGTGAGAACATGCTGATAGGTTGCTTAAAATATTAAAAAATAAGAGGCATAAATAATTCTAAAATCTTTTAAATGGAAGTCCTTTAATTATAAATTATAAATTAAAACTGTGTACGTAAATATATAATAACGTCTTCAAGATACATATGTTATAACTTCCCGCAGTCGAAAGCAAAATCGTTATTTGTGTTCGGCAAAAGTTTAATATTAATTTTACATATCCAAAGCCAATGGCACAACAAAAACTCAGTTTAATGCGCAATCAAGCACAAAAATTGCCCAAACTCCACACCGCAGGAAACATATGCAAGAGCTAACGATGCTGGTAAACTGCTGATAAACAAGGCGAATCTAAGGGCAGAAAAAAAGAAAGTATCCTCTTTGGTATTATGTTTAGAGTTAACATTGATGCCAGATTGCGACAGTCTACGACAGGACAATAGGACGAGCAGCCAGCAGGCAGGGCAGAAAAATAAATATGGCAACAATAAGGTTGTGCCCGTCTCCACTGTCACCTTTGCGTACTTTTCCAAATGGCTGAAGGCATTTTTACTGCCCGGTCTGCAGTTGAAGTTTCTTGGAAATGCAATTTTGTAGCAAGTAAATCTGATAAAGAAATTGTAAGTAGATTGCGTTAAGCTGAAATTAAGTTATACGAGGACAGATTCGTATACTTATAAAAGAAGTTGCCAAAGACGAACAATTAGCGAACACAAAGCTTTTCTTAAGGCCCTCAATTCGCAGTTTACAATGCCAATGTCTCGAGTAAATCACTTAACCCTAATCCAAAGTCCCAGCTATTCATATCAATTTTTCAATTCGCTTCTCAATCAAAAAAAAAAAAAAAAAAAAAAAAAAAGAAATGAAAAACCCTCACCAGGAAGGATACGATTTTCATACTGATTCATTCAGCGTCGTTTTTTTCTTCTTTTTGATTTCTTATTTTTTGTTATTCTTGCCTTGTTACAGAATATTGACGACGCGTCGTCGTTGACGTTGTCGTCGTCCTTGCCAGGATGATGATAAAGTGCGGCACCAAACCGCATTTTTATATATTTTTATATGCTGGCAAATCTGTGTGGCAGTTGGCGGGTGCATATTTATGCACAGTTCAAAGATCAAAATGAATATTTTATTTGATTTGATTCCTGCTTGGCTGGGCTGCTACAAGAAAAGCATTTTTAAGCGCGCCAGAAACGCGCAATCCTTGGCATAATAAAGTCCTTGGAGAGGCATCAGCGGACCAATTGTCTGCTTGTGGGTTGAAATACTTTAGCCACACATCTATGAGTGAGTATTGTTGAATATCTGCTGTCAATGCGATGGAATGAGAGACGTTATTCTCCTATGATATATCCTAACTGATATTAATGTGCTCAAGGTATTAAGAGCTCATGCCCAGGGACACCATATATAAGAAATCTTAGCATTTTATCAAAATGCAGCATATGCATGTTGGAGAACTTTTCCAATAGAACGGTTTTTAGTTCACGTATTATCTAAGTGTCTAATAACAGTATTTACTTTCACAATTTCTGTGCAAAATAAGCATTTCAAAAATTCTGTCTTAAGTCAACGGCGCAAATTAAATAAAAATATACTCTAAAAAGAACACCTGTGTACAGCAGATGTTTTTCGCGATTCCTAATTAACAATTTTTGGCCAACTTCAGTATATAAGCACTGTGACCTATTAGACTTAGGTGTTTATACTATTCGCAATGCGCATCGCTTCACTGCTACTAATTGGACTTCTCAGCTTCTTGCTGCTGGCCCAAAAAACCAGTTGTGCGGAGGACGAAGACTTCGGGGATGATTCAAATTACGTCGAATACGACGATGAAAATGTCGATATCAACGACAATACCGCCGACACCGATGGCGATACCGACGATGACAGCGAAATCGGGACAGTAGATAGTGCCAACGATGAAACCGCTGATGAAGATAATACAAGCGACAACAGCAGCAGTAACGGTGGCTCCACTGATAACGCCAACAGCAGTACCGATAGTGCAAGCAAGGCAACAGACAATACCAGCGATATAACCGCTGATGGAGATAGTACAAGCGATAACAGCAATGATAACAATACCATCGATAGTTCAAGCGCAAACGGAAGCCAAGCAACAGAGGAACCCGGCAATGTTCTTAATGATGATGATAGTTATTACAGTGAGGAGGAAGTAGCCACGGATGATGAGAATGCTTACCCTGACGAGGAAGAAACCAATGGCGAGGAAGAAACCACAGACGAGGAAGCATCAACCACTTCACCTACGACTCGACCGATTTCCAAGCCGAATGCAGGAGTAGGAGGAAAGGGACGCCAGCAGCAACAGCGTCCAAAACAGACTAGGCCCAAGCAGCAGACTAAGCCCAAGCAACAGACTAGGCCCAAGCAGCAGACCTCTGGTCAGGCCAAGCGTCGTCCGCAGAAGCAAGCGCAGGTTCAGAAGCAAGTGAAGACCCAACGGCAGCCGGTCCTTCGGCGCCGCGGCTAGGGTGGCAAGGTGGGCGCTCAGCAGATGATAGCAATGCATTTTTAAACCTGGTAGTTCCTAAGTTCATGCATATACAGCAATACTAAATATTATGGAATTATAAGGCAAAGAGTGTGAAAAGTTTCTCTGGTTGTGGCCTGGTCACTGGCTCGTCTCGCTGGGTTCTCATTTCGTGCTACAAATCCATCAAAGCGTAGCTGTTCCAAGGCTGCAGCGCATTTCACACGCTTCGCTGGAGTTCTGTAACTCGAATTGGCAGACGGGACAGACGGAGAGGACACCGAGGACAACACAGGAAGCCCTGCCTCAACCGAGGCGGCGGCGGCGGCGGCGTCGACAAAACTTTTTTGCCAACGCTGCTGGGCAAAACTTTCGCCGGCGTCGCTGAGGCTGCACAAAATTTGTGTCCAAAAAATATGATTTGCCTGCTTAAATTGCAGTTTGGGCTTTAAAAATGTTTTGACATGGCATATTGCTCAGCCCGAGTCGGCTCGACTCGGCTCGTCATGCATACATAACGTTGGCCGGTCCTTCCACCTAACAGCCGCCTAAATGCGCCTAAATGAATTTTTGCTAGTTGAAAGGCAAAAGTTTTGCCTGCACCTTTGAGCAAAGTTTGTTCGTATGCCTCAAGTTTTCGCCCAAACATTGCCAAAGGCTGAGCCTTGGCTTGTTGCTCAACTTTTATAATTATTTGATTTGCTACACAGCCATTCAGCTGTGTGTGTGTGTGTGTGTGTGTGTGTGTGTGTGTGTGTGTGTGTGATATGTGTAAATCCCTTTCAGACCTGACTGCGACAATATTTCGCAACTCTTATTGAAAACTTTGCAATTTTTAGTAGCGTTCGAATATCAGTATCATTATTTTTTCAGACCTCATGCAAATCTACATTGCCTTGACTTTTCAGTTTAAAGCCAATACATTCAGTTAGTATACAAATTAGTGCTGAGAACACAACACACTATTCGGTAAGATAATAAGATAAAAAACGTGCTGTAGCAAAACACCTGTTGCCTAAACAAACTCTTCAAGACGAGCAAATAAATAGCCAGACTTTAGAGCACATCGAAAGCGTAGTAAGTACTCTCCATGAGATAAGCTGAATGTCAGATAAAGTAAAAAGTCTCTCCATGGCAAATATGAACAGTTGATCCAAGACAATTGCGGCATTAAGAGTGACAATGCAGTACATGTGGTTGCTGCTCTTAGCTCTGGTCTGCCTTGGATACCACCGATCTAATGCCCTGACGCCATCAACTGGAAATATAAAAGCAAAAGAAGCTCCAAAGGACATGATTCGTGTGTTGCCCACGCAACTCAAGTATCTACCCAAAGGGCCTATAAATGGAAAAATTGGCTATATCGGTTCCACAACCTTCAGCTCTCTAGGAATTATAAACCTGGTGAACACAACGCTTGCGAAGCTTGACAAGAAACGCGATTTGTGGCAGGGAACAAACTTCGACTGCATACAAAATGTTTGGATACTGTTTTTCACGGTCTATATAACTTTTTTGGTTCATGTTTTGTTGTAAATGCGAATTTATTGAAATTTCAAAGAAAGATAGAAATACCACAAATATAATGGTGTAAAATGTATAGCTCATAAATATCCGTAACATTTTCTTCAGTTGTCAGCCTTTTAACATATTTCCAACATTTTCCTGTGAAGCTCTTCACACAAACTCCATTTGTATCAGCCGCTCAACGAGGTGCACATATGTTACCCATATGCTAAGTATGCTGACCCCAGACCCCGGTCTAGGAACCGGCTCGCCATTGCTTTCGTCAACTGCAACATAATTTATGACGCTTTCATTAAAAGCGACAAGCGAGACAAACGCCCACACACAATCACGGCTGGCAACAAATGCCCAACTCCAACTGGCCGAGAGCGTCCGGACTTTGTGTGTGTTTAAAATTTGTTTGTGCCGTGGTTGTGCCGTGCCCTGCCCGTGGTGAACTTTACCGCTCCCCCTGCCAAAAAGACAGCAGCGGGAGCGACAACTTTAACTCGGTTACGTGTGCCAGACAGTTGTCAGGCGGAACGCCATAGATGTCGGCAACATTTCACCCCGAACGGTGTCAATTTTTTAATGTCAAACGGTTAACTGGCATGCCGCTGCACCAGCCAAGGATCGCCCGATCCTGAAGCAATAAGCAGGGGACAGCCCCCTGCCGTAAACGTCGCCGTCGCGCTCTGACATAATTAAAGGCCATTAATCACGTGTGCTGATTCAACAACGCCCACTCGCAGGGGCTCCGTGGCGCCCCTCGTATCGTAGGGTTAATCAAGCCACTTGGGGCGCTAGTCTGGGCTGAATTTAAATTGTGCAGCCAAGACAGGCAGCCATACCGGCTTGGCGATATCGCTCCTCGTATCGCCAGTTACAAAATGTGTCCAACTGGACAAATTCTTTTTACACATGCTTCGTTTTTTATTTGTTTTTCGCCTGATTTTTTTTTTTTTTTTTTTTTTGTTTTCAACGATTTTCTCTTTTTGGTCGACTTTTTCTACAGCAGCATTTTGGCGTCAATTAACGTTCTTTGTTGTGGCGTTACATTGGACACTTTTTCGGCCCGGACTCACATAGCCACAGTCATAGCCAAATCTATAGCACCACGTAGATTGGATGTTGCGCTTCAATGCGCGTCAGTGGACAAACTTGCGGCCAAGGCAATTGCTGAAGCTGCTACAATTGGTGCTGATTCAAAGTAAGTAAGTATATTAAGTAAATACGAAAAAAATAAATAAATAAATAAATGCCCGACTAGAAGACTGCCGATCGCCGTAATATCAAATTCGTCAAATTTTGGCTTACATCCCAAGTCAAATAATATATGTATCTCTGAAACATTGTCTTCTTATTTAGTAGACTGTAAAAAAAACTAGTGCTATAAATCGATTTTTATCGGGAAGAGATATTGATCCTTTAATCAGCGTCTGATGTACATGTCAAATTATATATGTTTATGAAAACGTTATTTTTTGATTATTTTTTGTAATAGTTTTGTGCCATTAACAGGCAGATGATAGCATCTCCAACTCCATGAAGTATATATTCTTGGTCAGGATTAGCAGCCTAGTCGATTAGTAGGTCTGTCTGTCCGTATGTATGTATGTATGATCGCGTCGATCTTGGAAACCATAAGAGCTAGAGACTTCAACTTTTCGAATAAAGACACGTCCATGCGCATATCAAGTTTATTTCGAATGATCAAGAACCTATCCCGTTTCCCTCCATTTGATAAAGATGTAGAGCAACCTCCAGTTCTTTAAGATTATTTCGTATATTGTGAGAGATAGACACACCATATTTGGTTAAAATGAATATATTAGCACTTAAAGAACGTTTTGACACTTCAAAATTTCACAAGACGTGAGCTTTGATTTGTTTATACATTTGAATGATCTTGTTAAGTCCTGCATTTTTCAGTATGCATGTATGAATACAAAGTTGAAATGTATGTGGATCAGAATATCTCCTAGTCCGGCACTCCCGAGTAGAGCCCCTCACTTGTTTAGTAATTCATAGCATATAAGCAACATTTTTTAATTAAATTCACCGGACTTATCAAGCATTGCATTTATACAATAATTGCATATACATTTGTTATATGTATGTTTTTTCTAGTCAACATTTTCCAATATTAAACATTTGATTTTAAATTTGAATTTATACATTACTATAATCATGTCATGTACTTGGTGCAGGATAGTCCTTCAATGATCTTATAAATGCCTCTTTAAAAATAAAAAAAACATACTTTGGGGCATTTAAAAGGCCTTTAAAATCTCATATGGCCTTTATTGTAGCGCAGAATGCAGGAAAAACAGGGAAAAAATGTCGAACGAAACGATATGACAAAACAAATTCCCATATATTCACAACAGCAGCACACTCACACACACACAGGCATGACACATGTCACACACGCACACACACTCACACACACACAGAAACGATACCGAAAGATATCAGCTACATGGCTGCTGCGGCGGCGCTTATATAGACTTATAGTCTCGCATATTGACCACGACGGGGCAGAGTCCGCGACACCTTCGCTACAACACGCTGAACCTCCTCAGTCCCCCCAATGCCAATTCTCAATTTCGATCCCAGCCTGACTGTGCATTCCATGCGGTCACCCAAAGTGGGCGGATGGGACGCTTGGGGATTGATTTTTAACGAGCGCCAACGCGACATTGGGCGGAGGCTAGTGAAACAGTCGATGCGCTATGAATGTTTTGCCCGCTTGAATGTGGTGTAAAAAATTATGGAAAAACAATTTTTAATGGACTTAAACTGCTGAAAATGGAAGCCATGTGTCTGCATTAAAGGGTTAAATGCGCATAAAAATGAAGGAAATATTTTGTTCAAATTGCCGCATGGGCTTTTGGCTTTTGGCTTTGAAGTGGCCAATTAAACGAGTAAAGTTTTTATATGGCACAGGGCTTTGCTTGATTTGTGCACGCCGTTGCCATGGCAGCTTACAGACTTACAGACGGCGGTAACGATGAGTCAGCATTGGCAATGACCACCGACAATAGCCGATCATCGATGGATACACTACAAGTATGTAATTTCAGCTAACCAATAACTGGCTATTTATGTGTATGTTATCCCCTGTTGACTCTCTTGCTGTAGGTGTCAATCATATTCAAATGCTAATCAGTTTCGAGAGATTCGAAGTAGCTCGACGGCCCTCTGGGAACGGCCTGACCAAATAGACAAGCAGCCAAAGCCAAAGAGCAGGAACGGGGAGCTGGCCAAAACCAACATGACTGTGACCCAACCAATCAAATCTTAAAATAATACACAAAACACCAGCTAACCACAGACACAGACACGGGGCTCTGTAGCTGAATTGTTTTCTGGGGCTAAGCCTGGGTAACATTTAAATTTCTGGAACCAAAAGCTACTTTGTGGCTTTAAGCAACAGCAACAGCAACAGCTAGGCCAACACCAACAACAATGGCTAAGTACCAAAGTAAACATGGCATAGATGTCGCCGAGAGGGCACAGCTCGGGCACCCAAACTTTGACCACATAAAAGGCAACGGCGTCCCGGCAAAACTTTATGCAAAATTCCCGCGGGCAATGCACACATGGAGCAAACGGGCATTGCGGGGAGGGGGCGAGGGGGTGAGGGGCGAGGGGACGAGGCGCCTGCTCTATGTGTTAATTTGGTTGGGCGTTATTGTAACTTGGCATGCGAGGGCGCAAACTGGAAAAGTGTTTTAATTGAATTATTTTCACTGTCGCCCCAGCCGAAATCCTGCTCTTGACGATGTTCCTGCTGCGCTACTGCCGATGCCTTCAGGCATTATTAACTTTTTTTGTTGCTTCAATTTATGCAAACTTTCTAAAAAAAAAGAAAATATATAAAAAGAAACAAAATAAAGAGAACACAAAAAGTTAAATGAGTTAAACGAGCAATTTTATGAGCATGTAGAAAGTTTACCAAATGTCCCACAATAAAACAAGGCAACCAATTGTGTGGGGTGTTCCAACCCGATGCCAGCTACCACTTGCCAGTTACCGTTACCGTTACCGTTACCGCTACCGTTACCGTTGTAAGCCCGTGGGCCTTCCACCACTCGCCTCAAATTGGTACGTGAGTTTTACTTGTCTAATTGTTTGTAAATGCAATTTGTATGGCCAGAGGTGGGCGAGAGTCGCATGTGAAATCAATGAATTTGAATGTCTCTCGCTCTGGCCAAAGTTTTAAGTGCGAACTTGTCGAAAATTTCACTTGGCTACAGAACATATTGATAGTTTACACAATCAATCAATCTAATAATATACTTATTCTATTTCATATCGCCAGTACAAAAAAAAAAAAGAAAAAACGTTTAAACTACATTTAAGACTGTATATTTAAAGTGATTTTTATCAAGAATTATTTTCATTGACACAATGCATTTATCGAAAAATTTCCCATTAGTAATTTCCTGCTAATAATAGAGCCATTTTGTATCAATTACCAAACCTGCTTTTTTAATACATATGAAAAAAACTTTTTAAAAATTGTTCTTTTGTGGCATTTTTCTTAATCTTTAAAATCTGGGATTTTTAATGAATTTATAGAGGTAAGCTTGCATTTTTGATCATTAAAGCTAACAAAGGTATTTACACATTAATCAGTTATAGACACTATCATTTTGAATTAAGAACTCAAAATTCGGAGAAAACTCGAAAAAAAATGTTTGTATTGCTTACTGTTAAAATGAAATGAAATAAAAATGCAGGCTCACCTCAGGAGAAGCTTAAACATCCAGATTTTGAAAATATAAAAAAAGTCTCAAAGAAAAAATTTAAAAATGTTTTTTTCACATTCCCATATGACGAAACCCACTTTAAAAACTTTATATCCGGAAAAGTAGGTTTGGTAACTGATACAAAATGCAAAACAATTATATCTAGTTACCTAGTGTAGTTTATCATAGTTTATACCAAATTAACCCTGAATTTAAAAGTTTACTTTACATTTAATCCTTTTTTTCAATTTAAAGCAGCGCTTATCAGGTGAAATTCCCACATAGAAATCCAATTATTAGAACCTACACAGCCGCAATTATGTGACCCATAACTTTGCAAGCCATAACAAAGTTATGCCACACTCACATGCACACAGACACACATATACACATATACACATACACTATAATCCCCTGCACATTCTTATCGCATCAGCCAAAAACATTTTCAATTTCAATAGGCTAACGAGTTGTTTTTTATTTCTATCAGCAAAAGAGCAAAGCGTGTAAAAATTGTTCGTCAAAAAGGCCAAATGAAAATGGAAATTGCCAAAAAGCGGTCGAAAGAGCGGCAGCAGGAGCAGGAGCAGGAGCAGCAGCCACAACAGCAGCAACAGCAAGGAAATAAGCCATTCACACTTTCAGCTGGGTTGCCTGTATACATCTGTGTGTAAGTGTGTGTGTGTGTGTGTGTGTGAATTCTAATTCAAAGGCCAAACAGCAGCCACAATGGCAACACGTCACCCCGTCCAAAGCAACCCAATCAAAAAATGGCAACTGGTTGGCAGGTGCAGGGGTGGGAGGAAGTGCAGGACGATGTGCAAAATGTTCTTAATTCTCAATTCATATGCAAATTTATTTTATCGCCAGCGCTGCTGCTGCTGCCTGCAACAACAATGAAGGATTGTGGCTGCCAGCCTGACTGACTCACTGGGCAAAGTGGAAACCACCCATCCACACGTTCACGTTCACACACATACACCATTGCATGCACACCCGCATGCACACACGCACTTGTGCATGGGGCTTGACTTTTGTGGTTCGGTTGGGTTTGACTGTGGGGGAATACAGTGGGCTGACCGTGGGGAATATGTGGAATGTGGGGCTTTCAGCTCGTTATTGCTTGTAACTGTGCCGTTTTGGCCCCTTTCGTTCCCATTTTGTAATTGATCGCACACATTACAAATTGCATAGCCATTGAAAAAGTGCTTAAATGCTAACTTTTAAGTAGGCAACAATAATTGCATCCCCGTGGAGTCCTTTATGTGTTGCTCCTGCCATGCCATTTATTGCCTCACTTAGTTAGTTATGAGCCGCATTGTCAGCAGCATTTGCCAGTCGCTTAGTTGTCGCCATAATCAACACTTGGCCATAATTAAAAGCTCACGCAACATTTGCTGCCACATCTTGGCTTGTCACTAATTGCTTGCCCAAGACTGTTCATGATGCAAGTAATGATTATGGCCAGGATCTGGCTTCTGGCTGGCTTTCCTCGCTGGCTGGCTGGCTGGCTGGCTGGCTGGTTGCCTGGCTGGCCAGACACTCCTTCGAGCACAAAGTTGGCATTGCCAAGTGCCAATTAGCAAGCAAAATAGATTGTAAATTTTAATGACATACACGGCCCGTACAAGTGGACAGCGCTGTTCTTTTCTGCTCGGCTCTTTTCAACTGTTCTCAGCCTCTGCTGATTTTTTCTCCTTGTTTTCCTTTTATTGCCGGCCACTTTGAAAGGAAACTCCTTTAGCAGCGCCTTGCAAAAAGTCAAAGGCGTTGACCGCTTGCTGCATCATTGAATATAAAATACACTAACAGAGTGTATCTATGTCCACTATGTGACTATGTGTGTGTGTGTGTGTTTGTGTCCACTTCAATTAAAAAGACTTTCACCCACGGCAAAAAAAGAGGCTAAAAGACTTGAAAAACACTTCCGCTTTACTTTGCTTTGCTCCTACTTTACTTTTGTATGCGCCTTGGTAAACGTTTGCAATTGCTTCGAAATTGCGCAGACGTGCAGACCCCGTCAGAGACAGAGGTCGAAAAAACTGTCTACCTTCAGTATGACGGCCCTAGCAGCGGCCATTGTAGCACAACATGACTTCCGCTTCCGCTTACTCTATGTGTATGTGTGTGTGTGTTTGTGTGTATGTTTGTGTCTGATGGAGCTAGCAAGAATCCCACACAGTAAAGTGAAATCAATTCAAAGCCTTATACGAGTTGCTGCTGCTTCTCAATTGCCCTTTTTTGTCATCAACATCAACGCTTCCTCATCGCCATCATCAGCCCATTGCCACTGCCATTCCCATCCCCAATTCCATTTCCATTCCCAAACACATTCCCATCATCCCCATTGTCGTTCAATTGCTTGTCCAACCAAGTCGGTTGGCAAAATGTCGCCGATTTCTTTCTCAATTGAAATTTGCCAAATTCGAAACCTCTTTTCCGTGTCTGATTCGCCAGTCCTACAAGACCTTGACAATTATCCCTAAATTTTGACTCAAATTTGTTAAAGGTCTTTATATATCTTTGATTTTCTTAAATTTGTGAATTTTATTATACCTAAGCTTCTTATAAGAGAAGGATAAAATAAACGATTGATTTCTACATAAGTCTGAAACTGAAGTATCCTAGTGAGCCTGTAGATGACAGTATTCTCTAAAAAACTAAACTCCTCTTTCCAAAGGACGTAGGTCGGATAACTTAGTTAGAATAGAAGCGCAGGCGCTCAAAGTAGACGAATCACATCACCGACAATAACAGTTCCTAGGTCCCTCTATGTATTACGGAATTTTGATGATCCTTCTAAAGATCTTGTTTGAGCCACTGCAGTGCATAAAAATTGGTAAAAACTGGTTTTCTGCGAAAGTATATAACTGGCAGACGGAGGCTATCTCCGACCCCAAATTTGATTAAGAATATTTCGGATAATGGATACCTTCCCCCACTCGCCCCAAATACCAAAAAAAAAAAACGCAATTAAAATACAGCCTGTGCTTTTGTACGTTAATACATATAGTTGGTTGCTTATTTGAAGTCCTGAAAGTCTTACAATCATACACTTAGTTAGAAGTTAGAAGTTATTCGAACCCACGCATATATATATTCTTGATCAGGACACCGAGCTGAGTTGATTTACCGCTATCCGTTTGTCCATCCGTCCGTCCGTATAATCTCAGTGATTTCGAAAACTACAAAAGCTAGAGACATAAACTTTTCGATCACAGATTCTGCGATACCACACGCAGTACGAGTTTATTATTCTTTTTCGATATCTTGAACAGTTTCATTAATATCGACTTGATTTTTAAAGCAAACCTCGGAGACTTTAAGAGCTAGAGCCACCAAATTTGGTTTAATTTCTCGAAAACCATACGCAGGTTAAGAATATTTCTGACATATTGAACCAAAGTTGGTGGCTCTGGATCTTATAGTTTCTGAGATATGCTCAAAAAACCGGATAGTTCGAAAGGGAGATGAGTTATCGATGATTTGCAATAACCTTGATCTGCGTATGGTATACCCGAACTTAAAATTCAAGCTTTCTTACTTCTGTAGTTTTCGAAATCGACCCGTTGATACAGTCGGTGGGACTGACAGACGGGCCACGCCAACCTCCGCCCCACGAAATATAAAAATTCTATATTTTACCGATATCAATTTTCAATTATTTATTATACCCTGAATCTACTGAAAATGGATAAATCAGGTTGTGTGTGTGTATGTGTGTATGAATGCAAGCGGACTGAAATATATGAAAAGACAGGGTTCAGGGTACTTCCCAGTCGGGTACCCCCGCCTGGAGCCTTCTGACTTGTTTTATTGTGAACGGGTATTTCGCTGTCGGTTACACCCGACTGCAACATGCTTGCTTAGTTAAGTTATTTTTGTTGAGGATTAAAATGTGTACACATAAAGATGAAAACAAGTGAAGGGCTCTAGTTGGGAGTGCCCAACTATAAAATGTATTATCAAATTGTTGATTTATTATCAAATTTGTCGATTTGACCGCACGTCATCCTTATTTTTTGTACACTATCCTTTTAGACGACGCCCTATTTGGAATTCGTATTAAAAAATTCCTGTGCACAGATTATGTTCATAATTAAATTATTTTTGTTGTTTACTTAATTATTAATGTTAACTAAAAGGGGTACATATTTTTTTATTATTCGTTTAAGTTAAAATTGGGATCACAACATACAATAAAAACCAGCAAAAGACCAGACATAGAGAGACAGACATAACTAAATCGACTCAGCTGCTGATCCTGATCAAGAGTAAATATACTTTACCGCTATATAGTTGACCGCTTAGTTTTCCAAGTCACGGGATTCAACCAAAAGTGTCCAAAAAGAATTAAACGCATTCTTTAAAAACCGCAAGCACATGGCCACAATCAGTACTGTTAGGCGGAAACAATACACATGCAATTATGTATGCTTATTGTGCTGCATCCTGCAGGAAACGACAACCCCAAACTCCGAAGGAGGCCCATTAGAAAAGTTTTTTGGTCATAGAGCAGAACCCAAAATTGACCATAAAATAAATTGAAGTGCACAACAAAAACAAAAGGCAAACTCGGTGCAAAGCAGGTGGAGCTAAAAACGCAAAAAGCAAAAAACAACTGCAGCGTGACATACAATGGGACAGCTGAAATGGGTTCTGGGGATGGCATGTAATGCTCCTGCTCCGCTGGACATGTGTCAATGCAACGGGCGGAAACCCCGACTCCCCTGGGTGAAAGCGAGGCGATAAGAACAACGAACGGCGATAGTGTCGCAAAACAAATAGGTTGCCTAAAAACCGCAAAACCAACAAAAGCAACAAACTGGACACGACACGGCAACAAAAACATGTAACCACTAATGTTTAGCCGCACACAAATAAATAGACAGAGAGAGAGAGAGAGAGAGAGAGATAAAGAGAGAAATTTGGAAAAAGGGTTAAAAGAGTTAAAGCCTCACAGTTGACATTGCACATGTCAAAGAGCTATACCGGCATCTATGCAAATTATTCAGCATTTCTTTTAAATTGCCGAGCTACCCACTATTACCGAGCGTCGAGTTCGAGCCTCTGAGCTGCTAAAGTAGCGAGTGGGAGTAGCGAGCAACGAGTGCCCATTGCCGCACTTTAATGTCATTGCCTACTTTGAGGCGCACACAGTTTTTCAAGTGCTACGTAAATATTTTCTAATAAATTTTGCGCTCCTATTACGGGTCGACCCGCAAGCTGGCTAAGATTTCATTACGCTGCACTCGAGGGGTTCCGTGTCTGTCTGCTAGGTCGTGGTCGTTCCCCGTTGCACATCCGGCACCGCCCACGTAATGAAAATTCTTGCTACGTAATTAGCAATGCAGCCGCCAATTTAACTGGGCTGGGAAGGGGGGCGAGGAGCTGTGCCCTCGCTTCGAGTATTTGAGTGTGTTTTTAATACGCATCAACAAAGTGGGCAATGCCAGAAGCCGGATGCCGGACTGCAGACTCGCAGACGCGCACAGTTGCAAAGTTGCGGGGATGCCAGCGGAGGTGTCATCATCGTTGGCACTCCATTCACACTTGACATATGCAAATGTGACTTTTAAATGGATTTATATAGTACGTGGCCTGCCATTAGCCCTAATGCGGGCCGCCTTGGGCAATTAAAGGGGATAGCTGAAGGAGACAGTATTAAAGCAGCAGGTAGCAGTGACTGAAATAGCCAACAGGCCCTAAATGGTAGTAGAGGTGGGCCGCAAGGCCCGAGCCCGAACTTCGCGATTAAAAAACAGCACGAGCACGCACGACACATTTTTTGCGAAGCTATGGCCCGGTCCGTCCCGACCCGACACAAATTTCCCAATGAAATGTATGTTTTATTCGTTATTAGTTCATATTTTTATGTTAAAGTAAAATTGTATCAATGTTAGAGCTTAATAATCCAGTAACAATCTAGTGGCGGTATCTGATATCAAATTTTATGACAAAGGATATTCTATGAGCTACCGCACTTTACGCAAAAGCTCCAGCTTATTTATACCATTAAATAACAATTGCTACAATTTATACATATAAAAAATCAGTGGAACCATTATCTTTTAAAATAATCAAAATGTGAAATTTAAAACTTTGTTCACCTATAACTTGTTACTTACCTAACTTTCAAACTAAATATACAACATACCTTTATCTCTATGTGGAGTGTATATTTTAGCCAAAATAGTGGTTTTTTCCAAAAAAAAACGTGATTTCCTAATAACGGATTGGAACCACTTGCACGAAACTTTTCGATCGGCATATAACGGTATATAACTATCTGATCATACTATCTTTGCACAACTTCACAACTTCGTATGTAAGAAAAATGTAAAGAGTATTAAATTAGTGAGTTTATTTTTGGTGTGTTTCGTGCCTTAAAGTTAAACACGAGCCCGGCCTGGCCCGAAATTGAATTTTAGGCACGAGCCCGACAATTCTACCACGAAGCCCGGAACGACCCGGCCCACCTCTAGTACTTAGACCAGTGCAACGCAATCACAATGCAGTTTTGTCCAGAAGCAGCTGTTCAACTCATTGTCTGCATTCAAATTATTTACACATTATCTGCAGGAGGCAGCCGAAGGATGGCTGGGCTCGGGCTCAGATCCCCCAAGGGCATGTCACAACCAGACACTCACGGAGAGAAAGATAGAAAGTCGGAGCATTGTTATTTTAATAGTTTAAGTAACCATAATATGTTGAGTACTTTTTAATAAACTTGAAACATGAGCAAATGTTTTGTTTGTGCGCGTGCGGCATGAGGACACCAGGGACCAGCAGGCAACAGCAAGGAAGCAAGAAACTACACCATGGGCCAAGATTTATGCAAACCGAAATGTTGCCAAAAATTACAATTTAATGGAGTAGACACTGTGCTCGTTCCCGTTAGTTGTGTGCGTGCCTGTGTGCGGCACATAATGAGCAGCGAGCAGCGACCAACTTGCAACCAAACTTGCAGCCTTAGCACAAAGACACAATCTGAAACGGGATCGGGGAACTGGGAAGTATGGTGCAACTGTCGAGTGGCCAACTCGCAGTGTTAGCAAAAGTAACTTCTCTAATTTTGCAGGAAATATGAAGCCATTAAAGCTGCAGCAGACATGGAGAATGGCAACATCTTGACTGCGCCACAGGCACACACACACACACACACACCCATATACGAGACCTCCGGCCATGTGGCACCCTGCGAAAGTTGTCCTCCAGAGAGTGTGAAAATAAATTCTGAATAAGGTGGAGATGCCAACTGCTTTGCATGTTTTGCCTCGTTCCCAACTTCAGTCCGAACGAACGCTTAAAACATCTGTTGCATTTTTTCTTTTAATACCCTGTACCCATTTACAATCAGTGAAATGGATACAATGAAGATATTCGAATGCATGTCACAGGCAGAAGGAAGTATCTTCGACCCCGAAATATATGTCTAAGCATTAACACTCGTACTTCTCTAGCCTTGTACGTTCGTCAGTTTGCCTAAAATTTGTCTAAAAATGCTCAAATTAAGTATATCATTTGCTGTCTTTTATTTTTTAATTTTGATAATTACAGTTACCGTTATGACCTTTCACTGAGTCAAACATTACATCCATACACGAGCCTGATCCTCGTTGTTCAGTTGCCTAAAAGCTTAAATACTTAAACAACTCATCTACCGAGGACTGCTCTACTATAAATATACAGAAATGTATAAATTCTTGAAGAAAAAACATTATTAAACTCTGTTCACAACGTGTAAAATAGGGTTCCTTAGTTTTATGTCCTATCCGCCTTCCTGTGCGTCTGTTCGTCCGTCTATCTATATTAACAGTTTCTTTATATTTTCAAAATGTTCTGTTCCAGAGAGAAAATTATGTAGATATGTAAGGCTCATTAGGTGTTAAGATTTTTTGGCCACGTTTACCATAGGCAGCAAGTCCCAAATTCTTAGATAATCTTTATGTCCCAGACTTTAGTGAACACAGAACCCGACTATTCCCAGCACGTCCCATTTCGACCCCAAAAATTGCAAAACATCAAAATTTCCAAAAAGCACAGTTCGAAAGTTATTGCTAAAGACACCAGTAGGACGTTAAATAACTTATTTGTATCCCGTTTTAAGCTCTTACACAAAAAATATCATTAAATACCAAAATAAAAAAATGCGGTAAGAAAAATAACAGCACGAATATATATTGCAAAATACAGGGTATATGTCAGTCCTCAACTGGAGCACTCACACTTGTTTCTATTGCAACAATTTATATCCACAAAGAGACAAAAAAAAAAAAACAACAACAAGTGTACTCGTACATATATTTAATTGCCAACTTTCAAGTGACAAGCAGCGAGAAAAATGACCATTGCCGAGGTTGAGTGCCCGTCCGGCTAGAAACCTCTTTCCTGCTGCCGTCACATATCCTGGCCATGCGCCGGCTATGCGCTGCACTTAATCACTGCTGCGACCAGCTGTGCAGGGTGTCGCCTTTCGGTCGAAGTCGAGTGTGAAGTTACTTTTTTATAACGCAATTTTATAGAAATTTATAGGTTTGAAAAAATCAGACACCTGCGAGGTACAATTGAATTGCGTTTTTAATTCTAGTAGAAATGTAAACCACAGAAGCGTCGCAAAAGTTAAACAACTTGAATTAAACACTATAAAAAGTCATGAGCCGATTATCTACCGAACAAATTTATTATATCCCTAAACAAAATTGTCCTCTTGAACCATAATTTCAACGCGAAAAAAAAACATCACAAGGAATCATGATAGAGTCAGATCTTTACTGAAAATAATAAACAAGTATTAGTTAACAAAATACTTTACTTTAATTTACTTTATTACAAGAAAGAACAATTATTCTTGGTGTGCCGAAGATTAAATACTCTTGCAGACATAAGGCAAATGTGCGTTATATTTCTCTACTTAACTTTAATAATAAAAAAAAAAAACAAGAACGTTGCAGTCGGTTGTAGCCGACTCCGCAATACTCTATCACAGTGTAAAAATAACGTGGACGTGACAGAAAAATGTTTGGTTCGATTTTTCGTGAAAATACCATCGAACGAACGGACGACTCGTAAAACTGGCATTATACTTTAGCAATATATACACTGAAAAAGTCTCTGTTTATATTCTTTACGAAATGAAAAGAGAATATTATGTTTATGCAATGTTAGTCTTGCTATCCGTGTGTATAAAAATATTTCAAGTCTAGGTTAATTGCGTCTGTCCGTATAAACTCAATTTTTTTTTTGCCGCTAATTAACCTAGACTTGAAGTATTTGTATACATATACATACATATGTGTGGTCGTGTATACCCGATTCGCCCACTGGGCGCAGTTCGATAAAAAGCGATATATCTCTCTCATTATCAGACAGATTACTGATGACCTTATCCAAACATCGCACAAAAAGTTTTGCATATTGTAGGCGTGGCAAACCGATCAAACTCGAGAAAATACATGTCTCCCGCAATTCCCCCCACACCAATTTTGGCAGACAGTTTTCTACTGATCTCCACAAAATATAAATATAAATAAATTTCGACCACACCCACTCCCGTAGTTCAGACCGTTTTCGTTTGTTTGAAGCCGTTATACAGTTTTTTAATTACGTTCTCAAAATATCGAGCAGTAAAATTTTAGACACGCCCGCTCTTTACTACTTTACCTAGGACCCATAGTTAAGGTATATGTCAAAAATGCATCATGTGCCAATACTTTTATGTGTCTCTGCCTATTGAGCATAATACTTTACCAATTTCCAATGTAAGTCGACGTTCAGATCATAAATGTATTTATGTACTTTTTGCCATTGTAAGGTGAAAATCCGCTGCTCGCAAGGCCTCCACTTCCTGCACCTGCTCGGTTAATTTGCAATTGGAATTTAAATAAGAAAACGGTTGTAAAAATGCCTCACCGCAATGACGGCTGCATAAAATTAAGTTTATTTTAATTTACGTTGATTAATTGCATTGTCAGCCGAGATGAAATGTCGCTCAGGCCGTGGCACATGGTCGAGAACTTTTTGCACCCAAATGAAGCCCGATGAAAACCGCACGCCAAGTGTTAAATGTCAGTTACGATTTTAATACAATTTGAACGGCATGTGCCATTTAATTATAAATTAAAATAATACAATACATACACACATATGTACATATGTATATAGCACACTGCATACATACAAATACCTGTATGGATAGCAAGACTACCATCGAGTATTGAGCCAAATGACATTTTAATTAGACTGCAATGCACACAAGTTCATATTTGGCCAAAAAGAAATGCGAAGCGAACGCGGGTGCTCCAATTTTGGCATCTGAACAACGCCAGTGCCAATTGTTCCCCAAATGGCTTTTTAAGCACCGCGCAAATTTCATTGAAATTCCGCTTGCGTATCGCCAATAATGTCGTACATTAAGTTGCCTTTTTGTTTTGTTATTTTTTATACATCTTTATATATACATATATATATATATATATTTATATATATTATATATATATATATATATATATATATATATATATATATATAACACAAAACATGTTGTTCTATGTGGCGCGAGCTAGCCATCCAATGCATTGGATATTTATTTTAATGGTCTTGGGTGTTCTAAATTCGGGAATTAAATGAAACGTAAAATGCTTACTGCTTCAGAAATAGCCACCAATTTACATAAATACCCAATGGCGGCAACAAATAAACAGGTGTTCAACAGGATATTAAATTTTTTTGACTGTTTTCTTTTTGACCAAACTATTGCGTAGAACCCTCTTAACTATGGACATTACCATGCCGAGCACATGCTCTGTTTTGTTCGAAAACGTTTTGACAATTTGCATAAAAACCTGCTAATTAGGCATGTGTTTTGGTTAAATCATAAAGTGGTTCAGATAAATAGAAATGCCCAATTAAAATTTGGCTGGGTGGCCTATTTGAAGAGCTACCAACTAGACCTTGACGTTCTAATTGCCTAATCGCTTGCAATAAAACAGAATTCAATCTGAATGTAACTTATACTCAGCACTAATTGGTTATTCATGGAGCTTTCTAATTTCGAATTATTTATGTTGACCCATGCCCAGAATATTGCCCATTCCTATAATATTCAATCGGTAAACGGTTTTAATTTATGGATAAAGCAAAACGGAAAAAATTCATTACATGCATGCAAAATAAGTTCTGCTAGCTTCCAAATTTCCCAAAATGCTTTATGACATCAGAAATTATATAATCAATATATAAATTACTTTTGGTTGGCAACGCAGCAACCTTTTTCATCATATCTCTTTCCATTTCTTTTCTTTATAATCTTTAATTGTTCACCACTCAACCAAATATGTATTTGATTATATATTCGCCTATCACACGTCGACGTCTATAAAAAGCTAATCAAAAAGTCATTTTAAAAAGCAGAAGGATTCAAATCAATTACAATACCTAAGAGTCCTTGCGAGGGTTGCCTTTTAAATAGTGGCACCTAAAATTTAAATTACGCTAGTATATCATTAAAACCACTTTATTGATTTGCCAAATCAATTCTCTTTGAGAAGTACTTTTGCACTTTAGAAGGGGTTAGGTGATTGTCATATATGTAGTATATATTTTATCGAAAATTGTAAAAGATTTCTCAACAGACTCGCTTATGTTTATGCAACTGCAAGACAGGTTTTTGGAAATTATTAAAAACGAACCCTTTAAAAAATGGCAACATCCCTACTCGCTTTATTTTGTTCCTAGTAACTAAAAAAGAAATGTCAAATCACATCTGATATAATGAAGTGTTGCCAAGCTGGCCAACAGAAGGGCGACCCTCGAATATCTGAGGTTAGTGAAGACCCAGTTAAAGCTGGGAGAGCCTGCCTTATACAGGGTAAGCTACCGCAGTGCGTATGATTAATGCATCTGCGAATTGGGGCCAGCAAAAACCTGGTGAAAAGCGCCTTCGGCAGAAGGCAACAGCCGTTAAGACAGAGACTCAGACACTGCTCAATTAATGATGGAATGCACGTCGTGATATTGAAGTGGGGGGTAACTGCAATAATTGACTTTTAAAAGGAAACAGCTGGCGCCGAGGGAAGACGTAGGACCGCTGTCGTCAGTCGCTGGGTGGGTGATTCAGGCTAGGTAAATATATTGTTCAAGAATTACTATTTATTTTTTGTATCAGGATGAATCACGGCGTTCCACGCAGGTTTCCTCTTCCGTTATGGACCTCGGTTCGCCTTACCATCTCGCAGCTTATTTATGCACTGCATGTCTTTGAGCTTTATTTTAATTCTCTAAGCGGCTCTCTTTTATCAAAAGCGATAAACCGCACACGCACCCATAAACCTCGTTTATTTTTCAGTTTTCTACTTGTCGTACAATGTCCACGGGTCTCCAAAATGACCTTAAAATTAAATTGGCAATTTTTATTGTTACGTTCAACATGCGTGCATTATTTATTTAGCGAACAAATCGGTAGAATGGCAAATATAGCTTATTAAATCTTAAGATCGAATGTTAAAAACGACCATTTAAATGGATCATATTCGCCTGATCGCGTTGCCCATAAGGAGGTCTATAAAATGACAGCTGAAACGTGCAATATTCAGAATATAAGGGAACCGGTCTCTACTCATCTATACTCACCTGTACAATTCAATAATGCAAATTTACCTGAGGCTATCCAACGATCGTTACCAACAGGCAACGGGCGGTTCGCACGTTTGGACGACTCGACTCGATTCGATTCGATCCGACTCGACTCGTCTCGGTTCCAGGGAGAACCCATGCCGCATACTAAGCAGGGGCGCTGAGGCCCCACTTTGGGTATATCCGAGTTTTAGCAACAACTCATTATGCTCGTTTTGTAGGTTTTTTGCCAATCTGATTTCGTATATAAATCTAACGCGTTGCGTTGAACAGTCATCACTTCTTTGGTGGAAACTTAAGTGTCAAGTTTAGCTCCTGCCGTGATCAGTGCGCGTATCAAAGAAATAAAAAATTAAATTGCTCAACTCAAACAACAATCTCAACATGAAGTTCAGTGCTGCGTTTGCTTTGTTGGTGATCGTCGGGTTTGTCGCCTGCGGCGATGCCCTGCCCGCCAGGAAAAGTGAGTTATCAAAGTGAAAAGATCCTAAAGGATAATCCTATGCAACGAACTACAGACAGAATTGCATTTTTTTTTTCTTTTTTTTTTTGGTGTTTATGAAAAGACAAATAATTTCTGTATAAATAACTCAGGAACTGCAATTATGATATATCCAATATTTCAGGTAGTTATAGTTTGGGATTAAAAAAAAAAGAGAAAAATTGCAAATATCTCTAAGAGCTTATAGAAACAAATGTAAAAAAAAATTAAGAATTAAATACTCCTCAGCACTTATCTATGTACATATATTTAAGGTCTACATCTTATATTTAAGTCGGAGCGACATAGAGTTCACTATGAAATTATTCATTATTCATTTCCTTTCATTTCATATGCATATTCGTACCCATCCGCATTCCTTTGCACTGCATCCAATACTGAAGATCGGCAATTCCTCTTTCCAGGAATGGTCTACTATCAGCAGCCCGCTGCCGCCGAATGGTACGGCTCGGCTCCCCAGCAGAGGATTATGTACATGCAGTACGTGCAGCCAGGTCGCACCCATGCTCGCTCCACTCAGGCGGCCAGCGCACTTGTGGCTGGTGAGACCGTCGCCACTGGCACATATCTGAAGGGTAAGCATGTCAGAAACCCGACCACCAACTGTCATCTAACCAACCATCCCAACTAACCCACAACTCTGCTGCTTATCTAACCAAGATTGCGATCACGCAGAGACCGATGTGGCACTCAGTGTCGGGGACAGCAGCGCGGAGAGCGCCCAGGCTGATGATGTTCTGAGCGCTGCCGGTGCTCATGGCGCCAGCTCTCTGGCCGAAGCCTATCCCGATGAGCCGCCAGTGGTGCAGATTGCTGTCGATACCAGCAACAGTGCCGATGCTGATGCCGATGTTGAGCCCCAACCGGCTGTGGCCGTTAGCGACGACGCCGCCAAGGTGCCTCGCGACTTTAACTTTGCCGCTGAGGATGTTGCCGCAGCTGCTGAGCAGCCGGCCCCAGTGCCAGCCGTTGCCCAAGTCACCGCTGAGGAGGATGAGTTGCCTGCTCCAGCTCCAATTGCGCCCGTTGCCGCCGTCGTTCCCGCCAACCGTTACCTGCCCGCTAAGAAGAAGGTCATCGTCGAGCTGGATCAGTCTGCCGAAGATGCCGAGGAAGCCCAGGTGGCCGCTATTGAGGACGAGGAAGCCGAGAACGCCGTTGCCGACGATGTCGAGGAAGACGATGAGGAGTTGGCCGAGCCCATCAAGCCCGTGTTCAAGCACCCCGCTCGCGTACCCAACGCACGCCGTCCTGCTGCCAAGAAGCCAATCGCCGCCGCCGCTGGCAAGCCGGTAAAGAAGCCCGCTCCTCTGCCCGCTGGAACATTCTTCCCAATTGACTTCGGTGGCACCAACGGCGGTGCCATCGCCATTGCCAACTCTTTCAGCACGGGTGAGGGCGGCTCGGCCACATCGCACGCCATCGCCTACGGCTCCCCCGAAGCCGCACGCGCCCGTGTCCGTCCTAGCCCCAGCAAGCGCCGTCATTAAGTGGCTGTCACATGCACACATGCTCCATGACTGATGCTCATTCCCATTGCAACGCCACTTGAAGATTTACCACCAATTCTTGCTAATCGCCAGGTGCAACGATACTTTCATTTCGAGTCTGCGCCGAGTCTGTAATAAAAAAGATTTTTGTAATTATTAGTTAAATTGTAACGTTTTTCAGCGCATTTCAATAAAAGTTCTTTCTGTTTTTAAAAAGTTTCAAGCCTTTAATTAGTGATTGGGAAACCATATATTTGCCATACGCAATGCATTTCGAATTTATTTCAAATACTTGTTTTCTCTTATATAAAAAAAAAAAAAGTACGCAGATCAAACGTTATACGGAACCAAATTTCAATATTAACAAAAGATTAGAACTTAGAAAGGTAAATGCCTTAAGTAGATATATAAAAAAAAAAAAAAGATGTCATACAAAAACATTAGCTATCCATTTGACTTAAGCGCTAATGGTTGATCCACAATTCTGATATCATCATGTGTTTAAATTTACTCATTTTTCTTCATCTGCATATAATGCGCAAATTGTACAATGTATTTCTGTATTTTTTTTGTTTTTTTTGTTTTTTTTTGTTTTGGGATTCTGAAGACACTACGTTTAACCTTTAATACAAGAATCTGCGAATTTGATCCTTTTAATTCAACGCTACACAGCTGTTGGCTTGGAATTGTTTATAACTCTTTTGACATATACTAAATTGGAGTGACATATATATTAAAACGTAAAGATTAACTTCGGTTGCGGTTAGTGCTGATGTTGGCGCTATCAGTAACCATATTTGTCCTGCAGCGAGGACATGACATCGTTAGCCAGGTTGCTCAGCCTGCCGGCCACCTTGTGGACGCCCTGGCGCACGCTCTCCTTAACATCGTCAAGATCCGGTGCATTAAAGTTCACCCCAGTCGAATAACCGCCGCTGCCTGCAAAAAAAAAAAAAAACAAAAAAAAAAAAAGACAATTGTAACCACAAAAACGGTATTCAACAATATTGTGATCTCTTATAAGTATATTTTAATACCGCGATTGCTCATTCCGCCGCCAGAAGTACCATCTCCGAAGTAGTCCGACGAGGATATGGCGCGTGAACCCTGAAAACGATTTAGGTTGGCGCTGATATCCGCCGACGATTGCTCGCTGGCAAAGAACTGATCCGAGCCGAAGCCCTTAGAGTTGCCGAACTTCTGCTGCGCCGCGACGGGGTCATTGCTGTTGTTGGTGCTTTTGCTTTTGCTCTTGCTAGCGGCTGCCCCGCTGCTGCTCGCCTTTGGCTTGTCATAATCGCTGCTGGCAGCGAACATGGACGTGATATTGCTGTGCGTTCCGCCAATTGGCTCAATCGTCTCATATCCCAGCGCATCCAGCTCGAACTTGTCCAACTTGCTGGTGCCGCTGAAGCTCTCCTTCTTGTCGCCACCGCCGCCGTACAAATTCAGTGAGTGATCATTGAAAAAGCTATCGTTCTCTAGCGAAGCGAGCTTATTTTGGGTGCTGGTCTTGGGAGCAGCGGACTGCTGTATGGTTTCCATGTCGCTCAACGCCGAGTGTGCCACGTCAGAGCCCCTCAAGCTGAAGCCCATGCCCAGGCGCTCCATTTGCTTGGCCTTGGCGGGATCGATGCTCTTGAGCTTGGCCTCCTCGCGTGTCTTTTGCAGCGATAGATCTTGATAGGCCAAACGCATGCTCGTCACAGTTTCCATCTCCTCCTCTGCGGTCTGTGGCTTGTCAACGGGGCCGCCTGCAGCAGCTGCTGCTGTTTTACACTCATTTGCCGCATTGGCGCGCGCCTCAATGTCCGCAAAGTTTGTGGTCACCTTCGTCGCACCCAGGCCGCCCACCTTGCGTGCGCCCAGCTAAAAGGCGATATTTTCAAATTTATTTGCTGTTTTCTGTTTTGAAGTAGTGCTCACTTACTGCTCCCTTCTTGGGCTGTATCTTGCGCACACCAATGGACGACGGCACCGCTGAAGGAGCCACTAACGCATTCAGCAGATCCACGCTGGGCGCGCCGGCTACGACGGTTTCCGTAGACGTCAGTACGGGCTTCGTCTCCTGTAGCTGTAAGACAGAGCCGGCAGAGGTTAGTGAATTGCTAAGGGATTAATTACGGTGCGAGTGGCAACAAATCAACGTCAACTGTAACTTTTACTTAAACTGCAGCAAGGAATGCGTGTCTTGTTGTTGGCATTACCTTAACATTGGTGGGCACCAGGCTGATGTTGTTGTTCTCCAGGTGCGCGCTGGCATTGTTGTTTTCGCATTGCGCAAAGAAGTCATCCTCCTCCGTGTCCTCCTTGGTGGCATCATTGCCCTCGCTCCTGTCCGCCGCTGGGTCCAAGTGCAGCTTTGCATGTGTATGTGTGTGTGGTGATGGGTGTGGAAACAGAAAACAAGATACAAGCGCAAGCGAGAACGGCAAAGGTTTTTGGTGTTAGTTAGTTTCAGCAGTGTAGTTCCGTAGAATTAAAGCAATAACAAAATGAAAACAAAACACAAACGCAACAAACAACACAAGACTCTCCGTCAGCTGCTCACCTTGTTGCCGTGCACGTGCATCGCCTGCTGCGCCTGGGCCGCCAGCTTGTCGCGGTACAGCTGGGCAGCCCTCGAATTGTACTTGACCTGGGCATCGCTGCTGCTGCAGTTGTGGGCGCGAAAGAATTGGGCAGCATTTGCGTTGCCGCCCAGCTGCATTTGCCGCAGCTGCAACCAGGTCCAGTTCGTATCCAGATTGGTGCTGCGCACAAAGGTCAGGTGCACGCCGAGATTGCGATGCACAGCGGAACAGTCGATGCATATGAAGATGCCGTACGTGACGGAGGACCAGGTGGGCGCCTTTGTTGCACAATCGAAGCAGGACTATAAAAAACAAACCAAAAACGGAACATGTGAAGTTAAGCAAATAAAAAAGTTTAGCCCAAATCTGACCTTGTTAGCTGGTTGCGCTCGCAGGCGACTAAACACGGCTTCGAGTTCTTGCTTTGTGGGACCCGTTGCATTGTTGGACATGTTGCTGGCTAAGTTGGTTACCCTCTTTTTATTGTGGATTGTGAACTGTTTTCGTGGCTGCCTCTGCCTGTGCCTGAAGTTGTTTTCCGTACACTTAGTCACCCGAATTGCTGTTTTGGCAGTTGATGCTGAAACGTGGGTTGGTACAAATTTTAGTGCAAACCCTTTGAATTTTGGATCAAGTGCATTTGTGAACGCTTTAAATGCTTGCTTTCGCTCTTAGTGTTAAGAATTTTTGACGTGTGTTTTTCGTTCCAGTCACTTCCACGTTCACGCTAGAGATGAGTTCTCGATAGTTCAGTCAGTCACTATTGCAACCTGGAACGAATAACAGCTGTAGCAAAGTATGTAATGTTGTCAGCAAAATTATCTGTGAACTTAACTCATCTCTATTACGGTATGAATAATAACTACTTTTAAAATTCTAACTATGCTGTACAATTATTTATATTCTCTTACAACAGCAATCCAAAACAAAAAAATCAGTGTCCGCAGAAAAAAGGGCACCGTGCATATCGAAATATTCGATTTTATTCTTAAGCCACAGCTGTTCTGTTATCGCTCTGTGGTGAGTTGATTTGAAAATCCAATCAGCGCTTCTAAAACTAATTTTGCACCACAACTTATTTGCTTATTACTTTTAGATGATATAGCATCAATTTGGAAAAAAAAATACATGTAATAAAAGTAGTAAAAAAAGAAGAAGAATGTTCTCAAGATACGCATGCATCAGGCGCTCTAAATTGAATGGTTTTAAGCTTTACAAAGCTTTTTCGCAACAAACAATAACAGTCAACAACTGAGTAAAACGAACCACTCAAAAGGAACAGGTTCACCAGCGCAGTTCAGTAGGATATGTATAATAGAGTTGTACATCATGGTTCAATTTAAAAAGGAAGTTCAGCTGTTTAATTTTATTGAACGAGCGAATCGTTAAACGTTCGCTTAATTTCAATTACCATGCATTTAATTCCTTTAATTCCCATTATCGTTTAACAATACGTTTTAATTTCAGATGTCATATTATTTATTTAATAATAAATGTAAACAAGCTTAAATCATACCATATTTACCAAAACATTTTATTTAAAATTTTTTATTGTTAACAACTGTTGAGCAACTTGCAGTTGGCTTTAATGGCGCCAGGTTTGAATATTTGAATCTAACGGTGCATTTACCAAATTAAAAAACGAAAAGAAACAAAAATTGTATGCGTAAGGATGGCTGATCCATTTAATTGCATAAATTAATAAATATATTATAGTATACCTGAAAGTTAAAGGAACTAAACGTTATTGGGACTAAGAGGAACAGCCTAAATAATTATAGGACTCAAGGGTGAACTCTGTGACGTGGTTAGTTCGTTCAATGAAGTGAGTGGTTCAATCGAACTTATTCTGAACGATTTGATACAACTCTAATGCGAAACAACATCGATGGGGCGACAAAAGAAAAGAGCACCCTCTGCATTTATCAAATTTGTGCAAGAGTGGCGCAAGCTCCAAGGGAACAACCTGCAGTGGCAGGAGTGCATACATTTGGCTAGCCCGGAGTGGCAGGTTAGTTTAAAGTGAATAAACAACTATGCAGTAGTTACATTTCTTGTGGCTTTCCCTAGAAAATGAGCCCGGTCGAGCGTCAGCCATACCACGACGCAGCGCGTCTACAGCGGCCAACCACAATCTCCAGCGAGCACTCTTCGATGAACATTGGCCCGGCACAGAAGCAGCAGCAGCAGCTGCGACATATGCATATTCAAATAGAGAAACTGGTGCACAACAGTGTCCAGCAGACTAAGCTGGAGACCCAAAGCTATTGCTTCTTAATGATGAACTACTTCACAAAGGACGTTTACTCGCCCGCGGAGCTGGCCGCGGCCCAATTCAATCTGCGGGACGGTATGCAGAACATATATCATACCCTGATCAATCCTGGTACAAATACATAATGCATTTTAAGATACACCGACTAGTCGCTAACCAGAAAGCTTTCCCTTGCAGGCTGCAGTGTCTATGGATCATTGCACGAGACTAAGGAACATGCGCAGGCAACCCATCAGTTGCCGCTTCCGCCCAATGCCTTGGGTAACGACGATTTCGAAGGCATTCAGGCGGATTTGCTGAAATTTGTGCGATCGGAAAATGGAGTTGGGGGCGAACTACCGCCTGTGTTTACACTCCAAGATCAGATACCAGTTGTCAGCGGGGCTCTTAAGTTTCTCAATGGGGGTGTGGCTAGCCAGCTGAATGTGTACCCCATTGAGTATCTGTTCTTTATACTGAAGGAGGCAACTTGTGAAGCTGGGATGTTGCCATCTCCAGCATCCATTCATATCACCACTTTTCAATTCAATCTGGATCCGCATGAGTTCCTGTCAGAGATCAGCTGCGAGTTCCACAAGCAGCGCGATCTTACCCAGCATTGCACTAAATCCTATGTTACGCGCTGGAGCTACGCATTTGCCAGCTACATGTGCCCTGATTTAGCAATTAAAATGATACCAAATCGGCACATGCCCAGTAATCCTGGTAATTCCACTAATATGTGTAAAGTTGCTAATGAGTGCAATGAAAAAACAGAAGTCACTATAAAGATGGAACCTTTAATAGACGGTGATCATTTAAATACAGATGCATTAGATGCTCTTAATAACCTGGACTTGGACAATATTTTTGAGGACGACGACAGTTTGGGACTCGATAAAACAACAGTAAACCATCCTAAGGAATATGAATATTCCAAGAATAGTAAAAGCATAATGGAGGATAGTCATGCAGAAATTAATGAGGTGTTATCAGATAAGGTGCGGGATTTTATAATAGAACCACCGCCGCCACCAAGTATATCAGAAGACCTTAAAAATGATTGTGCCATATATACGCGACGACCCAATCGGCAGCCACAAGACATATTGGACACCAGCGATAAACTGAGTGTTAATAAGCCAAAAGATAGCTCCATCGATCATCAGCAGAAATCAAGACCGCTGCAAAATACCAAAACTGTGGATCGTGGGGAAGATGAAGAAAGTGTTTCTTCGAACAGAAATCTCAAGCATCGTAGACACCGTTCAAGTGAAAGATACACGTATCGGGAAGACCGTTTGCCATCTAGAAGTAGCTCTAGGTCGCCTTCGCATTGGCGTTCTAGCTCTCGTTCAAGCATACAGTCAAAAACTCGCGAAGATCGTAGATCTAGAAGAATTTTCTCGCCAGCAAGAACCTCTCGGAGCCGGCGGAAACGTTCTTCAAAACACCATCGAAAGGACCGAAATGTTTCGCGTGAGAAAAGTAATTTACCTAAACATAGTCCCAAACATCCTTCCAGATTGAGCCGCAGTCCACATGATAGAAAAGAAGCAAGGGAAAATTGCAGGAGCAGGGACAAAATAACTTCATCCCGAGACCAAAAACGCCGCGCGGCTCACAGACGTACACCTGTAAGGCAGGATTCAAATAGTCCTGTGAGAAACCGCAAAGCATACAAAGTTTCCAGAAACAGAAAACGACAGTCAAGGTCGCCAACGAGTTCCCAAAAAAAAGATGCTAAAAAATTTAAAAAAAAACTGTACTCTCGCGATGTTTCCCCAAACGTTTCCTCACGATCCAGTTCACAGAGATCCAAAGAAAGACCAAAGCCTCCAACACCCGAAAAAGAAAAAAGAGGTCAAATAAATGCAGCTTTTATAAAGCCACCTGAAGAGTCGATTTCACAAATGGTTGAAAACGCAAAATCGGGTTCACAAGTTAATGTGACGGGTCACTACAACCATAAAGTCGTAGAAAACAGCCCGCACAAAATTCCAACCCATCTACCATCTCATGCCGGACACGTCCCGTACAGTACATGCCAATATGGCTCATTCACGACTTACAATCAAGGACCACCACCACCACCAGGACGTTACCATGAACAACGGGAGCCAATGGACTACGATGAACGTCAATACGAACGAGCTAACTATGATTTGCGTCACCAATTGGAAATGACGAAGTCCACTAACTTGCCGCAGAATGACCTTCGCCATCGCATACAGGGCCGTTGTGAATCATCTGCTGAGATGATCACTTATTCGCGGGAACACTACCTGTCCTATCAGTACTATTCATCATATTGGGAAAGTCATAATCTGGACGCGTGGCGTAATGAATACGGAAATTTTGAACCCAACACCTACCTTTAAATTTAAAAGTTTTGTGAACGTACATCTGTATGTTGCTTGGTAACTAAAAGTAAGGGCTCTTGCACTTTTTTGTCCAATTACACACGTATTATTTTAGAGAGAGAGAGCTGTGCATTTGGGCATGCTAAGTATTCTGGTATTATTTTTACAAACAACTGTATTCCTTGGTAGTGCTAAGGAGAATTTTATGTATCATCTCGTATGCATTTCATATCTATTTATATATGTATATATTTATATCAATTATTAATAAGTTCAAGTGAAACTTGAGGTACTATATGTATAAAAACGGTATAAGTTCTATAAAATGAAGCATTCTTGTTTTATTTAAATTGTATACCCACTAAAACTAAATCTAAGTGCTAAATAGTTAAGAAGCGAGTATTTAAAAGAAGGGAATGGAACTTCGATCTGATCGCTTTGTAAAATCATCAGAAAAATCGCGGAAGGGTTCATCCTGTGCAAAGTTAATTGAGCAAGGCTTCGTTAATAGGAGGTTTATAATTACGTGCTGGTCTGGCTGGCACCGAATAATTTAAATCTGTATTCAATCCAGGTGAGTCGATTTTACCAGTAATTTATTTGCGAAGATTACGCCAAGAATTTCTCCGATTTGCTTAAGAGCAGAGATCTACCAGTAAGAGTCTAATGATGGCAACCGGGCAATGGGATCCCAGTTTAACCCACGAAAATAAATACCAAAAAATGTTTCTCTGTTCAATTCTGTTCTGTTATAATGGGGACCATACACTTGACTCAACATCATGAATGGGTCGGAAAAGACTTAAAAAGACTTATTGTCGTGTAAGGATCATCAAACTCCTTGGCCCATCTTTTAATGAGACCATGCAAAGCCATGGCTCTATTGTTTATGATATGAGCTTATGATCAAGAAGTACCCAAAGGTCATTAATAGCATTAGCGCTATAATTTATTGTTCAAACGAAAACATTTGAGGGCGCTTCTATATATTTGGGCTTACGACATAAACAAATCGACGTCGGCTTATAAGAGATTACTAGAATCTCAATGTGCAGGGCACACGTGAGTATAAGACATTACCGAGAGAAGATCATTGATAAAAGTTGAGAGAGGCGGACCGAGATGACTACCCTGTGGAACCCCAAATGTCACATTTAGAATATGAATTCATAAAAATAACCTTTTGGGTTCTGTTTCGCAGTAGTCATTTACTTAGTCAAAAGCCTTACTGAAATGAGTGTGGTCAACCTTAAAACCACCTATTAAAAGAAAAGGGAACTTCAAAAGTTCAGCTAACCTAGATTAACCTAGTTTGGTAGAATGTCAGCTGCCGCACTTCATGTTTTATCTCTGTATCCTAGTATCATGCCCATAGTGTCTGTCAAGTTCATCTAGATTGGTTCGCACCTCGATAGAATGGCGATTTCCCCAACCCCCAAAGATTGCTCTCTTTGACCTCGGCTTGAAATATGCTGCTGCATTTCCCCAGGTATTCATGATGGATTATCTGAAAATTTCAAATGAACATCCTGCATCCTGCATAGACATATCGGCATAGTTTGTCATTCAGTTTGTCCATCCGCTGATTGTTGCTTAAGCCCCACCCGCCCTGCTATTCTGATATTGTCTTATCATGTTTACGAAAGGGTCCATATATTGTAATCTAGCGCCTATTCCTATTCCTATTCCTGTTCTCCGTGGGAAGTGTGTTTAAACAGGAGTTATATTAAGAAGTTATCTTATACTAATGTTCTTATCTTCTTAGATAAAAAACGTACAACTTCCTACGAATACAATATCTGAATAAACCAGATATTTATATTTCATTGGATAGATTGAGTTCCTAGCTCGACGTAAATTTTACCCAAAAGAACTAAATCACTGTGATCTTTAACTATTTGGAACAGACATTTTGATAGTTATTCTGAGCAAACGAATTATATATTATATATTATATTTGATGTCTTTCTCTCTGTTAAGTGTTCACAATTATAAGAGATAGAAGGAAGCACGCGGCTTCCTTGATGAAAAGCGGGATCGATTTTGCTATACCCCTCTTCTGTATATCTTAATCCCCAATCTGGACTAAACATTTGCCATTGATCACCAGTTAAGAGGATTAATGATCACCCTATCTCCTTTTAATTATAGTAGTATCTTTCAGAATTTCAGACTTATTAGCAACTAAATATAGTATTATTATTAGTGAGAAATTAAAATAAAACTTGACATTTTCACTTAATTCATAGTAAATAGGTTCGAAACGGACTCATGATTGTAAGCTCTCCAGGACTGGGGTTAAGGCGGCCAACTCTTCTATCAGTGCGGGGTCCTTAACGATATTGTTTTCAATATTTTGTAGTAGTTGCTCGAACTCTTCGATGGTTATGTCTTCATTGGCTTCGGAATTCAAAATTTCCATAATGTTAGCACCTGCAATTGGGGAGGAAATGTCAGCTTGATCTATGAAAAGTTGGATATTATATTTTATTCGAATCGTGGCTAGTTTGGAGGAATATATCGTACCGTTGTCCAAGCTGTCGTCCGTGCTGGGAGCCCATGCTCTCTTTACGCACTGTTTGACGTGCCTGTTTCGCGCACTCAACAACTTAAATGTCCTTGGGCATCGTTGGCACGGATAAGTCTGGAACTCGCACCTGTGCTTCCTGTACTGGGACTCCGTTAGAAACTTGCGACCACATTCGTCGCAATTGAACTTTTTGTCCATATGGTGGCTTTGATAGTGCCGACGCACGAGATTGAGGCGGCTGCCGAAGTATTCGCAATTTTCGACGGGACATCGAATGGATTCGAATTCATTCTCCCGGGCGTCAACACCATGTTTCTTCTGCAAGTGCATCTCGTAGGGAATACGGTTCTTGAACACCTTGCCGCACTCGAATTCGCACCGATATTCGCGAATTGGCAACAGCTCTAGAATATCTGGAATAAAGTCAGAGCGCTTTCTACCGATCTTGGACATTATGGTCGATTGTCGAGCGCTCAGTATTTAATGGTGGCAATGTATATACAATGTACAATATGTACATACATACATACGCACTTACGCATGTGTCCGAATCGATGTACATATGTTGTTAAAAAGTGTTGCCACAACAAATTATTGTAAGCTTGTTTTTGTAAATTCGAAACATCTGAGTAATAACATTAAAGTTGAGATTTCATAATTTAAATTTAAAGATTCTATCTAAATTTGTGAGATAAGCTTGCATTTTATATTCTGTATAGGTGAAATAGACGATCATACACACGCATATATTTTTTAAAGTTTCCAATTCAAACTCAACCTATCATTGGCCAGTGCTGTAAAACACGAGAGAGAAAAACAACACATACAAGTGTGTGGATCGTGGTTCAATTTAGAGAGTAAGTTCGATTCAATTGAATTAATCAGCCAAATTGTTTTTACGGTTCCGAGCGGAAATACGAGAAATTTTGTACCGCTTTCTCTTAAAATGTGTAATGCAAACTATGCTATCCATAACCCATTTCGGATCTTATATTCTAGTTATAACAATCTTTTTTATGTAATAAATATTGCTTCTATTCCTATTCTTAGTTAGTCCTTTATCGTCACCTCGGTCGGTGGGCGGGCGGTGGGTGGCATTTTGCCTGGGTCCGCACGTTAACAAGCTCGTGCTTGGTATCGCTGGGCCACTTGAATGTACTGTTCCTTAGTACATCTATGTATAAAAGAATTATTATGGAACGAACGAATCGTACACTCCCATTATTTCGATTGTTTCGTTCGTTGTGCTCAATTATTGCAATAAAATCAATAGCTTATCATACTATAACATTTTTTATTTAACATCTCATTTATCATTAACCGACTGTTGAACAACACACAGCTGGCTTATGTGGCGCCAGGTTTGAATATAGAGTAGATTAACCAACTTAAAAAACGAAGATATATTATAATATTTATCGTAAAAAATACAATATTTTTTGTATTACATATGTAATTTAATTAAGATTAAAAAGAATAAAAAAACGAATAATAATAAATAAAACGACCGATTAATTGAGTAGTTCAGTAATCGTTCAATTGAACTTATTCAGAACTATTCGATACAACTCTACACATACATAGTTATTGGTATGTATGTTCTTTGTAGATTCCAATGTATACATATACATACAAACACCCGTGCAGTTTGCCATTATGTTTGATTTTTATGCATTGCTCTATGAGATGTTTGTTTTACAGACCGCACTCGCGTACGTACACTCTTGCATATGTATGTATGTATGTAGTTTTCATCTGTCTCGCTCTGTTTCATTTAAATTTGAATTATCAACTTTTACGAAAATGATCGCGATGCGTTTCCAATAAGATGTGTTGTCCCACTCGCGCCCATCGAGCTCTCGTACCTGTATGCACAGGTAGATTTCCGCCATTTTTTATTTGTTTCGACTCGCGCTTTCCACGCCCAGATCTTCACCGTCATATACCCTGCTAACAATGAAAATGCGTAGAAAGGGTATAATGGTTTTGTACAAATGTAGATAATGTACATATGTACTATGTGGGCAGAAGGAAGCATCTCCGACCCCATAAAGTATACATATGTTTGAGAAAAAATTATTATATTATTATAATAACTTACGCTATTTTAAAAAAATTCTATAAGAGCCGGCAATTCAATTGCACATAAAAGAAACTACAAAAACTATTGATACTCAATTTTTCAAGTGTCAAGAAACTCTACACTTTTTCTTACTACACTTTGCACCAATTCGCCTAAAAACGGTAGATTAAATATTATTATTAAATACTATAAATATATTAAATATGATTTGCGTTCTTTATATGTATGTACATACACAAAATATTCTATGTCAGCATAAATAGCCCAGTCGATCTATTCAACATACAATTTAAATATTTTATGGTTTTATTTGCTGTAAAACATTTTGATCAAGCTACTTAAATTATTTTTATGCAGTTTAGCTCTAAGAAAAATGAAGAATAAAAGAAATTATGTACATATGAAAGAAAATACTCAACTTCAAGTGAATACATACATTTACTTCGAAGACGATAAAAGATTGTTCGCTGTTATAATTGAGAGAGCCCCAGGTCTTACCATTGTAAAATAGGCAAACACATGTAGCAAATTCGGCCCGAGCGATAACTATACCTTATAGGAACAACCGAATAAACTATTTTGTTTTTTAACATATTTTGATAAAATTTACAAATTTCGGGGGATTTTTTGTATTCAGTAGCTTTAAAATGGATCCTATACAAGCCGGCAATAAAAATATGTATGTATGTGTATCAAAGCAGAGCTTGAAATTGTAACATCAACCGCTTTCTTTGAAATCGTGCTCTTTTGTTTCAGCGCCGAATATGGGAACTGTGCTTTGCAACCTCGCTCGCTCGCGAATCAGATTTGGAATGAGACGGTGTGCCGATCCACGCAAAGGATATCGAATGCATCTAACGGCACCCGCAGGTGGGAGCAGGATTTTTCCAGTCAGGCGCATGCACAGATCTACGTGTATTAATATATCAAAAGAAGTAATAATTATATAACTTTAATTTATTATATACTTATTTCATTAGTGAATTTATTTGAATCAAGTTGCATCTTAATTAAAGTAGTACGTGAAATACTTGTAAGCGCAAAGAGGTATTTAAGCTACATTCGACACGGTTGAAATTAAATTAAGTAACAATTAACGAGGCATGTTGAACGAGTCTTCTACATCCTTGACACTGCGATTCGAGGTGCGAACATTCCAAACGCCTTTTGCATTGCTGGGGCAAGGGTCGCGAGTGCGCGTGAACCTGTGACCTCCGAGGGCGGGAAAGTCCTCTACCTCGCTCAGGTTGGCGCTAAAGACCGTATGGTCCGTAGGGACATAGTTGGACTCCCGCTTAAATTCCATTTTCAACGAGCTGCACGAAGTAAACGAGCTGCTAGTGTTGGCAATGGATTGGTCGGGATTGGTCACCGTAAACTTGGGCTCCTGCTTGGGCGGCATGTGCTTGCCTGGCAGAGGTTTGATTGCCAGATCGCCGCACATATAGTCGCTGAATAGGTAGCACCAACGGGCCACCTTCGACTGTGTGCAGTACTTGCCGCGATCGTTGTCCTCGTGGAACTGCAGATAAGATGCAACAATTGTTGAAAGGCACGCATTTTGCAATAAGGTCAGCGCTCACCTGGCACGAGATGCCCGAGTGGTACTCGAAGAAATCATTGAGAAATAGATTGTCAGTTATGCTCTTGTTGATCTTCTCGTGGGGCAGATCGGCTATGTCCATCACCTCCTTCTTGAGCACATAGAATAGGTACTGTATGTCGTATACATGAATCTTCTCCGCCGGCTCTTCGCTGTCGCTTTCCAAGTATCTAAAGCAGCCCTCCACCACAGGCAGCAGCTCAGCGCTGGTGAAGACCACCAGCGGCTTGCTCGGATTGGCTCCGCGCAAATACTCGAGTATGTTTACATATAGTCTGCCCATGTTCGACTCCCCCATAGCGTTCGGCGGCAGCGGCAATTGATGTGTGGTCGAGGTGTGGTGCTGGGTGTCGCTGCCCTGTCCAAAAATTAGTTGCCCTGTGCGAGGGAGCTGTCATTAGAATGGTCAAAGGCCACTATGCGCCCAAACTCACCCGGATTGATATGCGAGCTGTAGAGCGAGGTC
The DNA here is from genome assembly GCA_035047465.1 of Drosophila sordidula. NCBI lineage: Eukaryota > Metazoa > Arthropoda > Insecta > Diptera > Drosophilidae > Drosophila > Drosophila sordidula. Next base: position 14,895,828 of record JAWNPQ010000156.1, on the reverse strand, counting down.
TTGCCCGACTTCAACGAAAACTGACAGGCAGCAAACTCGGCCGGAATGTAAATATCGTTGGTGATCGTCTTGCTGAAGTAATTGAAGGCCACAAACATGAACTTGCTGTTCTCCAGATCTTTGTGGGTTGATGCAAACGGGTGCGAGTGAAAATAAGTGGGCGCGGGAGAGCGACAGAGCCATGCTTACCATGCTGCGTCTTGCCGGCCAGCACCATGCGCTCGATGCTGCGCTTCATTAGCAAATGCTGCTCAGCGGCCTCGCGCTCTTCACGCTCCACGCTGGAGACGGCCTGGCCGTGGCAGTTCAGGCGGTTGGCGTTGGCATTGGAGCGTTCTGCGATCTCCATTTTTTTGGCGGTGGCGTTGTACGGGCCACGCTGCTGCGAATTCATATTCTGTGAAAAACAAGAACGCATTAGTCGGGACAAAATACGCTGAACGAGCGAGCTATTTGTACAATCACACAAGCTGCACGCTTTAGTAGAATCCCACTATGTAAAATTAATTATTGTATAACTTCAAACTTATTCGTACTAAAAGCTTTATGAAATTGGCAGGACTTAAACTGAGAATCAAAATGAATGTAGAAACCAAAGCTACTTTAATTCCGTTTTTTCTCAGTTTCGGAGCAAGTGGGGGAGGTATCCAAAACGTGAAATATTCTTAATCTACATGACCTTTAAGAAAAGATACTAAACTAAATTTGGTGGCATTTGCTGATATTTGAAACGTGGAAGTCAAGAGCCAAGAATTGTGACGTCACAATTCCAAAACCTCCTGTTGCTCTCTCAGTCATAACCTGTGGCTCTCGATCAAGTGCGTTTCTCTATCGCAATTTGATTAACTTAGGTACTTACTTTCCATATTTCGCCGCATTGAGAGACCGCTTGGGACATTGAGATTTTACGATCGTTCGAGTTTTTCTTGCGCCATTCTTGGACGAACACCATGAAGCCATTATGCTTTTTCGGCGCCATTTTGATGAGGATATCTAATTTTTTAAATTTATAATATAATTGATAATTGATAAAAAAAAATTTGGTACATTTGCATGTACTCAATGCAATATATAGCAACACAAAAGTACAGATATATAAGTATTGATTGATTTTTATCACGAATTTTTTAAAAATATGTATTCTGAATTAAGTAATAAATTATTTAAAATAATAAATAAATTATTCGGGGTACAAAATGCATGCTGTGCGAATAGTTTTATGTGCTTCTGTATGCACGTACAAACAAACAAGTGTGTCTTTGCACTCTGCTTCTTTATAAGTTCGAATTTTAATTTCAAGAATTCTTGGAATTGTTGAATTAAATAACTTACCGATTTGTATAATTCTCACAGAAACAAACTTGATAATCCGACTTTCCTCGCGTGGGCTCAAATGACAAGTGCGATAGATCAAACCGCGCAGTGCGGACACAGCAACAAACGAGAGTCAACGGCGGAGATAACGGCGACGAAAGAAACAACACACAAGTAGTGACGAAATAAAGCGCTCGTGAAATGGATGTGTGTCTTTTTCGCGTTGTACAGCACTGTTCAGGGACACGGCTTTAAACTTATTTAAATCTTGCCTTAAAACAAATTCGACAGACGTTTTACAGAAATGGCACCGGTTTCAGAATATTTTCCAATTATGTGAGATTTCTGACTTTTGTATGTTGATGTCACAGAAATCGAAGCAAAGTGAATTCGTTTTTATTTTTGTTATTCTATTTAAATAATAAAACAGTATCGTCTAACAGCGAGTTTACAGTCGCACTAACGAAGCAACTTTTTAGAGTACTTTTTAGTATTTTTGACATTCCTCCCTGGTTTTGATATAAGCGCCAAAACTGTTTTGAGTTTAATTGAAGCAGACATTATATTTTATTTGATATATGTACCTGACATATTTAAAATTTTAAAGGGCAATTTCGCAATTGTTTGCATTTTGTATTAGCATAAGGTATGTATATATTTTTTTTGGCATTTTTGATATTGTTCCCTATATTTATGCTAATAAAAAATATGCAAGCAATTGTACTTTTTCAGCGACAATCTCGAATATGTTTGCATTCATTTGTTTTTCTTATGTATTGCTTTATTAATTATATATATACCTTTCTTTAAATTTTTAACTAAATACGTAAATGCGGCTGAAATTGTTTTACTCTGGTTCAACTTAACAGAATTGCTCCTCAGCTAGCCTGTGCAATGTAGAGTCAGTCGATATTATTTGATCTGTTATTAACAGTGCTCATACTTTACGTTGCGTTTATGTTGCTCTTATTGCGTTAACAGCGTGCACAGTATGTCTTAACAGGCGCGCCACCTGTTAGTTTTACGTGCTTTGAACGTAAGATAAATATTTCTTTTAGAAGCATAAACAACGCCAGACGTGTCGGACGTGTATATCGGGTTATTGCAAACGGTTAACTAAAAAATAAGTTAGTAGTAGTTTTTTCAAACACTACAGTTAAAATTCTGTAGAGTTAAAGACACTCAACATAAAAACGAAGATGAAAATGTTTGAGCTTGATTTTGTTAATAAAAGTTGGAAATAGTTGCCGTTTAAAGCTCGGCTTATACACGCATAACCGAATACACACACAGACACACATGCATATGCATGTACATGTGTAGCTTGCCGGGCTGTGTTTGTGCGGTGTTTTTTTTTGCAGTGTAAACAGTTAAATGCCACGCGCTTTGAATTTCTTTCGCCAAATTCAAGTGCAGAAAGTATCCGTGAAAAAGTGTAAACTGTAAAACAAAATTTAAGCATACACATAACACACACACACTCTCGAATACGAATGAAGATCATTCAATATTCGTGTGAGACGTGTTGCGCTTAAGCTCACCTGGCTGTGTGTGTGTGTGTGTGTGTGTGTGTAAGAGCGCGCGAGAGTCTGCATCGCTGTGTGTGTGTGAGAGCACGAACGGAGTCGAGCTTTCAAGCTAAAGTTCTTTAGCTTGCGTCGGCGTAGCGTTGGCAGCAGCAACAGGTTAGACTTGTATACACAGGTTGGTTCGCATTTTCTCTCCCTCTCTCTCTCTCGCTTGACTCTTTTATTTTGACTTTTGCCTGCATTTGCATTTATATTTTTTATGAAACATATTTTATTAGAATACGCGAAGAGTCGCATGCGATTAGCTTTTGGTGAGCTTTGTTACGAAAAGTAAGCTCGTCTCTTATGGAATCTGTTACCTGCCAGAGCTTTGCTTATCTTTATTTATCTCATGATTTCGACCCCTCGCACATTCCTCAAGCAACTTTTGCTGACCTGTGCAGATTCTGATCGCTTCACAAAGCAAGAGGCAGGTCTACGTGACGCATTCTTATGTCACATATGTTTGTATATCTACACAGAGAGAAAAAATCAAGTATTTCGTAATTTAAGGCCCATATTTTAGACACTTTAAAATTTAATTTAGTCAGTCAAGATGTTGAATAAAAGACAAATTTCTGATTTAACAACAATTTAAACTTGAAGCAAGTTCGTTTAAGTTCGTTTGGGAATAAGTATTTTGAATCTTGTCTAAAATTCTCTTTAACTCGATTTAAGTTTTCGACAAAATAAAACGAATCTTGTAAAACGTACTTGAAAGACGAATTTTGAATGTTAATTGAATTAATTCTTGAATGCACATAGTATATAGGTACAATAAGCGTAATTATGTTTTATTATAAAAATACACATTATGAAATTGTAATTGGGAATTGTTCCACCTATAAAATCCATTACCAATTGCATTTCTTTAAAAAATGTTTAAAAATTTCAATTTTTCAAAATTAAATCTTTTGCAAAACATTTTTTAATTGCATTTCGTATCAAAAATTCACAATTTTTGTTTTAATTAAGGTTATGCTAAGTGGATGAGTTTTCTTTGGTCAAAAAAATTAAAAGTATATATCCTTCGACTAAGGCGACAAAACATATAATAGTCTGGGATTTAAAACTCGATCCTCGTTGTTCATAGTTGCCTAAATGCCTGTGCCACTTAGTTTAGATAATTTTATTTTCATTGCCTTTATGGCTTCTTGGGGTAAACGCATAAAAATATTATTCTAAAAATAGCTTTGGGCCAAACCTTTTTTTTTGTGTTTTATGACCTAACCGGCCATGTGCGTGCTTTGCCAGGACTTCAGCGCCTTGACGACCCCAAATTTACATTGGTTTATACCTAATTTGAGCTTTTTCTTTTTTTCGAGAAGAAAAACACGATACTTAGACAGTTAACAATTGCTCAACTTTTATTGGCCATATTTGTGTCAATCTTTTTGGGCGAAAATAATACGAACATATAAGCTGCTAATAAAAATGGTAACACGAAATAACAACTTATCTACATCATTTAGTTGTTGTGTCGAAAAAACAGGTAGGAATATCAACTTCAAGTCTATATAACTATATATAAACATGATTTCTTGATGATGATTTCTTGGGTATTTGTCAAACCCCATTTAATAGGTCACTCGATGGATAGGTCATCACATGAAGACGGCTGCACCCATTTGGCTCAAATGCGATAGGTGAGTTGGTAATTAGTTTTTGGGTCAGTCCGAGGTTATCTAAATGTGACCTTTTAGCCACGAAACGGAAACGGAACGGCATTAAATGAAAATCCCTTGCGTGCAAACCTCTCTGTTGGTGAATTGTAGATATCTATGACTACAAGGGGGCTTTTGGCCAAGGCTAAGTTACAATGACAATATTTGGCGCGTAAGCAGCTCGACACACCCATTGCCGGAGTCGAGGGCGGAGTCGGAGTTGTCCCATGACCTCACGACCTACGAACATTGATACATTGTTCACAATGCGAAAATTAGTGTGTTGCTTTTGTACAATGTAAGCCTGTCCGTTATAAAAGCTTGAGACTCCAAACTTTTCATTTATGTTCAGATAAAGTTGAAGCTTTGTTTGCCACACAAAAAATTGTTATCTTTTAGATTAAGAAAGAGCAAAAAAGTTGGAAGTTGCGACTTATTGTAAACTTCTGTAAAAGTTTCAATAGTCAAATATTTTCGTAAATATAGCAAAACCAGATTTTATAAATCATACGTTCTACATTCAAAAAGAAAATAAATTGTCAAACAATTTACCTCGAAAATATTTTTTCAGATTACAATTTACACAAAATTTGGGACTTAACTCAAATGCAAAAACAAAAGCTGTCAGTTTTTCACCAGGATAGATACATTTTTATGGCATCAAACAAGGTGAAAGTTTTAGTAAACTGAACTTAAAACTCAAAAATGTCGGCAAATAAATTAAAGAATAAATGATAGCATAGAAAACTTGTAAAATCATAATTGTCCATTGTGCCCCTTAATAGATGAAAAGAGTTCACTCACACGGCTACAGAAATTAGCTTGGAGCTTACTTGTTTATTTTGTTTATTTATTTATTATAAACAGTTGGCAACGAGAGTGCCAGCGTAAATAAATATAAATAAATAAATAAATAAGACGTCAGTAAATAGGACTGTAGAAAAAACTCGTAACATTCTAAGGGAAAATGAAATATATTCTTAAATGTAAAGCTATTTGAATGATATACAAAATACTCAGGAAAATTAAAGGAAACAATGATATAAAATAATTAGTATTTTATAGGGAGAACTGACGATGGCCACTGATTTTCCGAAGGTATCATTATTTATATTATTAATATTACATTACATTTTAACATTACAATACATTTTCTTATGCTTCTTTAGGGGATATGAAACGGAACAACAACTGCCTCCTTGTGATCAATTTGTATGCCGAATACTCCAGAGTGGGAATTTTTAATGAACATTCTCATCTGAGCTGTATCATCTGCAATAATGACTTTAGATAAGTAAGAATGATGGTTTGGAACATCTTTTAAGAGGCCTTTTAGAACAACACCTGGGTGTTGAATGTTGTTCCATTGCTGCTGAAGACGCTGTGAGTACAACTTTATTCAATCTGTGAACTCTTGGTGCTCCAAAGTGTGTGAATCCAGCGCACCAACATTGATCATGTTTATTGCAGTATTTTGTACTAGTCTAGAGAGTGCATTTTGATCATCCTTTTTTTTGGCTGCGATTGAGAATCATTACTCAGATCAGCAGAGTGACTTCGTCGCAAAGCTGGACTTTGATTGTCTGAATCTGCCAGCAGGTGTGTCCTTTCGCTGGGTTCAATGCCTTGGCTGCTTATGTCTTCTGTACAGTGCCAGCAACTGCAAATTGATGCCAAACATTCCAAAATTGAACGAACGTAATCCATATTTACGTTCTTTATATTTATAACTTTTAGTGATGGGCAAATGTAAAAGTAGCAAAGATTTTATTCGAGGAAAGGAGAGTTCTGGCATACGCTATTGTTCAAAGGACTCTATGGCATGTGAATTGTACTGAAGTCTTGGAATAATAAGATCCTTGCTATGATTCGATTCGGTTTTGTCGAAATTTATCACGATGGAGAGGGATGAAGGAACTCCGATCCGATTCTTGATCAGGACGACTAGCCGAGTCGAAAAGTTCAAAAGCTGGAGACTCGATCTTTTCGACTGTGGCTCGGCGTTGCCACCTTTGCCCCATTTAGATTCCAGTTTGGCGACAACGACGGAAACAACAACATTATCGAATTGAAAGTTTTCTAATTGCTTCGCGCATTTGTTAATTTCGATTTACAGTTGGAAAACTCACACAACTCTTATCGCAGTGCAAATTTTCGCAGCAGTCGCAAGTTTTGCATTTTTCACAGCAGGCTTCCTCGCTTCCCCCCTCTCCCGCGGCCCCCTTCTCTCGAACCAAATGCATTGTTATCGCTGCTGCTGTTGTTGTTGTTGTTGTTGTTGTTGGTGCACTCGTTACCTGCCGTGACTGAAAGCCATTTAAAGTGTGTTAGTTACTGCCCGGCGCTGTGTAATATATTTATTTATAAATGCTGAAGCAAACTATGCAAATTTCGAGCAGCTCTCGTGCAGGGCCAGCGCCCCTAAGGTAGGAGAGGTACGGAAGCCTTGCACCTGTGTGCCGTTATTTTCAAATACACATTTAAAGACGCCTCCTCCGATAAGGCGGTGAGTTATGTGTGGAAACGGGGCGAATGGTTTTTCCCTCGATTGCACACGAAGTAACTTACTGGCATATATATATATATATGTATGTATATATAGCACGGTCATTATTGACGATGAATTTCTTAAAAGTTCACCAACCTGTTTTCGATCCGTTTTCCGCCCGATTCATTCTGTTTTCAAAAAGTGAAACATTAAACATTAGAGTTTGAATTACATAGAATAAAATGGAAAAAAGGAACGAAATGATATACAATCAAATTCCTTCAGGACAGAAATGTCTCTTATGCCATCAATTTTTAACTAAAAAAAAGTATTATGAAACCAGTTTTCCACAGAAACATAGATTTCACTCAAGAAAATAAAGTGGAATGCATAACTTTTTTTTAAAAAGAAGTTTGTTTCAACTCGTATCTTCCATTTGTTATTTAATAGTTGCAAAGTTTTGAAATAACTTGTTTTTTTTTTTGAATTTTTTTAATATTAATATTAATGTTATTTTTAGCATATAAATACATTCGACAAATTCTAATTGACTACTTTAATTTTGCCTCTTAGATTTTGCATGTTAATATATATTACTAAAATAGGCTAAAATCTTATACATATTTCATCGCAATATGACGAAGTTCATTCGAGATAGCAATTCTTTTTTTTTTTTGTTATATCTTTTTTAAGCCAGTTTCTAAGCAGAGAATAAATGCGAATGCATTTAGCCCAAATTCTTGAAAGAACCATCGAAATTCATTTGAATATTATATTAAAAACTTGTTAGCTGCGAGCAGTTGGATGCGCTTTGGCCGTGGCACGCGCTCTTCAATTAACAGCTGAGTTCTTCGCTTTCCCGGCGACAGACAATTTGAATATGGGCACGTCTGGGTGTCTTATCACGCAAATGAAATTTCGGCTTGGAAGTGGACAAAATGCACTCAGGAAAATACAGAAATGGCATTTTGAGAAATTTCATAAACATACTCTTGCCTAGGTGAGACAATTCGGGCCAAGTTAACTCGGCCAAATGGCAGCGGGCAACTCAACTTACGCTTCGGCTTGGCTTATTTTCAAAATCATTTCGTTTTCAATGCACAATTTGTTGAAACCGGTTTAACAGTTAGAAGCATACACACACACACATACTCACTCACGATCGCATGCCAATGAGGTATTTTATTTACCAAAAACGGAGTAAAAGTAGGTGACGTCAAGCACCGTTAGCCCTGCCACAGTCACAGCCACAACAACAATGCCAACTCCAAAACTGGTTGTTGTTTTTGTTCGCAGCGCTTCCGCCTATGAATAAAGCTGCGACAAAATAAACGAGCCCAAAAAAACAAAAAACGAAATTTGTCTGCGCTGCACAATGCAAGAATTTTCAAGTCTACCACGCCCACTCGCATCTATCGACATGCACACATACATGTACATGCATACACGTATTGCATACATGCAGGTATTTACATAACCGGAGAGAGAGAGAGCGCGAAGAGAGGGTTCAAAGCTTTGGTTGACTGGCTAAATACTCGTAACAGCAACAACAACAGCGGACCGCGTCACACTTGAGGGGCAACGGGTGAGTGGGAGGGTGGCGGGGGGGTGGAGAGGGGCGCAGCGGCACGCATGCATCGCCAGCTTGGGCGTCAGCTTCAGGGCCACATTCAAAATGAGAAGCGACCGCAACTTGTTGAATGCAAATTGTGTAGCCTCTCTCTCTCTCGCTCTAACTCTAGCTTCTGCACTTGCGCTCGCTCTCGCTCTCGCTCTCGCTCTCGCTCTTGCTGGCAATCTCATGTTTGCGCAAGTTTCGTAATTAAGCGAGCGGTAATTGAGTTTTAAAGCATCGGAATCAACGTAGAACCGTAGAAATGATGCCTATCCCTGGGCCTATTTGGCTTTGTTTGCTCCGTTCTTTGCGTTTTAATTGATATTTATGCAGCTAGTTGAATCCACTGCGAAAAAAATTAAAAAGAAAGAGAGGGAGAGAGAAGCGGAGGGATGCAGCTATGCAATGGGCGGGCTGCGCTTCAGCGATTCTTTTTTTATTAGGTTTTTGCTTTAATTTTTTTTATACTGTTTTTCTGTTTTGTTACTTTTGGGAAAAGCTGTTCCATGGAGTTTAAGTTTAAAGTGCAACAACAACAAATTGAAATTGATTTGCTGACAGGAAATTAGTTGGGCTCTATAAAAGCAAACGTAAATCGATTTGTTTTTGGGCAGGACTGCAAACCCAAAAATAAATGTCGTCAATTCGGTTCACGGTTCGAACCCATATGTCCCCTCTGGGTTCGGTTCGGCGCCCTTAATTATCTTTTATAATTTCTTCACAAACAAAACTCCAAATTGATTAAAACTCTTTTGTCTACTGCTTCTAAGAAGTCAGTTGTATAACGAAAAAACCCTTACGCACGTGCTACAATATGCTTATGTATTCATATAAATTAACATATGCTAAAAAAAAAATTTTCAAATAAAAAATATTATGAACCAAACTATTTTTCAATAAATGTGGTTTGGTTCGGGTTCGGGTGTCTTTCTGCAAACAGGTTCGCTTCAAACCCAGTTTGCAGCCTTGATTTTAGGTATATATTTTTTTGAATATATGTACATGTTTTTTTTACTGGTTGGATTCACGGCTTTAACAAATTCCTTTCGGCTTGGTTCAGTTTGAAATTTTGGTATGTCACATACTTTTAAAAGAAATTATAGAAATATATTATTTATTTATTTTTTTTATTTATTTATTTTTATTTTATTCTGTTGCCGTTTCTGTTCGGTTAAAATCTGGAATATTTCGAAACGAATCTTGTTTCCCTGTACTAAAATGAAACCAAACCTTGAACCGAAACTAAATCATATTATTATATAAATATTAAAAAAAAAAACAAGACTGTATTATATTTTTAATTGTAAAAATAATTGTTTTTATTTCCCATTTTTTTATGGCGAACCAAAACCCGGTACATTTTTGTTGGATCCTGCTGTTATGTATTTTCTAAGATTCGTAAAGTCTATTTCCTCTGTTGTCCAGAACATAAGGTGAAGCTGATTTCAAAATTTAATATTTAAGGAATAAACAAATTTCCGAGCTTACATGTTTTACAGTGAATTACCGTAATGCATTTGCCCTAATTAAATGATAACCGAACTGTCTGGGCCATGACAATTACCAGGCTCTTATCAACTCATATCATGTTTTGACGGAACTAACCACAGAGCAAATTACAAACAATCGGAGAAACAACTAAATTGCATGGCAATTAGCCAGAAACTCACATAAGTAACTAAGCTAGCCATCGACTATTAGATACTCTGTTAGCGGTTGCATAACGATTTTAAACAATTATTGCATTTATTCAAGTCCACATGAAAAAATGACATTATTAGATTAGACGCGATTTTGATGCGAAATTATTTGACTTTTGACAAACTGAATGAACTCTTTTCTGATGCATTACAGGGTGTGCAAATTTTAGAATAAATGTCAGCAATTTGTATGCAATCGTCGAAGCAACGATGACTAAAGTACAAAAGAGGATTGGGATTGGCAGGGCTAGTGTCATTAAGTTGGAAACTCTAGAAATCGCGTGAATCACGACAGACAGCAGTAACAGCAGACCTCAATAGTGTGTGACAATGGGAATAGGTTGAGGAAAAAAACAGCAAAAAAACAATTGTAATCAAAAGACAGCAAAACACAAGGAGACAGTGGTTTTCTATAAGCTAGTTATTTTCCAAATACAGGCCAACATAATTAATGGTAACATTTGAAATAAAAATGTTTTATATATATAGCTAAGAGTGTACTTGTCGACAAAATATTTAAATCTTCGTACACATGCTCAACAATTCCCGCAAACGTCGAAAAGTGAACAAAATTGTTTTCCTAATTAAACCAAATTGAGTCATATTCATGAATTTATTTCGGGTGCTATTCACACGCATATCAAATTTTGTTTATTCGATATAACAATCTCTAAGATATGATAAAAACAAGCCAGGATTGGACATCTATATCTTTTAATTTCAAAGAAATGGGATGAGCTATCGATATTCATAATAAAGGTTGGCCTGGGTAGGATAATAGTCCAATAGTCTCTGAGATCATCCCGAATATACAGTTACTTACCCATGTTTGGTTGCTACAAGGTAAGCCATAAGATCAACAAATTTGAAAACAGACAAACCCGTTCCAACAGGCATACGCTTATAAAAGTTATAAATTAATTGTACAATTGACCCTATTAGCTAAACAAGTAGAAGCTCAAACCATGCGCACTCTTCACTCATTTACTCTTTTAATGGTTTGAATACTTAAATTGAAACGAGCACCAATTTGCTTTGCTTGCACAAATATGTTTGTTTGCGCAAGTTCTGCGTCTTGTCACGACCTCCCCAAACATTTTTTTTGGGTGGCTCTCAATTATGATCTATGACCCTCCTCTGGATAACTAATAAATAGCTGTAAGCACTGTGTTACAATCGGAATTCGGATAGAAAAAAATAGCCAATTAGGGATATAAATATCAAATAAATATCGAAGAAATTTCAAATAGTATCTCAGTGAGTATTTGTCAACTTTGATGCAAACACTTCTAATTCAAAAGTTGTTGAAGAGCGTGCAGCTAGGACTTTTGTGGTATTAGAAGTAAACCGAAAGGGAACCGTAGTCCATCATGTTAAGTCTGCCACTGAAATTTCGAATTTGACTGGCTTTAATTTTGCCAAATTATCGAAATGTTACAATTTTAGCTTGACCCGAAAGATGTCGGATTCATTGGCAGTTTAGGCTAGTAGAAGAACACTAGACTAATTTAAAAAACATTTATAGCAAAATTATTATATTAATATTAATATTAATAATTTCAACACAATGGGAGTTACTTACAAATTTCATTTTCGTTCGATTATAAATTCCAAAAATTAAACTCAACATATTTATATATTTTGCTTTTATCACTTCGTGGTTCTTTAACTCTTATATCAACAATTAACTTGAAAATATTCTCACTCTGCTCAGTTATTCGCGGTCAAGGTTGTTAACCTGAACCGCGCCTAAATTGTTTTTCTTTATTTTTGTGACGAAATTTTATGCTCACGACTCAAAATTATGTATACGCAACGTAAGCTATCAGCAAAAGAAGACGAAAGGGGTAGCAGGCACATTAATAAAATTAAAATATATGCATACATATGTGTGTACGCCTGTGAAAGATATGTCTAAAAGCATATTGCGAACAAGAGACAATAGCAACCGGTTCAATAACTGACAACTGGAAGGCATAAATTGAATTACATTAAAGGGGCAGCGGCCAAAAGATGACTTTGCTGACTCAATCCGCATTCCAAGTACCCGCAATGTTCAAAGCGTATTAAACGATGCGAAATTGTTGTAAAATTGACAAAATTATTATCGCTTTATATACATATATGTTGTTTGAAGTACCCAAGTATCTGGAAGCTTTGACGGTCTCATTAGTATCTTGTTGGCCGACCTTTGCCTCTGCGAGCACACAATGAAAACTTGTTTTCCCAACGAGAATACATAAATATCATATATACCATAGCTTGATACTGATCAGTGTAATTCCATTGTGTGGGAGTCTAGCCGGTTAGTTTCAGTCAATGGCAAATATTATAATAAATTTGCAGCACACTTCAATTCATTGAAAAAATGCAAAACCTATAAAGTAATTGCAATTGTTTTTAGCTTAAAAGAAAGTACTCTGCATTTAAGCAGATGAACCGAAAACCTGTTACAAAGCTACTCAAAGAAACCGCAAAGGAAATCAGGAAATCTCTCACACTCTGCCATGAAAGGCAGAGACCTCATAGAGACCTGGCGGCCCACCCCAATGTCAGCTCCTGTCATTGTTGTCGACTGGTCTTTCGTGTTTTGTCAGCTGATAAATTGCAAGATATTTTTAATTTCACACCCACAAAAATAAACAAGTATCTGATAGGCTGAGGAACAGATTGGATTAGACAAAGGCAGTGATAGATCACGTACTCATTCGTTGCCCGGCGAAGTGACAGCCCTGGCAAGTGAAGAGCCAAAACTTATGATTAAAAGTGACTTTTTAATAAATATAAATGTATTGGGCTTTCAGCTAATTGGGTACCTAAAGTATATCAACAATATTTTTTAGTGTACTTGAAAAAAGTAAGAAGTCGTCTTTATCTTTATCATTATTATTATCAATGAAAATATAGAACTTACTACTATACTTAATCTTTTTAATAGCACTGGCTAGCACAAACTCATCAACCGAAGACTGTAAAAGTTCATCTTCAAAATATATTTAAATTCATATTCACTTTCAGAAAACTCAGAAAACTTTCAAGTCATTTTAGCTTCGCTTCATTGCTTGATTTACGATCAGATTATTCAATGTGAGTTTCAATCATTGAGCTCTAGGCTGCGTTTTGAGCCTATTGCCATCTAACAGTTAGCTGTTAATTGGAAAAATGGCAACAGCTTCCGCTTGAAAGAACCGGAATTAAAATCAGATGTTAAGTTGAGCTTCTTCTCTTCCTGTCCCAAGCAAGCTGCTCAAGCTGCACACACGCTTATCTACAGCCAGCTACAATTTGTGGCGACTGGGACTTGGGTAGCAGCTATAGCAACAATGTCATGGAACTAGGTCACTTCACACGGGCTGGTAGCAGTAGCTGCTAGTGTGAAAGAATGGGGTAGAGAGGGGGTTAGGCTTTCTGAACTTTTGTCGGTGGTTGTTTAACCTAACTTGAGCTCAATCGTCGTCGTCGTCGTCGCCATCATAGTTGTCGGTTGTCGGTTGTCGGTTGTTGTTGTTTTTTGTTTTTTGTTTTTTTAATTGTTGGTGTTCTTGTTTGATTTGTAGTTACCACATTTCTTGGTTTTGTTACGGAAGCTGTTGACGGGTGACTATCTGTTCGGCTCTTTGCTTTTCTTTTTCGATTTTCACGTTTGGTTGCATCGTGAAGAACTTTTACTTTATAATGTCTCCCCAGCTATATTTTATTTGTATACCCTATATCTATCAATTAGTACCTAAAAAGAGTACAAGAAATGCATACAGAAATATGAATCAATGTAACGAAAACATAGTTTTTAATTAACTTATTCACTTAGAAATACCCTGCTATATGAAAACTAAAAGAAAATATTCTAAACTATTCACATTTTCATATTAATATTTTCTGTCTTATATTTATTTAATGTGTGATCTAATATCCCCAAATTTCTCTTTCAGTAGAGCGATATGTAAGGAGAGGCTATTTAAAGATTGGATAACGGCCATTTTGATGCTTGTTCTACAAAATCACATAAACCATAACTCAAGCAAATCATCAAGAAAAATTATCAAAAGTATGTACTAATGTATACAATTGTATAGGTGTAATAAGGAATACAAATAATAAAATAAATAAAAACATAACATAATTATTTTTGTTAAGTTAAGTTTCACCAAAGTGTAGTATTTCACCAAGCCAAACAGCGTACAGAGTATCATCTAGTCGAACAATCTCACAGTCAATCTTAGAGCAGTACATCATTTGTATTTTGGTGAAAGTCTTTCTTAAACGCTTTTTAAGGTTTTTATTGACACAGCTGCAGAAGTGACTGCACCACCCCATCCCTCACCCACCCATGCATTGAATTGTGCATTATGTAGTGTCAGCTGATTGTCTAAACTTTTCGCTGCAACTATTTAGCTTTCATTATGCTAACTTGGACAAAACATACGCAAGTTGTACACAATCAACCTGCCAACGCCCTCAGCTGAAATACGTGCATATATAGAAGCACATTGACAGGCCCCGTACCATCAAGCTGTCTGTCCCAGTACCGCCGTTTTAGCCACATGTGTGTGTCGCCATTGACGTTGCCTGGGCTGCTTCGGCTTGGGCTTCACGACGCATTTATGACGCTGGCAACGGTGAGTCTCTAGGTGACAATAGCTTTTGTAGCTGTCAAATGTCGTCTGTTTTTCTATCTTTCTCTCCTTCTCTCTCTCTTAATGCATGTCTACTTGCTTTATCTTTCACTTATATTTATTCAACATGTGTTGTATTTTACTTGTGCTGGTCATACGAAACAATTTTATTTAATTGCCATATGGATTAGAGTTTAATTTTGTCTTTAAGTTAATGTATTTATTTCATTCAAAAATGTAGCAGGATTTTAATGTCAAATCATTGCTTAAGGCTTAAGGATTGATTTAGCTAGTCTATCTTAAGTTGAAATATATAGATATTTTCATAATTGATTGTATGTATAAACTGGAACGCTGGCTTGAATTCAATTTAACTAAATAGTAAATCATGTTTATTGATTATGTGTTTATCATTTGTGCATTTGTGACATGCACGTATTAACCCAATTTATGCCATTGAGAACACACAGAGCGCTCTGCTCGATAATGATGATGATAATGATGATGACGATGCCGATGCCGATGCCGATGATGGTGGCCCGTTGTCTATTCATTTAATTTGTCCGCGCTAATTTTGCGCTTGATAGGCAAAAGTCAGATGAAGAGTCAAGAGACGCTCGGCGTCGGCTCAGCTCGGTCGATTCAATAAAGTCATTAGCTAAAGTGGCCAATGCAATGGGGACATGTGTGGCTCCAGCCTCGAGCGGCATACGGTTCACTGGCTTGGCAAATAGAAAGTGCAACGAGGCGACGACGGCGACTTTAGGCTTCAGCCCCATCGCACTCCCCACTGCGCAACAATATCAACAACAACAACAACAACAACAACAACCGAAGCACGCAGAATTAGCAGAACGTGTCCATGTCGATATGCATACCTTATGCTCCCCGGCTGCCCGCCGGGCGAACGCCAAGCGGATTTCTTCATCATCATCGGGCGAACTACCCAACTAAGACCATGGTACAGATGGTCACGCCTATGGAGATGAGCAGGTGCGGACTTAGTCTGAGACTTGTCAGTTAATATTGAATGCGCTATTGAATCAGCTGAGTATTCTTCGTAGGTGCTGAATTCGAATGGTTTCGTATTCTAGTCTATTGTCTATGCGTAATAGTTTATATACTCAAGACAAAGCTAAATTATATAATGTCAGGCAATTGTAAAGCTAAAACCCTAACATAGTCGGTATTTTTGAAAAGATGATCGTGTCTTTCCGCTTATAGTATTAAAATCAGATCCTCGTAATCGCCCATCATGTTCTGAGTCCACAAACCCTGAGAATGGCGCTCCATAAATTTTAATTGTTAGTGAAAGTATTCTCCGTGTTCATCGCTAAGCTTGGGCGGAAAAATTCCATGTGGAATTGCACGAAATAGAGGCTTCCAATGTTTTCAAGTTTTCCCGAATTTTAAAGAAATCGTAAAAAACACCGCACAAGAAATCATAATTTTCATAATTGAAAAATATATAGTTATAAGACTTATGATTTAAATTTAAATAAAAAAGTGTGCATGATTTTGTAATTTATTAGTGTTTAGGAAACGTAAAATCGCTTATAAAATTCTCGAGTAATGCTCAAAAATCCAATTAAAAACTAGGAAGTTCTAGTCGAGAGCCGGTAGCGCCCGACTAGGGGATACCTTGAACCCTGTCTTCCAAGAGGTCATCCAAACATAAAATTTGGCGACTTGGTCTAAAATTGTGGGAGATATGGATTTTCCCGGCTTACCCGCCCCCAAGTTATATAAATTTGATATATATGCCATCTATTTTATTTTATGCATCTATATTTAAAACTCAGGTATATAAATAGATTCAATTCAATTGCCATGCCCCCAGTGGGCGTAGCCAAAAAACCTTAACACTTTTTCAGTCGCGGGTATACACGACTACATATTCAGCATTTCAAGTCTCTAGCTTCAATAGCGGATGTGACCACCTGATCCACCTTTAGAATTTGGTGACTCTAGGTGTATCGACATATTATCGATTTGCAAGCTTCCCTGTGGGCGTGGCACGTTGTCTGAGACAGATAACTACGAAAATATATCGCAAATTTGAAGTCTCTAGATTCTATACCGTCGAAAAAAGTTGCGTTCTTCGGGACAGACAAACTCATGACGAACATTGCAGAAACTCAATATACGCTTTTCATTTTGTGAACCAGTTTAAAAATAAATAGTTTCTTATTATACTCTGTTAAAAACTGAAAAGACTCTATTGGGTTTCTACCTCTGCATGAATTCTTTTTCGCATCCATCGAAGCTAGACTCCAAACTCTGGAATATATACTTGTATAAATACGATTTAAAGTAGTAATAAGGGGGTAGGAGTATTATATGTGCATTTCAAAGTTGTAGAGCTGGAAGATAGCTGATGGCCTTTTCTCATAGCCTCGAGCTTACACAGTTTTTAGAGACACCTTTGAGCGATTTGCCAAATAACCGCAAAGGGACTTTGTTTCCAATTTACAAAGTTTTCCAAGGCATAGGCAAAGTCAAATTTGACTGCACTTTTACTGTGGGTATTGGACCTGTTGTTGTTGTTGTTGTTGTTCCCACTGAGTGTTGTGGCCTAAAAAGTTTGTGCACTTTGCCATGGCAACAAGTGCAAGCAGTTGGCATGTCGGGCTGGCTGGCGTAAACAACGAGCAAGTCGCGTTGCCAACTGAAACCAAACAATAAACAGAGCACGATTCTGCCGAAAATCAATAAATAGCTTCAGGCTTTATGCATTAGGCTTTAAGGGGTCAGAGCGGCATAAAAAGCATTCTAGGTTAGGCGTCGCGCCCCATTTGGATAGTATACGAGTGTTAACCCCGAGTCCGAGTCGGAGTTGCCGTCCAAATGCGAGTCTCGCGACCGCGACACGTTTTGCCATTTGATTCCCAGGCAGACCCACAAATTAAACCAAATTTCCTGTTCGCCAGGCCTTTTCTATTTGCTGACCCAATTTCCGTGGAAAAGCAACTTTTCATTAGTCAAAGTAACCTTTTATATTGAATAAAAAAACCTCTACACAAGGTAACTATCTAGTGACAAAAGCATATTCAACTTTCAAAATTTCTTATATCAAATTTTGTATCGAAGAATGATAAATAAACCATTCGAAATTTTAAAAATAGTTAAGCTTTCCGCACTTAGCTCAAAAAGCTATTCATCAATGTCAATATAAATTAAGAAACACAAAAGTTATTAAACAAAACGTGTGGTAAAATTTGACAATCAAATTAGTATCACGCCAATAAGAACTTAAGAGTTTAAGTTTTTGTTTATCGGGTTTTTCGCCCCGGTTTTTTGACCATATATCAGAGACTATAAGAGCTAGAGCTACCAAATTTGGTTAAATATGTTCTCGTAAAACATACGCAGATCAAGAATATTTCTTTAAACACCTTCTTGAACTCGATTTTCAAGTCCTGAAATCACCTCCCATACATTGATACTTGTTCCTAGCGATTTACAGATTAACTACCAAATGTGGGGCAGTAGATTTTCAATTGTTTCTGTGATGGACTTTGGTTTTCGGGTCGCTTTGGCTAACAGATTTGGCGCATTTGATTAAACGACGCACATTTCATTTTGGCTTTTAAGGTTTGTCGGCCTGTTGGCGTGCATTTTGGCCAACGCGAAATTACTTCATTTAGACTCGATGAGAGTGGATGTTAATTGATATTCCGTTTTTGTTTAAAGTACTAATGGCTGTTGGCCTCAAGTTACGAGGCCGATAACTCAAGCAATAATAACTTTTTCTTTTACTTAGCTTATAATATACAAAGGATATAAATCAGGCTAATAAAGGGTTTTGGCGAAGGACATGAAAAGTAAGAATAATATTTGAAACGCTCGTATTCGTACTAAGCGAAAAACCGAAGAATTTTTTAATTGAAAACTTCAATTCTTATTTGAAAAATGTTTTTCAAAGAACTTAATTTACAAAAAAATTGTCCATAGTAATTTTGCTGTTATTCACTATTTAAGAATATGGTTGAAATGTGCGGTGCGAATTCTATCAAGCTCGCACTTGGAATTCGATTCAATTCAAGATACTTTTTCCACGCGCTTGTGTTCAATTCTGGAGATGTACTCATGTTAATGTAGGCTACGGCTTTTGGGCGACTGAATGTTGTCCCTGGCACGACACCATCAACCCACACGATGTGGCTGGCCAAAGTGGCTGCAATTACTTGGTCGGATCGGTTGAAAACGTGTTGGCTACTCAATAAGCAGCGTATACATCTTAGCTCAGCTCTCGTCCCTCCTCGCCTTCTGCTTGGTTTCTTGACACCAACGCGCCGCGTGTAAATCATCTAAACAAAAATGTATGCACGGCACCTCTGAATCACGCGCGGATTACCAAAAGAAATCAAATGGCCAGCAGCGGTATAAACTGCCCTCGTTGCCCACACAGAGACAAAGTCGAAGGAACTAACATGGCCCGAACTCTCCAGAGGGGGACTTGGAAATTTATGCAAGTTGAAAGTCGTGACACAATTGAGAAAAGTTCATTTGCTGGCTGCGACGGCAGCTGGCTCGATCTCTGCGAGGAAAGAGCTGGCCGTGAGCAATGGGGAAGCTGGGCCGCAGGGCTGGGTCTTTCATCCATTGATCTGCAGCGTTAATCTGGCCATGGGCCAACTTGTCATATGTTTATGCGCCACACACAAACTTCAAATGCATGAGAGCGAACCTTTCGAAATTCGACAACCTGTTGCCTGCCCTCAGCTACATAAGTAGAACGCCACACAGTTATTATAGCTGATGGTTCCACTCAAGCGACCATAGACGGGCCTTCCAACCGTTGGCGAACCAAGAAGCAGAACCAACGGCGTGTCTTTCGCCTGGTAATTTAAGAAGCTCGCCTGACTTTTTTGCATTCACTTTATTGCCGCTGATGATGTTGGTTGTCTGGCTGGTTCTCTATTTACCGCTAAGAGCAACAAACAGCAGCGCCGAGCCGCGTCGAGCCGGCCTGAAGTTGGACACCCGCCGGCACCACCCGGCTACCAAGTAAGCGTTTATCGTTCAGCTTCAATTTCTTGGTACTCTTCGCTTCGTGTTTGTTTTTGGCGCTGTCTCAACTGCTCTATCGCCGTATCGGCTTTGTCATCTTAAGTTTCGTAGTAGTTTTTCGTTATGCTCGCCGCGTTATGTCATTGAAAGTCGTAGAACTCAATGAAAGCTTTTGTTTACTGTCTTTTCAGTCGGCGTGTACTGAGTTTATTAGTTGGTAAGATAATGCTATTGCAGTCGGTTCAACCGCGATAAGCTCGATAATGTAAGTTCACGAAGTAAAAAGGGTGTATTTTATATATTTGTGTGCGTCAGATAAATTGGGGGCGTGGCAACAGCAAATCTTGCAGACAAATTACTGATTACCTCCTCTGCTTTGCAACGGATAAACCGTTAAAACCCATATCTCCCAAAATTATTTGGCAAACAGTTTACAAAAATTTCTATTATTCCGAAAAGCAGCAATAATCCAGACCGTTTTCACCATTTCAAGCTCTTATTATACTGTGAACGAGTATTGGGCAGTCGGGCACACCCAACTGCAACGTTCTTACTTGTAAAGATCCGATCACGTGCATTTGAATTTAAGTCACACCAACAGATTTCATATTGCATAGCTACAGATTAAAATGGCTGTTTCAAATTCTTAATCGCCTCACAAAAATTGATTGAGTATCTCGAATATTTTTGCACATTCATTAATTGGCATTCAATTACAGGAAGTCGGCTTAATATTAAATGGGCTCATTGGAAAGCACAAATAGTTGCCATACATTTAAAATGGTCTCTGGTAGTTTAAGTGCACATATGTACATATCTTTAGGGTGCACAGCCCACCCACACATAGCGACACATAGATGCACATACGTGTGTATCGAGGCATCTCCATATCGCACATTGAGCCAACGAGCCACTTCTGCGAAAGCCTTTCCGCATTTCAAGGTCGCCAGCAAGTAGCTCTTTGTGTATGAATGAGATCTAATTGTGCTCGTCTTGACGATGACGGGCGACTCATGGGCTTTGTAAGACTTACGAGCATTCGAGGAACCGCCAAGTGGGCCACTTACTACTTATATAATCACAATGCCAAATATTGAATTACATTTCGTTCCCTCCCACATAAAACGAGGGCAAGAAAATGGCAAAAGCTAATCAGGGTAGGTCTGTGTATGAAAATGGGTGTTAAAATAATCCGACTGGGTAAATTGGGTAGTTAGTTAACACATGAGGTACTGAGAATGACACTCATTGGCATCGAATTCGGTTCAAAGTCAAAACCGAGCACAGCCCACATGCCATCAATGATAATATAGAGCTCAATTGACGCGTCGCCATGAAAAAAGTTTTGTTTACATTAGACATATTTTGCGCCAGCTGAAATTGAAGTGCATATATTTAAGCAATTGGCTCTACTCATTCTCATTCTCATTCTCAGTCTCATTCTCAAACTGTTTCTCTTTGCAGTACTTTGGCTCATCGATACTCCGGATCTCAGTCTTTAGCAGGTATACACACGCAATTCATCGTCGTCGTTATGCTGTACAGTAAAATATGGCAACGTCGACACTTTTTGTTGCTGGGGTGACCTGTCTGGGGTTTGTGTGCTTTGCTTTAGCATCTATCGCCATTGGCATACCCATTTGGGGTTACTATGACAGTCCATCGGGTGAGTACTGTTTAAGTTACTAACATTGTTTTTCTCTTTTACTGACGCTCTCCGTTAATACATAGGTGGTTATGACTACGATCGCGGCTATTTTGGCCCCTTCAAAGTGTGCAAGCAACTGACTTATAATCGTGAGAAATGTGGCAATGATGTGTCCAAGTTCCGGCTGAGCAGTAAGTACAATTATTGGCCATGCCAAGCTGCGACTGTACGAACGCGTTTTTTGAGCCATCAACTATTTCTAACGGGCCATGGCAGCCATTGCTGGTCTTTATGACTTTTCTCCTTCTGTTAAGTTAACTAAAAAGATATTGGTTACTTCTTTTACATTCGTCGGACATCTCAACCAGCCTTTTTGGCACTTATGCAACTTAAAGTATTGTTTGTGTCCGTTCACGAAGTGAAATGAGTTATTGGGTTTGTGCAATTTATACAATGAAGTTAGGGACTTGAAGTTTTACTTTTAGTTATACACTCGCGAATAGCCGCATCATATAAGCTGCTAAGATTTTTTGGGGCGTGGCAATTCGATAAAATCGATGCATATCTTCCATAAATTTTAAGCTACTCACTAAATTTGGCAGGCAATTTTGTGATGGCCTCTTCTACTTATGGAGCCATAGAGTTTCGGCCACACCCACTCCCTCATATATCTAATCTCACCTGAAGCCTAAAGTTTGAACCAACTTCAAATAATCAAATTTATAAGATTTACCCGCAGCTGGTATCATAGAGCCATCAATATTTAATAACCCATGTGTTTCAGATGCGGTTTTTGTCAGCGGACTCTTGGCCATTGGGAGCTCAGCGGTGCTGGGCATCTTTTGCATATTGTCAGTCATCCAACACGCGATGATATCGTCGCGGGAGAAGGTTGTCATGTCCTACACATCGCTGGTCATCGTCAAACTCATACTAGCCCTGCTGGGTGGTAAGTTGTGGCTAGCTTGTGCCTGTCAGGAATAACTAAATATAACTCATTCCCTTGGCAGGTTTGCTGGCAATAATAGCCACAGTCCTGTTTGCACTGCAAATCGATGAACAGGAGCGCTTTGGTTTCAAAATATCGCGAGGCATTTCCTTCTATATACAGGTGAGTTCGTAGTCTCTAATACTCATTCATTTGCTTAACTACAAATACTTGTTTTTGGCTTGCAGATAGTTGTGATTGTCTTGACCATTGCGCTGTTCGTTGCCGCTCTGTACGACGTGATTTACTCGCGCAGCTCTGGTGGCGATCCCACAATGGCGCTGGACGCTTCTTCGCCAGCTAGTGCCACCACGTTCAATAATCCGGGCTTTAAAGAGCCTCGTAGTCGCAATGGCGTCTCCGTGACAGACGCCTCCGGAAAGCCATACAGCGGCATACGAAATGGAGCTGGTACTGCTGGCAGTGTGGCTTCTATGAGTACCACCGTGACTAGCGTTTCCAATGGCTCCACGCTGGAATCCGTGACTCGCTCCCCGTTGCGCTCCAGCCTTAAGAAGCCTCGCCCAAGGCCCGATCCTACGTTGGGCATTCAAAATCCGGGCTACTCTGGATCGGGGAGCTCACCGCCCTTGCGACGCAATGGAAGTGTGAAAAAGGTTCGCATTCAAACGCATAGCACGGAGGTTTAGTAGGCATTTGGGGCAACACCACCCCAACTTGATCCGACATTCGACAAGAGCATCAACTTGAAATAAGAACGACAACAAAAACATTTACAAAGACTGTGTACTGTAGCAACAACACAAAACGACACTTGAAGAAACACAAAACCAATGGAAAAGTTTCAAGTTTTTTTTTTTTTTTTTTGAATAACCAGAAAATGAATTAATATTTGCATAAACAAATTGTTTTCATTTGTCTTCCAATCCAGCCGCAATGTTAATTTGTTCTCTAAACAAGGGAAGAACTTAAGTTTCATTGAATTGTTTAACGCAATTTTGTAAGCAACGGTTTCCGTCCAAGGGCAAAGTCAAAGTAGTTAATTTAATTTAAATTTGAAATTTTTTTTTATATATATTCTTTTATATATTGTTACCCTACCCTCAAGTGTCCTTCAGACCTACGCCCAGTCCCTCGACAAGCTACAAATCAAATAAAGAATACTTTTCCAAGTTTGTAATGATTTAGATGTAGAATTCATTAATTTGCAATGTAAAATATAAACAATTGTTGCTAAAGTTACCACATAAAAATACATACTACAATTAAGCTTGTTTGTTTAAAAATACGTTTAATGTTTTTCGCTATAAGTTACAGATTTAATGAAATAAATGCAAATTTAAATAAACTATTAATGCAGAAAATAACAATTAACCGAAGTTAATTTATTTCTCAATGAATTTTGCCTAATACTAACTACAACAACTTAACTACAAAATATTTAATAGGTAACTGCTGCATCTAAATCTAAATCTAGCATGTGATAAACGAAAAATTCATTCCCAAGTGTAGATAAACAAATAACGAATACAATTAGGGTAAATATTACCTTGGCTAATTCATTAAACAATTTGTTGGAATTGAAATAATGAATCTTACGTTAGTTCTAAAATACCGCCAAATTCACCACAACTCAAAATATTTTGTCATAACAGTATTTCAAAACTTATGGTCCGAGCCAACATCATAATGCTTAGTATGCAGAAAATATATTAGGTAAAGATTAAATAAGACGAAACAACAAAATTGAAAATACAAGCAGTGGTTCACAAAAGAGGGAAAAGCAGTGCCGCCTTTACTGCAAGCAGTTAACAGCAGCAAGCAGTACACACAAGAAACCAGTTATACCACCGACGCAGTTCTAATGCAAAAGCAGGTCGCATATGCAAGCAGTTTTTCAGTAGACATAATCTGAACTGTTATACTTCGCATTAAGATGTCCACATCTAACCACAACAGCATTTATCAAAACCACTGCATTGTGGGATTTAGATAATTTTTTGGCTGTTCATAAGAATTTCAAAATAGCTGCTGCTGCACCAAAAAAATAAATAAGTGGAATTACTTTTTATACTTTATTACGTGTTTGCTGGAAAGTTGAATAATAATAATAATAATAATAATATAATGAGCAATATTTGTTGATTTTTGAGCCACATAAATAAAATTGTATCTTACCCTCTCTACGCAGATTCCTGTAATTAACAATGAATTTACCTAAACTGTCGCCTAGCCTGTAATTTACTTCGCAACTGCTGTGATTAACACCTGTTATCTTAACATCTTTGAGATATGCTAACATTTCAGGTATGTTAAGTTAACGTATGTTATTTGAATGCTTTAACACCAAAAGTTGTTCATTTTTCAGCATTTTCAAATTGACTTTTTGCCAGAAGCATTATGGAAACATCGATTCGAGTGTAGTTTACAAATCATATCGGCGACCTTTTTTTTTTTGAATATTTGTGTAACTATTCTCCTTGTTTTGCCTTTTGATGGATCAATTACTTTGGATTATTTAATGACATTTTATTTGTTTTATGTAAATAACATAAAGATAATTGTAAAGAATTTGGAACTGGATCTGTTATATTATAAATATTCAGAAATCTTTGTCCAGTTTGTAGGTTGTCTGCCGTTGACTCTTGATGCCACCCAGATTTTCCTTTGTTTTCCTCTGTTCTCTATCAGCAACAGCCGAGCATTATGTTCATATTGAACCTGATACAATCAATTGCTGGGCTTTGTTTACAACTTGCGGACACAATCTCTACTCATTATATATGTTTATCAGCGATTGATTCATTCAAGCCGAACGAGCCGATAAGCTAAACGAGCTTGAGTACCCAGCCAGGTGAGGTATTCCTTAGAGAATGGCACTCAGTGGGCGAGGGAGACAGAGAGAGAGAGAGAGAGAGAGAGAGAGAGAGAGAGAGAGCGAGAGCGAGAGCGAGAGGGAGAGAGAAAGTCGGAGACTGCGCAAAATATAGAGAATTATACTGAGTTCCCTTTGCATAAGTCGCTCAAACATCGAGCAGTTCTAGCTGAGATCGCTCTGTTTCAAGACGTTGCTTGATAATACGAGTAGCATTCGCGTTTTATTTTATATATAGAGACGCGTGCAGCATCTAGTATATAAAACACAGCTGAAGCTTCAACTAGTTGTTGTGGCTAGCGCATTGTTTATATTTGAATACAAAAATTATGAAATCAAATACATTGCACAAGTTTCTGACGTTGGCGACGCTGCTGCTGTTGCTGACGATCGTCTGCGTATGGAGCTATCCGTGTAAGTAGGAAAATGTAATCTCAGAACCGACTAAAGTCACGCCCCCTCTTTAACTTTAAAGCCAACAATCAGCCGGCACAACGGCCCGTATTACTTATCCAAAACAATGTAAGCCCAGAGGTCGCGAAGAACTATCAGATAACTATACCAAAAGAAGTCAGACCAGGGGAGCCCTGCCTGACCATCAGTTGGAAAACTAACCCGGATGGCAGTGGACCAGAACAACCCAGAATTTACCTGGTAAACGGATACTTTCAGATCATGCCACCTAGGGCAAACGAGCAGCAATAATCGGTTAGTTTACTAATTTTACTGAAATCTACACAAAAAGATTAACTTCTGATAACCACTTT
Source organism: Drosophila sordidula (assembly GCA_035047465.1). Taxonomy (NCBI): domain Eukaryota; kingdom Metazoa; phylum Arthropoda; class Insecta; order Diptera; family Drosophilidae; genus Drosophila; species Drosophila sordidula. Next base: position 14,869,614 of record JAWNPQ010000156.1, on the reverse strand, counting down.
GCCAGAACCGAAGTCCTTTAGGGTCTTCGTAGGCTCCCCCCCCATTTTTGAAGGCACCAATTCCCGGCTTGTCGACAGAACAGCCGCCTGCGCTTACAGGAAGAGGAGGCTTCCAGATGACAGAAACTTCAGCTGCAAATATTGCAGTGTATGTCTTTTAACCCATCTAATCCTATTTGTATTCGCAGCTGTACTAACTGTGTAGGTCTTTATATTTGGATCTATTTAGCAGACATCCGTTTAAATTATTATTTTCTTACAAAATACATTATTTTTTTTTTTCCTCAAATTTTTTTGAACGCATTAAATTGCTTATATAGATTCTATTATTGTATTATTTAGATAACAATTATTGGAATACGTCAATGTTCAAAATAAGAATTAAATTGACATATTAAATACGAACAAATTTAAAAACGGCAATGGATAAAATGAAAGGTGTTCAAATACAAAACTCAAATCTTATGAACAAATCAGTGTACATTTTCTACAAATATTAAAAAAACTGTTCTTAGCTGTGATTCCTTTTTCTTTTTTTTTTTTTTTTGAAAATTGTAAGCAATGATATGAAAGAATATTAAAATATTTTAAATCTGTTTACTCGGTGTTTTACATTACCTGGAATAATCAATTATACAAACAATAACTATATTTAATGAATTATATTTGATAGATAATTGCGCATATAAATCATATGCAAATCAATCATGTTTTGGAAACACTTAGTTGAGTTTGTTCTTAGTTGCGAATTGTATAATAATGACTATTGGTTTAGTATATAAAGGAATGTGTAAACCCGTGTCAGATTGCATAGAAACTCTATCGACACCCGAACAAGAATATATACTTTATGGGGTTAGACATGTCTATATACAAAAGCTACAAAGTATAATAAAAGCTATCCGAGAGAAGTCAAATCTCAAAAGTTTCACTCTACGGCCGGTTGTGTTGGCCAATTTGCTAACTTTTATTACCTCATTGCAGTATAGTATATATGCACAGGATACAACTATAGTTCTATGAAGTTATTATTAAGTTATAGAATATTATTGTTCGAGCTTCGACATATGTACCAGATTTTAGGAAACACTTTGGTGAACAATTAAAAGGCAAAACCAATCATTTTCTCTATGCCGAACAGAATTAATTCGGTTACATTGTATTATTTCGCGAGGTATATGGAATTCGTTTGCCTTGGGCAATAAAGTTTTAATTGACAAAGTTTTATAAAATTATTGCTCAATAATGGGGAAAGCAGGAAAATTGACTTAAATATGCTGTATCATAAGAAAGTTTTGTGTCCCGCCATGTGTCGAATAGCTTAAAAGACACACCCCTTGTTGAAATATAATTAAGTTTGTGTGCATAAAGATTTATTTAAGGTTCTTGCCAATTTCCTGTTTGTAATTTGGTTTTAATCATTTAGAATTCAGATGGGCAAAGAAGGGGTGCAAATAGAGCTTTAAAAACGGTCTTGACTGGAGGGAATTTAATTCAAACAGCTTATGCTTGCGACATTCAAGCGTATTCACTGCACTAACCACATTGTTACCTCATGATGCCACAACAGGTTGAAATCCTGGGTTTTACATTCTTCATTTAATTTCTAATGCTGGTGCATAGGAAAGAGGGAGTCGAGTGCTTTTCATATTCATTTTTATTTTCATTTTAATTAACCAACTTTAGGCATTTATTTTCATTTGCGAACTTTTGCAGCTCAGTAGCAACTTCTCTGCCGGGTGGCGAAATACGAAAATATTTTGTCGAGAAGTAGAAAGGGACGGTTTTGCGACTATGTAAGTGCGTACTTTGTTGGTTTATAAATAATAAATTATAAAAGTATTGGCAAAAATCCCCTATGTATGCATAGGGAATGAATAAATCTATAGATAGTTGTGTAAACTACACAGAATAGTGATTTTATTTATTTTAAATTCAGTGAGGACAAAAATTACCAAAAATAACAAAGGACAACAAGTCTAAATTTGTTATAAGTTTATTTTAAAAATTCGATTTCAGATCGATTGTGTCTGTAGGAGCTATGTGAGTGATAAGATACATATACTTCCAATATTTGTAGTATAATATTTACTGAATTTATTTTATGAATAAAAAGATTTTATATCCTTGAACATATAAACAAGGGGGGCGCTACTCGGAAGCGCCCGACTAGGGGATACCCTGAACCGAGATAATTATCGATAATAAGAAAACGAGTCGAGTTATCGACAATTTGAAATAAACTTATCTGCGTTTGGTATACACGCATTTCATGCTGGCCAAGAATATATTGTATTGTAAGATAAGATTGGGCATACTTGTTAAGTTTGGATGATGAAACAAGAGCGCAAAAATGGACAGGATGAAAAATTACTATTAAGAAGCTAATAAACGTACGAAATAAAGAAAAGGAACGATGTTTACAGTATGCATGGATCTTTTCAGTTCAATTATTTTTTGAATGTACAGGGTAAAACAAGGTCCATATTGAAAACATCTACTAAAAGGCCCAAGATAACAAATCGTATAAGTGATACAGATAGAGACGTATTGCACTGGTGTCGCATTCTTTACTCAAAGAAAACATTGCAATCTTAATTCAAAAGGTGAATTCAAAACGAAATAATTGGCAGATTAGTTGTACAAATCATCGGTGCAGTCTCGACTGAGCTGCATAAATGCTTATATGTTTTGCTTGTACTAGTTAAATTGAAGAAAAGAGTCCAAATGAAATACAAAAAATATACAAAATATTTATATATATTGGATCAAAATGGATCCCACGAAACTAAACATTCAGCCAGATGAAAATATCTCCGACATTTCCGTTGATGATAATTCCGTGAGTTTTGAAATTTACTTAAGTAGTAACAAATTATATATACGAAAGAATTTTTTAACAATACTGTAACAAGCGAAGTCGAAGAGTTTGCCAATATATAATAACCTACTGGATAAGATATCAGAGCTTGAAATGAAAAACGATCAAAAACAATCAAATTAAGGAGCAGCAAAATGCAAAAGCTGTAAAGTCATGCGAAATGAATGCTCTTCTAGAGGACTGTAAATCTCAAATTGAAACAAAAAATTCCATTATTATAGAGCTGGAGCGCACAATTGAAGCCTTAACTTGATAATTGGGAGAATCAAATCCTCATTTCCTTATCCTCTGGAACCGAAACTAAAATGTTGCATGTGCCTGCTTTTGAACCATTTCAGGTAACGCTGGAAGATACAAAGGCTGGACCAGGTTGGATTTTGATTCAGCGTATATACGATGGGAATGAAGACTTTAACAGGATCATGGAGGATTACCGCCTAGGATTCGGTGACCCCAAAAGAGATTTTTGGCTGGGCCTGGAAAGGCTGCACAAAATAACAACATATCAATAATATGAACTCTATGTTCATCTGGCTGACTATGGTGATCAGACCCATACAACAACTTTGTTGTTGGAAGTAAGGATGATATTAGATAAAGTCACTGGGTGAATATTTTGGAGATGCCGGCGACTTGATGCGTTTTCACAAGGTGCAAAAATTCATGATTTGCGCAAACTACAAAGCCGGTTTTTGGAGTACCCCTATTTCAGACATTTGGAAAATGTACATGTTATTCTATTTTTATTCTAGCAATCTGAACAGAGAAGTTTCAAAAAACAAAATACACAATAATCAATATATATTTTGGGGTTGCGAGAAATGGGGAAAGGGCTTAAATAATATTAAATCTGTAAAAATGCTAATAGGACTACATAATTGCAGACCCTAAACACTTTTAATTCGTACACCACGAACTTTTTGCAAAGTATAATCGGTAGAAAATTGAATAAGTATTAAAAGCGTTTTCTACAGTTTGCAGCTAGTATTTCACTGTGAACCGTTTTCACCTGTTGTTTTCCTAATTGGAAGCACGGTGTCTTAGCAGTTATTGGCTTACCATTTCTAGCCGTAACATTAAAGTTTAGTGTATGGTGTTCTGCAACTGTACATTCATACATACATAAATTTCTGTGTATATTTATATTAGAGGTGGGCACGGCCGGGCCGGGCCGGGCTCGTGCCTGCCTTTCAGGCACGAAAGCATCAAATACGCCAACGTCCCTAATATTAACGAAATCAAATCGGAAATGAATCTTATACTCTTTTAGATTGCGAAAGAGTTTGCCAACATTTAGAAACTCGACTATTGAGCTCTAATATCGAACAAATTATATTTTAAAAGAAATATATCAACTATTAGCGTGTTGGTTCGGGCCGGTCTTCAAAGAAAGAGTTTCTGTTTGTGCTTTTTTTGAATCAAAAATGAGGCCCGCGCCCACCTCTTATTTATATACATGCATATATGCATGCGTGCTTTTGCCATGACAAATATGCAGTTTGGAATTTTTCGCCGACATGTTGTTTGCGGATTTATTGCATTGCTACTTGCATTACATTGCCAATTTACAAAAGCTGCCACCCGCCGCCTGGCCTGTGGCATCGGCCACATTTGTTGCAGCTTCCAACGAGGCGTTTCCAAGGGTGGTGGCATTGTTTTTGTTGTTGGCATCACCAATTTGCAACTGTCGCTGCATGGTAACGCCAGGGCTACATGTCGCATCGTATCGAACATTATATGCATTTATTTATTAATGTATAAGTTTCGCGAAATAACAAAAATTTCCAAAAACATAACCGACATCAAGGGGCACTTTATTTGCCGCCTGGTAAGCAATGCCCCTATTAACAGCTGTCAGTGATATTAGTAGAATCTATAGAATGTAGCTGGTAGTAGGTAGAGAATAAAAAAATTTATTATAAGAAAGCTAGTGGGATTCTTCAAGTCGGTGGTTTTCTGCTAAGAAACACACAGTAACATGCATGCGGGCATCGTTCTATACACACACAATTACATACCTGGGTGTGCATTGGAAACACGGCAAACAGAGTCACAAATGAATTATCTGGCACAATGAAAATTCACTGATGCCAGATATTCAGTTTGCCTCTTACAGCCACAACTACAGGGTTTCGTACAGAAGTTGTGCACTTCGGGTACTCTGCGGATATCTAACTATCTCAGAGGACGAGGCGATATTTCTTGCTGGAATACCACTGGACACATTGGACGCAAAAGATCGCACTCGAGAGCCTAGCCGAGATCCATCCCAGACCTCTGGCTGGACTAAGCTGGTCTAACTTCTAGATGTGCGCTTAAAATATTACCATTTTAGATAAAGGCATGCTATGCACTCGCTTTACAAATATTTATTTATTGTCTGTTTTGGATTCTCTACTGAACGGGAGGAGTCTGACAAGAGCGCTGGGCAATAGCAAAAAACAGTCAAAAACGGTCTCAATTAGTATTGTTAATTTAGAAAAATATCGATTTTGGTAGTATGTAGGGGCGGAAGTGGGCGGCGCCGAAATTTTCAATTCGATTGTTAGAGGAGGTCGACCAAATTTGTTGACTTTAGCTCTAAAATTATGGGATGTGCATCAAATATGGATTTCCCACCCCAAGATATGTATATAGAACGCCACAGGGGGCCCCCACTGGCGTAGATAAACAAGTAAGAACGTTGAAGTCGGCTGCTACCGACCGGGCCATACTCGTTCACAGTGTACTAACAACGAAAACAATGATTGAATAAATATAAACAAGTTTACTTTGCCCAAGGGTGTTTACAAATAATTAAATGAATAATTAAAAAACGTATTTAAAAATAATAATTTTTGGTGCATTTTACACTGGACCGCCACCCTACCAGTTGATTAAGTTGTGGCGAAACTCAACATGAGTTATGCGACATACATATATATGTATGTATGTATGTATACGCAATCGCAGCAGCCGCATTTAAAATTCTAAGAATAGGAAAAAGTCTGGCAAGTCAGCGCCCCTACTAATCAAGTTCAACAACAAGAATTATTATATAAAATTATCATTGATTTAGCAGTGCCCTGCAATGAATGCAGGCGCCACGTACGGACGTCGGACGGACAGCAAGACGGACATTCACTTCGTTAACGAGTATAAAAATGTTGTGCACTTGTTAGAGGAGGTCATTAGTAATCAGTCTGTAAAATTTGTTATATCTTCCTTTAAAATTGAGAGAGATATATTGATTAAAATCTATATACATATATATACATATATATATATATATGTTTAAGTCGCCAGTATACTCTTTTTATTTCGTGAACGAGTATAAACATCACAAATGAATTATGAGCAACATTTTTATTCAAGGATGATATTTCAGAAGGAGTGGATTTAAACTTGCTTATGTGGAGGAATTACAGTAGGATTAGGGGCTGGTGGGGCTAAAGGTGCACTGTGATTGCTTCTTTAATTTTAAGCTGGATTGTGCGGCGGCCAGGAACTATACGTACCGCAATGTTAATAATAATAATAATAATAAACCGAAAAGATAACATTCACGAAATTGCTTGGAGAAGCCGTGAACTCCAGTGGTTCGGCAGATGGATGGCAGAAGTTAAAGGGAAGGCATATTCAATAAAACTTATCGGAGATTAGATGGAAACTTATATTTAAAATTACGAGGAATCATCAAATTAATGCTCTTCTATGTTTTATTAGACACAATATGTTACTGATGTGAAACTGCGCTTAGGACTACAATAATACCAAAATATATAGCCTAGGAAAATAACCTGATATTTATCAGATTATCTTAGAGAGATTGAGATTTTAGTGTAGCCCTGAGCGCAATCTTTTCAGTCTCAACGAACAGAAACAATTTTATATATACGAATTGCGCTCTTTCCCCGTACAAGAAAATATAATGTACACCGAGTCATAGAATATCACCTTCCTCGACTTTGAATGTGTTGCCATCCAAGTCCACAAAGACGGGCTCGTACTTGGGATCGTCTTTCTCCTCCTCAAGAAGGCAGTAAATGTTGTTGGATTCCTGTTTAATGATTTCATCCCCCAACTTCAACCAAAAGGGACGACATCGGTTCTTCCACTGACGCAGGTTATAGAAGGCGCAGTACTGTGAGCTGGAGGCCTTCAGCATGGCCATATAGAGCGGAGTGATCTCATCGGCCAGCAGTTTGCCCATTAGGAAGACAGCCGTCTTTTTGCTGTGCGTGTCGTTGAAGTCGATGTAAATGCTCTTGGCTTGATTGTAGCACTTTTTGGCGATCCCTGTCATTTGGGTGTCCCTGGCAAAGAGCTTGCCAAGATTGAGAAGAATCTCTGCCTCGTGATCCTTGTGCTCATACACGCGCGAGAGACGCAGAGCTCGCTTAAAGCTGGAGATGGCCTTGTCTATGTTATCGAAGCTACAGGGCCAAGGTGTACAAGTTTACGAGCAGAATCAACAGCATCTATTACTCACTTCTCAGCGCATTGTCCCAGATATAAATAGAACTTGATGTTGAGCTTGACAAACTTGTATTCCGTACATGCTGTTAGAGTCGGTCTGATCTGCTCGAGGCATTGCTGGGCGGCATGGTACTTGTTGCCCTCCATCAGAAAGAATGCCCTCTCCAAGAAAGTGTCGCAGAATATGTCCAAGTTCTTTTGCCGTCCGACTGGGTGACAAATTATTTATAAAATATGCAAAACTGCGAAATCCGCAAACTCACTCTCCGCAATCAGGACCGTCGCCTTTCTAGCCATGTCAACTGCCTCCTCGGGCTGCTGGCGCACCGTCTGGCGCCCATGGATGAGCATCTGGCGGGCCAGTTGTTGAGCAACCAGCGCATGGAGAATGGGGCTAGCGGACCCCTTGTCCGGCTCAGCTAGCCACATATGACCCCGGACCAACTCAAGGGTGGCATTCAGATAGGTAATAGCATTGGCTCTCTGGCCGATGCGTTCTAGGAATATGGCATATGTGTGATAGATGCGAGCGATCATCTCGGCTGCGTCCCGCTCCTGGCCTTCGATGTTGTGGCACAGCGAGACGATGTGCTCCATAACCGCGTTTAGGGCGTACTCATACTTGACACGGTAGGGCTCGAGGAGCAGCAGGGTCTCATAGAACAGCGTGAAGCACTCTTTGAGTCCCTTGAATTTTCGCTTGATCACTGCGAGCTCGGCCAGCTTCAGTTTTTCAATCATCTCGTAGAGCAACGGGCGATCGTCAATGATTCTAGCGCGAATGCTGATGGACTCAAACAGCGCCTGCTCCTTCTCGGCCAGGCAGCGCACAAACTCCGGCATCATCTTGCAGCCCTCGTGACGTAATTCGGCCTGCAGAGCTTCATAGATCGGACCGCGATCCCTGCGTGCCTCAATAAAGCTTAGCGGCACAATGCTAGCTTTGATTTGATTCCTATCAAAGGTGATGTCGCGAAAGGCGCGATGAGGTAGTTTGGCCCTGACCTCACGCTCAATGCGCTGAATTTCTTGCTGACGACGCGACATTATTAGAATGGTTTTAGAACAACACTAGGAAATTCAATTGTTTCCTTCAAAATATATATTAAACCTTTCAGTGTGGTTCTATGTTTGCCTACGCGTTTCTTATCATTTTAATTCTCTTTTTACAGGAATTTGAAATAGCACGCCTTAAAAAGTTGACATTTTTCTCTTTTTATACGAACAGAATTGCTTTAACACGGTTTTAAATATTTCATGAAATCTGCTTTCATTTCATTCATTTATACTCGTTCACAAAGTGTAAGGAATATATTGGGTTTGTGCAATGTCTGTCCGTTTGTACGCAGTGTTTGCGCCTTGAAACTTGGAATATATTCTCGTTTATACTTGAGTCAAATAAAGTGCTAAGATTTTTTATAATTATATAAATAACTATAAAATTGTTTATGAAACCAATTGTTTACAAGGCAGCGAGATCTTTCAAATCAATTCCATAAAATAAATATAAATAAAATAAAAGTTTCTGGATACGCCCGCTCGATTTAATCTATGTATCTTGCTCAGTTTTAAAGTTAGTTATACAACATTTTGCAGACAGATTACTGATGACCTCCTCTAAAGTTCAAGAAAGAAATTTGTTGGGGCGGGCACGCCGCGAAAATCCATATCTCCCACAAGAATCAACAAATTTAAAGGCATTATGTAAAGATCGACATGAAAAATCGCCTCGCCCGCTTTGGTCCCCACAATTTATGGAAATTTATATTTTTCTAAAATAAGAATAATAATTAAAATCATTTTCGACTGTTCTATAATGTTATTTTAATGCCCTGAATCCTTTAAACATGGGTAAAAGTGGTGTACTAGTTTTGTGGAAATGTATGTAACAGACAGAAGGAACCATCTCAGACCTCCAAGAAGTATATATATTCTTGATCAGGATGGCGAGCTGAGGCGGAGACATACATTTTTCGACTATAGTTTCTGCTATACCATACGCAGTACGAGTTTATCATTTACATTTGATTAGATTAGATTTGAATCAGTTAATCTGGTAATTTTGGAAACACATTTTCGTAAAATAACTCGGATTTGTACAAATAGTTCCTACAGCATCTATACTAAACAATGGTGCGAGCTGGCCGAATCCGAAAGATGTTCTCCCTCCAGCACAATGTTATTGTCCTTCGTTGTCATCTTTTCCCTCACTTGTTGTACACACAATTCACTATATTCACTGTACTGTACGAAGCGTATACGCCGAAGTTCATAAGTGCAGTGAAAGGAGCCAAAAGTGCTCCAAAGAAGTGGAAACTAACAACGGACAGCATGTGGCACAAACAGCAGAAACATTACGTTGTTGTCTCAAACCGTAACTGAATTTCAATTCAATAACTTCTGTCTTCCTGGTTGTGTTGTTGTTTGCCTGGACGTTGGCAGCGCGCCGAAAAGCATGCTTTTGATTTTTGCTGCTGCCAAGTACAAGGGTGGGCCCCAGTTGGAGGGGCAGGCAGTGGGTGGAGTTTGTTACTGTTACACATGCCGGCGCCAGAGACGATTCGATTTTGGCTCGTTTATTTCAACGTTCTCATGAATGAAATTAAATGCAGCGCCGCAACAGGCGCCTGCCCCTTAGTCAACCTCAACCTCAACCTCAGCCCATGACCCGGGCCCGAATAGGGGCGCTGACTCTCGCTTGTTGCAACTTTGGCTTTGCCTAGCAGCAGCTTGTTTCTGATCTCGACTTCTGCCATCCGGCTGTGGCTGCGCCGCACAAACTTTTGCCAAGCTGTGTGGGCGTTGCCCAGCCCTACAAAGGCATGGCCAGAATAGGAGCTGCAGGAGCAGCAGCAGAGGGGAGAAGGCTGAGCTGGGTGTTTTGCTAAATTTATGGCTTGCCGGCGGCAGCGACAGCGACAGCGACAGAAGCAGCGTCGTGACAATGTACATTGCAACGAAAATTTGTGGCTTGCTCAAATTAAGTTGCATAATTTTTTCCAAAATGGCCATTTTTTTTCCATTCTGCTCAAGTATGTTAATAAATCAAATATGGAAACTGAGAGTGTTCACGAGTCATTGGTTTCTGAAAGTTTAAAATAGATCGAAAGTAAGTACAGAGCGATGAGCTTTGCGAGACTTAAGGCCTATTTATGCAATAAGAAAGTGTAACAATATTTTTATTTTATTTTTGTCGCTTATTTTAAAGAAAAACCTTGAAATCTTTGTTTGCATATTAATTTAATACAGGGAAATGCAAATTGTAACACGGCATAATGTGCAAGTTAATAACAAACAATTAATAATTTAAATTATTATTCTATTTTTATTGTTGATTTTAATATCTTTAAATAACCCGCTGGCATTTTACTAAATTTGCGCTTTTGCGCTCCAAATTTGCAATGAATAAATGAGGATACGCAAGTCATTAACAATTTGCACAAAAAACAAATTGTGTAATTAGTGCAAACTCTTTAAAATTTGCAATTGGTTTTTTATTATTTTTTTCATTGCCCTGAAGTCATAAAATATAAGTAAACCAGGTGGTCAAATGTACATATGAAACAGGCAGAAGAAAGCTTTTCCGACCATATTAATTATTTAAATTCTTAATCAGAGCTAGAGACTTGATCTTGCCTATAACTTTTTTTTATCGTGTCCTATGTGAAAAATATGGATATCAAGGCATGGTTTTCTTAAAGCATCCGCAGATGAAGAATATTTTACTTTCTGGATACTTCCCCACTTCCCCACTGAAAAAAAAGCAATTAAAGAAGTACAGCCGTGCGCTTTGATGAGTAAATTTTGATGCCATTTTTAGGTCCTTTCTTAAGACAACTTAATTTCCATGGCTGGGTTCAGGGTATCTTATAATCGGAAACTCCCGACTAGAGTAAACGTCCTTGCTTTTATTTGCTTTTTCAATTTTCTCCATGGTATTATATCTAAGAATAGCTTTCTTCAAGGTACCCTCGCATATAATAGTATTGCAATGTATTTTATAATGGCCAATTGTTTTCATTGGAGCTATTTGAAAAAGGAGTAGTTGATAAGATACAAGTTTACTTAATGCAATCTTGAATTCATTTTCTCTAATATATTTTACAGTTTCTTCAATGAGTTTGGCTAATATATTTGGAAAACTTAGGAGAAACTCAATTTTTACATAATAAATATAAATGTCCATTATTAATTAGATATTTTGTATGTTTGAATCTCATTCGTGGTTAATTTCAATTTGTTGTCCTAATTGTATTGTATTCAATTATAGCAACAAACTTTGAAAATGCTTTGTCCTTTTTGCTTGCTTTGTTAAGCATTTGTCTTTTTAAGTTCTACCTATGATGTATTTGCTAAATATGCTAAATATATATATAAATATATATATATATATATATATATATATATATATATATATATATATATATATATATATATATTTATATATTGCTACATATTTTTTTAGAGGTTTATCGCAACAAACTTGCACTCAGACTATAGAATTTTCTGCACGGACTTGAATTTCATTAACACCATTCGGTGCGAGCAGCTTAGAAGTGATGGCCATACATCAAGATGAAGGATGAGTCCTCTTGTGAGTGTATGCACTGCATGCAAGTGTTTGCAACGTACTCACGTGTACGTGTGCTACGGGTATGCATGTGTGTGCATATAAATATATGGCCAACCATTGTAACGTTAACTGATGTCGCTGCTGTCAGCTCGATGATGAGCGGCTGCGGCATGTCGTTGGAGGGGATTGCCAAGAGTGTTGAGGTTACCCAAATGGCAGCGCTGTCATGTTACTGGGTGCAGAATTGTATCCATTATGTATGCACGTGCATATTTCCTAGTGACACACCCGTTAACATTGACACAGTATCGTTAGCACTTCGAATTTAGAAGCCACACGTACATTTTCGTAAATTTTGGTAAAATGTTCTAAGCCAGACTAATAGCTGCGAACACGATATTTATGTATCTTAATCTATAATATATTCATAAGTACATATTATATCAGGAAATATTACCAGGCTGTGATCTTAATAATCTAAACTATCACTCTGTTGCTTTTTTATGTACATATTTCTCATCCATGAACGAAATCAATTTAATTTAATTCTACCTATCCGCTATATTAATATAAAAAGTTTCAATAAATAGTTTTCTGTCAGTCTGCTGAAGTTTTCCAACATTGGTAAAATCACGACTTTATTAATTTGTTCCTATAGTCCTTACAACTTTAGCTCCCAATGTGAACATTTTCCCATTCAAGTGTGAAACACGGCTCCGATGAACTTTCGAAAAGATCTCTGAAAATGCTATGAAAAGCCTTTTGGATAAAATACATATTTATTTTCACCAACTTTTAAAATGCTCTGGTGAATTTACTTACATTTCTTAGGTCACATAACATATAAGTTATTCAAGAATACACAATCGTAGTGTGTAGGCGACCTTTACCTACTGAGCTTGTGCCTGTATGAATTTCAATGCTTACGATATATTAAACATTTATCAAAATCGGTGGAGCCGTCTTCTTTTAAATTATGAAAATATGAAATTTAAAATTTTATTACTTCTACCTTTTTACCCAATTGCTTAAGAAAACAAGTGTCGGGAATGCCCGACTAAAGGATACCCTCAACGCTATTTTACGCAGCAGCTGCGCTTGGTCTCCACTATGGAAACTAAATTCGTGATTAACTTCTAAACTAAGAGCACGATCTGAATGACATTTTTGGGATTAAGAAAAACATTCGAATCCGTAGTATACGTTTTTTTTTCATATATGGGGCAAGTGGAGGACGGTATCCAAAAACCAATTAATTAACCTACATATGTATGCTTTACGAGAATAAATTGAAACAAATTTGGTGGATCTAACTCATATAGTTTCTGAGATATGCAAAAAAATAGCGTATAAAAAGTGATAATTATAATTATCGATAATAAGAAACGTGAGGAGAGGGGTGTCAATTTTAGCGTTTTTCCAAAAGACGTAGAACTAAAGTTTCTTGGAAAGCTATCGCAATGCTTTCATGCGCATTTCATTTCAATTTCGGAGAAACACAAAGACATAATTTCTAGTAAAATTTAAACGAGATGTGGAATTGGACGTGATGAATGATGAATTTGTATCTGTCTGAACGAATTCCTGGAACTCCAAAAGCCTCATCAGTTTTGTTGCTTTATGTTGCGGAGCTGGGTAGAGGGTACCTCCTGGTCGGACACTCCCGATTAGAGCATTTTGGCAGATTTTTGGCTTGCGTTGTTGGGGAAGTGGAACCCATTTTCTCTGTGCAGTCGGTTAACAGAGCGACACACTGACTCAAATGTTAAGCTAGGTCACTTACGTTCCACGCGGTGGAACCCATTCGATGGTCGTGTGGCCGTTATAAAGTAACGGTGCTGCTGGCTGTCAGCGTTCAGTGCGCCGTTAGCCCCCTGTGCTGACGGTTATGAAATTTTGTTTTGCGCCTGATAGACGCGTTTCCGAAATGTGAGTGTTAAATAGCGAAGTTAAGGACAGTCCTTAGGAAGAAATGACATCTGGCGAATGGGATCTGTGTGCGCTGAAGGCGCTCGAGGAGGAGGAGCAGAAGGAGTTCCTGGCGCTCAGCCAAAAGAACCTCTTTGAGGCGCCCCTGCCAACAGGTGGTGCTGAGAATGGCGGCGTCAGTTTGGCCAACGCCAAGCCAGCACTGACCTATGCGCAACTGCATCCACACCTGCTCAAGCTGCCCACCATCGATGAGTGCCAGCTAATCGCGACCAAGCGCCAATCGCCCGGCAGCGTCGCCAGCAGCACCCGCTTAAAGTTTTCGCGCGCGCTCTCCCTTTCAGCGCACTCGTTGTCATCGCGGGCTGGCAGTGGCGGCGTCGGCTTTGGCAAGAAGCTCAAGGCTCGCCTGGTGGGTGCCAAGTCGAGCGGATCCCTGTCACCGTCCCGCCATTCGCACAGCTACAGCGTCTCGCCCGTGTACACGCCGCCGCCAATGCGCCGCTGTGCGACGCTGCACCACACGCAGCCGGTACGTAAAACCTTCAAGACGCTGCAACAGTTAGAGCGCCAAAAGCGGCAGAGCCATGGGGCACAGGCGACGACGTCGACGCTGCCGCAGCTGCAGCGCATAATGGGCACCAACAAGACGTATTGGAAGTACGGCGCCAACTCTACCGCTGCCTCCATAATTGGTCAGCGCGCGCGGCTGCAGCAACAACAACAACAGCAGCAGCAGCAACAGCAGCAGCCAAGCGAGCTGGAGTCCAACGGCTCGGACGAACCCAACGTGGAGACACTCGAAACGGAGGCACCTGACAGCGCCACGGAGACGGGCTCGTGCAGTGTCCCGTTGCCGCCAGCGGACTCGAATGAGCTGCTGCGGCTTAGCCTAATGCTAACCGCCGCCAGCTCGGCTGTGACGGTGACTGCCTCGGCAGCGGCAGCAGCAGCAACTGGTGGGCCAGGCAGGCGCTTCCATCCCCACAGCGATGTCGAGGACGATGTCAATGCCGAAACTGTTGCTTACGAAGCTTTCCAGAGGCCCAAAAGCTTTGAGCGCACGCTCTTACGAGGGGGCAGCTTAACATTAACAGCGCAAGAGAGCCAGAGTCCCGGCCCGAGTCCCAATCGCAATCGGGCAATGCAATCCACAGGCGGCAGGCGAATCATAAAGTCCACTTCCCTAGAGGTCGGCGCTGCGGGGGAGAGTGCGGCTGCGGTTGATTACCAACAGCAACAGCAACAGATTATTGGTCAGCCGCTGGCCATGATGGGCATGACAACGGCCACAAATCAGCTGGCTGAGCATCCAACGACCGACGCTCGTTATGTGCAGCGGGAGCGGGAAGCCGACTGGGAGCGGGGGCTGGGACGTGAGCAACTCAAATATCATCAGGACTTAACCGTCGCCTGTTACGGGCACACTGCGGCGCTAGGTGGCGCCACCATTGAGGATGAGCTGGAGCATCATATCAAGCACTGCTCGTGCTCCTGCAATCACATGGGCTACGGCAATTCAATGGACTACCAGGTTAGTGCCAACTGCATCTGTTGTTGCCCACTCATCCACTCATCCCCATTCCCCCATTAACATTAACATTAACAGCAGAGCTCGCCTTGCTGAAGTGCATTCCTTCGTAAATGATTCTAGCATGTACTTTTAATTGCACTCCTGCAGCAGGGCGTGCTGCTGTGTCCAGCATTTGTAATGGTGGCACATTCAGTGGCCGTTACTTTCAACTTTCAACTTTCTAGTGCTCTGTTTACACACACATGTACACGCAATTCAACTCATTATCATCACGTCGCTTTGTGGTCCGCTCGTGTTCACGGCCTCCTGGATTTCTGGTGCTCAAGCTTCTGTGGCTGCTCTCATGCAGGTCTCAATGCGTTTGAGGTCTCCATTGTTTGGACGTGAGTGGCCAAAGTAGTTGCTAACAAGTTTTGTGGAAAATTGAATACCCCTTTGATTCAAACAATACGTTCAACTTAATTAACTAGGGGCAAAGTTCGTTTCTGCTTTGGCTTCGGATTGAAATGGGAACGGCCACCAATATTTTCAGCAATCTTACCTTTTTTGCGGTGCAAACGAGAAGGACCAATCTAAAGCATCTGAGTAACCAAATAGATAGTTTGACTGATCTCTTTTACATCCATTGTTTAGCCAACAAGTATCTGTGTAAGCACGCTTTTCAATTTTCAGACAAAAGGCTTTTATGGGGCATGGTATTTCTGTTAGCTTTAGAACTTTTCAGGCTTAAAGTTTGTAATGTTGAGTCGAGTTTATTTTTAGGTAACTTGAACTTCGACAGATAAATAACATATTTTTATCAGTTGTAGTCTTAATTTAATAATAGCAAGTATATTTATTAATATAAAAAAAAAAAATAAACCATAATAGACATGGTATAATATGCATATAATATTTTAGGAAAACATTTGCTATAGTGTACTTTGCATGCTGTGGTACTAAGAGAGGTCTTAAAATTTAATTAGGTCAATTACTCGAACCATCCAAGTAGTTTAGGGGACATGCGTCTAAGGGCTGGGGCGGTGCGATAGCTATATTCTTACATCGGCTGGCCATCACTGCAGAGTGCTTTGGGGGGGTGTTAACGGTGTCCAAGTGTCAGCACTTACAGCCGTTACCACGGAAGTGGGCACTCCCGTAGGCACAGCGCTGGGCACGGGCACGGAAACGGACACGCTAGGAACTGCGCCTCGATCCACGCTATGCTCTAGGGACTCCAACTTGATGTCGTTGTGGTTCTGAGCGGTCTTGAGACCGGTTGTGGCACACTCCAGGGTGATGACGGAGCTTTGCTCTTCAGTTGGCTTGTACATGGCGGACGGTGATTCATCAAGCGTCTTCGTGACGTCTACGGGCTCCAACGGGTGGGTGGTATAGCTGTAATATGTTTCGCGATTCGAGAGTGGAATCATTGATAGCTACTTTAGCGATATAAGTGTAGAGTTCGCGGTTCAACAGGTCGCCCCATCACTTACCCTATCTCCAGTGGTATGTACTCCGGCTGGTAATAGGCTGCCGCCGCGTTTTGGTAGAGCCCGTACTCGGCGCCGGATCCGTTGTGCCAGCCGCTAGCCGGATAGGTCAGCGCGGAGGGCGCGTTCAGCACATTCGTGTACAGCTGGTGTGTGGGGGAGGTGGGCGTCGGATGGTATACTTGGTGTGTGGGTGCGCCGTATGTTTGCGGCGAGCTGGAGGAAGCTGCTCCACTCGCATAGAGATCCGTCTGTGACATGTTGTACTGGTGGCTATGCGGCGTCAGATGGTGTATGGTATAGCCAGGCGAGGGCGTCGTGTAGCTGGGCGAACCATTTGTGGGAGAGGGCGAATTGTGCGTAGCTGGAACGGGCACAGATTTACAGAGTGAGTGATGAATGCGAGAGCGATTCATATGTTCGGGGCACATACATATGTTACGGCTGCTGCACACGTTCATGGGCATCGGTCCGGGCACACTGGTCGGACTCCAGTAGTTGCTGTTGCTCTGCCAGCTGCTGGGGTAGGAGAAGACCGATGCCGTCGAGCTTGCTTCCACGGGCATGAAGCCGGATTGCGAGTAGGAACTGGTGAAGCAGCCACTGGCACCGCTGCTGCCTGCGCTGGCGCTTGTGTTTGTACCGGTGTTGGTGCTAACCGAGCCGACTGACGACTGGAGACTGGTGGGCGTCTGCGGCGCCGATGGGGGCTGCGGTGAAGAGGAGGAGGCATTGCCCGCACTGCCATTCGAACCGGAGCCCGAGACAACGCGAGGCCGGCTGTACGGTGTCGTGCGATTGGGCGCCGAGCTGCGAGCTGTGGACAGAGAGCGACCATAGCGATCGCAGCTGGCTGACGCGCCGGCGGAGGTGGACGCCGACGAAGGTGCCACCAAGGCATGCGTCTGTGCCATGGGCAGCGGTGGTGGGGGAGCGGCAACTGCAGCAGCACTGGCGTAGTGGGTGGGCGGAGGTATGAGCCAGCCGTAGTGGGTGTCGTGGGGGTAGAGCGTGTCTGGGCGCTCCTTGGCATCCAGAAATGCCTTGGCGAACGGGTTGTACTTGATTTTGAGTGAGGTGACCTCCTCGTTCTGGTATGCAGTCACCGCAATGAATTGAGTCTCCGGGAACGGGTAGGTGACCACGTGCCGCTGCTCGGAACCGACTCGAACCAGGTGAACCCGTGGCTCGTACTTGTGCAAGGAGTTTAGCATTATCTGTATGAAACAAACAGTACAAATTCAACGTTACGGCGTTCAAAAAGTGCATCTCTGACATACCTGGCCGTTTCCGTTGGTCTTGTTTGTCAACTTGACTTTGGCAAATGAAATTGGCTCCTTCATCCAATGGGCTCCGAAATTCGGTGACTCGGGATGTACATATATAGGATTGGAGGGTGGAACTTCTGCCTTTCCACCGGGAACCTGATAGTAATAAACAATAATTTGAAACGTGTTAAGGATGAGGAAAATTACACAGGGAAAATTTAATAATAAGCGGTTCTTCTTGACCCAGCCCCCACTATGGAAAATTAATTTATGTTCACAAAAGTTACATAAAAGAAGCATTCAAATGTATTTAAAACAATAAGCGCAATTTTAAGGCCAATGGGGGAGGTATCCAAAAACTGAAATATTCTTAATCTGTTTATGCTTTTCGAAAACATGAGTATGGCTCAAGCTCTTATAATCACCCAGTCTTTAAACCAATATTTGAAATTATTTAAAAATGCATCTCGATATCCAAAAAAATTGTAAAGGTTTTCTGCGTACGACATAGAAATATGAAAAATAGTTTTGGAAAACGCTGAGTTCATACCGACGAATAGATTTACTGATTGACGAACATGGCTAAATCGACTTAGCTGATTAAGAATACTTTGCTTTACGGCGTAAACTCGGTCCGAAATAGTTGCGCGTAATTCGAAATCATTTCAAAAGATAATCAAAAACAAGTTAGAACTTTGCTGTCGGGTGTAATCCAAATAAAATACGCATTCGCAGTATAACAGCTTAAAACAGTCAATGGCGGTCTTAGTTATAATCTATTCTAGAGATCATCAGTTTGGAGCAAGTGAGAACGTTGCAGTCGGACGTAACCGACGACGTAATACTCGTTCACAGTGCGTGGCAAGAATATTAAGGTCGCAATCTGCATAGCAAATGTGACTTTAATATTGTGGGAATTATTCACCTTTTATAGTTTTGCGATTTGAGGTCTATCGACGTGTTATCGAATTGTCTGAAGCAGTAAACTACATAACTAACTACTTTATTCAAAATTTAAAGTCTCTATTTTCAAAAGCGTCGAAAAAAGTTGAATTCATTAGGACAGACGGTCAGACGGACAAACGGACGGACACCATTACAGACATTGCACAAAACCAATATTCTCTTTCCACGAGTAAAAAAATTTTTGTGAGTAGCGTTAAAACTAAGAATATATCGATTTAATCGAATTGCCACGCCCCCAGTGAGTGAGGCCAAAAAAAGCTACTCGTATACACGATTATATATTAAAAATGGTAAGTCTCTAGCTTAAAAAAATGGCGAAAAAATTGTGTTCTTACGGACAGACGGAAAGACAGCTAGGTGGATATTGCACAAATCCAATAAAGTCATTTCACTTCGTGAACGAGTATGATTAAAAATAGAAAACCGACTTCAGTTTATACTTATTTAAACAAGAAATATTGCTCTAGTCGGGAGTGCCCGACTAGGAGATACACATTTTAATGCCCTGCTCTTGGCCCCCAACTACGGAAACTAAATTCGTGAATAACTTCTAAACTAGGAGTATGAGCGTTACGAGATTTTCATGATTTGAAGAGAGAATTTAAATCTATGACAAAACTAAAGCATAATCTACTTTGAATGGGTTTTTTGATATTCAAAATATTATTGATTTGCGTATGCTTCACGAGAACTTCACTAAATTTGGTGGCCCTAGCTCTAATATTTTCGGAAATTGCTCAAAAATCGGTTGAAGAAACCTGTAAATATCGATAACAAGAGAACGACACGAGTTATCGACAATTTGGTCGCAGATTCCTTTTTCTGCCTGTTACATATATTTCCAGGAAACCACTATACCCCTTTTTAACCCATTTTTAATGGGTTAGGGTATAAAAATACAATTTTTAAGTTACGATAATGTTCGCCGTTAATCGAAAAAATAGTCCGCTAATTGAACTTTGGAGAGGCCGCTAAGCAAAGATGCCGTTAATAGAGACGACATACGCGGGGTATGGGTGTATATAACTGATGGATTCGGTAGATAGATGCCTTCTTCTGCCTTTTACGTACATTTACCGCTAAAACCCGTTTTTAATGAGAACCGAAAATACACAAAGTATTTGAGACCTTTTTAAAAGGATGATGACAAATATATAGAGAGAGAAGACAGCCCTTGAATTCCTCAGTTTTTGCTGCGTCGTTGATTGCACATGGGTGATATATCAATTTAAATATATTGTCGTTTAAAAACGCAGTTTCTTAGCCTTAAGGCGTTGTGCTAGATATTTGCAAGATTGTTTCATAGCTTAAAGGCGTTGTGCTATGTTAGATATTTGCGAGATTGTTTCATCCACATACCCATTCGCCATTGACGTACTTCCAGCGATGGGTGTCGACCTGCACAAACTCCAGTAGAACCGTATACATGGCAGCCGGGTCGAGGCCGGAGGCACTGATTTTGACAACCGGAAACATTCTCCTGCAAAACAATGTGGAGGATCGCAATTAAAATGGGTGCTCTTAACAGTTATATTGGAGATGTAAGCAATGAATATTCTATGGGCAAATAGACAGGTAAATGCCACAGCATTTCCATTTCTCCATTTTACTTTGCTGTGTGTTTGCCATTGCCCTTGCCCAGGTTCTATAGAGGCATGTACTGCTGTCTAGAGTGCTGCCATTTGGATTGGTTTGCGTCTCTGCCTTCGTCTCCCCGTTGATGTCGGTGTCAGTGTCGGTGTCGGTGTCAGTTTCGGACAAATATTGAAACGCGCCGTCCGCGCACTGTTCCACAACAATTAGTACAAGATGGCGGCTGTTGCCGGGCCGCGTTAATTAGCACCTGCCCGGGACCGGAGAGCAGAGACCAGAGACTGGGGAGGTTCAGTCCAAGTTCTAAGCGCGTTTCGCACACGAATGCACACAGACACACACGCATATGTATGTAAATATGTATATGTATAGTATATATATCTAAATATGATACATAGGTAAATATTTTTAGTTATTTCGAAAAACCTTTGCATGTAAACAAATACTTATAAGCATACGTATGCACATACAGTGTGTGTTTGTATGTATTAATGTATGTATGAATTCGTATATGCGGAGCTATAGAAACGTTAACGCTTCATTATAAGGTGCAAACAGCACCACATGAAAAATCATTGCAGCAAAAACAAATGCGCAAAAAACTCATTGCCAATTTGCATAGGAAAACAAAATGCGCCGCAAAGCCAAAGTCGACGTAGCTGGCCACGTTATCTTCCATTTAACATGTTCCCCTATTTGAAGAAGGGCCAAGCCAGAGGCACACCGCCTCTCCATGGGCTCGCATCTCACCTGCCATTCTTGGTGACGATCATCTCGTTGGTGAGATTCTGAAAGCGCAGCCACAGCTCTCGGTCATCAAGCGAGACGCGCAGATTGCGATCCAGTTCATTGGGGCTTCCAGCGTCGTTCACAATGCGATGTCCGCCGCCGCCTCCACCTGTTGAGCCCAATGCAACTGCACCACTGACACCACCTAGCCCATGTCCATGCCCATTGTGGACCGCGTGCTGCGGCGAGGGGGAGCCGCCCCCATTGCCCGCCCCACCGCCAGCCGCCACATTTCCATTAAGGCCGGTGGTGGGATCCACGGCGGACAAGATATGCGATGTGGTCATGTCTGCTGCAGAAATAAAACAGAAGAAACCACTTGTTAGCAAAACGCTTAATAAAAGTCAATCTTCAAAGTGCCACAAGTCATTAAATAATCGACAGCAAAGGAATATAAAAGAAGATAGCGTAAATAGCTTGTCGGTGCCGAAGTTTTAATACGCTCCTATCTCAGCTATTCGAATGCTTTGTTCATATCCAAGGTAGAAGAGAGCGAGAGGGTGTGCGACAACATTTTAATTTATTTCATATAAGTGGTGTAGTATATAAAATATGATTTGCTCAAAACATTAAGTCTACAATAACGCTAAGACTGGCTTTAAATGCAAACTGGCAACTGAATCAATTTCGATCCAGGAATTTAAATTTTGTAACCAGGTTATCGCTTTATCACGGTTTGCTAACACGTTTTAATATTAATCCTAGAAAAACGCAAATATATATTTGAGTTACGCTTGTTTTATAAATTTTGTTTACTGCTTTTCATAATATTTAATAAAATTACAATACTCGCATTGGAAATATTTTAAAAACTCAAACTAGTTACTTATTTGTATATGAAAATAACGATTACAGATTTAAAATCCATATAAAAATGGTTGTGCAGTATTAGACCCAAAATCAAAGATAGAAAATACAACTTTATAGTCAGAGTTATTCGAATACCGTGTTTGTTGACCTGCCTGACCGACGACTCATCCCAGCACTTTAAACATTTACAGCACAGTCCCGGGCGCATTAGAAGAATGGCCGGGCCAGGTCTGTTGTCGGCTTTTAATTATATTGCACACTTTAGTTATGCCTTGCCCATGCCTGAGACTCCAATTCAGACGCAGACTCCGACTCCGACTCACGCTCAAACCTCGGAGCTCGAACCTCGGACGCGGACTTGGATGCTGGCTGGCCATAAACAGCGGGCACCCTTTTTATTTATGGCCGTGGCAACAGTAACAAACACCTCTGTTTACTCCGGGTCCGCAGCCGCAGCCGCTGCCGCTGCCGTCGCCGTTTGTTATGGCCACGGCCCGGGACGGTACTCGGATTGTAAGCGCGGCGGCGAGTAAAAGACATGCGCTTTAAATCGGCTTGGTGATGTCTAAATTCTGGTCTGGCACTGAAAGTGTTTCTCGCAATGTTTTGTAATCATAAATTAACAAAATGTATTAATTGTTTTGTTTGTTTTTATTGAGCTACGAAATTGGAGGTGAAATGCCGACTTTGCTGGTTGGGCAACTGGAAGCAGCTGAACTCCAACCCCAAAGTTTCAGCTAGGATTTTTATAAGCATCTTCAGATATTTGAAATATTTTTGAAATATTTGGAACGTATTGTTCCTCAATCTGATCCCAAATTTAATGGCTTCTCTCAACCGTTGTTTATTTAGTCTGGTTTTCATTTATTTTGAATTAGCTAGGTATTTTTATGAAAAACGAATACAATAAAATGTCACAATCATAATAACCGAATGGGTATCCCAAATCGTGAGTGAAACTGTTGATGGTAAGGACGGTGTCAATGTGCTGTACACACAACGTATTAATCAATTAATTCATTTCCCAGATTGTAATATATCAGATATATATAACAGTTAGTTTATCGTGTCAAATGCTATTATAAATAAAACAGAATATAAAATGCAATTACAGTTGTTCTTGACTAAAACCCGAACCACACTTAATTCAAATGTGCTATATGTAATATATAATTTAATTTTCTATTCATATTTGCTTTATTGTAAATAGCGCATGTCTATCTCTCCCAATCTGCCTGTGTATCTACTTATATACCCAAATATACCTAGTACATATGTATTCCACATCACTCCGCACAGGCCCTAATGAAAAGCCGTTTCTGTTGCTGTCTGAACATGCGTCGGTGTAAGACTATTTGTATGTGTTTCCCTATGTGTATGTGCGTGTGTTGTGTGTGTATATATGTACTTTAACTTTAACATTTGATGGCAGCCATGACGCTTTTAGATGGACTTTTACCCCATCCATTTTGTGATGTTGATTTTTGAATGATTTCGTGACTTTGATGTTTACTCAGACCATTTCGTACACCCTACATGAGAGTATTTAAATTTACAAATTATGTTTGTGACACAGCAAAAGGGTTCACCAATACGCCGACTATTGGTATTTATTACCACAATATATTTTTGGTGCAATTAAATGGTCATTTAAATTTAAACTCGTACTTTTTCTTTTTGGAAGCATGAAAACTTTAAACTAAAACTTTAATTTTCACAGCTGCCAAAAAAAATAAGAAAATTCACTACATAAATGTAAACCACCTAATACTTTAAAGTAATTGGTTTTGTTAAGCAAACATATTTGCACCTAATGCAAAAGCAGTTGGAAAGGGGCGACTTAATCCCTAAGCATAAGTAACTTGGGTCCAAAATAACCAAGTTTTATGTTGTATTGTATGGTCTTAATGGAAAATAAATATAAAAAAAAGTAAAAACGTTGCAGTCTGGTCTAATTGACTACACAACATACGTTCGAAGCAGCTTAAACATTAAAACATTTTAAAATGTTCTTAATTATTATTATTGATTTGAAAAATATAATTTTTGTAATTTGTGGGGACGGGAGCAGGCGTGTCCGAAATATTTCGGTTTGATCTTTAGAGCAAGTCATCCGAAAACTGTCTGCCAAATTTGGTGAATCCAGCTCTAAAATACATATGTATATATGTTTTATTGATTTGCTACGCCGATTCAAGAGGAAAGTCGTCAGTAATCGGATACACCACGAATAATATAGTTCAAGTTTAATAGCGACGAAAAATAATTGCGTTCAGACGGACAGACGAACGTCCGGAGAGACGGCAAGACGGATATTACATAAGCTACTGAAAATTATGTTAGATTGCCTGTTCCACGAAATAACTGCTTATACGACGCCTCCTGTAAATTTAGTTGATTACAGCTAAAACTTGTTTAATTTAAAAACGTTGTTAAACTCACGAAGTAAATCACTTTCGACAATTTTATTCACAGCAAATATTGTGAGTTCAATGCGGTTGCACTCTGAACCTGTTCAGGATACACTGACTCGGATTCACTGACGGCTGCTGGCGGGTGGCATTGTCAGTGGCAGTTGCAGTGGCTGTGACAGACACTGGAAGCTTATCGGTGGCAATTAAACAGATTTGCTAAATTTCACACTTCATTTTACATGGAAATAAACCAGATTTAAATTTAGCCTCTGGCTGTGGGACACATTTACCTCGATCGGGAACATGCAGATCGGTCATCAAGAATGTGACACAAAGTCGACAAAACGACAAACATGACTTGAGGAATAGGTCAGCTCCTTTAAGGCGGCGTGGGCGTGGCATTCAATGTTATTATCACACTTTTGTTTTCTGCACACTTTTAGCTTGGCCAACACCGTTGATAAACGCACTTTATGAGATGCATACTAAAATTTTGTACAAACTGTAATTAATTAGTAAGCATTTGTCAAGTACTAAACTCGGAAGCTCAACGGCGAGGGCTAGGGGTAGGGGCCCGTGAACTGCCATTGCGGGGGAGGAATTCTTTGGTTCTTTTGATTGCTATTTAATAGGATAATTTTCACATGCGTCGTAATTGGTTGGCATAGCTGAGTTGGCCTGTGTGGGCTCCCCCTATTGTTGTTGCCAGGCCGATTAAAATGCCTGCGGCCGTGCCGGCACAAGCAAATTCTTATGTCCCTCCTAATTTGCGTGTGAACATTTGGGCAGGCCACGGCTGCGTTTCCAGCCCCTACCAGAGTCGCGTGGGCCGCTGGCGCTGCTGTTTTATATTATTAGAGTCATTATTAGGATCATTAAGATGAGTTATTGTCACTTGCTGGTTTCATTTTGGAAGTGTTGAATGATTTTTGGGTGTCAAATTTTGTGTTTTGTGAATTTTGGCGCTTTGGCATAGTGTTTGGTTTTAATGTTTGATTTTCACACATTTGTTTAAATAGGATTGCCAATTGAAAATTTGCATTTGCCGCCTAAAAAATTAAAATAATGCCACATAACAACAAAATATGTCATCACTCAACTCACAGCCTACAGATTACTTGAATATCTTACAAATGTTGATGATTTGTAATATTAAGGATGGACCCGCGTCAGATAAAATGATGCGACTTTCTGGATGCCTCCGGTAGCAGATAATTTCCAAAAATGTATATCAGGTAGATTAACCTCCTTTAAAATTCAAACTATAAATATACCGGGCACGCCAATTCTCCGTTAATCGCAAAAACTTACGTTTGCTACAAAAACAATTTTATTACCTCATTAAATTTACTCTTTGGAGACTTTACAATTACAGCTTGAGAGTCACCACGTCCATACTGAAGAAATCTATTTGCCGACGGGTTTTAACACTTATTTAACTGTAAACAGGATATTACGTAGACGGTTGAGTCAGACTGCAACGTATGATCAATTTTAGTACGAGATACTATAATTTTGTCACGATATATGTAGGTGCTACGGAGTTGGTATAGTTTCGCCTGCCTGTCTATCTGTTTTGTTGCCCCCGAATCGGAACTTTCGGTCGAAAGTAGACTTTTTGATTGAAGAACTATTATGCGGCTAAACATAGAAACTTACAGAAAATCTTTCACATGTTTTCAAGGGTTTACTTCAATTTATAATTGTGTTCAAATGAATGCAAGAATATAGACATTGCTGAATCAGCTCTAACCAAAAGGAATATAATAAAATTGTTGCGAAATATTCGCTGCTGCACTCGTTCCCGCATAGGCATGTTATCTGTAACAATTTAGATGCGAAGGTACAAAAATGTTAAATACAATATTAAGTTATTCACGATCTCCTTGAAAGATGAGTCCAACGAATGTTTGCCACGGCCAGTTCCTCGTAGCTAGTGTAATCCCAGTGGGGGAAGAAAATATGTGGCAGTGGGGTAATTTTGACTGAAGGATTCTTACATATATTATACGCGATATCTTGGCTGTAAGAATTCGTTTGTTAGTTTCTCATTTACTAAGATACAATTATTGGTGATAATTAATATGCCTCTTCTACCTGTCCATAAAATAGTAAGCTCTATCTTTACGTTTTACCTTATCAAATGATTATGTAAGAAGTTAGACTGCTCTAGTCGAGGTAACTTGATCCTGAACCCTATTCACATTTATGTTTTTAACCTGGACTTGCTGATTTGCATTCCACACCACCAGTTCATTTTGTTCACGACAAAGCTCAACTCAAGTATTGTGCATACGAAACAAACGCAAACAACACAACAAAAATCGAGGAAAACGAGTACAACACAATCTGTAAATAGAACACGCAAAATGTCCATCGCTTGCTACCAATTAGCTTGTCAAATTTTACCACACGTTTCTTTTAATAATTTCGTTTCCTAACCGATTTAGATCTGAAACTGTTTGCAATAGATTCATTGAGTTCTTAATTATGTGTTGTAATGTAAATCAAATTGATTGTCTGTAGCTCTCCAAATCGACGAAATAAGATTGAAAGTTTTATTTTAAGAAAACGGAGTGAGATGTCGATCATTTGAAATAAAACTGATCTACGCGTGTTATGGACGAACCTATATTCGAATATATATATGGAAGTCTCTAGCTCTTATAGTTTCCGAGATCGGATGGCCTTCAACACGGACGGTCAGATTGTCGGACATGACTAGTTCGACTCGACTAGTGACTAGAGTGATGCTCACTAAGGATACTTAATGGGGTCGAAGATGCCTTCTTCTGCCTGTTACATACCAATACGCTTTTTTTTACCCATTTTCAAGGGGTTCAGGGTATAAAAAATATATAATATATAATTCTGTAAATTAAATGAACCTAATATTATCACGTACTTGGATTGTGAACATATTGTTTCTTTTCAGTTTATTTTTATTGTTGTTGATATGTAGGATATATATACATATATATATTTCATATATATTTCAGATATATGCTCACTATTTATTACAAATACATTGGTATTGAGGTAAAAAAAACTTTAAAAAATTCAATTCTGACAGTCACTTACAATTAACTACTTAATTGGCTATTCACGTATAGTATCACGTTTTATATTACAATATCCGCAACCTCTTTTGACGTACTATAAGACCTGTGTATTAATCACGCATCCAATGTTGAGTAAATGTAGTATTTTCGGCTCAAAATTGTAAATCTTATGCCTTAAAGTGGACTTACATATTTATAACAATATTTTCCGGCTCGCACCGGCGTTGATATTAATTTTAATCTTTTATTAAATTTAAATTCGATTTAATTTTCTGCGAATTTTAAATCACGCACTAAGCCACACACCAGACACTGTCACTGTTTAAGTATTTTTCGAATGTATTTTTATTTTTTGTTCAGTTTTGGTCCACACTTTACAGCAAGTACGCCGATACCGATTTATCGGACACCAGAAAAAAAAAGGGAGAATCGCCTAACGCTTGCAACGATTTCTGTGAGACTTTTGAGTTGCCGTCGTCGATTTTCGGGCTGCCGTCGAGTGCGTTGTTTGCGTTGCCACCGTTCCCTAGCTAATGATTGACGATCGGTGCTAATTTTTTCAACCATCACAAGCCGTGCTTGCTTTTTAGTAGTCGCTGTTCGGGTTTGTCTCTATTTCTCTTTGGTCGAAATGTTGTCCATGCCATCTTGTTTACGCGTTTGGCTCAATGGCTGATTCAACTCTTTCTCAGCCATTGCCGACGAATGCAAAGGTGTTGTTACCTCGCTCGCACTTGCGATCAATCGCGATCGGCGCTGAGCGCTATTCGCTTAGCCACACCTTCTAACAGGTAAGCGCGAGAAGGCAACGTACCTCTCGCTCGATCTTACGGCGCGCCATCGTTTTGGACCCGGCAGCAGGTAGAAGCCTCATTTCAGGTTTCCGATTTTTAGCATCATTCATAAGCACGAGCTGTCGTTCGTTCAATGCGTTCAATCGTGATCGTTGCCTGACCTCCTAGCACAGTACAGTAGATGGGTTGCGTTGTGTCCTGAGAATCGAGAGTCTCTCGCTGTCTCTCTTTGGGCTTTACATGCGCCAGTTATTAAGTGCAAGGTGTTTTAACAAATTACGAAATAAACTGATATTCAGCCACCTAACCCACAGACCCAAGTTGTTGGACCTGCGCAGTGTTCGTCACTTTGACCGCCGACTGAGTGGCTTCGATTTGTTTAGACGCTCGTTTTGTGCTTTTGTTTGCGCAACCAATTAAAACTTTGTATTTTTTCCACGGCGTTTGTTTGTTGTTGGCCTGCGTCTGTACCTAAAACTGGTTTGCCGTTCGTAGCATTTTTCTCTACACACTTTTTTGTTAAATTTTCAGCTGAATTTCGAGTTGTAAACATTTAACCGCAAAAGTCTATTTATATAAGTATGCTTGTAGCCGAAATATGTACATATACTGGTCAATGCATATACTACAATAACTTGCTCTGGGGCAGAGCTGCCCGGTGGGGTTAACACTCCATCGATATCGGCGCACTCGATTTGATTTAACCGCGTTGTACAAATTAAACTTTCAGTTGAACAGACCTAATTCCATTTTTCCACACGTTCCACGTTCCTAAAAAAATTCACTTAAAAAATACATTGGCTATGGAAAAATAGTAGATTGGTTCCAGACATAAAAAAATCAGTACAATAAACAATATTTAAAAATTCTTGTAAGATTTCAGTTGGGAACTTATATTACGTGCTTAAACATATAAGCGTATTAAATATATATCATTATAACAAATAAAAAAGATTTGAGAAAAAGAAAATAATATCAAAAATTCATTAATATATGTATATAAAAATATATATACAAAATAAAAACAATATAGATATAACAAAATTTTATTTACTGTTACTTTCTGGAAATTTCACTGGTATCACTATATATTAATAATATTCAATTATTGAGATATATATAAAATATTTCCCATGTTGACAATTTTAAACATCCACATCCACAAAAACTAAAGATTACTTTATGAATAATTCGGAGAATAACACTCAAACAAAAAATACGCACATAACCGATTAATAAGAAAAATAGAATGCGAAAAAATGTATAATTGAATAAAGAGTGTGAATAAAAGAAATTCATACAACATAAAAAAATAGCATTAAAGAACTCATAGGATATTTAAACTCGTGTTAAAGCAAAACAATTCTTGTAAAAAGATAAAATTTTCAACTTGTTAAAATGTGTTATTTTTTAAATTCGCGTACAAATTCTTTTACAGAGAGAAATAGTAAAGAAATAATAAAGAATAAAGAAATAAAGAAATGTATTGCTAAAATTTTGAAGAAATTAATTTGAATTTAAATTTAGTTAAATGTTAGCAAAATGCGTATAGAATTTAAAATGTTCAATTAACTGTGAATCTGATTGGCAACTCTTTAAATACATCGCCTTGTACCGTCACTGTTTATATTTTTTTTGACTATATGTGTATTTATTTATCTTGCCAACGACTTTACAGTTAATCGCAAATCGATTCTGTTGTTTTCCGTGATTTAAATGAGATTCATATTTTTGTGTACAGCGTTTTTATTTATTTTTTTAGAGTCGTATACAGATAAGAGTAATTGAATTAATTCAATAATACAAAAGTATAGCGAAAAATTTAATTTGTATCTGTTTTATTAAGAATTCTTTAAGTTTGGGTTCGGATTGATGAGCACTACTTCTGAGAACGGGTTAGACTTTAAAAGAAATCTATATTACACATTGTTGTATCTATAAGACCCCGATAGCTGTTGCTATTGTTTTTTCTTTTTTGAAATTATTTATAACTTGTTCGTGTTTTTGAAGATCACGCGCCTTTTCAGCTGATGGTCAAACGTTTCGATCGATGTGTTCCTCTTTCTGAATTCACCGCCGCGTGTCAATGGACCGCCTCAGTTGGGCTGGGGGATTGGGGAAAAATGTTGATCAGTCTGTGGCGCTGAAAGGCAAACAGAGCCACGGCTATGGCTAAAGGCCTACAACACGGCAATAAAGGCGGGTAAATGAGAAGAATCAACAAACTATGAAATTAAATAAAAAGAAATCAAACGGGAAAAAGCGCTGTAAACATATCATATCTAAAAGCATAGACAGCATGACGAAATGAATCCAACAGATTCCCCAGCAAATTGAATTCGTTAAATCGAGTACGCAGTTAATTTGTACCTTATTTCACTACTCCTGGATTTTTATTAAAGAACATGAGACTGTCGCATTTTCATTAATAAACCGATGTGTCCAGTTCTTGGGAAGAAGTGTCTATTGGTCTCGATCTGGGACTCGTGGCGGGTTTTACTTGGAAACTCAACCTCAATTTATTTTGCCACGACCTTGCCCTAAATATTTACCACACCGTATTGTAGGAGCGTTTTGTGCCGTTTTATGACGAATCCTTTCTGCTTGTGTATGCAAACAATTCAAGTTTATGGATGGCCTAAGCGAATTTCCCCGCCTCAATTAGGCTGAGGTTGTAAACTCATAAACCCAACACACGGAAACGCACATGCGCTCGTCCTGGTAGGCAGGCAGTCAGACAACCAGATAGCAGGCTCACACAAAGGATACACAAGCAGGCCGACAGCAATTAGGTGTCGGAGCTGCTGTGCTGCCGTCGGGAATATCCACGTTAAAGCAATCCGCTCGCCCAAGTTCAAGTTGAAGTTCGCGTTCGTGTTCCAAGTCTTTCGTTTCTCGCCCTGCTTGCCCCTGGCGCTGTCTAGGACTTGCCTACCTATACCCTGACGGCTTGTACCAGTCTATTTACCCATGGAAGACCACTTTTGCATATCGCGTTGAGCTAGGTTGGCTTGTTTAGATTGCATGTTGGCTATGCCCTCGTCTGGCCGGGCTAAAAAGCGGTGTAATTCGTGTTTTCGTTTCTCTTAAGTATGTTTACACTGCCCGACATGGGCATGGCCTAAACTCCGACTGTGGACCGTGCCCCTCGCGGCAGCCCCTCACCGAAGTCCGTGTGCTGTTTGCCATGGCAATCAACTGTTTGCAACCGTCGCCATTGCCGTCTTCTTTGAGTTCGCTTAGGTTGCCGCTGGGAGGATTTTCGTGGAAATGGGTAGCTTTTTGTTCGGCCAATGCTAAGATGACGTCGCTGGTAACAATGGCAACTAGTACTAGCAATGGTGTTACTTGACAAATAGCAGCTGAAAAAACATAAAGATCTCGACTGCAAGCTTACCCAAAACCGAACATAACTGAATAGTTTCTTGAAATTGATTTCCAGATCATTTAAAGTAATTATATTACTATATTTTGGTTTTAAAAAAGGGAATTATATAATAAATAATTGTCCCATATTTGATGTTTATGCTGGCAAATTAATGTATTGATGTTAACTTTTGTGCATTGATATCTAAATCAAATTAGTTTAAAACGTGGCTGTTATAATTTTAATCTAATTGAAATAAAAGAAGATTGATTGATGATTGAATTATCTTCTGGTTGCCGAAGCTTAAATTCCCTTGCAGATATATATAGCAGCTAAACTGAGTTTTAATGCACATACATAATAAACTATAATGAAGGCAGCAATTGCTTATTTTAGTAAAAATATACATACACAATTCAAATATACAACAACACAAAACGTATTTTATATATTGATTCGATCCGGATATCTCCATAATATCTAATATGTGCAGCAAAAGGTTGGACCTATGCAGAATTTCATGGCAATAGCTTTTAAACTAGACGGACTCAGCTCGACTTTTATTATTATAATACCCTTGTAAAGTTCTTATAATAATAAAACATTTTGCATTACGATTGTCAATTCTATTTATGCCAATTATTATACGCCCATTGTGCGCGTGGCAAATCAATAATATCGATATTTCTTCCTAAGTTTTAAAGCTAGATACATAAAGTTTTTTAGTCTGATTACTGATGACCTCCTCTAAAGATCGTTTTTTTGTGGTTTTTGTGCACGCCCACAGGGGGCGCATGTGAAATCGATAAAATCCATACACAGTCATGGAACAAATTATAGAAACGGCATGTTGTTTTTGTAAACTTCAAATTATTGGAGTATATTTCAAAAAAACAAACAACTTTGGCTGTCTATCAATTCATGTTGCCAAGAAAATTCATTACGGGTGTTGACTTATAATTATAAAATGAAATTTTTTTCTTGAAAGCCTTTGATGGAAAGGTTTAAATGATGTCTGATTTTAACACGATTTTTGAAAATTTCGTCAATTCTAAATTGAACGATAAGTGACAAATTATTTATTAAAAATTGTCATTTTGTTTATGACAACCGCACCTTCTTATTTATTTTCTTATTTTAAAATTTCAAAAAACCAACTTAATGAATATATTTCGCGCTTTTAAGTATAATGACAAAATTTAGGTGCGTTTCTATTTTTCCCTTATCAACAAGCTGTTGGTTTCATGCTTAAAATTAGCATATACTATTAATAATATGGTTCGAAGTGTCTTTCGGGCGGGTAGCTCGAGAAAATCAATATCTCCTTCAATTGAAGAGTTTTTTGGTTACCTCCTTAAATATCGAGTACAATTTACAAAAATCTATATTTTTCCACAAAAAACACCAATAATTAGGAGCGTTTATGATTGTTTTAAGCTGTTATTTTGTTGTGAACAAGAATTGCGCAGTCGGTTCCACCCGACTGCAGCGTTCTTACTTGTTATATAATACTACATAAGCGTTAGTAGAAGCGATTGCTGATTTTAACACCCGTTTACCGGCGATAAACAAGTTTGGAAAATTAAAAAACCTAGAGCTGGGAATATAGGTTTCTTGAAGTATTCTTACTAAATGAAACATTTAATACTATTTTACAATCAACACTTTTTACTTTAAAATTGAATCATGCTGTAAAAACTAAGTCGCATAGATTTGCTTGTCTTCGATACAAAGAAAGCAGGCTATATGCTATGTGCTTTTTGTTTATTAGTTAAGTTTTAAAGAATTTGCTCACCGAACAGTAACAAATTTGTATAGAGTTTTTCTAAAAAATGAATTATTTCAAAACACAATGTCTTCCACGATCAGGCTATACCAGCCGGCTCCGCTTTTGGACTCGGTTATTGCACGGGTCTCAGGTGTTGCGCAGCTGTGATTCCGAGTACGCGATGACTGACCACAAGTACGATGCTCTTGTGCTTGGGGCTGGTGGCGCTGGAATGCGTGCTGGATTTGAGCTGGCGAAATTGGGGTATAAAACTGCGATGCTGTCAAAACTGTTTCCCACACGCTCGCATACGGTGGCAGCACAAGGCGGCGTCAACGCCGCACTCGGCAATATGGACAAGGACAACTGGAAGTACCACTTCTACGATACAGTCAAGGGCAGCGACTGGTTGGGCGATCAGAATGCGATCCATTACATGTGCCGCGAGGCGGAGGAAGCCGTTTACGAACTCGACCAGTATGGCATGCCGTTTTCACGAAAGGAGGACGGCAAGATTTACCAGCGGCCCTTTGGCGGACAGACACTGGACTACGGCAAGGGTGGCGTAGCCAAGCGATCCTGTGCCGTGGCTGATCGCACCGGGCATGCCCTCATCCACACTCTCTATGGGCAGACGCTGAAGTATGGTGATTTGTGTCATTACTACGTTGACTATTTTGTGCTTGATTTGATCATGAGTGACTCCTCCTGCGTGGGCTGCCTGGCCTGGTGTATGGATGACGGGACGTTCCATCGCTTCATCGCCAACAACACTGTCGTTGCGGCCGGAGGCTGTGGACGCGTATATTTCTCAACCACCGCCGGCCATACCTGCACTGGAGATGGCAATGCTTGGGTATCGCGGGCTAATCTTCCGTTAATGGACATGGAGTTTGTTCAGTTCCATCCCACCGGTATTTACGGGGCTGGCTGCCTTATAACTGAGGGTGTGCGTGGCGAAGGCGGCTTCTTCGTGAACTCTAAGGGCGAGCGCTTCATGGAGAAATATGCGCCCAAGGCCAAAGATCTGGCCTCGCGCGATGTTGTGGCGCGCGCCATGACATTGGAGGTGTTGAATGGAAATGGTTGTGGACCGCTCAAAGATCATGTCCACTTACAGCTCCACCATATCGATCCGGAAATCATTTCCAAACGTCTGCCTGGCATAATGATAACGGCTAGGATATTTGCCAAAGTGGATGTGACCAAGGAGCCCGTTCCAGTGCTGCCCACGGTGCACTACAATATGGGTGGCGTGCCCACCGATTACTTGGGCAGAGTCGTCACACTGGACGATGAAGGCCAAGATCAGATTGTTAAGGGGCTTTATTCCTGTGGAGAGACTTCATGCGCCTCGGTGCACGGCGCCAATCGCTTGGGCGCCAATTCTCTGCTCGACTTAATCGTCTTTGGACGCTCATGTGCCTTGGATATCGCAGCCAACAGTTCCCCAGGCGATGAGCCGCCGGACGTGTCTGACAGTGCCACTGAAGCGTCCATGGAGAACTTCAAAAAGTTGCGCAACGCCGATGGGAAAACTTCAACGGCCGCGTTGCGAGATGCACTCCAGCGCACCATGACCACGCATGCGGCGGTCTTCCGCGAGGGCAAGCTGCTTAAGGAGGGACTCGATAAGGTCCTCGAACTGTGCCGCGAGTTTAAGGACGTCAAGGTGACTGACAGAACTTTAGTGTGGAATACGGATCTCGTTGAGACATTGGAGCTTCAAAATATGCTTACCAATGCTGCGCACATCGTCAGCGCCATGGAAAATCGCAAGGAGTCTCGTGGCTCGCATGCTCGTGAGGACTTCAAGGTTCGCTTGGATGAGTACGACTATACTAATCCTATTGAGGGACAGGAGAAGAAAGACATTAAAGATCACTGGCGCAAGCACACTTTGACCTTTGCCGACGGCGACGAGGGATGCATCAATATCAAATATCGCTCTGTCATTGACACAACTTTGGATGACACAGTGGCGCCCATACCGCCGGCTCCGCGTACATACTGAATACACTTATTTTATTTTATTGTATGGTATGTAAATCAGTAACGTTATTTGAGTCGTAAATAGAATCGGCTTTTTAAGGTTGGTGCAAGTTAAACGTTTTTTTGTATGTAGATCGGGTCTTTATCGGGCATACCTTACGCTGGAGTGGTCTCCGGAAGTTACAAGAATTCGCATTTATATAGCCATGGTTAGCTGGCAAAGTAGCCAGAAAAAGTATTCAATAAGCATGAACAACCAAGTTTGTTCGTCTGCATCGATCGTAGAGACTATCAGTATACTCTTGCAGAAAGTACTATGATATGTACCACAGCGAAGAAGACGTATCCGATTCCATTTAAAATATATTCTCGATCATCGGCCGAATCTATCCGTTCGTTTGTCCGTTTAAAAACTCTACCAATGTCACGTTTTTTGGACGAGGGTGTCTCAGTTAGTACCCCTGAAAACAAAATTTGTTTAAATTGTTTATACTGTTTAAATTGTTTTATACGCATTGAAAATGTGTAAAAGAGGATTTAATGGTTTTGTGCTTATGTATGTAACAGGCAGGACGAAGCATCTTCGACCCCCATCTCCGTCAGCATAACTAGCCGTTATGTTTTTCCATCCAAAAATTGAAAAAGAATTATGTGTTTCTTTTTCATTTTATCGAAAGTGCAAAACAAATGTTCCCAAAAAATCCCGAAATTTAGTCAGCAATTTTGTGATGTGCCTTATAATGCTAGATGATATTACACGCTCTTAATCCTCAAATACGGGAACTTATTGCTATATGGGATATTATGATATTGTGGCTATATGGGA
Source organism: Drosophila sordidula (assembly GCA_035047465.1). Lineage (NCBI taxonomy): Eukaryota > Metazoa > Arthropoda > Insecta > Diptera > Drosophilidae > Drosophila > Drosophila sordidula. The sequence goes on along the minus strand of JAWNPQ010000156.1, from coordinate 14,833,118 downwards.
CCACAATATCATATACGTGTAAACATGAGTTTTATATTTATATTTTTTTTAATTTTAACCAGCCTCGCCATTCAGAGCGGCACTTTGCTTCAATTACATGAGCAAATAGAAACATTCGGTCAAAAAAGCAGATTTTGTCTGGCGTCATATAATGTCATATATCTGAAAGGGAAGTAAATCTTTGGCATCACTGTTAGTTTCTGTAGTATGTGTTTCGTTACGTGACGTTTTTTTTAACACATTGTTAACAACGTGATAAAGAATACCGGTAGCCGGTCGACTGTCCATGTGAACGGAATTTTATTGGGCTCTGATAAAGCTAGTCTCTTGAAATTTGGAATAAATACTAGTTTCTATTCACGGTAGAGAATAAGAAGCCGCGAAAATCTATATCTCCTTAAGTTTTAAAGCTAAGATCGCAAGTCTATTTAAAGACCATTGACCCATCAAATGCTTTATCTGAGCTTGTTCCGAATGATCTTCTATTGATTCGCTCTCTTTGCATTTGGTTGTATTTATTTCTTAATAAAAGTGAGATTTGGGATATAAGCATTACGTAGCTGTCAACTAGCAGCTTTTCTTGTGAACAAGTAAATGTGAATTGGTCGAAAGTATCCGACTGGGAGATACCCATCAGTAATAATCTCCGAGGCATACTCACTCAGGCATAACCGATATTTATTGGTTTCAAAAACACAAGTTAGACAAGTTATAGATAATTTGATATAATACAATTTATCTACTTAGTGTATACATAAATCTGTCTTTCAAATTATATATATCTAGCTTTTGGCTATCGAACCGGTTAAATAATATAAATGTGTGTAACAGCTGCGCAGAACTGAACAGGGTATATTTCTATCGGTCTCGCTCCAGAATTAAGGAGCTCTGACTTGTTTAATTTAAAGAGCATTTATATTAGCACAAAGTTTATGAATATGTTCAAATTAATATGCCTGTTTCGGCTGCGGATTGCATTTGTTTTGGGCGACAGACAGAGGGAGGTAGCCACTGGCTGTCCTAATGACCACAATAAATTATATTCATTTAGGATCGTTTAACATATAGGAAAAAGAGCAGAGAAGCTGTTAAAGAAATAATTTATAGCTGTTGAAAACTTAACATGTTCATTTGGCCACATGTGTGTGGGCTTTGTTAAGGATTAAATCTATGAATGTTGGTGTTCGTGTTTGTGTGCGTGCTTGTATATGTGTATATGTGTATATGTGTATATGTGTCTGGACAACGAATAAAAAGCCAACAACAAGCTGCTCGTACATAAATACTTTGCCCACACAACCAACAACAACAAAATGATAACTCCCCAACAATTTACCCTCCCCCCAGCCCAAGATCAAGCCCATGCACAAACTATTTACTGTGTGCCACATATGTACATTGTGTGTGGTGGCAGTTGTGGGTTGTTGGGTGGTGTGGTGCCACAGTCGATGCTGGAGGAGTGTTCTGCCGTTTGTTGCTGCTGCCAGCTACGGAACAAAAATTACAGTTGCACACACATTTGCCTGTGTTAAATTGTCTCACAACCGATACAAAGTGACCTTTTTCATTTATTTTTATGATCCCTCCCATCCTGATATATGCGTTACCTCACAGCACCCCCTGCTCCTGTTCAGCCCATAAAAAATGACCAGCAAATATGGGCTCCCAAACAGCAACTATGAAAAGTTCGTTGGCTGATTCCTTGGTTACTTGGCTACAGGGAAATGTGTTCGCACTGTGTGTCTTTTGTTCACCTAACAAATTCGTTTGTGGTGTATGCAATGTGCACAGTGCTCTGAAATGAATTTGAAAAATGATTTTTGATGAAAACTTTGAATGTTTAAAGCATAGTTCAAAAATAAAACTAGTGTTAATTAGATAATATTTAGAAATCCACTATAATTTCGAACATTAAAAATCACTTTTCCAGTTTCGAGAGTTACGGAGCATTTTTCTACCCTGTGCCCATTAAAAATGGGTAAACAAAGCTAAACATTTTTTTTGCAAATGTATGTAAGAGGGAGAAGGATGCATCTCGAGTCAAGAAAGGCAGTCTTGTTTTTCCGCGCGCAGAGTGTGTTTGCGCGAGTGTGTTTGCGCGAGTGTGTGTGTGTGTGTGTGTATGTGTATATATGATTTTGTGATTGTATAAATGTAAAGACTTTGAATGTATGTACCGGCAGCTTGCAGCTAGATACAGGCTATCTCCTAGTCGTGTGCATTTTTTTTGTTTGCTGCTCTATTTGTGCAGCCGTTTTGTTGTCTTGCGTAGCGCTTAGGGGTTTACCTTTGTTAAGTTTCTACCCTCGAAACCTTCTCATGTGTTAACTCGGCTGCAAAGCTGGAGGACTTTCGGGTAGTTTAAACCAATCGATTGCTCCGACTGATTTGTTGTTAGCATTGTAAGCGACGAGCTTTCATTTCCATTTGCATTGCTTTGGAGCAAACCGAATCAACGTCTATTTCTAAGCGCCCACATTTTGAAACTTTTTTTATTGTCTGTGGTCTTCTCTGGCCAAATTTGAAAAACTATTTTAGTTATGTGAAACTGCAAATCATTTTGGGATTTGCTTGTTTGTTTTACTTTGTTGTACACTTGTTTTCGGCTTTGAGCTTTGTTACACCTGCCATTTGAATACCCTGTACTCTGAATTATAAAGGGACTCAATGCTGACTATTTTCAAAACTCACATGGGGATATAATGGTAACATACTGAAACCATTAAATTTAACCACTATGAGGAAGTGGCACTAATTGCACTTAATATCGAAAAAAATTTGGTCACAAATAAATAAATAAATAAAACAAATTGTAAGAAATCGGTCGAAATAATAAAGCAAAATACTTTTTATGAATATCTCACTAATATTGTTCTCAAAATGAATAACAACGTTTTGCATAAAATGGTTTTATTAATAAATTATAAGTTTTTCAGCTAAATATGATTTATTCATGCTAGGACTTTATTTACCCGGTATCCAGAGTCCGGAATTCAACCGAAGTAGAAATAATTAAATTCCAGCACATGCACAAGTACGTGATTCAGGCATTTCAATAATAATGGAATTTGTATTTTTATTATTATTCAGTTTTCCATGTGAAACGAGTATGTATGAAGTGAAATATTGCGTTGTTTATATCAAGTATGGAACGTGCTGTTTAAATAAGCAGAAATAACTGCCATTTGATGATGCTGATACATTCAAGTATCAGTAGTTTCGATTAAATTATTATTTATTATTTCTCTTTGATTGCAAGTTGTACTTGCAAACCAGTTATGTGCAGGGAAACGCATTCGGTGTTATCAAATATTGCATTTTGAAATGTATTTTTAAAAATCATTTTCCGTAGCAAATGTATCTTTTAACGTAAGTGAAGCTATTAAGGATTTGATTGAAATATGCGGTTTTCTGAAATCAGACTTGCAGACTTGTTTGTGTCGCTGTTAGGAACCCTTTCACTCACTCGTCTGGAACTTGCATTACTCTAGCTTATAAATGCATTGCGTTTGCTTGCCTCTCACCTGGGTTTGTGTGTCTGCAGTCAAATGAGTTTTGCATAAACAAACATACGGAAATGCTTTTCTCCGCACGGAACGCTCGACTGGGGCACAGGTAGATCGGATACCCCAGCAGCATAGACGAGAGGCAAGAATATAGACCAACCTGTCGGCTAACTACAACGTGGGAAATCAGTAAAACGGTTAGGTTGGAATTGCAAAATCAGGAGCAAAAAAAAAAAAAAAATTAAAAAGTTAAGTCTCTCAGGAATTTGGATTTTTCAAGTTAGGTATATGTACACTATATCCAACTTGGATTTGCCATTGTGACCAAAACTAAAACACGCAGAGCTTTAAGAGCACGTTTTCATTTGGGGAATTCTACGGCTTACCATTAACTGTTTTCCCATTTCGTGCTGGCTAACGTGAAGCATGAGCACTGCCAATGGTGTGTCCAGTACGGACAAAGATTGCGGGCGCCAGCTGCTTGTTTGCTAGTCGCCCTGACTGTAGTGCATTTTCATTAATGACTTGGCAGAGTCTTTCAGTTTTGGCTCTTTGTTTTTCTTGGTCCATTGTTAGCAGCAAGCAAAGATGGGCATGGAAAATATCAAACAATAACAGCAATAATAGCAGCACCACCAGCAACAAAGTTCTCTTGCAATTTCGCAGGACTCGCCACAATCCCCCCATCACTTGGGGCGAGGAACTCGACTGCACCGTCCGTTGGTTTTCGTTTTGCCAAAATTTAGTTTATTTCACATTTGTATTCATTTGTTTTGAGTTTTATTTACCCAACAAAACAGCAGCGAGAATACATATTCTCGAATGTGTTCGTACGTTTAATTTTGCAGAATGGTAAACGGGAAAATACTGGCAAACTGCATAGCGCACTCCTTGCCACGTACTATAGAAGCCTTTCTGCTCAGGTTATTGCCTCACGTTTGGACGGTTACCGTAAATAGCTACCTTTGTTCTACGGATATTAAATCATAAGATATTTTATAGACACCTTAAGCCAATAGATACTAAAACAGACCAAACTTTTCCAAACTTAAAGCATTTTGTTTAATGTACCGCCAATTTGGTGTAATAAAACTTCATATATTTTCCTTGCAAATGAAAATGCTTTCGTTCTTGACCAGAAGAAATTCATATTAAAATATACTACACGTATTATTAAATCTAATTTTGAAAGGGTTGTTTTCTTTAAATTAATTTTTAATGCATCAATAATAATAATATTCAGGTGAAGTAGGGTGTAACCGACTGCGCTATACTCGTTCACAGGAATATTAACAGCTTAAAACAGTAAAAATGTATCTTAATTACTATTGGTGGAGTGGGCGTGGCCAAAATTTGTCGATTCGATGTTTCCTGGAGGTATTCACTTTTATCGCTTTGCCACGCCCTCATTGGGCATATCCAAAAAAATATTTGTGCGATCTTTAGCGAAGGTAATCTATCTAAAAATTGTATGTGATTTTATTTATATATGTAAGTGAGGGAGATTTATCGATTTTACCGAATTGACTCGCCCCCAGTAGGCGTTGCCAAAAAATCTTAGCACTAGTGGCGAAAAACTGTGTTCATACGGAGAGACGGACGGACATTGCACAAACCCAATATACTGTTATAATAAGTTAATAGTAAAAATAACAATTTCTCCTACCCAATCCGCCAAGATTGCTTGTTAAAATGACAGCTTTTGATAAGATAAAAGTAAATGTAAGTGAAAATATTAAAATGCATCCACATAGAGATTTTACCTTCAACAATGGCTATCGCTGAAGTTGCTGCTAATTATGTCCTCCACTCTGATGAATCAACAAGCAGAAGGCGAAACTCTCACCTCGACCACATGACCAACTGACAAGTTGGATAAGTTACATCTGTTGTGTGGTCAACGGGTGAGTTGGCTGCAACTTCAACTTGTCGTATTTACCAAAAAAAAAGTCATGGGCCTTGATGGGGGAAACCGCGAAAGTGGACAACGACGAAAAGGGTAGGGAAGTGAAGTAGAATTTTGTTGACGCTGGAGTCGTAGCTGAAGCGACAACATCCGATTGCTCCTGGCGCTGTCCACTGCGTGAAAGAGGCGGCACAAGCAGAAATGAAACGGGAAGAGACCGGAACGTAGGGAAAGCACAGGAAAATACTCACTTTGAGGTGGTTCTGCTTTTTTGTGACATTTTTGGAGACGGTTTTTGCGTTCGTGCAACTTTGTGTGGCTTTTGTGGTTGTTGGCACGCGGCATGGCGCGAAAGAGATGTACTGTGGGCAGGCGGGGCGGGGTCAGGCCGGGCGGAGCGGGGCGTGTCTGTTAGCCGCCTTAAAGTTTGCGTGTGCGCTTATTTTGTTTGCGCTTCCAAAAAGTGTGAAAATTTTAAGCTATTGCGTGTTCTAATTTTAGTAGTGCTAAGAATTCAGCAACTGGTCGGTTGGCGAAGGTAGGGCGGGAGGGAGGGAGGGGGGGGGAAGAGGAACCGGGAGGGGCAGAAGCTAGCAGCAGCTGGCCAGGCAATGTGCGTGCATGCCAGTCAAATGGGAAAATGAAAAATAAGGAGGATGCGGAGAAAAGTTTTACTCAACGCGCCAAAAAGTATGCAAATTATTAGCAAAGTTAGCCACATTTTTCACGAGGCATACACTTTTCGCATTTTGACAATTTTCATTTTTACTCTCTATAAATTTATTCCGTCTGTTGGCGGAGAAAAATAAATGGTGAGTTAAAGCCACTGGAACAGGCCGACGCTTGAGCGAACAAGGGTAGCGCAGTTTATTTATGTCCAGAGATTTTAAAGTGATTTCCAAGGCAGGGACCAAAAGGACAGCTTCGGGATGGGAGCGGCCCAACAGCCCTTTTACCTTACACATTGCGACAATTTAACGCCCTGCACTTGACATTTGGTATTTGCTCAGATCCAGGTCCTTGTCGGCCAGGCGACCAGCCTGCCCGATTTCTGAGTGCGCCCCCATCAAGGGTTTCCCTTATGCATGTGTGTGTATGAGTGTTTGTGCAATCGCACTGTGTGTCCTTTGTTTTGCACAATTTGTCGTGCTTGTCCTGCGCTTCGTCCCCATCGCCGGCCACGACTGACTCCCCGCCTCCTTGACTTCTTGATTCCGGTCTGATTCCGGCACTTCGCTTGTCCCTTGCGGAAATTATTATTTTGTTTAATGATTTGTGCTCAGTCTCGTAATTGAGGCCGGGCATGGCAGGAAGAGCGTTTTTCGTTCTTGACCCACAATGGAAATATGGAAAACTATCGAAACAAAAAGTTGTTGGCGCTTTTCATCGATCCGAAGTCTGCTCAGCGAAGGGTAAAGAAATATTGGCAAACAACAAAAATTGAGAAAAATGTGAAATTCCTTTTTATAAATTTTGCTACTGTCAGAAGAGGAATAGAAAGTTCATTGTCAATTGATTCTTATGGCCATCCAGGCCGAAGGAAAAATGATGGAAATTACATTTATATTAGATACTGGCATTTTATGAATTTTGTGCATCGACTGATAATTGGGTAATTAAATTATTTGTTATACTTTATGTATAAGAAATATTACAAATATATTCTCCGTTAGTCAAAACATCAGATATTAAACTATTTGGGGTTATCAACTTATTGGCGGAGTTTATTTCATTTCATGTACTACATTGAAGTAAGTCTTCCAATGTCCACAATGCCAAAATGTTGTTATTTGGTATGATGAGCTGTGTTTATTATTATTTTGTTACATATCCCTACACATTTTACTGACTGGAATACAAGAATATGCGCACTGTAACATTTGCGAGAATGTTTTGCACTTCTTACATACTACATATAATTAATTGGTGGTTATCAGTTTGTTGCCTTTTTGTCCGTTTGACGGCCTGCAAAGTGGCACAGTTATTGGCCACGCATGCATTAACTGAATACCCAGTACGCCACGTAATTCAATTAAAATTTAATGCAGCCGTAAACAGTCGATATGGGCGTCAAATTGATTCATTGACGTGCACCCAACCATATTAGCAGCGCTTGGAGCTGCAAAAGGACAAAACATTGCATTAAATTTTAATTCGCCACTTGCATAACCACTAGTCAATTTTTGCAAGGTTTGCGCTGAAATAAATTTATCAGCTTCGTATTAAATGCGAAAACTCCATAATTTATTGCACAATATTAATATATATAATGTATGTACAATAAATCAATAACAGTAACAATTGCGGAAAATGCGGCAACCAATTAAAAATTGCAAATGAGTGGGCCAGTAAGCAGTCGCGCCCTTCTAGCCAAGTGCAAAAATTTAAATTTAAAATTAAATTAAATCAGTTTTAAATTTGTACAAAAATATTTGATGTTGGCATATTTATATGAACAGTATTATTAACCGGTTCGATCTAAGATGGCTTATCTGGCGATCAGTAGTAGATGTTCCTTACTATCTAGAAATAATAATATAAATATAATCAATTTTTAATTTGCTAAATGCGTATGTTGGAGTCGGCCGGACCGCAGCACATAACTGCCTTGAATAAAATTTGTCGTTAATTGAGGTCTTCAAATAACAACTTTTTTATTTGTCAATATACTTATCTCATACAACTTTTGATATATGCACATCTTCACAACATGAAAATTATAACAATCAGATTTATAACTAAAAAGTTTGGCAGAGGGAATGGAAGTGAAAATTTTACGTATTTTTACATCATTTGATATAAGGTTAGTTTTATATTTCCTAAGACTAGATATTCAAGCTTTTAATTTGTTTTAAGTCAATTGCAGTCTATGTGCAAAACAAATATACATGTGAATTTCAATTGGTATTTGCGTCTGAACTTTACATTTGGATGTTGTTAAATGAATTCAATTTTCACTAAAAACTCAGCGGTAACAGTTTAGATACGCTCGGAGTTTCAAGGAGGCACGCTTAAATGCTTTGCAATACCCGCCATCAACATAAATATCCGAATGCAGGCCCTCGATGCTGGGGCCCATGTTTATCCGCTTAGGTAAACACAAACACACCCAACGCAGCTGCCTGTCTAGTAGGAAAGTCAAATGAAGCGGAAGAACTTCACGTGCCGCAGTACAAATTGAAAATCAATGAAACCGTGGAAACTTCAGGCAAACAAATGCACGAGGGGCGGGTTTGTGGTACGCTTAGCCCATTGAAATCGCTGTGCCATAAATCGAAGTCTCAGTGCTAAAGTGGCCGTTGGGGCAGCATCAGCGCGAATTGAATTGGACGGCAGTTTCGACCAGTTATGGAAATGATTCTGTCAAATATGGCCGCTGTTTGTAGGTATTCGAAAACCAAATACAGATAATGAAAACGGGAGAAGTATACGACTTAAACGGGAATTTTCTGTTATTTAATTTGATCAGTTCTTCGTTAATAACAGCTCACAATAGGCACGTAGGTGAACTTAGGTAGACAAATTAAAGAATAGATGCATATACATATTATTATACATTTGTAGATAATATTTTAATTTTGTGTATCCATAAGATATATACAATTGTGATCAGTACCAACATAGAGTGCGGTATAGACATATCCTGCCAATCTGCTTGAATAAATGGGTCCTTGTGTTTTATGCAGGCAGTACATATGACGAAGTCAGCAAGTTTGGACTACTGTACCAAATAGCTGACTTTGGAACATGTATTCAGAAAGAACTATAAAAAACAAAGCGCAAACACATGAAAAGTTTTTGAAATATTCTTTACAATGGCAGCTTTTGCTGACCACCAACTATGTTTTGATTGACTTTTAATGTATATTTAGGGTTTCTGATTTTCACTCTTACAATCATTAGCATTAACAAAATAGTAATTGTAATATTCACTTCATATGATGATTTAAGAATGTATTCGATAGGCGGACTTTCATTTAAAAATGTTTGCTTTATATCGATGTACTTTTAAAAAATCGTTTTATAAGAATATCATTTTGTGAGGAAAATCGATGCTTCGATGTTTATTATCGTAAATGTGTAAACATTACACATCCCTAGCTCGAAATGGCTTGAACTTGCTTGAGATTCTACATTTATTTCTGCGCACGTGGGTAATTGACGAAGCCAGGAAATAGTAATTACCCACCGAGCTGGTTGCTGACTTACTTTGCACAGGCGTGTGATGTTTCTAAAGTTTTTAACTGTATTGTTAGCAACTTTTAACGTCCTTGGCTTGCTGCGTATACGTAATATTGCAGCATAAACAAAAATTGTGCCGTGTATTATTGGCATTGACTCTTTAACGACATCAATAAGAAGCAAAATAATAATTTCCACACAGTAAGCTACAGGTGGAACCTGCGAGACCTAATTTTGCTTTCAAGTACATATGTACATTGTACTTTTATACCTTGAATGCACTAAAAATGGGTGAAAAGGGTAAATGGTTTTGTGCAAATGTATGTAACAGGCAAGTATATATATTCCTGATCAGTACAACGAGTCGATTTAGCTATGTCATCAATTTTACGACTTGGTTTTCCTAGCATATCTCGAATACTATAAGAGCCACCAAATTTGGTTTAACAGGGCTTAGCAAACGCAATTCAAGTACTACAGCCTTGTGCTTTGGGTTGTACATTTGGTTGTATAGATGTTAATGCTCTCTTAACAGTGTGTGTATTTTGTATATATATGAAGTTGCAGTGTATGTAACGACAGCTCGCAGCTGTGTTCAGGGTATCTCCCATCAGACCCTCCCGACTAGAGCACTCTTATTAAATTTATGTATGTGTGCATGTTTCTTTAATTCAGCGCTCAGGTGAGCGTTGAATAAATTTGCAAATATTTTGCATCACAGACGCGACTCGAGAACTAGTCCCTGAAAAATGGCAGTAGCCAAGTAAGTCGCCGACTTGGCGACCAGGCTACTATACTTAAAGTTTTTCATAACAACATCATCATTGCTTTGTCATCGCGAGCACCGTGCCCCATTATCATCAGCTGAAGGGGGAGCGGTTGCACCATTGGACTGTTGCAGCTGCAGGTAGAGCGCTCTGCCCCATTGAAATAGACTTCTTGTTATACTTGTTCACGAGGTGAATAGAGTATGTTGGGTTTGCGCAATGTCAGTCTCGCTGTCCGTATGAACGTCCGTCTGTCCACATGAACGCAATATTTTCGCCGCTATTGGAGTTAGGAATATATATTTATTTGCTACGACCACTGGGGGCGTGGCAAATCGATTTAGTCAATATATCTTCCTCAGCTTTAAAACTAGATACATCAAACTACATTACATTACATCAGAAAATTTCACGCAGAACACTCCTTTTTTTTATTAGACTTCGTTTGCAGTTTTTAGCGATTGCTTATATTTCTCATCTGAATTGCGTCACACCAGAAAACAAGTGGTCGATGGCGCTGCTGTCTATCGCGCACTTTGGGTGCGATGAGTCCGACTCCAGACACAAGGTGTTTTCTTGTTTTTATTAGAATTTTTCAGTTTTTAGCGATTTCCTATAATTCTTGTTGGATAAATTTAGTTGGATTTCGTCACACGGGAAATTAAGTGGTTGGTGGGGGTGTTTATGTTTGCGGTTGGCATTGTTAAGTTTTTACAGATTTTGCGTATATTTTTTGTTGCATAACTTAAGGGGCTGCTAAGAGGCGCTGCTGTCTAACACGCAGTTGGGTTTGGGGTTGGGCCTAGCTTCAAACCACTGGCAGATTCAATTTTTGTTTTTTTATTATTACCCTTTTTTATTGTACAAATAAAAGTACATGTTTTGGTTGTGATGAGTTACACCCGACTGCAACATTCTTACTTAGTTTTTTACTCCGTCTCCAAAGTAAGGAATAGCTTATTTGTTTTGTGCACTGTTTGTTTTTCTGTCCGTCTACCTTTCTTTTTTTTGGGATATTGAAGCAAACGACTACTAAATTGAGTTATATACTCGCGTATACTTGCGTCAGATTTTACTTCAGTGGTGCCTCTCACAGCATTAAAGCTATTCTCAATCATATTGGACTGCTAGTCAAATAATGCCCCCTCCCTTGCTCACAAATAGCTTTAAGCTTTTACTGCACTGCGTTTCTGAACGGAGTATTGCGCAGCCGGTTGCAATATTCTTATTTATTTAACTTAGTGTGACAGTTTTCTTTGGCTGTGACCACTTGACACTTTTACCGTGACTTACCGCTTATAGATGCATATACAACAAGAAAACAACAAGTATCAAATGATGAAAACGAGTGTTGAGTCCCGATACGATACGCCTTTCTATAGGTGATAAGAATTCTAAACATTTTATGGAATTTTCGATAGAAGCTTAATTTATGCAAATAATATAATTTCCGTAAGCGGTTTTGATGTTTTTCGTTGTTTGATTCGTCAGACACTTATATACTTTATATTGAGTACAATTTTGCACATGCTATGTACCAGTGTACCTTGAATCAGAAAATAATGACTACAGTCAACGCGCTGCCTTGGACGGGTTTTCAATGAAATCTGTGTATACTTTTAAAATCTTACTTTCTGCATTCCATTTCATACAAACAGAGCCAAGGACCGCACACTACAGCGTTTGAATACATTGAATATGTGATTTGAAATTCAATTTGCATTCTATCATTGCCAAAGCTTGTGGTGTACATGGTTTTGACGGAGTCTCTGAGTTCAAGAGACTATGTTGCCGGAATGAATCAAGTTGTTGAATGTGAAATAAACTAATTGCTCACAAATGACTTTGATTTGTGTAATAATTTATTAAATACAATTATTAATTGTCCTACATATTTATTGTCTGTTTAAAGATATGCGTGTTTATATAACAAATCTATTTTGACAATAATTGAGGCATTGCCAGCAACAAATTGAATGCTTTGGGTTGGATACGTCCGAGATAATTTTACTTTCGAAATATTGCTAATTATCCATACAAAGTAAAGGGCAGCGAAAACAAAATGAGCAAATTGATGTGAAAAGGCAAGTGATTTGATTTTCATGTCCAGACTAATAGCCAACGGCTTGTCTAAAGGCTGGCCGGAGGGCGAGGTCCGATTGTGCAACTCGTCCTTGAAGTTGATTTGTTGAATTATTGATTTGTTTGATTAATCGACAAAGAGCGCTCCAGAAACGCCATCCGTATCACAGCAATATTGTCCTTGGAGTTTCCCGCTACGTCTCTACGCCTCCGTCCATCCCGTTTTATTAACACTTAGGCGAATTAAACTTTAATGAACTTTTATTTGGGAGCAAGTGCTTGCAGCGCAGCCACGCAATTATGTGCACAATTGACTGTTAAATGCACTTTTATTTTCGAGAATTAAAAAGTGCATACGTCCTTCAACTGTGTCCGCAGTTTCGGCTCCTTAAATCGCGTGTTGACGCCCACTCAAAAGTCGGCATCTCCCGTCGCTGGTTTGCCCATAAACACAAATGAGGGTGAAAATAAAAGCCAATTGAGTGGCTTGACAGCTAAAATGGAAGATTGCAAAAAGGCGATGATGTATGAAAAAAAAATTGCGACAATTTGTTGCAAGGACAAAATAGGACATTCCACAACAATAGCTATGTCTTGGGCAAAAGAACCTTACTAGGTTCGCAAAAACTTGCGCTCCAAAACATCGGATACATGATAAAAGCCAACGCTCGTTGGCACTGCACACTAAATTCTAGAAAATTGAACCCAAGTTGCTTATAACCATTGACATTTTTGAGCTAAATTAAGGCTGATGGCCTAACTCCTGTCTACAGTTTCGACGGTTTCGACAGTTTCGACAGTTTTGTGTAGAGCCGAAAATATGTTTGATGAAATTTTTAAATAGAACGCCCGAAATAACACTATGCAACAACAGTTTTTGTACAAATAAACTCCGTTCGTTTATTACCTTCCATAATAATATTAATGAAAATATATTAGAACTTCGCGTACAAGTTAATGTATATAAACACCTCCATATGCATATAAACATACAGATGATAAGATAATTTATAGACTCCGAAAAAATTACGGTTTACCATCCAGTAGAGTGAGTTAGATTTCGGACTGTTTTGCTGATTTCTGTTTTCATAATCGAATGGAAATGTTCCATAAATAAAAGCTAAATAATTGAGGATCGTTCACAATACCCATATAAAACAAGCTCGATTTACATGGAAATACTATATATTTTTATGGAAAAAATCATTCTTGAAATACGAAGTATACGAGTTAATGAAAATCATTATTACAAGTTTCAAATTAAACCTTAATTATTTTCTTTTTAATTAAAAAAAAAAAATGAAAAAATTAAAACTTATTGGTTTTTTAATTATCTCATTTTTCAACAAATGAAAATATGAGTTGTTTTAAAACTAGTAAAGAAAATGTAGAATTTTATTGATATAAAAATTTAAAAACAGCTTCGTATTCTGGTTATGGACTAATAGACCTATAAGTACACTCTACTAGTTGTTCATTTTATAAGGAAATAAAGTTTAATTTATTGGCTTTTATATGTTTTTCTAATTAAAGACTTTTTGGGGTCACACTTTATTTATTTTTATCGGAAACCGGCCATTTATTTAAAGCTAAATGTATTTATAGGTTATACCACATAGAGCAATTATTTCATAAAATATATGTATATATGCAAGTGTATTATGTTAAAATCGTTTTTATTGCAGCCTGTTAAAATAAACAATTAGCTTGTTAAGCGAATTCATATCAAAAGCAATCAATTAGTATAAATTAATAATAATTTCGCACAAATATTAACTAATATGGATCATGGTGGAATGAAATATGACTTTGGCAAATATCGTACAAAAAATTGAACACAACACATTAAATGCAAATAAACATTAGCTCGCGGCTGTGTTTATGCTGATGGACAGCAGCATTTACCTAATGCCCAGGAACATTAATCAAAATCATAAATGGGCGCCAGCCCAAATGTTGCCCCTATTCCTGCTCCCGGATATCCGGCAGTAAACGGAAGGCAAAGGCATTAAATGGAAGCGTCGTGAACGGAAGTGCGGGAAGATGTAAAAAGCAGAGTCAATGTTCAATTTTTATTGCCTTAAATCGAATTGAATCGATTTCTTAATGTACTCTGGGGCGAAACTCAGACAATAACAAGAACTTTGACCCGCACCGTTTTTTGTAAGAGCTATAGACACAATGACATCTCGTGTGGCATTTGCCTTTCACGTCCATGGATGATTAGGTATGCCTAAAAGCTTACGTCCATACATATAGGACTCTTTATATAGGCTTCGTCCCCATGGAGCTTGTAGATCAAGCGGGAGCGAAAGGTAAGTGGGACAGTTTTGCTGACTGGTCACTTCCGGTCAAATGATTTTGAATGGAAAACTCACACAAGCAGAAATCTCAACGGCTGCTATGTGGGCCAGGGTGGAGGTGTGCGCTGGGGAAGTCACATAATTCAACACGTATGCAATCTGTGAAAATTTGCAAGCGTCGTTCAATGAGCATAAAATGAAGCAAATTAGCCACTGGCTTTGAATTTGCTCGGCGTCAGCAAGCCCACGTCACATATTATTCATAATCAGGCTCATAAATTCATGTCCCCCCCTTTATCCTCACACTGGGGAAAGTCGGTTTGTTGTTGATGTTGGTATGCACACATTTTCAGATAAACATTCATGAGGTTTAATCAATTTGAGTTCGGGACTTAGCATAAATTTGTTGGTACATAATAATTGACAATTTGCATGCTGCAAATAAAACGAACACCCAACGATTGGATGGAAATGTATTTTGTTTCGAGTTGAAAAACGATGAACATTAAGAGGGTTTTCTCTTGGGGGAATAATCACATGAGATTTTGTGTCGATTTCCCACCCCGTTATTATTTCTCAGCTGCTTAAGTAAGCCGGGAGTCTCCGACTCTCATTCTCTTGCTTGCCCCTCATTAATCTCACCGTCTTCACCGTGTTATTCGCGCGCTGCGTACTGGCCAACAAAACAAATGAACTCATTTGTTTCAATTTAATCTTATTACTCAAAGATTTATTGCCTTTCGCATGGGAGGACAAGCCCTTTATATGTATTTGCAGAACCCTTCTAAAGCTGACCCAAGCTTTGCGCCTGACAGGCCTGAGAGCAAATTTTAAAGGGCCTCGAGTGAGAGCACTCATAGGTTGATTATGATTGATTGAGTGCGATTCGAATTGTCTGTCACTGTAAGGAAATTGATTTTTACGAGTACTCATCGCGCACTCTTACATTTGGCAGTCAAATGTAATTGACAGCTCAATACGCGACTGACGGACATCACGCATACGCCCAGTCGAACGGTATTTAAAGAACAGCAGATAAATAGGCTTCCACGGCAGCCGACAATAAATTGACCAACAAACTACTTATTCAAGTGATTAACTGCATACCGACATTAATACATATATAAACATATACATTCATGGACACACTCGGTGCAGCCACCAAATTAATAATTTCATAACATATATTTTAAATTCGAATGAATTAAAAGTAATGAGATATCAATATTTGTGGTCGCATGAAAACTATTAAAAGTTTGTATATGTGTTAAATCGTTCGATGAGTAAAATGTATACAAAATACAGATTTAAATAAAAGGGGTGCCATTTATAAAGACATTTGACTTTTTTTTATCATGTGTAAGACAGTTTCATTTTGCGTATTTTTAATTTCCTGCAAGAATAAGTAAGGGCATATACCTACAGCACATATACCTAGCCACTGCGTACAACTGTGTGCCTGTTCAACTCGTTGCGTGCGGGTGTATTTGCACTAGACACAACAGACCCAAATGGAATTTCAAATGATTTTTCAATTGGGTGGCTGCTGCTCGGGCTCTGACGAGATGGCTTAGCTGCAATTGGCACGCATATGTGTGGGCGTTGTTGCGGTATGTTGCACGTGTATGACAATATTGTGGCAGCATCCAAATGCGTAAATCACATCGGCCTTCTCCCTCAGTTGCGTCACTTGTGCAACATGCGCAACATGACAGTTCATAGTGTTTATGTATCTGGCCGAGAGTCCTTAAAGAAGTCCTATTCTGAGGACAATGCTGTGAGTTGAGCTTCAAAGTAGTTTAACTAAGTTGAGTTGACAGACTCACCTTTGACATTTTTATTGTATGCATTAAATACATGTACATGTACTTATTGCTAAATTAAGTATGATAACTTCTCACTGAAGGGGAGTTTTATTAGATATTTTCATATTCTATTTGGAAACATCCTACTTACTCAAGTTGCCCATATAATTTTCTCATTACCGTAATGCGTATTTCTCTTGCGCTAATGATGGGCTATAAATTGACTCTCCCGACGCGCCGATGCACCGGTCGTAGTACGAAGCAATACAATTTATGTGCAGCCATCCCAACTCATTTGGCGCGCAAACTGGCAAATATGGTAAGCACACATGAGGACACGCTCCTGTTCCAATTTACATTTCCACCTACGTCCCACAATGCCAATCTTCGCTGCACTCCAGGCAAAGTGGTTGTTTATGTTTGAATTGGCTTTGGTCGGTTCTGGTTAACGTGCTTTGTCTCCGTCGTCGGCTTTGACTCCGTCACCTCCAGCGCTCGTCGTAATGAAGTTATTATGTTGACACTTGGCTTCATTACTTTGCCGCAAAGCAGCAGCCATCGTTGATCTTTGCAGTTAGCTGTTCGGGATTATGCAAAGTCCGCCCTAAAATGGCATTGAAGTGGGCATGTGCCTAGTTTCCCCAGCTCAATCTTTGTCTGTTGTGTTGCGAGGCGTCCTCCTGCTCCACTTGCTGCTGCTGCTCATTTATCTTGACATTTGCATCACAAGCAGCAAAAACAGAACCAACAAGCAGCAAACATACACACACAGATACGACAAACGCACACATACACATGCATCTGTAGACAGTCATATTTATTAAAAGCGTGCGTCCTGCGGTTGGCATTCCTCAGCTGCTTCCCACGCACGTCGTCTCGCTCTCATCATCGTCAACAAGCTTTTCATTTCGGTCTTAATTCCTTTTGAATAATATCTACCACTTAAACTTACAAAACATCAAGACCACACAACACACATACACCCTCACACACCGCATACAATGTGCCCACTTGACGCAGCCAGATATACTTATTTTAAATTACAATTCAAATGGATGGTCATGGGTGTTTTAAGTACAATGGATGCATCAGCCTGGATTTATTCTCAATTGCTAGCACACTTTTCTGCAAGCAATTTCTATAACATTAATAAAAATAATAATAATTCTAATAATAATAATAATAATATATATATATTTAGATAATTCGGCTTTTTTAATATATAATATGTGCAGCGTCTATTCAAATCTTCACAAACTTTTAAGAGACTTTTTGATAGCAAGCTAGTACAACAGCCCTCAAGAGTAAAGGTGATGACGCCAGAAATATAAACTTAGATTTAACCGCCACTCCTTTTAATAATATAACTTGAAAGGACTGAGTTAATGTACATATGTAGGATGGCTGTTGTTTCCCCTTGGTTTTGGGATTGCCCGTGCGAGCGGAACGACACAAATTTGTAAATAAGTTCGCATTCGACATACGAAAGCAAATATGTGCATAAATATTTAAATATTTATATTTTCTTCGTGTGGCTATACTCTATGTACAAAGTGAACTTAGGATATTGAGGTGTAAAAAAGTTGAAATCTGCTTCTTACATATTTTTAGAGATAGAGTCTCTATATTGTACAGGTAAATAACCTTTTATATTAATTAAAAATCAAGCTGCAAATATTCCACATACTACAAATTTTCATATTTCCTTAGGGCATAGTTGAAAAGTCGCTACCTTGGGCGTACAGCTTTACCTGCCATTTGTTGTTGGCTGTCATGACAATTGGAACAGAGTATTGCGCAGTCGCTTGCAGTCGATTGTACCGTTTAAGCGTGTTAGCTTTCTGCTAGAGTTCTTGCTACTTTTATGCCCCTCACTGGGCGCTTCTCAATCATTGACGGAACCCGTGCCGCTTTCAACAGTCGCGCACATGCTGTGATTTATTTTTATTAAAAATAAAGCGCCAAGCCGCTTGCCATTGCTTCATTTTTACCCATCCCTTTTCGACTCCCCTCACCGTCACCACCCGTGTTGTTGTTTTTGTCTACAGTTGTTTGTTGTTGTTCTTGTCATCGTCACATATGGCCATATGTTCGGGTCCTGTGGATCCGTGCAGTCAAAGTGAGCGGCTGGAACGAATTTACGCTCCAACTTGCTCTGCCGCTGGCCGGGGGGCATATGAGTAAATGTATTAATTACGGTTGTCATGACTGCGACTTGTGAAAACATATTTGATGAGTGCGATTGTCTCCTACGAGGAGCACATGTGGCGAAATGCGGTTACCGTTTGACTGCCTTAAATTATAGTTCGGTGCGTTTTTCCTCAATAAAATGGAATTTTTGAATCAGAGGACAACATCAAAAAAGCCACCATGGTTTCGTGCTATTAAAATCAACAGTCTTTTCAATTAACTTATGGTATAGCTCTGGAAAGTGCATGCTTGTTTGGCTAAAACAATACAGAAAATAAGACCAAATTACTTATTATTAATATTACTTCTTTAAACAGCCCTCGCAACTTCGACTATGAGAATACTGCATCCGTACAAATGTGAATAAAAACGTTTTAAGTGTAATTAAGTTAGTTGGAATTAAAGATCGAAAGAACTTTTGCATATGCTTTATTTACATTTCGCCTTTGTAGTTAGCATTTTATTACTTGCCTAGATTGCAAATGGCGATAGTTTAGTTTAGTTGCCTGAATGTATTACATAACTCAGAAGAGTAGGTATTTCCGAGGGCGCCAGCTTAAAGTTTTTGTGCTTGAATCTTAATTTAAATTGATTGCCACTTTGCAAATTGTGTTAAGTAAGCCACAGAAGGGCACAGCTTAAAGATTCAAGCCACACCTTCAACACGGCCACAAATGGGAATTTGAATTTGAATTAGTTTTCGTTTCTCTGGTGTCATTTGAAAGGCAATTTCGTATTGAACCTGATGTGTGGCCACCGGGGAGTCCAGTTGAGAGGAGCTTAGGCGTAGCTTTTATCATGCGGCGTTGATGTCACAGCAATTAAAGTGTATAATTAAGTGTATGCCGCACGAGAACAACGGGAAGAAGTTCGTCATGAAGGCAGCCAGGTTGGTGCGGGCGCGTGGGTGGGTGCGGAGGGGGGGAAGGGTCGCTCTTTGTGAGTGGCCTGGCCAGCGGCAGTGGCAAAGGCGTTATCAATTAAAATGCAAAAGGGCTTTTGAGCCAAAACGAAGGCCGCCGCAGTCGAGGACCGGTCAAATGCGTCGAGGCAGCAGTTCCACTAATTAAGCGGCGTGAAAGAGCAGCAAATCGCCTTACACTGGATGTTGGTCCCGTATTTTCGACCCTGGCTTTAGGCAATGGGTGGCCACCGCAGCCGCAGCCATGTTACCCACACTGGCGATGACTTACCCTGGGCGGGAACAGGGAAAGGGGCGTGGCAAACAATGCTAAGCGGCTCAGGGCTGGATTTGGCGCCCTGCAGAGTATGCTACGTTAATTTTACGAGACTTGTAGTAAGTGAATTAAATGAACGGTCTTACTGAGCCCGACTTTGAACAAAGGTCCTGGCTCTCGGCCCTCGGCTTTCGGTTTTCGAACGCCAGTTCAGTCCTCTGCTTGAAGCTAAAGCAGTGCCGTCACCAGCTTGTGGAGTTTTATAATTAAAATGACGAGGATTACATTAGCACGTAGCGCAGCAACTGGTGGCCAGCGATTAATTAAAACGAGATGCGGGCAACGCAAGACCCGCACGCTGTCCAAACATTTGGGATGCGTATGTAAGTGGCCACAGAGCTAAAATAGCTGCATGAGGCGGTCGAATTGACAACACTCGACAGCACACTCAGGACATGATGAACATGACCGACACAGTCAGTCATGCGGTCAATTCATCCGGCTGAAGATCCACATATTGGCAACACGTTGCTGACCCAAATATAAGTTCTTTGCCTCAAATTTAAAAATCGGGTGAAAAATGTTACATAAGTAAATATTGAAATTTGGGTTCAATAATTAACTTTATCTGCGTTGTACAAGAGAGAGAAAATGTATATCAATATACATAGATAGTAATATAGTCGTCGCCATAAATTGAAAGTTCGAAATTAAACCTTTAAAAATGTTCGCTTAAGCTCTTTCGCATTCTTCTATCCAATAAATTGTGTCGATATAGACTTTCAGACGATAATTTAATTAGAAGCTAATGGAACTCGAGGTTAGCAATTCACACAACTACAATCAAAAGTTATTAAAGTTAAAGTAGAAATTGTTGATCTAAAGAACAACCAAAATTAGATTTTAAACCTACCAGTTTCATGCAAATTATTTTGCTGCACCAGTAGAGTCATGAAAACAATCGCATTAAACCTATTCTAGCCGGAGGAAAGTCAGTGCTTAAGCACACAAATTGCTCCGTAAATACTTGACACTGGAAGCGACTGCTAAATTGCGCATACGCAGAGACAACAGATGAAAAATCAAGCTTAATTTGAGCAAAGTGCTTTATAAATACTTGCCAACTGGCTAAACTGACTTCAACTTCAAAACTGTTATTCAATTTGAGTTTCCGGATTTGTGAGATACGAGGCTCTGAGCTCTGAAGTGTCCGTAGCTTTGTTTCTCCACCGATTGCATAAGAACACGCATAAGTAGATTTAACAAAGTACTTTAAGCAATTAAGCCATTATGTGTGTCAAATTTGTTGAATTATACAATAATACCCAATATTTTTGCTGTATTATGTTTGAGTGGGCATGTATAACTGTAACCTTACATTGTTATGCTTGCGGATAAATCTCTTGAATTGGGCCATAGAAATCGATACTTTCTTGGGTGAAGAGCTTCTACGCAGTTACTTAGGAGACTCAGGTTCGTTTTAGTATTAATATTTTGTATTTGTTGTGCATCTATATAAAATAACATCTGGTATTATAATGCATATGTATGTGTTCGTGTAGTGGCTTATTTCAGATTTTATTAAATTCACATCAGGCATTTTCATTGTCAACAAATCCGTGAAATAATTGAATTAGAAATTAAATAGGAGTTAAATAATTTTTAATTTTCATTGCAAATGAATCAACTTGGCCAGCGACAAATGACCGCTAACGGATGTCCCACTGCCATTCGTTATCTGATTCGCAATTGGAATCGGAATCACGCAGCACTTTGTATAAACACGGCCTGGCAGCCTTAAATTAACTGCTAAATTCGTATTCCCCTCAGCATCAAGAGCACCAACAAAGCCAACACCATCGTTGCGCTGTGCAATTTCCGCAAATTAAAAGATATCACTTACAGCAAAATTATTTTCCCAAACGCAATAAGCATTAGAGTGCGAAAGAGATGCGTGACACGCCCATTGCATTTCTGTCAGCAAAAACGATACGGGCGGAATATTTTTTTATTTTTTGTGGCATGTTGACAGAAAATTGAATTAGAAACGCATATCCGCGTACAAAGCGACCGCGACTGCAACGGGCTGATAAACGGGGGCAGTCCATGGGTTGGATGATGGAGACCGAATGGTTCAGAAGTTAAGGACAGACTGGCATACATTGCTCTGCATGTGCATGGATGGTCGATAGATGCCGGCTGTGAACAATGACAAGCCGCAAAAATTCAATTTAAACTTTATATTTCAATGACCAACAAGTTGACCACCAGAAAGAACAACAACATGAGCAACAAACAGCATTGAAAGCCCGCATATAACTGAAAGAGAAAGAGAGTGGAAGAGAGAGTCGCGCAGAAAGAGGGAAAGCAAGGATGGCGACATCAATTGGGTTGGGGATACGTGCATATAATTGAAAAATATTGAATGCTAGCGAAGTAGTCAAGCTTATTTATTATGCCCGAGAGCAAAGTTCACCATATCCCCAAGGCGAGAGAAGCTCAATATTAAAGTCTCGGTGCCCAACAACATTTCATAAAACTCAATTTGCAGTCGAGCTGCTTATTATTCTTACTGCAACTTTGATGTCAACTTATGTTCAACGTTAAGCTCAAATTCTCTCTTTTATATCTTTAAGGTACAACTTTTTTTTAAAATCGTATTACATACAATTATTAAGAGTCTTTTGTTTGATTGTTACTATAGTAACTACATTGTAATCCGATAATACCAAAGTTTTAATTTAAACAAGTTTAAGTGCTCTAGCCTCTCAGTTAAGGGTGTATTCTTAAAACGTTGTGTAGGACCGTTTTTGTTTCAGGCAATTTAAGCACTAAAGTTTTATTTTACAAGAACTTTGTTTTTAAAATATAATATAACCTATGGAAGCTTTAAGATATAGAGGTCCATATAGAGGTCCGACATGTGTACGGTTGCTGCTATAAATGAATCAAGTGGCACATTTTAAAGGAAGTAAGATGGTTGCAGTTGGGTGAGAGAAGGTTATCAAAAGCTATAGCTTTAAAGCTTTTAAGGCTCTAGCTTCAAATGTGGCGAAACAAATTTCGTTCATATGGACGGACATTGCACAAACTATACCATACTCTTTTCTTCGTCCCTAAGTGTGGATTTGCGTACACAAAGTAATACGTTTTGCAATAGATTATTTAAGTGCTACAATATTTTCAAATATTCATATTAATCAAATTTGGCGTCTACAAGCTAATCTAGTGGGATGGTTCGATTACTTAAAGTAAAATTGATCTGCGCGTGGCAGGGACTACTTTTCAAAATTAGAAGTTTCTAGCCCTTGTGGTTTCCAAGATCAACGAGATCATGCATCAGCTGGTCATGCTGATCAAAATTATATATTCTTCACCAGACCGCGGTATATGTATTGTCAGCATAAAGAGCTTAGTCTATCCGTCTGTAAGGCCTTCTGGCAGTTACATAATATATGGACAAAAACATTATACCCTTTTTACCCATTTCCAATTGGCTTAGGGTACAAAAATGACAATACGGATTTTATATAGATGACGTGTGGCGAGGATTTGCAACGGATTTTAATATTTACTTGGGGATTTATGTGAAATACTGAAAAAAACGCTAAGTACAAATTCAGAAATCCCAAACGACACACATGCTGACATATGTACATTGGCTTTGGAGAAACAAACACATATTCGCGCACACCCACACATGGGCAATATTTTAGCATTTGTCATAATTAGAAAGCACAGACCCTTGGAAACAGCTGTCGAGGAAGCGGGCGCAAAACATAAGAAGAATAGCCATAAAATAAAAGAAAATACGCGAGTTTCAAATTTTCATCTTCCTTGCGCTGGCGTTGGCGTCGGCATCGTTTTCGGTGCCACGGAAAGTAATCCCCCGTCCCCGGCCCCGTCTCCCTGTGCTCACTAACTCGACAATTATTAAAGTCTTACGCAAAGGCAGGCGGCGCATTTATGACTGCACTTTTCACATCCGTTTCCGCATCCGTCTGTCGACACGCACACATATCCTACTCACACACACGCATAAGCCGCCACACAAACATACATATATAAAGCTGTGTGTCGTTCATTTGTGGGGCGTAGAGCCAACAGGTCGCGGGCAGCAGCAAAAGCAATTTCACTTTACATTTGTTTTACGACATTTGCTCCACACACACACACACATGTGGGCTACTGGGAATGGGGGCGTGGCATATATGCGACAACGTGTTTGCCGTAGCTGCGTTTTTGTGGCTCCTTCTGTACTGTAATAAGTATTTATTATTATGCTTTTTAATGGTAGACCCCTTTGCCCCTGTGCTTTTACCCAAATGAGTTTTCCTCATTAGAGGCTCACTTGGGCGGCCATTTTGTCGCTGCTCTTCTTTATTTTTTATGCATTTTTTAAAAACATATTGAGTGCCTTTGTACCATCGAGGGACACACACCCAGAACAGTACCTAGGTGAGAGCACACCAAAGCTTTAGTATTGGGAACTTATACCCTAGAAATACCAAGGATGCCGGCTCGAACCTAGAGTTACACTTTTATATAAATATTAACTGAACATCTATATGTCTTCCATAGTTTTAAACCTTGATTTATTAAATTTAACAGACAGTTTTCTCTTCTCTCCACGCCCACTTCTGATCCCTATATTTAAAAAAACGATATTTTACGAAAACAGCAATAATAATTACAACCTTTTTCGACTGCGGTATGAAGTTACTGTGAGAGAGTATTGTGCAGTCGGTTACACCCGACTACAACGGTGTTACTTGTTATTATTATTAATTGTATAATTTAAAGGTTTCTTTTTTAATTTGCTTGTGTTAACTGACACTGTCTACTAGGCGTATTCGCAACATCCATACATTAGCTCGGGCTTCGAGAGCCATGCTTAAGGACCCTCGTTCAGTTGCCTCATTGCCTGAACATTTGGACAATTCATCTAACAAGGGCAGTTCAGTAAGAAGATATTTTACTGCGTAATGGAAAATATCAAAAATAATTGCAATCTGAGCCAATAAATGGGCTCATCGGTGTGGAAAAGTGGTCCAAGCCAAAATAAATTCCGACCAAAACGAGCTTTTAAACGAAACATTTTATTTAAATAATAATGTTGAAAACCATTTGCTTTGTTATACTTTCCCTTCTTAAACTATTTAAAGGAATTTCTCCACTCCAGATAAGTAAAGTTAATGCAACTAAAAGTTTTCTTGAATTATTAAATCGCTATCAAGCCCCGTCATTAAATTGGAGTTTCGTGATGGGCTAATTTAATACATAATATATATATAACGTCTGCATTTGTAATTACCCGTCACACTGTCACGTTTGCAGCCCAAAGAAAGTTGATGTGCAAAATGTCGTTTCCGTTGCCATTTCAAGTTTGCATTTATGGTTTACTGTCTGTAGCCGTAATTAAAAGAATTTATTGTCGTCGCAATATACATCCAAAAGGCTAGCTAGACTTAAGTCGCTGTAGAGCTTCAGCAATTTTCTGCAAAAAACTTTGCGGAGCAAGGAGTGAAGCAAGGACGAGGAAGTTTTATGGATTTCAAGTGCAGCACAAATAAGCGATTTAATTTATTTGAACACCTGACAATGACACCTCCACCCAAAGACTGCCCCTCGCCATCGGCGTTATTAAAAACCTATATATCATACTTGTACGCCCGAGTGTAAGCCCAATTCCTTTAGTTCTGGGGACGCGCGCTCAGAGTAATATTAATTAACACTTTAGGGCAATATGACAATTTTTAAAATGGAAAAAATTGCACTGCGCTGAAGGTAAAATTAATTAATATTGATACAGTGTGCCAGAAAACCTCATCACTCTGAATAATTTATAGCGATGTCAGGATGAACTTACTTGCCAACTATCACGGACAAGATGAACTTTGCAAAGTGTATACTTTATCCCCCATTTATGGTGTGGACGAGGCATTAGAAACGATTAATTTGGGAAAAAGTCGAAAAGTTAATTTAATGACAAAACTTTCAATTGGTTTTTCATATGTGATTTAATCATGCTTTCATTTGAATGCGTCTTTGGCCTGGTTGTCAACACCAATAACATAGGAGAATTTTGTAGCATAAACACAATTTGATATATTTGCATAATTTATATATAGGGACAAACCAGCCAAGACACAAGGAGCCTGTTGCAATGTGGCCTCACTCATTTGCTCGACATCAAAATTTAACGCGATGTGTACCTAATACCTACATCATCAGGCACGTCAAGCTGGCGCGAAGAGTGCCCCAAAAGTTACATAATTAACAACAAGTCAACACATGGATTTGGGTCAGCCGACTTCGAGCTGAACCTGAATAATGAGCTTTAAAATTCAGCCATTCGTGCCAACATTTTTGGTTGTCACTTGGAATGGCACGTAAACATAATTAGACGTACATTTAAAAGGTCATTAAACGGCACAGACGACGCGACCTGCCTCGCCTCGTTTTGGCCAACCAGGCACATTATGTTGCCACTCGAGCCCAGGGCCAGTCGCAGTCGTCAGGGGTGCCACTTACGGGTATTTGCATCCTGCAAAAGTGGCTGGGTCTACCTTTGCCCACTGTGCATGTGCATGACACTGGCAACTGCGAAGGACGAGTGCTGAACAACAACATGTAAATACCATTAGGCAGTCTTTGGTCTTTGGTGCTAGGTGACTTGGCCGTGGCCCGGCGCGCAGGCCGCACTTAAAAATGTGCTCGACAACTTGACATTGTTTCAAGAGCAAAAATATGGTTTTAGCAGGGTTTTAGGATAATGGCCAACTGCTAGAAGAACAGAAACGACAACACGTGGTTCGACTCAGCGCTTATAAACTTAACACAGCTCTGAAAAGCCCCAGCTAGGAGCAATAAAAGTCTTTCTAATTTATTAGTACGTTGTTGACGAAACCATAAATGGAAGCAGAGTTCAGTAGATGGCTGAAGACATTATTAAAATGTATTCAGCGTGGCCAAGTACTATGCAAAACTCTTGGACTGGGCGGAATATTACATTTTGCTGTGTAATTAACAACATTGTTCTCGGTGTGTTCTCGTGAATGTTAAGAGGTTTGTCATCGACTCCATCTTGGAAACTTAAAGCGTTTTCATTTTCTTCAGAAAATTTGGTAAGATGTTTGCGTTTTTAATGCTTCACACTGTTAGGAGCCCTCAAGTGCGGCACTTAGAAAGTCCTGCCTCAATGTGATTCGGTTGCCCGTCCGTAAGTTGCGTCCTGAAATAAAAATGCAGCGTTTATGGCTCAAGTTGTGGACGTTGTCGTGGTGCTCGTTCATTTCCCGCACAGCGTTTACTTACTTGCTACTCGGCGCAAACTGTTACACACGCACATCTAGATTCTCCCTCCAAGTACCATCCTTGACCCCACCGAGTGCCCATTAACGCTTTTTTATCTGTTCATAAATTTTAATTTTGCCAAAATACTCCAAGTACGTGCCACGCCTGTTCCACCGTGTGCTTCTTCTGGCCGCAACATTCAGCTTGAAACAAAGCTCCCATAATTTTTTCCGGACTCGTGGCTTTTTTACCCAAGACTCCGCTTTGTGTTTGTTGGCGTTTTCAGCGCCGCAAAGAAAAATATGACTTGGTGGCTCTTTTTGCACTTTTCTTTCTTGCCGCTTGGCAACCTTTTTCTGCAACGTTTCGTTTCTGAGCTTTGTCCTTTAAGTTGGCGAGTCGAGGGATCTTAACCTTATTCGACTCGCGGCACATTCGCAGCGCTTGTGGGTTTGTTTATCGTCCTTTGCATCTCATTGAGCTCGTTGCTGTTTATGAACAGTCTCTCCTTTAAATTGCTTGCTCGGGTTTGTCGAGGGCGCCTAGGCCACCGTCCTTGCTACCCCTGCTTGAACTGCCCCCTTCCCACATTCGACCAATCTGTTCATCTACTTCTGAGTTGACGCTATCCTTTTTCTTTGCGCGGCACACTTAGCTTTTCATTGCATATTTAACCTAATTAAAATGAGTTATACGAGTCAGGTGATAAGGACCTCATTATTCATGACATTTTTAGTCCTATGTCAGTTGCTAGGTTTTTCCTTGCTACAATTAAAACTGGCACACTGAAAATGCTTCACAAGAGTTTCTATCCCTCGGTTCATACATACATTTATAGTCCCATACATATGCTGTACGCCGGGTTATGTAGCCTGTATTCGCACAGTTTAGAAAACAGGTTCTTAAATACCTATCAAGTTTTTTTAAATTTCAAGCCTGCTTTGAACATATATACTGTAGATCTTTGTTTTAATGGAACAACATTGAATATAATGAACAATTATATCAACTGGCCGGCAATGAATTTGGATTTCCTAAGAATAAGCCAGACTGCGGATATCGATTAACTTAAATTTGGTATGGAAAACAATACAAGTTTTTTCCGTGGTGGTTTTCATGTTATACGTCGGGTAAGGCTAAGCAAGGCAACTAACTGCTTAACACTTGCCATTGGCTTTTGACTAACAGTAAACAATGTCTATGTCGGTGAGCAAGCAGAAAACTAATCTAATGAATTTATGTGCGTCCTTGTATAAAACACAGTGCAAGGTGCAAGACGCACGGGAGCAATGCAAAGGACTCTAACTGAAAGCACTTAAGCCCATAAAATATTCAAGCCGTGAACATGTGGAAAAAATTACGAAAGCAACCAAGCAGAGAACACAAAAAGCAGGAACGCAAACAAACAAAAAAAAAAAAAACAACAACAAGACGGAATAAAGGAATGGAATGGATGAGTGGACATAACAGACATTACAGAGACGGACAAGGACATGGAGCCTGAGGCCCAAAGTCAGCCGCGCAATTTGCCATTTCGAGCAGTACGTACAGAAGGTTTCGGAAAGGCCCCGGTGAAAGGCAGACAGCCACTGATTGAATAGAGAGTAAAGGGCAAATAGTTGGCCGGGCGCTGACGGGTATGATGAGCTCCATAAATGTCGTACGGCAAGCGGAAACGGAAGCCAATGGCGCCGCTGCTGGGACTGTCAGCATTGTGCAGCGGAAGTGGTAAAAGCAAAGGGTCCAAAGGATCCCAAGCCTGTACCATTTGCATTTGCTCGTAGGCACAGAGCCATCGACATCCTTGTCGTTTCTGTTTTTCTCCGAAACACGCACACGCACATACACACACGAACACATAAAACCACAGAGCGACGTCCTTCCCAAAGCAGAAGTGAATTTACATTGGAATTGAATGATATATTACAGTGATTTCTTTTTAAATTTTGTAGACTTCGCGGCAGCATTATAGCATATGGCTTCTGAAATACCTCTCTAAATCTAAGACATTTATGTGTTTTTCTCATACATATAGTTCTTTAACCCCATCGTGCAGCTTAGGACGAGGGTGACAACGCCTTCTTTGTGGTTACACTGTGAGCGCGATAAGGATATTAAACATGTCCTTAAGCATAAAATGTCAATAAACGCAACGAGGCGAACCTAAGCAGTTTACATTGGCTGCACGACGGCGACCAGGCGCCAGCTCCACACATTTTCAGCCAGGCGTATGGATGAGTATCTTTTGCATCTATTTTTAAACTCTGCTCACAAAACGAAAGTGAGTATATTGGTTTTGTGCAATGGCGTCCGTCTGTTCGTTCGAATGACTTTATTTTGAGACAGAGAATCTGTATCTGTCACAGGTTACAAATTAAAGTTACAAAATTTGATAAGGCAGACCGACCCCAAATTGCATTAACCATGCCCACAATGGGGCGGGAATATCGCGTAACGGTTTTATCCGTTTTTTATTTTCTGGAAGATGGAGTACAGTTATGTCAGCTGTTTCTTAACTGTAGGGTTATAAACAGGAACCCCCTTAAGTAGACACTTTTAGAGTGTATTAAACTCTTATGACACTGTAAAGAGAGTATTGTGCAGTCAGTTGCACCCGCCTGCAATATTCTCACTTGAACTTATTCAATTTTTTGTTGTTCTCTTTTGGTATTCTAGAATTCCGTTTCTTGTGCCACTTGCTTAGTGAAAGAAACTGAAGTGCAATTCAAGGGAGAGTCGGAACATAAAAATGTCACATGGATAGCACTATTAAATGACAAGAAATCGAGTTAGTGATAACATGGTTCCTTGAGTCTGATAAGCACTTAAAGTATCAAAATTATGCAGACTCGACGGAGCGGCGGGGTTTTCATATTTTTAAAGTGACGTACATATAACAATATGCTCATGTTGCAGAGGCAAAATTCAATTTCATCGTTCTCATGGTGCTGTTTCGTTATGGTAGTCCAATCAATAGAGAATAAATCTTATCAGCACACAAACTAACATACGTTCTAACGAGCATTCATTCAACTCTGCGATTATTCACAAGCAATTTAAAATTCATTTTCCCAGTTGTTTTTCGGCTCTTATCGATAGCGACAAAAAAGTGTTGCAAGATACGAGTAATTGGTTTTTGGGGCTGCTTTTCTGTGTGGGGAGCACATCCTAAGCTTAGTTGCTTTAATAATACCGATTGAAACTGTTGCAGCGGTATGAGAGGTAGAGCTTGCAAAGCGAGGAATGGACACTGGGAAGACTAAAAAACCTTCACTTAAGTTTCCAGCCGGTGGTTGTTCGTCATCCTCTTGGATCTTCCTCTATGGCAAACTGGCGGATTTTCCATTGACCAAATCTGCAGCTACTGGTCCGGAACCGGCTACATAGGTGATTCAAGAGACTGTCAAAGCTGGGGCTACTGCAAAAATAATCAGCTAACGGCTCGAGGTTACTGTCCCGATGGGCGGTTCTACGATGCTCCCACAGGAACGTGCCAGAAATCGCATCGGGCGCGCTGTGCACCTCAGCATTGGGAGCTCTGTGCGCAGAGAAAGTCGGGGGAGTATGTTGCTGACCCACTGGATTGCAGGAAATACAAGAAATGCGTTGACGTGGGTGCCGTTGGCGATGTGAACTATTGCGCCGAGGGTTATATGTTTAGCAACAGGCTGCAGACATGTGTAACCAGTGCAGGCGAATGTCCCGAGGACATCCTTCTCATGTGCGCTTACATGCAAAGTGAAACCACTGTGGGGGACCCTCTGAACTGCGGGCTTTTCTTGGAATGTCGGAATGGTTCTGGCATTCGGCGCGCCTGCTCTGCTGATCGTTACTACAACTACAAGACCGGACGCTGCCAAACAACACGGCCAAAACATTGTCCCAGTGGCGAAGATGCCTACAAGCCTGCCAAGAGTGCACCCCCTGCTAATGATCTTTCAGTTTGTGCCCGTTTCTATCAAGACAAGCATCCAGGTGTCCAGCTCTTTACGGATGCCCTGACATGCTACGGCTACTACACTTGCAGCTCCAAGCATGTCGTTGGAAAGTGGCGCAGTTGTCCACATGGCGCTCACTTCCAGTGGTGGAGTCAGAAGTGTGTTAGCCCCGAGTCCTACAGCTGCCCCTACGATCGGTGTGGTAATATAAACTCGACCTTTGTCGCTGTAATAAACACGGGCTGTTCCGAATATATATACTGTAAAAATCAAATATCACAAGAAATGATCAAGTGCGCGGAAGAGTATCCTTACTTTGAAGAAAAGAGAGGTATCTGCAGTGAGGATTTTCCAAACTATACTGTATGCTTTATGGATGACTAATAAATTCCGATGGCAGTTTAACCTATTTGGATGTACCAGTACCAGCTGGGCAACAATGAGACAGCACCTACTATCCAGATTATATTCAGAAATATTATATTTATTTGGCCAACGCGACCCAAAGAAATATTCGTTGTGTTCTCAGGAACAAACACCACAAAATTAATGGTTTGTGCAACTGCCAACAACCCCATTCGTTACCCCAGTCGAACAGCAAGTTGCCCAAACACAGCCCAAGTGGAGTCACGAAAAAATTAGCAAGAGAAGCAAAGAGAGGTGAGAAATGCGTAGACAAAATTTATGCCTTGCCAATATTCACCGCATTTTCTCACACGCCAATATTGGTGCTACATATTAAAGGGGCGGTCACATCTGGCGAGCAACGTTTTTCCTTTGACTCTCAGTTTCAAGGCTCGGAAGAAGCACAAAATCTTAAGCAATAATTCGAGGGCTTTTGCTCATTTAAGACATTCAAACGTGTAAATTTATTATTTAGTTATTTAAAAAGTTAAATAAACTGGATCTATGAATATTACACGACAGCAGGTCCAATAATCTGCAATCTGTTTGTAATGGCGCAGTTATCGGCAATGAGCAGTAAGCATGATGTGCGTTCTATATGAGATGTTGATGCTCCCGATGAACAGGTAATCTGACCTAATAATATCGACTCGGCTGCTGATGCTGCTAGTAAATTAGAATACTTAATGGGCTTACGGATACCTCCTACTGACAACTGACACCAGTGTAAAACATTTGTAATGTGTACAGGGTATGAAATTGGTTGCTTTTTGCCGTCCAAACCAATTTAACGTATTTTCGACTTAACCGGCTTTGTGTCAGCAGCAGAAGCAGACTGGAACTCTGCAAGGTATCAAAACGAGTGGAACGGGCAGTGGTTTCATCTAACCGTTGTGGCCTTGCTGAAGAAGCCAAGAACACGATGAGTCATTGAATTATTATGATAGACTTTTATTACATGGAATCGCAATTTATTTTACTTAACAACAAGCCAAACGAACCAATGCGGCCCACAGGCGTGGCAGCAACAAGCGCGGCCAAAAAGCATTCCGAAAATTTGAATGAAAAGTTATAAAGAAATTACGTTATTTATCATTCGCAGTGTTGTGCAGCCCGCGGCCGAAGTGAATCGGCAGAGCGGAGAGCGAGGCAGAGACACGGTCGTCCCGCCAGCAACCCAAACCGTTTCCGTTTCCGCTCATTTATTTGCCTGACTGTCAAGCACACACACACACACACATACACACACACACACGCACACATGTACACAAATACATGAATACAGACACAAACGCATATTTTCAGTAGGGCTCAGCGCTCTGTTGGCTGTAGTTTATGCACTGTTAAAAAGTTTTACTTCGCGCAGGAGAAATTTAAATTTATTGTTTTGCGGTTTTATTGAACGACTCCAGCATCACCTCAATCGCCGTCCGGTATTCACGCCCCTGCTTTACCAGGGACCTGGTTACTGGGCTAAAAATTAGTTGCTGTTCGGGAATCGATGGGCGTTTGATTTACTGCCGCAAGATTGAAATGCCTAATTGCTTTCAAATTGGGCGTGGTCGCAGCGCCGGCCACCAACTGAATTAACGACAGCCAAAAGGGCAGCCAATCCCTTATTTGCTGAATTTGCCCTTTAGAAAAGCAATTAAATGCTTGTCAGCCTTCCTGTTAAAGGTCCTCTGAAATCGACTTTTTTCTTATCACTTCCCAAATCAATGGGCAAACATGAAACATGAAGGTAAAGATAAACTCTAACAGCCGAGTCGATACATTATTGTATTTTACACATTATCTGTTTAGCATTTATTATGTAAGCAAACTATTGTGTATCAAAAGCAAGTCAAGGCTGCGAAGCGGGTTTGAATCAAATCGGAATTCCGGTTTTTTATGACCTAGAATCATAAAACAATCGAAACTAAACTTGAATAGAATTATATATTTACAAAAACTCTTTCTAAAAAATAATTCGCGTGGCAGTCTAAATTGCAAATTTAATTGAATTTATTCAAATTTATTTGATGTGTGCAATATTTTCAGTAAAATAATTATAATTTGTTAAGTGATTTTTGTGTTTTGATCTATATTCAAATATAAAGTCAAGGCTTTACCTAAAACCTGAATTCAGTGCTATTGAACTTAACCTAAAGGTTTCACGCCCTAAAATTCGTGAACCGAACCAATAACAATTTTACTCTGGCATGCAGCCATTAAAGGTTATATAAAAGAATCTTAATAATAGCAATAAGTATTACATGTAAATCAATGCTAAGTCAATAGGTACTTTACTTTATGTCATGAAAAAAAAACCTAAAAGAAAAAATGCAAAGTGAACCCAAGTAAAGCTGCTTAATTTACAATCTTAAAAGGAAATAATTAAAAATGCTGACTCCAAAATGACCACCGAAGGCTTTACCTGGACAGTGTTGCCTTTGAATATGCAGTCAACGAGTTCTGTTTGAAACAGCGAATAACGGGGTGCATCAGTTTTTTCCTATCTCGCCTGTAATTGGTATACCCTGTAACCCATTGAAGGCAGAAAATGCATCTCTTCGATAACTCTAACAATAGCAAATCTCGGGGATTTATTAGCATACACACTTAATTCACTTTACCCAAAATGAAGAATATCGCAATTTAAGACATACGACCTTGCCTTTAAAATTGCTTAGCAGTCAGGCAATAAATCAGGTAGAGGCAGGACAGATGAACGACAACTTGCAGGTGAATACAGGGTATCACCTATTCCGGCACTTCCGACTAGACCACTCTTACTTGTTTATCCTTGAATTTCTAAGGACGCTCACTGGAACCTTTGCCTTGGCAGGGCCAATGCCACCAGCCAACAGCTTATTGGGCCGAACATTCTTTAGCTTTAGCTTAGTTTCTACCCTGCGGGGTTTGGCGAGGCTTTTGTTTCTCTGTCTGCCGTGTGGATTACTTAGCTGCCAAGTGCACGGGAATGAGATGCTGCCCATGGCTGAAGCTCAATGCGAAGTTTCGCTTTCTTTGCTGCTATTATATCTGGCTCAGTTGCTGCTGCGTTGCCGACGAGCTGTTTGCCCGATGCCTACGCCAACGTTGTTGACATTTAGTTGACATACACAACACAGATTCCTGGCCGTACTGCCCTTCTGCCCACTCGGTGGTGTGCATTTCCGGCAACAGGCCATGTAATAGATCATCAGGCGTCTTTGTTTGCACTTCGCCACTGAACTTTGCAGCTGCCTCGGCTTCCATCGCATCCTTGTCCAGTGGCCTCCGTCGGTCTGGCGTTGATTGCTCGTCGTCAGCTGCTGTGCTGTGCATTATTATTGCAAGTTAGAACGACAGTTGGCCGGTCCCCTTGCCCGTCCCCCACCCGCCCGACCCGACCACCACTGGCTCAAGCAATTTTTGAAAGGTTATTTCTCTTGCAACAGCCGCGGTCCGCACTCTGTTTCGCTTTGCACTTCATTTGCCGTCAGCCCGTCCGTCCTCATTGCAGCAATAAATATTGTTTACTCTGCTCATCGTACTGCATCGCCTGGACAGCTATTTGTTGTGTCATTCGACTGGAGCCACTGACATTCATCCAGCCAGAGCGACAGCGTCCTGAAATATGGTCGAGACATGTTTCGATATGTATTAAAGCGCACAAAAGGGATTTCAATTTGTTGCAGCCACTTCTCACAACTCGCCGCTGGTAATGCTCGGTGTCCACACAGTGCATACTGATATTAAAACAAATACTTATTGTTCCGGAGAGTGGGTTGCCCAAGGCCTTTAATGCAATGGGATCAAGCGGCAAAAATAATATCGGATAAATATACCTATAAGTAAAGAACATATTTCTTGTGGCAGTAAAATATTTTTAATTTCAATTTTCAATACACGACAATATTAAGTAAACTACTTGCGCCTGCCGCCGGGTGGTGGTCTAAATGGCTTCCGTCGTGACTTCGAGTCCACAATAAGCACAGATTGGCGTTTGAGAAAGTTGCGGGAGGGTACCTCATTGTCATCATCGGTTGTGGCCACTGTAGGGTGGAGATGGCGTATCCCATTAACATTACCTGTGCTCCAACGATTTAGATTACCAGTTGACTTACCTACTGCCGGCGCCTGCTCTGGCGACGACGAGGAAGTGCCCGCCGTCCGCTGTGCGCGACCAGCGAATAAATTGTAGTAACACATGGGCATGGGTTGGGGCTTCTCGCCCTCAGGCACTGATGGCGACTTGGGTGGCTCCAACCGGTACAAGTCCTCTTCGTCGTCCTCCAAATCGAGCTGAGGTATTTCAAGTGGCGGTACATCGTCAGGTTTGCTCAGCTCTTGGCATCGTTTGATTTTCAACTTAAGTATCTGGTGAAAGCGGACACATTAGGTCTGGAGCCCGTTGTTGTTGGATCCACCACTTACCTCAATCAAGTCCTCGTCCTGGGCCACATGTGTCAGAAAGTTGGGCAGCTCGGCAACGGTGATGTGCAGCTTACGCTCGCGCATGTCGATGTTGCTCTCGTCTACCTCCTGGACCTTGAATATCATCTCGCAAATGCGCTCCTTGAGATATTTCAGGACAGCCATGGACTTGTCAGCAGCATCCGTATCCTTCGTGCGTTCTTGTTCCATGGCAGCTATGTTGTTTTTGATTTGTTCGATGACCTCTTGATTGCTACACGGTAAAATATGGTTAGTGGTTTGTGAATAGCAGTGAGCTTCAGCTGTTCCACTCACACTTCACTCTCCTTGACGTCCGAGAACTTGGAGGCCTCCAGCTCGCTGGTCAGTGCTTCGCGCTCGGCCTCCAGATTGGCCTTCTCGGCTTCGGCCGCCTTACGCAGATAAGTGAGGCGGGCAGCCGACTCCTTTTGGGCGCTGAAGCGCTCAAACACCTCGAAGGGGGACGTGGCGCCGGAAGCCTCCATCAGCTGCTTGAAAAGTGTTTCCATGTCGCTCGTAACGCTCTCAAGCTGAGACACCGGCTCCTCCTCTCCATTATCTGTCTTGGCCGTATGCTGATCGCCCGAGCTGGAGCCCACGCTGTCCTGATGGACTAGCGTCTTGGTCTCGGCAAACAGCTTGCGTCCAATACGCTCCAACTCCAGCTTGCGCGCCTCCACCTGCTTGCGAAAGTCCAGAGCTTGCCGCTCGCGCGTCTTCTGCGAGAGATTGGCCTGTTGCTCCTGGCGCTGCAGTATCACCTTTGCCGCATCGCGCATTTCGACAGCTTCATTGTGCACCTGTTGCAGTCGCTCGATCTCTGCCTTCTGTTCGCTAAGCGACTGCTCCAATTCGCGCAGACTGCGCTCAAAACGCTCTGCATCAGTCATGAGCGAAGCCTCGATAGATCGGTACTTCTTCCGTATGTGTTCCGCCTCCATCCACTGTACATTGGTGCGATGAATCTCGTTCTCCAGCTGACAGACAAGCTAGAGGTGGAAGACCTTTCAGGTATGAGACCAATCTTGAAATAACAAACCGCTCACCTTTCGGTTGGCGTCCTCCTCGAGTGTCTCCGGCGGCTTTTCGCCCAAGTTTTGACTCTGTGCCTCCTTGTTGGCCAGCAGCGCTCGATATTTCTCCACCAGCCTGCTGAAGTGCTGCTGTCGCGTCTTGAACCGATGACGCAGCAGATCCATCTGCTTGCGACTCTCAGTTATCTTCAGATCCGTCAGGAAAATGGCATCTTCAGCGTTCTTGGCTCCAATGGGATAGGTTGCCTTGCCCACAATAATGGTGGGCGTTGCACCCTGTTTTTTGCGCGGCTCCGCACTGGACTCTTTAATGAGCACAGGTCGCTGCAGTGGATGGCGCAGGCGACTCACCTTCACTGTCAGTTCCTTAATGTCCTTTTTTAGAGCCCCAACAGTATCGCAGTTGATTCGATTCTGCTTCTGCCATTCCGCGGCGTTGGCCGTCTTTTGACCCTCTGTGAAAACGCAACACTCGAATGTTAAATAGATCCACAGCATGGGGCAACTTTAGTCAACCATTTCTCACCGGCCAACAAAATACGCTTCTTTATCTCATTGATTTGCCTATTTAACTCATTCAATTTGTCCGATTCCATGGCGTCTGCTGCAATTGGCTTGCAAAGTTTTACATTTTGTTCAATGCGCCGATTTTGTTTGATCAATAAATTCTGGAGTTTGTTATGACAATGAGCTTGGATACCGGCAAGCGTTTCTGTTTTGTTTTGTTTTGTGTTGTTTTGTATTGTGTTGTTTTTTTTTTAATTGTTTTTAGCAACAAAGCACAATGTAAAGTTCAATTGTGAGTCCCTCACTGCGAAAAACAAGCACCTCGGCACTTCTGCAATGTTCTAGCTTAAAATATAAGTAGATAAGTGAGAGAGTATTGTGTATAAGCATATGGAGTACTTACATGGAGTACTTATATAGTACGTCCTGAAAATTACCCCCCCCCCCATAGTGGGGGCCAAGCGCAGCGGCTGTGTGTGTCTGTGTATGAATGCAAGGAGGCTAAAATATATTTACAGTCATGGTTTGGGCGCTCCCGATTAGATCCCCTTACTTGTTAATAAGTACGGGGAGCACAAAGAGCCATAGAACCAGGTTGCCCGACACATTATTGAATTAATTAAATTAATAAGTTGCAAATAATATGTATTCCATTTTAGTATTTGATTTAACAGTAACACAGCCAAAGACAGCTAACAAAATTTTGACAATTAGTTTTCGGAAAGAGATAACATATAAAATTTGATAACATAATGCAAAATATACCTAATTCAAAAGGGGTTTATCCAAAGAGCTAGCCACAATGCCCATAAACTGGGCCGCTACTTTTGAATCTTTAAAGCGACAGGCCAAAGGTTCGCGAATTCCCTTCGGGCTATTGGCGTAATTGTAGTAGGCCCAGCGGCAGCTATTAGTGCTATTGGCCAAAAATTCGATGCTCCACTTGCCATCCACTTGCATATGCACGAGCAAGTCACCTGTGTTCTTGTCCCAGAGTAACATATACAAGTTGCCAGTATCTGTCTGTTTCCAAATCTCAAGTTGGCCTTCTCCTAAATAATCATTATTGTTATTATTATTTGATAGGAAGCTTTAGTTGATGAGTTACCTTGTATCTTCCACAGCTTTAAATTATCAAAAAGAAAAAGTTTAGTGGGCTTGCGGAATATTCGCACACTAGTTGTTTTAATAACTGTCGGATTAATTATGTGGCACATCTGCAGATTTTTTTCTGCAGGACCATCATCTAGTTCCATGGCGAAGCGATTCTCAAATTCTTCTGCAACATCACTAAACTCTTCGTTTTGAGTTAAGTTTATCATTTCCTCTTCTGAGGTAATATTTTTAGAATTTACAACATGTGCGGCTATTTCTTGATCTTTTGTATGTGTTTTAGTTGATCTCAATTGAATATCAAAATTTGTACTTCTTTGCCCTTTTAGTGGACCACTTGCTTCAATTTCATTTTGAACAGTAATGCCAGATTGTTCTATACTTCGGATTGTCTGGCCATTAATATTTTCCTCCCGGACAATAAAAGACAGCCCTTTATAATTTGGAGGAATGTGTATGCTGGAAATGGGCACTAAAAAGCAAACGTTAATCTGAATCCCAGTTTTCTATATGCCAACACATACCAGAAACAGCAGATGACAAATCCAGCTGTTGTTTATCCAAAATTTCTTTTATAAGGAGTGTTGTTAAAAGTTTCTTTTTCTTGTAATCTTGTGTTGAGAGCTGAAGCCTCGTTCGCACAGCGTCGGTAAAGAAACTTCTCATAGTCCGTATAGAAAGTGATTTCTTCCTGAAAAGTCCACTGAGTATCCCAGAGCTTGGTTGCACCACTGACTGAGGTACTTGATTATCGGCATCAAAAACTTTCTGCAATTCCGCATAGCCTCGATCCATATCTGCTATAAAGTACAAGCCACTGTCCTTCTGATCGTCACTTACAGCATTCTGTTGTTCTAAAGCCAATTGTTTCTTCGAATCTGAATCAAACGACAGGAATTCAGAAAAATCAATTTGCTCTGGCAACATTTTAAGTTTGTTCATAGGTGCAACAAAGGACTTTAGCCTATTGGCGGGCAGTGAAAAGTCCATCTTGAATTCGTTTGGAATTGTTTCAGTGTGCAGATCCAAGCACTTGTCCAGATCACTTTCCAATTCAAACGAAGATACAGGTCGAAGATAAGAAATAGGTCCAAGACGTAGGAGGTGCTCTTTAGTTTTAAAATCAAACAAACTTTGACTGGGTGCATCCAAATTGAGAGTCGAGAACTTGCTGTCTTCCAACATTCTGAAAAGTAAATAAATGTACTGTAATTTGTAATTTTGTAATCACTGTAAATTGACTACTAGATTTATAATGTGAAATTTACTTTTATATCACTTAGAAATTTGTTCGGGTGCTGTCTGCACTCGGAGCAAAACCTTAAATTTAATTCTTAAATCAAATTTAAGTTTCTGCCTGCCTCACGTTATTTTCAATCGTCTGTCTCACATTTCTAACATTCCCATCATACGCCCTAGAAACTTTACTTATCGTGGCGTGGTCTACGTGGCGGAAACTATTACAGCAGGCAATGCGGCAACTACGTCTAATTACAAATTTCGCGTTGCTCAACGGAGCGTATACGTAATCATAGGTAAAAAGGCAAAGATAGAAACGTGGAGAAGACTCAAATTGCATTGGCAACATGTTGTTCTTTGGCTGTTTAATAGACACAGAACACAAAAGCTTGAGGGCAAAAACAAAAGCAAAGCACAACGGACTGTTTTTTACCATCCACTGACCAGAATACCCGTTATATATTTTTTGAATGTATAGAGATAAGCGCCTGCAGCTAAATAAATACAAGTGGGGCGGTGAAAGCAAATAGGGAAACTAAAATCTGAAATATGCATAAAATGCGAAGAAAACAAATACAAAATGCGAACAGATAAGTAAATAAAAAGTGAATACAAAAAAAAAATAAGACAATTTGGGTTTTAAAGCAAGAGCAATAAAAATGTGCGCCCCATTAATTTCGCATAATATTCTAACCACAAAAATGGCGTTTCCGCTTTGCTTGCCAATCCATTTGTGTATGTAGGTTAGTGTATGTATGCCTTTGCATTGACTTTCTGGTGTCAGTGTATACCTTTGCTTTGGCTTTATTGGATTACCCGCTTTCTACGCCTCTACCTATCTCCCAACTACAAGTTGGTCGTTTTACTTTTTGGCTGCCATATCTCTGATTCTTGCTTTTGCAAATATTTTGTTGACACGTTGCTTTTTGTGAGTTCAATGGTAAAGCCAAAACATGTCAAAGTATGATTTGTAAAATTTCGAAATTGATTTGTGTATTTGTTTGGGAAAGTCTTAGCAAATTTGCTGACAAAGTATTTACGATTCAGAGTAACAATTTAACAAGTATTGAAACAAGAGCGATAAAATGTCGCCTGCATTGCTTACACCCCACAGCAAATTCAATTTGTTTAAGAAAAGAAATGAAAATTGTTAAATAAGGTTGAGTACAGCAATTTACAGTTACAATAGAAATAATCAGTCAAATGATGAATTGAAGTTCAGCCATACTTTGCTATAAGTTTTAACGTTTAAAAATATTTATATGCCAAGTATTTCTATTTAACTTCATGAGAATCATATGATCATTCTGACGCTAGCTAAAACAGTTTATAAAATATAGAACTATCACACTTGTCTTGTGCAAGAATGTGTGCGTATGTAATGGGTATATATGAATACTATATAATACAACGAATATATGTTTCGGCTATCTGAAGCTTGAAATAGGGTATCTTCTGGTTGAGCAATTTGCTCTAGAGGACGTGTACTCTTGTATCCATTAGTTGCGCGAATTATTCGCTGGGTGCAGCTATAACAGAAGCCCCATCGCCACAGTAACAAAATCAACACAATCAGGCGCTCATTGAAATTAATTAAAATTTAGCCGCTGAAAGCTACACATGTGGCAACTTTTAGGCTGCTACACATGTGGCAACTTTTGGGTGCTGCAAGGAACGACGACTCAGCCGCAGATGATGAGGAAATTAATAAGGCAAAAATCAAAGAGGCAGCGCAAAAAGTACAAAGTCAAGCGGCAGGAAATGAAAAATCTTTCACAAATTAATTACGTTTTATAATTTTACGATGAACGCTGACAGCGCCGTTGTATGTAATAGGGATAATGTGTCATGTGTGTGTTCTCTATGTGCTGTATGGGCTCTGTCGCTGCTGGCGCTCTTGTTGGCTATGTTGAGGCTGTGTCACTTTGTCCTCGCTAACGGGTTCACTGACCTCCTGCTCTGACATTTGCTCGTCATGCCCAGCAAAGCCGAACAGCTCATATGTTGCACTCATACCGCAGACACACACACACGCGGCACACACACACACACACACACACACACACACACACACACAGCTGCTTGCGCTGTGCAGTGGGGAGAGTGAGTGTATGTCCTGCAGGCACCACCTGCTACCACCTTCGCCTCTCGACAGATGGTAAAACATGTTCAACTTTGGTAGCGAACGCAGTACAGCGCGAAATTATTCTAATTAGAGCGCCCTTCGCCGCCTGCTCGACCCTTCATCAACTGTTCTTCTTTCGCCGGTTCCTTTTATATATACTGAATATTTTAGAGTTCATTTATATAGACTTTCCTTTCAATGCGATACTTTGAATGAATAGTTTCATGAATGGACCTAATCGCGTAATCAGCCCCATAAAAGGTTGGAGAAAACAAAACGCCATAAGCGGAAACCATGGACGTACCCTACGGAAACCTGCGTTATTTCATATTCTCTTTCTTCACTTCATGAATATGAATTTGAATAAGGTCTTAATAAATTAAGTTATTTAATGTATTTTGGCCAATTTGCCAATTTTAAGATGCAGTATTTAGACGATGTGTTTGAAATTATTTTTTTTTTCTTTGAGAATATGATCAACGACTTGACTTAACACCAAATTTTTATGTAACCCAGTGTAATAGGTATATGTTATTATTTTTGCAGAGTTTTTATTTAATATAAATTTTTACCATAATCTTATTGGAATAGGAAGTTGTAAGAATGTTCATAATAGTCAAAAGTAGAAATCGCGAACACCATAATATAAACATTTAATCATTATATCATGATCGGCAGAGTCTCCAAAATCGGTAATTTAGATTTTCAGGCTTAGTTTCATTGTAATAAAAAAATAGCTGATTGTCATTAAGCTAATGCTAATGCTTATTTAGTACATTCTATTAATCTTCAAATATTTTTGATTAAATGCCAGACCAGCGAAGAAAAAATTTTACTGTTTATATTGAAAAGCATCTATATACAATTGAAGTAAAATAAATAAAAAACTGTATCAATTAGTTGGCGTATCAAAATAGGGTAACTTTTCATAGAACTCAAATTTTGCATTTAAAATTTATATAATTTTCTTCTACAGCTCATTTGCTGTTTCCCCAACAATCAAGCCACCCTTCGTCTAAAACGATGCGGGACTGCACCTTGAGCGACGGCAGTATGGGACTAAATGTGCTTGATAGTTTAACGCTTCACATGCCACTTGAGCTGG
This sequence comes from Drosophila sordidula, assembly GCA_035047465.1. Taxonomy (NCBI): domain Eukaryota; kingdom Metazoa; phylum Arthropoda; class Insecta; order Diptera; family Drosophilidae; genus Drosophila; species Drosophila sordidula. Next base: position 14,790,015 of record JAWNPQ010000156.1, on the reverse strand, counting down.
CATGCTCACTCATACTTGTGCACACACGTGCACTTAACTATATGTACATACGTATCTTGAGCGTATCATTGCCAGCGCACCTGCTCAGGGCTTAGCTTAATTCACTTTGGGCCAACACGCTCCAAGCACAGACGCCACCTGCTGGTGGTGCTGATGGTGCCGCTACTGCTCCCACTGCTGCTGCTGCTGATAATGGCGAGGATGGTTACAAGGATGACGCTGCAGCCTATCAGCCTCCCGACAGGACAGGTAGATGTCAAGCCGATGCCCGACGCTCGTATATTTTTCGTCAGATACAAATGTTGTTTTTTGCATGTGTAACGGTCCGCTCTGATACAGTTGCCTGGTTGCATCACACTCCAAGCTCTCATATGGTAAATTAGAGCCAGGGCAGGCGGTGGAATTGCCGTGCTTTTAACATCAGCTGCCGCTCCCTTTTCCCTGTTCCCGTTTCCCGTTCTCCATCGTCGATTCGCTTGCACGTGTCGCATGATGTATGACATTTTTGCGCCTCATAAACAGCCACATTCACCGGCTGGTAATCAGGTGTTCACAATCCAGTGCTCTCCTCGTGTCGCTAGCCATTTTGTTGCTGCTTTGTTTATGTGCCCAGCATTCACAGATCCAACACCCGCAGCTGACTCAGCCACCTCCGATTCGAGGGCTCTAGGAAGAATGTGGGCTGCCCTGTGCACGGCTTGTGGTTTATTTGGTTAGTCGGCGTCGGAGTGGTAGGACTTGCTGTTTGTTTGCCTTAACGAAATTGGCACGGCTGGCAACAGCGTTGCCGTCATGTTGACAATTTGTTCGTTTGCGTTTCCTGTGAACGGACTGATTTGCCTCAGTGGTGCAATTTAAATGTGGCATAAGTTGATTGACCCCGCGGACTGCACTTTAATCGGGGCTACATTATGTAGGAAGTACACACTAAGCCGCGGTCTTCAAGACTTACATCCCCGGAGAGCGAAAATAGGTGAAAAGCGTTTGTATAAAACTTTTTTCTTTCGGTCTTTAATCATATTTATAAAAATCTTTGTGAAAACTTATTGAAGAGTTGATTTGCCACCATTTTGGGGTTAATATTCTTAAATTAACTTTAAAAGCTGCACACAACAAATTTATGAAAACGTGTTTCCCTAACTTTGGATAAACCACCCCAGGCAGAAAACTGTATTATGAAATTTTGTAATTTTAATCCGATAGACTCAAACGCATCATCAAAGCTCAACGTAAAAATTTATTCAAGACGTGATTCACCATTTCGAAAATTGCACGTTCTTAGTGGATTTATTGTAGTAATTTAGTCCAGACTCCAACACAGTTTGTCAGGCAGTAAATAATTGATGTTGAGACAGTGTGGAATTTGTTGTCACAACTTGATGTGGTGAACCAGGTTCGAGAGTCTGCATCGCTACTTGTCGGTGTACAATTTTCACTGAATGCTGTTGTTCACACTAAAATAAAATAGTTAGATAAATATTGTGATTTCGAATTATAAGAACGATTACCGCCGATTAAATATGAAATATAAATATGTATGTATAAGTAATTTTTTATTAATATGCTTAGCTTACTTTAAATAATAGCCAACTAAGCTTCAGCCACCAAATTCCAAATGAGATATCTGAATAAAAAAAATTACAAAAGTAAATTGCTAAATCGTTTGGTCTTCAAAGTTGTTTCGCAGTCTATGGATGAATTATCTCGGCTTTTACAGATTGGACCATCGTTGGGCTGTGTGAGTGCCAAAATCTCATCAAAAACACATCTCAATTTTATTTGCATAAATCGAAGTCAATGCAAATGATGGAAGACAAAGAAGCAAGACCGACGAAAAGCCATCACACTGAATATCATTCAAAATCGATTGCAAAGCAATTAGGGTGTGATTTTACAAATATATCTGCCGAACCATTTAGCTATGTATGTCCATGTAACAACTCAACAAAAATGACTCAAATGATAAACTCTTGGCAAGGACAGTTGCCCTCTGGTTGCGTTGCGCAATTGCGCAGGAGACTCCCCAGGGGCAGCACACACTAAAGTTGATAGGGGGGCAATGGGATTATGACACTTTTTACGCTCCGTTGCTAGCATATTCAACTTTTGCTTTCATTGAGTGAAATAAAAAATTCAATTAAAATGCACACAAGAACAGCATTCAAAGCCAGTGCCAAAAAAAATTTATTTGGAGCGGAACGCTCCAAACAATAACAAAAGCAACGGAAAAAGAATTGCTAGCCTTGGGGTGCCGAAGATAAAATGCTCTTGTAGTTATCTATTTATGATTGACATATATGTTGTACCATCTAACGGATTAACTGACTGGTAGTTAACAATAAAAATTATAATTAATCAACAAAATTAATTTGGTAACTGGAAGGAATATGATTTTAAAATTTTATAAACAATAATTATCCCAGGAAAGCTGGTCAATACCTTCTGGCATCCTACTGATTAATTTCATTAAACTCTTGTCAAGTAGTTGAATACTTACGCCAAAGTTTTGATGAAACACATACTCAAATAAAATGTACAAATTATATATATTATTTATGTAGTCAAAGTAGGAACTTTTGAAGCTTTACATAATGCGTGACTAAAATAATATACTCATCGGAAGGCAATTAAAATCAATTGAAAAAAGTGAAAAATCAATCAAAGTAGACAAAACTATAGTTTTTATATAAAAATACTTTTGTTGTTCATTAGGGGTTTTTCTACATACAACTACACCAACGTGGAATAATAACTTATGGAAGAAAAATCACACGAACAAAGTTACAATTATTTGTGTACCCAATTATTATTATTATTAATAGTACAAGGTGCTATTGAGAAGCATAGAAAACGAAAAAAAAAAAGATAGAACGGTTGTACGCTATATATCTTTAACAGTGTTTGCACACGAAGCTTGATTTCTAGCTGAATGTTCTTATATAAAGAGACATTTTTTTATAATTGTAATATTTTGTTTCTATGTTAGGAGTACATCTGCCAAACTTGCTTGGGAAGTCTTAAGAAAAAAAATGTATAATAGGAAATCTAATTTCTCGATCGTTTGTCCAAATAGCAGCTATATGATATGGTGTTCCGATATTGACATTAATTTGACCATATGTTAGGAGGGTAGTCAATCGTCAAGATTGGTCAAAATATCGTGCAAAAACTTCAACCTCTGTGTTTAATTTTTCGACCGATTGTTCCTATGGGGCACCACATAATATGGTGGTCTGATACTCCCGACTCCGACATATACATATTTGCCTGCAAGGAAAAGACGGAGCTGTGCAAAATTGAAAACTAGAGACTAATTTGCATAGAAACACAGACGGATGTGTATATATATATATGTATATCGATTCACCTGCTGATTACTTTATATTGTTAGCAGGAGTCGTCTCCATCTCTACTTTCCGTGAACAAGAAAAATATTATGGACAAAATCGCAAATAAAATTTTTTTTACTTTCAATACAGCGCCAAATTTATTCAATTGCACAACTTTACCAAATATACCATTCTTGCACATACATATATTGGAAATGAATACAGCAGAATAATTACTGTTAACTGTAACTATTTCTCCATACCGTTTCAAGCGTTAATGTTACACAATAACTAAACTTATTCTTGAATGCAATTTAAAACTGTTAACTGAAAATTAATGTGAAACGTTGAAAAGAAAAGTATTATGTTTCTTAGATTATGTGCTATATTAAAGAAAATATCAAAAAGTCGAAAACATTCCTGAAGTTGCTATTTTCTTGTTCCTAATTCCTTTTTAGTACAGTTTAACACTTCGTGTAGGGTATGTGTTATTCCTCTTCCCCTGGAATAACGTCTGCTCTGCTTCTATGCTTTTATGGACCTGGCGAGCATTTAGCGTGCTGTTCTTGTTTGGGTTCCGCAGGAGGTTCGACACAGAACAAAAGAATTGTAATTACGCCTGTAAAAAAAAATGTGGTAGAACAATGAAACATTGCAACATTGAATTTAAAACGAGCTTGTACATTTATGAAAAATATACGAGGGATAGAATTTGTTTTAAAACCCAGTTCTAAAATGAATTTAAGATAACAGTTAATCTCGATTTCTCAATGTTAAGTCTCGGTTTCTTGCAATCAGAAGTCAGACTTGCATACAATATGTTCGAGTTAAAAGTAAAGTCGCAAAAATATAATTTTATTGTGTAAATAAACTTTATAAAGCAATTTGCGAATAGTGTGAAATATTTGTACGTGTATCGTTATTTTCTATATTCTAATTGTAAAGTCCTAACACATAGACGTAAAAACGTATTCAATTATTAGCAACACAGTGCAAATGTATACTTACATTGAGACACCTCGCATATTTGGAATATTTAACCCACGCAAATAACGCCAATAACAATGGAGCGAAATAAAATAATTTGTCATGATGCCACGCTATTGAAACAGAAGGCTCGTCCGCCCCTGCTCGGGGAATCCGGGAAAACTGAAGCTCAACTGTGGCACCAAATGCAAATAAAATGCAAAGCCGAATTTACGGCGCCTGCTATTCAATTGGCGGGGATATGGAATATGGTCTGGGAACGGAACTCTCGCGCCGCCTACCGCCCAACAAACGGGTCGCGACTGGGTTGCTACGTTTTATGGCGGATTTTCGACGAAATATAAAAATAAAATTGGATTTTAGCGTAAAATGTAGAATGCCGTAAATATTTTTCAATTCAGTAGCTCGGTCCGTTGCTCGTTCGGTCGAGCGTACGGGGAGCATATGTATGAACGATGATTTCCCCAGGGCGAAGGGCTGCGGTTGCTGGGACTGTCAAAAGTATTGGGAATCGCGTGCAAATGATTTGCCGAAATCAGCTCACCGACACGCAAATAAAACACCAACAGGCCAAAGGGAAACCAGTGGAACTGGCGCAACATGTGCCAGATGCGGTGTTATTCAAATGCCTACCATGGCTGTTTTCGTAGTCGATGTTTTCGTATGGCACCCAGGGCGAACCTAACCCTTTTATATACAGCCAAGCTTATCCCTTTTCCATACCATTTTTGTCGCTCAACCGAACTTTGCTGAATCCTAGCACAACTAATTTGCTTTGATGGCGTCAAATTGATTTTTTTGCGCATTTATCTTTTGCTTTTTAGTGAAATGTCGTTAAATGGCCATGTGCTGTCTCTGTTCTCAGTCACTTTTAGACAACTCTCTAATACGAAGAATCAGCCAGAAAATAAATCAAAAGTAGATTATATTTTTGGCAAGCTTATCCACAGATTTAAATGCGCAAATGCATGATTAGAATATCTTTCACAATGTGGAAAGGATATATGTATATATCCGCATCAAAACAGCCCCGCCCAGTTCGGGCGGGAAATCTGCGGTTTAATAGACTACTGATGACCTCCTCTAAAGATTGAATCATACAACGAAATTTGGCCACGACCCAACAAATTACAAATATCAACACTCTCCCAAAAATGACTGTTTTAAGGGCTAGAACAGTTATTAAGACTGTTTTCGACTATTTTAAATTATTATTATACTGTGTAGAAGTATTGCGCAACAGGCCACACCCAACTGTAAAGTATATAATTTGTTTTTTAATGTTTCTTTGAAAGTCAGTTTATCTTGTGTATATGACGTATTGGAATGCACTGAGAGTGTTACCTTGGGACATTCATAATTATGTTATTAAATTGCCTCAGTTTCATTCTTAATCATTATTATTGTGGAATTTTTCCACTAAATTAGCAAATTTCCACCTTGCAGTATACAATTTTAAAATAAAATATGTATATTTTTATATTAGCAGCAAATAAATGATAAACAACAAATGAATGCAAATACAGCATTTGAGTTCAAATATTTGTAACTCTATTTAGTTCTTCAAATATTCAATTAGGTTTTCTTTCGTTTTCTTTTGCCAAAAAGATTTTGATTCAAACGTCAATACTTTTGAGGCAAAAAAATGTTAATACTGTTAAAATTTTTTTGTTAAATTAAATTTGTTCATGTTGGCTATAAGGGCTGTTGTCCACCTCGCTTATAAAAAGCACATCAATGCGTTATCGTGATCGGTGGAAGAACGTGCAGAGGACACTCAACCGCTGGCACAATGTCGCTTTCAGTAAAAAATTCTTGCTCTATACGAACTTGGGCATATCCGTTAGCTTAAGCATGCTTGGTGACACTTTGGAACAATCATACGAGAGGTTTACGGATCAGATCATCGGCTGGGATCGCACGCGTACACTGCGAATGGGAATCTCAGGCTTCACTGTTGGCATTGTTTGTCACTTCTGGTATCAATACCTAGACTACTATTATCCCAAGCGCACCTTTAAGACAGTGGTTCGAAAAATATTGCTGGATCAGTTCATTTGCTCTCCATTTTATATCAGTATTTTCTTTCTCACGATGGGCTTGTTGGAGGACAAGACCTGGGCGGAAGTTAAAGAAGAAATAGAGGAAAAAGCTGTTACGCTTTACAAGGCTGAATGGACCGTTTGGCCAGCTGCACAGATGATCAACTTTTTCTTTGTCTCACCAAAATACCGTGTTTTGTACGACAATAGCATAAGTCTGGGCTATGACATATACACATCTAAAGTTAAGTACAGAAGAAAGCCAGATCAGCCTAATAAGATTTCCAATAGCAGAGCAATAAAAATATATAACTTGTATAAAAGCCAATCTAACCCGAATCAATATCCAACATAGAAACATTTAATATATGAAATTTATGTCTATTTGCCTGTCTATTTATTTCATACGTGCACATTTAAATTATTATACTCCTATAAAATTTCATCGCAATACATTATATGCATTTTTCTTCTTCCCTAATCTGAAACTACATTAAGCCCAGATTTTCAATAATTCATTTTTTAAAGCCTGGAATAGAGTAATGTGCGGGTTGGTGTGTGTATGTGTAAGTGCAAAGTATCTTCCAATCGGGCACCCTCGAGAGCGCATTTACTTGTTATTGATTACCACATACAATCTCGTTCCTCTAGAGAATACTTAATGTAGGATGTTTTGTTTCATGCCAGATATATCTGTTCTATAGTAAATTTCAATGTTTTCCAACACCACATAAAAACTTCTGGAATTTTAAATACATCCACACCCTATGACATCAAAAGAAATCAAATGGCTTAAGTGCTTTCCGCAATGCGTTCTGAATTCATTTCAAAACATGTGCACATAAATGGTGTACATTTTCAATAGACGATTTTTAGATCATATTTCGTTGGAGTACTACCCTAAAGGCTAGCTAAAAGGTTGGCTTGACGGGTTGACGAATCGCTTGAAAATATTTTGGAAGTAAATGGTTGGTGGTCTTTGGCGTGACATTCACTGGTTCATAAAAGATTAACGCGATGTCTGCGAAATAAATGGAAATCGGCGTTTGGCATGGCTAGCTTTAAATATTTGAGTTATGAGGCCAGCAAGGATGAAATGTTCGTTACACACAAACGAAATAGGAGTAAGTCGTCCTGGTATAATTCGTATTAGAATAAATGCAAGATTTGGCAGTTCTTAAAGCAAGCTCTTTTTACGGATTAATATACAAAGAGCGTGTTGAAAAACAGTGACATTTATTTATTTTAATTTGATATCCTTCACTTGGCAGTATACTCTGTTGCTTTGTTGGCAGAACCTTAAACTTGTCGTGCAATTCAAAAAACTAAACTGACTTTTGTGTCGCCATTCTGAAACAGACGTTTAAATGCATGACGTTGTACTGCGACGGCTGTTAAAGAGCAGATAGGATGAATGCCATCGAACACTTGAGAGACACTCGAGCTGTAAGCGCTTGACGACAAATTGTGTCAAGCATACAAAACAAAACAAAATAAAAAGCAAAATAAAACAGCATAAAGAAATGTAAAAAAAATCAAGTGGCAAAATTGATGTCAAGACGAGCGAGAGCTTGTCCTGGCCTATAGTGGTGGAGGCTTCACGGCTAGCGCGAGTTCACACCCACACAACCACACACGTCGCCTAATCCAATTTAAATCTCTTAACATGATTTGCCGCTTTCTTTTCATTTTGCTGGATTTTGTGCCATTATCCTTTTTGGCTGCCCTGGCAACCGAGTTGCCAAGCAAAACACGAGGCGTTGCTGTCATCGCCATCGCCGTCGCCATCGCCATCGCCATCGTCATCGTCATCGTCCGGCAGGCAAGTTGACTTCCTGTCCTGGCTTTTATCTGCCTTAAGTAAGAAGGACGCGCGCAAGGACATTGAGGAGTATGCCCAAAAGGGTTCATTTATTTGGTTTAGTCGTCTCTCCGGTTGCCTTACTGACTCTATCTGTATTTTGTGATTTAATTTAAAAGCTCACTAGGCATGCGGACGGGTAAAGTTTTCAGGCATGCGAAGTTAGCTGGACGTGGCGCTTGTGAAGCTCATCTGTGTGGGGCTCCCAATGTGCGTGCGGTTAGGTCTCCAATGTGTATGTGTGTGTGTGTGTGTGTGGTTAATGTGTCTTAAATGAGAAAACGTGTCGGTGGCTGTGTTTACCTTTTAATGCATTTGAATCAGCCACAGCGTCATTAGGTTCAGCTGCTGTTGAGGGCTAACTTCATGCAAATAATTTAGAAGGCAATGAGAATATCTAAAAGGTCATCAAATCCCTAAACAGGACTCCGTAATTGGTCTCAATCGCTACTGTTATGAATTAGGGATGTTTAGCAAAGTTTAAAATGTAAACTTTATATACAAATAATTTGCAGGCCTTTCAAAGTTTAAAAACGAACAGTGCAAGAACACAGAAAATAGACTTTGATTTAACTAGCTTTGTTTTTTTTTTGTCGCTTGGCTCGTTTCAATTCTCAAGGTCTATATGATAAGGACGCTTGGCAAAGAGGTTGCGAACTTAGAGTCGATTGCAAAGTCTGCAGAAGATAGAATCGAAAGGCAATAAGATAAACAGACAACCTACTAACTTTTTTAATGCTTATACCTTCTTGTTTGTTGGTAATTATATTAAACAACCAGCATTGACCTTTATCCAACCAGCTTGATACTTACAATTTTTGCTAAATTTGTTAATAGAAGCCTATTGTATATTTAATTAATAGTTTGGTTTTTCAAATATTCCACGAATATTTAAAATTATTTATTTACTTTTATACTCGTTCACGAAATAAATTGGATTTGTAGATTTTCCGACTTGCTGTCCGTCCATCTGTCCGTATGAACACAATTTGTTTACCTGCTATTGAAACTAGATTATTGAAACTTAATATATATACTCATGTATACGCGTGTCATATTAAGTGTAAACAACTAGATTAAGTTGCCACTAAGGTATCAGAAAACTTGTTTAAATAAATTATACAAAATTAAAAAAAAAAAAAAAAAAAAAAAATAAAAAAAAACATTTTTTGGATACGTCTACTGGGGGCCTGGCGAATAGATAAAATCGAATATCTCACTCAGTTCCAAAGCTAGATACATTTCAGATTACTGATGACCTCCTCTAAAAAACGCAACTCGCAAAAAAACCATTTCGACATTCCGCAGTCGGTTACACCCGACCGTAACGTTCTTACTTGTGTATATATATTGAGAGGAGCACACAGTAGACTTGGACATTTGAACATTAGCTAAGTAATTATTTAACCTTAAAATTAGCGCGTTGAAGCTATCAAAGAGAAATTCCAACGATGTTTTCCTACGGAATTACTAGATTACAATTACTGCACCAGCTAAACGAGTAACTTAAACATCTGCCAGCATGTCCCCTAACTATTTGATTAAAAATCGTTTCGACGGTAAGTTGATCTGCAATTGTTGGCTATTATTTGCCCGCATATAATTTTACGTGGCACTGTAAAAATGAATTACGTGGATAAGTTGCTCAAAACAGGTTGGTTAATTGGCGCGTCAAGAGCAGGTTGAGCAAGTTGAGTTGTTAGTTAGGTTTTAGTTAAACTTTTCCACAAGTACCGCCCACTAGAAAAAGAGACAATGCGTCAATGACTACCTCTGCTTAGCAGGTGGCATATGACCACATCATTTACATTTTAGAGAAGTTCCATTAACTTAATTAGCCATAAATTATTCAGGATTTACGGGTTTTTAATGGCTTGCTTGTGCAAAACATGGCAGCAGCATTGTTTGCCGTGACCCCAGTGTTGCTACTTGGCCCTTCAATATTCAACTAAAATCAAGTTGAATTTAGCCCACACTCCAAATGCCAACCAATTTATCAATGCTTCCATAATAAGTCATACCCAGGGCTAGTATCTGCTCTGGTATACTATGTATAAGAGATATGCGTTTAACGAACAACTTAAATAATTAATTAGCTTAGTTCAGGTTGTTTTCACTGTGCGGTGAAATATCATGCCATTGAAGTTGTATGATAGACCATGCCCAGAAAATGTAATCGAGCATGTTTGTCGTTGTGGAATAATTTATTTCAAAGTGTTGTCCTTTTGACAGCTCCGATTTTTCAGCAAAACGCTTCCACTTGATGCCGTCCAGTCTGCAGCACTCAAATTATGCACGCTCCTTGCTCCCTGGACGGGCCCGTTTTTCAACTGTTTGCGTGGTTAACCAGCCGTTAAATGATGCTACATCAAAATGTATCCATTATTTTACTGCATACTTTTGGGCAACTTTATTGTACGCTGGCCAGCCCAAGTTAGGAAATTATTAAAAACTTATAATTGCTCACCACCCGGAAAATTGAATATGCATTAAAGTGCGCTTCGAGTGAAATCACCAATCACGGTAAATCACGGCAAATCACGGGAATCAAGGTTGAAATCCCGACCGTTCTTATGTCCGTTTCGCACATTTAAGCAAAATACTTACCTTCAATATAGCGAAAGCTCTGCCGCCACTGGGATATAAAAAGCACTAAAACCGGCGGTAACAATGCCAAACACAGCAGAAATAGGAGCATTGGCAGCAACAACGGCGACAACAACAGCAACAACAATGCGGTGAACAATCGAAATGAGAGCAACAAATTTTAACGAGCCCCACAAATACCCCAATGCTGCTTTTTAAGCCGCTTTCCCTTTCCCAGGCCGCGCCTCCCCGCGCTTTTGTAATTACAAAAAGTCGAGTTAGGCGCAATACTTGACAAATGGCGGGGCGAAGGGTGGAGGACGTAGCCTGGCAATGGGGGAGATTGGCGGGGCCGGAACGACGGAAGGACGTATAGAGCGCACACACACAGCGAACGAGCCGGTTAACCAGGATAATAGGATGAAACAAATGTAAATGAAGCTGGAGACGGCACAGGAGGCCGACGCCCAGTGACGATGGCGCTGCCAGCGGTTATAGCAATGGTACACAAAAAAGAACAAAACAGAAAAAAGTTCAAGCAAAAATCTGCAAAAGACATTTCCAACTGTGCTTTCGCCTTTGTCTCACACAAATGGAACGCACTGCCGCCCTGCGGACACCGCTTCTGCTTCTGCACTAGGGGCCAAAAGAAATTGCGTTTGTTTCAAATGGACAGATGAAATATTTTTACATACATGCATATATAATACGAGTAGTTCAAAACAGTCGGGTACCTATCCACATTCGGTAGAAGATTGTATTTACTCTTTGTTTCTGGAATCGCTGTACTAGCAAATGGTATAAAGTCCATATTAAAAGCTTCTCTTTCTGTTTGAAACCTAAAGCCGCAGGGATAAAATCCTTCTAAATCGTTTACACAAAGAAAATGGAATTATTAAAAGGTCGAGACAGGAAGCAAATTGTGCAAATCAATATTATAAGCTATTACAAATAATAAGGCAAAACCAAACCAAACCTAAATATATCAGCTCCGTTGCTGTAAATGGCCGAAAATTAAAAACTTTATTAAAAGTTGCAGCTATATCTATATATAATAAAATTATAAACTTTCAAGAACTACCTTCGCTTCAAACTTTTTTTATTGCAATTAATATACCCCATTGAAAATGGGTAAATAGGATTTGTGAAAATGTTTATAACAGACAAATGGTGGGATCTCCGACCCCATGAGGTATATACATATATATATATCAAAAGCCGAGTCGATCTTGACATGACTACCTGCCTGTCCAGAAGGACAGAAGGAACTTCCATTTTCATAAAATTGTACAAATAATGATACTAAATTTAAAATTCAGAATTTTTTAGCGATCGATAGGTCTCAGATTCGAATCCTTGATCGTTTTTATGCTCTTATTCTTTTCTTGTTTTGCGCATTTATGAAGTTATATTTTTGCAAATCCTTTACGTGTGCACATACTGATTGGGTTCAGGCAAAAACAATATGAATACAATATTTATATTGTACGTGGTTCAGTTTATCTTCGAGTCCCCTCGACTAGAGCATTCCCACTTGATTTTATTGAATTTCTATAAATTCATAGTCCGTCTGAGCACAATTAGGGGCCATTCAGCTGAGCATGCAGCAAATGGCCGCAGCTCGGCCAACAGTTGGTTGGGCAGCTAGGCAACAGCGTCGCAATCGCAGACTGTCCTGCCGCATTCTCCTTATGAGTCTCCCATGATGCGATTCTCGCTGCGCGGCAATTAAAATCTTGCATTCAAGTCTGGCCGCTGCAGCTTCAAGTATTTTAATTTCCCTCGACGCGGCAAAAAATCAACAGCGGTCCAAAGCGGACTAGGGCACACCCACATGGCTCCCGACGCACCCACAAATCAGAACCAAAACAAAACACCAAGTGGCGACGACAACGGCGATGGCGACGACAACGGCGATGGCGATGGCGATGGCGACGGCGACGGCGACGGCAACGGCGATGAGTTTTCGCCTCTGATGTCAGACGCATGCGCCGGCGCTGCACAAAATGGCGACGGCGAATTGAAAGTCCTGAGCAGTGTTTGATAGCTTCAACTTTAGTTGCTGCAGGACTTTAGCGAGATAAAGTTGGCCGAGCGCACGAGCGACGGCGCCATGTGAGAAACACCAAGAGGAACGCGCGCGAAAACTTTTGAATCTGCACCCCCGCTTCCTCTGCAGAGAGTAGCCCGTCGCCGCTGTCAGTGTATACACACATGTGTGTGCTGGCGTATCTGTTTGTTTAGGTGAAAATTAAGTGGAGTGAAGTTGCGTTAAGTGGAGTGACGTGAAGTGGTGTCAAGTGGAATTTCTTTAATTGCTAATAGACACCTGCTGGCAGGCCCACAGTGCAACATGGAGCACCTGCGACCACTCAGCTACGAGGAGATGTGCCAAATGGAGCTGCTGCAGCCCTGCGGCACGAACACACCGCCGGCGTCTTCGGCGCCAACGATGCTACCCATTATGGTCATACCAACAACACTGCTGGCGCCAGGAGCGGCCGCAGCCGGCGCACCACAGCCGCAGGGCGGCGTCGAGCATTATTATCAGCTGCAGCCCACTCACATTCTCACAGCGGGCGCGGAGGGAGCAGCAGCAGCGGCCAGTGCCGGAGTCAGCGGCGAATTGGGGCTTCTGCAAAGCGGCGGCGAACAGTTCCCACACAGCCTCCAACTGCAACAGCATCCACATTCACATCCACAGCCCGTTAACATTCTCTGTACGGGCACATTAAGCCGCGCACCGCCAACATCGGCTGCTGCGTCGGCGATGGCTGCGTCAGCGGCAGCGACGCTGCCGCGCAGCTTTCAGCCGGCCGCCTTTGTGACGGATGTGGAAAGCGACTTTGAGGGCAGCGAGTGCGGCGCAGGCGGTGTCACCACAACTTGCATGCCACACTTTCGCTTCAGCGGATGCGGCCTGCAGTCGGCGCAACACCAACAACCACACCAGGATGCTGTCGTTGGCTGTGGTTCGCTCTCTTACATGATGGGAACTCTGGCAGCCGGCGGTGCAATGCACGCTGGTCGCTTTGCGGGCACACTGGGCCGCAACCGGCGCCCCGAGGGGCATACCAAACGTGTCTCCTTCAAAGGTGACAATCTACCGCCGTCGCCACCGCCCCCGCCCGCCGTCGAGCTGGACAACAATGGGCTGCCCATGCCTATGCCTGTGCCGGGGGGCGTCGGCGGTGGCTCCTACATGCATTTCGACAACTACATGGATTACCAGGTGCGTGTTGGCTGCGGCTCTTTTCTCTGGCTTCGACAACCGCTAAGCCGTCTGTCTAATTGGCATTCATGAGCTGTTCCGTTCCGTTGCGACGGGGACACATTTACGGTTATTGACGCACATTTAATTCGTGCCGCGATTCAAATGGGGGCGACATCGATGTGAATGGAGCTTGAGACAGAATAGCAGATAAGAAAATATGTGTATATACTATTAGGATAAATAATGTCTGCCGATTAGAATTTTTATATTGACATTATTCTCTGAATATCTCTTAATATCTACAAACTGATGAACAAAAAGCTAATATAAACCCAAAGAATTGACACAATATATTTAATAATATCTGAATATATTACATTTAAAAAATAGAAATATCAGATGTTCGAGGTCTGAGCCGATGATGAACCTTATGTTCGCAATATCACAAACTAAAAAATTTTGCACAAACATTTTTAAAAACATATATACCAATTTAGAGTGCAAATACGGTGGCTCTAGCTCTAGCTTAGAGTCTCCGAGATATTCTAAAACAGCAAGTCTTAAAATTTAACATTTTTTACCAAGAGTTCGGACCGACGGCCGAACAGTCTAAATGGCCGAACATGGCTAAATCGACTCAGCTCATCATCGTGGTCAGTGGTCGGATGTGCTTCCTTCCGTCTGTTACATACAGTTGCAAAAAACCATTACACCCTTTTCAGGGTATAAAAATCGAAGGCTCCGTTCGGGCTTAAGATTATATGTAATTTTTATACTCGTTCACGAAGTGAAACTAGTATATTGGTTTTGTGCAATGTCCGTCATGCTGTCCGTCCGTCTGACCGTCTGTCCGTCTGTCCGTATGAACGCAATATTTTTCGACGCTATTGAAGATAGAGACTTAAAACTTGGCATATATACTTGTAGTTATCTGCTTCAGATAAAGTATTAAAATTTTTGTGCCACGCCCACTGGGAGCCTGGCAAATCGATAACATGTCGATACACCTCAAATCGCAAATCGATTAAAGTTGAATATTTCCCACAATATTAAAGTTAGAGTCACCAAATTTGGTATGCAGATAGCTGGTGATCTCCTCCAAAAAATGCGGCCCTGATTTCCAGGCCACGGCCACCAGAACGCCCCTCAGCACCCCCGCCCTAAAAAATCGAAAATGGCTATATCTCCCACAGTTTTAGAGCTAGAGTCACCAAATTTTGAATATATATTACTGGTAAGGTCCCCCAAACAGCACCCCAAAAATTTTCTGGCCACACCCCCTTCCGCCTCTGTAATCGCTAAAATCTATATATTTACAAGCTCAAAACGGTAACACGTGTATAATTAACACAATTTTAAAGCTAGAGACACCTTGTATGTAGATTGCTGGTGACCTCCCCAAAAGATTGAGACGTGGATATCTCGGCCACGCCCACTAGAACGCCCCCCAGACGCCTTAAAAAATCAGAAATGGCTATATCTTCCAAAGTATTAGAGCTAGAGTCACCAACTTTTGAAGGTAGATTAGTGGTCAGCTCCTCTAAATAAGGGTAATTTTTCTTCTCCCTTCTCCCGCCCCCGTAAAGTGCGAAAGCCTATATCCCACAATTTTGCTAGAGTCATCAAATGTTAAAGGTAGATGGCTGGTCACCCCCTTTAAAGATTCGTAAAAAAATTTCCCGGCCACGCCCACTCGCGCCCCCGCAAATCGCGAAAAGCTATATCTTCCACAATTTTGGAGCTAGAGTCACCAAATTTTAAACGTAGATGGCTGGTCACCTCTTTTAAAGCTCGGGAAGAAAATTTCCCGGCCATGCCCACTGCCGCCCACTCCCACCTACTCGTGCCCCCGCAAATCGGGAAAGCTATACCTCCGACAATTTTGGAGCTAGAGGCACAAAATTTGACAGAAAGTGTTTGTGTGACCTTCTCTTAATGTTGGCCACGCCCACCCCCGCCCCTACGAAATATAAAAATTCTATATTTTTTTCAAAATAATAATAATAATTTCCGTGTACTGTGAACGAGTATTACGCAGTCGGTTACGTCCGACTGCAACGTTCTTACTTGTTTTTTTTGCAAAATCGAACAGTTATGTTTAATATTTACATGCATACATATACATATAATATGGGTAAATTGCTATCCAATTCTCACCTCCATTTTCTATTAAAATAGTACAGAAATAAAAATTGGTCAACATTTTTCTGGATTCCTGCAGTTTCCTAAATCCCGATAACTACATGGCCATTACTAATGCGCACAAATCAAAATACAGTTGTTTGCACAGTTTGTTTGTGAGCGCATCGGATAAACGATAATCTGCATGTAACTCAATTTGTTTGGACTTTGCATCTTAAATTCCCGAATTCATGGCATGTGTGTTATCGCACAAAGCCACTTTGCTTCAGCTCCAAAGTGGAGCAAAGGACAGTAAACTGAATGAAACCAAAGCTGTAAAGTATACAAATGAATCGTTGCACAGCGCAGGGAAGTCGTCCTTCGCTGCCATTATTCACGCCGCGACGGCGGCTGTCATCTATGGCCACTCGGACCATTTGTTCACATTTGCATAATAAATTAAATGTTGCAAGTGTCGTTCGGTCTCTGCTTCTTTTCTGCAGTTCGACCATTTATTCACTTTCTTACCAATTGCATTCTCGTTGTCGTACCGTTTGTTTGGCTGTCGGAACCTGCGTTTTATGCGTTTCGCCATTCCCATAAATATAGTCATTATTGCCACGCTTACTAGCTCAGTTGTCCCTTGTTCCGCGGACTGGTTCCTGTCCGTTCAACAGTTCGAGTAGCTTATCTCTTCGTTCCTTGCTGCCTGTTGCCGCTTCAACGCTTTTTATCAAAAACTTATTCCCAGCTGCTATTTGGCACGATTGCTAAAGTTTCTTACTTGCGGTATGGACGAAGATATAGCTATATATAACAAGAGTCCTTTTGTCTAGAATTTCCGACTATGAGATAGCTTGCACTCGTATATACACAAAATCAGATATACACACACAAACATACGCCGCAAGCTTTACTTAGTGCCCAAGCTTTGCGCCCAATATGAATATGAATGAAATATTCTTGGTTTGTTTATGTATAACGAGACATACTTAACAAATCGTTCTTATTATGGAATAATATAGAATTCTTATATTTCGTAAAGGCGGAGGAAGGCGTGGCCAACATTTTTCGGCTCGATCTTAAGAGCAAATTTGGTGACTATAGCTCTAAACCTGTGGGATATTTTTTTGCCCTTTAAAATTGGAAGCCTCAACTTAAAAACTTTGAGAGATATAGGGGGGCATCTAGTAAGCGTGGCCAGAATATCGAAGTCGAAAGGTTGGGGGGAGTTCAACAGCAATCTACATAGCTTATTTGGTGACTTTAGCTCTATTTATCGATTTGCGATTTGTATCGACATGTCATCGACTTGCCAGCCTCTGATGAAGACTATATAAACTTTATGACCTTGGAGATGCTTTCTACAAAATGATAGATACATTTGCATAAAATTGTATATCCTTTGTAGGTCCTTTTTTATAAAGAAATGTTAAATAGATAAAAAAAATGTCCATGTTAAAGGTCCTTTAAGAAAGAATTAAAACCCCTAACAACCAGGAGGCTCCCCGTATCAAGCTTTGTGTTGCCGTAACATTTATTCGAACATTCATACGCAACACTCAGACTCCCGCACGTTAAAAGCTAAGCAAATTAGCCAGCAATTATTTTTCCCCTTTCCGCTGCTGCACACCCTGGCAACTTCATCGATTAACAGATTCTGTGGTGCTCGTCCGTTGCTATAGTGATCTGTTTAAGAGCATACAGCTGGCAATGCCATTAAAGTACAAATAAAACGAGTAAGAACGTTGCGGTCGGGTGCTACCGACTGTGCAATGCTCATTCACAGTGTTACAACAACGAAAACACTGATTAAATAAATATAAACAAGTATACTTTGCCCAAGGGTGTTAGCAAATTAAATTAATAATTAACAAATAATTAAAAATAATATTTTTTTTTTTTGCTTTTTACACTGCACCACCATACTACTAGTTGATTAAGTTGTGACAAAAGTCAACTCAAATAATGCGACATATATACACATGTATGTACACAATCGCAGACGGCCGCTTTTATATTTCTAAGAATATGAAAAAGTCTGGCAAGCACTGTGCAATGCCCTGCAATGAATGCAAGCGCCACCAATTGTTCACGTTTGTAAACATTATTTTTATTATGCGCACAAAAGTATACTGCGATTGAGTGATTTTTTAATTCACATTAAGATATATTGGTTAAACCGAATTGCCACGCCCACAGTGGACGTAGCCGAAATCTTTAAACTGTTTATCTGTATATATACTGCGTATATACTCTAAGACAGTACGATTGACATTCCACAAGCCCAATATACCCTCTTTTCACTTCGTAAACAATTATAAAAACCGAACCATTCGAAAAAAAAGTTTTGTTTTAGTTTGCGGGGAAGAGCAGAATGCTAATCTGTGTTTGTCTGATGTGTATGTACATATGTGTGTATATAAAATGAAAACCTTCATAACAAATTTGACATCTCTAGTTACTAATAGTGACGAAATATGCCTGTCTGAGGCCAAGACTTTCATACAGAACGACAGACAGGCTGCCAATCAAGTTGAGTTAGCTCTAAATGCAGATCATCCACTTTGAATGGGTAAAGGGTATACAAAATATGGGGTTTCATTATAATTCAATTATAATTATATTCATAAATTATAGCAAACGTAGTTATTTCTAATATATATGTTAATGTAATGCTGAACGCCGCTGTTACAATGACAAAAACTATAAAAATAGCCAGACCCAGCCCGACTGCACACTGACCCTCCAGGGCTTGTCTTAATCCTGATTGACTACATTTCACAGTTTTACGATTTTCCTCGGGCTTTGGACGCGCCCCATTGGAGTGTCTGCTCTGCAAACATGTTTTGCTGTTCACCAATTTCAAGTGCATCGGCTTACGCTCTTGCGTTCCTTTTTGCGGAGTTGCGCCACTCCGCTCTGCCACTTAAGATCCTATTCAATTTATTTTCGGGGGTCGTATTTACTGGGTAAATGGAATCTTTGAACTGAGCTTGAGTTGTCGAACAGCTCCTTGATTGATGGGTGCGTGTGCGGCTGCAGAGCTATTCTGTCTAGTTCGACTAGCATATTTTTGGGTTCTGTTACCGTCATTGTTCATGTCAGCTAAAGTTTTGCTTTACTTTTTGTTGTGTGTCGAAAGTTGTTGCCAGCTCTTCCTGCGAGGGTCTACTATGATTGAATACTATGTAATCATGACTTATTATCAGCGGGAACATGACTGTGGCGTGCCATATTTTGAACATTTTAAAATACAATCGATGAACTTTTTGACTTTATGGCAAACTATCAGAGCATGCTACAGAGAAATCAATTTTAAAACGATTTAATATATTTAAGTACTTTTTGAGCCGAAAATTTTGTTTTGCGCACTATTTTAGCAGAACAAAACCTGTATAGATATTATTTGGTGTTAAATTTTGTAGCTGCCTACTTAGCATTTAAGTAGCGCAAATACTCCTAAACTCATTCAGTTTAGGAGTCATTTGCGCAAAACACAAAACACACAATTGAGACTCAATTCACACATGTGTACATATATATGTATGCGTGTGATTCGAATTGGATTCATTTGGGGTCCACACGAGGTCTGCACAAAGAAAGACGATTAAAAACTTTCAATTGTTTAATGAACACTTAAAGAGCTGCAATTCCTTAACTACCAATACAACTAGCAAACTAAGCACACACACACGCAGACGCAATCAGACAGTCGGGGGTGCAGGGTCTAGACAGTCGCCGGTCATCGCCCATATAACTCAGGGCCAAATAGACAGACACGCAAACGTACAAACAGACAAACCCAGAAGCAAACAAGCACCAAGTCCCAGCACAGCCATTGCCACCAACACAGGCTGCTGCTCCTTTTGCTCTGGGTGTCCAGTCCGATGTAGAGAGCAGGGCGGGATGACAAATATAACAAAACAACAACATTGCGGTTGCTGGGAGTACAAGCGACAAATGGGGAAGGAATTGAAGTGGGTGGTGTGAGGCAAAGGCTGTCGTTATTGCTGGCAATGTCCATCAGCGTGAAATGCCCCAATGACATTTGAAAAACTAAAAACTTGCCGACGTTGACATGAACCGCAGCCGGCAAAACAGCAGCGGTATTGGACGATGTCGACAACTCTAACAACGCCCGCGTTGCGCCACGGGAGCCATGAAAACCATAATGGGCAAGCGTCGGAGAATGGACCACAATGGGCGAAAATCACCAAAGTTGGCCACAAATCAGTTTTCCATATTTATGGCCGCATCTATCTTAATCATCCCTCAAATACTGCTTCTTAGTTGTTTTATTAAACTTTTTCAATTTTTCAAGCCTTATGTTACGCCTTACAAAATTTTAAAATGCCTGGTCGAATTTCAAAAGTTGAAGCACAACTCTCCGTTGATTTGAACATTCAGCTTTACATACAAGTTTTATTCAGTCCAATCAATCAGTCTGATTCTTTAGTAGCAGCCCAAACTTTTAAAGGTAAGGGCTGAATTTTTACTTTAGTTATCTTCAATACTGTTAGTGCACATTAGGACGGGAATCCGAAAAATCCTTCTACAAATATGGAAAACTTGTGTCAATCCGTCAATCAGACTAAACCAGTGATTGATCCTTTTGAATGGTTAAATATATATTTAATTGGAAGTGCTCGACTAGGAGATACCCTGATTCAAGATGTAAGCTGCCGTAACAGGAAAGAAATTATAGCCATGGTCTGTGTATGGGATAGGAGAATTTATATTTAACATATAATATATCTATATAAAGTTTCTAAGATCGCTGCGTTGATACCGACGGACAGAAAGACGGATAGACGGACGGGCTATTACCAAGCGGGTCATCTAGTTGTCCTAATTAGGAATACGTGGTGTCGAAGATGACTTATGTGCCTGTTCCACACATAATTCTATCTTTTTCACACACAACAGTCTTAGTACAATTTTCTATACACAACCATTACATCTTTGGCCGAGTATTACTATTTGGATGTTTTATTATATAGTAGTACCTAATATTAATATTAAATATACAATTTATTTTTCCGATGTTGGTACTATTTTGTTGATGTCTTAGAAGCATAATGACGTTCTACGTGGCGTAAGTTGGATACAAGAGAACCCTAATTGTATCCGATTATTCTTATGATAGAGTTTATATATGTAAGTCTGCAAAGATTCATGTATGTAAATCGGGGAGACTAGATTGGTTTTGCCCCGAATGCAACCTACAATCATTCTTGGCAGGAACTTTCCTAGGCTCAAAAGCTTGGCGGTAGTGAAGGTTTCCGTATGAACCGTACTTCTTCTGTCTACATTTCTGCTTTCCCGCTTCCTCCCTGCCGTTTAGGATGTTGATTGATCACCAGCCAGTCAGTACAAACGATTTTCAATGCACAAACAATGTATAAACAATTTAACATTCTTGGGCCGATTATAACTACTTTCCTACCCTGTTCTTAACAGGGTGTAAAAAATTGTTGTTCTAAACCTGCACCCAAAACAAAAGCAACAAAACTACTGCAAATAGCTAAAAAGCTTTCCGCTATGTTTTCATTTATTTTTGCTGCTGCTTTTCTCATTGTTACAGCTGCCATTTGTTGTTATCCTTGTTCGTGTTCCTGTTTCGCTGCTCCTGTTTAGTTACTCCTCATGCCAGCCGCCTTTTGTGTCTTGTGACTGGCGCCTGTCGCTCTGCTCTGATGATTTGTAGAACTGTGCTGCTGGAATTGCGTGTTTAAGCCATGCTCGGCGAAGCCTTGTCGCCTGCTTTGGTGTTATTTAAAACTCGAGAGAGGAATGCTTATCTCGAGACACGGGCGAACAAAGAACTGAGTTTGGTTACCAAATTCCATCCACATGAACTTAATATGTGAAAACTTCGCTATGCATAAGATTTATGACAATGGAAATGAGGACATACATGGAACACATTAAACAGAGAAAAGAATGATCGTAAATAATTTATCATTATATAAAATAATAGATTTGAGGGACACCTTTCATGATTATTTTCTTAGTTTGTGATCCGATTGCAATTTCTATAAGCAATTAACAAAGGGAATGTTTTAATTGGCTTCATCGACATAACAGTGATAATGTATTTAATAATATTCCACTAGATATTATAAACACTACTGCTGGTTATCCTGTCGGTCTGCTTCCCGTTCAGCCAAGGCCTCTAGGGCCGCCCATTCCTCAGAAGTAATTTCTCTAGCGATTTCGACAGTTTCAATTAAATCTAAGAGGTCTGTTTCGATACGTGGCAAATGCATGATGGGATTCTCTAGAAAGTCGTCAATCTCATCGCCCGACTCCATATCCGTATCCGAAATTTCTGATAGCTGTGTGATAGGTATGTTGGACCAATCGTCGATATATTCCGGGCCTCTGAGAGCAATATGATTATCCTGCTCCACCAGCATGTTCACCAGAAAATGTATTATGTGTAGTAGTCTGTATATTTAATTTATACGAATGTATTAATACGACTATAAATAATTTTAAAATTATTTTCAGCCTACCTAGTTGTACTCCGTACTACACTAGGAATCCCATTTACTCGTGAGATATGGGTATGAGTGATGTTCATAAAATGTGCTGAAACCTTGACTTATAGAAGAACTTTGGCAAAATCACGCCAGACCCGAATTGAACTAATTATAAACGCGGTGCTGCAGCCACAGCAAAGTGAAACCAAAATGTTGAACATGCCCCAAACGCTGTCACCTGCTGTAAGGGCATCGCCGGCCGCCGCCCATAAATTTTGTAACAGCAGCGACGCCTTTGCAACGCAGGGGTATTCAGCGCGAAATTTGGCTAAAGCTGCTTTCCGGTTAGCGGGTGACACCCCTCTTCCGCCGCACCCTTTTGATTCCCCAGTTGATAATATCGTGGTCGCGCCGCCAACTACAAACTTTCGCAACAACAAATAGCTAAAATTATACTCCCTTAAAGCAGCGGCGGACATAAAAGTTTGGCGTATTTTATTTAAATGCAAAAGTCAACATAATAGCTCAAATTTTAAATACCCTATACCCGTATAAAATATATGTAATGTAAAAATGTATAACCAAAGTCAATTTTTGCATGTACTAATATAGTTTTCACCCTAGAAGCGCAACTTTCTTTACATTTGAACCAAGGTATTCAATCGCAAATTTATCGACCATGCAGGCAATTCTGGAAATATAAAAATACAGGGAATAAGACATGGCTATAATAGAAAGTATCAAAAATATTTGCATTTTTATTAAAAGTTTGATAAATTGAAATGAGTTTTTTTTTAGCAAAATTTAAGCAGACTCAATTCTTTTATACGCTGTTTTCAATTGGCAAGGGCATATGAGGTTTGCGTAAAATTTTATCAATTTGCGAAAAGTGTCATAAACTCTAGCCTATCCAAATTTGGTATTAGGGCTTTCCTAAGAACAAGTCTTAAGTGTTGTTTGATCAAACAAAATCTGTATATACATATTATTCAGGGTAGAGTATCTCGAAATCGAAAGCTTCAGAGCACAACGTCCCCACTTGTTATTACTTGCATTGTACTGTCGAAAGTTTCGCCAGTATTAATAAAAGTTAATTTCGCTGCCTGATGCAGGCGAAATTCATAATTAAAAATAGTTTTAAATGTAACAGGCGTACCATTCTGTTGTATTGGGCGTGGCCAACATCGTATTTCATTTAATTAATTTCCAGCTGGCGTAAAAAAAACATTTTTAAATATTTTCTTCCTCCGTTTTTATACCCAGTACACATTGGATAAAAAGGGTGTTATAACAAGTACCTATATATACATATGTATAAATGAAATATAAAAACCTCCGACTCTTTAAAGTCAATTCGATTTAGCTATGTTTCAACATGATTTATACATTTTTAAATCTCTATAAATAATTCTGTTTGTGGTGACTGATTGGCAATCAACTCAGCGCCCAAACTGTTAGTGCTGTGAAGCTGAATTTTTCAATAAAGTTTGCTTATATAACGATAATAAAAACGTAAGACGTAAAAAGTGGGCAAAAAAGTTAATATAAAAATAGTTTATTTTGCACCCAATTGCCATTTTTAAAAATGTATGGGAAAATGTATTTTAATCATGGCTCAGCTATTTTTAATAAACCAACCCCTGAGTGGAAAACTCATATTTATAAAATAAAAAGAATTGGAGCGGACTTTTTTGCTATATTGCAAATGGGAAAACATTTCGTTTTTTATGTGAACAACGAATTCGTTTTAAGTATGTTATCCTGGGTAAAGGGTATTTTCAAGTTCGTCGAGCGCTCTACGCTGCAGCACTCTTATTTGCTTATGAGCGCATTGTTCACATTGCCCTGAGGTTCAGCTAATTAGCCGCACTTGTAAATAAAGGATAGTGGACAAGAAAAACAACAAGGGACCCAGAAATGCAAATATCGATGAAAACAAGTACATACGTACCACTCATGAGGATGGCTCTGGCTTACTGGCGGGGTGTCTGTGGTCTGTGGCATATCATTTAATCCATATGACGTTGGGTCCGTTGGCCTAATAACCATTGTGTGTGTAGGGATTATGGCAGTGTTTTTAATTATAGATGAAAGGATTACTGATTGCACTGGACAATCGAAGAGCAATTGAATATAAAAACTCAATTAAAATAATAATAAGAATAATAAAGGGTTGTAAACAATGTTCAGTTCAGGTATTACTGTAAGTTAGACAGACGAGTGTGCACGTTTGGGAAATCGAATTGCGTTATAGGGACTTTTCCCCAGTTGAGCGTCGCATAATTCCCTTAGAGAGTCACAATATAATGAAATCATTGACAGCCCTGGGCAAACTTGATGACAAACTTTTGGCCAACAAAGTTTTTGGCATTTTGTGTGACTGAATAGTAATATAGAATGCTTGTCGACTTGCGGACGGGTACATATGAATTATTGCTAAGGCTTAATTATGTTATAGCCGAGATTAGCGTAACTGTCAGCACGCCTCCGCGCTTCGTGTATCACACTGAATGCTTCTAAATGCATTGATTTTGATTTGGTCATTTGGTTCATTAAAAACTTTCACATTGAGCCGTGTTGATGTTCCCCAGCAGCGATGAATATTACAAAAAGTGCAAAGTTTGCAACAGTTTTAATTAGAGCGCAAAATCAACGAAGAAACTTTGACGCACTTTTAATGAAGCAACTTCGTTGCCGACGCTGTGGCAGGGATAGGAGACAGGTGATAAGTTCAGAATAACTACAAAGTAACACGCCCCTTTCCCTATTTACTCTTATTGCAGACAACCGGGTTTGGCGGGCTGCCAGATGTAACGGAGCACTCGAACATACGTCGCACCCTCTCCCGCCAGAACTCGATCTCCAATAGTGACTCCGGCGGAGAGATTGCCAGCATACAGAAGTCTAAAGTGTTTGGCAGTGCACTAACGGGCGGAGTTGTTGGCAGCGATATCGCCGGAATCGCTCTCGATACCAAGTCGCCCACCTCGTTGGCAGCGGAAGCAGCAACGGTCGCCGGTGCCTCCGGCAAGGCAAAGGGCAAGGGTGCCCGAAAGGCAAGAAACAGCTCCGGTGCCGCCCACAAGACTCGACGCGGCTCCTGGATGGTAACACTGACCCTCGTAAGCGCTATCTGCCTGCTGGCTATAGCGGCTATACTGGCCTACCAGCACTTCTTCATGTCGCCCAGTCGGAACTCTCACGCACAAAGACTGAGAATCGTTAGGCGCATCCTGAGGGAAGTACCACTAGTCGATGGACATAACAACTTTGCCTGGAATGTGCGCAAGTACGCACACAGTAGCCTGGAGCTGGTTCATCTAAGCAATGACCTTGATCACAAGTCGATGTGGGCACGGCCGGCATGGGCGCAGACAGACATGGAACGGCTCAAGCAAGGACTAGTCGGTGTGCAAGTCTGGTAAGTGAAAACGTGAAAGCCCATCATTAACCCTTAAGTCCCGGCAACAACCAAAAAGATACAATTTTTTTAAATTTTTGGAGTATAACGATTTTGTGCCAATGTATGTAAGAGACAAAAAACAGCATCTCCGACCGATCTCCGATGAAAATTGACTGTCCGTCTGTGTAAAGCATCAATCTCGAAAACTAGAAAACTAGTAACTAGCAAATTCGCGTATACCATACCCAAAACACATTTAATTTTTTTCAATATCTTGCCTCATTTCCTTAATATCAGTAAATATCGATTTAAGGCAAGGTTTTATTTTAGCAATATCATATTTTGAGCGTGTGTTCTTGCGAAGCACATACAAAGCACTCGTTCCAAAATAAAAAATATTTAATTTAAAAGGTACAAACATGTATTTAAGTCATGCAATTTTCATAAAATAGTTTCCATAGCACCATTTAAATAGAAGTTACCCTAAATTGAAGTTTTTCTAGTTAGCGCTGAGAAAAGAGGAAGAACAGTCACTTAATAAATAGCAATTTCTTGCAACTTGTAGTATACTTACTTGTAGAATTTCTTTAATTAGGTTTTGTCAGACGGAAATGAACTGGTAGCGTAGCGCTGCAGTATGAAATACATCTAATGTCACAGGTTCGATTTCCCTCCCCCCAAATGCCGTTTTTTTTTTTTTGTACACACAGCTGATGTTCGCTTCCATACCTCGACAGTATTAAGTTTGTAAATCTTTACAGCGTTTTTCTTAGTCGAGTATCTTCGACTTATGACTTGTTTGTACGATTAATGGTTCGTTGAATATTTTACAACCAAGCGTAATTTGCGTTAGAAAAAAGCCACTTAGTTTTCTGCATGCAAAGGAGTCAATAACATACGTTCAACCATGTTTGACATCGACCCGTAACAATTACCTAGCACAAACAATGCCTGGGGTGCAAAGGGCTTACATCACTGATACAAGCGGGCACTGTGCCCACACTCGGACAGCCCGCCCACGGGCAAGAGATGCCAACAATTTGACTGCAAAATAAAATTTGGCAACAGCAGCCGCGCAGGCTGCAGGGCAAGCGGCCAACCTGGCCCAGCCTCCAGGCAATCTTTAGCACCCAGCCGAATGACCGGGCCAAACAAAAAGCAACAACAAATCGGGTAGAATGGATTGGGAGCAAGGCAGGCGCAGTGTTTGACAGGCCGCAAACAGCTGCAGCTTGGGAAAAATGCTGATGGGCCATCCACTCGATTTTATTTGGTAGACTTCTGACAGCAAAAACTAAGGCTGCAACTTTGCGCGCAGCCAAACAAAGCGTAATTCTGGGCCCTTTTCGAATTGAATTTTAGTGCTCGTCATTGTTCAATTTCCGCCCGAAACTCCGTCCGCATTCGCCGGAACTTGCACTAGAGCTCACAGGGATTGCGCTATTTGGTTGGCTGTGTAGTTGTTACTGGTCCTCGTTATTGCAATATCATTGCATTTAAAATTCAAATGTGCTGTTAGTTAACCACTTTTATGGCAAGGATATGAACTGCATCTTAATGGGATTGCTGGGCTCTGTACTACACAGTAGTCGTCATTCGATGCATGAAAAAACTAAAAGGAATTATGAACGCGTAGCTGAAGTATCTCCGCATATGAATAAGAACGTAAATAGATTTTTAAATATTCTGTATTTGAAATATATTAAATTATTTCTGTGGCCCATGACAAAAAGCTATTGGGAGCTCTGTCAATTTCAATACCAAGGAACTGAAATTGGCTTAGTGGTTTCCTTAAATAGCTTCTTATTTTTCTCCTGACCTCCACAGCGCCGTTGCTTGCAGTCCTTACAGTTACATTTGTTCGCTTTTTCGGAGTAAGTCATAGGAATTGCACCAACAGAAGCTGAACCAGCTAGACCTGAACCGGCTTGAGCTGAACCGCTACCAGAAGTAACAGCGTTTGTGTTTGAACTGCTTTTGCGTTTGTGGCGAAGAGTTTTCGCGATGGCA
Organism: Drosophila sordidula; assembly: GCA_035047465.1. Lineage (NCBI taxonomy): Eukaryota > Metazoa > Arthropoda > Insecta > Diptera > Drosophilidae > Drosophila > Drosophila sordidula. Next base: position 14,761,974 of record JAWNPQ010000156.1, on the reverse strand, counting down.
AATGCCGATAAATTGCAGTTCTTGACATGTGGGTTCTGCTTGTTCTTCAAAAATATCTGACGGCGGTCAATGACGGCGGTGCGCTTATTCACCCACCAATTGAAGTCCGGTTCAATGAATGGTGGCTTCGCATGTTTAAGTAACTTCTCCATGTTCGCTTTATGCTCCTTCAACCAGAGGCGGCCATATTCCCATCCTAATAGTAACCCAATTGATGGTTGCTCTTTTTCGTAGGACGCAACAAACGCTGTGTTCCGTGGCTGAGGTAATTCCTTTGGAAAGATTTCATGGCTCTCCTTACAAGAGCGGGTCTGCTCAGCCCGGCTCCAAGTGCCATGCATATTGGGGAACTCCTAAATCTCGTGTGAATAGTGTTGTGTTTACGTTCAACAAACATTGAAAACTGATCAAAAAATTCACAGCATGCTCTTAACTCAAAATATCATAGAAAATACACTTGCTCACAAAGTGAAATGAGTATATTGGGGTTGTGCAATGTCCGTCTTACTTTCCGTCCGTATGAACCCAATTTGTTTGCTGCTAGTGAAGCTAGAGACCCGAGATTTGGAATGTATACCCGTGTATAATCGCGTCAAATTAAATTAAATGATTTTTCAACTACGCCCATGGCAATTCAATAAAATCTATTTGTGTCTCTCAGTTTTCACGCTAGATACATAAAATGCAAATCGATCAAACTCATATGTCTTAGGGGCGGGAGAACCATAGTTTTCGGATGACCTCCTCTAAAGATCGAGCTGAAAAAATCTCGGTCACGTCCACTCCCCGCTTCCTTACATTACAAAAATTGATATAATAGTAATAGTTAAAAACGTTTTCGTTTTTAAGCTGTTATTATACGAGTATTGCGTAGTTGGTTACACCCGACTGCCTCTTTGAGATTCTTGTCTCTCTCTTCCTTTCATTGAAATTAAAGCCGTAAAAAAGAAAGTCAATTTTCATAGTAGAAACCATATTTCTGTTTAAGAGAATATAAATTGTGTGCACACTTCTCCCAATTACTTCACCCAGCGTTCTGCCAAACGAACTTAAAACAATTTATTTATTTTTGGTTTTTTTTGCTGGGCTTCATTGCAGGTCGGCGTACGTGCCATGCGAGGCGCAGGGCTTGGATGCTGTCCAGCTGGCACTGGAGCAAATCGACATTGTGCGGCGGCTGTCGGACATGTACGCTAGGGATACGGTATTGGCGACATCCTCGCAGGACATCGTGGCCACGCACAGGCGCGGCCTCCTGGCCTCACTGATCGGCATCGAGGGGGGCCACACAATCGGCTCGTCGCTGGGCGTGCTGCGCTCCTTCTACTCGCTTGGGGCGCGCTACCTCAGCCTGACGCATCGCTGCGATGTGTCCTGGGCCGGGTCAAGTGCCTCTCCGGTGGAGCAGGGCCTGACGCCCTTCGGCAAGGCCATTGTGCGGGAAATGAATCGTCTGGGCATGATGATCGATCTTTCGCACAGTTCGGATGCAACGGCGCGCGATGTGCTTCAGATGACACGGGCACCTGTCATCTTCTCGCACTCGGCGGCACGCCAGCTCTGCAACTCGACGCGGAACGTGCCCGATGACATATTGCGGCTGGTGGCCGAGAACGGTGGTCTCATCATGCTGAGCTTTGACCCAGAGGACGTGGCCTGCGGCCGTCAGGCGCGCCTGCAGGATGTTATAGAACATATTAAATATGTGCGAGCAATTGCGGGCATTCAGCACATTGGCCTGGGAGCTGGCTACGATGGCATAGAGATGCCCCCGATAGGACTGGAGGACGTATCCAAGTACCCGGAGCTACTTGCTGCGCTGTTGGAGGATCACAATTGGAGTGAGGACGACGTTGCTATGCTGGCAGGCCGTAACTTTCTACGCATCATGGAAACAGTCGAGACGGTTCGCGACTTCTGGAAGCGTGCCGCCATTCAGCCAATCGAGCAAACGGAGCCGCAGCCGAAGACGCAGTGCACCTATATGTCGTCGTGACCACTGCCGCAGGCGGTAAGAATGCGCCGCGATGATCCCGTGACAATGTCCCCTCCGGAGAGGAGCAATCCCAACCACACTGAGGCGGCGTTAGCGGGCGCGCAACTCTGGCGTCAGCTGGAACCCATCGCAAATCAAACGGAAATGCGGCACATGGCAATGGCAGCCACGGCCACAGCTACAACGATGGCAACCACTTTTGCAGTCAGTGGACTACTGCAGTAGGCAGTAGTTGTCACTTCCCCATAAAACTGTAGTGGAAAAACGGAGGCTTAAAGGAACTCTACTTTTCTTAATTGATGTATTTACATATGATAATAGTTCTATGACCGTGCACCGGCAAATGGAAGTTAAGATATCTCTACGTTAGCACAGCAATCAAAATGAAGAATTGACATTATTGGTATAGGTAAAGCCAAGAAGCGTAAAAGTAAGTGTGTAATATAACTAGTACGTTCTCGTACGCGGAATAGTAATATTCCGAATTGGTCGCAGTAGGCATTTATATGTGGGTTTCACGAATTATTTCATGGTTGCAAATAAATAATTTTACGAAATTGTTTTCGCCAAATAACTAATTGTAGCCGTACAGGGTTAGTGCTAACTTATGTTTCATAAAAACCTTATGAAAATAATATTTAATTTAAATTAAGCGCTAACGAAATAAGCCAATATGTCATTGGTATACAAATAATATAATTTATGTTTTCATGGCATAACCGAAATTATTGAAATAACCCCGTAAGTATGTGCTGTCGAATATATGTATATCCAAAAGTAATAACTTTTTAATAACAAAAAAAAAATGGAAAACTAGTAAATGGTTTAGATTTTACTGTTAAAGTGCATTCAAATAATACCACATCGAGTTTTTGAGGGATTTGCCAAATGAGTGTACCGTTAGCACTTTGCAACTGTATTATACTATAATGAGATATAACTGTCATTATAAATTATATATTAATAATTATAAAATACAATTATTCGCAACACGCAATTCCCAAACTTGGAATTATACTTCTCTAAGAACAAATACGAATGCAAAATTATTTATCGCCGCACAATGTAACATGTGCATTGACATCCAATATTACAGTTTTAGGATAAAAATACGATATATATATAATAATTAAAAGCGTTTTTTTTTCGTGTTGGTACACGCATACAATTGAAATATACTGAAATACAAGCATAATCGTACTTATCAAATTTAGGAAGGCAACGTAAATATCGTATAAAAACTTGCATTTCCATAAAATAAATCGAAACAAAAATCAATTTGTGTGTTTCAATTTCTGACTTCTCGCAATAACAAAGCATTGTAATGATCTACTTACGAATAATGATTTTACCTCATATACAGAAATTGACTTTATATATCCCTAGTTCAGACGGCCGTCGCGGACAAATGGACAGATGACATAGGACTAAAATTTTAACAGAAGAAGCATTACTTATTAAATTAAAAAGATTGCTATAACTAGAACATAAGATCCGAAATGGGTTATGGATATCTTAGTTACCATTACACCTTTTAAGAGAAAGCGGTAAAAAATTCCTCTTATTTCTACTCGGAACCGCAAAACTAATTTGGCTGACTAATTCGGAAGAATCAATTTCCCCATTAATTAGTTTGTGTAACAAGATTTCACCAAGCCTGGTTCTATTAGATTAGTAATAGTCTACTAAGCTAAGAAGGTATACGAGAATTACGATTCCCGTTAAGTCCCGGGAGGGCAAAAAGCAGAAATTGTTTTTTCACAGATTCAATTCAATCTTGATATTGTATACTGTATACTGTATTGGGGACACCATATACAAGATCCAGTCAAATTCTTTCGATACCCAAATAATCAACTGACTCTATACGCTCAAGTGGTCTTGATGAAAATTTATAAAAAAAACATATTCGTCTATAAAACGACATTAATTTACAATTACGGTAATTAAGATTTAATAAATTTAGGTTTGAGAACAGTCAAGATCGGATTACAACCTTTGGCCAGTTAAAAAATTAGAGAGAGAGTGATTTATTACAGAAGGTCAATCATGAACAACGTGAATAACAACGGACTAAGGTGACTTCCTTGTGGTACTCCGGAAGTAATTTAAACAGGCTTAGAAACAAGACCTTAAAAAGTACACTTTTTGAGCTCTTAAAGTTAAATAGTTAGAGATCCAAATAATTAGGTTATTTGGAAATCCCAGAAGATAAAGTTTGTGCAGTAAAAGCGAATGATGAACAGAATCAAACGCCTTACTGAAATCAGTGTAAATAACATATGTTTGAATTTTATTTTGAAATCCTTTAATAACAAAAGACCTATACTTCATTAACCCGTGCTGGGAGGGTGAAATTATAGATCTACAAGGATGTTGTAGTTGAGAAGTTATTAACATCTAAAAAATCTTAGGAATAGCAGACAACATAGAAATACCTCTATAGTTCTGAACATTGGTTTTTTTTATTTTTATACTCGTCCACGAAGTGAAACTAGTATATTGGTTTTGTGCAATGTCCGTCATGTTATCCGACCTGCTGTCCGTCTGTCCGTGTGAACGCAATATTTTTCTGCGCTATTGAATATAGAGACTTGAAACTTGGCTATATACTTGTAGTTATCTGCTTCAGACAAAGTGTTAAGATTTTTGTGCCACGCCCACTGGGAGGCTGGCAAATCGATAACATGTCGATACACCTCAAATCGCAAATCGATTAAAGTTTAATATTTCCCACAATATTAAAGTTAGAGTCACCAAATTTGGTATGTTGATAGCTGGTGATCTCCTCCAAAAAATGATTTCCCGGCCACGCCCACTAGAATGCCCCCAGCGCCCCGCCCTAAAAAATCGGAAATGGCTATATCTCCCACAGTTTTAGAGCTAGAGTCACCAAATTTTGAATATATATTACTGGTAAGGTCCCCCAAACATCACACAAACATCCGGCCACGCCCCCTTCCGCCTACGTAATCGCTAAAATCGATGTATTTGCAAGCTCAAAACGGTAACACGTGTATAATTAACACATTTTTAAAGCTAGACACACCAAACTTGGTATGTAGATTCCTGGTGACTTCCTCAAAAGATTGAGACCTTGATAGCCCGCCCACGCAAATCGCGAAAAGCTATATCTCCCACAATTTTGGAGCTAGAGTCACAAAATTTGACAGACAGTGTTTGGGTGACCTTCTCTTAAGATCAAGCCGAAAAATGTTGGCCACACTCACCCCCGCCCCTACGAAATATAAAAATTCTATATTTTTCCAAAATAACAATAATAACTTCCGTGTACTGTGAACGAGTATTACGCAGTCGGTTACGTCCAACTGCACCGTTCTTACTTGCTTAAGTATAGGAATAATAAATGATTCTTCCCAAATGTAAGGAAAAGAACATAACACCACGGACAATTTAAATAGTTTATACAGAGAGACATGTAAGAGACCTTCAGCACAGTACCTAAGGACGAAGCCTGGTACTCCGTGAGGTCCCAGTGAAAATTCGGGTCTGATGACCCTTAGATTATTTAATAGTGAACATTCTGTGATCAAAGGCCCAAAAATGCATCTAAAAACATTTACATGATAAGGATATGGCAAACAAGGAAGATAATTCTGAGAACTATAAATCGTTTGAAAAAATTCAATAAATCGGTAATAGCTTGATCTGAGCCAGATGTCGCTATTTAATATATACAGTTGATGGTAGTGTTGAAGATCTACGTTGGCCATTAACGAAATTATAAAATCGTTTAGGATCCCGCTTTAACTGTATCCTACGACTTTTCAGATAATCCTTATAACATTGTTAATTTAGGACAGAGACATTAGATCAAGCAATCTGATATTGAGCGTAATCCAAGAAAGGGCCGGATTTCTCTGTATGGCCTCTGTATGTCCAGAAGTAAGTAAGTAAGTAAGTCTACAATCGTTCACGAAGTGAAAATAATATATTGGGTTTGTGGAATGTCCGTCTTGCTGTGCACATTTTTTCCACATTTTTAGTAATGCCCACTTATTACACTGTGTACGAGTAGGTCGGTTACACCCGACTGCCATATTGTTACTTATTTTCATTCGATCAATACTTATAAAATAATTATGTGGATCGCTCAAAATTATGTTTTTGTTTGTAAACACAGGTAACTATGCACATATAGCGCACATTCACTATATTTTTTCGAGCAATATTATTATGTTTGAATTAACTGTTTGACTGTTTTTAATATGACGTAAATTCGTTTGTATTGTTTAAAAATAGAGTTTTAAACATGGAAGACTGTAGATGCTTTTTTACAAGAAATATTTAATATTTCGGGCACATATTTCAACTAAAATCGTGCACTTGACAATTTCATTAATATAGCTTGAAGGAACTAGTTAAATGCTTGTATAGAAAACGCCAACTTAACTCAAATCATATTTTAATGGAAATTCGGGTCCAAACAGAGGCGCAGGGATCCACTTTATGTATCTGTAGAAATAAGTGCTGAGGCGCACACAATCACAGTTTGTTGCCTAGGACCATAAAAAACGTTAAGTGGTCGTAAATCAAAATTCAGCTAGCATGGGAAAGTTCACCAAGTTTTTTGCAGAACACGTTCTTTTACTGCTTTTGTCTTATACCTCACATTCTTTTATTTATTTCCAACTACTTCTAGCACTTGGGAGAAGGAGAAGAAAATGCAACTGCTTTCCTACAGAGCCTAATGCGCAAATATAACTGAATATTGGCACTCAAGACGGGAGCAACAGTACCGTCGACTACAGTTCTTAAACTTAGCTGTAGGCCAAGTAAATTCTATTCATTTACAGTCCATTGAAACTTGCTTAAATTTTAACGAGAATGGGCGAAGGCCACCCCCCCACACTAGCCCAGAAATATTCCCAAGTCGAATCCTCGCTAACGTTTCTTGGTCTGTCTCTTGGGCCTTGACGGCGCCAACGCCATCAATGTCTGATAACAATGTTTTTGTTGTTTACACGAGGAGTTAAGGTTTTTGTTTTGATAGCTTCCACTTGGCATTAGGCTGCTCTGACCTATCCGCTGTTCATTTTCCGCCGATTGTTTATTATTGTTGTTGCCGCTTTTTCTTCAGCATAATAGAGACACTAATTGTTGTGCCCAGACTGTCTCCCAGTAAGTATTTGTATTTGTTTTGCAACAATTTTTGGCTTAATTTTCTCCTAAAAAGCAAATCAATTAAGGGAAAGCTTAATATTCCGTTTTCCGTTACGCAAATGAAATAAAATATAATTTTTAGGCACACTCAAGTTGTCTTAAGTGGCTTACATTATTTCTAAAGAGATGTAAACATTTATTAACAAAGAGTATTAAGAATAAAGTTCATCGGTTGAGTTCGTTCGTTTTCTGTATTGGAGTATACAAAATTTGCTCTAGCGGCATAAATCATCAAAGTCTTAATTTTACACACCCAATCTTTTTAATTGATAGTTTGTGCCTTATTGTATAGCTTATTGCTTAACTGACACGTAAAAGATATCATACAGCGATATATAATAATGTTAATAATTAATGAAACAGGATTTATTCGCAGTCCATACTGTAAGTTACACCATAGGGCTTTCAACCACTAATTTGTGTATGGACAAGTTATATAAACAACTGAACAAAACGGGTTTGTCCTAGCTGTAAGCCATAGAAAAAGTTATTGAAGTGCTTTTCAAAAAACGAGTAAGAACGTTGCAGTCGGGCACTGCCGACCGCGCAATACACACAGTATAATAACAACGGAAACAATGATTAAATAAATATAAACAAGTTTACTTTGCCCAAGGGTGTTTACAAATAATTAAATTAATAATTTACAAATAATTAAAAATAATAATTTTTGGTGTATTTTGTACTGCACCGTCACACTAAATTACATTCAAGTAATGTGACATACATACACATCGACACAATCGCAGACAGCCGCATTTAAAACTCTAAAGATATGAAAAAGTCTGGCAAGCGCTGATTTGCACCTTTTAATCTAGTTTAACAACAAGAATTATTATATAAAATGTTGCGGTTGCATCATTGATTTTGTGCAATACCCCGCTATGGCATCTTATGTGCCATGATTTGTATGCACCAATGGTACATAGAAGGAATCAACAATTAAGGTTGATTATAATAATATATTTATTAGATAACCGAGTCATAATTCGAGTCATCTCTTAGAGATGATCGGAAGCTGCGATCATCATTTCTTAATCTATCGATAACGTTACGCGTAAGTGCCGCTGATATTTCCGACAGGAGATGGCTTGCGTTGCCACAGTACTCCCCCCAAGTAACCATGTTACGATTTTTCAGCTTGCACTTGATGCTTTCTTGTTGTGGCTGGTGTCGCAATTTTTGGGGCACGTATGGACGTAAATATCCGCGATGTTCCACCTGCAAGTAGCTGTTGCAGCTCCGTATCGGTTGTTGTTCCTTGTTCCAATGGACATTGGTCGGCATTGTGTCGTTGTTTTGTTTTTTAATAGCTGGTCTCGTTGGGTCTATGAACTTGCGCGGGAGTCATCTAAAATCGTTGGTACCATGTTCTACAGAAACTTGACCTTGTTTCGAAAAGGCATTGCATCCATTAATGGTTAAACCTGTGTTTGAATCGATCAGACATTTGTTTGTTAGGTCAAAAAATCAGCGCGAATTATTGCTGTCTCGATGTCAGCAACGATGAATGGCCAGGGGAATTTTCGATGTAAGCCCAAATCTATTTCGGTTACATAATTGTCATATGTATTTAAACACAGTACGTTTAAACACAGTATCTGTTTAAACACAGTACGTGGTATTACAGAGACGACGGATCCAGAGTCAATCAGGAATCGAGTATGGGATAGGACGTCGTTGATGTGTAGTCGGCTTTCTATATTGGCAAGAGAATTGAAAGGCACGCTGATTGATAAAATGCCAATTTCCCCCAGCGTGTTGGATGGCAGCCTTACAAATTTAAAAGGCACAAATTTTTGATACCTAGGGCAGGTTGCCTCCAAACTTGTCATGATAAAAACAAAGCTTTGCATGCTGTATGCTTGCCTGTTGACCACTACTCGCTGTATCGCGCGATCGTGATGACAGATTGGCGTCAACACAGTTACCTGTTTGTAAGTGTCTTCACTCCTTTTTAAGTTCATCAACCTTCTCGCTAAGTTTTCATATTGTTGGTAATTTCTTTTAAAGTGTCTGAAAATGAGATGGCACTGACATCATCATTTGCAATTTGCTGTTGCTGTGTGTCCAAAGCGAATATAGACGCAGAACCGCCAGCCTCCAGCATTTTGTCAGCAATTTCAGCCAGCTTACTGAGATCTGGCTCTTCCCAAACTGAAAGCATCCGCCGAATCGCTTGTGGCATCTCTGCAAGGAACAAAGAACGAATTAGCTGATGGTATTCTGGTCCTGGGGCCAATCGACACATGTGTGTCAAAATATTAAACGGTTTTAATCCTTGTGTTTCGCATCGCGTTGTAGGAGACTCTAACTCCATACAAAAATCAGAGCTTGGTTCCAAAGTAAAAAAATGTTCAATAAAATATTGGAATTTGTATAGTAAAAATATGTGCTTAATATAATTTTGTGTATTTATTTGTTGAGTCATAAGAACATACATATTATGTAATTTAATAACACTCCATTTATTTAAACAAAAACAAAACAAAATAGGTTTAAAAGAAACTTACTTATTAACGTTAAAATAATTGCACCAAAACTCTTTTACGAAAAAAACAACAACTGTTTCACAAATTTTTTATAATTTAACTGGAATTAGACTGAATATTTTTTCGCAATTTTTTACACGGTTTAGATTGATGCTTTTATTTGCAATGCCGACAACAAACTAACAAAAAAATTATTACATCAAATGAAAGAAACGATTTATGCGTTGTGTGATGTTAGAACCGCGGAGAAACCCCTTTTTTTAATTTTGTCGTTGACTACACAATTACGTATTTATTTGTCACTTTGTAAACACATGTTCAAGTGTAGGGTGGCAATGCTATAAAAAAGATAGGTATCAAAGTATGAACAAAATGCAAAGAATTTTATTTGGGCAAGAAAACCTTTTTAAAATTAAAATAGTAAATATTTGAAAAAAATGTCGTAAAAATCGCGTTGTAAGAGTAGCGTTGTAAGAAAATGTCTGCATTTTGGGAACCGCGTTGTAGCCAAAGCGCGTTATAGGAAACCGCGTTGTAGGAGGTTTAACTGTATAAGCTAAATTGGCGCCATTGAAAATGAAGGCTATGCATGTTGGGATCACAGATCAGCCATTCAGTCAGTTTTATTTATAATTTATTTTAAAATATATATTATTTAAGAAAACTTAGTAGTAGTTTAAATACACAAAGATATGAGGAATTGTATAATAATTGTTGTGACAAGTGCAAAGTTAAGACAACATTAAACCTTCGTTTATAGTTACATTTGCCATTAAATATAATGTAATTTTGTTAGGGACACCTTAACGACAAGTTGGCAATCAAGTGGTAAAAGACACCACCCATCTTCAAATTAAGTCACTCGTTAATGTCAGGCCCGTTATTGCATAGCTTTCTCATTAACACGTTGTCCGGTTTCAATTTCCAGTTTAATTTCGTTTCATTAAAAATGCCTTCCCCTATGGCACATTGTGTTCAAGTTTCAGCATTAATGGCCAGTGTCATGCAGTTGAGCTCCGCACCCGGCCACATCCTCCACCATTCCGCCCGCATACGCCAAAAAAAAAGCCATAAACATTTCGCCAGAAGAACTTGCGCGAGCTGATGGAAAAAATAATGCTTTATGACGTTTATAATGACTAAAATGTTGTACGAATTGTCCTTGCTTCGATTGTTGTTGTTGTTGTTGAAAAGTTGACAAGCACTGCAGCCTCCCTACGTTTCATTTGGCAAAATTAAAGCCTCGGCGTCATAAATCTGCGCAGTACTTTCGGAAAAGTGCTTTTCATTTTGTCGATTAAATTCATATCTGTTTATACTGTTATAACGTCGTTGAGCGGCACATTACGTCGAAAACTACCAACTATAGCACATTGCATATATCTATTAATAAATCACACTTAACTTTAATTTTGACATAAAATAATTAACCATTAACGGCTCTACAGCCATGCAACAAATGCTTCATATCGGAATACATTTTGCCTACAGTATCAGTATTTTATAGGAATATAACACATACATATGCAGATGTAATTTTAAGTAAATCCAAAAATGCCCTCATTGCTCTTGGTATTACTGTTGACATGCTGAAAGCATGGGACAGGTTAGTTGTGCAAAATTCAAACATGGGTTGGCCCATCGTAATTGCAATAGTCACTGTATGGAAGGTAGGGATTCATGTTTGCCCCTGTCACCAACATTGAATACTACAATTTCAGCTGGGGCTGCAAAACGTGACAAGTCCCAGAGTCAACAAAACGACCACACAAATAGATGCTGTCTAACAGATATATGCCCTTAAGAGATATGCACACGCACGTCCATAAATTACGTATACGAATGTTGTACGAATTATGTTTTTGAACATGTATACGAGTAAATATGCTCCAGCATATGTTAGGTGGTTAATATGAATTGGTTTAAACTGGATATTTAGCGAGTACATATTCTGACAGGACTTCTTATTTTCAACAGGAAAGTAAATTAAACCCAATTTCTGTTCTCTCTGCTGTCTGAAATAATTATTTTAACTTAACACGTAAATAAAAACTTTTATACCACGCTTAACACTTGTTATACCTTGTTGCCAGATAATAACCGCGTTTCACTTATGTGACCAAATTCTTAAGACTAAAATGTAGTTCACAATAAGTTGATTTTAAGCTTACTGAATTAGCTTGATGTATGACACATCGTTTAAAACATAACACAGCATTAAAGCTAAAACGTATTTCTTAGCAAATCAAGTTTATCATAATGAAAACACAAACACAATTCCCTTGCAAAAGAAAACGCAAAAGTTAATTCAGAGAAAAAAATAAACAAAAGGTAAAAATACTACAGCATAAAAACCCTCTTACATACACATTTTATATAGAACACACATGGCCGTTAGTATGCAGAAATAACATATTAACATGAAAGGCAAGAACCCAAAGTTGAAATTGTACATTTAACTAAATTGTATATTGATGGAAATCTTCCAGCGTTAAATCAGCTTTTAACTAGTGGGGGACTTGTATCATACAATGAATGTGAGCGCGCTTGTCTTGTTCCTTACAAGAAAACAATTCCAAGAAAATAGAGATTGGTCAACTTCGTATTAGACACACTAGTCAATAATTTAGGTAAAAAAAAATATTTCATTCAATGTGCCAATGTAGTTTTACTCTTCTTTCCATATTTTTAATAATGTGCTCCCCTTATACATTTTTGATTTCATTAAATTTTACTGCATAATAGAATGATGTATCTAAAATGTATTACCTTTTTACTTGTATTGCTTACACTTTCAAACTTCAAGCTTTGGCTACTTAATAAGATAGATTTAAAGAGCACTGGCACTGACTTTCCCTTGACTACTTTCACAACATTCAGTTTTCACTCTCTTTACTACGCATTTAAATTATCCTTTCCTCCGACATTATTTCCAGAAGATCTTTTATAAAATGTAACTGAAAGGATGTGTCCAGGCATAGTAATTTAATTATGCAAAAAATTTCCATACTTTTAAAATGTATTGCGTTTCCTTCTTGTCCTTCTTATCTAGGAATTTACACCAACTTTTAAATGCCAAGCTCCCATAAGGACAGTCATTAAAAATGCACACAAGTCCAAAATCAAATTGGCCCTCAAAGTGATGCGACATGTCCTTGTTCCCCCGACTGCATCAATTGACATTTACCCCAAAATTGTTGGCTGTGTGGTAAACCGAGCGACATCATTTCCAGCCAGAGGAAGCCAAACCAAGTGCAATTAGGAAATTTGCAAAATTGTCTATTGGCCTTGCCACAGGACATTGCAAATCAGTGCGCCTGCCGAGAGTTGTTGTCTTTGCATCCTCACACGCCAACACACCCACACACTGACACACCCACAACATTACACAGGGGGGCATTAGGCAGTGATAGACTAAGTATGAAGGAGCGTCGGCTGCAATTGAGCATTCCTCGTATTTACATCGCAAATAGCAGTCAATTATGGGATTATCTGAAATAATAATTCTTCGTGCTCACACATGACAACCAAGTTGTTTTGAATTGAAACTATTATCAGATAGGACAATATTTGATTAAAACTTAATAAAATATTGAAATTTTCAATTGCAAGGATGCTGATAACTTAGAGAATTCCTAATTCCGTCCAAGCAGCTCTGTTTATTCTTATGAATATGAAGTGTGCATATGTTCCTGCTGATCCACTCAGTGTGGCGCTGTCCTTTCAATATCATCTTTCTTAAGAGTGGCCCAAACAGTTGGCTTCTGCGCCAGCTGTGTGCACAGTCCGAAGTATTTCTACTTCGTATTTACATATACTTATACTTGTGCTTATACCCATTGCTTACATGCATGCCGCTTGCATTAAATAGAACAACACAACAGCCAGGAGGGGGCAGGACAGGATTGTTATGCTGCGAATTGTTTACGAGTGCTCTGCTGAACACAAATGACCAGCCCAAGGAGCTGGGACATAATTCAAGGCGTTTCTGCATCTGCTTTTGAGCTGTGCGTGTGCCAACAACATGAAATTGATTTACTCTTGCTGTTGGCCAATTTGGCACGCACATTTGACCATGGAATGGCTTCGAATACTTTGGCAAACACATTTGTAATTAAGCGCTTGTGCGCACCCGAGGTGTTGTTAATTCTAAGGACCGATAAATTAGACATTTGTATTGGACCCTATATGCTTACATTGTTTTCATAAACAAAGAAAGTTACGCACATACAAGATGATGCTTCTGCTATTAAGATCGATAGTATAAAACTGTCATTTTTACACTAGTACAGAAGTAGAAAAAAATATATTGGCATTCTGCCGCTATTTAGGCCAGAGATTTAAAACTGGGAATATGTTTTTGGGTATCAGATAAAGCTCTTGTATTTTTGGGGAGTGACACATCTCGAAAATTTATATTCCTCAGTTTTTGAACCAAATGCGCCCATTTTGTTGGTAGACAGACAATTTTCCACAAATTAATCAAACTATAATTATCACTGCTTTGGGGTTATATTATAATTATTAAGACCGTTTTCTACTGTTTTGAGAACACTGTGATTATTACACTGTGAGCGAATATTGAACTGTTGGTTACACCCGACATGTTTATTTAACTTTAAGCATTTTACAAAAGTCTAGTCACATATAAGATTTTTTTCTATATTATTATTATATTAATATCTATTATGTTGTATAAATGAAAATATATAGTTTAATAACTATGAGACCATTCGGCCATTCGATTTCAAATATTCTCGGGCGAATAAAAGGATATTAATACATTGATACCCAGTAAAACATTTGGACTTTCTAATGCAACTAGAAGTTCTAGTGCATGTCCATATAAAAAGTAATAGATATTATATTCACATGCATAAAAAGGATAATCCCAATGAAACAACAAAAGGCTATTCGTCAGTGTGATTGCTCTAGACTTTGATTAAGTTAGACGACTTAGTAAGACCATTATTTGTGTATTGTGATGTCCCTGTGGACTGACAAAATTTAAGGATGGAGCAATTTATTTCAGCACGAGGCATGGATGAAATCAGACAAGCGAATGCTCAAGTGCTTAAAAAATAATTGAAATATATTTTCCATGTGTGCGATGACAGTGCAATTGCACAATGCTTTTAATCACAAAATTTCCACATAATTTCCTAAACTGTCAGGAGCGTACTATCAGCAACACCAATCGACCATCGACAGCTGCTGGGCTTGATATGACAGGATTTTTAGGATTCCACTTCTGTCAGCAATGCTATTTAACACACTACAGCTTCTCTCACACGCACACTCGATGATACACATACACATAAATGCATCCACACATATAGATCTAATTTCCATGTTGTCAGGCATTAAAGTGGCTTCAGTAGAGCCCTTGTGAAGTTGCCGCTTTCGTCGTGCCGCCGTGTTTCTGGTAATTTGCCTGAAATACTGAGCTTTAAAGCATCGCAAATTCTACTGAACGGCATTTACACTTAACATACTTTAGCTTCGTTTGGTTGGTTTTGGGGCGTTGTTGCACCTGAACAACAATCAACAAGTTTTTGTTGTTACTGCTGCTGCCAGTTGCACTTGCAAAATGCATTTGCTGTTGAGCACACATCGGGTGCTCAGAGGATGCGTTGCACAGCGGAAGACGTGAAAGGAGCAGCAACAGCAGCAGCAGCATCAGAAGCAGCTCGCACGCTTTTCCTGCGTTATAAAAAGCAGCCGCCCCAAAGGAAACTCTTGGCCAGGTACGCACGGTACGGTGCCGCACGGCAAGGTACTGCGACGTCATTGCTGTCGACGACAGCGTACCATCGACATTTAAGGAAAAGGATATGCATGTAGCCGTCGAGCTCTCGGGCTGTCGGGCTGTCGAGTTGTCCATCTGCCAGGTCGTTATCTCGTGCAATATGACAATCTAGCCGATGGCGCTTGCTGAAAGACTGTAAGTCGCGCAGCAGCAGGAGAAACGACATCAGCAGCAATCATAAAAGTTACAAACTCTATGGACTCCACACCAACACTGTATACATGTAACTATGAACAACTGTGTGTGCTATGTGTATAATGGCATATTCGAGTTAAGCGAACATTTGAACTACGCAGAGCGACACCCCAAGATCCCAGATCCCCATCGCATCCATGCACTGAGAGGACAACTCATTGACTGACAGGTCCTGGTCCTTGCCATAAGGAAAATATTAAATATCAGTTACACATGTCTATGTCTATTCGTTCCAGACAACACGTACTACAGAAGGTGCAAAAGTCGGAATGAATGTTTCATGTCTGAATCACCTGACGAAGCGTGTGTTTGCACACCTCCACACCAACAGAGATTTGCAATTGAAACTCAAACATTAACATTCCAATGATAAAATGCCTGCTTTTTTCTATAAATAAGCTTTAAAATGTGAATCATTTATTGATCAAATACGTTAAAATTAAAAAAAAAAACACAACAAATGGTTATATTTACTTAATGTATCACACACGTTAGTGCATGTTATTGTGGCTTATATTTAGTTTCCTTTTGGCTTACTCAAAACAAAAATAAAATTAAACATTTGAGTTGATAAAAATGTTAATATTTTTATTTAATACATGTTTTAATACAACACTGTTTTCGTGGAGAATGCAAAACTCGATACCTTACCTTCTATAAGGAAGTTCAGTTGAATATATAAAAAGAATCTTTTTCTTCGAAATGCAGAGCTTTGCAAGGCGTGCAATATAATTCTGATTTTGGGCACACAACTTTGTTTTTTACACATCAATTTCAAGCCAATGGGTGTAGTGGTAGCTATATGTGGGTCATTGTTAAAAAAGTTTGTTTTCTAGCAATTTCTCCATTTTACTGTATGACATAGTGCTCCGATACGAAACAATTTAAAGCTTCATCTCATAAATCCAAACAGACAAACCTCGTACATATAAAAAAATCCTTTTTGGGTTAAAGGTAGTACATATTTTTATCAGTATATTTTAATAAAAAAGCTACTGTCACCAATACAAAAAGAACCAAAACAAAACCGTAACATAAATATAGACAATAATTTGTTTGTTTGTAGGATTGTAGGAAAAGACCCAATTAGCATTTACCAGTGTGTATGTGCAGTTGTCTAAATGCTTGACTCTATACCTTTATTCAAATTCATTACATTTATTTTATATTCTATTCCTGCCAGTGGGCCAGATTCACATTTGCCTGAATATACAATGCCAATCGATAGCGGCTTACATGTATTCCACTAAGAGTACCTACCAGGTATCTGAAAAATTTGTGGTTAATTCCCATGTTTGCTATCTAGATAAAAGTTACACCATATTCCACATTCCATATTAAATAATTGTATTTAATTTAGTTTTCCCAACTATTAGATCGTTATAGTGAAATAGACGTAGAAATAGACGCGGTGACCGGAGATGGGTGCCTTAAGTCAAAAATTTATTCGCATGAAAGCCACTTAATTTGTTTTTCTAGTTGAAAAGCGCAGTGCGCGCGTTGGCGTACTCGCGACACATCCGGCGGAAACTCGCACACACGGACACACACACACAGAGAGACACAGTCGGCTTCTTCATTTGCTGTTTATGCATGACCACTTCAACGTTTTCGCTCCTCATTCGTTTTCAGTTCCCATTGCTTTCACTTCCGGTTCGTTTTATTCTCTGGTGCGGCAAGTCGAAGTCGACTTGAGGGCCTCTGGATGCCCTCAAAAAGCATTTTCAATTCGATTTTTGGGAATTGTTCGGGACTTCTCTCTCTTTTTGCATATGACGGATATGCGTACGTGCTGACATCGTTGCTCACACGCGCTCCATGGTACGTTCCATTTTTCTTCGTCATGTTCCTTTAGCCGCAAGTAAAATGAATATTTTGTAAACTCCGCCGCTCCCTCGGTGAAATTTATTTTCCGCTTTTGCATATTTTGTGGGCAATTTGGGTAAGAGCATTTCGACACTTTTGTATGCTCTTACATGCCTCACTCGCTAGCTACACCCTAGAAAATAACTTTAGGATTTCCGTTCACAAGAGCTACTACATGTTAACCAATTATTCAATATTATTTTTTATTAAATTAAATTTGATTATCCCAAACATTATATACTTCACTTCGTCCCTTTATTGCGGGTTTTTTGTTTGTTATCTAATAAAATGTAATATAACTCCTATTATAATATCTCCGAAGTCGGCTAGCAAATATATTACGCTAACGACCAACAGTGAAGGCAACAATGTTTTTTCAAGGGTATTTATTGAAGCTTCAGAAAACAACACAATGTAGATAACTTCCCTTTGTTCGTTCTTTCCAGTGCCAAATCGTTCACGTAAAATATTCATACGTTTCCTCGGCGGTTTTTGACTCTCAAGTGTTTGCAATTCAATTACAATTCAATTGATTTTCGTCTGCGGGCCCAATCTGACAGACCAAGTGTTCTGTGCTGGCCTGGTTTCTGCACAGCGGGTGTTGGCTACAATTTATGAGCTCCGGCAGACACGTGCTTCAATCAGATACCAGAAGAAATGTGGAACTGCGTTCGTACAATGACAGAAATACACCGTAAGTTCGTAAAATTCAGTACATATCCCAATTTTAAATGTATTTTTTAATCGTACACATTTCTTCTAATACCGAGTGTTCTTTTTGGATATTGAGTTCACTCAAAGTTTCATAGATTACGACTTTTCGAGCAGACCCCACTGATTTTTTATCAAGGATTCGGATAAATAGACGCAACCATTATGTCAACATTGTTTCACGAGTATCTTTAAGATACACACACAAGCTTTAGTTTCGATTAGGCATGTCCACATTGTTGTAAGCATTCGTGTGTATCTTTCAGTACACACTCGAAGTTTGGTAGATAGCTTTAGTGTTGATATGGGCATAAGGTTACATGGGCTTACGTGTACGTCAACGCCTTCAATTAATAGAGGCTTTACAAGAAAAATAATAACAATAAAAGGGAAACGCAAAATCCAAGTCCCACAAGGGCCTGTAGCTCTTGAGCCCATTTGGCTCAAAGCCAAATTAGATCCATATAAAAAAAGAAATAATAATGTACATATGTTGTACATATACTAACTTAACCCACTGATTTAAATGAATAAAAAAAGGCAACCAAAAGCTTGAAAAGTGAATAAATGTTCAGTGGTATACATAGGTACTAATTGCAGAATATTTAGTATCTAGAAATGGACACCAAAGGTTTGCTTTTGCAGTTTCTCAAGATTAAGCAAGAATATCGCTATCATCCTTATGCTTTTTATACCCTTGTAAACAAGATTATAAATTTGTCACGAAATATATGATGGGCGAGAGTAGGCCGGCCAACATTTTGTGCTCGATCTTTAGAGAAGGTCATGAGTAGTCTAAGCTTTAACCTTGTGGTAGATATAGATTATTGCAGTTTATTCGTCCATAGTGTCAATAAATCTTAAGTCGTGTAGACACAAATATATATATATATATATATATATATATATATATATATATATATATATATATGTATATATCCGATGGAAACAACTTCGTTTATACAAACAGACGAGCGGACCTTGCACGAAACCAATATACTCTTTTCACGTTGAGAACGAATATGGCAAAAGTCCGTCAAACCGTCAGCTTAAAAA
Organism: Drosophila sordidula; assembly: GCA_035047465.1. Taxonomy (NCBI): domain Eukaryota; kingdom Metazoa; phylum Arthropoda; class Insecta; order Diptera; family Drosophilidae; genus Drosophila; species Drosophila sordidula. The sequence goes on along the minus strand of JAWNPQ010000156.1, from coordinate 14,742,665 downwards.
TTTAAAAAAAAGGGCCATTTGATTAAAGTAACTTAAAAGCATTGAACTTCAAACTGTGACTTTGGGTAATATCGATTTTTGACGTTTTGTAGAGACGATTTTTAGAGAAGGTGATTAGTAATTTATTAAGCTCACCGGAAAACTGTGCAAACCCAGCTCTAAAATTGTGGAAAGTAATGCTTTTTGTTATTTGCCAAACCTCCCAGTGGACAGAGCTGAAAATCAGAACCTTTTATCTCTTTTTATTAGTTTGCTTAAATCCGGTTCCCTATATCACTCTTTGCATTAATATCCCTTTTGTTTTTTTACGGCAAACTGTGGATAGACGCTGGAGCTGGAGCTTAGCACTTTTAATAACTATTAAATTCTTATATTTAATGAGAACAGCTAGGCGTATAATATAATGCGTTAAAACAACAAATGCAATTTAAACAGTTTTACTTTTTTTAAACAGTTTTAATTTACAATTTCTGATTATTTTGCAATTGGTTTTAAGGCTGATAAGAAAGTGCTACCAGTATTTTTGGAGCTATTTCTCCAATACGCAGTATATTCTATCCGTACATTCCATTCAATGTACTTAGATTCTTTGAGTTAGTTAAATACTTAATGGCTCCGATAATTTGCCCGACCTCGAATGATTGCCATAAAGTAAGATTTAATTATTAAAATGATGACGATACAGCGTCATTAATAGCAGCAACGGCAACAACAAATGAAACACAAATTACAATTAAATGGCATTTGTCGATTTTTCGAGCACCAAGGCAACCCAGCCCACCCCAAGTAACAGAAGAACAGGTACAAGTTTGTGCTGCGCACTTTTATTTTCTTCTCCCATTTGTGTTCATCTTAATTATCGGGCAAACTTAAGGCAAGTCATGGAAACGTCGACGCAGGCAAGCAGAAATCAATTAAATTTTTGCAAATGACAGCACAATAGCCCGGGCTCACAGGTACATCCAGGAAGAACTAGCAACAAAAATAGGTATCGGTTACATATACTTGTCGAGCACTTTCTTGAAAGTTATGTGCGAGCCTAAAATACGCCCCTGAGACTCATTTAGCTGTGGAGCCAACATCAACCGCAAACATCCACTGCAGGGATTGGCAAGTAGGGATACAGAAATTACACCTCATGGCTGACTAAAACTGCGCATTTGGCCATTTTCGGCTCTCTTCACTCTCAAAGCGCCTTAATTTATTAGTTACTAGCTGGATTGAACGTGATTCCTATGCAACTATCTTTAAGATTATATCTTCTGTTTACGACCTTCAAGAATGTTACTATTTTTTGTATCTACTAATTCCTGCCGCCCACAAAAAATTCGTAAAATATATAATGATAAACATTTGCAAATGTATGCAAAAATCAGAGCGAACCCCTATAAAGTATACAAATTCAGCAGTTTATTCTATTTGCCTTTTCAGAGACTGCTTGAGATTGAGACATAAATGCTGTTATGCTGACTAGTTTGCAAAGTAATTATCAATCTGCTACCCTAGCCCTTGATCTTTATGCTATAGCTTATGTCTTGTCTATGTTTTGTAAATTTACTTATAACTAAAATAGTCTGTTTACATACTTCTTTTGGGGTACATTATCTGCTGGCTGCAACATGACTGAATATTACTTTGAATGTTAGATCCTTGAACTTTTTAAAAGAAATTCGTTTAGTTTTGTTTTTAATCTATATGTTATAAGTATATACTTTTGTATCTTCTTGCGTATTGTTGGTAAGGAAAATGTAATTGAAATTAAATATGTTCGAACACAATAAACGTACACAAAAGGCGACTTTAGGCAACATTCAATGACAGATAACAGAGGTGCTCCGCTCACTTCCTTACTAGAGTATACTAGACTACCTATAGATGACATGTCAGTTTTCAAACTTTGAACCGGTGCAAGAGACGATAAGCCTTTGTTTGTTAGTGTCCTCCACGTCGTAAAATGATGGCAGGCTTGCGACCAACATTTACTGATGCGAGTTTTCGCCGCCAATTTGCTTTGTTGTCCCTCATTCCCTTTATTCTTTTGAACTCTGAACTTTTTTGGCGTATTTGAGTCGACCATTCATGACACCCACACACCCCCAACCCCACGTGAATTTATCCTTTGTGTTGCTTTATCGTGGAGCATCTTGCCGCGATGGTCAGACTTTTGTGTTCACTTCCTTATTATTATCAGTAATGGAACCGAGGAAAAATACGGATGTGCGTAAACATTTTACTAGGCCTTTACTTTAAGCTGTATTGCTATGGAATTCTTTATGTTTATATATATTTTTTTTTGCTGAACACTCAAAAGCAATGACTGATTAACACTGACAAAGACAAAATAATATTTTGGCAAAATCAATAGAAAATCAAAGTTTCAATAGACTAGCCCCAAATGCGCTGAAAAGTTGCGCTTATACCGACAAAAGTATATATTAATACACGTCTTAAGTCAAGTCCGTTTATACGGACAGACTGACAAATATTGGACATTCGATCCGATCGAGTTTACTCCCTTAATGCACAGCTCGTTGGAAATTAAAGAACAAGCAATAGTTGAATAATAACATTTTATTTTTCTCCATGAATAAAAATAAGAAATAATACTAATTGACACAAGCAAGTTACGTTCTATCATTTAAAACAGTAAATACAACTAAATCCCGCAAATACTTTATATATTCATATGCATCCTTATGTACATACTCAACGTCGTAAAACACACATTAATTTGTTTCTGTGAGTCATTCGTATGTGCATTAATGCTTTTATATCAAATAGTTATGTAATTCATTTAGTTTCTGTGTGCATTATGGATGTTGGTATATTATTACAATATAATATATGAAGGGCATATTATTACTAAGTAATCTCTAACTTTTATAAATAATTTAAAATTAAATTAATCAATAAATTATAGTAAGCCACTGACGTACAACCGTGCACAGTATACAAATGGTACATAACATCTATGTTTATGTATGTAAGTATAGGCAACGTTAAGCAGTAAGAAAATAGATTAGGAATTGGAAAGTTACTCAACTTCAACACTTAATATTTGATTAAAACTTATGGATACAAATTATTAGTCATTTACTTATATCAAAAAAATTATAATTTTGATCTATTGCGTTGCATTTGTATGTAAGCTGACGGCAATCATTTACTTGCTTCAAAACAAAATACATTACAATGATAACTAGCCTATTCTAATTAAAAATATTACAACATTAAGAGTAAATAAAATTCAATGTATCGCAAGGTTACAAACTTGAAATGCTTATAAACTTTAAAAAAAAACTGCTGTTGCTTTTAAAGCAAAAACAAAATACTTTTTACTTACATCACTACAACTACAGCTGTATTAAAATATATAAAATTTTGCAATTTGAATAAATCATGAAATTGGCGAGTACTTTAGGGATAATTATTTAATCCTATTATGAATTAAACTCAAGTTCCTTAGCATAAGCTTCGCGTTGCATTTTCTCACGTAACCGCGTAATGTCCTCATCAATTCGAACAATCGAACGTATTTTCTGTAATATTTGTAGAAAGTTATTAAGTACACGGTTTTTAAAAAAGGTACAAATTAAAGAAGTAAAACGTTGCAGTTGGACGTAACCGATTGCGTAATACTCGTCATACAGTAGACAGCAGTTATTATTGTTATTTTGGAAAAATATAGAATTTTGGGAGTGGCCAAATTTGGTGACTATAGCTCTAAAACTGTGGGAGATATAGGCTCGATTCGTGGGGGCGGGGTGGCTGGGGCGTTCTAGTGGGCGTGGCCGGTATATCAAGGTTGAAATCATTGGAGGAGGTTACTAGCACTCCATACCAAATTTGATGACTCTAGCTTTAATATTGTGCGAGATTTCCCTTAAAAATTACTATTTACTGAGGGTAATCCAAACCAGATGGTAATAATCCTGAATAGAGTCCAATACATTGCTTTGAAATTTTTCTTATTGCTCACTTGTGTATTATCCAAAAATGATCAACCCTAGATTACGGGAGATGGTCATATACTTTCCTTTTATTTGGGTCAAAAGAGCTGTAACTCATATAACAATCTACTATCATAATTATTAACGCAAAGGATAAGAAAATCTTCTTGTGCGATAAAATAATACGACGTTGTCTAGTGTTATTTTTAAAAGAAGTCAAATTCTATAAAGTTGCCCCCAACTGCTAGATATCTTTCCCCTGCGTAATAGTAATGTAAGAGCATTGCTGATTTTGACAAGAAGAAGAAGAGTGAAAATGGAAAGGTGTCTCATTATTAATGTTTCAGGAAAATTAAAAACTAAACTAAATTCTTACTTCGCATAAGTCTCCTGGCGTTCTTTTCCACAACCAAAACATATATGCTGGAATATATAGCATCGAAGACAATGCAGTGAACCATCCAAAAGCATGTGCCCACCATGGATAACTGTAGTCCAGATATTTAATTGGCGTCCATTGCACAATATTAAAGAAGAACACTCCCTGTGGGCAAAGAAGTTTAATGAGAACAAGCAATAAAACAAACACTCCGTTTAATAGAAACTTTTACTTAATAGAAACTTACTTAGCAATTTAGTTATCATTATTAACTGAGAACTTACCAAACATATTGCGGGCGTAGTGACACACCAGCAGAACTTCCACCACACCGTGGGGTAATATCCAATCATGTCTTTGATACCATCGTAAAATCGATCAACTCCGTAACACCAGGATATTGAAACACACTCAAAGAATATAAGCCACAGTAGGCAAAAGCCACTAACCGCGTATGAATCAAGTATTTGGAAAATATACATGCCACCCTGAAAATATTAAAAAGATAGCGTTTATCGTTGGGGTGCCAACTGCAATAAGATTTACCCAATGTATTCTGAATAACTAGTGTGTTTATTATCAGGCCGTTAGAAAAGATTCCCACACACATTTAAATTCGTGTGTTTATCCCTAGCAAACATATTCTTATCCCAAAATCTTTTTTTTTGTATGTAACGCATATAAAGAGATATTTTGCAATCGTGGATTCTTGATCAGTCTCTACATATCCATATCCGTCCAGTTAACCTTCTAACTGTCTGCTTCTATGCAGGCCCGTCTCTTAGTTTTAAAGCTATCCTCATAAAACGTTACATATGATCATCTTTCGTTTGTAGCAGATAGTCCATATATCAGAGGTGCCGGATCGGCCAACATTATCATACAGGAACAATCGGTAGGAAAATAGGCTTTTATGTAATATACTTTTTGATTTTTTTGACGAAATGACTATTTAATATTACCTCCAATATGAACATAAGCAATTATAAGATTAAAATCGTCAATTTTATATAAAATATCGAGACACATATTTTAAATGTGTTCAAGGGTGAAAGATGGCGCTTCTTTCTTTAGAATTCCCCAAAAAATCAATCCTCAATGAGTACACAAAACAAAACACACCAAAAGTTCTTAATATAACTCAATTCTCGCCAGATTGCCCCTTTGGGATCCAATAACTCAACGGTTTCCAATCAGATAACAGTTCCGATAAGAATTTAATAATCCTATTACACAAGGGTCAACGTTTCGGTTACAGTAAACTGATTGAATATTCTTAAAGTTGATTTCCTTCTTTTATGCCAAAAAACCAGGCACTGACTTACTTGTGTTATACAGGTTAAGCCAACTAGGTAGCTCAGCATGCAAACAATAGCTATAAAAATTTCCTTGCGTTTCCGGAGTAATTGTGGCCACTCATCGATGATAGCTGTAATAAAGCCTTCCATTGTACAGAACTGTGAATCTAAGCCTATAAGGAGAAGCATGAAGAAGAATAGACATGACCACATCGGAGATCCAGGAAGCTGCAGCACCGCCGACGGATACACAAGAAATGCGAGTCCAGGACCTGTAGAAAATTAAAATCTGACATTACTATTTTTGCCAAATCAAAATATATTTTGTGCAGAAATTTCAAAAGACAGGTCGTTTTTTGTGATAGTATTAAAATCTAAGGTTGTAACAAAGTTTATCGGTACAACTGCGCCATATACGTAAATGTACAATGCAAATATTCAACAAATTATACGAACCGGATGCTGCCACTTCTGCCACTGGTCTTTGTTGCTCGTGAGCCATGAATCCAATCACCGAAAATATAACAAAGCCCGCAAACATACTTGTACTGGAATTAACTGTGCACACAATTAGCGCGTCCCTAAGATGAAAAATTTGCGATTGTTAAACGTGACGCTTGATTAAATCTAGAATAATCGTACTTGTATACATTATTGGTGAACTTATTATAACTTCCAAGCGCCACCAAAGTTCCGAGACCCAAACCATACGAAAAGAATATTTGTGTCACGGCATCAATCCAAACCTTTAAAATGCCGTTGCTTGTAGTCTTTTATTCAAACAAGTTTTGTATACATACCTCAGAATGGGAAAGTTTTGAAAAATTGGGAATAATATAAAACTTGATACCCTCCAGAGCACCAGGAAGCGTGATACCACGAATAAGTAAGACTGTTAGAAGAACGTATGGGAATAGTGCAGTGAAATACACGACTTTTCCGGTCCATTTAACTCCTTTCCAAATGCAGAAATAGCAAAGAATCCAAACAAGCAGTAAAGTGCCCGCTAGCTCCCAGCGAATATTACCAATTTCTTCAATGCCGGAAGATATTTGCAATGCTCGTCGCCTGTAAAAAATTAAATGGAATGTCTGAGTTTTAGCTGTGTTAAATATTGTTTTACATTATTTTACTTAATATAACTGAGAGGCTATAAACCACCAAATCTGACTTATGGATTTTGAAAAGCTAAAGGCGCATACCAAGAGATCACTTTTATTTACTTTTTATGATAATTAAAACACAGCCACAGCCAACTTACAACTTTTCTTAATGTTCATATATATAATTTGTTATAGGACTTTGACCCGACTAGAAACTTAAAATGATTTTAATTTGTTTTCAACATACTCCCAAAATTCTTTAACTGGATCTGTAAGTTCGGTTGATGAAATATTCGCGGCTGCTACAGAGCAAATCTTTTTTGTTGTCCCATTGATCATTTTATCCCAGCAATGCAGATTCTTCCTCTCGTACTGATTAACACAGTTGACGGTGTTCCACAAGTTATTACACGTACGCCACGGCACATCTGTAATTAATATATAGCAAGTTTGGGCTTTGCATTTAATATGGCTTGGAAACTTACCAGCCCTCATTGACATAAAGAAGTAGAATACTGCCCAAGCCAGTATAACAATATAATAAACATTCATCCAGCAAGACATTACAGCAGCAGCGTACCCAATTCCTTTTGATAATAAAATGGTATATTCGCAGAATCTGCCCATGTAGTTATCTGAATGTAAACCCTTACCTTTAAAAATTGGAGCGATTTTAAACACCCCCAAGCCACCGATAGTTAACATCTGTCCGAGCGCCAGTTCCATAAAAAACATCGGAATACCTGCTAAAAACAGTGTCAAAATATACGGAAGAATAAAGGCGCCACCGCCATTTTTGTAGCACAAGTAGGGAAATCGCCAAACGTTTCCCAAGCCAATTGCAAGGCCGACCACGGACAGTATAAAATCGAGCTTTGAGCTCCAACTACCCCGCTCTGGCAGATGGATTTTGGTTAGCTTAAATTAAATAAACAAGAAAAAACAATTATTAATATATGGCGATTATTCATATTATTAACTTATGGAAATTATTCTAATTTTCGTCACGTTTATTGTGAATTTATATATGTTGTGGTCTGCTGTACAAAATTATATTCTAACATTGCTTTAGATATTTTATGTTAAGTACATTTTATTTTTAACAAAAGAACGAGAATATATATAATGTATGTATATATTATATATAATATATATATATTTATTGATCAGAGTAAGTTTCCACTCTAAATTACAACTAATTATTAAGTTTGCATAAAGGAGGCCAAGCGCAGCCGCTGAGTAAAGTGCGGCGTGCATTGTAAGCGTCTGTGATTGTGTGTATGTATGTAAGAATGCAAGGGAGCTGAAATTTATATAACGACAGCTCTCAACTGGGTTCAGGGTACCTCCTAGTCTAGCGCTTCCTTCTAGAGCACACTTACTTATTTTTCTATAATTATTGACTATAATCCGCATGTTATATATGCATTAAATTTTTATATTTTAAATTCAGTAATTTGCACTAAAAATTAATTATAATAAGCTGAAGCTTAAGCTTAAATTACTTTTTCTAATTCATATTTATACTCGTTTACAAAATGAAAAGAGGATATTGGGCACGTGAAATGTCCGCTTTGCTATCCGTCAGTCTGTCCGTATGAACGCAATATACAATATTTTTAGAATATATCCGTATACCGATCCCAGATAAGGAATTAAGGTTATTGGACTATGCCCACTACGAGCATATCTCCCTCTGTTTAATAGTTAGATAATAATAATTAATAATGATATAGAACGTTTTCGACTGTTTTAAACTGTTAGTGTACTGTGAACGAGTATTATGCATTCGGTTACACCCGACTGATACGTTACTACTTGTTTACAATTCATTTTTAGTATTTTATTTGTTTTATTTAACAAGAAAAAAATAATATATATATACTATTGGTTCGAATGCAATAATAAAATTTAATAAAATAAACACACAATCCCCACTGAAAGTTGAAAGAAATTCAAATGCTTCAGTCTTGCGCTTTGATTTTATATAGATTTGTTTATAGATATGATCCTGTTATGTTCATTTGCGTTGTGTACGTATGTGCGTTTGTGTGGATGTGTCTGTTTAATTTTGTGTATGTATGTATAAATGCAAAGAGCTCTAAATGTATGTAAAAACAGGCTTATTAGTATTCCCTAGTCAGGAGCTTCCGAATTTGTGTAAATACATTCTCGTAAAGCACAGACAGATCATGAGTATCAGATTATGGAATCCTCCCTCACTCGCCCCAAATACTTAAAACAAAAAGAAATTTCATAAAGATAATACTTTTAGTTAAGAAGGTATTCAAGGTGTTTGTGTGCGTGGGTGTGTGTATCTGCTAGTCGGACACTCCTGACTAGAATATTCCTACTTCTTTTGACTTGAAGTTGTCCCAAAAAACGTAAGCATATATATATATTATATATATATATATATATATATATATATATAACAATGTCAAAAGAAAATTGACATCCAACGAATTTCTGATATTATGGTGATCTACAAGACAAATATTTTTAAATGTTTTTGGTATTGTATTAAATTGAATATCATTCGTCCTAAAATTTGATATCAGCAATTTTGAGATTGTTTCAACGCCAAGTTTTGAGCTTGGTTGGTTACCCAAACAAGCATTTTATTTGCATTTAGTAAGTCATATTTTTTTATTGATCTGCACACTGTAAATAGAAAAGCGCTGAGCAAGAGTCTTTACTGAACTTTTCTATAAACAAAAGACACTTTGTATTTTGTATACTATTATTGATGGTCTTCAGCAGCTTCGTCCGATTAAGTAAAATGAAAAAATGCAATGCCAAGGTTGAGCTCTGTTCTTTATGTCAAGCTGTGTCAACACATCAATTCCATTTTTTCATTTTTGGAAATAAGTTGAACCATGTCGTGGAAATTTCTAATTTCCGCCCATGCCCCAAGCTTGGGTATATTTTCTAAAATAAGGGAAATAAGCTTAATCTAGAGCTTGGTGGATGGAGTATACAAAAAAAAGTAAAACGCGTCTCCATTTAATTTTCACAAATATCTTTAAAATTGAACTTGAACCACATCTTGTGAAAAACTAAAAAGTTTTAACCAAACCACTCCAATTGCACCAAGATTCAATTATAATCTAAAGTGCTTACAATTTTTAAAATACAATTGAAAAATGTATTTATTTATTATTACCATATCTAGTTTGTCATAATTAAATCAATATATAAGTAATTTAAGTCGTTTTTATAAAGAAACTCACCTGATGGCTTGTTGACATGGCTGTAGTGTCCGTAGATGTTGGTCCTGATGTGGTTAAGTCTTTTGGGCACAATAGCTTTCCCATTTCAATGGGATCGTGCTTTTGTCGTTCTCCTCCGTCCCCATCGTTCCCACAATTACTGGACATACTTTCAACTCTCTTTTCTTTACTTGTATTTCGATCCTTTTTAAATTTAGCCCAGTTTTACTAATTTAGACCTGGGAACACATAACAGGAATTTGATGTTCATTCATACAAAGAATGGAAGAATTAATAATATCACGTATACTAAGAGAGTGGGAACTTAAAAAAAATTTGTTAATAATAAACACGTCTAACTTAATATTGGATCATAAGTTTTATAATAGATTTTTGCAAGACAATCTTAATAAAAAAAAAAAACTTTATAAAATATGAAAAAGGATATTATAGAGTCTTTATTTTTCTTTTCAATAAGCTTTATTGTATTTGTTTTTTTTTTTCTTATGTGCATTTTTTAACTCTTAGTAATATGTACTTGTAAAATATGTACATATTTATTTATTACATAATGCATTACAGTGAAACGAATGTAATATTCACGCACCCACGACACCCAAACGGGTCACTTGCCAAGATCCAACTGAATCGCTCTCGGTCTCTGAGTATGGGCTACTGCAGATATTCATGAACAAAACCCCAGTTTATGCCTATTAAAGCAGACATGCGAGTAATTTAAACGATGCTTATGCGAAGGCAGGCTGCCTGTCATTTTTACATACAATTTAATTTAATAATGATTTACTGAGAGGGTTCTGACCGCGGGCAGTGGCTACCTAGAAAACGCGGGTAGCACATAAGCGACATCAGTCCGATCCCAATTGTATTCACCCTATCCGACCAACACTCTGATCACTTGCTTACACTTCATATAAAATATACATTTACATATATGTATGTACCTACCCTTGCATGAAGTAGGCCGAGAGGGTTGCAAAAACATTTAGATATCGCGTTCTACAAAATTTTAAATGTCTCATAAAATATTAAAAGATGTAGTTAAATAAAAATTATAAAATCAAGAGATGCTTATTTACATACATTTCTGCTTAGTCAATTAGTTTTAAAATATTTAATAATCTTTTTTAATTTTCAAGTATGGTACTAGATTCTTCTTCCATCAAGGATTAAATATAAACAATTTTTTGTAGATCTAAAGTCTTCTAAAATATTAATCAACAAATAAGTCAAACTATATTTATGCTAAGTATCACACAAATGTTCTCTCTTTTGAATGGTCGTAACTTACTTGAACGTAAGCTGGACTGAGCAACAATGGCACGATTGTTGTCTACCTCGCGACTCTGGGCTGTGACAATTTCCATAATTCGGATTGAGAGCATATGTGGGTAATAAGGTTATTCAAGTGACGATTCTAGAAAAGTCGTGTAGACTGAAGAGTCTTTGACAACAAAATCTGCACAATTGTCAAAGTACAGCAAAATTCCATTTGAATAAATTTTTAAATTACTTTTATATGTGATACTAATATATTGACGTACATATGAATTATTAGTATTTAAAATCCTGTAAATACCTTATGTAAATGTGCAAAATGTATTGGCAACGTGCGACAGAAAGATAAATATCTCCAATTAAAAACTGTTTGCCCTGGCTGCCTGATTGATTAATAATAATCAACGCACAGCTCAATTCACAAGATTTAGGAAGATACTTTTCTTACTGTTATTATCCTATTACAAGTTTGGAAAATAAGTGGAACTAGGAAATATTCTTCCGATCGGCTTCAAGCTAATTTTCAAATATATTTTTGAACATATTTTGAAGACATGTGTGAAATTTGAATATTGTCGCACTTTTTCATTTTGTGCGCTAGCCGAAAGAAACTTGGCGAGGAGTATAGGTTAACTCCCAATCATATATAAATATTAAAAAATGTGGCAGAATGGCAGGATATAAAATAAAAGATAAGCTAAAGAGCGACTGTTGAAGTAATACTATATTTATACAATTGTAAGCAACTGCAAAAAAACGTTAAAACAAGTGAGAGGCTCCAGTGTGTGCGCCCGACTGGGGGATACCCTGAACCCTGTGTTTTCATACATTTTAGTCGCATACACATACACACATGTAAACGCAGGCTGTACGCTGTGAACAGCTGCTGCGCTTGGCCCCCCACACTATAAAAACTAAATTCGTGAAAAACTAAACTAAGAGCATGATCTTAATGAAATTTTCAGTGCTGAACAAGAGCGTTGAAATCTATATACAAGGTATTCAAAATCCAAATCCATATTGAACCGAATTTGGTGGCTCTAGCTCATATGGTTTTTAAAAAATACTCAAAAATCCGAGTCAAAAAACCGATAATTATCGATAATAAGAAAATGAGACAAGTTATCGATGATTAAAATGTCAAAGTTTAGTTTTTTGGCTTTTGTAGTCTCCGAAATCGACGCGTTCATACAGACGGACGGACAGACAGGCGGACATGGATGATAATAATTTGCCACGCCCGCATTGAGCATAGCTAAAAAATCTTCACACTTTATGCGACGTGGGTATATATTCCAAATTTAGGGTCTCTAGCTTCAATAGCGACGAAAAAATTGCTTTCATACGGACAGACGGACATTGCACAAACTCTATACTCTTTTCACTTCGTAAACAAGTAGAAAATTATAACATAAATAAAATCAAATTATAATTGTAAATAAAATAAAATCATTTGTATGTATTTAGCTGAGCACTTGTATACAGAAATTACTTGCAGCTTTTCTTTGAAAACTTCTGTGTTTCTTAACCGATCTTGAAATTCTATTAGGTCTCCCATATATTGGTATGTTGGCATGTACCAAGTTCATCACCTCTAGCTCTTGTGATATACGAGATATGCTGATTGTAGTGTACGTCCATTTACAACACACAGATCAAGTTAAGTTAAAATTTCAACTACCCCGTACAACCCGAGCGCCGCATTTAAATCACAAGTCTTATTTAGCAGCGCATGTGTTACGGAAATCGGTCATCAAATTTATATTTTTATCCACATGTAGAGGGTATTATAATTTTGTTAAGAAATATGTAACGTGTTGATGAAAGTAACATTAGGTTAACATATTATTGTTAAAAATCAGCCGAGGCGATATATCGATGTCCACCTGTCCGTTTGTCTGCCGATACTGTTTTAAGCTCGACTCTTACTTTTGTTCATATACAGATAGGAAAACCTTTTTACTTTAAGGACAATCAACACTAATTACACTAAAACCTGGCTAATTATAATAGAACCAATAGTAACAATGTGTGAAAAATATCCATTTGCCATAGATCAGTAGGGGTATTTAACATCCGAACACCCGAATATAACAGTACTTTCTTGTTACTAAGTCACCAAGTCATCGCACTATTGTAAATACCTTAATTGCATTGAATAGGGGCACCACGCATACTGTTATGAACGAGCTACTTCCACACAAATAGATAGATTTATTTAATCGTGTACATACAGTCGTTATTTTGTGGCATACATACAAACTCAATTGCTAAGTGGCAAATATCAACATATGCGCTCGGAAATGCATAATCTTGTTACTAACAGGCTCACTTCCGAATACGATTATACAGTCACAACACAACTATATAATAAATGAACAAGAATGCTGTAGTTAAAAATGGTCGACTAGAACATACCTTATTTCACAGCTCTGAGCCACTGTAAAATTTAAAGATTCGTTCCATTCATAAAAACACACACACACAATATGCAAATTCATATATAAATAATAATAAAATAATGTAATATAATAATAATCTAAATATATATCAATGATTTACACATATAATATACACTAAAAGAATAAATAAATGGAAAAAAAATAAAATTGTGTGTAGCCAGTGCTATATAAAAAATCGGGTTAGCTATAGTTTAAACTAAGCTAATCTATTATCAATAAATTAAATAAAAATAAAATTGTGTGTGAATAAAAAACCGCAAGGCTTTACCTTTTAAATGTTGAGTCAATTATGGCAAAGTATGAAAAAAGTGGCACATTCTGGAATTTATAAAAATCCTTACAAACATAAACAAAGAAGAAAAAGTTTTGAATCTGCATACATTGGATGGACGGACAGACGAACAGGACTGATCGACTCGGCTATTGATATTGATCAAGAATATATATCCAGAATATGTGTTCAGAAAAGCCGGCTTCGGCCACTTACATTTGCACAAAACCATTATAAGCATTTTCAATGGGTTTAGGCTATAAAAACACTATGCGTCTGGTGGTTTTGAACATAGGCCCTACCGACAGCCTATCCGGCGTCTCAGACAGCAATCGCAAACAGCCCCAAAAAAGTCTAGGAATAAACGCAAATGTAAGTATTTATGTGTACACATATATCCAAGAAATACTTTCGTTTGATGTTTGAAAAATATCGATTTTTATCAATTTTTGAGCGATCTTTAGAGATCATCAATAATATGTCTGCTTGAAAACTGAGGGAGATATAGAAAATATAAAATATGCACGAACATGCGAACTGACAGCAAGATGAACCTCACACAAACTAAATTTGTACACACTTTTTACTATAATAAAATTGTTCTATATCAACAAGTTTTTTATACCTGAACCCATTGAAAATGACTGAAAAGGATATAATGCAGAAGGAGGCATCTCCGACCCCATTAAGTAAATATATTTTGATCAAGAACAACAGCAGATAGCTATATTCGTCTATCTCTCCGTCGGTCCGTCCGTCTATATAAACGCGTCTATCTCGGAGCTTCGAAAATAGATCAAGTTCAATTCAAATGATCGATAACCCACCCCGTTGTGAAAAATTTGATAAAAATCTATAACAACCTCTAATTAGAGACACCACATTCACCATGTTCAAATGAATATCTGTATATACTATAGCACTTAAAAAATCGATTGCAAATCTAGTTATCATTATTATATCGGTTGAGAAATACAGAAGTTATTAAAGATAACGAGTGGTAAAAATTAACAAATTTGACTTCCGCGTTTTCTTATTATAGATAATTACTCGTTTTTTGACCCGGTTTGTTACGCATTTATCCGAAGCTATAGGAGCTAGAGCCACCAAATTTTGTTCAGTGTGTTCTAGTGAAGCATATGCAGATTAAGATTATTTTGGATTTTGAATAGCTCGCCCCAAGTAAATTAAAAACGCAATTCAAGTTGTACGAACTCGATTTCTTTGGTTTCTACACAGATTTGAATGTTCTTTTAAGACGCGAAGTTATTCAGGAATTTAGTTTGCAAAGTTGGGACCAAGCTCAGCCGTTGAGTAAAATGCGCAGCATGCGACATGTTCGTTTGTGTGTGTGTGTGTGTGTGTGTGTTTTACTTCGTATGCATGTATGTATATGTTGAAATATTTGTACAACAGCTCGCAGCTATGTTTAGGGTATCTCCCAATTGAGCGCACCCCACTAGAGTAAACTTACTTGTTTTAGTAAGAATATTACATATTTCGTCTTGAACAGAGCATTGCGCAGTCGATCTGACTTTTTGGCTTCTTTGTATACAGCACATGCTTCGTAACTTAAGAACGGCGCAGGAGATGGAACAAACAGTCGACTATTGAACGCGAGAAGAGCGAGTTCGATTTTGTTTTCATCGCGTAAGTATTTTATCTTTACGCCAAGAGTATAAACAAATAAACTATATACACATATATATATATACATATGTAAACATTTGCAGCATGTTTATATGTGTATGTGTATATTTTTCGACTTTCTATACCTAACATTTGTATATTTCTTTTTGCTTCTCATATTTCAAGGCGTAGTAAAATTATGGCCAGCGGCTTTGACTTCAACAAACTATGTACAACTTTCAGCGAGATCTGTCCCGACTTCGACCAGCCGCATGCGGCTAACAAATCGCTGAGTTTGGACTTTGCCCACAAAGTGCTCTTTGACCTTGGGCCCAAAATGCGCCACATCAAGCAAAGTGGCACAGCACAGATGTGGCGTTTATTGTTCAGCGGGGGCACAAGCGTCTTCATTTACACCTATACCTTCAAGAGTCCCATCAACGTTAACCCCCATCTGCAGGACAAGAAGCTTTACCTAACACTTAAGCAGGCTGGCCTGCTAGCCGTCCGCAAGCTATGCTCCCTGCTGCCCGACCGCTATGATCCACGGGACAAGATACTGCTGACACCTTTGGCTCGGGCTGTGTTTGCGGCCCAGAATATTTCCAAAATTGCCTCAGCTCTGACTGCGCTACAACGGCGTGTGGTGGACATCAACGAGGTGGTCAAGGCAGTCATCAGCAGCTGCCAAACGGACGGGTTCCACTTGGAGCACAGCCAGTGTCACATTGCCCTGGTGGCCATTGAGGTGACCAACACTGACCCAGCACAGCGCCAGAAACTCCGTGAAAAGTCAATGCGGCTCTACGCAAAACACGGCAAAACTTTTGAGCCTGCACTCTACGAGATTTACGCACAGCACTCCAAGTTAGCCAGTAGACCGCCAGATGTTGATCTCTCCCAGCCCAGCACATCCAATCAGGCCAGTAAAAATCAGTCCAAGAACAAGAGCATAGACACCGTTCTACGCAGTATTGCCAGAACTGTCGATGATCCTCTTAGCGGTGGCACAGTGGATATAGAGCTTGGCGCAGCCCCAGTTTCCTTCAGTGAAATTGAGTTGACTTTACCCACGCCAATCGACGTTCAAGTCGAAGCCACTAATCTGGAGTACATCAGATTCGTGCAAATGAGAAAAAACATAATCTATTGAACATTTGTTTTCGTATGAATTTACGAATTTTATCAAATAATTACTTATGATTAAAATATATGCATTTTAATAATAAACAAGTGAGAACGTTGCAATTAAGTTGAATTGATTAAATTTTTTAAAATTGAATCTATGTAACTACATATATAACAAGTAAGAACGTTGCAGTCGTACGTAACCGACTGCGTAATACTCGTTCACAGTACACAGAAGTTATTATTGTTATTTTTGAAAAATATAGAATTTTTATATTTCGTACGGGCGGGGGTGAGTGTGGCCAACATTTTTCGGCTCGAAAAATTTGGCACTATCTGGCAAATTTTGTGACTCTAGCTCCAAAATTGTGGGAGATATAGCTTTTCGCGATTTGCAGGGGCAGGAGTGGGCGTGTGAAGAATATTTTTTACGAATCGTTAAATGGGCTGACCAGCCATCTACGTTTAAAATTTTCCTTATTTAAAGGAGAAAGGAGGATCACGAATCTACCTTCCAAAGATATAGCCATTTCCGATTTTTTAAGGCGGGGGCACTGGGAGGCGTTGTAGTGGGCGTGGCCTGGATATCAAGGTCTCAATCTTTTGAGGAGGTCACCAGGAATCTACATACCAAGTTTGATGTCTCAAGCTTTAAAATTGTGTTAATTATACACGTGTTACCGTTTTGAGCTTGTAAATATATCGATTTTAGCGATTACGGAGGCGGAAGGGGGCGTGGCTAGAAAATTTTTTCTGTGATGTTTGGGGGACCTTATCAGTAATATATATTCAAAATTTTGGTGACTCTAGCTCTAAAACTGTGGGAGATATAGTCATTTCCGATTTCTTGGGGCGGGAGCGCTGGGGGGCGTTCTGGTGGGTGTGGTCAGGAAGTCAGCGCCGCATGTTTTGGAGGAGATCACAAGCTATCAACATTCCAAATTTGGTGACTCTAACTTTAATATTGCGGAAAATATTCAACTTAAATCGATTTGCGATTTGACGTGTATCGACAACTTATCGATATGCCAGGCTCCCAGTGGGCGTGGCGCAAAAATCTTAACACTTTATCTAAAGTAGTTGCTTGGCGAATAACATGCTGCCCAAACCATAAGATCTAGGAAGCTACATTCCTTAGTGTAGTTACTTTATGGGATATATATTCTAGGCGATATTTATACTCGTTCACAAAGTGATGAATGCAACTTTCTTCGGCACTTTTGAAGTTAGACACTTGAAATTTGGAATATATACTTTTGGTTATATGCTTCACACAAAGTGTAAACATTTTTGTGCTGGAAGGCTGGCAAATCGATAACAAGTAAGAACGTTGCAGTCGGACGTAACCGACTGCGTAATACCGCTAACCAAGTAACATATAGATAGGTCACCTAGAACAAAAAGGTGTGCAACTTTTTATACCCTGAACCCATTGAAAATGGGTAAATCAGGGTAAAATGATTTTGTGCAAATGCATGTAGGACTGATTAGGTCTCTTTTATTAATATAGAGATAATATTATGTTTAACGGAGTACATACGGTTAAGAGATAACCTGGAACAACTGACGACTTGACGACTTTACAACTTGACTCTGAAACTCTACTCTTTTCCTTTCCTGCTTCGCACGCTTCACCCTTGCCACTCTGCGTTACTGATGGGTGTTGCCACCTGACCAATAATGCTACTCGTTACATGTATGTAACAGAGAGAAGGAAGCATCTCCGACCCCATAAAGTATATATATTCTTGATCAGCATCACTAGCCGAGTCTAGCCCTGTAAGTCTGTCTGAGCGTCTGTCCGTCTGTCTGTATGAACGCGTCGATTTCGGAGAGCACAGAAGCTAGAAAGCCGCACTTGGACTTTTGAAGTGTATACCATACGCAGATCAAGTTTATTTCAAATCACCGACAACTCATCTCATTTTCTTATTATCGATAACTATCGATTTTTTGGCTCGGTTTTTAGAACATATCTTAAAAACCATTAGTGCTAGAGAATCCAAATTTAGTTCAAACTGTTTGCGTGAAGCACACGCACGTAATGAATATTTCGGATTTGGGCTTTGGTTTATACATAGATTTCGATGCTCTTGTTAAGCCCTGAAAATTTCATTAAGATCATACTCTTAGTTTAGAAGTTACACACGAATTTAGTTTCCATAGTGGGGGCTAAGCGCAGCAGCTGTTCGAAGCGTGCAACCTGCGTTTACATGTGTGTGTGTGTGTGTATGTGTGATTCGGTGTATGTGTGTATGAATGTAAGAAGACTGAAATGTAGGAAACACAGAATTCAGGGTATTTCCGAGTCGGGCGTTCCCGACTGGAGCCTTCTCACCTGTTTTTTGTGCGGCAGATCCCAGATCGGCTTCGGTTCTGCCACTAATCAAATAACATATAAATAGGTCACCTAAAAAACTCTTCTTAGTTTAGAAATTATTCACAAATTTAGTTTCCATCCGCTGAGTAAAGTGCGGCGTGCGTTTGCAGGTGTGTATATGTGTGAATTTAGGTAAGCATGTAAGGGGGCTTAAATTTATGTAACGATATCTCACAGGTCGCCATAAAAGATTGAATCTAGATTTTTGCATCGACTAGGCAAAGGCAGCTAACAGCTAACATGGGCACACAAACACAAAAAATGCATATAAGTACATTTACAAATATGAATAAGTGTGCGTGCAATCTCATTCGGGAAAACATTTGTTGCAAGCGCACCTGCTTTTAAGTACCCTCACCAACAATCACTACTAAAAATCCAAAGATTTCTCACAAAACTCTGAAAGCGAAAGGGAAGAGAGCGACCGAAACATATCAATTTCCGGCGCATTGCAGCACGAGATCACTGAGATCAAACACAGCCATGTTTTGTAGTGTGAGGGAGCAAGATACAAAGAAAATGTGCTATCTCCCTCGATCCCCATTAAGCAAATGACACGCTTACTCTACAAAATTATAAATAAAATAAAAAAGCGCAGTAGTATTAAAATGGATACTAAACAACTAAACATTAAGCTCGAAGAAAACACCTCCGGTGCTTCCGTTGATGATAATTCCGTAAGTTGGACGAATTACTTGAGTGATGGAAAATGAGATAGAATAATTATGTAATTTATTAGCAATGGGAATCACTGGACAGTCGGTGTCGATCGCTTTGCGCAAAGGCCGTGAAGAAATTTTTTGAGAATATTGTTGTAACAAAAGACGAAGTGGAAGAGTTTACCAATCAAAGATAACCAGATAACCAGATAAAGGACCTACAGGATAAGTTATCAGAGCTTCAAATTAAACTGACAGTTTATAAGGAAAGGATAAATGCTGGAATTACAGCGAATGAAGCCACAATCAAGGAAAAAGATGATCAAATTCAGAATCTGCAATGTAAAGAAAAATATATCGATGCCTTGGGGATCACATATCTCAAATTGAAGGCCATAAGTCCACCATTATACAGGACAAAAACACAATTGAAGTCTTAAATTTGAAGGTCCAGGAAAAGGATAATCAGCTATCGTAAGACAAAACACAGCTTGATAAGTAGGTGAATCAAATTCATATTTCTTTACCCTATAGAGCCACTATCAAGGATAAAGATGATCATATTGACAAGTTGCAATCTAAAGTAAAATCATTCGAGATGAAATCAGGTGAAAACGACGCTCTCCTAGGGGATTACAGATCTCAAATTAAAGCCCTTAAGTCCACCATTATGCAACTAAAACGCACAATCGAAGTCCTAAATTTGAAGGTTCGGGAAAAGGATAATAAGCTAGCGTAAAACCAAACACAGCTTGACATACGGGTTAATCAAATTCATATTTCTATTTTCTTTACCTTATAGAGACAAAACTAAATTGATGCAACTGATTGGCATTGAACCATGTCAAGTAAAGCTGGAAGATACAATGGCTGGACAAGAATGTAATTCAGATGGTAATTCAGCGAAGATTCGATGGAAATGAGGATTTTGACAGGGACATGGCTGATTACCGCCTAGGATTTGGTGATCAGAAAAGAGATTTTTGGCTTGGCCTGGATAAGCTTCACAAAATAACAACACATCAACAACATGAGCTCTATGTGCATATTGTTGACTTTGATAATGAAACACATTACGCTCGATATGACAATTTCGTTGTTGGCGGTAAAGATGAAGACTATCAGCTTAACTTACTAGGAGAGTGTTTTGGAGATGCTGGCGATTTATTGCGTTTTAGTATGAATCGATATTTCGGGAAGTGCATTAACTACAAATTAGGGTTTTGGTATACATCGAAAACCTGTCCACAAGTGTAAGTAGTAAATATTAAATATGTGCATTTGAAAAATAATTTATTAATAATTTCATTCTAGCAATCTAAACGGAAAATGTTCAATAATCAAAATGAATAGTCATCAATATATATTTTGGGGCCGCGAAAAATGGGGAAATGGTTTCATTAATATTAAATCAGTTAAAATGCTACTTAGATTACATAAAAGGACATAGGTCATATTTTTCGCATTATTGTTAAATTATATTCAATTCTTCATAAGGCCGTAAAATTTGTATACGGAACTTCACACGTTTTTATACCCTTGCAGAGGGTATGGTAATTTTGTCAAGAAGTGTGTAACGCATAGAATGAGATGGAGGAACGAGGAGAGAAGTTGTGTGAGCTCATAAAAGTATATAAATTATGTTATTATTTATATTAAATATTATATGTATAAAAAGAGGAGAGTTGCAGTTCGGCATTTGACGAGAGAGGTTGTGAGAACTGTTTCCAAACGAGATCAAACGACGAAATTACTTGTAACTTAAAGCATTACAATTATTATTTGTTAATTACTTTTATCACTAAAATCCCACATATATATTATTCATTTTTTTTAAGACGATGAACAATTGTCAAACCAATTTAACCCACACATACACTTCACTGAAATAAAGTATTGTTGCGTTCCATACGAAACAGAGTGTTGTTCATCAGAGGGAGAAGCAGTCCTCGACAGCGGCGTTTCCCCACATCACTGCGGACTGTGCAGACAGCGACAAGCAATATACATATATGCGAACATTTGAAGTTTTGCTACGATAGTCCGATCAGATATCAGGGCTGTCGGGGGCTTTCAGGAATTCATTCCTATAGATAAATGGTGCTTCGAATACGCGTCGGATGGGACTTCACTCATTCCAATCCGATAGAGATAGTTTCCAAACCAAAGGATACAGGTATTTACTGTATTCTGATTGAAAGGTATTGTGAAGAGCTTTTAGGTTTACCTTGGCACTTTTTTCGTTACGTAAGTAAATTTTTAGGCCATGCCCCTTTCCGTCCTCGTAATCACAAAAATCGACATACATATCTAAAAGCTGAAATCGATAACAAATGTATTAGTAACCAAATATGTAACATATACATAGGTATTTACGTCACCTAAAACAACAAATTGAGGCACTTTTTTTTTGTGGCGGGTCCCGCATTCTCATTTCACTCACAATCTCAGAGAATATGAGTGTCGTCTCATTTGCTTCGTACGGATTGAGCGAGATAGAAGATGTTGTGCAACTTACTCCCTCACACTCCCTCGCACTGAGTGATTTCAAGCAGCAGTGAAATTTCTTCAATTTTCGGTCGCTTTACTTTCCTTTTGCTTTCAGAGTGCTGTGAAATATTTAAAGGGTATGGCCTAAAATCTTCGGATTTTTATTACTGTTTGTTGGTGAGGGTACTTAGAAGCGGGTGCGCTTGCGAGAAAAGTTTTTCGGGATGAGTGTGCACGCGCACTTCTTTATATTTCTAAATGTACACTAGTCGGCATATATATTTTGATGAAACCTTTTTGTAGCTATTGAACATTGTTTAGCTTAGTATGTGCGTAGTATAGCGTAGTATGTGTTTTAGCACTGTGCTTACCAAATTTTACATTATTTACCTTATGCATTCTCGTTCTACTGATAAGAGTGCATGCAGGCAACGAATTTTTGCGTGGCATAATTATTTTGACGAAGTCTTTGTGTAAATGTTTTTCACTTTTGAGCAATTGGAAACGGAAACAAACTTCTATATTTTATTTTAATTGATATTAAACGTTGATAAAAAAATATAAATTGATTACAAAATATAGAACCACGGGTAAAACGGCTGAGTTGAGTTTGGCTATCAGAGCTTCAATGGTAGCAAAGTTTAATGATGGAAAGGCAGTAAAAGACATTGCAAATGAGTATAAGGTATCGCGTCAAACTGCGCACTATCAAATTAATAAATTTAAAAAGCATAATGACCTAAGAAATTTAACGAGATCAGGGGCTAAGCGCAAAACAACGCCCACTGAAGGCCGAGTCCTTCGAAGAGAATTAAAAAAAAAATATTTTTTTGAAGGCTAAATCTGCTGCAGATCAATGGAATTTGACGGCCAAGACTCCAATTAGTGAGGGCCATGTCCGACGACGTTTCAAGGAAGGAGATTTTAAAACAATAAAAGCTAAGGACGTGCCATACATATCAAAGGCCAACAAGCTTAAAAGACTGTCTTTCGCTAAGGAACATATTCACAAACCAAAAGAGTTTTGGAGAAGTATTCTATGGACAGACGAAAATTCATTTGAGTATAACTCATCAAAAAACCAATTTTTTGTTAGATTGCCAAAGACAGAAAGGCAAACAGGATAATGCCCCATGCCACAAAGCACGGATGATAACAAACTTTTTGGACGATGTTGGTGTTCCCACTTTGAACTGGCCACCACAGAGTCCCGATTTAAATATTATTGAAAACATCTGGTCCCTTTTGAAACGAAAGAGAACAGTTTCGTTAAACAAAACCAGAGAGGAAACAATTTCTGAGGTCACTTCCTCCAGAGATTTTCCAAAATTTAGTGGATTCCGTACCGAGACGCCTTCAACACATTTTATTAAATTCCTGTTCATTTCTATAAGTTTGTTAAGTTTAAGGTTTGATTTCTTAGTATTCTATACTTGTCAAAATACTTATGACACCGCAAGAAATTAGTAATCCATTTATATCTTTTTAAGTTTCTATGAATTATAATTTTTTTTTGCCTATTTTTAAGTTTGTATTATGTATAGCTAAAAAGTAAAAAATAAACAAGCATTCTCTATAAAGCCATTTAAAAGTTAAATTCAAGAATGAACCATTTTTATTTCGTCAAAATACATATGCCGACTAGTGTATATGTTATTTGGTTAGTGGTATTACGCAGTCGGTTATGTCCGACTGCAACGTTCTTACTTGCTTTAAATTGAATCTATGTAACCACATATATAAAGGCCATAACCGGTTAGTCCAGAGCTCCGATTAAATCTTTACGTAATCTTTATGTTATTGTCAATACGAAGATCATTATACTATCGGCAGTGTAAGCAAACTTGTATTGCCTTTACTGACTGCTTGGCGAATAACATGCTGCCCAAACCATAAGATCTAGAAAGCTAAATTTCTTAGTGTAGTTACTTTATGGGATATACTTTTTAGGCGGTATTTATACTCGGTCACAAAGTGTAAATGGTATATTGATTTGTGCAATGTCCGTCATTCTGTCCGTCTGTCCATGCGGATAAACGCAACTTTCTTCGGCACTATTGAAGTTAGAGACTTGTAACTTGGAATATATACTTGTGGTTATACGCTTCAGATAAAATGTAAAGATTTTTGTGCCGCGCCTACTGGGAGGCTGGCAAATCGATCGAGCAGCTCCCCCACCAGGCAAAAAATATATGTATATATATAAAAATATAATATTATATAAATATATAATATATATATATATAGTATATATACCTATACCTATATACCACCTGAATGCTCAAATCGATAACATATGTATACTTCCCACAATTTTGGGGCTAGGGTCACCAAATTTGGCGGACAGTGTTTGGATGACCTTCTCTTAAGATCGAGCAGAAAAATTTTGGTCACGCCCACTCCATTTCTTACAAATTACAAAAATCTATATTTTTCCAAAATAAAATCCAGTTAGAACGTTGCCGTCGGACGTAACCGACTGTATAATACTACTAACCAAAAAACATATGTATATGTGTGTACATATGTTGCAAGCATTTGCACATCCAAATGTATGAAAGTGCAAGTCCGCGCTGGGTTATTTTTTATTTGTTATTGTTTTTTTTTTCTACCTAACCACCTAAACCATTGATGAGTTTGTTTTTTTTTTGCAAGGACAAAATAAAGAATCATAAGTCAGGCCAAATCATTCAGCCAGCTCGCAATTCACACCCACCCAAGACACACATACATACAAACATATGTGTGTGAAGCTGAAAATCCACAACATTTTTAATCTAAACTCTTTGCATCGAGCAGGCAGTGAGACCAAAGACAATATAAACACTAAGATACGTAGCGCGCATACATTTGAATGCAAGACAAAATTTCTAGTGTTGCTTTTTAACTTACTTTTCGCTCTTCAAACGCCACGCCAGCCGAGTGATTTTTCGCTCTCCAAAAGAAATACGACGAAATGCCGAAGGCGTTGCGCTCTGCTGCTGACACGAGCAACGAAATCAGTCGGCAGGCTAGTTTCAGCAAAGCTGGTTGATGGTAGAGAGAGACGATTGATAATGGCTTGCGATCTCATATGCTTGTGTGTGTGCGTGTGAGTATGCACAAGTACACCACATACGTATGAATATGTCAGTGGCGTATGCATGATTTTTCTTGGTTTCAAAATAAATATTATTTTTTAATATAGGAAGGTGGTTTTTGGCTGTTAAATCGCACCCTAATCTAAATATGTAGTTGGATGTTCGTAAAAACAATGCGGCAAAACTTGAAATTCTTCAAATTAAAAAAAATATTTATTTTTAAACCCCTACCCCCCAAAAAATCCTGCCTACGCCACTGAAATATGTAATTTTTGCACTGCGTTGTCTTTGGCTGCCGAAAAACGTTTTCTTCTAGTTTGTCTTGCGCCGACTGGCGCCGACATTTAATTGAAATAAATTATTATTTTATATTATATGTTCATACATATACATAGTATATAATATCAATTAATTACTCCACAATTAAAAGGATATTACGCATTCAAGTTGTGAGAGCGCAAGGGCACCGATTTCGTCTTCGCTCCCAATTTTGTGAAAATCAAGCTGCCTTATAACATTTTTTTGTTCAGTGGCTTAGTGTTTAAATTGTCTTTGGTCAGACCCATGGCGCACAACTACAATATTGCATATACATATGTATGTACATGTAGCAATATGAGTAAGTGTGCGTGCACACTCATCCCGAAAATGCAAGCACACACCCGGTATTAACGGAGTTGTTAGGACTTCAGCGTGAAAAAACACTGTTTTGCGATTTTTTTCTCAAATACGGATTGAGCAATTTATTCGAACCTTTTGTACATTATTGAGCATACTTTTGACAATTTTGTGTAATTTGTTCATGCAGAAATATTGAAGCATAAGCCGGTAACAGAGCTTCCCCCAGAACGTCTTGGGAAAAAATCAATTTGCGGTGTTCACCATAACTCGGCCGGAAATTATCCGAAAATGAAAAACCATAAAAATAAGTTAAACTATAATCAAATCTTCCCCCCCACGTTTTATGATAATTTTTATTTCATTTAAAAATTTTTGGCGGCCATCTAAAGTGTGAAATATTATTTTCCACAAAAAATTCCACCATTTTGTGGGTGGGAAACACCCTTAATATAAAAAAAATCGAACTAAACGTAGGGGGCGGTATTTTATATGCTGAAAATATGTACAAACTTTGAAATGAATCGGTTAAGTAGTTTTTAAATGGCAGTGAACACGGACTTTTGAAAAGTAGTTTTGAGAAAAGCGCGTCTAAAGTTTATGAAATATGAATTATAGCTTTAAAGGCCTGGAGATTAATAGCACAATAACTTTAAGAATATTGCTTATGTATACCGGCTTAAAATTTTAAGAACATATTCTTGAAATATTAAACAATAAGATAAGACGAAAAACAAGTATCTTAAGTACCTTCACCAACAATTAATAATCGCAAGATTTCATGACAAAGTGCCGAACCCTTTGAATATTTCACAGCTATCTAAAAGAGAAAGGGAAGTAAAGCGACCGAAAATTGATATTTCTTCAATTTTCGGCGCATTGCTGCTTGAAATCACTCAGTGCGAACACAGAAAATGCTTTGCAGTGTGAAAGAGCAAGTTGCACAACATCTTCTATCTCCCTCACTCCACACTAAGCAAATGGAACGTTACACTCATATTCTCTGAGATTGTGAGTGAAATGAGAATGCGGGACCCGCCACAAAAAAAAAGTGCCTCAATTTGTTGTTCTAGGTGACGTAAATACCTATGTATATGTTACATATTTGGTTACTAATACATTTGTTATCGATTTCAGCTTTTAGATATGTATGTCGATTTTTGTGATTACGAGGACGGAAAGGGGCATGGCCTAAAAATTTACTTACGTAACGAAAAAAGTGCCAAGGTAAACCTAATAGCTCTTCACAATACCTTTCAATCAGAATACAGTAAATACCTGTATCCTTTGGTTTGGAAACTATCTCTATCGGATTGGAATGAGTGAAGTCCCATCCGACGCGTATTCGAAGCACCATTTATCTATAGGAATGAATTCCTGAAAGCCCCCGACAGCCCTGATATCTGATCGGACTATCGTAGCAAAACTTCAAATGTTCGCATATATGTATATTGCTTGTCGCTGTCTGCACACTTCGTGTTAGTCCGCAGTGATGTGGGGAAACGCCGCTGTCGAGGACTGCTTCTCCCTCTGATGAACAACACTCTGTTTCGTATGGAACGCAACAATACTTTATTTCAGTGAAGTGTATGTGTGGGTTAAATTGGTTTCACAATTGTTCATCGTCTTAAAAAAAAATGAATAATATATATGTGGGATTTTAGTGATAAAAGTAATTAACAAATAATAATTGTAATGCTTTAAGTTACAAGTAATTTCGTCGTTTGATCTCGTTTGGAAACAGCTCTCACAACCTCTCTCGTCAAATGCCGAACTGCAACTCTCCTCTTTTTATACATATAATATTTAATATAAATAATAACATAATTTATATACTTTTATGAGCTCACACAACTTCTCTCCTCGTTCCTCCATCTCGTTCTATGCGTTACAACTTCTTGACAAAATTACCATACCCTCTGCAAGGGTATAAAAACGTGTGAAGTTCCGTATACAAATTTTACGGCCTTATGAAGAATTGAATATAATTTAACAATAATGCGAAAAATATGATCTATGTCCTTTTATGTAATCTAATTAACATGTTAACTGATTTAATATTGATGAAACCATTTCCCCATTTTTCGCGGCCCCAAAATATATATTGATGATTATTCATTTTGATTATTGAACATTTTCCGTTTAGATTGCTAGAATGAAATTATTAACAATAAATTATTTTTCAAATGCACATACAAATGCACATTTAATATTTACTACTTACACTTGTGGACAGGTTTTCGATGTATACCAAAACCCTAATTTGTAGTTAATGCATTTCCCGAAATATCGATTCATACTAAAACGCAATAAATCGCTAGCATCTCCAAAACACTCTCCTAGTAAGTTAAGCTGATAGTCTTCATCTTTACCGCCAACAACGAAATTGTCATATCGAGCGTAATGGGTTTCATTATCAAAGTCAACAATATGCACATAGAGCTCATGTTGTTGATGTGTTGTTATTTTGTGAAGCTTATCCAGGCCCAGCCAAAAATCTCTTTTCTGATCACCAAATCCTAGGAGGTAATCAGCCATGTCCCTGTCAAAATCCTCAATTCCATCGCATCATCTCTGAATTACCATCTGAATTACCATATGAATTACATTCTTGTCCAGCCATTGTATCTTCCAGCTTTACTTGACATGGTTCAATGCCAATCAGTTGCATCAATTTAGTTTTGTCTCTATAAGGTAAAGAAAATAGAAATATGAATTTGATTAACCCGTATGTCAAGCTGTGTTTGGTTTTACGCTAGTTTATTATCCTTTTCCCGAACCTTCAAATTTAGGACTTCGATTGTGCGTTTTAGTTGCATAATGGTGGACTTAAGGGCTTTAATTTGAGATCTGTAATCCCCTAGGAGAGCGTCGTTTTCACCTGATTTCATCTCGAATGATTTTACTTTAGATTGCAACTTGTCAATATGATCATCTTTATCCTTGATAGTGGCTCTATAGGGTAAAGAAATATGAATTTGATTCACCTACTTATCAAGCTGTGTTTTGTCTTACGATAGCTGATTATCCTTTTCCTGGACCTTCAAATTTAAGACTTCAATTGTGTTTTTGTCCTGTATAATGGTGGACTTATGGCCTTCAATTTGAGATATGTGATCCCCAAGGCATCGATATATTTTTCTTTACATTGCAGATTCTGAATTTGATCATCTTTTTCCTTGATTGTGGCTTCATTCGCTGTAATTCCAGCATTTATCCTTTCCTTATAAACTGTCAGTTTAATTTGAAGCTCTGATAACTTATCCTGTAGGTCCTTTATCTGGTTATCTGGTTATCTTTGATTGGTAAACTCTTCCACTTCGTCTTTTGTTACGACAATATTCTCAAAAAATTGCTTCACGGCCTTTGCGCAAAGCGATCGACACCGACTGTCCAGTGATTCCCATTGCTAATAAATTACATAATTATTCTATCTCATTTTCCATCACTCAAGTAATTCGTCCAACTTACGGAATTATCATCAACGGAAGCACCGGAGGTGTTTTCTTCGAGCTTAGTGTTTAGTTGTTTAGTATCCATTTTAATACTACTGCGCTTTTTTATTTTATTTATAATTTTGTAGAGTAAGCGTGTCATTTGCTTAATGAGGATCGAGGGAGATAGCACATTTTCTTTGTATCTTGCTCCCTCACACAACAAAACATGGCTGTGTTTGATCTCAGTGATCTCGTGCTGCAATGCGCCGGAAATTGATATGTTTCGGTCGCTCTCTTCCCTTTCGCTTTCAGAGTTTTGTGAGAAATCTTTGGATTTTTAGTAGTGATTGTTGGTGAGGGTACTTAAAAGCAGGTGCGCTTGCAACAAATGTTTTCCCGGATGAGATTGCACGCACACTTATTCATATTTGTAAATGTACTTATATGCATTTTTTGTGTTTGTGTGCCCATGTTAGCTGTTAGCTGCCTTTGCCTAGTCGATGCAAAAATCTAGACTCAAATTTTTATGGCGAGCCCCCTTGTATTCATACATGCATGCAAACGCACGCTCCACTTTTCTCAGCGGCTGCGCTTGGGCCCCACTATGGAAACTAAATTTGTGAATAACTTCTAAACCAAAGCGCAGGTCCGAAGTATTTGAATTGCTTTTTTCATATGTGGGACGAGTGAGGGGTGGTATCCAAAATCCGAAATATTCTTAACCTGCGTTTGCTTCACGAGAATATATTTGGTTGCTTATGCCCTTCTAGTTTCTGAGATGTGCTCAAAAAACTGAGTCACAAATCTGATAAATACCGATAAGAAGAATAGGAGACGAGTAATCAACAATTTGAAATAAACTTGATATACGTATGGTATACACGAACTTAAAAAACTCCAAGTTCAGCAATCTAGCTTTTGTTGTCTCTGAAATGTTATTTGGCTCGAACACAGTGGACGATACAGATTTGCGCCGTTTCCAGAGGATGTGTTCTAAATGCCTTGTGGATATATTCACATTTATCAGCCTCCCAGTGCGCGGAACTAAACAATCTTAGTACGTTATCTGCTGCGGATATATTTCAAATACCAAATCTCTAGTAGAGGCCTGCATGGATAATTTCAAATTTTCGCCTAGAGTTAGTATAGTGAATACTGTACCCACATTCACTGCACACTGTTCTCATTGTAATGAGTATACTACAAGCAAAAATAAAAGGGTACAACTTTTTGCTATACACACATCGAATTAAATACTATGTGTATTCATCGTTTACAGTAGTGTACCCCAGATAGTCACCGGCTCCGGCAACGAGTGCAGCGTCCGAAAGAGCCTTTCTGTTGCGAAACATTTAATTTTTGAGAAGCGCTGCCAAATTACCACAAATGAGAATATGGTAAATCAGATTATTTTTCTTCATACCAATAACATGAGTACACCAGAAAATGAGTAGGAGCACACCATTCTCTACTACAGAGCCGTCTACACTATTCACACACATTCACTTAACAGAGTAAAGCAGAACATGTATACAGACTTACAGTGAATGTCTCATAAGCCGTTTTGGATGTATTCATGCAGCTCTCTAATCTCTAGCGTAGAAAAAAAAGTTGCGTCCATACGTATAGACGGACTTACAGCATAACGGATATTGCACAAGCCCTATATACTATTTCACTTTGCGATCGAGTATAACAACTCCCTAGCAAAGAGTTTGCTTAACAGCAATACCGACGCTGTTCGAAGTGTGCAGCTTAAAGCTTCGGTTAATGTATACAAACATATGTACTTACATCTATTTTTAGTTACATACAGTGGCGGACAAAACTCTACATACGACCCCTTTTTCTTAAGTTTAGAAAGTTCTAAAGGATTTGAAAAAAAAGTAATGATGCAGGTTTGTTTTAAATCTTATTATTGTATAAAAAATAACAAAAAAATATATATCTCCAATATTAACTTTTAAAGTTATTCACTTAAAACTTTAAAAAGGGCACTGACAAAAGTGTACGTACGTTTTTTTGGCTTCACTCTTTTTGCTATTTCTTTCTGCTAAAACATTACGGTAATGTACCGTTTGTTTTATTTTATGGTAAGCTTTGTATTTTTCTTGAAATTTGTTGAGATTTGGCATTTTAAAAAGTGTACGATCGGAAAAATGACTCCACGCAAAGAAATTTCTGCCGATGTGCGAAAATTGGTTATTAAACATAGAAATGACAACAAAACATTTGGCGAAATTGCAAAAATATTATGTTTAAGCAAGTCAACGGTACAAACTATATTTAATAATTTCAAAAAAATCAAATTCCGTCGAAAGCAAGGCGCGCACTGGCCGTCCAAAGAAGCTTGACCGTAGAGACGTATCATTCATACGCAAAGAAGTGGACCGAAATCCCAAAGTTCATGCCACTAAGTTGGCCCAAGACCTAGCGGAGAGATCTAAAATTACTGTTCACCCACGCACAGTAACCAGGACTCTCAATAATGAAGGATTTCGCTGCAGAACTCCTCGCAAGAAACCCCTTATAAGCGAGAAAAACCGGAAACTTCGCTTGGAGTTCGCAAAAAAACATATAGATAAGGGTATCGAGTTTTGGAAACGGGTTCTTTTTACAGATGAGTCCAAATATAACATATTTGGATATGACGGGAAAGCAAAAGTTTGGAGAAAACCCAATACTGCGATGGATCCCAAGCACCTTATTCCATCTGTAAAGCATGGTGGTGGCAGTGTGATGGTCTGGGGCGCAGTTGGAGCCTCAGGCGTTGGTAACCTTGCATTTGTTGAAGGTATAATGGATCGCTTCCAATACAAGACCATATTGGAACACAATTTGAAGCCATCCGTTGAAAAGTTAGGCCTAGGAACCAGCTGGATCTTCCAACAGGATAATGATCCCAAGCATACGGCGCAAATAGTGAAGGACTGGCTACTGTATTATGCTCCACGGCAACTGCATTCACCTCCGCAAAGCCCGGACTTAAATATCATAGAGCACGTATGGGAAATTTTGGAGCGAAAGATCCGAAAACACGCTATTAGTGGTGCTCCAACACTTAAAGAAAAGCTGCAGGAGGAATGGCAGAATATTTCGCGGGAGGAGGTCGAAAATTTAGTAGCTTCAATGCCTAGACGCTTACAAGCGGTCATTGATGCTGGTGGTGGCTCAACAAAATATTAAACTTACGTATTTATTATTATTTTTCATATTATTTTTAATTTCTTAAGTTCGTACGTACACTTTTGTCAGTGCCTTTTTTAAGTTTTAAGTGAATAACTTTAAAAGTTAATATTGGAGATATATATTTTTTTGTTATTTTTTATACAATAATAAGATTTAAAACAAACCTGCTTCATTACTTTTTTTTGAAATCCTTTAGAACTTTCTAAACTTAAGAAAAAGGGGTCGTATGTAGAGTTTTGTCCGCCACTGTACATCCATATGCAAGTGCGGGGAACCGAGAATTTTTTATCTGCATAACAATTAATTGGTCTACAATAATAGCTTGCAAATGTATAAAAAATATATTTTATAAGAAATGTATCAAAAGTATCAATTTCGTGATCAAAAATTAATTTTTTATTCTTAGCTAATCCGTGAAGAACTCAAATTTCTGAATTAAATTGCCGTAGCTACGCCATACTCATTTCTTTCTGTGCGCAGGTATGATCCGTGCATAGCTAGAATCTGATATGCCCTCCAGACTTGATGAAGTGGGTGTGCTGTGCTTCTCACGCTGGGAGCTAAGCAATGAAATGACTCCATCAGCGATCTCGTCCAAACTCACAGGTCGATTATAGGATAACATAACGGCCGATATTATGGGCAGCAATATCACACTATATTCTGGCTCCATTGCAAGTTTGGTACGTATACTTTTTCTGAGCCTGTTCAAAATTCACAATTTGATGTTGATTTAGTAGTAATTTCTCCAAATTTAATGTGATAAACTATTCCATGACACTCAAATTGATCAGGTTGACAACTAAACCCCAGCCAGCTTCAATTTCATAAGCCGGACCACATCCACAGTCATAACTCAATCGAAAGCTGCCTGGTCACCGGTTGTTGAATTTCCATCACCGCCCCCTTTCGTTAGGACCAATGAAAAATTCAATTTGAAAAAGTGTCACTTGTCAGTTGGCGATACCCTCTGCCCTCTCCCTCCCATTGTGTTGTGCCTTTTGTTTGCCGTTGCTATTTTGCCTTTCTATCCTGTTGTGCATTTTTGGCAGTGCGATATATCAATACCACGGATATGCGACAAGCATTTCATATGCAAATTGATCACAGCTCGGGGCCCGGCGAGTCAATAACAAAAGGCCACCCACGCATATGCAAATGGGTAGTTGACTTGGAGCCACTTCAGGTTTTATTGCGAGTCGACCCCACGGAAATAAAACTTGTATCTATTACCATTGACGACTTATACAGTTAACGGTACTTCGGTATCTGAAGTTGTAGCACAAAGTAATGTTTTTTATTCTACCTGATTAAGCTGGAATCTTATCAATCAAATGCTAATCCACGAAAAACAAAACTCAAAGGCAATTCCAAATCGTTGTTGGGTTTTAAGTCTTCAGAGTTTTGACTACAGATTTGCATAAATACAGAAGAGTGTTGGGCAATTTGTTAAGCAAAAAGGTAGGGTTGCATACTACGTAAAGAATATTTACAGAACGGGGTTTGCCAAAAATAACACAAGCGAGAACGTTGCAATCGGGTCTAACCGGCATCACAATACTACACATCACAGTGTAATAATAACTAAAATGCACATTTGTAAAAATAATAATAATAATAATATATTGATAATAATAAATGTCATCATTGACACCATGCTTTGATTTGTGATGCGACGAATTTCAAGTTAAATTATCTAATAGCCTAACAATCTAAAAAGAATCAACGCAAAAGTATAATAAAAACCAACAAAGGTTTTCGCTTGGGTGATTTTTTTTCTAAATTGGACCGCTATTGATAAACTTAAGAACTATAAATATTAGTATTAGGCGTATCCGAAAGATCTTAACTCTTTATCTGATGCGAATATAGTCGAATATATATATTCCAAGTTTCAAGTCTCAAGCCTCTATAGCGGCCAAAAATGCGTTCATACGGACGGACGAACGGACATCAAGACAAAAAATATTACAGGAAACCTAATATACTCTTTTTACTTCGTAAGTCAACTGCAAAGTACTTTATTCACAGTGGAATAACAAGTTAAAAAACATCATCAAAATTCTTTTTGAACAAATTATACTTTTGTGGTTTTTTCAAATTTGGCAAATTTATTGC
Organism: Drosophila sordidula; assembly: GCA_035047465.1. Lineage (NCBI taxonomy): Eukaryota > Metazoa > Arthropoda > Insecta > Diptera > Drosophilidae > Drosophila > Drosophila sordidula. The sequence continues at coordinate 14,707,966 of JAWNPQ010000156.1, read as the reverse complement.
TAGTATTCTCGAGCATCTCAACATAGCTGTACAATGAAGTTCTAACATACTTAAGGCTTATAATTATTTTAAATTATTTTAATTTGCGAATATTGCTTATTATTATTATTTTTTTCTTTATCACTCGATTAGGAAGTTCGAATGGCTGCGAAGCCAACGTTGTTTTCTTCTACACATCCTTCTGACTAAGAGGGATTGATCGTGTATACCGTCTCCTATCAAGGTGCCATCCAGATCTCTTGCTAGGACTCATAAGTCTGTATAGGTCTTATTGCGCAGAGATGTTCTGAAGAAGCCATATTTGACACACAATATTGTTGGGCTTTGAACATATTTTTAATATATGATATAATAAAAATTGTTTCAATTTATTTATAAATTATTGTGTTAATTTTCATTTAAAATGTGATTCAACTAATAACATCTCTACACATTGTATTCGGGTTATAAATGTTTCAGTTTTAAAGAGAAAAAGTTCCATGGTGCGCAATCAATTGCATTTTGCTATAATATTTGTCCATTTGTTTGTAAGTATATATTCTTTTTATGGGTGTATGCTTACAAAGACTCGAACTCTCTGGACTTGCTTGCTTGACTCCAATATCATTTCATTTAATCATTCAGTTCAGTAAAAGAATAACAACTCAGAGTTGTATACAGATATACATAAAATAAACACACATAAGCCTCCGAGGCGAATATCAGCTCATATATTACATATCGCTGACTGTGGCTTTTGATTTTTGCCTTGCGACGATTAGTAATCTTCAGTTCGTGTCTATTAACTGAAACCGAAACATCGAAATATTTCTCGGTACTGTGAATGTTTTTGAAAGAGAACTAACTAATATGTAGCATAAATATATATATATATATATATATATATATATATATATGTGTGTATAAGTGTATGTGTATAAGTTTATTTAAAATGCTTTTGTGATTTGCAAGTGTACGAAGTTTAATTTACATTTAACTCGGATTTAAAATATACGCTGTACTTAATTTCGAAGTGTCGTTTATTTGCAACTCATTTGTCTGCCAAATCAAAGTAGAGGGGTATTATAATTCGTATTGTTTATTTCTTGAATATTTTTAAATGAAGAAGGAATAATTCTAAATTCCACAATCAATCTGTTAAGTTGCATAAATAAGAACAAACATTTGAAAATGTGGTACAAGGTACATGAATTTTTAAACTTAAAACGTTCCTACTGTACTGTATTTAAATCGTACATTCAAAAAACGATATTTTGAAACGATACAAAACATTTTTGAAATGTTCGTACTACAGTCGCTCACAGCTTATTTCAACCAGCACCCAACAAAAACTTTAAACAGCTATAACAACTAAACTAGAATATATATTAAAATTATTTAAACGCAGGTTGCTAGTCTACTGTTTTAACTTAATAAATATGACTTCATTTATTTTTTTATATTTTTTTTTATATTTTATAACAATTAAAAACTAAAAAAACAACCAAAAACAATGTAAACTGTGAGCGACTGTATATAAATAAAATTCTCATTTTTTCTCCGAGTGTATGAATATACATAATTACAGACGTGCTGCAATGCAAACAGACATGTCTATATTATTGATCAATCTCTTTGATTCTTTATATACTATTATAAAAGTCTTGTCTGTACCTTGGTATACATTTTCATAAGTTGGAGGGAATCTTCTGACTCTGATCAGCAGAAATTGTCTGGTACTCACTTATTTTGTTTACTTGGCACCCATTGGAACTTGAGTAGAGATTGAATGCATAAACACTTATTGGTAAACCAAATATTATATACAAAGCTCCGCAAAAGCACTATTTGTGATTTGACCACCTTCGAGATACGAAACAATTTTTTATCATACACCGAAATCTCTTTTTACACGATAGATACGATCCCAAACGGCTCTAGACATGAAAGCAACTTAAAAGTACAAGAAATCTTAGTAGTGTTTACTTTGGATTTTTATCCGAATATATTTTAATTTATTAAATAACTTATGATTTGGAAATAAGATCAGCAATTCATTAATATAAAAAAAACATTACAAAATTATATTCCGATAATAATATTGTAATTCATTTGTTCGCATATAAAGGAATGTTCAATATCGTGTTATAATAAAACAATTTGTATAATATGAGAAAATATTTAGCTTTTTTATGCGTGTTTCTTGTTTTTCAAAATCGTGTACACAAAATTCGTGTAAAAAGGGAATCACTAATTATAGCGCACTAATTATATCGTAAGCCCAGCATAAATATAAAAAAAATTTAAAAAAGGCTATTGTTGGGTTCACTTGCTTTTTGTCTTACATAACACTTATATAATAACTGATAGGATATCTGAATTTAATAATCGAATCGAACTACGAAGTGAAGAGTGTTAATATAAAGTCCTATTGCGTATTTTATTTCCTTTGTAGAAGCCCAAAATATGACCGAGAAATCAACACCAAAGTTCATTTTCGATTTTCAAAAGCTGATTAAAACCTTTACTGAGATTTGTCCGGACTTCACCAATGAGCCGAGCTACACGAACGCCACAGTGAGTCGGCGTTTTGCCGAGCAGGTGATCTTCGAATACAGCAAGCAAGCCAAATTGGCCAAGGGCCAGGCAAAGGACAGGGTTTGGAGATTGACGCTGGAGACCAAGTGCAAGCTGGGCAAACCGCTTAGGAACAAGGTGACCATCACGATGCGCGCCACAAAGCAGCCGCCACCGCCTCCGAAGCAGCCTGCTGTGCTGCAGGGCAATCTGGAGCTCACCTTCAAGCAGGCCAGTCTGTTGGCAGTGGCAAAGTACTGCCAAATAGTGCCACATCTCGTGCAGCGCCAGGAGATTGTGCTCACGCCGTTGGCCGGCGCTGTATTCACCAAAGAGGACATCTCTGCGCTGGCAACGGCTTTGCGCGAGCCGCTTCCCCAAGTGCTGATGGCCGTCATCAGCAGTTGCCAAACGGATGGCTTCTACCTGGAGCATAGCCGTTGCTATATTGCACTCGCCGCGATTACAAAGACGGTGGCTGATCTGCAGATGCGAGCCTCTATTGTCAAGAAAACCATTCGAATGTACCAGCTGCATGGCAAGGACTTTGACATGGCCAAGTTTAAAGTATGCAGCCAGCTCCTGCAATCCAGAAGTAGCTCAACCGATCGCCAGCTCCGTTCAAGCAACGTTGACCAAATTGTATCGCAGATAATGTCTTTCAATGTGAAAAGCGATTTGGAGCAGCCGAGTCAAAGACATTATATGAAGTGCGGTGCGCGCTTTGACGGACATGTTAAGGGAAGCCCTGAATAAAAATAAAAACAGTTTCAGTTTCAGTGTAACTGATGCGGCACAAACAAATTAAATGTATGGGAGAAGAATCTAGTGGCACACCTAATCTTTGAATGTGTTTTTCACAAGCTTTTTATTGGAATAAAGATTTCACCTTCCTTACTTTCTGATCTTTGAGTTATTCTAAAATCAACCAGTATAAATAGTTATGCTATTCTATGCGAATTTCAACAAGTATAATATGCAATATTCTTTTGAGAGGTATACACAAATGTATAATGTATTGCATGCCTATTTTCCTGTCTTTTCATATTGTATACAAATGTTTACAAAATAAAATAAAGCCCCAAGCTATGGCTTCAATACAAATGACAAACATTATATTTGGAAATTTTAAATCTTTAATAACAGGTAAATATTCACCATAATTTGCGAAAACCTAAATTATTAAAAAGAAAACTATACAATTAAAATAAAATCTTTAGACAAAAAAAAAAAAAAAATTCTGGTTGAATTGCTTACAAAACTTGAACTTTAACAACTCAGAAAAATTAATGCAAAACAATTAAATTTATTATAATGATACATTATTTGGGTTAAAATCCATGGATGAACGTCAAAGTTATAGCCGTTTGATCAAACTTGCCCGCAATAGCCTTGTTCGCCATTTTGACTCGTACGGCAGAGCTTATTGTAAGATTTTAGTTTGTTGTTTGTGGCGTTTTCCGGTTGCAGCTTTTCGGCGAGTTTTGTTGCTGCGGCAACGCCAAAGCCTATCAGAGATTATGGCGCGTTTAGTCAGAAGGAAATGGAAGTGGAATTGGTCAGACCCTTTTGCGGTCTTTGCGTCGCTTTTCAAAAGTTTTGCACCGTAGTATGTGCCGACGCTGAAAAGCCTTTAAGTTGCGAAGGACATCGCAAAGCAGGCATTGTGAATATCTAAAGGGCGCCCAAAGAAAACAAAATGCATACTTGATAAGCGTTAAGGGACCAAGCCAAATAGCCAACAACAACTGCCACGTTTCTTGCCCCTAAAGCAACCAGAAAAGAACAAACATAAAAATTATTAGAAATGGCATTTTGGCGTCGAGGCTATTATAATATTAATCTTGTGTCGCACTTACTTTTGCTTTAATTAATTTTGGAGTTGACAACATTTTTAGGCTCTTTTTAGCACTTTTTAGCACAACATTTTTAAAAATACTTTAGATGCATTTTAAAATGATAAACAAAGTCTTATCAGGTCTTATAAATAGTAATAGTAATTATTATATAGTTGTTTGACAATTAAAATTAATTTCAGCAATGTTGAAGACTCATTTGAATTTGGTAATGTTTCGCGTTCACTTTTCCCGCTGTAACAACATTTAAGAACAGGTCAAAAAGAGTCGTTAGTTAACGCTTTGGTGACTGTAAAGCTATGTAAATACAGATAAATATAGTAAATATAGCTTTCGCTGATTTTAGAGGGCGTGTCAGAAATGATTTTCGCTTCATCATGGTAAGATTCCTCTATTACTCTGAGAGTTATAAATTTCCGCGACTTACAAGCTCCAAGTAGACGTACCATAAGACCGTTATCTCTTCACTGAAGCGGACTTAACTTAACAGACGTACGGATAGCAAGGCGGACATTGCACAAAACTTATAAAAGCTTGACCACATCTGCTGAACAGCGGATGTATAACTTAGTATATTTCATATTTGTAATATAATTCTTGTTTCATGAATAAATATTCGATACTTTTCTTAGATTGATTAACAAACTAAATGAGTTAAGAATACAGATATAACCGTTTAAGTAATATGAATTTGAAAATAAATAAAAAATCACTAACCATATTTTTTTAATGGCCTGGTTTACTTTAGTACTTTTTAGGACATCAACTCCAAAAGTGTATATCACCATTACTAAGTGGCAGCATATTATCTCTTAATTGAAGAATATATTTAATTTTTGTATTTGCCTTTTAACTTAAATGAATGTGACATATGCCAGCGTTCATTGTGTTTTTCTGGCTGTTAAATTGCACTGCAGCAGAAGCTTTATGCATATGTATAGAATTTATTTTCCGGAAAATACACATTTCAAAGCAGTTACTTACGGCACATTCAGTTTGTGTAATTAATTAATGTATAATTAAATAGTGATTACTTCATGCGTGCAAATGAGTAAACAAGCACACATGTGTACATATGTACATAGAGGCAACATTATCAGCTGCAACCATTGCAATCAATCACACTTACAATATATCAGGTAAATTGGCATTGAACACCTAATGCCGACGGTGTGTGCAACGGCAAATGTGAAATTCAAATTGAGCGCGCGTGATCGATTACTTATCGAAATCAGCAGCAAATTTAAAACACTGTTTACAGTGCTGGCAAACGTAGCAATTCAATAAATTCGTATGTTAATGTTGAAAAATATGAAAAGTAGCGTCGGCATTGTTGTCGATATATCGACACGATCTCATCCCTAGCCATAAATTAGCGGCAAAACAAGCATCAAAATAAAATCAAAACACGAACGACGTAGATGCGTCGCTCTCGGTTCGTGCAAAATGGAGTCGATTAACTTTAATGATTTCTCCGTTAAAGAGCGTCACGAGATAATCACGGCATTCCTCATTAAAATGCGTAAAGCCAACTCAATGCACAGCGCGCACAGCTTCTTCCAATATTATCTCAAACAATTCTACAAAGTGCCAACCAAGCTGCTCGACGACATAATTTACTGTCAGCGCGCCATGAAAAACTATCTTGCAGTGCATCAGGTGTGTGTTTGCGTAAATGATTAGTATGATTGTGAATTTTCGCATTATTTGCTTTATCGATCTTGCAGACAATCGCGAATGTCTTCACCGAGCAACCAGAATCCGTAAGTTTCTATGGCCGGCTCTCCATTTGTGTTGATACCGCGAACCCAGTGGAAGTGGGTAAACTGGGTATAATAGTTTAGCTGGCAGAAGGAGGCTTCACTAGCCGAGTTAGCCGACTTAGCCGTGTCCGTCCGTCTGTCCGTCCGTCTGCATGTAAAAGCGCATCGATCTCAGAGATTAGAGTAGAAGCTTGGGTTTCGAAGTTCCTGCCTATCATACTCAGATCAAGTTTATTTCAAATAGTTGATAACCCTCCCGGTTTTCCTATCATCGATAAATATCGGTGCTTTACCAAATTGAGTTTAGTATGTTCTCTTTAAGCATACGCAGTTCAGAAATACCTCCACCCAGTCGCCCCAAATATGAAAAAAAAAGAACGTTCCAGTCGGGTGTAACCGACTCCGCAATACTTGTTCACAGTACAATAACAGCTGAAAACAGTCGAAAACGTTCTTAGTTGTTATGATTTTGGGAAAATATAGATTTTTATAATTTGTAAGGCCGAGAATGGGCATTGGCAAAATTTTGCTCGACTTTGAGAGGTCATCAGAACGTTGGCAAATTTGGTGACTAGCATTAAAGAATTTTCGTGCTATATTTAGGGAAGGTCTTCAGTAATTAAAATCGAATTGCCACGCCTCAATGGGCGTAGGCACAACGCTTTTAGCGCGGACTTTATAGGATGCATCTAGCTTTAAAAGTGAGAGGAGGCGTAGCGAAAACACCTTAACACTTTATATACATTGCAAATTTGACATGGGACTCTTCATTTCGTGAACGAGTATAAAAAAGCCATTTACCACATTCTTAACCTAAATTCGGATGCTCTTTTTAAGCGCTGAAAATTTCAAACAAAGATCATAAAGAGCAATCCCGTTTATTTTCATTCTCTATTCGGCTCACACACTCAGGACCCAAAGACGAAGAAAAACTACCTGCTCGAGATTGAAGGTGTGCTGCACGAGATCAACGCAGAGTGTCAGTATTTGCTGTTGCGGCTGGAGGAGGACATTGGCCGCTTCTGTTTGCCCTTCACGGAGCAACAGCTGCAGCCCGATGGCAACTTGATCAGCGAAATAGTCAGCGAGGCCGTTGTGCCGCGTGTCTGTGCCACCTTCTTGCCTCTTACGCCGCATTCAGTGGCCGAGCGACCCACGGAGAGTCAGCTGCTACGAAAGTACTTTACCGTGAGTGCCGAGCCAACAAAAAGCAAACCAACAAAGTCGACAGCGCCAAAAAAGAAACCCATTTTGGTGGCAACTGCAGCTGTGCCAAAAGCGGCCGCCAAACAGGCAACAAAGCCCGCAACGCCAGCAGCTGCGGCTGCCAGCAAGTCCGACGAGGTGAATGCCAGTCGCCTTCATTTGCAGGCGGTGCTGAAGCGGACCCGTCTGAATAAGCACTTGAAGGGCGAATCTAAAACGGAAAGTTCAAAGGAGTCGTTTCTGTACTCCTTTGGCCTTTGCACGCAGCTGGAGCACAAACGCCTGCTGCTCTCCCAGGCGCTGAGTCGGAAACCGATGCCAAAGCTTGTTCAAAAGTAGCTCCACAGCCTACATAACGGTTGTTATATCCGTGTATTAAATACATACATAATTGATGATAGTTAGTGTAATATGGTCAAGTTGTAATATGCTTAAATAAGTATTACAAAATGTATATCGTTAAATTTAAATTTAGAATTTTAGTCGCAGTCTAAAGTGTGTAGATATGCATAAAATACTTGACCCAAGCCATATATTTGCTTTAATTAAGATAATTAAGCCACAAAACAAATAATGTATATGTATATGAGTTCTCCAAATAAAGGCTTAAATTAAAGCCGAATGTTTATTTAATCGCAGCACTTTTAGGGTGTGTGCGTGAGTCAACATAAACTAAACTTTTGTTATATACTTGAATCCGAGCAGAATGTTTAAAAAAAGAGCTAAATAATAAAAAGAAAAGCTGGACAAAAGTGTCGGGAAACAGCATTTCACAATATTATTCAGCGAGCTTTTTACTAAGCAAAGACGAAGAACAACAAAACAACGTAAAAGGACAATAGCGCCTAATAGCCCGTTGATGGTGTTGCTTGAGGTGCCGGAACAGTTGAACGCACGGAAGACGGTGTCGCTCATTTATCATTTACACACCAACGCACGTAGGCGCAGGCGAACAATGCGAGAGATACATTGTCGAGAGTTCCCGGATTTTTATTGCAGACCAAAGGGAAAAGGTGTACTCCCATTTAATATAAAAGCACTGCGTCGAGAGGAGTGTCTGAGAGTCTATGCCGGACCGAAGCCCCATTTAGTTCATTCCCCCTCCCCCCTTTTAACCAGCACCCATTTCATTTGCATTGATGTAATCAGCTTGCGGCCGGGTCGCCAAATTGCTCGAAAAAATACCAAGCTACATTCCGCCAAATTGCTGTGCGGGCATTTTTACGCACCAGCAACCCCTACTCGCTCGTCCCTTTTATATTGCGTTGCAAATTGTTTGTTTTCCTACGCAACCCTTTTAATTTTGTGGCAGGTAAAATCCGTATCCTTAAATGGTAATCCAATAAAATAGATTTTGTTGTGAAATGGTTTTCGCCAAAGTTATATTTGCTCACACCACAAGTCGCAGCATACAAATTGAAACTCAAACAAATTACCTCATTTAAGCCTATGTATATATTGCGTGTTTTTAAAAATGCCGATACCGATAACTGGACAGTAATAGAAGGCGCGCGTGTCGCCAGGGCTGGGTAAGCACTGAGTTTTGTGTTATTGAATAACAACAGAACAGCTGTTGGCAGCTTTTCATTGAGTAAACTACACAACTTTGTATGAATTCATTTTCTAAAGTAAGGTATTTTATATTGTCGTTGAGTCATTGAGTAAACGACACAACTGTGTATAAGTTCATTTTCCAAAGAATGGTATTTTTATATAGGAGCGCATCAATTAGACACATTTTGCGACATTGTCATCGCGCGGGTTTGTATTGTTATTCCGTAACTTGGCGCGTTATGACATTTTTGCTTTAACATAGTTGCAGCGAGCAAGAACAACAACAGCTTGACATGTTACCATGGGCACTGGCCGGCTTCGGAGCGAAGCGATTTCGAGCAGCATATGCGCATCGTGCCGGACTTCATCAGCGAAGCAGAGGAGAAGCAGCTTCACGAGGAAATCGAGCCGTATATGAGCCGGCTGCGGTATGAGTTTGACCACTGGGACGATGTGAGTACCGAGTTGGAAGCCGCTCAAATCTAAAGCAACTTTATTGCAGGCCATACACGGATTCAGGGAGACGGAGCGCAAGAAATGGTATCCGAACAACAGGGAGCTCTTGGAGCGCGTGCGTCAGGTGGCCTTCAACGGCGCCATTATGCCATATGTGCACATTTTGGATCTAGCCGCTGACGGCGTCATCAAGCCACACGTGGACAGCATCCGCGTAAGTCTATCAAAGCGAAGCTTAAATGAGCCTTAACGTGCTTCAATCCGTGTCCGTATCCTGCACAGTACTGCGGCAACACCATTTCAGGCATCAGTCTGCTCAGCGACAGCGTCATGCGTCTGGTGCGCACCGATGCCGAAAAGTACCAGCAAGGCAGCTCGAGTGCCAGCGCCGAGGACTCCTCGTACCGCCAACAGCCGGCGGCGTTGCTGGATAACAATTTCTACGCGGATCTGCTTCTGCCCCGCCGTTCGCTGTACATTATGAGCCACACGGCGCGTTACAATTTCACACATGAGATTCTGGCGAACGAGCATTCCAAGTTCCTTGGGAAGGCCGTCGAGAAATCGCGTCGGATTTCCATAATTTGCCGCAATGAACCCTAGAAGAAGCTGAGTTCTGGCTTAAATACCGTTGTTGACGATTTCTAACTTTTATTATTTGAGTTTGGATTGTGCTTTGCTAGGCAGATCCTTTGTTTTATGCACAAACAATTGTTAATATTTATTTATTATATTCCGATTTTGCGGTTCGGTTATTCCAAATTTAACATGTACATCTATGACTTCACATTTAATATTAAAGAGTGAAACCATCAAATTCCATTTAAATCAAATTTGTATTATTTTCAGCTTAATGTTATAGAATTTATTTAGAAAGAAAGAAGCATAAACATAATTGTGGCTTAAATGATGTTGACAATTACAATATTTACTATTTAAATTAGGACTGTCCTATGCGACGCAAAACTTTTCGAAAACTGTGATATTATTTATTTCTTATATTTCGATTTCTCGGTTCAAATATTTCAAGTTTAAAATGTACTTCTAGAACACATTTAATATTAAAGACTGAGACAAACAACAAAAGCAAACCCCTTTTGAACAAAAAATGTGTGGAATTTATTTATTTTATTTGCCTACCGCTTGACAGCTTTAAATCAAAGTGGAGCTTGTTATTCAAGGGGCTTTCCGCTACTGTGTTTGCACAAAGGACTTCGATGCGACAGCAAAATCCTGCGTCAATATTTTTTTGGAGCAGCACTTGACAATGCCCGATAACGAGTCATGACGATTTGCAAATGATGCCATTCATTTTCGGCCAAGTCAACTGTGGAGCGCGCCTCTTGTCAACGGTTCTGCTGAATATGACTTGTTTATGAAATATGCTTGTCCGTATGATGAAAGTCGAGGAAAAAGCGCTTCTCATTTCTCAACCTACTGCTCTCTCTTTTTTACAGAGAAGGGGATTGTGGACGCTAAAAAGCTCGCTCTTGCGTTCTCTTACGCTGTTACCGCTAACACGCCGTCCACATTACTGTTAGTCAAACTGGAGGTAGGTGGAGAACAGATTAGGCCAATTATTTAAAAGTCATATAGCAACAGAATCTAATCACTGTAACAAGCATGCCAATCTATAGATAAATGCGATATGTTAAAGATTAGCTACCTAAAAAGTTGAGCTTAATACAGTAGAGGCTTGATATGAGGACTGTCTATCTGTATTCAACGCAATGAAAATCAGATTAATTGCAAACTAAAGTCAGTTTGTTCACCTTCTTTTTCTGCATTCTAAAATGCATTTGTTACTATTTAAATTATTTTCATTCTTATCACATTTATGCTTACTGCTATTATTATCACATTTTTAATTGTTTTCATAGAACATAAAGAACTTGTTTTCATTATTACACATTAGCGCTGGACACTTAAAAGTAAAGATAAAAATAATGATGGACATTATTCAACAATAAATTTATTAGTTATGAATGAAACTAAATTTTATAGGTTATCATAAATAGTGGGTTGTCATAAACAAGTGATTATTATTAAACAACAACAACTGATTATTATAAAGAACTCCCGACTAGGGGATACCCTGAACCCTGTCTTCACCTGCAGTTCAACCCAAGTACTTACTCAAAATCACGTATAATACAAATACAGGCCGCATGCTGCGCACCTTACTCAGCAGCTACGCTTGGCACCCACTATGCAAACTAAACTCGTGGATAACTTGTTATACTGTTGTTATACTAGAATTGAGTTTTTTTTTTTATATATCAACCATGATATTCCCGATCTGCGTCGGCCTTACGTAAACATACTAAGGTAAATTTTGTGGCTCTAGCTCCTATTGTCCCGAGATATTCTAAAAAATCCAAGTCTTTAAATCGATTTTGATCGATATTATTGAAACGGGGCAAGATATTCAAAAAAAAAAAAAATGAAAACTCGTTCTGCGTATGTATTAGGGTAATCGATAGTCGAAAAGTCTCTAGCTTTTGTGGTTTTCGAGATAGTTGTGTTTATACAGACGGACGGAAGAATATATATACTTTACGTGCTCGGAGATGCTTCATTTTGCCTTATACCCTTTTTACTTTTTGCAATAGGTTCAGGGTTGAGTGTGATTTGATAAAATGTATAGCCCCCTTTGGTATCAATTACTTTTTGAAGACGCCTTAGGGGTAGTCCGCCAAATCGGCTAATGAATCTTGGGCTAAGACTCACTTAATCAACTAGATTCGTATTGCGTTTACTTGTATTTTTTGTAGTTATTCACCTCACGCGAAAATTTAAGGAATTGCGTTTCTTTTATGCAATTCCATGCACTAAATATAGCTTTTAGTGAATTTTTACAGGACTCGGATTCAAGTAGCTCTAATTATCGAGGAACCACGGTAAAAAGAACTGCACTTCCTGGTAAAAATCCGTTGGTTGATGAAAGCCCCAACACTCCAAACGCCTCAGAGCTCAAGCGACCTTAATTGAAAACAGAATTGAAGAAATACACCTGAGCTACCACGGGGCCAGCTGCAGGTGAGTCGATAAAAAGGCCATCAACATTTAGTGCTGCTCGAATATCCGCTCGACAACAATGCGCAAAACTGAAAACAGAAAAGTGGCCAGCACCCCTTGGCCAAGGACCGCAGCGATACAAAACTCGGCGAGGCACCGAGCCAAGCCAAATGGTGGCTAAAAACTTTGTACAAATTATCAACAGTTAAACAGTTTGCAACTGGGGCGACATTTTCAAGTGGCAACCCAAAAAAAGGGACAAAATACTGTCCAACTTTTATTGGGTGCTCCTTTATTTCGCCGATTCGACTGTTATTATTATTTGCATGGCGAACCGCAGTCCTATTCAGAGAATCCGCTCATAACAATTTCACCCTTTGTAAAGTTTGAAAGTGGCACATTTCAATTTTTAACTCGTTTCCTCAAACCATACTTCAGCTCTTGACCATTAATATATATACATGAAGCTACATATATGTATATATACATACATATATAGGTTTTGCAGGCCGTTTTTATATATCATGGCCAGGAAATGAGACGAACGGATGAGAGCAGCGTAAATATTGGGTCAGTAAGTAGTTGGTTAACAGCAGTTTTTAGGTTTTAGGTGAAAAATAATTTGTGGTTCCTAACAATACTGTTTGAGTATTAGCAGCTTGTTTAATATAGACTTCATGGGATCGGAATAAACTTCCTCCTATATACCCATATGCGTCTGTTTAACTTTCTGAAACTCTGAAATATTACCAAACAATTAAAAAAAACTTTTCGAATTTCGTTATCTATTATACCCTTTACGTATTTAAAATGGGTGAAAGGGTATATTGGTTTCGTCCAGTAACGTGAAAGTTGTTGATCAGCATTAACAGTCGAGTCGATCTCGTCATATCCGGCTTTCTCAGAAACTATAAGAGTTAGATACTTGATCAAATTATCGTTACGTGCCCCGTTTCGCTGAAATCGATAAATATTGACCACAAGGTCAGTGTTTTTTACCATAATTTAAAGAATTTAAGAGCTGGATACGCAAAATTTGGTATCTGGTCTCTAATATAGTAGACACAGATCAAAACTGTTTCAATTTATGAATACATTCTCAATTTTGTTCAGCAAAAATACAAAAATTGCATTCTAGGTACATTTTTAATTAATTGATTGGCTTTGGTTTATGACCGAGAGATTTCATCAAAATGTAAACACAGTAGTTATTCAATAGAGACCATAGAGTGGGGCTGAGTTAGGAAAAATATTATAAATACATATATATCTAGTGGATGATGACTCGGATGATCTTAGATGACCGTACAAAGTTTAGATGCAAATTGATTGTTCCTCATCCACTTAGGAAGGGTAAAGAGTTAAAAATTAGAAGATAAAGAGTTTAAATTCTAATATTTGTCAACTTGCATCCCTAAGCGAATTTTTCACATTACGGAAGTTTTCATGTAACATAAACTCGTATGGTTATTTAAATTTCAACTTTTCCAATACCCTAAATAAGAAATAACTTTTTGGATGCCTTTGAGCACTCCCTCCGAATTTGAAGAAAAAACCTTTTCTCGTATTGACTAGATTTTTGGTTCACGAATACATACATATGTATATGTTCACGAATACATTCATACATATGTACAAATACATATGTACATATAGATATACATATACATACAGCTGCGGCAAAAAAATAGCACCACTATGACATTTTTTCTTATTGATAAAAAAAATAACAATTAGTATTGCGATATTTTAAAAACTTGATATTTAATATATTGCTTAGTATTCCCCCTAAACGAATGTAATGGTAATAGATTTTTTTTTTGTTGTAATTTTAAGGGAAAAGGTCGAAAAAATGACGGCAAAAATAATAGCACCACTTATGCTTTTTCATGAAAAACGTTAAATTTCGTACAGTTTCTTCGACAAAAAGCACGTACTCAAGAGATTTAACTTCGATTTCATTATTTCAAGCATTATGTTTAAAAGAAATCCAAAATTATTGATACAATGGGCCTTGGAATACGGAAAAGTGCAAAATCATCAGAAAATTGATATTGTATGGAAAATCAAAGAGATAACTTGGTCGATTGATTGGCTTTTCAATTAAAAATATACTAAATGACATAAACTATAAAGAAAACGATGAAACACGTAGATAAAAAGGAGCTATACGACAGATTTACGTCAAAATGTTGATCCTCGAGAGCACACAGTATCCTTTCAAGGCTGCAACTGACATAAAAAAAGGAGCTTAATACAACTGTGACACTGAAAACAGTTCACACATGTGTCAAACAAGAAAATGTAAATGCTTGCAGCCCAAGAAAGGTCCGTCTCCTTAAACGCGAAACATATTCCCAAGCGCATGAAGTTAGCAAAGAATCATCAAAATTGGCCAACCCAAAAATGTAGTAATATTTTATGAACAGATGAGAGTAAAGTTGTTATGTTTGGTGGAAAAGACTCTCGTTCGAACGTCTAGTACCCTTAAAGCTCAAAATACAATCCAAAATTCACTACAAAGACTTTTAAACATGGAGGGCCAAACATACTGGTATGGGCTTGTTTTTGTTATTAGGAGTAGGTCCAATACATTGAGCCAAACCCATAATGAAATAATGGCGCTATTATGGGTCTTCCAAGAAGTCTATGACACCAAACACGCCACCAGGATAGCAAAGGAATGGTTCAAAAGAAAACCAGTGAACGTTTTGGAGTGCGCTGTGCAGCCACCAGATCGAAAATCTATAGGCTAATGTCAAAAAGGCAGTTGCTAGTATTAAACCAACTAGCAACGGATCACTTTGGCAAGCCATTTACGAGTCCTGGTGGAAAATTCCTCTGAAACGATACCAGGACTTGGTTGAATCGATGCCAAGTCGTTAAGCAGCCTTTATTTCCAATAAAGGTATCGCAACTATATATTAAATTGATGAAATATTCTTAGTTTTGACACACAATTATCTTTAAGTAATGAAAGTCTTAAATATTTCTCATTTTTAGAATTTTAAGTGAATATTTGAAAAGTGGTGCTATTATTTTTGCCGCCATTTTTTCGACCTTTTCCCTTAAAATTAAAAAAAAAAAAATCTATTACCATTACAAGCGAAGTACTACCTTTTCGTTTAGGGGGAATACTAAGCAATATATTAAATATAAAATTTTTAAAATATCGCAATACTAATTGTTATTTTTTTGATCAATAAGAAAAAAATGTCATAGTGGTGCTATTTTTTTTGCCGCAACTGTATGTATGTATTCGTCCACTGAAAATATATAGTATATTTGAGTGTGCTTCTAAATAATGATTGGGCAATAAAATAAAAAAATCTTTGCAGGAGTTAAGTTAAGTTAAGGTACTTGCTTGCTATTATTTATTAACTATTGCTAGGTTTCGAATTATTCAGTTGGATAAATTTCAGAACCTTTTTAAAAATTCAAAAGATTTACCATATGATATTTATTATAGTTTTCAACAATATTGAAATTATATTGAAAAAAATAAAAACAAGTAAGAACGCCGTAGCCAGGTGTAACCAACAGCGCAATACTCGTTCACAGGAAAATAACACCTTAATAGGCTTATTCTACTATCGAGTGTTCCAAGTATATTAATGAATGTTCGCTCTCTTTCTCAGTCTCTCTCTGTTTCTGTGCCGTCTCTGTCTCTTTCTCTCTCGCTCTCTCTGCCTGTCTGTCTAGCTCTATCTTTCTCTCTCTCTTTCCCTCTCTCTGTCATTTCCCTGTCTCTCTCGCTTTTATATGTGAAGCTGAAAATCCATAAAATTGGAAATCCCGATTTTTTGCATCGAATAGGCAAAATAGCCAAAATTGAGAAATATCAATTTTCGGCGCATGCTGCTTGTGATTAAAGACGACATATGTATGTACATACATGTATGTATTACATACATACATGCATACATATCGGTGCTGGCTGAGAGCACCGAGTGCTAACCTAGGCAATGTTCTGTAGTGTGAGGGAGAAAGTTGCAAAAATAAAATCTGCTATCTCCCTCGATCCTCACCAAGCAAATGGCACGCTTACTCTCTTGGTCTCTGAGTGTGAGTGAAATGAGGACCCGAGTGAAACCGAAGTCGCTGTGGAACCTGCCACACAGAAAATGAGCCTCACACTTTATTGTTTTAGATGTCCCATATAAATATGTACATAAAAATACTTATGTACATATGCATATGTTATTTGTATACGTTATTAAAAGCGTTGTGCAGACAATTGAAAACGGAGTACGCGCAATGAATGCATTAAATGTTACCAGACCTCAAATAAACTTCAAGAAGCTTCTGGGCTTTCGTAAGTTATAAACATTAAAAAAGTCCTTGTAAACGATATTCATTTAGTAGCGTGCTTTAGAAAAGCTTCCGCGAATAGTGAAGTTATCTGAGCTGATTTAGCACTGTCCGTATGGACATACGGACATACGGTCCGTCCGTCTGTATGAACGCGTCGATCTCGGAAACTATAAGAGCAAGCTACTTCAACTTCGAAAAGATGGCAATTCTATTGAGAAGACACATCTGTATATTTTGGTGCAAGTAGGATCTTTTGATAGTCTAAAGTTTTACATTGAGGAATTCAGGGAGCAAGGATTTTAGCTGGCGATCATAGAGTATTTACCAAAAATATTGTTTACAAGGCTTACATTTTCGACTACTGGCCGAACCTAGTTTATATTATTATTATTTTCATTTCGATGGTGACTAATTTCATTTTCTTGGCCACTTTCTCCGTGGCCACCAACTTCTTTTCCTCTATTTGAATGCACTGAACTGACCGTTGCACAAAACATTTAAATGAACAGTATTACAGTTGCGTTAACAGCTACGAAAAAGGCAAAATATTATATAAAAACAAGTTGGCTAATATTTCCTCGCTGCTAACTTATGATTTTGGCGTATGGGGCTGGGATTTGTACGTGCGACTATAAATTTTTAAAGCGAAAATGAACTTGGACATTACCTTAGTATAAACAAGCTATAAATCAGTCAACGACTGACCTCATTATTGTTTTTTTAGGTATAGATTTTTGTATTTTATAGAAGAGGTAATCAGAAAACTGTCGGCCAAATTTGATGACTAGCTTTAACATTGTGGGAGATATTGATTTCGCTGCTTACCCGCCCCAAGTGGGGGTGGGCCTGGGAGAAGGTCATCAGTAAACTGTCTGAACCATTTACCATTTGAGAAAAAAAGAGTGTAATAATACGACAGCAATAAAGGAGCAGTAGCATCGAGAGCTGCAGCAACAAAATTGCTATTGCTGCGACTATGAATATGACTAAGATTTGTTTTTTTTTTTTGCTCTGGCTATTGCTGTGCTTCAAAAAAAAGCATAGCCATAGAGTAATACAAATATTCTTATTACTCTATAATAAAAATATTCTTATTACTCCATGTGTTTTGTTTTGCTCCTGATCCTGCGTTCGACCCCCCGGCATCCAGTTTTAAAGCTGTGGGAGATTAATAGATTTAATCTAGAAAAAACCAAAAAACCTGAACACTATCTGACGCGGGTATACACGAGTATATATTCCGAATTTAAAGTCTTTGGCTTCAAATTGGGTTCATACGAACAGACATATAATCGCAATATACTCTTTTCACTTCGTGAACGAATAAATTAATTTTCTTTTTTATGCCATATGAGAAAGAAACCTATTCTCATGGGTTACAACATTTTTCCACAACAATTGGGTTGAGGAAGTATTAGCAAAAGCAAGAGTATTTTGTTAAATGAGAAAGAACAACCAAAGTTCACATGTTTTTTGTTTCTTGATTTATTAAGCATGTACACATATTGCACGCATGTCTCAATTACGTATTACAAGCGTGCGTTTCTGTTTTCCTTTGAATGCAATTGGTTTAAGAGAATTTTGGAAAAGATAAACAAATAAGGTCAATAAATATTTTTGCTAACTGGGTTGTGTGCGACAAATGCATTATGCACATATAATTAGCTATGTATGTAAGTCATTTCAACTCGGTCTCAAAATTTAAGTCTATTACAATTTCAATTCTTGCATTTCAGACAAGAAATCTTTTCCAATTGTGTGCAAAATTATTGTGGCTTAAGAAGTATGTACACTGGACATGTATATATAAAAATATATATGTATATAATATATTTAAAATTAAGCAAGCGAAATATTTAACGTGACATCAGTTTTCATAATGTTATATCAAGCAGTCTACAATATTTGTTCGTTTGAGTTGGCATGAAATCGTTTTAGAATATTTTCACATCATCTTAAAGCACGATTAATAACAGAATCTACAAAATTGTTCTTAAAAAATGCCACTATAATTAACAATATCTTTTGCTCAGCAGGAACCAAGTGTAATCATTTACTTTTCTCTTTTTATATTCTATAATAAATTTGGCAATCTTTCCAATTGTTTTTCGATATAATTACGTTTTCGTACATTTTTTTTATATGGTGTAAAAAAATTTTGTTTTCTTCAATTTAGATAACTTATCAGCAATTTCTTAGTTACAGTTTTTAATTTATATCAAACGCACATTAAGTATTTAATGTTTTAGTCGGTTTCTTTTCTCCGTTGTTTATGCAAAATTATTAACAAATCACAGTGAAAGCAACAATGCTAAAAATGGTCGTAATGCATATCTTATTGATTATGCTGTGAAGATTATTTATTACATACTTATTCGGTTATTATGGCTTGAGTTTAGATGCAATACATCTGTAACTGTTGCTGAAATAATTAAATAAAAAAAAAAGTGATGAGCACTAATATTCAAGAATAAAATTATGTGGATATGATAACAGACAATTTTGTGAGATTCGTATGATTGAATACATTATGTTATTAAATATCTAAAATTCAGCAAAAAGAAATAGTAGAGAAAACAATTGGAATGTTTTTAATTCAAAGTAGTTTCCAATTTATGCAGATAACACTTAATGTAAATACTTAGAAATTCATACAAAATAACAAAGGAAAACAAAGTGTGAATATAATAAATGGATTCAGAACAGTTAGTCACATACTTTTGTTTTTTTTGTTTTGTATATAATGTATACGTATAAATTATTAACATAATGGATCAATGGAAGGGGCAAATGGGCCATATTGGCATGCAGGAATATAATGAAGGGTCGTGCTCGAAGCTTTTGAGTTGTATCAAGTTCACAAGATAAGGACATCGTATTTTTAAAAATATCTTTGCTCAAACTGTGAAGATCTTGGCACTACTCATATGCTCATACAATTCATTCACAATTAAACTTTAATATTCGATTTAACCATAATCGTGCTGTCATAAGCACAGTAACAGTTATAATTCGTTTCACACGGGACAGATATTAACACCAATAATTGTAAGATACAGGATATATCAAATTTGATGGCATAAGCTGACGAGGCAAATGGTATTGTGTAATTCAGCTAATATAACTCAAATCAGTTATCGCAAATGTTGTCGAACCTCAAATATTTGTTAAATAATTCAGATATTTTACAAATATATAGCGAAACACCTGCACACGTGCAAACTCCATTTTACAGCTATAAATAGTTACAGTTAAACATTATAATTATACCTGGAGGTTAGTTATTTACACATTTAGATAATAGGCTTTAAAAGTAGCGCTCAAAAAATATACACACATATACACATACACACAAATAGATGTACAGAATAGGAAAACATCAGTTTTTGGGTAGATCTCCACTATAATCCGCCAGATGTCGCCGATGGCGATGCAGCAATCAGCTGACAGCGGTAAAGCGCGGCTTGGCCGCATTCGCTTCCGGGTTGCTGGCGTTGTCAGTTGATTGAAGCTCAATTTCGCTGAGCAGCGCCCAGTTCTCGCTATCGCTGTGCACGTGGAGCCGCAGCTCTTTGATAGCGCCAATCTTGGGATCGAGCTGACCCTCGGCCACGCCCAGTCCATCAAAAGCACCAACCACCAGATAGCCGTCCGTTGTAGTATTGTACGTACTCCAAACGGATGAATTCTCGCTGAGGCTGTCGGCGGGCAGCAGCTCCACGGTGGTGTTGTAGAAACGGTCCGACGGATGCTCCGAGTTGCCGCTTCGGAACAAATAGCGACGAAGCAGCGTTGGCTGCTCGAAGATGAACTGCACCAAATCACCTGGCTGCGGCAGCAGACCCCAAAAATATGTCTCGCCGCGATAGGCGCGCTTCAGCAAGTAGTTTTTGTATGGGGCGATATTCGACTTGACCAACGCTGGAGGATTGTGCGTGTGTGCAAAATAAGCGGGCACCTTGCTACCGAATTGCTTGTCCTTTAGCTTCTGCACCTTGCCCTTGAGCGAGGAGCTGGTACCAATGTGCTGGAAAAGGGATTTCCGAAAGTGCTGCCAATATCTGGCCTTCTCCAGATTGCAATGCTTTTGGTCCTTGTCGGTGCGACATACCTTCGACTCAATGAAGTAGGTAAGCAGCCAGTCGACGGGCTTGTCGTTATAGAACATTTGGAAATATGTGATAAGATAAGGCAGCTCAGCGCTCTTGAACATTTTGCCAATAAAGCCAAGTTGGCAAAAGTCTAAGACAAACCAGGCCGGCTGATCTGGCTTGGTCAGAGCACTCTTGATAAGCGCGAATTTCTTCATGGTGGTTATAAAATGCCGCTTGGTTAAAATATCATCCTCCAGCTGCACATAGAACGTGCCTTTCGAGTGGGCATAGGCCATGAGATAGGCAAAGTCTAGATTCTGTTTGCTGCGCCACTTTACGCGCTCCAAAGGATCGTTGAGTGTAATGCGCAGTCGCTCAAAGTTGGGATAGTAGCTAGGCGCTGGCGCTATGATGTCTATGAGTCCGCTCTCCAAATGAGCCTCGAAACTCGCCTCGATTTGCTTGGCAATCAACTGGACAGTATCGAAATCCGTTTCGCCAATGTATACAATAATGAGCGTCTCGTTCTGCTCCTCCTCGTTCATGTTTTCAATAAGATTGTGCAGCGTGCCGAGCAGGTAAGACTGCTTCTCCCGTCGCACTGTTGGCACGCCCAGCACAATGCTCACATCCGAGCGTCCTTTGCTCTGCAGATAGGCGGGACGCAATGAGCCAGCATCGTCCAGCAGATGTGGCAGAAAGTGATAGGCGTTTGGCAGCCTTATATTCTGCACGGGCACATAACCACGCGCCGATCCAGAGACGCCCGATCTTGACATATGCGATGCGTTGCGCAGCAACTGACGTGCCTCGGGACTGAGCGCGTCCAGCAAATTGGCCACCGGTTGCGGCGGCGGACTAACATTCGTCACATTGCTGCCATTGTTGAACTGCAGCTGGCCCAAATATTGGGACAGCAGTGAGACATCCTCCTGGCGCGCACGATACGTGGACTCCAGGTACTGCAGTCGCATGTGACACTCGGCCAGGCGTTGCGTCAGCGACTGTTCGGTGGATAGTTCTGGACCCAATACCATCAATATCACAATGCATGGCACTAGTATCAGCACCGTCGCAATCAGCATGCAATTACGTTGACGGATCTTGAACATATTGATGTCTTCACGTTGCCTTGATCTTGCTACGTCTAACGTTAGACTGTACGAAAAATGGTTGGGTAGAAAAAGACATTAGTCAGAATACAACCAAATGTTGAATATAGTATCCGTACCAAATTTCATCGTTACTTGTTAAACACAGCGCTGAAACACTCTTGAACATTTATGTGGCAACCAGCGCTGAGTTTTATATTGTCTGCAATCGAAAGAGGCATCTGTAATGGACTTGTCAAACTAGACTTGGGTGGGCAGTTATTCTGATAAGAAAGAATTCTCAGGGACGCACCACAGAGACGGCGTTTCTATTTCTCATATTGATGCGTTATATAATGTAAGCCTAGAGCCCTCTTGACTTGGCTTTAACAAAATGTCGGGCATTACCATTTAAAATACAGCTGCTCAGCTTTGTTGTGCAATTTGTCGCCTCAATTGAACTGTTGGCTGTTGTCTTAGTAGGCAACATTTTCACTTTACGTTTCTATGACTAATGCAGGCGGTAATACAAGTGGGTTGCACACCCCATTTTAGTCAGTAGGGGGGGTGGCGAAGGTCGAAACGTTTAACAAGTCTGGCAATTCTTGTTGTTGTTGTTTTTGTTGTTGTCAGCCGTGAACGTCGTTGTTAACGTCTTTTGTGTGGCAGCTGTCGCAATTCTCGCCGCATGACCTGTAAAAACAACAATAGTTATATAATATATATTGCTGCATCTAATAGTCTATAATATGTTTATGTGTGTGTGTGCGTGTGTGCAAGGAAAATCTATTTACATGGCCAAGAGCCAAATGCTTTGTATTTGTTCCTATTGTTGTTGCTTTTATTATTATTGTCTGGGCGCCCGTTCGATCGTCGGTGGGTTGTGCGAGCGCTAAAAGAGAGACGAAAAACGTGTAAGTAAATGAGCTAATTCTCGTTAATGGGTTAAAACGCCCTTTGCACACACTTGCCAAGATGTATTCTGATTCTTAAATAGCCGCAAACTAAACGCTTGCGAAAATCTTACTTTCATTTTACAGTCAAATTCAAAGTAAACTTTACTTATTAACAAGCATTTGCACTGTAAAAACTGAACTAAATAGAATTCGTCATGCATTTGTGCATTTTAGAGTTTGGTTAAATCACAGCTGAAGCTTATTTTCCTGATGGGAGAATATCTCCTCTAACCTAAAATATTATGAATTTGTCAAAATTTGCGTTTAGCCTTTCAAATAATAAAGGAATTAGATAACGGCACTTTAAGTTAAACGTAATTAATATGAGTGACAAAAAAGTACACAATACTTTTTAAATTTTTTCAAATTATTTTCGAAATTTCCCTTTAAATGCAAATAGATTTAATAGGTTCGGTCAATTCATAATATTAATACATAAATAATATACATAAAGCACAAAAATGCAAAAAACATTAAATATGCATACCAACAACAAACCAAATTAGTATAATTCTTTTTTACACGCCATTTCTATGTGGATGATTTTTGTTTTTCTGCTTAAACAAATAGAACAAAAATAGTCATTATTTATGATACCTGGCTTTTAATGATGGCTTGTTTATACGTAGACTTATTTATAGCAAAAACCTGCGAAGGTGGTGTGGAACTGTAAATCACGCCGCTATGTGCATAATTATAACTGATAATTTCAATTGCGTGGGTACGTGTGAGTATTAACAGTTCTGACACTTATTTGAGAAACAAGCAACAATAGCCAGACAGCGGCGAGCAAATATAAATAAATAAACAACATTAGCAATAGCGCCCACTGCGACCCACCCACACACACACACACACACACACACACACACACAGCAAATGCCCGCACCCGGAAGCCCCTCTTGGTACTCACTGCACGTAATGTTTAGTTAATTGCGGCTCCACAAATAACGCGCAATCTGGGCGCGATTTACGCAACTTTAGTTAAACGACACGCCAAGTGCGCTAATAGGAACTGATTGTTGAGTGAATAAACCAAACGCAGAAGCAAATGTGTAAATTTGTTTGATTTTTTGGGTGGTGTCTTCGTCGTTTTGCCAAATTTTTGCCATACGCTTTGCAAATTCGCACGCACTCAATGAACAATTGGCTACATTTTCGTTGGAGTTGGTCACTTAGTTTGTTATCTAAATGCGCTTGGAAATTGTTGCAACACTCGCGTTATTTAACGCATTAGTTGAAAATGTTAACAATACGTCTCCAAGTTGAAAACAACAACAATAAAAGCAACATTTAATTATAAGTGTTGGTAAACGCCACACTTACCGAGCAGTGCTGTTTAAAGCATGCTGAACCAGTTGATTTGAGCTAATTGAACTAGCTCCATGTTATGGTTATTAAACAGTAAACAAATGGTAAATTCAATTTTGTTTACACTATTTAAACTAGATTTCCTCAAATTTTAAAACATCATTATCACAAAAATCATATGCACACACAAAACATATTTATTTGTCTTTCTAACATATATATTCGCTGTTAATAACAGTATGTTAACTCTACTAGCTGTCAAAAACATATGGACTTGTTAAAAAAAAGGTTTAAAAAGAAGGAAATGTATTTAACCTTGCTGAATGGCACCGGCTTTGTTTTTGATGTGGACGGTAAGCTAGATAATCGATGAAGTTTATGGTGCTAACTGCAGTTATATTAGATTACATGGAGTTGCGCACGAAACACCGCATAATGGGCGCTCTCGTGGGCACGGCCAACACCAAAGGCTGGAGCTCGAGTGAAGCAGGTAAGCGATGGGCGGCAGGGCGGGCGCATCGATTATTGTTATTCAGCAGAGCACCGTTAACCTTGCAGCTATGCCTATGGAGCTGACGAAGTGCGAGACGCAGTTGCTCATCGACGAGGGCATCGCCCTGCTGGTCAGCAAAGCCGCAGCCCTAACGAGGCCTCCAACTGAGGAAATGCAGCGGGCGCGTAAAATGGAATTCGACTCCCGTTTAATGGCACAAGCAGAGGCGCTAAAGGCGGAAAAGTTGCGCGAAACCAAACGCCATATAGATAAAATCTTAAGCGGCAAACGCAACAAGTTGACAAAGCAAGGGAAAGCCACAGAGGGTGGGTGCACGTAGAACTAATAGTAGATATAATAACAGAAAAATTTGGTCATGAGAAGTTGATGAAAAAGTGCATGTTGCAATGCTATTCTTATACCCTGCACCCATTGAAATTGGTTAAGGGTATTTGGTGCTGTGCAATTGTATGCAACACCAGACAGCAGAAAGCGTCTACAATCCCAAAAAGTATATATATTTTTGATCAGAACGGCTAGTCGATTCGATTTATCCGTCCGTCTATATGAACGCAAAAGCTAGAGACCTAAACTAATAGAAGATTCTCTTTTTTACGACAGCTGCAGCACTGACGCCAAACGATGTGATCCATGAAATCGCCAATAATTTTGAATTCGATCGTCAGAACGCCCTCGTGGAGCTGCCTTGTCCGCATATGGAAAATCACAGTGGGCACAAATCTTGAGTACTTATTTATTTGCATCCCGACTAACTTTGTATTTTTACAGCCGCTGAGCTCTGTACTGATCCGGTTTATGACACAAGCTCGATCAAGTACCGGGTGTTTTGTGATCTTTGGAGGCGTGGCAAGTTTGTTACTTGCGGCGATGCGTTTGGTGCCGATTTCCTGGTCTATCCCGGCGATCCGTCGCTCTATCACGCCTCACACATTGTCATTATAAAATCAACGCCCACTATACGTCCCTTGGAGTTAATTGCCAAGGTGCGCTTATCGGTTATTGTCAACAAGAGCTGTCTGTTCGCCTATAAAGAATCTGCTGGCAACAAAATCGTTTACCAAACGGTTGCTTGGTGCAATCCGAGCAAATAGTTGCAGGTGAGTGAGATCTGTCCATACGTTAGATCCCTGTATCAACTGCTTCACATACGTTCAGATCCAAATATTATGTTTTTAACTCCATGAATCGATCGTAACAAATAAATCATTACATGCGGACTCCAAATAAGACTTTATTCTAAAAAAAAATAATTGTGTTTTAGATACTAAAAGGGAAAATAACCTCTGCTAAAAACCAAAAATAAAGAAAAAAAAATATTCGGTGGTTTTGTTTTAGGTTTGAACTAATGCCTCGCCCCTAAGTTCGGTTCCAGAACATAGTTTCCCACATAAATAGGTTTTTATTCGAACCTTAGTTCGTCACTTTATTTTCCACTTAAAAGGAACATATAATTAATATTATTTATTTAAGAATATTTGAGTCTGTTATTATATTCGTTCACAAAGTGAAAAGAGTATATTGGTTTTAGGCAATGTCCGTCAAGCTGTCTGTCCATCTAGGCGGATGAAGCCAACTTCTTTTTAGGGCTATTGAAGATAGAGACTTGAAACCTTGGATATATACTTGCAGTTATCTGCTTCAGACAAAGTGTAAAGATTTTGGTGCCACGCCCACTTGGAGGCCGGCAAAACGATATGTCGGTATTTCTATATATATTGGTATATTTCTCGCAATATTAAAGATAGTCACCAAATTTACTACGTAGATTGCTGGTGACCAAAGATTGCGATCTTTATGGCCCGGCCACGGCCACAAGAACGCTCCCCAGCGCCCTGCCTTAAAAAATCGAAAGTGTCTATATCTTCTACAGCTTTTAAGCTAGAGGCTCCATATTTAGAATATATGTTACTGGAAAGCTCCCACGCGGCCACGCCCACTCCCGGCCCCACAAATCGCGAAAATCTATATCTCCTACAATTTAAGAGCTATAATCACCAAATTTGGCACACAGTGTTCGGGTGACCTCCTCTTAAGCTCAAGCTCACTCCTACGATGTATACAAATTCTATATTTTTCTAAAATAACAATAACTACTGTGTACTGTGAACGAGTATTATATATATATATATATATATGCATTATATTTTAGAAGTCAAAATAATAAGAGAAATTGATTCGGTTCACACTTAGGTTACGCTGTATTTTTGGGCAGTTTTTCGGGCTCCAACTGTTTTGGTTCAAACGCGTTTGCAGCCTTGGTTATAAATGTTTTCATGCTTATTCAAGAAAAGTTTGTTCTTTCTTGTCAATCTTCTGAAAACTCAAATTTTTCGTTGGAATATTGATTTCTTAGCACATTATGTTCTTATCAAGGTTTATATATCTAAGTGCAACTGAACGACAATGTTCAGGGTTAAAATCCCAGACCAGGGTATGGATATAGTTTTTGTCCTAGTCAAAGCCATAGTGCTATTTAAAATAGTTAAGTTCACAATTAATAACTATATCAGTTTATTAATATTAATTTAATAATCATAATAATTGCTTGACATTTATTTATTTAATCAGTCGACAAAGCGAGTGTCAACGAAAGTAAAAATCAAAAAAAAATTTATATATATATATATATGTATGTACATAAATATATAACAATTAAAAGCTAAAAGCCTAAAAGAATTATAAACATTTCTAAAAACATCACCAACTAATTGTTGTCAATGACGTTGTTAGAACCTACCGCTAAATAGAAAGGCTTTAGTAGTAGCAATATATTCTAAAATTAAAGTGAGGAAAACAATTGTATTACATGTTATGTCAATATTTCATATTTGTACCTAAGAAGCGTTCGCTAACAAGTTACAAATAATTCCCACTTTCATATATATATTTAAATTATTTCAAAAAGTGTGTAACAATTTTCCATAATGTTTAGCTTGCTCATTGGCCAATACTCTTCCAGTTTCATTGATAAGTCGTGTTGACTTGGTCGTCACGTGGGCGCAATACGCGTAAAACTAGATTTGTGAACACGAGCACATTGCGCTGAAGAAAAACGACACGACTCGGTCTCAACTCTGCTACCGACTAACAAAAGTTTTTGGTCTTGATTCCTGCACATCGGTCACACTGCAATATATGTATGTGAACGCTGAGCGCAAATCTCTTGTATTTGTAATTTTAGAAGATTTTCAATTTGTGGAAATTGGATACAATAACAGAGCATAGCGTCGCTTTGGACTCTTGGTTGTCTCTTAAAGTGTCTCGGCGAGTGCCTCGTCTATGTGTGTGGACTCACACTCGCACTCACATATACACACGCAATTGTATTGTGTGAAAGCAAAATAATGACAAGAAAAAAACTCTTGGATAGTGTTTGGTCTGCTTTTCAAAATTTCTTGGAGTACGCGCGCCCGACACTAACCTCTCTCCTCTCAACTGTGTCAAACCTCTCCGTTTGTATCTCGGCAAATGCAACAGCAGCGGCAGTAGCAGGAGAGGGAATCGCTGCCGCCGTCACAGGTTAAAATTTGTATGTGAAAATGAGTTTATTATTGCGACAACATTCAAAACGTGGAGATGCTTTGTTCCGTTGCGGCGAAGTATTCTCAAATAAATTAAAATTGGGGCTATAATTTGGTATTGCCCCATTCATTCAAAATTCAAATGTGCAAACAAATATACGACACGTGTAAATATTGTATAGTTATGTATGTATGCATATATATACATATATATATATATTTATATATATTTATATATATGGATATATGTATGTATGTATGTAGATACATTCAACTACATATAAACATATGCATCTATCTGTTTTCGTATTCGTTTGAACAAATTTTAGCATGTTTTAATACTGCTTTTCAAGCATTTGGTTTTTTTTAAATAGACTTCAAAACCCAAGAACAAAAACAATAATAAGGTTGCCAGCACGGGGTGGTGCGACAGAGAGGAGCTGGCTGCGAGGCCATGCAATGTCGTGCCGTTCGAATTTCAGCCAGCCAGCCAATTGCACAGTGGTACGCGAATGATTTGATTTCAGCCATCATCACATAGTTGAACTTGATAGCATTTTGTGTGCCGTGCGGCGCACTGTGCACTGCACTCACACTGTAACGCCGCTATCGCTCCCCAAGCTTCTCTCGCCACCCCAGCCCACCCAACACCTCTCGCTCAGCGTTGCCAGCAATGAAATACGCTCACTGCTTTAATGCTGATTGGACTTTAAAAGCGGCATTAACATTTCTCGTGTCCAGCTGAAGCAGCAGCAGCATCAAAATCAAAACAGAGAAAATTGTAATCTTGCGTCGCTGTTTTTTTTTTTTTTTCGGCTCTACTCACACGCCGCTCACTTAATTTACTACTTCTCAGAGTATTGGATAGAACCACTAGCCAGAGAGCATGCTTTCTGGTTAGTGATAGAACTCTCCCTGGTATTACTACTCTCCCCGCCGGCATCGAATCCAAAACAACACGTTGCTCGTTTCTGCTCTTAAGCGGGACTTGATCTGCATAAAAATAGGGTCGAGCTGTCTCTGGGATGTGTGTCAAAATTAACAGGTGATTGCCTGAAACTGGTGCTCAAAGAGCACATCGAATGCAATCCATGAATGCATGAATTTGTAAGAGCGAACCGGCTTTTTGCAGGATCTGTTGACAGGAAGATGTTAGCGCAGGAGTTTCTAAATTAAATAAATACCAGTAATGATGAAATCAGAAGCGTTTTAATAAGGTCATAGAAATTTTTTTTTTTATAATTGATGAACAAAAAAAATTTTTTGTATTTTCAAAATTCAGTTTTTACAATATTTTGTTTGCCTTACTGAAATGCTCTTTCATTTACGTTTCACTTAAATTTATTTACATCTGGTAACGCTGCTAGTCAACTGTACTTTCAAGAGCGCGCACTGCCAGCCATCTCTCTCACTCTCATGAGCTCACCGCAGCAACAGTGTTACCCACACAAATACACACACACACATAGATACGCCACACTCAACACACACACTCAAACATGAAACCACCACCAAAAAGCGGTTCTGCGCGCATGATCAGAAATTTCCTCTGTGTAGAGACTAAAACTCGTCATACGACGCGCCGCGCTGGCAGAACGTAATTCGATCGAATACTCAGAGCTCAGTTCGAGTTATTCAACGCTGGCGAGCAGCAGAAAAAGCAGCAGCAAAAAAGAAAACCAAGAGCCAACAGCCACCAGCCGTGAGCGGCGGTCAAGAAGGGAAAGCAAACCGAGTATAAAATAGCAGCCAGCAGATTTTTCTTTGCGCTCCGGTGAGAAGATAATTTCAACATGCATAAAATTGTTCGCTCCGGGAGCGACTGCGTGTAAACAAACAGAATAACAACACAATAGTGAATGAAATTGCAGTTATTAAATAAATGCATAGGCAAAACGTAAATCCACGGCGTTAACTGTACAAAAGTAAACTGAAAAAAAAAAAAATACAAATGGAAAATCCCAAACACAAATATGTACATGCATATCTACATGTATAATATTGCTGCGCGCTATTTTTATTTGATATTCAAAGAACAAATTTTATTTGTTGCCAGTTCGTGTTAGCTGTGTGTTTTTTCTTCCAAGTTTAAAGTCATGCATTTCCATACGTTCGAATACGGTCGGTTTGTGGGGGGCGGTCGGGCGGACGGCCCACATTTCATATACGAGCTGTAAAACTTGCTCTCTTGTCGTCTCGCTCTCGCGCGCTCCCAGTGATTCGGAGAGAGGGAGGTGGGGGTGCGCGTGGAGCTCGTGCGCCAGTCAGCCCCTTCTCCCGCACTCGCACACACACACAGTCTGCAACTCATGGAAACTTTTACTCGCGAGAGCGAGAGCACATGAGTTGTGTGCTGCTTGTTGGCTTGTCATCTGCTTATGCTCTTTACTCTTTTTTTCAGGGGGGCAGCGATAAGCAGCGCGCCATTCAGTCGTCGTGAAAGCTCGTGAACGTGGAGGAGCGGAGCGGAGCAGCAGCAGCATCATTAGAAGCTGCCATTTAGATGAAATTTCTTGTCATAACGCTGAAGGAATAACAGCCTCGTCGTGTTGGCTACAAACAGCAATCAATACAACTACAACGCTGGAGAACAACTGTTGGATTTGGACGCGACAGCCCTGATGTCGTTGCCAATGAATTCGCTGTACTCGCTCACCTGGGGCGATTATGGCACGTCCCTGGTATCGGCCATACAATTGTTGCGCTGCCATGGCGACCTCGTCGATTGCACGTTGGCAGCCGGCGGACGCAGTTTTCCAGCCCACAAAATCGTGCTCTGTGCGGCTTCTCCATTTCTGCTGGACTTGCTAAAGGTGAGTGCGATAAAGGGGAGAGCTTTTACTTATTTTTTTTGTCCAAACATAACCTCAACAACGTCGGTTGCTGGCATGTGTTTCTGCGCGTACAGTTTGTAAACAGAGAAATCAACGAACGTCGCCAAATGGGTTAATATGCGTTGATGCGTGCGAGTGTGTGTGTGTGCTTTTTGACTCCCGAGCGCACGTGTGCTTTTGCGTGTGTGTGTGTGTGTGTGTGTGTGTGTGCTTGAAGACGTGTGCACTCGCGCTCTGCTCCTGGCTTAAACACGCTTGGCGCTCTGCTCAGCAGCAGCAACGTCTCCTACTTTCTCGTCATTTTTTTCCCAGAGATTTCCGTGTCAATTGAGTTGAATGAGTTGCGCACTCTTTTTCGGCAAGAACGCTGACGTTGTCATGTTGTCGCCCACCTCCCCTCCCAAACCCTGGGCCCCATGTTGCTTATCAACTTGTTTGTTATAAAAAAAATGTATAAGCTTTTATGAGAGCGAGAGAGTGAGAGAGAAAGAGAGAGTGAGAGAGAGAGAGAGAAAGAGAGAGAGAGTGCGAGAGTGAGCGCATCGGTTATAGAGCGGCACGGGAGGGGGAGCAAAAGTTGCCCCAACTTTCAAATCAAGTGTGTTAGAGCGAGCGCAAACGAGAGCGCCAAGCAACGGGGCTGTCTGACTGGCTCTTGCTTGCCAGCTACTTTGTTGTAGTTGCTGCTACTGTTGTTGTTGGGTGCACACGAGCGCGACCTCTTTTTGCTTATGCGAGCAACTGTGTGTGTGTTAATGTACAGTTGATATTGGCTATGGGGGCTAAAGAAAGGGAACCAGTCGCATCAAATAAAAGCTATAAAAGTGCTCATTTAATTGTTAAAATGTGTTCCCAGTTACGACCACATTTATGTTAAGTTATGGTATCCCATTGCGTTTGTCATATCCAAGCTCCACTGTACAAGGTACACAGCTCATATCAAAAAAAATTATATACTAACACACACATACATACTACGTGTGCATACATATCGGCTTATATACATTTCATTTGCTTTTTTCATTTGGTGTTATTTCTGTGCTGTACTGTACCTATTTCAGTATTTCATTGATTTTGCAATGCTTTTATGTTTTATTTAACTATATTATTTATTTCGAATTTTATAATAACTTGCACTATAGATCAGCACCAATCAGATATTCACTGTTATTTGTTGTTATTGTCTCGGCGTTCACATTTCAAATAACCAAAACAGAGCGCAGAGTATAGAACACCTGACTCTGGCATCAGACCTTCATACGTTCGCTCCCCCGTTCAAAAAGTAAACAGAGCGTAATTTTTTAAAACGTCGCTCAGAGTCGGTCGCGGGAAATGTCAAAAATTGGTTTTTATATGTGAACTCTGCAAGAGTCGCAGCGGCATAAGATGTACTCGTACATATACTGATCTCGTTACACTCACACACACACGCCAAACCCGTAGACAATGCTCTTTGTTGCTCCCGCTCCCTCGCAAAGTGCAACCAGTGAAAAGCAACCACTCTGAAAAAATCGATGAGCGTCAGCAATGGCGAGCAGCGGCAGCGGCAGCGGCAGCAGCAGCCGCAGCCGCGGCAGCAGAGGTAGTAGGTAAGCTGAAGGGAGTGTAGAGTTCAAAGAGCGTGCGGTACGCGGCCTTTCTGCGGGTTTGAGTGCGGCGGAGCGCAGCTAGTGCTGGATGACATTTAAAGAGATTGGGTGAGAGGCGCTGCCAGCAACGGTAAACTGTCGCTCACCGCTTTAAGCGGGCCTCTGAATGCCGCAGACATTTTGCTTGCCTGCTAATTAAATCCGTGGCCATGTGAGCGTGCGAGCGAGCGGGGTGCTCTTTCTTGAGCAGCGCGGCGCAGCAGTCGTGGGCTCTGTCAGCATCTCCAATCCTGCTGCAGAAATGCAGAGCGCGCACAACTAAAAGCCGGTTTATTGTGATGAGAGCATGCGTCTGGCTCTGTGTGCGTTTGCGTGTGCGTGTGCGTGTGCGTGTGCGTGTGCGAGTACGTGTGTGTTTGATTTCGTGCATGAGTATGTGTGAGTTTGTCGACTATTTATCCGTTTGTTTTGATGGTCTCTGTTGATGGCCAATTCTTTTGTCTCTGTTTTGAAACCAACGCAGCAGCAGCACTCAATGAGCGCGCGCTCCTCAGCCGGCAAGTGGATTTGGAGCGCCAAATACAACGGTATTTTGCTAGCGAAATTTAAAACTCAGCAGAACTTGCGACCTTTCCGAACTTTTTCTGATGGGCTGTAAATTACATTTCTCTTTTGTAGGACTTTTTTTTTTTTTTTTTGAAATATACAGAATAATTTGCCTAGCTGCTGTTTCTTTGTTTATGTGGCTCAGCATAGATAACAATATAAAATACGTGTATAAAATGAATTAACTCCATATTTCCACTAGCTGCACAATGATCATATTAATCATAAATTTAATAGCGCAGAAACTTTTGAAATATGTTTTTAATTGGCATACAATTTTTACAGTGATGGAAAAATGGTTTCGTAAAGCTCAAATTGTCTTTTGTGAATTTGATTTTGGTCCAATGGCTATAATTTTTGAATAACAGTTATTAAAATATTTTTACAAAAAAGTTGTGATTCTTACAATTTTTGTAGCCAAGAGAATTGATTTAATTTCTTGGTGCTGGAAACCAAGAGACTTAAAACCAAGAAACGCATTTGTTCTTCAAAATCTTTAATTGAAAGGTTTATTTTGATATTTGGTTGAAATGAAATTTACCAGTTTGGCACGAATTGTGGATTTTTCACATATTGTATTTATTTTTGGACTTAAATCCAGCACGTATTTTTCATGTCTTTCATAGTTTTTATACACATTTTTAGGTCTGGTTATAGTGAAGTCCATTCTATTAAAAGAATTTTGTCGGCCTGAAACCATTATTTTAATATTGCAAGATACGAGGTTTGTTTGTAGTCATTTGGCATTACTTCCTACCTTACGACGGTATTTGTTCTTCGGCGTATTTTAGCTTTGTATATATAGTATATTTACGTCGGTGGCGCATACATTGGACCAACACATTTTTTATTTTGTGTGTTTGGATCGAGTGCAGTTTATTTTTGAGGCGTCTTATTTGTTTAAAAATAAGGTTCAAGGAGAAACACCTTTGTTTTGTCTGAATACAACACGTTTTCCAATTCCTCTGCATTGTATATAAAATTTTCAGCATCGTTTATCTCTTTTTAGCGTAAAATCGGAACAACCTCTTTTATTTTTATTTTTAGAGAAATTTCTCTAAGTATATTATATATGTAAATAAAATGGTTTTTGCTTGTTCTTTATTTATTACGCTTAGAACACGCCATGCAAACATCCAGTTGTGATGTTGGCCGGCGTCAATGCAAACGACTTGGAAGCACTGCTGGAGTTTGTCTATCGGGGCGAAGTGAGCGTCGATCATGCGCAGCTGCCATCGCTGCTGCAGGCGGCGCAATGCCTCAATATTCAGGGGCTGGCACCGCAAACAGTGACGAAGGATGACTACACAACGCACTCGATACAACTGCAGCACATGATACCACAGCACCATGACCAGGACCAATTGATAGCGACCATTGCGACGGCACCGCAGCAAACTGTGCACGCGCAGGTTGTCGAGGATATACACCACCAAGGACAGATACTGCAGGCCACCACACAGACTAATGCCGCCGGACACCAGCAAACGATTGTGACAGCAGACGCATCCAAACACGATCAGGCAGTGATACAGAGTTTCTTGCCCGCACGCAAGCGCAAGCCGCGTGTCAAGAAAATGTCGCGTAAGTACCATCAAAAAGAGCAAAAGATAAAAAATAAAACATACATTCCGTTTTTATACACAGCAACTGCACCGAAGATAACCAAAATTGAAGGAATGGACACGATTATGGGCACACCGACTTCCTCCCACGTAGCCGCACAGCAACAGCAGCAAGTGGTGCAGCAACAGCAGGTGCTTGATGAAAATGGGGCCGAAACGCAACTGTTAACCAGCACACCGATCATCAAGAGCGAAGGGCAAAAGGTCGAGACAATTGTCACCATGGACCCCAACAATATGATACCCGTGACTTCAGCGAATGCGGCAACTGGCGAAATAACAACTGCTTCCGGAACAACTGTAACGCCCGGCGCCAGCGGCAGCACCGCTACGCCCAAGGCCAAACGAACCAAGCATCCGCCTGGGACAGAAAGTGAGTAATTTGATCGAGCGCCCGTACGAGTGTAACTTATTGTTTGTTGTCCATACAGAACCACGGTCACGCTCCCAATCGGAACAACCTGCTACTTGCCCCATTTGCTATGCCGTTATACGTCAATCGCGCAATTTGCGCCGCCATCTCGAGCTGCGGCACTTTGCCAAACCGGGCATCAAAAAGGAGAAGAAAAGTAAGTCCGGTAATGATACCACACTAGACACCA